>CM073923.1:8458333-9852500 GCA_037179545.1 Sesamia inferens | reverse complement strand
GATGAGTCAGTTATTCGCCTAAGCGAAGGTAGCAGGCTGATGGCAGCAGTAGCGGAGACGTTGTTAGTGACGCAGCTGACAATGAAAATACTTTTTAACGATGAATATTTAGAATCAGATGATGAAAATAATTATTACTTATGTTTGGGAATACTTTTCATTGGTCAAAACACGTTAAAAATATTATAATAAATATGTATGACCTTTAGTTTTTGTTTTACTCATTTTATTTAAACGCCAGAGACCATAGATTTGTGTTTTAATTAAAACCAGTTGCGCTTCTAGTACAAAATAATATGCTAGTATCAAAATTATTTCAGTCAAGTCAACAGGGTTGGTATATGCACGACCGCAGCGCCCTCATTTATTTTCACGACTTTATAAACAAATTATATCAATATTTCTTTTGTTCATGTAAAAGCCGAAACACGTGTCCAGTATTTTAAAGGAAAGAATCTACGTACAATTTTTTTAAAAGATATCATGAAAAACCACAAACTTATAAGCTTATTATCTTACTTGGTTGTCCCAACAAAAATATGGTCAACGCTCCGCTCGAGCGGGTGACCGGTGCGTTCACCTACGGCATCAGCTGTTGCGCGGGCGCGAGTTACCGTAAGCTGCATGGCGCGCTTGGTAACTACACTGCGACAGAATCTGAATCGATTCCAATCATTTTTACACCAGTCTAAAAATTGGAATCGATTCAGTTGCTTATTCTGAACAAACTCTAATCAGGTTTCGAATAAAGAAAAAATTACGCTGTGTAGTATACAGATATGTGTATACAGAACTAGCTGTTGTTCGTGAATTCGTTAGCATAAATGTCAGTTATCGCGGTAGACTAAAAGTATTACTGTGTCCTTCCATGAAATTCAAGGATACTACTCTATACAAAATTTCGTCAAAATCGTTTCGGTGGTTAAGCTCCTCGCTCATTCAGTTCAGAGCTACATCGAATTATGTATAGTATGGTTAGACAGGCAGGACTCCAGAATATTCAAGCGTAGTTTACAAAATCAAGTCTATGCGGAGTCCGAGAGTTCCCGAATCCCGGCGGAAATTAACTGAGACCCGTGTCAAGCGACAATGTCGTTCCAAAACTATCCTAATGACATTTCAATGGAACTGACAGGACTATGTACTTTAAATAAGTCATTTGCATACAATCTGAATCGGTTTTAGACTTAAAGATCAGCTTTTGAAGATCTCCGGCTCTCTTTGTACAGCTAACGGTATATTATTGTTTGTTTTTGTTTTGTTCTAAGACGGGCAAATGCAAATGAGTTAAGGTCCCCAGATTGTAGATAAATATATCTTCCATGTGGTCTTTCGCTTGCTGATTTCTTCTTTTCTTGTTTCATTCATTTGATTTCCAAATATGTGGGAGCACTGCAGTGCCAAAAGTAACCAAAACCAAAAAACATTACATACCTCGCTATTTCTACTCAGATGATGTTAAGGAGTTCCAATTCGAGGGATGACTGAGAATAGTATATTAATAAAATATACTATGATACATTGGTCTGACTTTTATAATTTGGATTTTATCAAAAAAAATAAACTACTTTCTAGAAAACTGAAATTCGGCATACAGGATTTGCCCACAATCGACACATCATCATCATCATCATCATTTCAGCCGAAAGACGTCCACTGCTGGACATAGGCCTCCCCCAAGGTTCTCCACGACGACCGGTTCTGCGCCTCCCGCATCCAGCGGTTTCCCGCGACCTTCACCAGGTCGTCGGTTCACCTTGTCGAGGGCCTACCCACGCTACGTCTTCCGGTGCGTGGTCGCCACTCGAGAACCCGTCGGCCCCATCGGGCATCGGTCCTACGGGCAATGTGTCCAGCCCACTGCCACTTTAGTGTTGCAATTCTTCGGGCTATGTCGGTTACTCTCGTTCTTCTGCGGATCTCCTCATTCCTGATTCGATCGCGCAGTGAAACCCCAAGCATAGCCCTCTCCATTGCCCTTTGAGTGACTTTGAGCCTTCTCATAAGGCCCATTGTTAGCGACCACGTCTCAATTCCATAAGTCATCACTGGCAACACACACTGGTCGAAGACTTTTGTCTTGAGACACTGCGGTATTTCGGACGAGAAGATTCTTCGTAGCTTCCCGAAAGCAGCCCAGCCAAGTTGGATTCAACGATTGACCTCTTTCTCGAAGTTGGACCTTCCTAACTGGATAGTTTGTCCCAGGTACACGTAACTGTCAACAACTTCGAGAACAGAGTCTCCAATCTTTATAGGAGTCGGTACAACATGGGCATTAGACATGACTTTCGTTTTGCCCATGTTCATTTTAAGACCGGCTCGCTCGGAGGCTCTGTTGAGGTCTTCGAGCATTGTACTCAGATCCTCCGCGGTCTCAGCCATGACTACGATATCATCAGCAAACCGAAGGTGTGTCATGTACTCACCATTGATGTTGATGCCCAGTCCTTTCCAGTCCAGAACCTTGAAGACATCCTCCAATGCAGCGGTGAACAATTTCGGGGAGATAACATCTCCCTGTCTGACACCACGCTGTAGAGGTATTGGTTTCGAGGTCTGGTCCTGACACACACATTTCAGTAATTTTGCCCTCTACCCCACATAAGCCCATAGGAGTGTAACTGTATCTAAGCGACGGCCGCAAAACAGCGAAGCTGTAGAACCTGACCTAAGTGCAAGATTGTGGAATTAGCCACTGTAGAGTGATGCATCACCGAGGTGAATGCAGCTGGTAAAAACCCTGCATGATGACGAAGGAAGTCTATTAGAAAACGCACTTTTTCACCGCAAAACCAAAAAAATAAATGGGCCTTGTGGAGTGACGACTTGGCTGTTCGTTAGATAACTCTTTAACTGTGAAAGCATTATAAGGGCCTTAGAAAAGTTTCCAAGTTGTCTAATTATCATGTAAAGTACCTACCTACTTTACATGATAATTAGATATAAGAACAATGAACAAAATTTGACTTATCCTCCATTACATTAACACTTATAATAATTGAAGTATGAACTTTGTGAGGCCAGTGCATTCGCCTTTCAAAACTACCCCACTCATTACATAATATTAAGTAAATAGCGTTTTTCATGAATTTTCGCTACCGAAATTAACTTCATAGAACCCACTCTCTTTTATAGCGACCCGACCGACCAAGAATTTCTTTAGCTATGTATTTCTATTCGCTAACATTATCTAAGCCTTCTTTCTTCAAGTGAGCAGTGATGACAAAGTGGTACCAGCTGTCAGTTACGAGTTGTAAGGTGGTAGGTTCGAGAAGCGCTTAATGTTGTGTAAATTATTACCACTACTCTCAATACGGTGAACAAAACCATCGTGAGGAAGCCGACATGTTCTAGGAACAGAAATTCCAAGACATGCGAAACCTTCTAACCCGCACTGGACCTGCATCCACCAAACTGATGCAATGGGCGGTACTGCCTTGTAGATACTAGTGGCATTTCACAAAAAGGAGGCCTGTTTGAACAAAAAGAAGAAAGGAAATAAATGAACGTTATTTCAAAATACATATTTTAATTTCAGCCAGGACTCGAAGAGTAGTTTATAAATTGAAACCAAACCTTCACATTAAATAAACACAAAATCAACTTTTAACTACCATAGACTTCCATAGCGACTGTAGAAACGTTAAAAATATAATTAAAACTAAAGTGAGGTAGTTCAAAGTGGTTTTTGTCGTACAAAAGCGTCGGAAAAGTTGGGCAAACGCTAGCAGAAGTCATTTTAAATGTTTTTCGCCGGCGAAATTAATTTCAGGGGACCAACTGAGCAGAAACACTGTAAATGCTAAAGTGTAAAGTTTGCTTGTATAGGTGATAAGGTGTGCAGCCTGAATATAAATCTCTCGTCATCTAGAATACTATTCTTGAAAATATTCTGAGATACTAAAAGGTATCGCAATTCTCGTAGTAGAAATACTTTAATTTGAAAATGAAAGCATTTATCCTTACTTATATTGTGAATCGGAAAGTGAGTTTTGTTTCTTTGTTTGTTCCGCTTTCACGCCGTAACTACTGTGCTGATTGCTTTGAAATTTTGTAGACGTAAACTTAGAAGTCCGGATTAAATAATAGGGTACTTTTTATCCCGAAAACAGTTATATTCCCGAGGGAAATCTAAAAAGCACGATATAACCGAAATAAACGCGGGCGAAGTCTCGGGCGGAAAGCTAGTTTTAAATAATTCAATTACAGGTGTTTTTGAAATATCAAAGGGTTGATCGTTCAGTAAGATGCAACCCATTCCAAATAGTAGGTTTTTCTGCAGAAGAACGAGCAAAAACTTCACAAACATTTTTAAAATCATAACATTGTTATAAATTTATAACAATGTTATGATTTAAAAAATCAAACAGGAGTTATGTTTCGGGGGTCAGAACTTTTGTTTTTTTTTTTTTTTTCTTTATTAATTTATAGGGACTTTTACGCATAGTGTATGTCAGTCCCATCGTAACCTAAACAATTACACTTTCACAACACGTGGGCCATGAATTTGAACAAAACTTTTGCATCATCACCATTTGGTTGAGATAGAATTGTATGGAACATACCTACATCAGTTCTGTTCAAATTCAATGATCTCACTAAATTATTCCTACTAGACTCATATTGAACACATTCTATCAATAGATGTTGTAGGTCCTCGATAACTCCACATTCCTCACAATTGGGGGAAACAATTTTCTTCATCATAAAGGCAAATTTTTTGCATGGAATGTGTCCAGATCTGAGTCTACGAGCAGTAACAATCAGTTTTCTACTAACATCACTGTTCATGAACCAGGGCACAGGGCAACTTTTGTTAAAAAAAAAAATTTGTTTTCAAATATTAATTTGAATTACAAAATATACAGGATACGAGCAAAGCTGCGGCTGTGGCTGCAAGCTGAGGCAAGACTGAATATAACGCAAAGAAATATAACTATCTCTATGCATAGTTGCAATATAAAACATTATTTTTTGCTTATGCGAAACCCAAAACACGTGTCAAGTAATTTTAAGTAAAGAATCTATGTACAAAATTTCAAAAAGATATCATGAAAAACCACAAAGTTATGAGCTTGATATGCTACTTGGCTGACCCAACAAAAATATGGTCCACGCTCCGTTCGGGCGCGCGTGCGGGGCATTGATCTCTGGCATTACTGTAAGCTGCGTATCGCGCTCGGTAACCACAATGTTAAAATTTCTAAATGTATATGGGAAAAATATAACATGGTGTAAAAATGATTGGAATCAATTCAGTTGCTTATTCTGAACAAACTATATTCAGGTTTCGCATAAACAAAAAATAACGTTTTATTATGACGCATGACGACAGTTGCTGTAGGCTCAGCGTAATCCGTGTGCAGTTTCTGGCCTGCCATCGGACGCGTCCCCAGGTGGCGGATAGGGGAACGGCCCCCAGATATGGGGGTTACCGGTTTACCGGCGCGGACCAAAACCAGAAGTGGGGACCGCTTCGGCGGTCACGCGCGGCGGGTCGGCCACCACTCCAGGTGGCTGACGTGACCCGAACGCCGGGTCACCGTCGGGCAACCCGGTCTCCTCATTGAGAGGAGCTGGGGGCCCCGTTTGCCTTCGGGCAAACGAGTGGGGGCTAAGAGGAAGGACACCTCGCTAAAAAACCCTTGGCTGCTGCGTCTTCTCGCACACGAAGACGTACCCAGCCGGGCCCCTCCCTATGGAGGTCCCACTGTGGGCCCGCCTTTTGGCGGGAATCGCCGGCGGAGGATTGGTAGGCAGGCTTGCTATTTCCCATGACCCCGCCACCAAGGCGATGTTGGTGTGCCGCTGTTGGGTGGTGTAGCTAGTGGGTATTCCCGGCTTCGGCTGGGCGAGTCCCACACACGCCCTTCGGGGTATGGTGCGTAAATGCATTCCCACAGCGTCAAAAAAAAAAAAAAAAGGCTCAGCGTAAATGAGTGTTACGATGAGTTAACTCAGGACCAACAAAATTATTTTCAAACAGGATAATGGCGCCGAGTCCCTTGTTTACAAAGTAAACAAAATTCAAGTTCAGTATATTTTTTACTTTCTATTTAATTAACACAAGGATAGAAGATAAATGTTAGTTTAGTCCTGACAAATTAAGATACTCCATAATCAAATTATAGCCGTGATTAAAAACATGGTCATTACAAAATACATACGTCAATTTATGTCAACGCGCTGATTACTTTGACAAGACTTAAGTAATGTTTATCTTCTGTTCCTTTCTTAGTGAAATTAACATTAATGAATTTGACACGTTGTATGTCAACGATGATTTAGACTTTTAGAGTCACGTCCTGGGTCGACCGACCTTTTGGCGATGAGAAAAAAATGATATCGAGATTGAAATGGACACTCGAATAAATAAACAAAATATTGCTAAAATAATACAAGATTAAAATTTAAGAAGTAAATTCATAGAAATAGTTGTAAATAGAAATAAGACAAAGTAAAGATGTACTGAATTACTTACCTACTTGTGGAATATATTATTATTATTACAAAACGAAGTCTAACTTTAGTTCCAGTCTTAACCTTTGAGTCACTATTTGTATTTCGTACTTTATTAAGATTAAGGAAAAGTACTTAATACTAAAGTCGTCACTTAGTATCAAACGAAAATATCATGTTGACATGAAGAACTGCATTTCTATAATAGTTAGGTTCTTAATTTAATAACTATTTAGGTAGTTCTAAACAAAATACTTGTTTTGTAATAAGGGGAAATACATCTTATTAGACTCTTAATTAGTCATAGATTATTCATTTCATGAAAAGAGGGAGACGAGATCGTAGGTAATGGTGTCAACAATAGACGAATGGATACTCGCCGAATGATGGGTCGTGCAATGATGGAACAGCGATGGGAGAAAAATAATTCATGCAACACACTCTCCAAAATGCATCCTATAGAATTCTGGCTTTGGAGACCGTTTTGAAGCATATCTGGGCCGCTAATTAGCCTCTCCTTACCTCTCCACCGAATGTGGCAGCACCAGCCCAAATGCGTCTCCAGTACTCCGCACACGAACGGACCTGTGCTTTGTGTAACATGGTGTAAAGTACAGCCGGACCTTTACAATAACGCCAAGTTTCCTGGCAGCCACCTCGGCTTTGGACTCAATGAAAAAATATTAAATAAAATATTCGTAAATGCTCTTGTATATAGTAGTTATTAATGTAAACTGTTGTGTGTTATCCCACTCCAGGCCAAAATCCTTTCCCCTTTTTTCAACATTTCTTTTGGCAACCAATGAGTTGTTTCTGTATTGCTGGTCCAACAAAAGAACAACCGTGTGGCCAGCCCGGTTAACTTTACTCCAGTAACTATGCCGCCAACGTCTATATTTTTATATAGGAACAAAATATTCTATACTCCCATTCTATATTCTATACTCATAACAGTTATGATCTATATGAATAAAACTTCACATAAATTGGGTAAAATACTATTACTGTAAATTGGAATCATTTAGAAGCATATAGCTAATCCATTGCGCCATATGTTTTAAAATCTATACTAATATACAGTATGTTAAGAAAACCCTGTCCGACCCATAAGGATAATAAAGGTTAGGTAAACACATGACCAATAATATAAAATTTTTCGTAATCATCATAGTACCAATACAAATGAATTTTGAAATAATCTTTTTTTCCCGCGAATTAATTCCAACTTCCCCGAAATTTGGTAATTTTAAAAAAGTGACAACATAGGTATTATTATGAGCGAATAGCGATGCGACCATGTGCCGCGTGCCCTGCCGCCCGCCGCCCGCGGAAGGGTGCTTAACTCACATTTATTAAGTTACCTCTTTTTGCGAAATAATATTTATTTTTTAAGGGGTTTTTTTTTTAAGTTTAGCCCGGTTTTGTATCCATTAGTAGAATCAGTTATCGATACCTAACAACACCTTCACGGGTCGGACAGGATTTTCTTAACACTGTATAAAGCGAAGAGTTTGTTTGTTTGGTTGAACGCGCTAATCTCAGGAACTACTGGTCCGATTTGAAAGGAAGGCTTTAGGCTATATAACATCACGCTGCGACCAATAGGAGCTGAGCATAACTAACTCCAAGCGAACGAAGTCGCTGGCGGCCGCTAATGTGTCATATGTATGAACTGTCAAAATGAAACCCATTGCTAATGATAGTGTGTTACGTAATTACCCTCCAAAAGAAAAACAAAAAGATAGAACCTTGAGCTTTCTAGAATCCAAACCATAAATAAAATATATCTAAGTAAGGTTTGACTTCAGAGGGTTGGCGAGGGTTGATGGCGACCGTTACAACTTCGCTCACAACATGCCGCCGATACAGTTAAATTAGGGATACGCTTGAGCCTTCCAATTGATTGCACAGAGAAAAACAAAGAGCCGCTATTGTTTGAATAAAATGTATTTAAAGAAACTGTCTGATATAAATGTATAATAATATATAAAGCTGAAGAGTTTGTTTGTTCGTTTGAACGCGCTATTCTCAGGAACTACTGGTCAGATTTGTAAAATTCTTTTTGAGTTGGATAGCCTATTAATCCCGGAAGGCTTTAGGCTATATAATATCACGCTGCGACCAATAGCAGAGGAGCATATAAAAAAAACGCAGGTGAAACCGTGTGGCGCAGCTAGTAACAAATAAACTTGAAATATAGCAATATTTCAAGTTTATTTAGCTATATTTTAAATGTCAATAAAATATAGCATTATGTTTTCAACTCAATAAATATTATCGATAACTAAATCGATAATCAACATTACTACATCTCTACAAGAAAATAGTAAAACTACTCAAAAATAGAGGGCGCTTATTACAATAATAGAAAAGTTTCTAGGTCTATTTCAGATTTTTATTAAGTTTAAATTACAGAGGAAATATAAAAAAATCATACGAAAATAATCCAAAGTTTGGTCCAGTCGTTTTACCATGACGAGATGTACAGTAACGCAAAGCGGAACATGGTATAATATCCTTAGAAAATGTTTATTCTTGGTGGACACAAATTACCACACTAGACTGTGCGACTTTTAACCAAGTTGACAGAAGTATTGGATTACGATTTTTTCGTGATATCCTGTCTATTGTAAATATAATGTTATCGTTGTGAATATAATGTTAATGTCTTTGGTCATAGATTACCTTGTTACGATGATTTAGAATTGGCTTGTATCCTAAAAAATAATTTAATGTCCGTCAGATAGCTTTATAAAAAATATTGAACACATATTTTTTATTTTTTCTTTTATTCAAATACTTAGGAAGTTTGATTTGAAATGTCGCACGACGTCACGCCATGGTGCAAAATATAGAACGGCGTGACGTAATTAGCCGACACTCAGTAACTTTAATACGCTATATCTCAGTAATTTTTGGTAATTACGACAAAATAAAAAATACGGGTCTTAATTTTTTTTATTATCTGTAAGACGGACTAATTTTTTTTTGATTTTCATACCTTGGATACATCCCTATTAGACGGATCTTAGTTACCTATCCATAATCAGCCTTTGATTTTCCCACTGTTGGAACATAGGCCTCATCTCTTCGAGAGGAATGGGCTGTAATCTACCACGCGACCTCAGTACGGATTGGTAGATGTAACTTATCCTTGACTTTTTTGGTTATATTATATACTTACTAGCTTTCCGCCCGCGGCTTCGCTCGCGTTAACTTCGGTTTTATCGCGCTTTTTAGATTTCTCTCGGGAATATAAATTTTTTCGGGATAATAAGTACCCTATTATTTGATCCGGACTTCTAACTTTATGTCTGCAAAATTTCAAAGCAATCGGTTCAGGAGTTACGGCGTGAAAGTGGTACAAACAAACTCACTTTCCGATGTATAATATTAGTAAGGATATATTTGGTATATACATACAAATATTCCAGTAATCTCCCTTGGGAACTTGATGTTTTTAGGACCAAAAGTAGCCTATGTTACTCTCCATCTTTTCAACTAACTGTATGCCAAAAATCAGGTCGATTGATTGCTTAGCTACGGCGTGAAGAAAGGACAAACAAACAAACAAACACACTTTCACATTTATAATATTAGTATGGATTAGGTATATTACACAGCTATAGAAACGTTGTCATTATACATATAACCGGCATGTCCAACGGTTTCCTCTAAATGTGTAATAAAATAAATCCATCAAAAAATGAAGTCTCCAACCCATTCCACTGTTCTCAAGTCTAGCCAAACGGGAATCATCGTAGAGCTAATCTTGAGGGCGGGCAGCCGCTTACGCAAATGTCATTCACGCGACCCCTTCACGCTTTTGCTTACCAAGTATTGAAGCCTACCCTGCCTCCCTCCGTTATCATTAATACAGGCGGCAGAGGGGAAACTGTATATTGTTCTGAAGCTCTTATCTGATTGGCCGTCCTTAGATATGTGAGTAGAATAGGATTCGGCACAATCCTTCGTGATTGCGCCTCGTTCCATTTTCAAATCCTTTACGATCGTTTGCCGTCCGAACTTAGGCGAGCGTCGGTTTGTTTCCTTTGCGAATTCTGAATTTTTTAACGGTACCTACCTAATGCTCGACGCAGCTTTGACTGGACTTCCTTTAGTACTTTGGAGCAGCTCATTCAATAATTCGTGAAAAACACGGTTCTTTACAAGAAGTTTAATAAAATACAATAGTAAAATCCAGAAGGACTGAAAGATTCGACCTTCAATCATCAAAAGTAGTATGTACCTAATGGAGAACAGTTTTTAAAATCAACTTTTATAAACTTTAGTAACGGGGCTATGGATTATGTTTTGTCAAAACTCAAGCTTTATTTAAATCTCGTTTGAAGCTATATAATTGTTTGAGACTAGTTTTAAGTGTTTATTATTGTTTAAATCTTGAGTAAGGTTCTGTAATACGTTCCTTAGTGTGAAAAGGAATAATTTTGTCAACAATTCTCTTGAGTTTTTGAGCAAAATTATGTGTATGATGACCTTACATGAAAAACACCTCATAAAAGAAAAAAAATAAGTGCATATACGGACATAAAAACAGAAGTTACACACAATCATAATGTTTTTTGTGTATATTTTATGTCTTTTTATTTGTATCGTGCGGTTCATTTGTGCAAAATAAACAGCCTCTATCTATTTTAATATGTAGATAATGCTCAAAATACAAAACATTGTGGCTTCCCAGAGCATTTATTATGTGATTCCTAAATTACAACAAATAATTCCATACAAATTATGTCAAACATTAATTTAACTAAGAACATTACTGCCACAACTTCCGAATTACAAATTCCGGTGGACCATTAGGATAGTATTAATCAAAGGGACGATAGCCCCAAATCTAAAGGAGCACCCTGTACCCTTAAATTGTATTGTCAAACCGACACATGGTCCCAACATAGCTCCTTTTGCTAATGTCAACGACAATTGACACAGAGTAACAAAAACAGCCCTGTAAAATTATCCTACTGGGTATTTCTCAACAAAGCTTTCTTGACAATGTTAGTCTGTGGCGTATAGTGGGCACACGTGCAAAACACTTGAAGAGGGAGTGTTACTAAAATGGACCGCCACTATCACGTAATTAAGTGCCGCCGTCCGTTGTTCACCGGACCGTAAGGGGACACTGGGCTAGAATGGCTGAGGTATTAAAATAACAAATAATTTTTAGAAGGAGATTTTAACCGTATGAACTAGAAGTTAAAGTTCAAAGTTCACAGGCAAGTTAGTAGAATAAGGCATACATAGTTGGCAATTGGGGTAATGTGTTAGGCATAAATTACTAGTTTTCTTTGGAGTTGAATTAAGTACGGATGAAGGTAGTTAGTAGTTAGAGTCCGCCATAATGATTATGGCAACGGGTGAGGGGCTTTGATAATAGATTAGTTAAGGACTTATTAATTTGCTAAAACCAACCAAATAGAAGTCGTGGTGGCCAAGTGGTTAAAACACCAGCCTCTCAAGTATAAGTGCGCGGGTTCGATTCCAGATCAGGCAAGTACCAATGTAACTTTTCTAAAGTTATATGTATTTTCTAAGTATATCTTGGACACCAATGACTGAAGGTGAAGGAAAACATCTTGAGGAAACCTGGACTTTAAGTCTGAAATCGCCAAGCCGCATAGAGCAAGCGTGGTGATTACGCTCAATACTTCTCTGTATGAGAGGAGACCTCTGCCCAGCAGTGGGACAATAAAAAGGTTGATGATGAACCAAATAATCGCCCTGGTCAGGAGACATTGGCCTCGATTCTCTTGTAAAACTAAACTAATTTTAAGTTCAGTGTAGCTTTTTCTTTCTAATTCACTAAGAAAAGGACAGAAAATAAAATGTCAGTTTAGACCTGTCAAATTAATCCGCTCCTGACGTAAATTTGCGGATTTTTTGTCGCCATGTTTATAATCACGTCTAAACTGTCTATGGAATATCTTAATTTGACAGGATTAAACTAAAATTTTATCTTCTATCCTTTTCAGAATGAAATAAAAAGATAAAAAGAAAAAGATAACTTAACAATATCAAACTCCCGGCTACCGCAAGCGCGGGCTTGCGGGCGGCGAGCAGTGGGCTGCTGATAACTCGGTAAGGACCAAGCAAGGGTCAACAGCGCATTGCAATGTCAGCACATCTTGACGGGTTCCACAAAGACCGATGCCTGCCAGAGCCGCAGGTTGTTGGAAAGAGAAAAAAAAAAGGTTCCTAATCTTATATCATGGCTAGGACAGTTACACATCACGACTCGGTCTTAATTAAGCATGTGAAATTCACTTAAATGAAGGTGGACCTGTGGAAGCATATGTATGTTCAGCTATTAACATCTTTCAACTCAATTCATTACGACGATGACGAAGGTAATTATTATCAAAATAACCAAAAAAAAAACAATAGCTTATTTTCATGGCAATTCCAACTTTTTTCTTTTTGACTTACACCAAAACCTGTAATTCAATACCAAATCTAAATCAGCCACACAAAAATAAACAACAGATAAATAGTAATGCAACACATGAACCTCAAACCATTAAAAAATAAACAAGCTTTTTATACAAATAAAATGTAATCGGTGTTAATAAACATTAGTTGTGAATTCACAAGCGTGGATGCATCCGGAGGTCGTATAAAAGCGATTAATATTCTACACGTTAGCTGTGAGGATGGGAAAAGGAACAGGCATGATATATAACAGGTATATTAGAACAGTGATTTGTGTTCTTCGATAAACATTTCACAGAAAAGTCACTTAAAAGAAGAGGGAACAGAATGAGAACAAAATTACTACATATTAGGTCCGTGTATGTATTACAGAACCTTACTCAAAACTCAAGCTTTATTTAAATCTCGTTTGAAGCTATTTCATTGGTTGAAACTAGTTTTCAGTAATGTTCTGCAATACGGTCCTTAGTGTGAAAAGGAATATATTTTTTTTTCAACAATTCTCTTAAGTTTTTGTGCAAAATTATGTGTACAAGACCTTACATATAAAACACCTCATAAAAGAAAAAAAATAAGTGCATATACGGACATAAAAACAGAAGCTACACACAATCATAACACTACGTTTCTCCGAACAACGATCTCAATTTATAAGTGTTCTCAAAAAGCGTTCCAAATGCTAGTATATTCCTGTTACTGGTAACAGGAATCCCAACTACGAAATACTACGTCCTAGTGAACGAAAGCACAGCCCTACCGTTTGATTGAATACGTTGCGTGAACGCAATAAAATAGTGTGTACAAGATTTTAAGACTGTAAATTGACTTCGTACAGGAAGTCAGCAGTTAAGCATGTAGTACAAGATAAAGATAACAGAACACATTCATTCACTTTAATTGATTTAAAAGCTGCAACGATTAAGCGGATGCAATGTGTTTTTGTCATCGTAGTAATAAAAGCAATATCTAATATTCAACTTTTGTTGTGATTAATTATGTGTTGTAATTATTTCCATAGTTTGTTCTTCTCATCCCATAACATAATCCTAATTGTATAACACTCTATTACTATCAATTGGTTTTGAAGCATATTGAAAATTCATTGCTCCACATGTTCAAAAAATGTGTCTACTTAACAACATGAATAACACAATGAATCTTACTGAACAGTCAAAATATTATTGATAATGTATTACGCAATCCTGCAGTTAATTAAGTTTTTTCAGACGGTGAAGAAGGTCCTCCAGACTGAACTTCGATCATGACGACCTACGTCAGCGGAGACTCCTCATTGGTGTGGGAATAGTGCACAAGTGTGTATGTTAAATACAGGTGCTTTCTGTCTTCCTTAGGATTACTTCCTCTCTTTAGTATGTCGATCGTAGTTGAGCGGGTGATGCAATGTTAAACCAACAAGACGATCAACGATGCTGCACCAGAGGGAGATTGATCTGGAGACCCTCCACAAACTCCCGACACAATAAACAACATTAACACATCGTACCCGGCACACCCGGTTTTTTTTTTTAGTTAATTCTTATAAACTAGCGCTTGACTGCAATCCCACCTGATGGTAAGCAGTGATGCAATCGTTGATGGTAGCTTTACCAGCGCGATAGTTTATTAAGAGCCTATTCACTCGGAACAATTGGGCGAAAAGGAAGGAAGACGGCAGTTGAGCGAGAAGATGCAATATTAAACCCAACAACACGACCAACGATGTTGCGCCAGAGGGAGATTGATCTGAATACCCTCCACGACCAAACTCCCAACACAACAACATTTGGCGCATCGTACCTGGTACACATCGCAACACAACTGCTCAAACCCGTCCTCCATACGGCTTCACCAGACATCATGCCGGAATTGCTTGGCGGCAAGACATTGTCTTCTGGGTGGTTACTTCTGCCAGCAGCCGATGTTACCACCGACACTACCTTTCCCTTATTCATTATCCGTTGGCCATATAGTTACGTCGTTAATACGTCTTCGAATTCTTGTTTTCAGAACATGCCGGTTTTATCATAATGATTCCTTTAGCCATTTGAGTGGAATATTATCATTCTCGTATAACAATTTATTTGTACAACATATAAATCGTTATACGGTCACATATCCGTCTGTCTTCCTTCCTATTCACTCAGTTTTTTTTTTTTAATTAATTTCTTAATAAACTAGCGCGCTTTACCATCAACGATTGCGCCTCTACTTAACATCAGGCGGGATTGCGGTCAAGCACTAGTATAAAATTATTAAAAAAAACATGTCTTTTTCTTCTGTACTTATCTATTGAACGTCATATCGGTAGTCACCACCTTTATTAATAGATTCTTTCTGGTTTAGACTTTGAGAGCATTGGTAACAAAAAAAAATTACACAAAATATACAGTATGTTAAGAAAACCCTGTCCGACCCATAAGCAGGGGCGTGCACAGAGATTTTGTTGAGGGTATGCATAGATTATCATCATCCTCATTATCAACCTTTTTATCGTCCCACTGCTGGGCACAGGCACACAGAGAAGGATTGAGCGTTATCACCAGTGTAGTGTTTTAACAGAATGTATTGTAGTACAAAAATTATATTATAATACGATTCGGGTGTTCCGAATTAGAAAATTATTAGGGTATGCAGTGCTTATATGCCTCTATGGAGCGCACGCGCCTGCCCATAAGGATAATAAAGGTTAGGTAAACACATGACCAAATATAATATAAAATTTTACGTAATCATCATAGTACCAATACAAATGAATTTTGAAATAATCTTTTTCCCGCGAATTAATTCCAACTTCCCCGAAATTTGGTAATTTTTAAAAAATTGACAACACCGTTATAATTATGAGCGAATAGCGATGCGACCACGTGCCACGTGCCCTGCCGCCCGGCGCCCGCGGTAGGGTGCTCAACGCACATTTATTATATTACCTCTTTATGCGAAATAATATTTATTTATTTTTTGGGGATTTTTTTTTTAAGTTTAGCCCGGTTTTGTATGCATTAGTAGAATCAGTTGTCGATACCTAACAACACCTTCACGGGTCGGACAGGGTTTTCTTAACATACTGTATAGCCTATATGAGTTCGAGCCTCTGGCCTTGTACGGTCGTTATCAATGAGTCAACACTACTCCAGTACCCTCCGTGGACTACCCACGGATGGTACTGGAGTAGTGTGAACAGCCCTGACATAGCCCTGTTTTTGTTGAATAAGAATAAGAATAAGAAATTTTATTTGCCCAAACATGTGTATACATACAGAATACAAAACTCATGCATGTAGGATCTTGAGAAAGAGTGGCTCACGACATGTCTGCCACTTCTCATGGCGTGCAAATATTTTAGGTACATACATAATTATTACAATAGAATGGATGACTTATATTAAATTTTATATTTATATAATAGATATCGATGTAGGTATGTTTATGAAAATATACATCAAAAATAGCTTTTGTATTTGTCACTAACTGCCGTCCGCGATGTCGTTCGCGTGGAGTTAGGTATTTAACATTTTATTTTAACCCCAAAATAGTCAATGTCTATAGATACATTATTACACTTCTAGATCATAATATACAGCATACATTTAAAATTTTTGTTATGCTCCACTCCTATTGGTCGCAACGTGGTGTTATATAAAACCTAAAGCTTTCCTGGATTAATAGGCTATCCAACACAAAAAGATTTTTTCAAATCGGACTAGGTAAGTAGTTCCTGAGATTAGCGCGTTCAAACAAACAAACTCTTCAGCGTTATTTATTTATATAGATGAACCAATTACTATGGCTATAAAGACCAACTCTTCATCATCATTATCAACCTTTTTATCGTCCCACTGCTGGGCACAGGTCTCCTCTCATACAGAGAAAGATTGAGCGTAATCACCACGCTTGCTCAATGCGGGTTGGCGATTTCAGACTTAAAGCCCAGGTTTCCTCAAGATGTTTTCCTTCACCTTCAGTCATTGGTGTCCAAGATATACTTATAAAATACATATAACTTTAGAAAAGTTACATTGGTACTTGCCTGATCTGGAATCGAACCCGCGCACTCATACTTGAGAGGCTGGTGTTTTAACCACTAGACCACCACGACATTAGACCAACTCTTGCATAATTCCAATCCTCTGTATATTCCAGTTCGTTACGATCAAAATCGGCTTAGTAAAATATATTCCAGGCACAAAAATCCAATAGCCGACTAATAACGCATCTCTTTCGTCCCAAAGTCTATTGAATTCCCATATCGGATGCTAACATCCACAATGGCTTATTTGACTAACAAACAGTATCGGACGATTATCCTACGTGGTTCTTGAATTATTTATGAATCACTTCCTTCCAGCCCTGGCATGACTGACGTAACGTCGCCTACGCGTTTCATTACAACAATATTTTACTTTTCGTGTTTCTGTCAGTTTGGTTGTGATGATAGATGTCGCATCGTTTTATTTGACATGTTTATCGTGATATTTTGTCTTAGAAGAAAAGAATATTCTACGTATATCTATTCTTTTTATTGTAGCGAAGTTCTTTTTAACGCAGCTTGCGTCAAGAATAAACTAGTCAAATAACCATGTAACGGATAGTCGTATTTCAAAGATGCAGAAGCGAATAGTTTGGTGCCTGAAAATCTAAGATGGCGGTTGCTAAAACTCACAAATGTTGCTAAAATCACTTTAGTTTTTGACAGTATAAAAGTTGGTAGCGAACTCAAAATGAAAACCTAAAATTTCGACTTGTGATGTGAGCTTCTAAAAGCTTATACTAGATGAGATGGATCGGTATTAAAATGTGAATCAAATTCACACTTTTTCTTTCTATATGCATGTAACTATCGCGTGCGATTCTCGACTCTGACAAACTTCGTTTATTAATGTACGGACGACAGCAATTCAAGCTACCCGAAAGTGTCAAATATTCCTAATCAACTTTGTGCATGAGTGCTTAAGAGATAAAGTTGAAAATCTAATAAAGAAATCTGACAGATTGTAGTAGCTTGATGTCCTGTCGTCTGTACTATGACGGGTTTCTTCATTTTCAGTCATCATCTATCCAAACCCATACCTTCCAGTTCTTTAAATAAAACCAACAGAAGCTCGTTTGAAACAGAATTTAATTGGCATTCAAGATAGAAAGTGCCTACGTATCTGTAACACCATCAAATTCTATTTGAAAGTACAAAACAAATCGCGGCCGTGGCCCGTAATCACACAAATTGTTCTTTAATTGCTTTCTACAAGCTTTTATTTACTTTTTTTACTTTACATTAAGGTACAATTAGACTGTTAAAGTATTAACGATGTGACAGACGGACGGACCATGACGATGCGTGAATGTTACTTAGTGAAACGTAGAACAAGACGTGTGTGGAGTCGTTTAGGTGCTGTGTAATTTAAATGTTTGAACTGACATTTTAAAATTATATGTCGCTACGCATAATGCTGAGATAGGAGGCTTTTAATCCTAATAATAATTTATTTCGGACAGTATCCATATTTGGTTAGTACCTACTACAAAAAATCTTAACCCTATTTTTATTAATACAGCCAGCCTTTTGCCCTCATATAGGACTTTATGCTACATTTTTTCTTTTTGTTCCTTTTTTAAATATATCTAGGTAATTAGGCTTTTTTATTTTGTCTTCGCTTAGTTTAGTTTATGATGTGCCTATACGAGTCGAAATAAATCATTTTCTTTCTTTCACAGTGTTTTCTACTTTTCTGCAGTTATATTTGAAACATCATAGCCATGTAAACTTCGCTTTCACTGAATGAAAACACGGAACATGTTTTATTAAGTACTAGCTTTCCGCCTGCGGCTTCGCTCGCATGTACTTCGGTTATATCGCGCTTTTTAGATTTCCCTCGGAAATATCAATTTTTCCGGGATAAAAAGATACCTATTATTTAATCCGGTCTTCTAACTTTACGTCTGCAAAATTTCAAAGCAGTCGGTCCAGTATTTACGGCGTGAAAGCGGAACAAACAAACAAACTCACTTTCCCATTTTTAATATTAGTAAGGATGAAAAGTATACTTCGAATGAACCTACTACTGTTCCCTGTATGATTTACACTTCTTCTTAACTTTTCAGACCTAAGTACTTGAATCTTCAAGCATAAATAGAGCTTTACAGGTCTCCCAAAGTGATAATGCGCATAGAAATCTTCGTCACTGATCGTCACTGTGGTGCACTTAACCACTTTTTATGCACTTAACCACTCTATATACATATCTTCTTCCGAACGCTCGGGGAATACGACCGTTGCCGAACAGTGACGAAGATTTCTATGCGCATTATCACTTTGGGAGACCTGTACCTCAGTCCAAAAAAAAATCATATCCAAAAACTTTTTATTGTACGTAATAACACCATTTTCCGTTATTCCACAACGGTATGCCATGCCACCTATGTATAAAAAATTAATAAATATCCTAACCTAAGTCATTCTCTAAATTCTAGAATGTTTATATTGAATAAACAGCTCCACGACACTTTAACCATCCCAATAATTACATAAAAAACACATACTAATGATGACGGTGCGTCGGTTCCGAATGCTTGTTTGTTTACCATCATTGTTTTATTGCACACCACACATCTTGGGCACATCTCCATACAATACGCCCGCGCAACCACTCGCCGCCCGCGCTCTCGTGACACCTTCTCATATTTTATTTATTTATCAGCTCTACAAATTTATGGATTTTAGTTCGAATAAAGATAGTTCGGAAAGGGCTAGTGTTACCTCTCAGGAAGACATAAATTAGGTATTAGATGGTGTAAAGGATCTTCACGTTGGTTGTGTAGTCTCCAATTTCTACTCAACTATCCAATTTCTTCAAAAGTCAATTTTAAATCATAACTTCATAAGGGAGGCTCTTCAGATGAACAGATTAGGTATAACTTAATTACCGATTAAATTTTAACAGCAGGATATAGAATGCATGAAGGTTAAAAGGTTTGTTTATTGTTGGTTAAGAGTGGACTCTAGTGCCGAGGAATTTGAGAAATAGGTTTTTGAAGAAACTATTGCCGTCGCGCCGCTTTCAACCTTTCCCGTAAAGTGCGAAAAGGACAGTTGCAACTCAGGCTGATTTTACCGACAAAAACGTTGACCGAAAGATGTTTCGTATTCCGCTGTTTTCTTTTTCAAAACACAACAGATCTCAAATATTTCATATCAAAATTTAGAGGATGAGTATACCTATGCCTGTATTATTTTCTTTTCTGTCAAAAACTTATCACATTTGTGTAATAGTCGTTTGAACATCGCAGTAATAATAGGTTATTTTTCGGGATTTTGAAACATCATATTTCTTTTATTAATAAAGTTATCGAAAAAATCAAATAATAGGGGCGCGTATAATTAAGGTGTGTAATTGTATAAAAATAGTCATTGCCCTAAAAGGATTATCCACAAAGAAACAGCGGAATACGTTTTTATGGAGAAAACGCCACTAGAGTCCCCTCTTAAGCGCTATTACAACACGATGACAATTATTTAACTAATTGTTTTGACTTCATTTCTGATAACGTTATGTGATTTGCTTATTTGACAATATTGTATTTAAATCAGGATAATTTTGACGTTAACTTAAGAAATTATTATGACTTTTGGACTTTAATTATTCCTATTATAATATAATCATTTATTTAGTTATTTTTTTATTATTTAATTTTTTTAATTTGTATGCCTATAATAGGCTGATTATAGCGCACTCTATCCTCAAATATGAACAATCACTGTACCTATGTTTCACAAATAAAATATTTCTGATTTCTGATGCATGGAACCAATTGTCATAAAAAGTTGACAGCCGTAAAAGTCAAATCATTTATATTGAATTGACACTCATTTATAAATCAATTGAGAACGTCAAATTTCGACCCGATAAAGATACTTTCTCGGATATAAAGTACCTAAATGAACCGAAAATGAAGTAAATGAAACCGAATAATTTTTTGTTAAAGTAAGTAGATACGTAACCAAGAAAAATCAGTTAAGATTTATCAATATTCCGTTACAGTAACGTTTTTTTTTTTATATAAAAACTCTGTTCAGTTCTCACCACCATGTCACCCCGATTTTTTACGAAGAGCATCGAAATCACAAGATGTTCCCTAATTGCAACAAATAGCAACATTTTTCACTATGACACCCCTGTTCCATGTTCTGGGGTGACGCGATCGATCAATTTACTTGTACGACTTCAGACAGTAATGGTATTGGAAAGGCGTTGCGTATATTAGGGGTGAAGAAATGCAGACAGTAGAGATGATGGGCATCTTTTTTGGCAAATGTTGAGTACACAACATAATGGACTTATGCTTTATTCAATGTGGTCAGTCATGGGGTCAAACACAAGAAAATATTGGCGACAACTTTTTTCCATTATACCTTTGATATACTTACCCAGTTCATTCATGCATTTTTCACATTGCTTTATTTTCATTCATTCTTCTTTAACTTACTTCAACTCTTCAATGAGCTCTGTGGTTAGATACCACAATTTTGCCAATAACACGTGTAACAAATTATAGAAATTCTTTAAAAAAATTATTTCACAGTAATGGCGGATATCGTCAGTGATAGTTGAAAAAACGGCCGCGTGAGCCGCCTACTAGGAGATTTGGTGCAAAGCCATGATGTGGCCACTATGCTGCGATATTTCAATGTTATTTATGAATTATTCACTGAATGCACTTTTACTACATAAATCACGGGTTTCTATTTATTAAACGACACTATAAATAATTTTAAAAGTGCAATGAAAAATGCGCGTGACACTCATCTTGGCTTTCCTGTCAAAACTCGATTTTCATTCATACTCAAACAAAATATGTAAGATAGCACATAGAAACGAACAGTAAACGTCAAATCAAAAAGTTAACTAATTAACCCTCATGCATCAGATATCTGAAACCACTAAAATAACCCATCGTCCATCATCCCTTAACCCTTCACTTCTCAAGTTACCCGATCCCGATACCCGATAGACAGATACAAATTTATGACAGGACTCGTGAATTATTCGGCATCCATTTATTGCTTATCTGTAGATCTCACCGCACGTGGTATACCATGGTCTGGTATGATGTATGGCCAAGCCGTGACCACAGAGCATCAGAAAGCGGTTAAACCAACCACTTTACACCCACGTGAAATTTAATCGGCCGTTTTATAGGGCCAATTCACAGTTCCGAATCTGATAGCTACCACAAAATTGATACTAAAAAATAATTTGATGATGATGTTTGAACTTGGATTAGTTAATTAATTTTATGCATGTCGTCGTTAATTTTGAAGACCGGAAAGATTTCAAATTGTGGCGGTGATGGTTAGTTTTATGTTAATGATAAAGACAGACGAAACCGTTACCCAAGTAATTTCCTAATGGATGAATATGACAACAAAATTACTTATAATTATTTAAAATCTTTATCCCGGGAATATGTTGGATGCGAGACAGCCAGGACCGGTTAATCTATGCTTCTGGCTTCATGCTATGTCTAGCTGAGAGTAGAAATTTTTCGATTGTTGATGATGAGAAATTGTATCACCATTTTGGGGAATCTCGCTTTCAACAATATATACCGAGACCCCACAAGCTAATGAAATGAAATCGTTTATTATGCAAGTAGGATAACTGATCACTTTTACACGTCATATTTTTTTTAAACTAGCTGGTGCCGGCATTTCCTAACTGACTACCTCTGAGAAGAAAAGCCTAAACAAACTCATCTAAGCCGTTAATTCCTACTGTCATTAGTAGATCTTTGACACTCCTTTTATCTTGTTCTACTTCACCCGCTACCCGCTCAGCTCATGAAACCCCTGCAGGTCATCGTCATGTAACCAAATACTGAAAAATTACGAGCGTATCATAAACGTGAGTGAGTCGCACACTCCTCCTTGCATGACAATTATGATGGCAGTCGTTTTGTATCGCTATGATTTATGGGAAGTTTGCGTTCGGTGACCCTTGCTGCTTTTGGAAATAGGTCGTTTCCTAATGTGTGTTATTCAGCAGTTTTATATGTGTAGATAACTAAAGGCTTAACAATTTATTTGTGATTTCCGGGTGATTTAATAGCAGTAACGTGGAATAAATAAAGGCTTTGCTACAAAGAGAAAATGTTTGAAGCAAAACCTGTTTGTTTTTCCGACAATTTGGCAGCTGTAGGGGTAACTTTACATTCTGCATACGATCTGGGATAAGAACATGCATTTTCTGTAGCATAAACCAGTTGTACACATGGAGTAACAATATAAAATAGAATAAAGGATTTGGTATACAATTTCTACTAAAAACTTTCACAAAGGTAAAAAGGTAACGCCTTTGAAGCACAAAGTGTTCACCGTTTATATTAATCTTAACTTATTCTTTAAAAACTTTGTGGAATTATGCAGGCAGGACAGCTAAGTCAGGTACGGATCGAGCTATAACTTAAACGATAATAGAAGCAGGGTTACCAAGACCTTAGGCAGAGCTGGCTTAAGTCTGGCATACTAATGCGAAACTAACAATCCCGCTGTCAGGTATACGTGGGATACTTACAGGATTTACATAAGTTAGGGAATTCGGAAGGTGTTCTCTTTGAAGGATTTATTGGATCCGGTTTTTTCCGGAATTTTTAGTAGAATAAAGTATGATGCGTTAATTCTATCTTACTTTTTCTGCTGGAAAATTCTAATCGTAAGACCAGGCATTACAAACGTGGATAATGGATTGCAGATTTATAGCGTCTCTATTTTTGTAGAAGTGACGGATTTCAGAATAGGAAAGAGGAAGCGAGATTGTGATAGTCTCATAAGAATACCAAGGAACAGGTGATTCCAGATTAATGATTTAATTTATGACAATGGTACCGATCCCTTGTAGACAAACTAAATTACATTTAAGTTCAATGCATTCTATTTTATTAAGAAAAGACAGAAGATATGGTTTGACGGCACAGTTGGCGTAGTGGTTAAATGTTTGTTGGTTGGTTGTTTGTGTATGTGAGTTGATACTTAGCGCACCGACGATACAGGAGAAATTCCTAGATGAGGGCAAAGTCTTTCATAAAAAAAAGTTTAATATTTCTTTAGTCCTGTGAAATTAGTCAGCGTCTGACGTAAATTAACGTATTTTTTTATTCCAGATTTTTTATCTTTTCTAAACCGTCTATGGAATATCTTAATTAGACGGGACTATACTAAAATTTTGTCTTAATGACATAGAAAGAAATATATGCATTGAACTTAAAATTCTAACAAAAAAGTTGTTATAACATCATGAAAAAAATTACTTGTAAGTTCTTAATAAAATATTCGTGAAATCCTTATTTAAAGCCTTAGAATATAGAAGTGCATCATACAGCGGAAAGTATTAGACATGTAGTCGACCTTTTTTTTTTTTTCGGGGGGAAACCTTCAAAAGGCACCCGACCCCCGAGGAATGAGGTCGTGTAGTGTGGGATTTATACCTCACTAAAATCACCCCGGTGATCACCATCTGCGCCTAGGGGCGGTCCCGGTTCCTCTTAAAAGACCAATTCCGGAACCCTCCCTGCGCAACGCCTGTAAGGCGCATCCCAGGAGAGACTCTAAGAGGGCCTCTCCTAAACGGCAGCACGTGACCACTATGCCACCGTCTTCCCTGGGGTTACTTAGTGGGCAGGCAGAGTCCCCGATTTGTGTGCCCGCGACCCCAAAGGTCCACCTATCTCAATAAGTAACCAGGATTCGGCGTATTAACTTTGCCAGCAAAGCCCTTACTACTGCCGGCAGAGACAGGTCTTTCCCGATCCTAGCAACTAGGACCAGACATATAGTCGACCTAACCTGCGTGAGATCATCATCAATTATACGGTTAGAACTGGAGCCTTTATCATCAGGAATGCTAAGCATTTAGAAGCTTATCATTAACAATGGCCCCGATCCCCTTCTTAACAAACTAAATTAAATTTAAGTTCAGCGTTTCTTTTTATATCTTTTTTTTTAATAATTATAAACTAGCGCTTGACCGCAATCCCGCCTGATGGTAAGCAGTGATGCGATCGTTGATAGTAAAGCGCGCTAATTTATTAAGAGCCTATTCACTCAGAAAAACTGAGCGAATAGGAAGGAAGACGTCAGTTGAGCGAGGTGATGCATTGTTAAACCCAACAACACGACCACCGATGCTGCGCCAAAGGGAGATTGATCTGAAGACCCTCCACGACCGAACTCCCAACACAACAACATTAGGCGCATCCTCCCCGGCACACATCGCAACACAACTGCTCAGACCCGTCCTCCGTACGGGTCTGAGCAGTTGTGATATCTATTTCATTAAGAAAAGGACAGGAGATACAATGTCAGTTTAGACCTGTCAAATTAGTCCGCTCCTGACGTAACTTGACGTACTTTTGGTCGCCATGTTTATAATCGCGTCTACACTGTCTATGGAGTAGCTTAATTGATAGGATTAAACTAATATATTATCTTCTATACTTTTCTTAACGAAATATAAAGAAAAAGAAGCACTTAACTTAAAATTACTTTAGTTTGTGAACAAGTGAATCAGGGCCATTATCCCGTACGTATAAAAACCTCCCGCGAAACTTTAACCTCATAACAAAGTAAAGAAACAATAAAACCCCTTTGATTTATGAGGATATAAAACAATAAAACGGAGTTGTCTCCCAGTTCATTCATTACGCCTATTATAGCCCCGCATCAGGACATTTTGATAAATGCTTGTACGCTCAAATTGTAATACGTTTTAAACGGTCCACAATTAAAATGTACAGCGGATTGTAAATTGTCTCTGCACTTGACTCTGTAGCTCTGTAGGTATTGCATCTGGCTTGTAAATGTACGTAATTAGAAATGACGGGAAATTTTATTTAGTTTTACTTTTATTGCTCTGCAACTAAGTACTTTATGATCCACCTACTTCAACATGCCAGGTTGTAAGCTATTTTTATGAGTGGGTAAAGTAACCCACCTGCACCCTAATTAGGTAACACATTATCAAGCTCAGTTTGAATTATTTTGAAGGATATCTTTTTGCTTATCCATCGCTTCCTATGTGTTGGATATCGCCTCTGATTTTTGTGTTTATCGGCGGTGAACGCTGCCGAGAACGTAAACGGAAAAGTAAACGGAACGCGGCCATAGTAGTGTGCGTACTTCCACTGACCGCCGCATGGCGTGGCGAATGCACTTCCTTTCGAACTGGCAAGCTAGCGAGTCATGGCCACGATCTTTTAACGGGCCAAAAATTTTAATTAGTTTTAAGTGTTTAAAGTAACTCCGAGGGGTTTAGGCCTCAAAATTCAAAATTAATAAAGTTAGGGAATCTGCCAGTGAATTGTGTCGACGTGCGTCTTCTCGTGGTCTGGTCTGGTGATCGACGAACTCTGAATCTGAAGGTTGGAGGTAAGTGGTTTGCTGCTCGATTTTTTGCTTATAGTTTCCAATATACAGTATGTTACAAAAACCCTGTCCGACCCGTGAAGGTGTTGTTAGGTATCGTTAGCTGATTCTACTAATGCGTACATAACCTGGCTAAACTAAAAAAAAAATACCCCCTTAAAAATAAATAACTTAAATAAAATAAATAGGTAATTTCATGGCAACACAGGCACAGGTCATGACCTCAGTTGACCTCATGCATGTAGCCATGTAGGTATTGGTAGTCTAACCACGTTTATCGACTCTAGAAAGAAACAATGATACCTACTTAGGCAGCTCGTGAAAAGAACTTTTTTTTAAGTAGAAAGGTCGTCTGACCCTCCGAATGTATCTTCGAATTTCATTCGATGAGCACAATGGCTGTGGCGGAGATGTTGTTCCATATTTTGTTCACTAAGAACGATACCGGCCTGGCACCGTCCCACGAGATTAGCACGGTGTTTCACAACGTTAGTCCACTCCTACCAATCCACTGCTCGCCGAACTGATAGTGGAGGTACTCACGTACAGGTCGGCAAAAATATGGTGGGGCACCGTCATGCTGGAACCACATTGACCAAGAAGTAGTCACATCCGAATCGTTCAACACCTGATCACAACACAACACAATTGCAGTTTCACTAGGTACCTTCCATCAGCAGGTTACATTACGTTAGAAAACTATGTGATCACACAATAAACGATACGTCTACACGGACGCCATGTCTACGCGAAACTAATAAATTTAAAATAAAAATGATTTTTATTTCATAAAAATAGGTACTCTAACTGCACGGCGGTGCCCTTTGACTAGAGGTGTGAAAGTGTTCAAAATATTTCTCGTATCGATTTTTGGTATCAATTTTGTATTTCAGAATTTCACGCATCGATTCAACATCGAATGGCATTCTTTAGATTTTAGAACTTTCACATAACTTAAATCAGGTGAACTTAAATGCTTTACATTGTTTATAATATTCTCCTAAAATCGTATTTCATAAGACCTTTCTAGTTCCTATTTACTAATAATAGGTACTTGTGTTACAATATTGTTATGAGTAATTAATCGATAATCAAAAAAAGTACTTTTACCATTAGGTAATCTGTGTTTTTACAACAAATCATTCGGCCAGGTACAGTTTCGAATAATAGCAACAAAAACAAAACGTTATTACGCAAAAATTAGTACAGCTCTAATTATTCCTTTGCCGCCGTCGGCGGCTAGACACACTGACGCCGCTAAAGAACCTAAAAAAATAATCAAAAGAAAGCCGACAATTATAAGGTCTAAAATGGTGTTTACACTTTTTTAAATTTCCCGAATTTTGGGGAAGTTACAGGGTAAAAAAGATTATTTCAAAATTCATTAGTATTGTTACTATGATGATTATGCAAAATTTTATATTTTATTTGGTCATTTGTTTACCTAACCCTTATTATCCTTGTGGGTCGGACAGGGTTTTCGTAACATACTGTATATTGCTATCCTAAATACAATTTATATATTAGTATAGATTAACAAGTGAAACGATTGTGTTATTTTAAACCTTTATTGCAGCAAAAAACAGCACTAACTACACTGACACAATAATTCCTTAACTTTTACTGTCTGTACATTTGCATACCTTGGGTGATTGTTTCATGTTTCTCTCATTGTGCGTCGTGGCGGGTGTAAGTTACGACGTCGCATTTGTCGCGCCGGCGCCGACCGCGTTTCGCGCATGCGTGTCGCTAACGAGGTCCTCGCCGACGGCGAAGTAGGGTTATCAGTTAAAAATTCAAAAGTCCCGATATAAGGCCGGATAGCCAAATAAAGATATACTGACTTTTCCATTTTTATTTATTTGTCACAAAAATACGTGTATAACAAAGATGAGTTAACTCTTATAAAATAACAAAGCAGATCATAAACCCAGAACAGTCGGTAGCTGCACGTAGCACTTATCGAAACCTTCACATGTTAAAAGTTAAGAAAAACCTCTATGTAGAAATTTTCGGATAAGTAACAAGGTTGCACACATTTTGGATGGGAGCCAAAAAGGTGTCCAAAAAAAAATCATACAGATTGGATTTCTGTACACTCTCTTAAGCGCCAGCGAACACGGTACTAAATAGGGTGTTCAGATTATAATGAGTGTCCGACCGAAACTGGTTTTTCTGCCGAAACCGAAACTGAAACCGAATCTTCGGCCAGGGCTTCAGTTTCGGCCGAAACCGAAACCGAAACCGAAACTCACGTGTCTAAGTATAAAATTTCTTAAAATACTGAAATTTGGAGAATTTTAGGTACCTATTATTTTGCATTAATGGCAACACAGTATATTAAGTTTGTTGTAATCATTTAACATTTTTATTATTTTGACAAATTAAGTTTTCATAGCAAAATTTTAATCATCATCATCTCAGCGTTAATCCCAGTCGCATCCAAAGCCTTTTTCCAGCTCTGGAGTCTGAGGTCCGCTTTACCAGCTTAACTGCTAATTTTGGCGAAACTTCGACATTTTCCGTGAAGCGACTGCCGTCTGACCTCCACAACCCGAAGGCGATATCGAAGCATTGCAGCTAGATTATATTTTTTAGTTACCACATTATTAATTAGTTACTGTTTCATTAAATACTATGTATTGGTTTTTTTTTTTTATATAAATTGAGACAACATCACATACATTGTCCTGGAACCCAAATTAAGGTTTTCCCTTGTGTTATGGTTGACCAGAAACAATTTTGAGATCTTTCCGCGGGAAACGAAGTTAGGCGAACGCGATCGTGCGGAAACGTTCGAAATAAGTTTCGGTTTCGGCAAAAGTTTCGGCCTATTTTGGCCGAAACCGAAACTGCCACCGAAACTTGATTTTTGGCCGAAACTCGGCCGAAACCGAAACCGAAACCGAAATTTCGGTCGGACACTTGTTATTTTACAAAACTGCTGTTTATGGTACCTATTAATGAATTTGCCCTGCGGCGTAAACTAGAAGTATCTATTTTAATATGTTGCCAAAGAAAAAAACTGTTATTTTGTGAGAAAATGTTGTTGAATTCCCTAATTCGTACTTTCAACTAAATTATTTGTAGTTTTACTCAACTACATATTCTCTTTATGGTAATTTTAGTATATTTTTTTTAATAAAGAACGATTAAATAGAGTTTCATTCCAATTCTTCAAAAATAAAGTGTGTTTAACACCTATTAATAGACATGAATCTGACAGTCTCCGTGGAGTAGCTAGGTTGCAAACGCGGCCGCTGCACAAGGAGGCGCGGGTTCGATCTCCGCGCAGTGCATATATTTGTATGCATGAATATGTATATATTTGCGCTGGTCTGTAGGCCTAGTATGAGTTTTCAATACGAAACTCGATCGTTGATATCGAGCGCGTTTGGCGCTCTCATTGGTTGAGAGTTCTTGCGACCTTGAAGCGGGCCAATCGCAGAGTCAAACGAGCTCGATATCGACGAACGAGTTTCGTAATGAAAACTCATACTAGGCCTACTGGTCGTGCAACGGAAAGCACGTTAAACAGTTGGTCCCAGTTGCCATACGAACATCTAATGGCAGTCGTTACGGCTTGTTGGAGCCCTTAAAAGTCAACAATTGGTCTAACTGCAATGCTTCGAAATCACCTTCAAGTTGTGGAGTTCAGATGGCAGTCGCTTCAAGGAAAATATCGAAGTTTAGCCCAAATCAGCAGTTATTACACTGGTAAAGCGGATCCCAGACTCCAAAGCTGAAAAGCTTCGTATGCTATTGGGATTAACGCTAAGATGATGATGATGAATAAAAATATAAAATTAATTAGATATAAAAAGAAAATTTACTTCCGAGAAAATTATAAGAAAAGTAAGCTCTACAAAATCCGTGTGCCCACCGCAGTTGCGTGCATACCATTCTGCGCCCGCGCAGTGTAACCAATACAAATAGTTGATTTACTCGCCCACTCCTTCGAGTTTACACTGCGCGCGCAGTTGTTACCCCCTGTCAGTGTACCTTGGATAAATAATATTGTCTCCGGCAAGACGTATGGGTCTGCGAGCAGCCCGCGACTCGGGCGCAATGAAATGAGTAATTGGGATCGAGAATAAATCGGAGATATATCATTTCAATTTAAACTCTCAACACAGAAAGTTAGGGTCCAAAATTGAATACGATATATTATTTTCATAACTTACTGTATCGTTAACAATATAATTAATAACGAACTGCAGTGAGAATAATGCTTTGGGATTTAAATGGATTCTCATACGTTTTGCAATTTAAATAACGATTGTGAATTAAAATAACAGATGTATTTCTTACAATGCACGGCTGAAAGGTAAGAAAAGCAAAGAGACCAGAATGTAAATCATCTTGATTTAATTCGTTAAGGGGTATGCTCATATAACAAAACATGGAGAATGAAAGCATGAATATAAAACTTTCATGTCTTAGAACTAAACATCGAAGACATGTGACACACAAAAACCCTCACTGAATCAGTGAAATGGATTATGTCTCACTCGATCTCATAAAAAATCGCCCTTATATTTAATAACACCCTTGAAAGAAATGGTGTTATTTTCAGTGATCCAGGCAGCATTACATTTTAATCAATTTTCAGAAGGAAATCCCCTTTCAGCAACCTAATCCCATAACTTTTTCAATTTCCCCAAACATCACGAAACTGACAAGAATTTCTTATCAGTTCCCACATTTTTCCTGTTATCATACTAATAATCACACTATCAAAAGTAATAATAATTTCCGCTTCTGATCGCGTGTCATTTTATTCCCCTTATTCCTAATCGGGGGTAATCAACAACAAAACTTTATGGTAGTCTATGGCACTCGAAAGTCCCGCTTAATTGGATAGTTTGTAAACAAAATAGTTTTGAACTCATTCTATACATCGCGGCAGAATGTCGCATGCCTTTGTCTGATAGAGATTAATTATTGACAAGTGGAGTAGAGAGAAACAAAAGAAAGCTTTTAGAAAAAGATTGATGGTAATTTAGTATTTGTCAGCTTATAATTATTTGGTGCTAATTGCTTATGTCTATTTTTGTTTCTCTAGCTCATTGTTTTGTTAGATAATTTGTCTCTATGATCATAGACTTTAGTAAGCTAAGTATAAATCTAAAAATAACTAAAAAAACATGCTTTTAAAGAATATCAAACTAAAAAGTTAAATGTAATTTTAAAATTTAATTTATGACAATAGTAACTTTTTAAATAATATACGGATAACACGAACGCTTAAGTGGTGCTCATTTGTTTTTACGAAACTTTTTTTGATCTCCACCAGACAGAATAGCAATTCTAAAATTCATAACGATGCGTTACCCAAGTAACTAAATCTAAACTAAAAAAAATACTTTCCCTCCACAAATTAATGTAAGGTAAGGTTGAAAAAATTTTGAGTTAGAGACGGACAAGCAAACATACAAGTGAAGCTAATAAAAAGCATGTAAAAATAACGAAAAAAAAATATTTTTGGTTAATTTGTCTGGTGACATATGCCGCAGGAGTCCGCAGGACTGACAATCATTGGGGTAAAGGCAAACGTAGTGTAGGACGCCCTTGGGCGAGATGGAGCGACGACATCAAAAAGGTGGCTGGTAGTGGCTGACGGAGAACTACTCAGGATCGAGCTTGTTGACGTGCCATGGAAGAGGCCTATGTCCAGCAGTGGACGAGTAGAGGCTGATGATGATGATGATAAATTATTGGGCAGTCGTCTTGTAATGAAATCATCGTGATTTTAACCGAAAGACATCCAAAGCAGAACATAGGCATGCATCACCTTCGGCCGGTTCTGAGCTACTCGAATCCAGAGTATTTATTTTAATCCTCTGGACTGTTTGAATTTATAGGTACAGTGTATCTACACAATGAAGAGTTGGACTCTATTCCATTTTTCTAATTTTATAGACTAATACTGGTATGCACAAATCAACAACACTTGACAAAGCAATATTCAATTGTAAATTACTTACGCCACACGCACCATCAGTGGCCATAGAACAAATATTTGCAATTCTATGCATCGAACGCAATCAAGACCCAACATTATTTATTGTCAATGTACAGTAGAAAGGAATCAGAAGGTCGATTGACTTGATGACTTAAATAGACTCGGTGAAGCGAGAGAGTTTGTAAATGTTCCCAAACACTTCCCAAAGAAATATAAGAACCAAAAACGTACATGACAGGTAATTCCTACATTTAAAAGCGTTCATTTGTCATCATATCGCCATTAGCGTGACAAAAATGTAACCTACTCACGTTTTTGACGATTTAAATTGCGACAGTGACAATTTATATTGTGTTAAAAATATCTTTTGAAAAGTTAAACATATTTGAATTTACTCATACGAGAATTTCTCCTTGGGTATTTCGACTTATTCTGATGCAGCCTTAACACTCCACCCTCTTGCTGTACGGCTGTGGCTAATATTTCCAACGCCACAAAAGTTCTCTCGTCTCGTATCATCATCGGCCTCATCAATTAATTACATAGTTCCTCAGAGATTGGTATTACACAGCCTTAACTTCTTTTTATTCTCAGTGAATTGATGGCATTAAATTCAAACATGTTTGACCTGAAATTCAGCAGTGGGAATTCCGTTAGCTTAGAAGACCTGTATTGATGATCTTCTAAGCTAACGGAATTCACACTGCCATTATCTACGGGAGATACCGCATAGGTACGTGATTTTTTTAAAAAAAAGGTCTCTAAATATTTACAAAATCTAAATTATGAAGATACTAAACTTCTACTGCATATAGCTCAATGATCACAATATAATGATGTTGTCTGGTTGAAATTTACAAAACTCACTCGGTCCTTCCAAACGGTAACTTTCTCAAGGAATACACATATTCACGCACACCTCACACATACACACCCTCTCTCAATTCACACACTCACACCTCATTCCACACACTGAGAGGACGCGTATTCCATACTCTACATATTACATTAAATTTTGTAAAATAACAGTGATATAAACGTAACATACATCTTGTAGAAAATAATATAAATGGCTACCATACATGCAATATTATCCGAGGGGATTGGCGCTGATAGCTGAAATACAGGTCTTGCCTAGTTCGGTTACAGATGCTTAACTCTTTTGTGCTTAAAACTAGCCTATTTTTGTTTGTAAAATATGTTTGTATCCTCTTTCAAATAAATAAATATTATTATTATTATTTATATTAAACTCACATACACAAACATCCAGACCCTGAACAACTATCTGAAGGCCATACAAATATTTGTCCCGTGCGGTAATTGAACTCTCGACACAGAACGTCGTCTAGACACGACTAGTACTTGATATCTAAGCCATACCCGAACCCCCATCAGAGGAGATAGTCTTTGCTCCGGACAGTTTTTGTTTAAAGTCGTCCTTCTGGCCATATTTGTTTAATATCAGTCGCTCAGAATCAAATCACGCATGCTGCATCACGTGCCGTTAATGGGTGTCACGCTTATTATTGTCGCCTGGAACATTATTACTTACTTTTATTGAAATATCGATCTGGAGTATTTTCGGTTTTGTATGGGGTTTCGCGCGCGCAAAAACATCTCTCCGGTATGATACAGACAGCTTAATTTTTATATTCATAATGCATTCAATCTCATACCAATAAATATATATGTATTCAGAATGCATTTTCTGAGCTGCATATGTTTTAGTCGAACGATAAAACAGCTTCTGATATTGGATTTGAACACCTTACAGTTACCTAACCGTTTCAGACCGCTAACAACTAGTGTGACATAAAGATCATGTTTGGACCACTTTTTATCGTCCCACTGCTGGGCACAGGTCCTTGCTCATACAGAGAAGGATAGAGCGTAATCACCGCGCTTGCTCAATGTAGGTTGGCGATTTCAGACTTAAAGTCCAGGTTTCCTCGAGATGTTTTCCTTCACCTGTAATCAGTCATTGGTGTCCAAACTTAGAAAAGTTAAATTGGTACTTGCTTGACCTGGAATCGAACACGCACACTCATACTTGAGAGGCTGGTGTTTTAACCACTAGGCCACCACGACTTAGTCATGTTTGGATGAACGAAATATAATATAACAATCCCAAATATGTAACAGAAGCCACATCTGCAAATCGAATAAATAAAATCAAAATGTTGCTAACAAGCAGTCCAAATCCTTACAACATGATCCCCGAAACAAATTATAATAATATAGGATACTTATCGAGCGTCAATACAGGGCGTGGTAATGAGACGGTCCGATTGAGTCGTCGCAGTCACAGTCACGGGGTCAGGGGCGCTAATTCACCCCCGTGCTTACCCTCAACGAACGGTGGTGAAGGCCGCTAAAATGCCACTGGGAGCAGCTGTCGTAGAGAGAGAAATAGGAGAAACTACGGTGACCACTGTAATCGTTGACGCTTTTGGATTCCGTTTTGTGTTAGTGTCGAGTTTGAGTGTGATATTAAGCATAGAAAAATAGAAACGAAAAAAAAGAGAAACGGTGGTTATAAATACACTAATCCATACTATCCATACTAATATTATAAATGCGAAAGTATGTCTGTCTGTCTGTCTGTCTGTCTGTCCGGCTTTCACGCCAAAACTACTGAACGGATTGTAATGAAATTTGGTACACAGATAGTATAGAGCCTGAGAAAGGACATAGGCTATATAACATCCCGCTATGACTAATAGGAGCCGAGCAGTAGCAAAAAATGTTGCGAAAACGGGGGCAAACGCGGGCATACAATATGGCGTTTTCGCAACATTTTTTGCTCCCATTATTTTAACAGGCGCTTATTTTATATCAACCCACGGGCAACAGCTAGTTGTTAATAAACATGTTGCGAAATCGAGTCTAAACATGGCATATTATAGATCGAGAAACATAGGTAAGTATTAGGTTAACGTCTGTTAAAACTAACCATTAACAGCTTGAGACGTGAACCGTTCTGAATGAAGAAATGTATAAAAAACATACTGAGCAATCTAAACTTTTCAACATGTTTTCTAATAATAATGATTCATTATGATTTTGTGCTGTGGCTCTTTATAAAATGTTTTCTCCCGGCTGCTTAACAAACTTTATATGAAAATTACCCTGAATTGTTTAATTCCAAAAACTCTTCACGTCTAAATAAATCGGCAGCAGCATAACTTCTTTCCAATAAATTTTAGCCATGCGTCCATTCATCTAACGCCTTGTTATTTTCATACCCGGGACGTGACCGCGCATCCCTAATTCCTCGCTGTTCCCCGTCAGCCAGTGAAATCCAAAGGGGATTTATAATGAGGTTTTATATCAGCATTAGTGCGGGGCTATGTGAGTGGACTTCCGAAGAGGTCTTTTGTTCGACACGGTATTTTGTTTGTCAAGTTTAGAACTCATAATTGTGTCTTCCATGGTCATTTTGAAAGTAAACTTAATCCTTGGGAAGGGGTAACTCAATACAAATGATAGTCGCATATGTATTAATATTGCCTGTTTTTATTATTCCGTGATTATACAAAAGGACTTGAAAGTTAGTTCATTATTCTAATTTCCATTACCAACATCAGATTCACATGCCAACAAGTTGTTGAGATGTAAAACTTGTGTTTGGCCCAATTTGGTTAGTTGTGACTGGTTCAATTTCTTGATGAAATATAAACCATATGGAAGCAAGTCAGTTTAAAAATCGAATAGTTGCCATGACGACATTTTAGCTGTTCATGCCAGTGTTATTGACAGAGTTAACGAGTCCATCGTTAACGGTGTGACTGCTGAAGCAACTAATCAAATAAATTAATTTCGTTTGATAACTCGAGTCTAATAATGTTAGAAAATTCAGATTACTAACTAGCTGAAACAGAATTTAACAACGTTCCCATTAAAAAACAGCAATCCGTATGCTACCTTGGTATGATCTTAGAAAGGAATTTTTCATTTATCGAACATATAAAAATAGTTGGTGAAAAAGCTAAAAAGAACTCTTATGCCCTAACTAGAATATCCAAAGCAACTTGGGGTCTATCATTCCTAACTTTAAAAACTATATATGGAGCTACCTACTTAGGATGTATGTGCTACGGTGCACCTGTTTGGGCCGATAGGGCCAGCATAGGAGCGGCACGACGTAAACTGCTTCAAAGCCAACGTTTGGCATTGATATTTTTATGCAAGGCGTATAGAACGGTCAGTACTGAAGCCTTACCGGTACTGGCAGGTGTACTTCCAGTCGACCTTGAGGTACAGCGACGTGCTTCAATGTACTACTCCGCGAGGGGGGAGGCCATGGACACTAATTTTGTTACGCAACGCGACTTTAATAAAATCTCTAGATTATTTAAACCTCAGACTGAAGTCTGGGAGGACCTCTTATCCGAATGGCAAAGTAGGTGGGATAATTCCATCAAGGGCCGGCACCTCCATCTGTTCTTTCCATTCGTTGGCGATCGGCTGGCTAAGACATGGCTGGTGGTTGACCACTGCGTTGCCCAATTTCTCACAGGTCATGGCAACTTTAAAAGTAAACTGTATTCTTTTAAACTTGTTCCTTCCCCTTTGTGTCAGTGTTCTACATCGAACTGTGAATTTGAACAGTCCGCACATCACATCTTGTGGGAGTGTGTTCTTTGGCAGAATGAACGCAATATTATGTTGGATAGTGTACAAGTTACATCCGGAGTCGTTTATTATACGGACCTTGTAGAAACTAGAACCAATTTCCGTGCATTCAGGCGCTTTTGCCATACCTATTATTGGAATCAATTGTAACAGCTAATACCTACTTAGGACCCATTATCTTAATCAAATTTTATTCCGTGGTGTTTGGCAATCTGGGCTTCTCCCAGTTGCAATAATGTCCCTTTGTGCCGTTTGGCCTAGTTCTGTTCTGTCTCCTGCTTGTTATGGAGGGAAGTGGAAAAAATATCTTTTTTCTTACTCCTCCGCTATTCTTTTCTGATTAATTTCGTTGCGGGACCCAAGACAGTTGAATTGTTTCTCCGGGACTCGTCGAGCTTCATTGCTCGGCGTTTTTCTGGCGGTCGCCACTGTTGATTCTGGCTTTCAGGAGTTGCAGTGGTTGGGAAAAGTGTGGCGGGTTTGTCCCATCAAAAAAAAATAGCTGAAACAGAAAGATAGTAATTGGATTGTCCATTCCAATGAATGCATTGGATAGGTCAACTCAATTAGAATTATCCGATGGATTAGGAACATAATACAAATATTTTTATATAATTAATTTATTATTTTATTAAAAATTTGAATTTTATCTTTTATATAGTAAATTGAAAAAATAAAAAAAAACATAGAAGAAGAGCTCACAAGTCCAAGCATCAAACATTATTTGCGCTTTTCACCGTTCATCCAGCGCGCATTGGTTCAAATCTTATCCGAATTCTTATTAATGGTTTACATTACTTTTAATGGCATTCCATAACTTTAAATTTCATCAGTAGATATTGGTATATTGCCTATCGTCGTAAATGTAGGTGAAGTTAGGCCTATTCAAATGCAATCCCCATAATCGCTTTTTACGACGCCCATGGGAGGGAATGTGAGCAAAATGCAACTTAAAGGACAATAGTTATAGGTCACAATGACAATTCCGCTCAATTGCTTCTTCTATACAGCACCCAGAACGGTAGTTCTGTACTCAATAATAACGGTACTCTATAATATGTTTTCTTTGTTCATTTTCATGGGGGAAATTAAGCTATTTTCCGTACTTTTACTCAGATTCTTCAGTTTATTAACAATATTCGTTAGCCGCATTATTTACAGCTTTCTAATTTTTATCTCGTTTGCAAACGAGGCTTACTTTCAAGTAAATTACAAAACAAAACTTTTTAAAAACAAAGTGGCTCGAGGAAGAAATATTACGGTCACGTTTATGAATGCCAAGACTTGGAAATAATTCAACTTGGTCGAACAACTCGCCAAGATCGTTCCCTCTGATGTTTTTTTTTTTATGAACTTTTATGACTAAACAATTCGAAATATCTTCCGTTATTACGTGTAAATAGACTCTAGTTCATTACCGTTTTTTGACATTATTTGGCATATACGGTGATACTTTGCATTTTCTGTTTATCGTTTTTCATATTTTTAGAAATCAGCAAACATTAAAATAAAAAGCAATAAGCACCACATTACTTCAAAATCTATGTCAAACACGTACCTACAGCTGAGTAAACCATTAAAACATTTAGCCGCCGATATATAGGTATAAGTACATACCTACTATGACAAACAATGAAAATAATCGGAGGAATCATTTCCCAAAACGAATCAATTTAATATCAGCATCTGTAAGAAACCACAAATATCAATATCACATTGTATTCCCAGCAAAATATTCGAAGAGACAATATATTTCATTGTTGCGAAAAGCAATTTTTCTACCATTCGCCTATTGAATGAAAGCTATCAATACAAGTAGGAGACTGTCTCACGACTGCCACAATTCAATAACGACTCTAACAATCCGAATGCAGCTGCAGCATTCCGGTCCAAGCTAACAGACAATGTACAGTTTTTGTTATCAGCTCCAAGCTAAAACTGAAATGTTACGAAGTTTTTGAGGAACTATTTTCAATTCCGTAATATACTGCTAAGGTTCTATTTACTTACTGCCCTCAATTTATTATAGTGGATCGATTGCTGGGTACCTCAAAATCCGTAGATCTACCAATATTTAAAGACCAAAGGAAGAAATTCATTCAACTGTGTCATGACACAGACAAATTTAATCTAAAATTTTTTTTATTTGCAGGTCAATGTAAGGTTACATATTGAACATGATTTACTACTGGAACAAGGTTTTATTCTTGAAATATAACTGATATTTCAGATAAAATATCAATCAATAAAAACTTTCCTTCCCTCCCACCTTCTCTTTTAAGACAAATAATGTGCCGTCACAAATCTAATCGTCCTTAATAAACATGAAATACATAATCATCGCGTTCAGGTAACAGTTACAATCCTAACCCTGTCGTCCTTACACTTCAATGAAACCCAAAGGCCCGGTGTCTTGCAAGGACCTAAGCACGGACAGATAAGCAGGCACGAATCGGAAAACGGATATCGAATTATTTGCTCATGTCAACGATGAAGGATGACATGAACGCGGGCAGAGCCATCCATTTTGATAAGAAAATTTGTATTTACTTAATTTTTTTTACCATCAAATGTTTTTTCTAAGGGAGCAAAAACTATTTACGACTGTGATAAATTCTGTCTCAAGTCCAAAAACGTTTATGTCTTGCCAAGATCACGTTTTCATAGATTTTATTTGAAATAGCTGCAGGTATATTGTATTGTATCATTTCTATTCCATCCTTTCTGCAATTTTATCACCACATAAACTTTATCAATAATGGTTTTTGGATCCCCTTTAGAACCAATTGGGTTTTGGTGTAAATCAACTTTTACTACTGTTTTTATGAATATAACGTTATAACTAATATTTCTGTCCAGTTTATAGCTTCTCTTTATGATTTCTAAATATAAGTAAGCTGTAATATTGTCAGATAATAAAGAGATAAGTTCCATCTATCAAAATATAACATCATTGAGTGACTTTTTCATCGTTGTCAACTCCGAAGATGGCGGGGAAAGCAGGAGAAAACGCCTAGTGGTCCATTCCAGCCTTGAACCTCAAGACCTAGAAGTGATACAGAACCTTTGCTTTTAATAACATTAAAAGGAAATAAACGTCATGGGTTATTTATAAAAAATATAATCACCCTAAATATCGTTCCTCAAATGCCAATATCTCTTCCTGATCAATCGTTCCTAACTTGCACCATCATCTTCATCCAGTCTCAACCATTTCCCGACTCAATAATTTCCTTTGTGGTGAGTCCTATCGCTCCAGAACTTCATTGATTAAAACCGAGTGTAAATGCCACGGTCCGTCGCCTGCTACTGGTAGGCTTTTGTTCATAGTAAGGAACTTTTTCTTTGTATCCGTTGAACAGTCTGAAACTGTATAATTCTCTACGATGACCGAGTGTGTACACAGATGACTGAGATTATAAAAGTGGTTGGAAAGATTTCAAATTGCGGTAGTTACTTTCCTGAATGAAATGCTAGGAGCAAAGAGTCGTGTTTGTGGAAAGAACATGTAATTTATTTTCAACGTTAACCCATCATTTTGCCTACGGCATGATATTTTGTAAAGCATCTTATCGACGACTTTATCGATGAGTTGACGTTGAACGATTAACGTAACTATTAAGACCTTATCCTTATGGAAATACTTAAGTTTAGCTATTCGTCGCGTTTGTTGATTTAGTTGTATTTATAAATTTTCAAAATTATAATACCTTTATTAAGTGATTAGTGCGTATCGATGTCGATCCTATCTCAAAACATGGTTTAAAAAACAAAAAAAAATCTAATCATCTAAAAATAATAATACATATATCCAGAATGACAATAGAAGTAAAGTCGTGAAAATAAAGCTATACTTCCCACGATATCCACAGCTGAAAGTTATAAGTGTTCGTACTCAACTTGAATAAGAATTAGTTTTCTCCTTATTCCTCGTCCAAGTTTTATGAAGGCTCTTAGGAATAGTTTTTGTTAAAACGGACAAGTATACATGAGCGTATCTATTATAAAATAAAAATGGTGGATATTCGTTTCAAGGTTCCTTAGAAAAACGAGGCTTTGGGATTGACGTGAAGGATAGTAGACGTAATAGAGAACTGAAATGGAATATTTGGATTTATGTAGTGGTACTGCAGGACAAACTTTGCAATAGTGCTAGGTTACTAGGTGAACCGACGACCTGGTGAAGGTCGCGGGAAACCGCTGGAAGCGGGAGGCGCAGGACCTGTCATCGTAGAGATCCTTGGGGGAGGCCTATGTCCAGCAGTGGACGATATTCGGCTGAAATGATGATACTAATGATGAATTTATGATAAAGTACTATTAGGTGCAGATATTTTACGCAACAAGGATCCTGTCCTCTCCACTGCAAAAGAACCGCTACTCCATTCACAAATAGATGAAATACAATCATTTATACCGTTCAATAGCAAACAAACCGGAGCAGACTTCACATTTATCATTTCACACCCAGCGATTGTTCAGTCAATAGAGGGTGTTTAAACTTTTAACTATATGAATGGAAGCCTACATTATTCACTATTTCGTGTGCTCCCCTTGACAGAAGTAACGCAATTTCTGTGCGACATGTTAGCTTTTTTGTACGGACTACGTTTGTAACCCCTGTTGTGAGGACCCCTGTATTTCTTGATAACTTCATTGGGAATGCGCATGGCGAGTCCGGGACGTTGTTCAACAAGAATGGAACATGGTTTGCTGTTTTTATTTTGTTGACTGTTTGTTCTCTGTGGTGTTCTAGTTTTTAATTGAATCTTCTTTTGTTTGATATGATGTACCTGTTTTAAAGTTGAGTTATTCCGGTCGAATCTCCTGATCTATGCTAACTAGTATAGCACCTGTGGTTCTTATTTATAAGAATGTGTGTTCTTTTTTAGTTTAATTTTTGCCTTCAACATCCTGTATTCTGGCTCTCAGTATTCTAGATCAATGTTTCCCAATTAGTGGTACGTGTACCCCCACAGTTACACGAGATTGCATGAAGTGGTACGCGCACAAAAATAAGCAGATTTTTTAGAATTATAAAAATAATTCTAAAAAATCATTAAAAAAATATAAAATGCAACTGATTTCATTTTTTATTTAACATTCCTACAATAAGGGGTTACGCAAGTTTGAGGTCTTCCTGGAAGTTGTACGTAGAAAACCTAATTGGGAACCACTGTTCTAGATAATTTCTCTTTTAATTTGTAAGTATTTATTTCATCATTCATTCATTCATTATCAACATTTTTATCGTCCCACTGCTGGGCACAGGTTTCCTCTCATACAGAGAAGGATTGAGCGTAATCACCACGCTTGCTCAATGCGGGTTGGCGATTTCAGACTTGAAAGTCCAGGTTTCCTCAAGATTTTTTCCTTCACCTTCAGTCATTAGTGTCCAAGATATACTTAGAAAGTACATATAACTTTAGAAAAGTTACATTAGTACTTGCATGACCTGGAATCGAACCGGACACTCATACTTGAGAGGCTGGTGTTTGAACCACTAGGCCACCACGACTTATATGTATTTATTAGTTTATAATTGGGTTAGTTTGTAACAAAAGTTGTACACATTTCAAAAACTTATCAAACTGCGTTAAATCTTAAATATTAGAATGTCACAACAACCTTTTCAATGAGTTTCGACACAAATTCGTCAGTGATATGATTGGAATCCGGAAATTCTAGCGTCGTGACTCGTGACTGCACCAATTTGTGCAAAAAAAAGGTTTGTCACCGAATTCCCAGAAAACATTTTTACGAGTCTAATAAATATATGTTTTGTTTATGCGAAACCCGAAACACGTGTCTAGTATTTTTAAAAAAAGGATCTATGTACAAAATTTCAAAAAGATATAATGAAAAACCACAAAGTTATGAGCTTCCTATTCTACTTCATTGTCCCAACAAAAATATAGTCAAAACTTCGCTCGGGCGGGTGAGTACCATGATTTGACCTCTGGCGTCAGCTGTTGCATTTTTGCAAGCGCTCTACGCAGCTTACGCTATCGTACACTGCGTGGAGCGCTCAGTAACCACACTGTAAAAATTTCTACATGTATTTGGGAAAAAATATAAAAGGGTGTAAAAATTATTGAAATCGATTCAGTTGCTTATTCTGAAAAAACTATATTCAGGTTTCGTATAAACAAAAAATAACGTCGTAGATGTAGATATTATGCTGGCATTCGCAAAGATTTGCCTTACAGACCGATATTTTGTCTTTTAGTCACTTGATCTTATATTGCATAAACCGTGCTATGCACATATGCAGGTCGAATGCAGTTTGCTCCCCGGGGTCTAATTTTCGTAACCCTGCCCTGTGGGGACTTGACACGTCGCTATATTGTTTTCACGCGATACAGCTTCCAGGTAGTGTGTTGGCTATCATTTTAGTGTGACAATTTCCTTACCTACTTACTTCTTCATAAGTGAAAGTTGGTTATCTAAATATAAATAGTATACGATAATTAGTGTTACATAAGTATATTTAAAATCATTTGTCCAGTTACCTTGAAGTCATTCGGTAGTTCCAAGTAACATGTTAAATTTGGTAATCTTGTTCAAGAGCGATTTTATGCTGAGATACCTATGTTACTTCTGAGAAAAGACTCATTTAATAAATGTTTTACCGACGTAGTATTTATTTTTATCCAAAGTTCTTATATGAATAACAATCTTTACATTATTAGTTACCTAAGTTTGTCTTTGGATGGTGCTAGGTCAAACGATTAATTCAATAAATGGATTCTGATGGTGGGTCTGACAGCTGTCGGGAGTAAGAACAAGACTCAGCCAAATGGAACTTCTTAATATTGGATCTTTTCATCTATCCGTCGAAATCTTGGAAGATAGTAATTTCGCCAACTGCTCTATATCCATAATCGTTTAGACCTACCCTAAAAAAGGGAAGACATCCGTTAATCTACGCTCGGCCTAGATGGTTGTCAGTGAATTGGACGATATCCCCCGAGGCGGGCAAACCCCTGAACATATTTCAAGAGCAGGATTAAAACATCTATAGAGTGCGAGTGCGAAACGTTTGCTCCCGACAGATCGCCTTGAATTTAAGAGCTTTTATGATCCGGAGTGAGCCGGGAAATCTTTTTAATCCTACATACGAGCCATTTAGCAGGCCCGTGTTAGTTGCAGATGTTTTTAATTTTATAATTTATTGCTCTTTTTAAGGCGACGAATTTGTTTGTAATGCCGGATAAGTTGCTGATGATGAATGGATTTTGTAATCGTAATAAAGTTATTTGTTAATTGAAGACATTATACGATCATAATATATTGAAATTTAATTATTTGTTTTCTATTTTAAATATACTAATCATTATTTAATCGCCAAATTTAACTTAACCAGTACAAGTCTAACTATCGATATCCTTAGCAATGTCGCTCAAGTGTTATAAACATTAGAATGTATCATGTAGATTGTAGTTCATCATCGTATGCTTGAATAAGTGTCTTTAATACTATTCTTAAATGCAATCATTAATTACTTTCTGCAAAAAATGAAATGTATATGTCCATCACTATGGCTGATATGGTAGGTATCAGCCGTATATATAATACAATACACAGTTACTCCATCTCACGTTTATCTGCCACCATTTTCCATTCTGTTTCAAGTATTTTTCGGCGTCACTGGCCTCGGATGCAGCGAAATAAGTAATCATATAGCTTTATCCCGAGAAGTTTACGGAGCTGTATTTATGAATCAAACTTCTTTGAAATGAACTCCACTAGTTTATTTTTCCACTAACAACTTGGTCTTCGCTTGTTTTATTAGTTTTTCTTCTTTTGCAACCTTTAATAATTATGACTTCACAAGCTATACAAAAAATGCCTTTTTGTTGTGTGTCTTGCCGCCAAGAGACTCGTCGTGTTCCGGCATGATGTCTGGTGAAGGCGTACTGAGGACGGGTCAGAGCAGTTGTGTTGCGATGTTTGCTGAGTACGATGCACCAAATGTTGTTGTGTCGGGAGTTTGGTCGTGGAGGGTCTCCAGTTGAATCTCTGGCGCAACATCGTAGGTCGTATTGTTGGGTATTCCTCCAGTTTTTCTGCTCTGTTAGTTTTACCATCATCTGGCAGTTTTAAGTAACTTATGTGGCCTACCCTATTGAATGAAATAGGGTAGATAAAAGAAATGTCTTTGGTATTGTTGTCTCCTTAAATTTTGAGTTGAAGTTGCTGCACGATTTCTGGCATACCCACACAGATTCAGTCAACCAGTCAATTTGCGTTCATTAACTGGCCCCCTAATCCGTGTGGTTCTTTCCTCAAAAGACCATATCAGACCACATAGTCTTCATATATATGACTAGCTGCGCCACGCGGTTTCGCCCGCGTTTTTTTATATGCCCCGTTCCTATTTGTCACAGCGTGATTTTATATAGCCTAAAGCCTTCCTGGATTAATGGGCTATCCAAAGCGAAAAGAATTTTTCAAATCGGACCAGCAGTTCCTGAGATTAGCGCGTTCAAACAAACAAGCTCTTCAACTTTATATATTAGTATGGATTCGACTAAAATTAGCTCTAGATTTTAGGAGAGACTTCTGAGTTTGTTTCGGCCTTTCTTGTCAGTCTAACGAGACAGGTATCGCCGACCTCGTCAAATTTTTAAAATATGATTGACGAGTAAAAAAGTTTGTAAAAACCTACTTACAGAAGAAAATCGTTTGTCTAAATTAAGTACTCTCCATCATCATCTCATTTAGTCTATATTTAAGTACTCTCCGTGGACCAACTGCATGTCTAACCTCTCTCTCAATATACATATACCCACTTAGAAGACAGGGCAAAACTGGAATTTAACTAAGAGCAGCAAACACAAAAATATGCCCGAAATATGCGTTCCAATCCATTAAATCCCACTTATTACTAATTAACACGATATTATTATTAAAACAGGTATAATAATAACGATACCTATTCAAATAACAAGGAAGCTGCTAAAGCTGTTGACGAAAACATAAGTAGCTACTATAATCTTAGTATAAAATTAGTACGGGCAAAGCCAAAGGGCATTAATAGTGCAATAACAATAAATCTTAGCTGATTCGTCGTAAAAAGTTACATCTATTCTGAATATCAAACGAATTCACACTTCGTAGAAATACTAAATACTTTACATTCTTTTCTTTTAAAAGATCAACGGAACTAGAAACTTTAGCTGTTTTTGTACGCATTCTTGTTGGTGTTTAGATCTAACTGTAGATCTGGTACTCAAGTTGTAAGCATACTGAGAATAGTGAAAACTAGAAATGATAACCCTGACAAGCCAAAAAAACATGCCAACAGTCACAACAACAACTAGTGGAAAATATGTAATTAATAATAATAAACTTTATTAGGACAAACACACATGATTCATACATGTATTTTTTTCAATGTGGGTACAATATACATTTAAAAAACTTTGTTCCACACTAGAAATTTCTCTTGTATTGTGGGTGCGTTTAGGTACATACATAGAAACTCACCTACACAAATATCCAGACCCGGTAAAAGTACCTGTAGGTTTCGTGCAGGAATCGAACCCGTGACACGCAGCGCTGTAGTCAATAGCTTGACCGCTGCGCTAACCGCACATTCATACATAAGAGAAAAATTACAAAATAATATAAAATATCTACATGAATCTAAATATAAACATCATGTCACCCTGTTTCCTAAACTAGGTAATTAATTACCTTAGGCCATTGAGGATGGCTAGTCACAAAGGTATAACAGTGGCCCAGGAATTTGGTACAAAGGAGATTACTAATAATAATTGGTGCTTTAAAATCCTTATTGACAATACAACGTGTAACATAAAGGGTATATACATACCAAGGGCATGGCATCTTTACATGATATCAATCGATATTGGAGGGTTTTTTTAATCCTATCTCTTTATGTTAGGAAGTTACGAGAAAAAGCACCGCCTGTGATAGGCTACTACCATACTAGACGAACAGAATTTATGAAGACATTTATCGTGATTTTGCCAAGTAATGTGACGTGTAACAAGTAGTTATTAACGTATGTAGTTTGGTGCACGTTTGTTATGATTTGAATTAAGAAACACACGAAACCGAAAATTTAGTATAAATTTTTTGAGCATTTCATTTTGAGTTGAAAACCTTCCGATATCATTTGATATCATGTAAAGCTGCCATGCCCTTGGAATGTATACAGTATGTTAAGAAAACCCTGTCCGACCCGTGAAGGTGTTGTTAGTTATCGATAACTGATTCTACTAATGGATACAAAACCGAGCTAAACTTAAAAAAAAATCCCCCAAAAAAAATAAATATTATTTCGCAAAAAGAGGTAACTTAATAAATGTGCGTAAACGCCCTTCCGCGGGCGGCGGGCGGCAGGGCACGCGGCACGTGGTCGCATCGCTATTACCTCATAAAAATACCGGTGTTGTTACTTTTTAAAAATTACCAAATTTCGGGGAAGTTGGAATTAATTCGCGGGAAAAAAAGATTATTTCAAAATGCATTTATATTGGTACTACGAGTATGACGATTACGTAAAATTTTTATATTATATTTGGTCATGTGTTTACCTAACCTTTATTATCCTTATGGGTCGGACAGGGTTTTCTTAACATACTGTATACCCTTCATGTTACAAGTTGTATACGTCATCACTAGCTTTTTCCAAATATGTCGGGAACTTTTAGTGTCACCGGATGCAACTGAGCACCAGAATCTTACATGAAACCTATGTGCCTATATGACCTCCACAACCCAGTTACTGGATATTGCAACACCCAAAGGTAAGACTGATTGCCAAATTCTCAAGCTTCTCACCATAGACATATATACAATGGACATGCCGTACGCGTATAATTTCTTTTTTGGTTTGAAAAGAGGGAGAGAGATGGCCTATGCTTTCGGTCTAGCACTATCTCTTTCCTCATAGATGATTGATGATTTTGAGAGGGATAAAGATAGACGAAACTTCTTTAGGGTACCACAATAGGGTATTTGACTAAAAAAAACTAATTAGTCCGTCAGTCAGATTTCCAAAAAATACTAGACACGTATTTTTTTTTCATATACTTAAACAAAATATGAAGACGACACAGTGCGTTGAAAACTCGTGTGACGTCACAGCACGCTACATTTTTTAGCGACCAGTTACGTCATCAGCCACCACCCCTGATCTTCGATACCTTTTATATTTGTCAATTTTTATTGTTTTGATAAAACAAATAAAAATAGGGGTGTTTCCTGGGGAAAAAAGATATTTTATTTAGTCCGTCATTCAGATTAAAGAAAAATGTTAGGCATGTATATTTTGTTTTACTAAATAAATAAAAATTGACAAATATAAAACGCATCAAACATCAGAGGTGGGGACTGGTGACGTCACTCCTGGCTAAAAAGTGCAGCGACGAGTGACGTCACACGAGTTTTCAACGCACTGTATCATCTTCATTTTTTGTTTATATGAAAAACGAAAATATACCTGTCTAGTTTTTTTTTTTTTGGAAATCTGACTCACGGACTAATCAGTTTTTTTTAGTCAACTACTCTATACACTGCTCTACACACACCACTTGCCATAAACAATATATTTGGTTTCAAATTACAGTGTTAATATGTATTGAAGACAGGTAGACCTTTCAGCAACTACTATTATGATACCCCAAATAGCCCCTTTGGAACTAAACATTATTTATAAGATATTATTCAACTAAACTAATTTCGCGTCCCCGGCGACCGCTCACGTGTTAATTGAACATAAGCTGTATCCGCCAGTAATTAATAACCCATGATAAAGCACGACACTGTACTATGAAAAAACGTAGCATTTCACATGACGTGCCGTGTGTGAAATAACCCTTTAGAGACTAGGGTTGCTAGTAAAGCAAAAAAAAATTTTCCCAGCTATTTTCACAAATTAAAAGCGTGAAGTACTACTGACAGGAGAATGAATTCTTGACACCTGTCGGTTCCATATAAACGATTAGGGTATTTTGCGAATTTCATCTTTGGCAGCTACGAGTTTTTTTCCCCCACTATAAGATGTCAGAAAGGTTATCTCTTGAAGTCTTGAGGGCCTGACTAACTATACAAATAAATACATTCAGTAACAAAAAGGACACTTATGCGTTGAAATACTCGACCGCATTATGGCAAATATTCCCCGAAGTCTGGCAGCATTTATTTGTTTATCCAAATAAAGAGCCAGCTTCAGATAACGTGAACTCTTCAGATGACCTTTAAAATACATACCTTTCAAATTATTCTATATATTCAATTCATTATTATATATATTCCAATAACAGTTAAAGATAATTTAAGTCAGTGATGGTGGCTTCTAAATATTTGTTTATACTTCTCAAAATACTTTTGAAAATCTATTCTGAAAATATCGAAATCTATATATTATTATGATTAATTTATATTTATCCATTTCAATTTCAATAGCATTCATGAAATTATATATCTAAAATATACCTTCAAAATAATTCAATTAGTTTGTGAATGTTAGTTTGTACGCCATTAGGGTCATTCTACATCGTTTAATCATACAATTCCTGGACTTCAATCAACGTCCAAAATATAATTTATAATAACTTGTTCTTAGAAAAATGAAAGACTACTTAAAATTCGAGGGCATGCCAAAGCAGCAAAGGTCACATTGCTTGTCCATTCATGACAGATAATTTAATATCCCGGAACGTACGTTGAGCTGTGGTGCCTGATGTCATTCGTGGATTTTTGACAGTCGTTACTGATAGTCAGTAAGACGTCTGACAATTAGTTTATTATATACTCAGTAACTGGGTTTTAGCGGAAAGTACGGCAGTCGCTCCATAATATTGGCGTTCGCTGCATTCGGTTAGATTGGGAGCTTCTTTTTTTGTTCCGGGGTGTAAAATCCTTACGGATGTCCTCCATCTTGCGGTGGGAAGGGGTCTGTCAAACTCTTACTAACTGAAAATCACCCCGCTGTTCCATCTCGCACCTACGTCAGGGGTTGCGGGAACATACGATCCTTCCTCAAGTAAATTGGAACTACCCCAACATATTACTGAGACAATAATACTGAGAAATAAATAACTGAATGAACGAATAAATGACTATGTCCATTGCCATTCATTTATTTGAGAAACAAATTAGTTAATAAACGAATGAATGACTCTGTTCATTCATTACCTTTTTTTGTCTATATGTGAAAAGGCTAAAAACATCATGTGATTTTCTTTTTTTAACGATTTTTACTTGGAATTTCTCCTTTATCGTGGGTGCGTTTACAAACATATAAGCTTGCATACACAAACAGCCAAACCCGGAACAGCTAATTGTAGGCCATTCAAATATTTGTTCCGTGCGGGAATCGAATTTATAAGTCGTAATATTTTTTTACTTGTGGCAACCCTAACTACAACGTAATAAAGACACCCTAAGTAATTGCTGTGGAGAGCGTGTAATTGCAGTTAAGTATTTATTGACACGTCATAACACTATTTAATTTTTAAATTGAGTTTAATAGTCTTGTGTGTGGGAGCTATTTATTGATATTTATCTGATGTGACATTAATTGTAGACTCGTATGGTGGTAGGAATGAGTGTGTGAGATATTATTGTGTAATTATAATTTCAACGTAAAAATCGATTACCTAATCATGATCCACGACGACGACTTCCGAGTAAGCTTTCTTGTTACCCCGGCCTAGCTAATTCCATCGTATCACATCTACTACGCTATCACTTGTTTTGCTTACCTTCTTTTCTAACTTTTTTCGTTTCGATTGGATCCTAAAAGTCATAGCGTGGATAGCAGTAGTAGTATGGTAGCCTTACTCACGAACTGGGCTATTGAATGTGAAAAATATTTCTTCAAATGCAACTGGTACTAGGCCACCACGACTTTTAAAACGATCGACGAACGACGGTTAAAACACCAGCCTTTCAAGTATGAGTGTGCCGGTTCATTCCAGGTCAAGCAAGTACCAATGTAACTTTTCTAAGTTATAAGTACTTTCTAAGTATATCGTGGACCCCAATGACTGATTACAAAATGAAGGAAAACATCTTGAGGAAACCTGGATTTTAAATCTGCCTGGGGAGAGAGAGGAGACCTGCAGCAGGAGGACGATAAAAAAAACGTTTGATGATTATGAACTGGTACCTCCAGAGATTTCCCCCACATCATCATCATCAACCTTTTTATCGTCCCACTGCTGGGCACAGATCTCCTCTCATATAGAGAAGGAGACCTGTGCAAACAAACTTGTAATTATAATGTAGATATTCTCAAACAACTAGACCCTGTAGAAGATGGTGGGAACAGCTGGAAAAATTAAACGACCAGTGGTATTTACCTTGTATAGAAAGAACTGCAAGATATAGTAAAAAGGAGAAGAAACTTAGGCAAGAGATTTAGGTCTGTCATTTTAATTAGCAACAATAATAATTATGCATGATTTTAAAATATATTCATAGAGTTTAACACAATATTTTGTTAACAAATAAAATGATTTAATCTGATTTGATTTGAAAAGAAAGTCGTGTTCTGTTGTGTAAAGTCGTGTTGTCTGGTGAAACCCTACGGAGGACGGCAGACTATCAGTAGCAATGGATTTTATTTTGACAGTTCAACAACTTTCATTGATTTATTTGCTTTGTTGAGCAAACACATCTTTCGAATATATGGAGTAATGGAATAGTAATAAGCTTCAAAATGATTCCAACTTCACCAGACATCATGCCGGAACAAGGCGAATCGCTATATACAGAGTGGTGCTGACAATACGCCAATAAATGAAAACACGAACAATGCTGATTCATAGGAATAATCCTAAACCACAGAAAAAAACCTAGCATCAAAAATTAAAAAAATAAAGTTTCAAACAAACCAAATCGCATAAAATTGTAAACGGAATAGAATATCCTTTAAAAATATTGGTTCACTGACCTCCGATCGGCGATAGCGCGATCCTGTATCGACTAAGATGCGGAGGTCGTTAACCTGTAAACGTTTCCTTATTAACATGTAAATCATGTAGAAAATGTGAAAAATTAAAAATAATTTCCTGTGACTAAACTAATGGACATATTTATATGGTTTTTTATGGGTCGACTGAGAATGTGTTGAGGTACACGATGTTTAATTTATTGTCGTATTGTCGGCACCACTCTGTATATGTATATAATGGTTATATAGCACCTCCCCTTTTATTTCCAAACCTCGGGATATGTTGTCTAACCTCTGGCCATGTTGGCCTCGCAAACCAGGCAGTGTGACGGTGGTTCAGAAGTTACGTTGGTCTTTGGCTGCCTTATTTAAATGTTTATTAGAAACTAATTAATTACCAATGTTATCTATACATTTATAACTCCTCGTGTCAAAGCTAATAAATAAATAGAATAAATTGCTATTTTATCTAAAGGGTTAACACCTGTTCATTATATTAGTAGGTATAAGTACAGTTTTATTACCATTGGCTAAGTTATTAGTTAATTTATAACGATCTCTTAGAATAAGTAATTAACGTTAACCTTTTTAGCACCAATTTATACTTAATTTAGATTACTATCTTATGTAGGAAAAATAACTTCGATTGCCTAACTAAATTACCGATTAAAAGCAAATAAAATATACGTATTTTTAGAATACAGCTGGATCTAAAAAAAAACAGTAATTTTGGACACGCACACATTTGCATAACTTAGGAAACATAGAGTTCTTAATCTCCAAGAATTGTCTTTCCATCGATACTTAATCGGTTATCTACTTTATTGTAATGTATTCTAAGTTGATATTTGAGTAACCATTGTCAACAATAAGGTTCTAATTAGTTTTTGGTGGCAATGGAATTTGAACTTTTTTAGTAAGACATTCAGTATGTTGTTCTATAGATACTATCAGAATCAGCCTGTAATGTTCCCACTGGTGGGACACAGGTCTTCTCTTGGTAAAAGGGAGTGGGCCGTAATCTACCACGCGAAGTTCCACTTCGAAGTTTTTGCCTTTAGAACATACAGATTTCCTCACAAGGTTTTCCTTCGCCGTTTTTGAGAGCAGTGGTGATGAAATAATTTTTTCTCGGTGGTAGGCCATAACATCGGCCGCCGGCAGAAGTTACCACCCACCAGACAAGGTCATGCCGCCAAGCGATTTGTCGTGTTCCGGCGTGATGTCTGGTGAAGGAGGACGGGTGTGAGCAGTTGTGTTGCGATGTGTGCCGGGTACGATGCGCCTAATGTTGTTGTGTTGGGAGTTTGGTCGTGGAGGGTCTTCAGATCAATTTCCCTTTGGAATCGTTGGTATTTGGAATCGTGTTGTTGGGTTTAACATTGCATCACCTCGCTCAACTGCCATCTTCCTTCCTATTCACTCAGTTTTTCTGAGTGAATAGGCTCTTAATAAACTAGGGCGCTTTACCATCAACGATCGCATCACTGCTTACCATCAGGCGGGATTGCGGTCAAGCGCTAGTTTATAATTATTACAAAAATAAATAAATTACATAAAGTAAAGCGCCGGGTGGGGTTCGAACCTACGGCATACAGCTTGTAAGTCGCATTCGTTTTTGCAGTAACCTTTATTTAACCTTTATTCACATAAGTCAGCGAGTTTAATAATTAACACTATATTTATTGTTCTGAAAGTTCACTTTCGAAATACAATGCAAATATCCTATCCATTATTAGGTAACCCGTTTTGTGACAGATGGAATCAGTGGTTGCAAAAACACAGAACACATTCTTTAATACATGTAAAGGTATTAAAAAGTCTGCAAAAAGCTATACATAAGATGATAATTCAATAAGACAAGCCAGTTTGTATATTTATTTTATTACGAATTTTAAAGTTAAAGTTTACCTTTTTTTTTTCCTAGCTTTCCGCCCGCGGCTTCGCCCGCGTGGAAATCGGTTATATCGCGGTTTTTAGAATTCCCTCAGGAATATCATTTTTTCCGTGATAAAAAGTACCTTATTATTTAATCCGGACTTCTAACTTTACGTCCGCAAAATTTCAAAGCAATCAGTTGAGTAGTTACGGCGTGAAAGCGGAACAAACAAACAAACAAACTTACTTTCCGATTTATATATAATATATATTATATATAGTAAGGATTCTGTGGCAACTTGGAAAAAAAATGTTTACGTTATCTGGAATAGTTACGTTCTGGCTGTCAAAAACGGTTAATAGACAAAAATATATTATTTCATTATTTGTAGTACCTAATAAGAAATATATAGTACAACAATTTTAACCTTAATCGCCATAAAAATAAAGACAAAAATCGTTCCCGAGTTTTTAACAAAACATTATAACACCTGAGTCAAAAGTTGCAACAAGCGTGACCATAGAGAATACAATTAGGAACGGTAAACAGTTATAAAAGCTTTATGAGCGATGGGTGATCGACCGGCTACTGACGTTGTAAAATATCGTACATTAATCATCTTATCAGTCTGTTAATCAAATACTCTATAACTACCAAAAATAGTAATTTTACAGGTGGTCTTTCAATGGTTCGGAAATTTTACTTTTAGGTATGTAGTTACACTATTGGTGATGTTCTGTAGAAGGGTCTGGTGCGAAGCACTCTAAAACGACGTGTGTGTATGAACGTAAATGAAGCAAAAGTTGTACATATGTAAGTATCGTACCAGTGCTTTAATTGACTCTGAGTGTTCATAGATTCCAGAGGGGCAATTCTTGATGTTCAACTTCAACTCTTGATCAATGGCCCCTGTGGAATAGATACCACAATTTTGCCAATAACACGTGTAACAAATTAGAGAAATACGGCCGCGTGAACCGTCTACGAGGGAGGTTTTAGGCAAAGTCATGGTGAGGCCACTATGCTGCGATATTCCAATGTTCTTTATGAATTATTTACTGAATGCACTTTTTACTACATAAATCCCGCGCTTATATTTAGTAAGCATATATAAATGAGATAAAAATCAAATGAAATATAAGCGTGACACTCATCTTAGCTTTCCCGCCAAAAACCTTTCTTGATGTTTTAAGTACCTACATTCACAATCCGCACGGTATTTGCACACTACCAGTAGCAATGCGTTTTATTTTGACAGTTCAACAACATTCATTGCGTTATTTAGGTGGTTATACAAACACATTTTTCGAACATATGGAGTTATGGATCAGTAATAATTTCATAATATGCTTCAAATGACAAACACTTCTACTTTCCTAACTTTTGACGTTTTTTGACGTTTGTTGTCATTGATTGTCAAAGGAATGGATTGCCTTCAGACTGTGAACTTACTTTAAATTATGAACATTGCTCCTCTGGATATATAATATAATAATATTAGCATTATTTATTCCTCACACAGATAGATTTTCATATATCGTTATGTAACTTCCGTTGTGTTAGTACTTATTTAATTATATCCAAGTTTGTTAGTATTTCTTCTGTGCTAAGCACCGCTCTGGCGATGAAAGCCTCCTCCATTTCTCTTCACTTCTCTCTATCCCTTGCCAGTCTATTCCAAGTAACTCCAGCCGTGGCTACTATGTCATCACTCCAACGTCTGACTGGCCTGCCCTTTCACCTTATTTGTGTATAGGATGATCTTTGCCATGTCTGGTACATTGGTGATCTTTCTGATATCTTGGTTTCTGACTTTGTCGCTTAGCTTTAGACCCAAAAGACTTCTTTCCATGCTATTTTGGCACACTTTAACTTTGGATATAGGAAGGGCTTAATATCGTACTTACCTAATACTTAGATTTCAATAGGATTAAAAATGCTGCATTCAAAACAAACTGTTCCTACAACAACAACTAACTCTATCATCTATCACTATTTAAACATATTGTAATCTTTTCATTCCTCGTTCAAAGTTCACAATTAGAGCGAGACAGCTGTACAAATAATTCATATAGTACTGAACAATCAAGGCGTCTCCCACGACAATTACAACGGTGTCAAAACGGAAGCGGAACCCGATAGGGAACGGGAAATGGACGGAACCCTGGATTTATGTGTTTGTTGCAATGGTCATGTCAGTTTAGGGGTAAACAACATTATTTATTATAGTTATTTTATTGGGCTATGGAATTATTGGGGCATATTGCTGTTTCCGTGTGTATATGATAAGTACAGCCGGCGGATAATTTTATGTAGTAAGGTCTAATGAGTAGGCTCGTCTCACGCATTTTTTATTAAAAGTGCTGACAGGGATATAATCCCACCAACTTTTAACCACTTTCGGCATATAGATGGGGGCTATTTGTTTTTTCTTTAGAAGACAATGAACAAAACGCACTCTTTTTAGGGTTCCGTAGCCAAATGGCAAACAACGGAACCCTTATAGATTCGTCATGTCTCTCTGTCCGTCTGTCCGTACGTATGTCACAGCCATTTTTTTGCGAAATTATACTCGTAAGAGCTATACTGTTGAAACTTGGTAGGTACTGTAGGTAGATGTATTCTGTGAATCGCATTAAGGTTTTGATGCAAAATTAAAAAAATAATAATAAATATTAGGGGCTCCCCATACTTAGAACTGAAATTCAAAAAAATATTTATCATTAAACACATCCGTGTGTGTATCTATGGATAGGTCTTCAAAAATGATATCAAGGTTTCCAAAATATTTTTTTCTAAACCGAATAGTTTGTGTGACAGACGCTTCCAAAGTGGAAAAGTTGCCCCCCCCCCCCCCCCTATAACTTCTAAAATAAGAAAATGATAAATCTAAAAAAACCGAATCTAAATCGAAAAATCTAATTATACTTGTTAAATAAACTATAATAAATAAACAATCTTACCAATTACAAATTTTCACCAATGCGGTGAGAAACCTACATATCATCATCAATATCTTTGCAAAACACTTTTATGTTAATCCTTAGATTTAAAATAGGACATCAGTTTTGGGCTAGCTCGTTCACTAACTTTGGCACTACATACTCTTGACACCAGACATAAACGTCAAGCTGGCGGCAGACAATTATTTACGTTTTAGGTCACTTACATACTTATTTTGTGCACAAGCTTTCAACTCAACAAGAAAAAATTAAATAAGCAATGAAATCCATTATCCCACAGACCCACATTCAACTGAGCCATAGACTTACGAGAAAAGTGAAATGACCTTTTTCAGCAGAAGTGGGATTATCTGGGAAATATGAGGGTCAGGTCTATCAGCCCGAGGGCCTGTCCCGACAAATAGGTGGATTATGCTAATCATACAGCGCTGCAGCGGCGATACGGTTACAGAATCCTTAAAGATGGTTACAGTTACAACCAAAGATGTATAGGGTGGAAACAATTTGCTTCGATTATAGATATTAGAAAGATATTTCTGGGGTCATGTTTATAAAAGAGGTAATATTCGCGGTGTAATATAATTATAATCAGAAACGGTGATCGAATTACACAGAAAATGTTTAATTTAGTTCGTTGTGCGGTGCTGTTCCTATAAGCAACCTGTATAGGAATTAGTTTTGGATCGGTTTTATTTAGATAGTCGACACGAGCAGCATAGGTTCATTGAATTCAATTCATTTATTAGGTCCCAATTCCAGATGGAAACTCAAGCATTGATCTCTGTTTAAGTACGAGGGTCAAACTGAAAGTTCTTAGAACTGGCCACTTATAAACAATATAATAAAAAAATAATTCTAAAATTTGAAAATAGAACTCTTTGGCAATATTACTGAGTATATCATTCTGTTGTATCATACATCACTACTCTGTAGTCGAGTAACTAATACCATCTCTATGTATTAGTGTCTATGAATATAGTCTATAGTCTTGTCATTGTAACTTAGGATCTGAACTAGAAGATGTCGATTCCAATGTAACAATTCTACAAGTGTAATAAACCAGTCTAATTATCTAAAGTCTTTAATATTTACCAACGGGACAATCATACATGGTGTCAGAAGAGTGAAAAAACCCAATACGAAGAAAGAAAATTCAAAAAATGCAAAAGTCGGATGGCGTCGGTGGCAACCATGACACCGGAACTGCAATGAACAATGGCTTGAAGGCGCTTAAAATATCGTCAGATGCAACAAACAACAATTACGAAACCTGGAAGCGCTGGTGGCAACAGTTCGAATTATACTTGTTGGCAACGGGTTTGGACAAGTCCGGTGAGAAACGCAAGATCGCCATTTTACTACATCACATTGGTGAAAAATGCTTAAATATTTTCAACACATTCAACATAAATATTGGAGAAAGCACATTACATGACGTCAAGGCCAAATTCGACGAATTTTTTCAACCTAGAAAAAATATTACCATGTATCGTTACATGTTTTTTACCACACGTCAACAGAAATCGGAAAGTATCGAGGATTTCTTAACCGATCTCGAAAATAAGAGCCAAGATTGCGAATTTGGAACGCTCAGAGAATCTCTTATCAGAGATATTTTTATCGCCAACTTGAGTTTGGACTTAGCACATGTACGTCAGAGACTGCTGCAGGAACCTGATCTGACATATCAGAATGGGTGAACAGTATAGTGATAACAGTCAAAAGCACAGGTCAGTTACGAATTTGTTTAGATCCTAGAAATTTGAATAAGAATATTATAAGAGAAATTTATCCACTTAAGTCAATAGATGAGATCAGATCTCAACTAACAGGAGCTGTTTGTTTTTCTCATTTAGATGCATTTTCAGGATTTTGGATGCTTAAACTAGATGAATATAGTTCTGATTTATGTACATTTCAAACACCTTTCGGTAGATATAAATATTTAAGGTTACCTTTTGGTATTAATGCATCGTCTGAAATTTTTCAAAGAGTCATGATGAATTTGTTCGGTGATTTAGAAGGAGTTCTAATATTCATCGATGATATTTTGGTATATGGACCAAACGAGTCAGTACATAATGAGAGAGTACATAAAGTCATGCAACGAGCACGTGAAGTCAATTTAAAGTTCAATAAGTCTAAATGTAAATTTTTAGTTTCAGAAGTCTGTTTTTTAGGGTATGTTTTTAGTAAAGATGGTGCTAGGGTTGATGAAAAGAAAGCCTGATAGCAATTGGGAACAAGCCATTGTCAAGCTAAGGTTGGCTAATAATAGGTCATATGTCGTTGAGGATGTCAATGGAGTTAGGTATAGGAAGAATAGGGTTCATTTAAGACACAAATATTCTCCTATGCTATCCAATTCGTCGCAGGGGAGAGAGGAAGGTAACAGGCAGGAGTCTAGACCTCAAGAGCTCTCATCTCAATCCTCAGTCAGTCAACATGTAACTCGTTCTGGAAGAGTTGTAAAGCCAACCAGAAGGCTAATTGATGAAATAGATTAAGTAGAACATTGTATCCTAGATTAAGACCTAACTATAGTCTTAAGTCATTGTCTAAATTGTAACTAAGTCAGGTTTCTATAATATTGTTTGTCAAGGGTTAATTTAAACTTAAACAGGGGGGATGTTGTATCATACATCACTACTCTGTAGTCGAGTAACTAATACCATCTCTATGTATTAGTGTCTATGAATATAGTCTATAGTCTTGTCATTGTAACTTAGGATCTGAACTAGAAGATGTCGATTCCAATGTAACAATTCTACAAGTGTAATAAACCAGTCTAATTATCTAAAGTCTTTAATATTTACCAACGGGACAATCATACACATTCATTTGTGTTTTTTTCATTCATTCATTTGTCATTAGTTATACGATTTGGCGGCAAATTGAAAATTGTCTGTGTCACGTCAACATGAATGTAACACGAGAAAATTTTCGTGCAATGATTTTTTATGACTTTCGATGTCATTTAAGTCAACAAGAAAGTTATGATAGACTACGATTGGCCGTACACGATGAAGCCCCATCTCGTGCGACTGTTTACAATTGGTTTAATGAGTTTAAACGTGGTCGCACTAATCTCACTGATGATTTACGTGAGGGACGGCCTTCTACGGCGACGACTGAAGATAACATCTGTGTTGTGCGGCGTATGATAGAGACTGACAAAAGAGTGACCTATCAGCAGATTCGGACAAGCTTAGGCATCGGTATGAGTCAAGTGCCCAAAATCCTCCACGAACATTTAGCGGTCAGGAAGCTTTACGCCCGGTGGATACCTCATAATTTGACTGAGGCTCAAAAACTCCATCGTGTGGATTGGTGCCATAAAATGATTGAAAGATTTAACGGAGGTGACTCAAATGCTGTTCGACATACTAACAGGTGACGAAAGCTGGATTTAGTGTTATGATCCTGAAACCAAAAGACAATCTGCTCAGTGGGTGTTTCCTTTCGAGGAGTTGCCAACTAAAGTGAAGAGAGATCGAAGTGCGGGAAAAAAAATGGTGGCCTCGTTCTTTGGAAGGATACGTCATTTCGCAACAATTGTGTTAGAGGATCAAAAAACAGTTTCTGCAGAATGGTACACTACCAATTGTTTGCCACTTGTCTTGGAAAAAGTTCGAGAGAAACGACCTCGCAGTAGGATCCTCCTTCACCACGACAACGCCTCGTCGCACACCGCCAAGCGAACGATCGACTATTTGGCGACATCAAACGTTGAATTACTGGGTCACCCGCCGTATAGTCCCGACCTCGCGCCTTGTGATTTTTATTTATTTCTAAAAATTAAAGAAAAACTTAAAGGAAAGCGGTTTATGAATGCTGAAGAAGCGGTGGCTGCGTATCGCGATGCCATTGAAGAGACCCCTAAGGACGAGTGGGCAAAGTGCTTTTCCCAGTGGTTCCATCGCATTCAACGGTGTATTGACGTGAATAGACAATATTTTGAAAAGATATAATAAAACTAATAACTGGCTAATGTTATCAGTTTTCGCTTTCCTAAGAACTTTCAGTTTAACCCTCGTATTACTTAAAACTAGTTTCAACCAATCAAAAGTCTTCAAACGAGACTTAAGTAGAGCTTGAGTTTTGAGTGACGTTCGGACGGACGGACCTTAGTGTGATTTTTGGTAAGTACATTTTACAATGTGATCTTATTATCTACTAAATCAGTTCCTCAAAAAATCTACCATAAAGGCATACACTCTTTAACAACACTTATAATCATAAAAAGGATTAACAATATATTAAAATGATGAATAATTTAATGGATTTTGGAACTAACAATGTCATAATACAGTACAATGTCAAAAATAGGTACTTAGATGTTAAATAACTTGTATAATGATGACGGACGGGAAAGCTAAGATGAATCGTCACGCTTATTTTTAATTGGACTTTTAAATTATTTATAGTGTCGTTTACTAAATAAAAGCGCGTGATTTATGTAGTAAAAAGTGCATTCAGTGAATAATTTATAAAGAACATTGAAACATCGCAGCATAGTGGCCACATCATGGCTTTGCATCAAATCCCCTCGTAGTGGGCTCACCCGGCCGTTTTTTCAAATGTTATCGGCGATATCCGCCATTATTGTGAAGTTTTAGTTTTAGTTCGTAACATTTATTACTGTATTTATTTACCTTTCAACCCAACCACAATTATCAAAATTTTGTTTCAGTGTGTTTATTGGAAATTCTCAAGGGCGGTTCGGTCGGCGGTGCTCTGAGTAGAAGAATACCTTACTTTTATAATAATTCTACTCAGCCTTTTTCAGACGAACAGAAAATAATAAAATCTAGACGCGCACTAATGAACTAACGAAAAGTAACAACGTTGGCAGATGGAAAACAAAGTTTCAACAAAAGTAAGTATGCTGAAGCGAGATAATCAGTTGAAGAGTCTACTTATTCTCCATTCGCGATAGCATTAGCCAGAAGTTAAAAAAGGTTGTTTTTAAACTATACTTTGTAATAAAAGTACAATCACCTGTGTGGAGGCATGAGGAACAGGGAGTAAAGGTCACGCATCCTCCATAGAAAAGGGAGGATCCTCCGACCAGATGGATGTTATGTGTTGCGGGCACTTGCCCCACGGTTGGTTCTTGGGAAGTTGTATGTAAGTATGCTATTTGCACGGTAAGGTTTCTTTCGGTGGTAGGCCATAACATCGGCCGCCGGCGCCGGCAGAAGTTACCACCCAACAGACAAAGCCTTGCCGCCAAGCGATTTGTCGTGTTCCGGCATGATGTCTGGTGAAGCCGTACGGAGGACGGGTCTGAGCAGTTGTGTTGCGATGTGGGCCGGGTACGATGCGCCTAACGTTGTTGTGTTGGGAGTTTGGTCGTGGAGGGTCTTCAGATCAATCTCCCTTTGGCGCAGGTCGTGTTGTTGGGTTTAACATTGCATCACCTCGCTCAACTGTCTTAATAAACTAGCGCGCTTTACCATCAACGATCGCATCACTGCTTACCATCAGGAGGGATTGCGGTCAAGCGCTAGTTTATAATTATTAAAAAAAAAGGTAACCTCTGCTTGCGAGATGTAGAATTCGGGTGACGTCAATATGACGCGTTGTTCGTATGTGGCGGTTGTAGATACCGCTCTATATATGTATGTATATTGTGCTTTGTTAAGATTGATGCTGAATTTACTATAATCAACTTACATACCAACTGTTATACTTAAATAAACTCATTAGAACTATCTAACTTCTTAATTTATAAAACTTATAATTAATTAAATTATTTGATTATTACATAAACTATGAAAAACCTGGACTTTTAAGTCTGAAATCGCCAACCTGCATTGAGCAAACGTGGTCATTACGCTCAATCCTTCTCTATACGAGAACTGTGCCCAGCAGTGGGACGATAAAGAGGTTGATGATAATGACGTAAGCTATTGGTGTCAATGTTAAAAACATAAAAGTATCAGGCATGGTCAACACCTGGAACGCTTTACATTTTGCTAGAAGGCTAGCAAATCTAAAATGTTTCCTAATAAAGTCATACGCTGTGGCAGCAGAGATTTTTTGTAATTGTGCGGGTTTTATAAAGGCTTTCACTAAAATACGTAGCTTTGTCTGACTGTCATTCAATTGTCGATACTTGTGAATGCTATCTTACTTATTTTTTGCGGTTTTTTTTTTCATTCAGTTGTTATTTGTCATTGTTTGTTTTTAATTCTGATATTTATTTAAATTGAGTTCCTCTCGAAAATTAGATGTTGTACATCTCTGCTTTTACGAACCTCTTTTGTCTAAAGTCTAAAAAAGATATTTTTTTCGAATAGCTCTATTCTGTTCCAGCAATTTAAATATATTGAAACACTTCTCAAATTTATAAACGTTGGTTAATGTTAACGATACGTAACAAAAACGTATGGTTATAAAGACGCTAATCATTACAACGTTAAGCAACGTTTGTTAATGAAGGGGTAAATATCTACATCGTATTAATCTTTATAAAGACTAAACCAACATCACTAAGACGAATGTTCAAACAAACACACTTAAACCAGACATGAACACAGATTTATTGTACATTTCACACAGTTCACTGTGATCGATTAGAGGTTATTCGTTCCTCGTTAGACCCATTCCGTACAACATAACGATCTCGAAGATAGAAATAGTATACAAACACATACTAACATATTGGTAGGAGAGAAAACACGTGCTATTTCTCTCCCGGAATACTTACGACATGGAGACGAGATAAGCACCTGATAATATCACCTTATTCTCAGTCTGAAGGTAGTAAAATACCCATTTTACTACTCCGCTTTGAGAATAACGAACTCGTAGCGGGAACGCGATATGTAGGTGGCGAATTTATGTATGTATGTACAAACGACAACACATCAAGCAACTAGAATCGAAAGAATTTCTTTTTTACATTTTCAACTTCATCGTTAAAGCATTAAGGCTCAATGTGGATTGGAAATATTTGACGGTTTCGGGTAGCTTGACCTGCTTTCTTCTGTACTTCTTATATTATGTAACTTTATCAGTAGTTGAATCATTTACTCGATGTTAAATTATGTAGGTACCTACTAAAGGTAAAAATACCTTTACTGAATTTCTATATTCCAGACAAGCCCCTAACGGTTACTTCTACCCCCGTATATTAGATTTTATTGCTTGTAGAGAGCTGAAAGGGTTTCAGATTTAGTTTTTTTTTTTTTTTATCGGAAATAGGCTCTCACGTTTGATCTCTATACGGCGACGATATAATGAATACACATAATTATAACAACTATTCTTAATCTACTCTATAAGAATTAGGAAACGGACGTAGGTAACTGCGATCGAAACTAGGGATATCGTGCAAGAGTTATGAGAGTACAAAAAAAAATAATTATCTAGGTATATTTGAATTATTTTAAGAAAATTTTCGAGTTATGGAATAAAAAAGTGAATGTTGTACCTACTTCATCATCATCATCAACCTTTTTATCGTCCCACTGCTGGGCACAGGTCTCCTCTCATACAGAGAAGGATTGAGCGTAATCACCACGCTTGCTCAATGCGGGTTGGCGATTTCAGACTTAAAATCCAGGTTTCCTCAAGATTTTTTCCTTCACCTTCAGTCATTGGTGTCCAAGATATACTTAGGAAGTACATATAACTTTAGAAAAGTTACATTGCTACTTGCCTGACCTGGAATCGAACCGCACTCATACTTGAGAGGCTGGTATTTAACCACTAGGCCACCACGACTTCTACCTACTACTTCTTCTTGTACCTACTTAACGAGGTTCAAATTCTATTTCAATCAAAAACTTACTAGGACCTCTTTGTTACAAGTAGTCACACAAAAATCAACTTGGAATACCTATTATATTGCTAAAATAGATAATTGTGCGATAAAGCGGCAATGGAATGTAAATTATAATCTGAGTTATAAACACTGCTAAAGACATAGATTTAAAAAAAAAAACATAAACTGTATTCGAGTACACTGTTCCTAAAAACACACACGACGATACACAAACCAAATGCTGACACTCGACTGAAAAACAAATAAACAACGAGTAGCAATAATTTACTCAGTGTTGTGACATTCAGATAAGGAGTCCCTTGGAGCACTGTTTATTGTAAGGAAAGTCCACAAGTTACAGCTAAAACAATAATCAAGCTCATTCTCAAGAAGCTAGAGTAACAGACAAAAGATTTATTTTGTTGAAATTTATTTTTAATACAATTAATTGAGAATCAAATGAATCTGGCAAGCCTTTTCTAAACTTAACTAAACCTGATCACCTATTTAGCCACCAGCCCCTCATTGAGAAACATTTATTGTCTGAAACATTTTTTGTCTCTCTTTTTCCTTGGTATTTCATCCAAAGGTTGTCTATTAAAGATCACTCTTAGCGATAAGAGCGCGCATTGTGTTACCCTTTGTATTATTTTTATTTATTTTATTTATTTATTTATTTCTTAATTCATTACAGGTTTGTTCGTTTTGTACCATTAAACCAGAAATGGTTTGCATTGGTACTCACATTCACTATAACAACTCTGTATACTTACTTAATCTTCATATTTTTGTTCTGTAATTTATATGGTATATACTGTATAATTATACGTGGTAATAAAGAATATTCTATTTTATTCTAACTTTACGTCCTACACTATATCCACTACTAACCAAAGAGAATATTACATTTTTAATACCCATTTGTATTCCATAACTGCCAAATAGCATTCGCATTCTATACCGAGTTTGACACATGTCATAAATCTCAAATATTCGCGAGAATATGTATACCGAAAAGTGAAATAAATTGTAACGACTCCTAAGAGTTATGGTTACTGCGCACTTCTCCCATACTGAACAACGAAAACTCCATAAAACTGTACAGAAATGTCCCATAAACCTCGTTTGACCGATTTTAGGAACAGATAGGGAGGCATCGTTGACTCGGTAACCTAATTCCGGACGGGAATAGCGGAAACAATGTTTGAATGAATAGAAATCAAATTAGGTATGTCGTGTTTCTGTGTAATCTAATCTGAAGCGCTCTGAGCTTTTAGATTAATTAGAAAATAAATTCAAACAATGTATGAACGGAATATGTGTTTCGCCAATATATTATTATCATCATCAGTCTGGAACAATTCGCTACTGGACAAAGGCTTCACCAATTGGGTGAGGTTTTTCTCCCACCACAGGTAGGTATTTGAGGCCCCACCTAGCCTGAGGGCGCTCTACCTTAGGTTTGTCGATTCTCGGTCTTCAATCAAGAACACGTCTACCCCAATGGTGATTGGTTTTACGTCTAATAGAACAAATCGGTCATAGCTAACAGAGTTGTGCGCTACGACATCAACCACCTTACTTCTCTGTCTGATCGCCTCATTCCAAGATTTCATCCTTCTTTTCGTTGTATTATCAGTTTTTCCAAATCTTCTTTCTTCTTCATATCAGCCTATAGAGGTCCACTGTTGGACAAAGGCCTTCATTCCAAGGCACAAGGTTTTCATTCCATTGGAGGGCATTGAAATAACCCCCACGCTTGGCAGGTGGGTTGCGGAACGCAGATTTTTTTTATTTCACAGGAGAAGCGCTGCTGCCCGCTTCCCTGGTGAGAGTTCCCTCAGTCGCCTCTTACGACAACCACGGGAGGATATGGGATGGTACTATTCTATACCAGGTACCACACAGGGATTTTCCAAATGAGAACCAATAACTTGAAATAATCATAACACAGGACATAAAAAAACTACATCCAAAGGGGATCAAAAGTCCCTTCCAACTGTTTCCCAACCTTTGATGTCCCCTCACCCACCTCAAATAATAACAGCCAAATAAATATCCTAATAGACGTAAAGCTTCCTTTATCGCGTGAAGTAAGAAATCGAGGAAACAACAACAAATGGAAATAGTATCGGAAACAGTAACGTTGGCGCAGACGTATTTAGTGGTCGCCGGCCGGCGTGTGCGCATGTTGACAGACAGATCGACTGACGACAACACGCGGGCTGGGGGGGCGAAATAAAAAGATGTGCAGAAGACCTACTTCTTGTCACACAACATTAATGTGCTTACAAAAAAAAACGCATTAAATTATTATGCTGCTGTGTATTGATTGAGTTCGGCGGTGGCCTAGTGGTATCGGACGAGACTTACAAGTTCCAGGTCTTAGATTCGAAACCCATCAAGCGCTTTACTTTGTGTGAATAAATTATTTCATCACCACTGCTCTTAAAACGGTGAAGAAAAACAACGTGAGGAAACCGACATGTCCCAGACAAAACATCGAAGATATGTGACATCTACCGACCCGAAGTGGGCCCGCGTGGTAGATTACGGCCCACTCTCTCTCAGCGAGGCCTGTGTCCCAGGAGTGGAAACACTATAGGCTTATTATGTCGTAGGTATTCTCTCCAAAGTTACAACAAAACGCAGAATTTTTAATATTTCTCGGTGGTACATAACATCGACCGCCGGCAGAAGTTACCACCCACCAGACAAAGTTTTGCCGCCAAGCGATTCGTCGTGTTCCGGCATGATGTCTGGTGAAGCCGTACGGAGGACGGGTCTGAGCAGTTATGTTGCGATGTGTGACGGGTACGATTCGCCAAATATTGTTGTGTTGGGAGTTTGGTCGTGGAGGGTCTTCAGATCAATCTCCCTCTTTCGCAGCATCGTTGGGTCGTGTTATTGGGTTTAACATTGCATCACCTCGCTCAATTGCCGTCATCCTTCCTATTTTCCGAGTGAATAGGCTCTTAATAAACTAGCGCGCTTTACCATCAACGATCGCATCACTGCTTACCATAAGGCGGGATTGTGGTCAACCGCTGGTTTATAATAATTAAAAAAAAATTAAAAAAGGTCTGTCTTGCAGAAATAGTCTCTCCTGATACCCTAACCTCTGTACTGTTTTATTCTAGTCTTTTAGTTTCAAAGATGGCGGCACGGTTGGCGCAGTGGTAAGTGATTAACTGTGGGAGTCCAACAGCACGGAATTTTTTAATAATAAATTCAACATCGATCTTAACTGTAAAGGCCGATATACGATATTGTAGTTTTATTATAAACTAGCGGCCGCCGCGACTTCGTTCGCGTGGAATTAGTTATTTGAACATTTTATTTTGACCCCAAAATAAACAGCATACATTTTAAATTTTTGTTATGCTCCGCTGCTATTGGTCGCAGCATGATGTTACAAAGTCTAAAGCCTTTTTGATTTAATGGGCTTTCCAACGCAAAAAGATTTTTTCAAATCAGTTCCTGAAATTACCGCATTCAAACAAAAAAACAATCTCTTCAGCTTTATCTTCAGCACATCAAGCTACTACAATCTGTCAGATTTCTTTATCCGATTTTCAACTTTATCTCTGAAGTATTAAGTCTCAAGGTTGATTGGGAAAATCGGACAGTTTCGGGTAGCTTGACTGTCGTCCGTACTTTAAAAAAAACTTTTTTAACTTCTGCCTAATTCTATCGCCAACGGAGTACAATAGGAAGTCTTTTTACACCTATTTTTATCCACTCGCAATTCTGTACGCAAACACCAATAGCAAATTCCCAACTTTCGAAGTAGCCTTTGCGAATTCCCTCAAAGGACGAAAAGTTATTGCCCATTTCATAGCCTTCATAATGCTTGCAATGATGATAGCTTCAATAACATTATAAGTTATGCCCTGAGCGATATTTTCGTAACACAATATTCATTGCGTTATTCGCGTTGTTGAACAGACAAATTTTTCGTACATATAAATCACTGGATTAGCAATAACCGTCATAATGTTTGTGATTGACACTATGCCTGTCATTTGGTGTGCTTATTTATTCTGGTATTCAGTCTGCCTGTTTCGTTTTCGTCATATTTTGGTACGTGCACTTACCTTCTGTATATTTTCTATATTGTTCTAAGAGGTAAGCTAATGCCAAAGCTGTGATAATTACGACCTCATACGGGGTAATAATCAGTTTACTTAAGTATATGCAAAATTATGCTAAAGGTATTTTTTTGTATTCTATTAAAGTAAACTTCATGCTATACTATTTCTAGACCCATTTTAGATTAGTTTGTTAGAGATGGAATATGAAGTCATCTTTACTAGTGGCAACCGGTGGCGACTTGCGTTGTTCCAGGGGCCCTAGTCTGCTATTAATAGTCGAATTAATAGTCGATCGGATGTCTCATAAGTCGTGGTGGCCTAGTGGTTAAAACACCAGCCTCCCAAGTATGAGTGCGCGGGTTCGATTCCAGGTTAGGCAAGTACCAACGCAACTTTTCTAAAGTAATATGTACTTTCTAAGTATATCTTGGACACCAATGACTGAAGGTGAAGGAAAACATCTTGACGAAACCTAGACTTTACGACTGAAATCGCCAACCCGCATTGAGCTAGCGTGGTGATTACGCTCAATCCTTCTTTGTATGAGAGAGGACCTACCTCAAATAATCAGGTCTCCTACCTGTACCCAGCAGTGGGACGATAAAAAGGTTGATGACGATGATGAATCTCATAAAGATCGTTTTGATAAGTTTTTGTAATATACTAACAAAATGCCTTCATTATGTTTTTCCCGTAGTCAATCGCTGACACTCCATATTAATAAATGATCAAATTGAAAAGTAGTTTTTAGAAAATAATTTCTACTAACGGGTTATAATAATCGCAATACGGCAATGGCATTCTTTCACCATTCTATTACGTATCGACTGACCGAATTGATAGATCACTATGATTTTAGCAGATTATGGACATTTTAGTACAATGACAAGGGAATCGTGTTGGAATGACAAATTTATAAAAATAGCAGACTAGGGCCCCTGGTGGGAAGGCTTTACCAGGAAGACCGCGTGACACTGCTTGACTACATTATGACAAATAATACACGTATATGCTTTTACACATGACTTGAAAGAAGCCCGTTCACCTTGGCTACTACTTTTCAGAATGTATCCTTGGAGTGCACCGACCACCTTCAGCTTTTGGAAGTTGAGATCCTAACCTAAACTTTGGGCGGTTCATTGGGTCCAAGGCCAAGGTGGCTGCCAGGAAACTTGGCGTTATTGCAAAGGTCCGGCGATACTTCACACCAAGGCAGCATCTAATGTTGTACAAAGCACAGGTCCGTTCATATGTGGAGTACTGCAGTCACATTTGGGCAAGTCTTGCAAAATATCACTTGGTTACTTTGGATTCAGTAGAGAGGCGTGCGAAGAGGCTGATTGGCCACCCAGGTCTCCAAAGCCTGAAGCACAGGCGTAGAGTAGCCAGGCTTTCGGTTCATCATAAAACCCGCTGCTAACCCGACGCTTTTGGAGTACTTGCATAATCTATGCAAGGCCTCTTCACACTGTTCATGCCAACAGATACTGCTTTACAACTTTCCGCTAATTTAAACTAAGATCGCGGGGGAGATTATTATGCATTATGTTACCCGTTTTTTACTTTAAAGTCTCAACTACACGACACTAACTTTAATTTTGACTTAGACTTCAAGTTTGACTTTGCCTTGGCTTGACCTTGACCTTGGAATCCTTGGACTCCTTGGGCTCCTTGAACTCCTTGGACTCCCTGGACACCCTGGACTCTTTGGACTCCCTGGACTCCTTGAACTCCTTGGACTCCCTGGACACCCTGGACTCTTTGAACTCCTTGGACGCCTTGGACTCCTTGGACCTCCTTGGACTCCTTGGACTCCCTGAACAACCTAGACTCCTTGGACGCCTTGAACTCCTTGGACTCCTTGAACTCCCTGGACTATCTGGACATAATGGCATCCTTGTACTCTTAGGACGCTTTGGAATCCTTGGAATCCTTGGACTCCCTGGACACCCTCGACTCCCTGGACTCCCTTGACTCCCTGGATTAACTGGGCTCCTTTGACTCCTTGGACTACACGGACTCCTTCTACTACTTGGACTCCTTGACTCTTGGACTCCTTAGACTACTTGGAATCCTTGGACTCTTTGGACTACTTGGACTCCCTGGACTCCTTGGACTTTTTGGACTTGTTGGAGTTCTTGGACTCCTTGGAGTCCTTGGACTCCTTGGGCTCCATGGAATCCTTGGACTTCTTGGACTTCTTCGAGTCCCTGGACTACTAGCTTTAGCTTTAACTTTATATCCAAGATTAAATCTTATGCTGGTGAAACCGCATGGCGCAGCTAGTAAGTAATAACAATAAATTTCAATCTGGTTGAACCAGATCGATGCCTGCCGCGGTTGGTCTGTGGATGGGTGACCATGTTTACATACCAAGACCTCTCCGTGCCCCGAAAAGCATATTAAGTCGTTGGTCCCGGCTGTCACTCGTGAATTTTTGACAGTCGTTACGAGTAACCAGTCTTACCAATGGGAATTATATTTCCCAGTAACTGGATTGTAGAGGTCAGATAAGCAGTCGCTTCTTGTATAATATTGATATTTAACTACATCCACTTGGCCTGGAATAACAAGAAAAAGAGAAAAAATGTAATCAAATTTATTACATACAATACAATTCTTGAGATCTGTGATACTTCGATATTCTACTACAAAAATTGTACCTATAGAAAAGGTATTACTGCATCTGTCCAAAAACAGTGTTAAAGGAACTTTTGGTTTTTGCTATGGGTTGGCGGAAACATCAACGCACAACCATGAATGCAGTACCTACCACGGAAACTCGCCGCACGACGTGTCGTCCGATGATGGAACGGCGAGGGGGGAATTAAATCATGCAATTCCCTCGCACACTCTCCAAAATGCATCCTATAGAAAACCGACAGCACCAACAGTTTCTTTTTAATTCTATTATAGTGTTCCTAGAACCATGTGCTGAATTCAAGATTTCACTCATCTTCGATGTTCGTGCCATCCTGAATACAACTTAAGGCTTCATGTAACAGTTCAAATAGTTTTCTACCGACACGCATGCAAATGCATTTTTTACGCTTCCTTGCCCTTTATTTATTCGTGAACACAGTTAGGCCACAAATCTAACATCGAAAACCAGCCACTCATTCGTGATGTAATTTTGCTAACAAGTCCGAAATCTTACAAAAATTGAGCATCGCGAAGCCAATAAATTACTGCAAATAGCCTTGATTGCTACAGTTCGAGCATATCAAGCTCATTGCTCTCAAGTGACATGCTGATGGAAACGTTGCGACTTGCGCAGGGTCACTGAACTAATGACAGTAGTGCGGTTCAGCTAAACGATTCTGATTCATATGTGTCTGTTGAGACGAGAGGTCAAATCAGAACTCTGCAATATGCCTTCTGATTTTGAAAATGTCAATGTAAAATCATTCATCTCTGCCGTTGTTATGCCTGATTGGGTTATTCACACAGGTCGATTTGACACCCAAAGTATCTAACTATGAACCGCATTTTTAAAGATATTGCTTATCCATTGCATTATATGTTCCATAAGTTTGTCTGGTCGCCAAAATAAATAGGCAATGAATTTTGCCAAACTGAAAATTATTCCTATTGTTAGTCAATTAAGACGAAGGATCATTTTCGCCTGACTTAATTAATAAAAGAAAACTTTCTTATAATGCGAACAAAACTAGCAAGTAACTTAGCCACTACATTGGTTCAAAACATAGAAAAGTAAAAACTCATTATAGTAAAAAATACCCTACAAACTTTTCCCAAGAGTATACGTACTACGACCAGAGGGATAATTCTACTAATTTTATGAACGTTCACAGTCCGATCTCAGTCTGAATCTGTCAAAAAATACTTCTAATTTTCTTACATTTTGACAAGTTTTTGTCATTTTTTTGTCGCCGAGATGAAACTGCGACTAGGTTTAGAATGTTTTATATTACGAGAATTGGGGCTCAGCAGGGTAATTGCGTAACACATTATAAGTAGCAATGAGTTTCATTTTGACAGTTCAACAGCATTGATTGCGTTATTTACGTTGTTGAGCAGATACATGTTCGAACAAAGGGAGCAACGGAATAGCCATAAAGTTCAAATTGATTCCAACTGATAGTAATGGTGTGTTACGCAATTAAGGTCATCATCAACCTTTTTATCGTCCCACTGCTGGGCTCAGGTCTCCCTCTCATACAGAGTCTGAATGAAAACTCAACGATTTACGAGAAGTCACTGCATAAATTTCCCTATCTTCTTGTTAGATCCCATGTAAAATTCTCCCTCTAACTTTCGAAACTAAAGCTCGCTCTCGAAACTCTCCGTTCCTATTAATCATCGGCGAATGCACTGCAGTACGCGAGCAGTTGATAATCTAATAAATTATCTAGGATACGGAAAACCGCAACATCCAACCACCAGTTAGTGAACCCTGCAAGCTTACAATGTACACGCTATTCTCGTCTTTACGAACAGTTTCATAGAGAACATTATGGCCTTCGTTACACTACTTTATGATCACAACAATGTACGTACTTAATTGAATTTATAGTATACGATCAGGCTTCAGATATTTTTTTAAAACTATTTTTTCCTCGTCCTTTAATAATAGCGCGTTGTTTTACCTCGTTAAAGCAAGTTTTCTAGTGTTATGAAGCCTTTGTTTTATATAAAAAGGCATAAAAATCATTGTCATATATTTTAATGACGCTACTGGATGTGCAAAACAATGATGAAAGAACTTTAAAGACTATTAAGATGTTGTGAGGACTAAAGTCTGTCCATTACGTCAATCGTTTTCTTTTTTTGACAGATAAAACTAGTGATTGCTACAACACACAATACATTGATTGATACACATACGGTATCATAATGTAGGTAAAACGATATAAATAAGATCACCTAATAAGTTATAGCACGATAAAATAAATTTATGGGTATGTATTTTATTCTATGATGCAATTTAAGGATAACTTTTACATAATCTGAAATAATATGTACGTTTAAGACAGCTGTCAAAAAGCGATTAACCTATCGGATAGGGATATACAAGACATGCAGATCTACTCCGTCAAAAATGTCACCGCGAAAATTTCGTTGAATTGAGCATGGAATCAGCTGTCAAAGTATCACTTTCTACAGCATCTAGTGGAGTGACAGCTCGTTTAGATAAATTAAAAAAACAATGGTCTAAATCCCAATCCGTTTGTTTTCCCTTTATTTTAATAATCACACACACCATCACCATCATGATACCGTGATCATGTCATCTACCAGCCAAGATACATTAGCCACCAGCCCTAATAATTTTCCATCAAGCCCTATTATTCCCTATACAAACCTTTTGTGTTACAATGAGAACACAGCACGAATGGATTCACGATTCCCACATAAATAGCACCGGTTGCAGACTCATAGTAATAAACGCTCTCTTTACGAAGGTTTAGGTTCCTGGTCCACGCGCACGCTCGACAGTAGGTGCGTGCTCCTGTTTTATAGGGGATAGGAACCTTTCCTCTTTAGCTGAAAGAGTTACGGCTGTTCATTTCGCTCGTAATTTGAAAAGATTTTTCGTAAGATGGCCAGTTTTAGGACCTCTACTTGTTTCTTCAACGTCTGCTTATATGTTTGAAGGTTGCGGTTATTTGGACTGCCTTCAAATTGATGTTTTAATATGAACAGTACCTATCCTAATAGCTTTCTACATTACATAATTCAAAACCATTTTTTTTTTACTATTCTGTTATCGGTTCTTTTTATGGTTGAGGCGTCAATAGCAAAATTCATTGTTTACAAAATACTCAAAAAAAGGTAACATTTTTTTTGACTTCCCAAAGTAAAAATTCTTTCACCATACTTCAACATGAAACTTCTATCACGCTGCGCATGATTCCACGATAAACATCAAACTTTCCATAAATTCTCCATAGGAGTTAAAAAGAGCATGTTTAAATAAAATTAACAGAGCTAACATCCGCTCACTAATAAGCGTACAACCATTTTTGATTTGTTATTATAAAACAAACACATATGCAAATAAGAAGTTTACCACCCGTTGAGCTTTGGCACCACACGGGGCCTTCTTACAAGTCCCTACGTTTGAAACCTCCCAATCAAAAATAAATTTTACTTGCACTCCACCAAAGTTGTTTATCCTTTGCTGTTTCGTTGTGATCCTCAAGGTTAAGATCGTGTAACAAGTCCAGAATGTATGTAGACGCTCTGACGGCATGCGGGCTGAGTTCATATATCAATTTCTTGCGGTAGATGATAAATTAACCGAGATATGGTATGCGCCAGCGTTGGGTAAGTAACCATATATTTTATGAGTAACGGCTTGTAAATCATGTCTGTATTTATTTTGTACTGAGTGATAACTGGCTATTGTTTTTGAGGTCTTATCTGTGATTGTAAATAAGAAATGACAGATTATTAATGTTTCGGTTTCGAGCTGATGGATAATGTTTGTTAGAATACTTCATTTTATGAATCTCCGTATACAGGCCCAATATCTAACTTGGTTGTTAAAAAGTCAACTTCAATCAAAAATTTGTTCCGTAAAAACTTAAGTTACATGAACTTTTCCTCCATATTTAAAAACTGAACTCACTTCATTGTACATATAACCGTGATTATTCACATAAATTCCATCAGCCTGCCCTACTTTACTTAACTTTTTTATAGAATGGCTGGCGTCGGAATTTACAGCATTTCTGTTATTTACGCCCGGTCCTAAATTAATGGAAGATTTTTCTTCAGAAAACATTTTATATTCAGACCAGGGAAAATTCTTAAGTCATTTCAAACCAATTTAGTTGGTAGTATTATTTTCTCAATTAAAAGGACTGCGTATGATTTAAGGGGTCGGGCGTCGGACATTTTTGCGTCTCTCCGTAAAGCGATAAATAACGAAATTAGGGAACCTCCGTGCCGTGGATTTCGTGCCATGTTCATATTGGAGGACCAGGATTTTTGCGGAAAATATTATAATACTTTCAAAATGTTCTGACTGAAAAAAAGAACTTGTCAAAAGCAAAATATGAAAACTCTGGGACATAATTATGACAGTTTATAAAGCTTATGGTGTGTTAGTTAATATTTTCGTAAGTTTCTAGATCGTATAAATCTTATCATAGTTCTATGATTATATTACTTATATATTAGATTACTAGTAAAACAGTGATTTGCCAAAAATTGTGTTGACTGATCGATTTCCCTTTTCCGTCTTGCGCGAATCAATCAATGGAAAGGAAATAGATGCATCATGTTACGATAAACAAGGTAAAGGAAATATTAGTTGATAATGTGGATATATCAAACAAACATGATCACCAACGGATTCACAATAATAATATCAAGCATCATTTTGAAAATAATTCCATTGATCTTGGCTTTATTCGACAAAATCGTCCTTACAGATTTTAGAAAACGTATAGAGAAAAGTCTCCAGAAAGAATTGCAGAACAGCAGCTATCCTTTCACTAGACAAGCGTTATTAAAACAATTAGGAATGCAGCACATCTCTTAGTGTAGACGCCAGTTGCTGACGGCGCGTGATGCACGCTCCGGGCGTAAATCATGTGGGAGGCACGGCTCCAGCTCCGGGCTACGATTTTACGTGTTGGCTCAGCAATAACAGGCCTTTTGAGTCTTCGCGTTAAAATTATGTTATATTCAGTCACGCAGTTTTTCAGCTCATCCTAAATTAATCAAAATGGCCCACAGATTTTGTGTGATGTTAAAATACAGCTACGATCACAAACTCATCGGAAAAGCCTTTACCTACTTGGCCTTACGTTAGCTTTTATTGGTATGTACGTGATCATCAAGGCCTGTTTATGGGCTGGGCTGATATTATGGTATCTACTCTGTTAATATTCAAGTAACATAGACTCATATTGTTAGTAAAACTTAAGAACTATGTTAGTCAATTTACTTTATATTTAAATTGATTTCAGCCCGTGAGAGATGGCATAATGCATTGCAGTGATTCATATATAAACAATCGAGCTTGCTAGCGATCATTTTCAGGATATTGTTAGAGCTGTCCCGAAGTCAGTACCACGGGTAAATAATACCAAGTTGTTTAAATTCCTCAGTTTCATTTAAGATAATCTAGATTCTTATATAAATCAACTCTAGCTAATTGGATTTGTGTTTTAAAGTATTTTTTGTACTTTCAATGATCACTGTCTTTGTTCTTATTTTATGTATAAGTTGTGAAATTCTGTTTTACTTTATTATGTTTAGAGATTGCCTTGCAAAAAAAAAAGAATTTTTAACAAAGTTCATGTAACTTTATTGTTTTTTTTTTTTTTTTTTGTGGGGACAGGCAACCATCAGATTAATTTGTTTTTTGTTTCATCGTGCTTATAAACCAGACAAATATATGTATCGACCCACCGAGTCTTTATAGGAAAAATACATTTAAAAAAAAAATCATATTGAAATATATGTATGAACAGGAACAATATCAAAGGAAACTCGGTAGCCATATTAGATGCTCCTTCACTGAAGTACTTATGCATAAAATATTTCCCTTAGAAATAGCAATAAGTACTCTTATAATGGCCCATTTACAGCCAAGTGTGTGGGAGTATGCGAATGGCGCTGAGTGATGCTATGCGTATGCTAAACAGAAAAGGGTCTGATGGATGGCCACAATTAGAATTTTTTCCCATCCGAAACTATGAAACACTTATAAAGATATATAGGATACTAAATTGAGTTGTTCTTGTTAATCGAATAATTTCAGGATCTGATTGAAATTCCGTGACAAAAAAACGTTAACAAACTACATATGTACTCGTGTTTACCTACCGTTGGTCTCTTGTAGCAAGCGACTGCTGAGCGGGATCCTGAATTTCATTCCTGGGTTACGCAAAGTATTACTGTGCTTTTATAGGGACTTTCTCAGAACAGGAGTTTAAAAGTTGACGGTGTAATACACCCGTGCTTCGGAAAGCACGTCAGTCCTGCTCCTCATTTCTCTCAGGTCGTGTTGGATTGCTGTACCATCGGACTATGAGAGTGAGAGAAGAGAGATTGAACTTGTGTCTGAGCATACACTCGTGCTCCATAATATCTGCTGCGCCGAAGGCAAGTCTCCGCTGAGATTGGTCACTGTACTTTATTTGTCCTTTTATTTCAGGCATCAAGACTCTAATCACGGTGTCAACTATGAAGATCGCCGAGTTGCTACCCTATTTTTCGCAAAAGTCCAAAGGGTAATTGCAAACGCAGTAAAAGCGTAAACGAATTTATAAATGACATGCAATCTAATAATGAGAGCTGACATTATTGTATTTGGTATATGTATTTGGTTATTGGCTTGAATTGTTTTAATTACTTATTTTTTGACAAATTTATAAATTTTCAATTGACCTTTGATTCTATGACACAATTTCCTGATATTTATTATTTTTTATTGATTTTGTTTTTGAACGAATTTATAAAATTTATAAATATGATTATCAGTAATTGAACAATAAGTAGCCAATTAAAATTGCATGCCTACAAGTGGATTATGGAGAAGCCAAACTATTATGTATCGATGTTAATATATTATTACCAATTTTCGCAACAAATGAGCATTTTCTCATTCTATAATAATACTAAGATTAGATCTCATCTTTTTAAATATAAGAATTTACTGTATTTTTTTCTTATTCATTAAATATTTCTATAAAAAAAATCTTTTTTTGTTTTCGATGCTCCGACTCCATTTAACGTATTTCCCATATAAACATATACAATACTATATCAACATACTATAAATATACATATATAACATAACTAGAGGACATCATTTTACCTACTTTGCTTTTAATCGTCTTAAAGCATGATTCTAGTCTTAATTAAAATCTCACGAAGTCTAGATTCTTCAAGACAAATTGTTATCTAAATGAATATAAATATTTCTCTTTCATTATTCCGCTTTTCTCTCAGGTTTTCCTTCGGGAAACTACGATAAACTGTTACGAAATATTTGAATGTGCAAAGTGCAAAAAGCTATGAAAAGGATAAAGCGTTTGTACCCAGTGGCTTTAAATGAATGCCTGAAACTATTTGTAGAAATAGGTGGATGATTGGTGTAATATTCAAGTTCTCTAAAGACATTTAGTAGATTCATTCCAACAAAATGCTGGGTAAGAAGTACTTAGGTATATTTGATCATTCTTTCAAAGGGTACACACAAAACGAATGATCTCTCTATAAGGAAAGATGGGTTCGCCAAGCAAATTCGCTGACATATTACTGGCAATATTCAAGATACAGCGCGCGTTCAGTCAACTTCATAACCATCCTTTAGGGGGCAAAATATAGCCATTTTTAAGGATCATAAACTGAACAGGGGTTGGAATATGATGAATGAATGATCCAAAATGCAAATCGTAAGTACATATCGTGTGCGTAACATTTATTTCTTGTGTAATAAAATGGTGGCTGATTTATTTTTATTGCCGACTTTAGTTTTAAAATTATTGAAGCACCACAATCGAAATTATCAGCTCATGATCTTAAGATTTTGGAGAATCCAAAAATAAAGTTTATGTACATAAATTGTTGAAAAGAGTACATTTCTTTTCTTTATAAAGAAACGTTGCCCCACGCTGGGAATCACTCCTGTATCGTGGGTGCGTTACTCACATCCACAAACAGCCAGATCCAGAACAACTACCTGAAAGCCATACAAATAATTCTCTCATATGAGAATCGAACTCGCGACACGCAACGCTGCAGTCGATCGCTCAACCACCCTGGCATGAACAATGGCAATTTATTTATCTTACACTTCAAGCATATAAATATATAGAGGTAGACTATCAAAGGCATTTTTTATTTCTACCATTCAACCTTTGAGTTGATTACGCTCAATCCTTCTCTGTATGAGAAGAGACCTGTGCCCAGCAGTTGGACGATAAAAAGGTTGTTGATGATGATGAACCTTTGAGTGATGCATAGACAAACAGAAGTAGATTTAATAAGGGCTTCTAAATCTTTTCTTAATTTATCTAGAATATTAACTATCCTCCAGTACGTATCTTCACAATTAAAATGCTCTCCTCTTTGTCGAAAGGATTGCGTGTGGTTCAAGAAGTAGGGGTGCTACACAAATGTGATTTATATTCACCACGAAGGCTTACGTGTCTTCACTTGCAGCGGATAAATCGTGAAATTAGAAAGGATGTGTGGATGAGTGATGACCCTGATTTCTACCGGAAAGGAACACATTATTCTTATGAGTTTTGCGTAAATGTTATTATTTTAAGGCCTTTCGCCTAATGGACTGCGAGAATGAAATTTTTGAATTTATTTAATTTTTGGCGTTGATTTAGTTTTGACTGACTATTATACCGAATATAGAATTGTATATAGGAAAGTTATTTTAGTAAGATTTTTTACTTGCGGTCATCAACAAAATTAGAGAGAATAGAATACTCTTTATTATGTACCCCATATAGATTACAGAACATAAATATAAAGACTGTACAAATGGTGACACAATGGGCGGTCTAATCGCTAAGAGCGATCTTTTACAGACAACCTTCCATCCTTCGACCGGTTGTCTCGGTTGCCATACGAACATCTAATGGCAGTCGTTAGTGGTTTTTGGAGCCCTCAAAGGACCAACAATTGGTTTTAACTGCAATGCTTCGATATCGCCTTCGGGTTGTGGAGGTCAGACGGCAGTCGCATCACGGAAAATATCGAAGAATAGCCAAAATCAGCAGTTAGACTGGTAAAGCGGATCCCAGACTCCAAAGCTGAAAAATTTTTGATATTTCATAATAAAAACTAAAATTCAAAAGGGAGAGAGAAAATCAGAGTAGGTACCGTTCTTTAAATAAATGCCATTTATTAAGATTTCGGAAATTACAGTGTTAATCAACTTTATTTAATTATTTTTTTACATTATAAACTAGTGCTTGACTGCAATCCCGCCTGATGGTAAGCAGTGATGCAATCGTTGATGGTAAGGCGCACTAGTTTATTAAGCCTATTCACTTAAAAAACTTAGGAATAGTAAGGATGACGGCAGTTGAGCGAGGTTGCATCACCTCGCCAAGACCAAACTCCCGACACAACATTTGGCGCACCGTATCCGGCACACATCGCAACACAACTACTAAGACCCGTCCTCCGTACGGCTTCACCAGACATCATGCCGGAACACGACGAATCGCTTGGCGGCAAGACCTTGACCTGTAGCCAATGTAACATCGCTTCGTAGCGAAGCGAAATCGAATACCAAACCAACCAATAACAAAAACGATTGACCACGTGACGCGATAAATCACGTGGTCAATCGTTCCCGCCATTGGTTGGTTTGGTATTCGATTTCGCTTGGCTACGAAGCGATGTTACATTGGTTACAGGCCGAGGTCTGGTGGGTGGTAACTTCTGCCGGCGGCCGATGTTATGGCCTACCACCGAGAAATTGCTTACTATATCTACAAACACAGCGGGAGTTCTATTGATAGATCGGACGACAGCAGGTGAAGCTACCCGAAACTGTCAAATATTCCTAACCTTGAGACTTAATGATTTACTGATTACGTTGATAATCTAATACAGCAATTTGGCAGATTGTAGTAGATAGAGTCGTCTGTGCCTATTTAACATGTAAAATCTTTCTTTTAAACTTAAACGTACACTCTGTTGCATCTTTGGAACTCCAAAACCGAGGTTTTTTCTTCTTTTACCATCCTGCCTCCTGCTGGAACAATAGTTTGTAGATCTATGGCCATTTCATGTACTTTACATTTCACCCGCATATTTCAACATTCAAATCTATATTTCCATCCTTTACGCATAATTCCTCTAAAATAATAGCTACAACCAAGCTACAGTGTTGGCACCAGTAAACTCCAATAAGTACAGCAGTTCCAGCAGATTTGTGAATTGTAAACAAACACGTTGGATGGCCATAAAACACCATGATGTACGCCGTCCGGCTGTCTCGCGATATTTGCATCAAACCAGCTTGCCACGTCATGACTACAAGGAGTTATTCTGTATTCCGTCGTAGAAATACTCTTAGTTTTGATACAACGAGGTATTTGTTAGACACACTATCCAGAACAACAAAAAAAAGTTGAACAAAATCTATTGCGTTATTTGTGTTGTCGAGAAACAAAATTTTCGAACATTATGAGTAGTAGTAACCATATCCTTCAAAAAGATTCAGTTTTGTATTATGTTGTTGTTACATCAGCCTCAGAAAATCACATCATTCATTGAATGATTTTTGGAAATTCTTTTCTGTGAAAACAAGATAAAATTATGGTTTATTAAGAAAGGTGTTCAAGTCAATGCAGCCACTTGAATATATTACGAGAAAAATAATAATATGATAACAATATTCATTGCAATCCGATTGTCATTTTCCATAACAATAAGCCTCACTTACCCATCGTCCATATAATTCTAAGCTTGAACTCCCTTCGTGCGTTTCTTGACATCTTCCAAATATAATTCTGTTCCGTGTCCGTAATCAACAGCCGTAGCAGGCGCCCCCTGGCGGGGATTTGCACAACAATAGCTGAATTTGAATCACCTCTAATGCCTGTCGTGTTCTGAATATAAGCTTCTAGGAAAAGCTAAATCATATTGAAAAGTTCTTACGATGAATATTCTATTAAAAACAGCTTTACACAAGAGCAGTTCCGTGTATAATAATTAGATTGAGATTAACTCCGACAGTATTTAGTGTAAATACTTTATCTATCTATCTATCAACCATAGAATAAAATGGAACACCACAACCAACCTCACTAACATTTATTTATTTATTAAAACTTTATGCACAATGAATAACGTTGCACAATTGCGGACTTAATGCCTTAGAAATTTTCTACCAGTATACCTGGTGATGCAGAGTCAAAACATGGTAGGTGCAAAGATATAAAAGAGAAGTTAAAAGAGAAACACAAAAAAAAATCTCATAATAAATACATACATACAAAATATAAACAGTAGATAAAGATAAAAAATATAGATAGAAGAAAAGAATAAATTATATGTTTGATGATTCTGCCAATTTCTTGCGTAAGAACTCCCGAGCTTTAATTTTTAAAGTGTACCGACTGGTCAACGTCCTGATGTTCTGAGGAAGATCATTCTAAAGGAAAACCGCCTGGACAAGAAATAAAGATTTAAGAAAACCAGAGCGGTGAGAAGCACGTCGTAGAAGACAATTATTGGAAGAACGAAGACTCCTATTATGCGCAGAGAATAAATATTGAAAATGAGAAGTAAGATAAGAAGAACAGGGTTTGTGTAGGAGTGAAAACAAGGCCGTCAATGCTCTATGAGCTCTGTGTTGCCTGATGGGTAGCCATTTGAAGATGGACCGGTGAGAAGATACATTATCGTACTTACAAAGATTAAATGCAGTTATTTAGAAATCGGTCAAGTTTATTAAGCAGATCTGCATTCAGGTCGTAATAAGATACATGACCATAATCAATAATCGGGAATATAAGTGACTGAACAAGCATTGCCTTCATGTGTGAAGGAAGAACATTTTTTAGCCTATAAAGCGACCGCAATATCCCAGTGACTTTTTTGCTCACACTTGCAACCTGCTTATGCCAGTACAGGCAAGTGTCAACATGCAGACCCAGATCCTTGACATCGGAGCTGAACGGAATGACTTTGTCATCATAGAAAACGGGTGGCACCACTAAGCCACTCAGCCTACGCTGATTAAAGGTACTCCCTATAATGATGGCCTGGCATTTTGTAGGGTTAACCGCTACCCCAAAACGATTAGACCAGTCCCTCATCACTCCCAAATTCCGGGTAGCTCGTCAATCGCATCCGATAAGTTGTCAACACTTGCCTGACTATAGAGCTGTAAGTCATCAGCGTAAGGATGATACGCATACATTTACTACCGTCCTTATTAAAATCACCTCAGTTTATACAAAGAAAGCATTTAACGACCGTAATTTCACGCCCGAAATCCATAATACTTCTCAGCGACGAATAACAAACTATATTGATACAATTCATACAATGCAGCTCAAAAATTCATCGATTAATACGCTCATTATTTTTTGTTGTAATTTCACACCGATTGTATTGATATTTAACGGCCCCCGTGAAATCTCAAACGTCATCAAATACATCTAAATCTGCTATTGTGTTGGATGGTGACAAAAAAATTGTAAGACGCCATATGGCGGCTCTCGCGACAAAGCGTGTCGGATTAACCATCAACTAAATTTTGTTACCAGATTGAATTTGACGCTGGATTACAGGGGCTACGCATGTGTGTACAATACAGAAACTACTATTTGTAACTAATTGATGGACGGTTTGTGTGTATTGGACGGAGCGCGCGAAATAAACGCGGAATTCTGGCAGCCTTCCAGATTATTCAAAAAATTGTGAGAATGCTGCCAAAAGTTTTCACATATTTACTGAAAGACATGAAGGAATATAAAGTTGTTTATGTGGCGCTTACAAGTCATAAAGGAATAAAAATAATAAAATAAGTGATAGAATATAACGAAAAATACTAATATTGGAACAGGCAGAGTATATTCATGTGTGTAAAGAAAAATATGAAATAACGCTAAAAATAGACATCAATTAAATAAATGAAATAAATAACAAACAACAACACGACAGGCAGCAATATATAAAATTTAAATATATATTCCAAAATGACACTGGAAAATACTTTCTCGTTTTAACAAGAGGTTAATTTATTTAAGTTGAAGTGAATTTTACGTAGCAGAATTGTCCCCCGCCGCGCCACAATAAATAACCAGCAATTATAATACACTTGAGTACAATAGTCCAGGACCTAAGGGGGCGTGAACAATACATCGCATGTGGTGGCTCCACCAGCATAACTTGACATTTAGAGGTGGCGCTGCATGCAACACAAAATGTCAACAAAATGTCAAACGCAGTACTTTAAAAAATATTTTCCAAATTCCGCCGCATTTCAATTTATGTCGGTTTTTGAACAGTTGCAAGGGCATCATTCGTACATTAAAATCATTACAAATCGGCATTGGATGGGCGCGAATTACATTATAACAAAGACGAACTATTTCTAGTGAATCGAGTTAGAAGCAGTTTATTGAGTTAAATTGAAATTATGTTCCTCTTGTTGCTAAAACAAATTGTTGTTGACTGCCGCCGCTGTATCGAGATGAACGTTATTGAATTGCCTGAAATTGTAATTAACTTTGTCGTAATTTGAATCGTAGTGAGTAATAATTTGTACTAAGTTTGTTTACAAATGGGGGAAAGTTTCTAAATACAATTTAACGAAATTGTGATTATTATTGTGGGTGGCTTTAGGACGACTTTGACATATGACGATGCTACAGGTACCTAACTAACTACGAAAATCCATCGCTCATACCTTAAGCCAAATATCTTAAATTAGGGTAAAATAACAAAGTCCTAGTATTTTATTTTAAGTAGGATTAAAATAGAATAGGATCAGGGCAACCTCAAAACAATAATATCTACATGTTTTTTCCTTAACCCTTTCAGACCTGAATTATTGTTTTTTCTCCCGTCAATCTCAAAAAATCCTGTGACTGGATTAGGGTATAACAACAAAGGAAAAAATCTAGCCTGTAATTTTTTCAAGAAAAAATAGTAGTAGTAAAAAATATAGTTTTTCTTTTTGTGTACAAATGTGCACATCCGTCCTAAGTAATGAAAAAACTAGCGTATTATGATGTTTTTCCGAAATAAAAAGGTGTTTAATTTAGTACTGTTTATTAAAAAAAAAAAAAATAATATTACCATAGCAAAATATGTAATTTACGAATTAGTTCATTATTTCAGGTATGAAATGTTAATAATTTTTTTCATGTTTACTGTGGCATAAGTAAACTTTGCACTTTATCTGGGTTCTGTCCTCGTACTCTACCATTTTGCACCGGGTCCTATAAGTCTCTCATCATGTGCAATAAAGTGCTCAACACCATCTCAAGCTAAATCTAATGCATGAAAAATCATACGAAGAGCTCATTTTTTAGATTTTATAAAAGTCATGTAGAGATCAGTCTAATAGGTAATAGTCATGTGAACTTTTGCAGACAATCGTCCTCAATCGCACTTCATGCGAAATTAATACATACTTAAATATTTTTTAAATTTAATGTGTACATTTGTGTATGCCAGATCTGAAAGGGTTGACATTTATGATATTAGTAATTAACTAATTAGGTACTTTTCGTCTAAAAGAAACATTAAACTGATCGTTAAATGTAATCCTATAAATAAAAAGGTCTCGCTTCACCTCCTTCAACTCCTTTTCCCAGTAATTTCTATTTGTTTGCCTGGTCTAGATCTTAATAGCTGGACTAAATAAACTGTCTCGTTGTGTCGTTGTTAGAAGCCGCGTGGCCAACGTTGCGAGCCGAGCCAAGAGCACGCGCGGTCCATGGCTTATCGGGAATCAACACCCATTAATGTAGGGAGGGTTCCTCTACCTTAGGGCACTTTGAATAATATGAAATTCCCAATAAAAATTTGTTGGATTTGGCATAGGAATCGAGTTTATCTTAAGCAAATATTTCACTAACTTACAGCACCAATTTTGCACAAATATGATTTGAAGGGTCGATAGGTTTTAGGACCGCGACCGACGTGCCGGCTGCCATCTATAAATGCAATAATTATTTTGAACAGTCTTTTAGGAACACAAGAAAAAGAAGTCGAATACAGTTAGCAAAACCGCTGATACAATATTTTTATAAGAGAAGAAATATGGCATTAGGGCGATAAAAATTAGTTTCAAAAAGCAGTGGATATCATGATTCGCAAAACATATAAAAATTAATTATAACCATAAAATTGATAGTAGCATTTAAGGGAATGGATACAAAAATATTCCATTTACGGCACCAAAATCGGGTTAAATGTCGCTAAGAGCTCCGTTGTGACTCTGAAATTAATTTTCGTAAAGTTGTATACATATCATAGTTATGTTATGCATCACAAAGCATACAATTTAGTCTATCTATCCGTACATTTTAGATTAACTTTCACAAGATATTCTATTAATTTAATTTGGCGATGAGACTACAAACTACAGCGTCTCCAAGCAGGCATTAATTACATCAAGGCATGAATACTCCCAACACTCTCCGAAGCAGTGACTAAAATGGATTAGCAACAACGCTGCAACGAGAAGGAATCTTGTTTCAAACTCTATATAGTATTCAGATAAATACTACCCGGAATTTGAAGACTTAGGGCACATATTTGAGTTCATATACGTAATTGCCTTTTTTACAATACTTAAATATGTGAACTGTCACGCCCTTTATACCTGGGGCTTTTATTTGGGTAATAAGTTTTTACTTATTTACATTTCTATTTTATTTTTCTTGCTTCGCTGGTATTTTGGCGTGGCTAGGTGGCATATTATGGTAAATAATTTCATTTTATGTTTTATTTTCTTGTGTTTACTTAGTATTGTATAAAGTCATGTGTTTTTTAAATGAACAGACAGCTGCGCTGCTGGGGAGTTTCTTCCGCCACTTCTTCCCAGCGAAAGCTGCACTAGGAAGTGGCAAAGGGTGGGCGTTTTGGGGGGACAGTCTTATGTAATAGGTATTCGTCGTTCAAAAAGTGCTGATTCTCAGCCTAATTTGAATAAATGACTTTTGATTTTGATTTGATTTTGATCTAAACTGCGTTGCAAGAACGATCAGTTCTTCACTTTCATAATTAACACACACAGCTCTTCCTTATGAAATTCATCCTTAGTGATTGCTTCTATCCCCCAACATTTATTAAAAAGGTCTAAAAAGTTTCAAAAAAAATATAGTTGAAAATACAAATGTAGATATAAGTGTTAAAATTACGCAACGACAGTGGACGTATGCTACAATTGTTCGACAATAGGGCTCGTTACAGCACCTTAGTCCAGATTTACGGTCGCAAGCACCGGCAGGAACAATACCAGTTGTTATCGCGACTCGCGAGCGAATACTGAAATGTTTAGTTTATTTTATTGTAGCATGCCCACATCCGGCACGGTCGGCGGTGTACCCAGAAATGAGTAACTATGGAATATGGAATGTGGCGATAAATTTTTTTAAAGGTATGGAGTTGCAATTTTACTGTTCATAAAAGTTTTTTACTTTATATTTTGATGAAATTTAGGCACCCTATTTTAAGCGGACTTCAAACAACGCATGCATATTTGATTCAGCAATAGATATTGTATCTGTTTAGGATATACTCACTGTAGACTGACTAGGGAAAGCTAAGATGAGTGCCACGCTCATTTTTCATTGGACATTTAAATTATTAATAGTGTCGTTTACTAAATAAAAACGTGACTTATGTAGTAAAAAATGCATTCAGTGAATAATTCATAAAGAACATTAAATATCGCAGCATAGTGGCCACATCATGACTTTGTCCCAAACCTTCCTCCTAGTCGGGTCACGCGGGAAACAAAAGAAGATAGGTTTGGGTTAGGTTAAGTTCGATTGCTTAGGATAGGTTACGAAAGAAAGCAAGATTACAACGAAGAAATGGCTCAAAGGTTTTAACAGCCAATCCAAAAAAAAACAAAAAAATCATGTAGACTACCTACATTACTTCTCTCTCCTTCCCCATAGTGTTCCATCCAAAGGCTGTCTGTAAAAGATCGCTCCTAGCGATTAGACCGCCCATTTTGTCATCGTTTGTTAAATCTTTATGTTTCTGTTCAGTAATTTATATGATGTACATAAAGAGAGTAAAAAAAAATCCGATAGTATAGCCGCCCGGTTGTGCCGTTTAAAAATGCCGATTAAGTGCCCTAAGTATCATCCATCGGAAAAAATAGGCCAATATAAGACATCCTTTCTGAAATAACTAAGCTCAATGAATACTCAAGTAAGAAACTTTTAATTAAATATCATTACGTATTAAAGCACAAGTTCCTAAACTAATTCTCCACCAGAGAGTTCAAAATTAGTTAAATTTTATCGTATTTGGAACTGTGTCAAAATCGGATTAACTATGAACAGAAATAAGCCTATTTTGTGCTTAAACAATTCCTTGGTTCATCCCTTAAACGTAAACAGTTCACAATTTTGAGGGTTTTCAGGACATGTACCTACATACAACGTATCATATACATGTATTGATTAAAATTTAATCTAATTGTGTGCGCTTCCCGTTTCAATTTGAATATAAATGAGTGGATAACAAGGTTTGGGAACATTAATTAATATTGCGACATTCGATATCGCGGTAACGTATAGCGAAATCCGATTTGTGAATTACAGAAGCGTGCTTTAAAATTAGGGCGGTTTTACGAAGCCTTGTGTGTAAAGTGAGCGGTTTCCGATATTGCGTAACACCCTTTATACGTATACCCATCCACTACATACAATATGTAAAGAAAACCCTGTCCGATCCGTAAAGATATTGTTAGATATCAATAACTGGTTGTATTCTACAAAACCGGGCTAAAAAAAAATTCCCCCCCAAAAAAAAAATATTATTTCGCAAAAAGAGGTAACTTAATGCATGTGCGGTAAGCAACCTATCCGCGGGCGGCGGGCGGCTGGGCACGCGGCACGTGGTCGCATCGCTATTCGCTCATAATAATACCGGTGTTGTCACTTTTTTTAAAAATACCAAATTTCGGGAAAGTTAGAATGAATTCGTGGGAAAAAAAGATTATTTCAAAATTCATTAGTATTGTTTCTATGATGATTACGTAAAATTTTATATTATATTTGGTCAAGTGTTTACCTAACCTTTATTATCCTTGTGGGTCGGACAGGGTTTTCTTTACATATTGTATATTGTAAAGGCGTTAATTGCATAAAATAATATGTAGCAGCTATGTATTTGCAGCGCAAGCTAACCCCGCCGCTTGAGTCAGGTGCGTCCCGTCCGCGCACTGGCTAGTTGTATCGCGTACACATGTATTGAATTTATAGACTCGTATTTTTGTGATACTGCCTTTCATTCCAATAAGTTAAATGAACCTTCTGACACTTCAGTGATTAGTGACCTTCTACTCAAGAAAATATATTCACGAGAATAGACACGTGAAAGAATACATAGCCGCTACAAATACGTGTACAAAAAAGTTTCCGCCGTTTTTTGAACATGCGGACGAGTACCTATTATCACATAGGAGAATAATTTTGTCATATCTGGAGTATTTTTCCTCATCCTCATTTCCTAATGGGCGTGTTTTTCCTCTTTCTTCTATCTTCCTCCAATAATGCTTCCAATAGGGTATTTGACTAAAAAAAACTAATTAGTCCGTCAGTCAGATTTCCTAAAAATACTAGACACGTATTTTTTCTTTTTTCATATAAACAAAAAATTAAGAGACACAGTGCGTTGAAAACTCGTGTGACGTCACTGCACGCTACACTTTTTAGCGAGCAGTGACGTCACCAGCCACCACTCCTGATGTTTGATGCCTTTTATATTTGTAAATTTTTATTAATTTGATAAAACAAAATATACGTATACAATATTTATCTATAATCTGAATGACGGACTAAATAGAATCTTTTTTTTTTGACCCAGGAAAAATCCCTTTTAAGAGTCTTTGTACGATTTCGGTCTTCCACTACGTTCTTTGTCTTCACAATTTCTAAACTTTTGAAACCACTCACGACAACTTCTCTCTCCTAAAGCAGCTTCACCATAAGCTTCAGCAATCGATGGGCCTTAGCTACAGATTTCTTCAAAGTAACAAAAGTTCTCGCAAATGACGATTATTCGGCATAAAACTTGACATTTTTGCACAAAAATAAATATGTAATACTGATACAAAGTCACTAATACCATAAGTGTATGTTATTATCAGTTTTCGAAATTTACGATATCACATTTCACATCTGACAATTTCAACGAAACCTCTTAGTGAGGACATTTTTAGTTAATCAGCGGAATATATTCTACGCAATTAACGCCTTTACGGTAAAGAAATAAAAATATACTTCTCTACTATAGATACCGACCTATACAGTATGTTACGAAAACCCTGTCCGACCCATAAGGATAATAGAGGTTAGGTAAACACATGACCAAATATAATATAAAATTTTACGTATTCATCATAGTACCAATACAAATGAATTTTGAAATAATCTTTTTTTCCAACGAATTAATTCCAATTTCCCCGAAATTTGGTAATTTTTAAAAAGTGACAACACCGGTATTATTATGAGCGAATAGCGATGCGACCACGTGCCGCGTGTCCTGCCGCCCGCCCCCCGCGGTCGGCAGGCGAAGGGTGGTCAACGCACATTTAATAAGTTACCTCCTTTTGCGAAATAATATTTATTTTTTTTAGGGGGATTTTTTTTTTAAGTAAAGCCCGGTTTTGTATGCATTAGTAGAATCAGTTATCGATACCTAACAACACCTTCACGGGTCGGACAGGGTTTTCGTAACATACTGTATATGTATGGTTTGATGGAACAATTTAATTATATGAGAGTATAGGAAGTAACTAGATACAATATTTGTTATATCTACCTTCAATACTATCTACATCTTAACACCAAAATAGGGTATTTCACTAAAAAAAACTGATTCGTCCATCAGTCAGATTTCCAAAAAATACTAAACACGTATTTGTTGTTTTATCAAATCAATAAAAATTTACAAATGGTGGTGGCTGGTGACGTCACTGGTCTAAAAAGTGTAGCGTGCAGTGACGTCACACGAGTTTTCAACGCACTGTGTCGTCTTCATTTTTTGTAAAAATGATGACGACACAAGTAAGGTAAGGTAAGTTTGTGTGTTACGATAATTAGCATTTCGCCTCGTCTTTCATACCATGTTCATTGAAGGACTGGAACAATTTGCCCGCAGCAGTCTTCCCGTCTGATTACAATTTAAGTGTCAAGGCTAGAGGGAACAGGCACAGAATAAACTAGTGCGCTTTACCATCAACGATTACATTACTGCTTACCATTAGTCGAGCGCGCGGTCAAGCACTATTTTATAACACAAAAAAGGTAAGTACCTCAGTATAACCAACCCTTTTACGTTCTTACGCGATTACATGAATTAAACCTACAACTGTTCAAAAATTCACATTTCCAACCCAAACCATTAAAAGCTAGCAATGACATACCAGAGGTATCAAAAGCACGTGTCGGGGTCACCGACCTATGCTAATAAGTACTTGCTAAGTGAGCAATGAGCGGGCAATTAGTTTAATTACCTCGCACGTCTGTTGCTGCCTTGATGGTACTTACCAAGCGTTGGGGCATTATGGCTGCCGAGATTTGAGATTTAAAATCAGGAAAGAGATATGAAAATTTTCGTTATTTATCTACGTGGTTTATAGTCTACTACAGTCCTTTGATGTATGTACGTGGTATAAAACAGGAGACGAACCGCCTCGTCCGGATCGTAATGATGTCATCATCGAGGGTGGTGTATACTCGCCCTACGTCGGGTCGTCCGATGATGGAACGGTGATGGATTTAAGTCATATAATTCCTATGTACACTTTTCGAAAAGCGCCCTGTGCTCCAGGCTTTGGAAATTGGGCGTTACGACGGTAAAGTCGAATATCGCATTAACTAAATAACCATTTCAATTCATTTTCATATTTTTGATGTGAGAGACAATTCTTTGCCAATTTAAATCCTATTATCCACAATCCTAGTCTATCTACAACTTACTTCCCATTAAAACAAAAATATATTTTTAAAACCATATCGTTTTTTGCTCGTTCTGTTCATATGACCCCCTCCCACATTCACTATTGTCCCGACGCTGAAAGAACTATTAGTATCAAGCCTTGTGTACCCTCCGCACATGCCCTCTTTAGATATTAGAACCTTACTCGTATGACCTGCCTTTTGCCATTGTTCCATTTTCAAATATGATTTGACGCCGCTTTAAAGCGCTGTCATCTTTAGTTAATAGTAGATTGTTAAACGAGGGGCTAAAATGACCTATTATAGACGAGGTAGTTTTACTCACGAGCTTTGTCGAGGAAGTAAGTAGAAACAGGAGTTATAATGGGTTTTTGTTGACGTTATTGTTTTTGACGTGAGAGTAACAAACATCTATCGTCGTTACTCTCACGCAAAAACAACAACGTTTTGTAATCAGGAATAACACATAGGATACTTTTTATCTCGATATTCCCACGTGTGAAACCGCGTGGCGCAGCTAGTATTAAATAAATTACGGTCACTCATTATACTATAGCAGAATTTGCAATTAGAGAAAAAAATCTGAAGGATTTGTGCCAATATTTTGTTCCAATTTCAAAAATAAACTTTCTTCTTTTATAAAACAGTATTAAATCGAGTCTTTTTTATTCCTTATTATTCTATTTTTGAATAGTCTTTTTCATTATTGTAGGTTCTTAATAAGTAAAAGTAAAAAAATAAAAAACTTTTTCCCCGAGACTCTAAAGGATAAAATGCTATTTTTACCCCGCTTTGGTACACTACAATAACGATATTTTTGAACAAGAATGGTGAAAAACATTCTTGTATGTTTTTAATGAAGATGTTAAAAGTTTCAATACTTCAGTTTTATAGGAGTACAGTTCGTATCCATCACAAAAAAGGTAAGTTGAAGTCTCATTTCCAACAACTTGTACGGGAAAAGTTTTTCGATTGATGGCTTTCTAATTTTATTGTTCCTTATAAGTAAAAACAAAATATTAACACGCGGTTTGTAGACACCTCGTGTTTCTAGAGGGCTGGCCTATTTTTTGGCCAAAGATTGGCTAGGCATTACTATACAACGTGGCATAAGACTAGCATAGCCATCCAACGTGCCAATACGTGCGCAGATTCTGTTAATATAAAATGTCAGTTTAGACCTGTCAAATTAAGAAACTCCATAGACAGTTTAGACGCCAATTTACGTCAGGAGCGCACTAATTTCTTCTTCATCTCAGCGTTAATCCCAGTCGTATCCGAAGCTTTTCAGCTTTGGTCCGCTTTGCTAGCCTAACTGCTCATTTTGACTATATTTCGATATTTTCCATGAAGCGACTGCCGTCTGACAACCCGAAGGCGATATCGGTAACGACTGCCATTAGATGTTCGTATGGCAACCGGGACCAACGGCTTAATGTGTGTCCGAGGCACGACCAGACCACTGCAAATATTCATATTCATGTATACAAATACACGCACTTGCTGATGGATTGTGTTAAGAACAAAGACGAGAGGGAATTTTTGGCTTGGGAATTTGATTTAAACATGTGGGACTTTGTACTTATCCAAAATATTTTGGCTCACCCAAAATCAGAAAGGACTAAACGCATAGTATGTGGCTTAATTCAGAACTCTAGGCAATAGTTCCTTCTCATACTATGTTGTGTTGTGTTATTGTGTATCTCATATTGTGTTATATGTATTTATTAATTGTTTTGTGTAATATGAACATAGTTTATTTTTAAATTAGATATTGTTTGTAAACCTAGTATAAGGTACAATGGGGTTGACGTATCCGTGTGGATAAAAACCCCTTATAAATAAAGAGAATAAAAAAAAAATACATGCACTGTGCGGGGATCGAATCCGCGCCTCCTTGCGCAGCGGCCACGTTCGCTACCGCTACGCCACGGAGGCTGTCAGCGAGAGGAGTGCACTAATTTGACAGGTCTACACTGACATTTCATCTTCTATCCTTTTCTTAATGAAATAGAAAGAAAAAGGTGCACTTAACTTAAAATTAGTTTAGTTTATGAACTTCGGAATCCGCGCCAATGTCAGTTTTTAAACAATGTCCCGGTTGACACCAATGGGGACGAGCTCTTTGATGTTCCATGATTATTTTCCTTTTTTTTTATAAACATTCACACTATTGTTTTAAATGCTAGCCATCAATTTAAAAATATATAAGTCACGCAGTAATAAAGTCAATGATTTTAGCTCATACAATATGAAGAAAACCCTGTCCGATCCGTGAAGGTACTGTTAGGTATCGATAACTGATTCTACTGATGCCTACAAAGCTGGGCTAAATTTAAAAAAAAATACCCCCTACAAAAATAAATATTATTTCTCAAACGGAGATAACAGACATGGCAATACATGCGCGGGCGACGGGGGCAGGGCACGCAGCACGTGGTCGCATCGCTCATAATAATACCGTCGAAAATGGTGTTGTCCCTTATCAAAAATTTACCAAATTTTGAGGAAGTTGGAATTAATTCGCGGAAACACAAGATTATTTCAAAATTCATTAGTATTGTTACTATGATGATTAGGTATGTAAAATATCATATTTTATTTGGTCATGTGTTTACCTAACCTTTATTATCCTTATGGGTTGGACGGGGTTTTCTTTACATTTTGTATAATGTAAATATTATCTTAATGAATAAAAAGCAAAATATTTTTCTGTGATGGTACTGCAATAGACCAGAGAATTAGTGTCATAGTACATAGCAAAACAGGTCTTGAAGAACACTTGGCATGTTGCAACTAACCACCTTATTTAGGCTTATAAAATTTAAAAAAAAACACGCAGGAATTTTATTGAGTGTACTTTAAATATTTTAAAACTTATTCGGCTAGTCTGACCAAATACAGACGTCTAAACAAGTCCTTAAGCAGTCGCGCATTACATTACTAATAGAAGCCTAGTAAGGCTTGACTACGTTCATAAATAGCCACCTTGTGATATATATTTCCGAACAAATTGACCTGACCTGAAATTTTTAGGTTACTAAACTTAACTACTGCTTGACTGCGATCCCGCCTGGTGGAAAGCAGTGATGCAATCGTTGTTGCTAAAGCGCGCTAGTTTATTAAGCCTATTCACTTTAAAAACTTGGTGAATAGGAAGGAAGACGACAGTTGAGCGAGGTGACGCAATGTTAAACCCAACAACACGACCAACGATGCTGCGCCAGAGGGAGATTGATCTGGAGACCCACCACGACTAAATTCCGGACACAACAACATTTGCTGCATCGTACCCGGCACACATCGCAACACTCAGCCCCGTCATAGTATAAAGAGGGAAGTAGGTTATCTCAGACCCAATCCGCGAATTATTTGCCTACTGTCTTCGGGTTGTCACGTAGAATAGAATAGAATAGAATAGAATACTCTTTATTATGTACACCATATAGATTACAGAACATAAATAAAAAATATTTTACAAAGGGTGACACAATGGGCGGTCTTATCGCTAAGAGCGATCTTTTACAGACAACCTTTGGATGGAATTCTAAGAGGTAGGATAAAGAAATAGTGTAGGTAGTCTACAGTGTACTATTTACATAGATTATACAATAAATATATACGTTAAGTGTATCATACTAGTTTAAATAAATTATTAGCTAAATTTTAATTCAGTATCTATAAATTGGCAAAGGTCGGAAAGGACGACTGTCCGCGCTTCGTCGGATTCGGTGGTCGCCCAAACCGCTAACAATTATTTATAGAATAAGAGCTTATGTTTAAATTATTTGCTTAGTATTTAGTATACATATACTAGTCAGTTTTTTGTATTATTTATTTAGTAATTTAATAGTAGTTTTGTACACATAAAGGAACATATTTATTTTTATTTTTAACTAATACAAATATAAATAATACAAACATATCTATTGAATCACACATTTAATACAAAATAACAAATTAGCTACAGAAAAATACTTTCTTCGGTTTCGACTATTACGAATCGCCTTGTTATTAAACTTTAATGTGTAATATATCCGCATCCTTATAAATAATTTTTGCAAATATAATTTCGGAAAGTGCAGGGCGAAGAAAAATATAAATCTTTTATTTGTTCATAAATAGACATACTCGTACATCTGCTCCATCCTCTTAATGTTTTCTACAAAGTCGTCAGGTGGAACGAGTAATAAAATTTGGTTTCTAGAATAATATTTGTAGTGAAGGTTTGCAATTTAAGTGTAGAATCTAGGTAGATTCTACACTTAAATTGCAAACTTGCTGTTGTTCGCAATCCTCGTGACGATCCATGCATTAATTTTAACAAGAACACGTGACGCACGAACTTCGTCCGGTGCTAGCCGCGACTAGCGCACTGGTAGCACTCTAATATTTTGTTTAGGTGTGCGTGCGGCGACGCATAGATACTATGGCGCACACACACAAGCCGCGCGAGGTGCCCGATGGGGCCGACGGGTTCTCGAGTGGCGACCACGCACCGGAAGACGTAGCGTGGGTAGGCCCCCGACAAGGTGGACCGACGACCTGGTGAAGGTCGCGGGAAACCGCTGGATGCGGGAGGCGCAGGACCGGTCGTCGTGGAGAACCTTGGGGGAGGCCTATGTCCAGCAGTGGATGTCTTTCAGCTGAAATGATGATGATGATGAATGATGAACCTACTGTGTCCCTCTTTATACTATGGCCCCGTCCTCCGTGCTTGTAATAATCGTTTGTAGTAATAACCTTCCGACTGGTACCGGGCTCAGAATAGTACCAACCCATATCCTCCCGTGGGTGTCGTAAGAGGCGACTAAAGGAACTCTGGATCTCACTATCACTAGGGATGCGGGCAGCAGCGCTTCTCCTGTGGAATAACAAACTACTGCGATCCCCAACCCGTGTGCCAAGCGTGGAAATTGTGCCCCCAATATAAAGGAAGACCTTGGGGGAGGCCTTTGTCCAGCAAAGATCCTCAGTAGGCTGAAGAAGCAGAAGAATAATAATCGTTTGCTGGCCAGCATATTAAAAGCATAATCTTACGGTAATGGTAACGTTCCCACCAATGGGCCACGAAACTTCTCTCTGTAACTGTAAGTGCGCCACAATCGGCTACCCGGCCCAGTGCTGGTTAGTGGATGTGTCCTATAAATGTTGGTTCCAGAACATGCCGGTTTCGTTCGATATTTTCCTTCAAAATTTTGGGCACAATGGTGATGAATTAATTAATCGAATTCCCGACACTGCGTGCTGCGTGGATTCGATTCCCGTACGGGACAAATATTTGTATGGCCTTCAGGTAGTTGTACCCGGTCTGGCTATTTGTATATGTGAATTTTATGTTTATAAAGTCACCCACAATACAGGAGAAATTTCTAGTGTAGGGCAAAAAAAATGCGTTCGAAATTCGAAAATAAATTGCACTACCTGTACCTACATTCTTGTTTCCAACTAAATTCTAAATTCGAACATTTTTGAGGACGTGTGTATGCATGTATAGATGGATAGATGTTTGTTACTCTTTCATACAAAAACTACTGTATAGATTTGGTTGAAATTTGGCACAAAGATGGTTTTTAACCAGGAATAATTACCACTCCTATTATCCCACATACTACTTATTATCCCAATATTCTTATTAAATACCTAAATGGAAGAAACCACGGAGAACAGCTACTTTTAAGATATGCGTGAACGCAGACATTCTCGTAGCTACAATTTGTTATACAGAGTGGTGCTGACTATACGACAATAAATTAAAAATCGTTTATCTCAACACATTCTCAGTCTACCCATAAAAAATCATATAAATATGTCCATTAGTTTAGTCACAGGAAATTATTTTGTTTTTTCACATTTTCTACATGATGTACAATGTCGATAAGGAAGCGCTTATAAGTTATAGGTTAATGACCGCCGCATCCTGCAGTACCAAACTTTAATAATAATTGCGCGAAAAAAGCAAGTCGATTCAGGATCGCGCTATCGTCGTTCGGAGGTCAGTGAACCAATAGGTATTTTTAAAGCATGTTCTAATCCGTTTGCAATTTTATGCGATTTAATTTGTGTGAAATTTTCATTTTTTTTATTTTTGGTGCTAGGTTTTTTTCTATGGTTTAGGATTATTCCTATGAACTAGCATTGTTTGTGTTTTCATTTATTGTCGTATTGTCAGCACCACTCTGTCGTGTGTCACGTATTGTCAGAATCACATAAGCTCCGCCCCTTTGTCAATTTGAGTATTTAAATAAATCATCAACGCGTAAACGGACGGAGCGTTTCGCCTCGTCTTTTATACCGCGTACATCTATGGACTGGAACAAGTGTCTTCAAGGCTAGAGAGAATAGGCTCTTAAAAAACTACCGCGCTTTACCATTAACGATAGCATCACTGCTTACCATCAGGCGGGATCGCGTTCAAGCACTAGATTTTAACATGAAAAAATAAAAAGATTATGTACTTGGTTTCTACCTACAAACACTTGGGGATGTCCCAAATGTTATCTGTAGAAAAGTTTCTACAGATAACTAGTAACCAACTTCATTATACGGATGTTTTTTTTTTTTTTGGGCGCTTGGATTCTCCCTCACGCACTCCACCTCCTTGGCAGAAGGAGGTGACGGCCTGCCATGCCCTCTCGCTCCGAACTATGGCCTGGGCCAGGGCCGGACGCAAGAGATTGCCGCCGATCACAGTCACGAGGATACGGTGGTGCTCTGTCCAAGCCTAGCAGCTCCACCGTTCAATGTAAGGTCAAATATATTAGTTAACTCTATTAATACACGACACTAATGAATTTTCCATTTCAGGAACAAGGTCAATGACTTATAGCGTGTACATTACTACACCAATGACGGTTGAACTTAATTACTTAATAAGCTACTTACTTAGCTAGTATCTGTGAGTTGTATTCTGTTTTACTGGAACCACAGATATTAGAAGGAAAACTTATTATTCGATATAACCATATTTTGTGTCATGTTTAAAAATAAACGATTTTAATTTTTTTCTATATTAATTTAGAATCTACATTCTAGATTCGAAGAGTTGACATTTTACATCATTTAGAAACAATTAAACTCACACTCACATACAGCCAGACCCGGAACTATTCTTAAGCCATACAAATATTATTTATTTGTGGAGATTGAACCCGTGACATCCGTCAACACAGCAGTCAACACGACCAACGATGCTGCGCCAAAGGGAGATGATCTGAAGACCCTCCACGACCAAACTCCCAACACAACACAACAACATTTGGTGCATCGTACCCGACACACATCGCAACACAACTTCTCAGACCCGTCCTCCGTACGGCTTCACCAGACATCATGCCGGAACACGACAAATCGCTTGGCGGCAAGACTTTGTCTGGTGGGTGGTAACTCCTGCCGGCGGCCGATGTTATGGCCTACCACCTTAATACCACCAAAATATCGAATAGTCATTGGTTTTTGTTAAAAAAAGTGACCAACATAGTTCTTCGAGTCGCTAAAATTAAGTGGCAGAGCCGGGCACATTGCTCGTAGAACTCATCACTCAACTCAACTCTCTGGCTGATGGAGCAGTAAGGTTCTGGAGTGGCGGCCACGTACGGAAGACGCAGCGTAGGGAAACCCCCAACTAAGTGCATCGATAACCTGGTGAAGGACGCGGGAAGCCAGATGGATGTGGACAGCACAAGATCAGTCCTTGTAAAAAGCCTTAGGGGAGGCCTTTGTCCAGCAGTGGACCTCTATAGGATGAAGAAGAAGAAGACAGGCATGGGCGTACCCAGAATAGAATAGAATAGAATAGAATAGAATAGAATAGAATAGAATAGAATAGAATAGAATAGAATAGAATAGAATAGAATAGAATAGAATAGAATAGAATAGAATAGAATAGAATAGAATAGAATAGAATAGAATAGAATAGAATAGAATAGAATAGAATAGAATAGAATAGAATAGAATAGAATAGAATAGAATAGAATAGAATAGAATAGAATAGAATAGAATAGAATAGAATAGAATAGAATAGAATAGAATAGAATAGAATAGAATAGAATAGAATAGAATAGAATAGAATAGAATAGAATAGAATAGAATAGAATAGAATAGAATAGAATAGAATAGAATAGAATAGAATAGAATAGAATAGAATAGAATAGAATAGAATAGAATAGAATAGAATAGAATAGAATAGAATAGAATAGAATAGAATAGAATAGAATAGAATAGAATAGAATAGAATAGAATAGAATAGAATAGAATAGAATAGAATAGAATAGAATAGAATAGAATAGAATAGAATAGAATAGAATAGAATAGAATAGAATAGAATAGAATAGAATAGAATAGAATAGAATAGAATAGAATAGAATAGAATAGAATAGAATAGAATAGAATAGAATAGAATAGAATAGAATAGAATAGAATAGAATAGAATAGAATAGAATAGAATAGAATAGAATAGAATAGAATAGAATAGAATAGAATAGAATAGAATAGAATAGAATAGAATAGAATAGAATAGAATAGAATAGAATAGAATAGAATAGAATAGAATAGAATAGAATAGAATAGAATAGAATAGAATAGAATAGAATACTCTTTATTATGTACACCATATAGATTACAGAACATAAATAAAACTATTTTACAAAGGGTGACACAATGGGCGGTCTTATCGCTAAGAGTGATCTTTTATAGATACCCAGCTTCTGGTCTTGGGGGAGGGGGGGCAATTCAGGTCTAGGGAGGGGGGTTGCTAGTCATGCCTAGGTTGGGGGCAAGTCAAATTTTTATATTAAGTTATCTATATGCGCTATAGTAGCACGGGGTTTTGTCAATTACACCGTATATTTTGTCAGTGTCTACTGCGTGGTCTAATTAAAAGTTAGAGATGTCCTCATTTATACTTTGTTTAGTAATTAGGGGAGTTCATACACGTTCTGCGAGATTTCCAGGGGGGGGGGGGACCCCCCCGTCCACACCTGGATACGCCTATGAAGACGAGTTACATTTGGACCTATGAATTACAACTCGTAACTCGTAACCGTTACCCCTGAGCCTCCACTGCTCACTCCCATACTGACCCCAATACAAATAACAGAGGGTGAAAGAATACAATATTTACTTGCTCATCAAACCATTATCTACAAAGCCTCCATCAACATCTCTCACTAATAAATGGAACGTACTTTATCAACCCTTTATATTCCCTCAGCTTCCTACGGCTCATTAAAAAGAAAAATCAGGTCTCATTACCAGATATTTGTTACGACAGAACAATAGAAGAGATTCTAATAAAAATTCTGCCTTTGTCCGCACATCTGTAGGCAATCCCTCTCTCGCGGCGAATGCTCCCGTTTGAACTGAAAAATACTCAAATAACTGTTCGGCATTGTGTGGCTGTTGATTTTATTGCTGGCATGTTTTCAGTATTCTGTGGTTGCCAATAAATATACCACCTTTATCTATACTTGTACGTAATAGGTTTAATTTTGATTATTCTACTTCTGAATAATGACTTTTTGATTTTGTAGGTAACAGGTAACAATTTTTAGGTAGCAGTTAAAAATAAAACCATTGGCCGCTAAAGGTTAAAATGCTATTTTGTCCTCACTTGGGAAGCTTACTTTAAAAATTTTGCTAACAATATGTTCATTGAAGCCATCATTCAGGTTCAGTTGTAAACCTGCGTCAGGCACTAGTTGTCTGTCATTTTTGCTGAACTAGACCTTTTTGGTGCAGCCGCGAGGCACACACACTTTTGCTGATATTTTTTACATCAGGGTTTTGACTTTCTATTTGATTTTTATTTGTTGCTGCCTGATGTACGTTTATTTTAGACTAGTTTTCCGCACGCGGCTTCGCCCGAGTGGAGTTCGGTTAAATCGCGCTTCTTAGATTTCCCTCGGGAATATTAAAATTTTCCGGGATAAAAAGTACCCTATTATTTAATCCAGACTTCTAACTTTACGTCTCCAAAATATCAAAGCAATCGGTTCAGTAGTAACGGCGTGAAAGCGGAACAAACAAACAAACTAACTTTCCCATTTATAATATTAGTAAGGATGTATTGTCTTTGTCTGTGCTGAATAAATGTATTTTTGTCTCCTTCTTCTGTTTCTTTCTTTATTTTTTTTCTTCGCACGGTTTGTGCATTTAGCCAATGTCACGTAATTATGAATTATTCATGTCGAAAAAGACGGCCGCGTGACCCGTCTTACGAGTGAGGTTTGGCGCAAAGTCATGATGTGGCCACCATGCTGCGATGTTTCACTGTTCTTTATGAACTATTTACTAAATGCACTTTTTACTACATAAATCACGCATTTAGTAAACAACACTATAAATAATTTTAAAAGTCCAATGAAAAAGGAGCGTGACACTCAGTTTGACTTTCCCGCCAAAACTACTTTTGTCTCCTTTCTTTCTATAGACTATTTTCATTGCATTTTGTTTCTGATTTTAATATAGTTCTTCTTCTAAGCCTATAGAGATCCCCTGCTGAACAAAGACCTCCCCCAAGGCTTTCATTCCGTTGGGGGGCATTGCCATTATCCCCACGCTGGGCAGGCGGGGTAAGGATCGCAGTAATTTGTTATTCCACAGGAGAAGCGCTGCTGCCCGCTTCCCTGGTTAGAGTTCCTTTAGTCGCCTCTTACGACACCCAGGGGAAAATATAGGTGTGTACTATTCTATGCCCGGTACCAAGACAAGCTTATTACAGATGCACTATACAGTATATTAAGAAAACCCTGTCGAACCCGAAAGGTTAGGTAAACACATGACCAAATATAATATAAAATTTTACGTAATCATCATAGTACCAATGCAAATGAATTTTGAAGTAATCTGTTTTTCCCGCGAATTAATTCCAACTTCCCCGAAATTTGGTAATTTTAAAAAAAGTGACAACACCGGTATAATTATGAGCGAATAGCGATGCGACCACGTGCCGCGTGCCCTGCCGCCCGCCGCCTGCGGAAGGGTGATTAACGCACATTTATTAAGTTACCTCTTTTTGCGAAATAATATTTATTTTTTTAGGGGGATTTTTTTTTTATTTTAGTCCGGTTTTGTATCCATTAGTAGAATCAGTTATCGATACCTAACAACACCTTCACGGGTCGGACAGGGTTTTCTTAACATACTGTATATCCACAGGATGTAAGTATGAGCGCTTAACTTAAACGTGTATAAGTAGTACCTATACAACTTAATATGCGAGTTAACTTGAAACAACTGAGTTTTAGTTTAAAGAATAAACTTAGCTAACTAAGCTTACTTTGCATAACTTAGTAGCGCATGTTCTGGTTAAGTGTTATTTTGCAGAATCAGATAACTGTTCTATCTCTGTAGCTATCGTGTCTTTGTACGGATGACAAACAGGTCACTCTACCCCAACCTGTCAGATATTCCCAATCAACCTTCAGCCTTAAGGCTTTAGATATAAAGTTGAAAATCTAATAAGGAAATCTGACAGATTGTAGTAGCTTGATGTGCTGTCGTCTGTACATTTCTTGTAATAAACAATGTTTAAATTTTGACGACATGGGTAGCGCAGTAGCTATTCGATCGACTGTTATGCTGCGTGTCGCGGGTTCGATTGCCGCACTGAATAAATATTTTTTTATCTGAGTTTATATGTTTGTAAACGCACTCACGATACAGTAATAATTCCTAGTGTGGATCAATGTGTTTAATGTATATATGTACATAAAGGGTGTATCTGACATCGACGCACAAACCAGTACCAATTACCATGGATCCAGTACATGATTCTGAACCCCCCAGTGATGGAATATTTCGTCGGCGTTTTCATGATTACAAAAAATATATATGTAGTTTTTTTTTACTTTAGACCGTTCACAATTGCTATACTCTTATAACCCATATAAGATTTTAAAGTATAAATTAATTAATTCGCTAATTACATAAAAAAGCGCAATGAAAACAAAACTCGAAGAACTATCTTATCAGCTGATTTAATAGAGTTCACATCAGGGATCAACGTCATACCTACAAACCCGCACGGCGGCACGCTTGCAACGTTCAAAGACCAAGCCGACACTTTTTTTAATCACTGTGAATTCTGTAACCGTTCATTAACGACATAAATGACTATCATAATTTTGTTACTGGCATGCGGTCTAGCCTTTTCGCGAAGTTTGCGTAACGATGTCAGATACACCCTGTATATATCCAAAATAACACATAGACACAGATTGATACATATTTGTTTGTACAAACGACAACATATCAATCTACTACTATCTGTCAAATTTCTTTATTAGATCTTCAACTTTATGGCTAAAGCATTAAGCCTCAAGTTTGATTGGAACTATCCGATAGTTCCGGGTAACTTGAACTCCTGCATCTAAACAACAGTTTCAAAGTTTAAAATAAAAAAAAACCAGTCTCTTAATCTATCTTAATAATAAGGCTTGTTAAGATTTCCGTGGAGACAAGTAACTCAAGAGACAGGTAATGGTCCTTTCCTAGAATTTTTTCCGTGTAAGAGAACCTAATTTTCTACCTTTTCTCGGAAAACTACCGTAGTAGGATACGGTAGTTTATCTTAACACTACATCGGGTAAACGTACTTGACCTCTCTGATTTAGATCTACCCAGTCACCTGAGAGTGGAACAAACCGAATGACGAACAAAAATCGTAGCTTAAGGTGTTGAGTAATTCCTATCAAACCTAGAACAGTGCCCTGCCCGCGAAAGTTGAGTAAACCAAATTAAAATCCATCTCAAACTTGTAACAATAGCGCTCGCACAGCGAAACCGGAGCCGGATTCTCGTCACGCGATTAGTATGGAGCGACCCACAAGCGACGTGATAAGCCCCGTCTTCCGCTGCCTCTTATCACGTCTGCATAGATACCGACGTGCAAGGATTACGTACGAGCACATACCCCCGGATAGGCTTAGAATTAGGAGACAATACATAGTGAGTACACTGGATTGTACAACATGATTAGTAGTACAAGCGTGAAGCCTGGTTTATGGTGCAGCAGGTCAGCTGGTCTATAGAGGTAATCTATTGTGCGATATATCCACAGTATGTTAAGAAAACCCTGTCCGACCCATAAGAATAATAAAGGTTAGGTAAACACATGAACAAATATAATATAAAAATTTACGTAATCATCATAGTACCAATACAAATGAATTTTGAAATAATCTTTTTTTCCCGCGAATTAATTCCAACTTCCCCGAAATTTAGTAATTTTTAAAAAAGTGACAACACCGTTATTATTATGAGCGAATAGCGATGCGACCACGTGCCGCGTGCCCTGCCGCCCGCCGCCCGCGGAAGGGTGCTTATCGCACATTTATTAAGTTACCTCTTTTTTTTTTCTTTGCGAAATAATATTTATTTTTTGGGGATTTTTTTTTTTTAAGTTTTGCCCAGTTTTGTATCCATTAGTAGAATCAGTTATCGACACCTTGCAACACCTTCATGGGTCGGACAGGGTTTTCTCAACATACCTACTATATAATGCGGCATAAATTAACTCTAATTATATGAGAGTTATGCACAAATTGCAAAGGAATTCAAGCTACAGTGCTCCTGGATCTTCCACGTTTGGCCACCTTTTCATAGTTGCTTCGATTGGCACTACGATTTACCTTCTACACACGACGATACATAAAGCTATACATTCCCAGTTTTCTTTTATAGGTTTTTCGTATAATGAGAAGTCAGCTTAGGTATACTAAACAAGCAGAGCTCGCTATGTCACCTTATATATGCATATACAATATAAGTACCCATACACATGAAAATATACATACTTACCTAGGTAGGTAAGTAACGACTTAACGTATCAAAAAGTCAATATTATGCATTCAACTTACCCCTCAGCGGTTAACATCAAAGTTAAACATACTCAATTCAATCTATCCTTTGAGAACAATTAAACGTACAGCGAGCACACTAACAAAACACGAAACAAACAAAATTAACTTACCACAGCTTCAGCAAACAATTTACTTAACACCAAACCGCAAATCATGATTTAGAACCGAATAATTACATTTGGGAACAAAATTTTCGCAAAATTAATAACAAAGCTCAACTTCTAAAGTTCTAAGCAGAAAGGAAAGTTTTCAGCGCTGATTACAGTATTACAGAGCGACAAACATAACTTTGCAGTTCACAGCGGCGCTGCTTGCTAAGGGCAGCCGTCAACAAAATGTCAGATTCAGTACATTTTAATTTAGTTCCGTATTCCGCCACCAGCAAAGATAAGATATTATCCGGCAAACTTAAGTTGTATTGCTGATAACCAACGCGGAATTTAATTATTATTTCACATTAATTTGCGGCCCGAGTTCGTTAATTTTCCTTTAATTTCCTGCGGGTGTTTGTTTTACCGAAAATGAGGTAATTGCGCGTGGAGGGCTAGAGAGTCGACGTTGATTAATTATATTTGCTCTGTTTACATAAAAACGGTTGAGTGAACACCTTGATAGTCTTACGTTGCCAAATCTGAGGGAAGAGGAATGAGCTTGAAACGCAAGCTAAGTCGTGCGAAAATGGCAGAGATCCAACGACCGGGGAAATTATAGGCATGAAATGGTAATAAAAATCCTTTTACAAGTTTTTCATGCGCCTGTAAAAAGAGCGAAAGATAATATAAACTTATAGGAACCTACTTACTTCGTTGTTAAGTAAGTTGATGGCTAGGTACTGACTGGTCTTTTTTTTATTTTTTATATTTATATACTAGTACTTGCCCGCAATCCCGCCTGGTGGTAAGCAGTGATGCAATAATTGATGGTAAAGAACGCTAGTTTATTAAGAGCCTATTCACTCTAGTCTTGAAGATACTTAAATACTTGAGACGGAAACATCGCCGCTGGCAAATTGTTCCAGTCCCTCGAAACGGTTCGACCGGATCGTAGTGGTGACAACAACGAAAGTGTGGACACTCGGCGTACGACGGGTCGTCCGATGATGGAACGGAGGTGGGGGGGTTAAGTCATGTAATTCCCGCGCACCCTCTCCAAAATGCTTCTTATAGAATACCGACAGGCTGGCTACTCTTTGCCTGTGCTCCAGGATTGGGGACCGATTCAACATGTCAAGAATGTCAAAATGTAGGATTCCAGTCTAACTGAAAGCAGCTAGACACCAGTATTTTTATATACCAACTGCCTATCTGATATTCACAAACACTGGGTGATGCGATACCCCTGCTAGTCAGACTTTCGGTCTACTGACGACCAGTATCAACGGTCCAAGATCAGCGAATGAAAAATGTACACCTATCTTGTTTCAAATATGTTGATTTACTAAGCAATTAGATAGTAGGTTGGACAGTTAAGTACCTAATTAGTCTGCTGTATCTATAGTTCCATTCGGAATAAGATTAGACATTTAAATAAGCCCTTTTTATAGTTCGTTCAACCGATTTTAACTTCTATTGCATTGATGGCATGAGAAATACAAGCTGCAGTAAATAGTTGGCATTGTAACCACTTTCTTTTTTCTTTTAATGCTATCTTTATGCCTACAGAATAGAATTTAAAATCAATTGTGCGGACTGTAAACTGTTTTTACTTATTCCGAATGCAGTATAGATCGCCAGATACCCATAAATAAACTTCCATATTTTAAAGTTCTGTTTGATGGAGTCGCAATTTTAACTCCATCATTTATATAAAGCTAGATACTTACATTCAAATTCGATAAGTATCTACCAAAATTCGTTACTGGAAATGTCTTCCAATATCATCGAACATTAAACACATTCGTCGAATAAATCCCTAGCCCCACCTTTAACGATATCTCTCGCAATTTTCATATCCACAGTCATGTACACTCGGCGAAGAAACTGTTCTAACTGTTAAGAGATTCTCTTAGAGAAAAATTCAAAGAGGTGGACTTTCTGACTGTAGCTTCACAGTATATATATGAAAATTTTATGTATGTACATAAAAGTATATAGGATTTTAAGAATATAAGCGATATTCATAATATAAATACCAGGAACAAACACAATCTTGCTGTATATCACACTCGTCTCCACAGAGTAGGCAACTCGTTCATGGGTCAATGGTCAACTTTTACAACAAGCTTCCCATGGACATTCGAAACTTACCCATTAAACGATTTAAAAACCATATAAAGGCCAAACTTTGCAAAAAGGGGTATTATAAAATCACAGAATATTTAGAAGCCAAAAAAAAGCTTGGGACTGAGCTGCTCGCTCTGTTAAGCATTGTTATTAAGCAATATGCGTAATTATAAGGTAAATTATTGTAAACATTCTCATTTATAATGTCTGGACTTGAAAAAATACGATGATCCCTGAGTTTGTTTCGGCTATTTCTTCTCAGAGGTAGTCAGTTAGGAAATGCCGGCTACACTTAGTTAAAAAAAAAAAAACATGAAGTGTGAAAAGTGATCGGTGATCCTACTTACTTGCTTACACCAAGCTTGTTTTACACCATGTTATATTTTTTCCCAAATACATTCAGACATTGTTGCAGTGTGGTTAGCAAGCGCGCAACATAGTTGACGGTAGATTTTACTAGGTGTACAGTAACACAGGGCAACCAGCGCCGCGCCGTAGAAGGCGCGGGCAGGCGTGCTGAGCGTTGACCATATTTTTATTGGGACAACCAGGTAAGATAGCAAGCTCATAACTTTGTGATTTTTCTTGATATCTTTTGAAATTTTGTACATAGATTCTTTACTTAAAAATACTGGACACGTGTTTCGGGTTTGGCATAAACAAAAAATAACGTTATATAATATGTAGGTACCTACTACTGACCACACTGACACTCCTGCTTTGTCAATGTCCGAGCACCGAGCCAGTCCCGTCCAGTGTGAGTTGGTGCCAACACTGGGTACTAGGTTATGACCTAGTACCCAGTGTTGGCAACTAGGTTATGACCTAGTACCCAGTGTTGGCACCAACTCAGAGAATATAGCGGTCCGCGGTATGCTGCGGGCCGCTATATTCTTCAAAAAGAAGCGAAATAATTAATTGTCTTATTGTAATTTGTGCAGGTGATGTTATCGTACTTACTTATTGTACTTTGATCGTGTCAAACGAATTCCAAGCTAAGGTTGGCACGAGTTTCTTAACCGACTGTACCTAACCACGAATGCAAGTACCTATTTGTATTATTTGAGCATGGCAACATATGTCGTATAAAAGGGCTGAAGAAAATGAAGTGTCGGCTTAGAGAAACCTTTGAAGGATCGCGGAAACTCATCCAGGGGAAATTGAGAAGGTTTAAGGACATATCATGGGTTTTATTTTACGGTAGAAAAATCGATAGGGTCTGCGTAAATGGTGGAGAGTTTTGGTTTATTTTATGGTTATCTGGGTAAGAGAAATATTGTTTTAGATATCTTCAAGCTTAAAGAGGTATGGCAGCTTTCCATACATCATTTTAGTTAATAAATAAAGTAAGCGTCTATGTATGAAATATACCTTGTTTGAAAGAGCATGTATTACTGTTTCAAAAGTAAAAAATATCGCTATTTTAGGAGGCCGAGTTTTTGAGTTATTATGCTTAGAAGTTTTATAGGTTATGTTATTATTGGTCAATGTTTTGTCCGTTGTATCATTAAACAATCTTTTATTAATATTCTTAAATTGAAATAGCTAGGTGGCAGAATGATAATTACGCCAAGTAGTTAAGATTATTAATGATTTAACAGGTTAAGCAACCTGGGATATGTGTCCAACGAGGACGATAGATAGAGAAGGCTGTTGAGTGGAGATTATGAGATATCAGTGATCAAACATCATTTAAACTAATATATGTAGGTATATTACGGGATTCTTTGTAATGGTAGACGTTTTCGCATGTGATATTGCGTCACAGAGAGGCAATATCACAGTCCATAAACAGTCCGAGTCGTATAATTACAAGCGAAAACAAAAGTCCTTAGGCAAACCGGGTCAAAAACAATAAAGAAAACAGGAAAACGGCGAAAACCCACAGAACACACACTAGCGCGGGCGCAAGTGAACTATGATTTTTTTTGGTTGAAAACCGTTCAAAACAAAACGAAACGTCACATTATTTTTTTTACAGCTCTGGATGGAAGTGTTTTTAGCCAGTTCCCATCCAATTTATCTGTTAAAAAGAGTTTTTGACTCAGTACTTGATTCATTAATCAGCATGAAATGTACTAGGCATAATCGTAAACAATTTAAATCTACTAAAATCTACTTAAATCTACAGAAAATATTAGAGATTTTACATTGCAAACAATAATTATTTAGTCTGGCAACCTTTTATAATAAAAAATGGCCACTCCGGAAAAGCAATTTACATAATATCTATTTTTAATTAATTACTTTATAACCCGGCTTTAACTAAATATGAAAAAGTTATCGAAAATCATATTAAAATATTTTATATATTTTGGTTGTTACGAGTTTTTAAGACACTCTTAAAACCTTGAACTAAAAATCTGCCATACCTCTTTGAATATTGATCCCAAAGGGGAGTTTTTGAGGTCATCTTATTGGAGATTTCTAAAGGATTGTTCTATTAAATAGGTATTAGTATTGAGGATGTTCAAAGTAAGACACTAATTTATTGCAATTCACAATGTGAATTTAGTTGGTAGATTTTCAGTAATTTGCTGGAACAGCATTTATTAAAATTTAACTTAACAGATTCCAGTAAAAAATGCTTCATTGTGATGTGCTGTAGATACACTTTGTATGTGCATTATGTACCTACTCAAATATTTAATTAATACTTTTATTATAGCACTGATCACTATGCCACGATTTTGCACGATTTAATTCCCCCATTTCCGTTCCACCATCGGACGACCCGTCGTACGGCGAGTTTCCACCCTTATGTTGTTAACACCTCTACGATCCGGACGAAGCGTTTCGCCTCCTCCTTTATACCGCGTACATCGAGGGACTGGAACAATCTGCCGGCGGCGGTGTTTCCGTCGGACTACAATTTGAGTGTCTTCAAGGCTAGAGTGAATAGGCTCTTAATAAACTAGTGCGCTTTACCATCGACGACTGCGTCACTGCTTACCATCAGGCGGGATTGCGGTCAAGCGCTGGTTTATAAATTAGTAAAAAAACACTATGCCATTATCTATAATCACTAATTATAAAAACTTATAGACCAGGTACTTACTTAGTTTACTTTATTTTATTTATTAGGGAAAAGAAACAGTGACACATTATATTTTATGGAAAGTAATACAAAAAAAAGATACGAACGCAAATGTGTAACCAACAACATTTTCCACAGAATACATATAAAAACTCGTGGTTAAAAAACCAACCTATCAAGTATCAGTGTGCGGGTTGGATTCCAGGTCAGGTAAGTACCAATGTAACTTTTCTAAGTTATATGTACTTTCTAATTATATCTTGGACACAAATGACTTATTACAGGGTGAAGGAAAACCTCTTGAGGAAACCTGGACTTTATGTCTGAAATCGCCAACCTGCATTGAGCAAGCGTGGTGATTACGCTTAATCCTTCTCTGTGTGAGAGGAGACCTATGCCGAGCAGTGGGACGATAAAAAGGTTGATGATGATGATGACATATAAAAAAAAATATTATTCACAAACCATGCTATTTTAACTAAAACCTACAAACAATACAATTCGAGCTAAAAAAAACATTTCTTGTCACTCACAGATCTAGTCATCCAAACAAATAATGAACTCTCCAAAACTATCTACTCCACCAAAAACAAACACATATTACCGAACACACATCCACCAACAGATTACCCTAATGAACCGCTAAGAGATGCACCCAATCTTGGCCAAGCTTCATGCCGCCATGACAGCCGATGGTCCAAAACGACCGTGTCGACAGCCGCTCTCCCGTCACAAAATGGAGAAAAAGTATTCTCCTTCGGTAAGAATTCCAATCCGGGAGTATTAAAACCGAAGTATACGTGTACCATCAATGAGCGGTACTGAAATGTTGTTGCTGTGTGGATTTTAGCTACGTTTTCAAGCTTTAAAATAGTTTCCTTCGTGATATGAATTGGCACTTTGCAAACAAACTACTGTTGAGTGTAGTCTTTTTAAAAAAAAAACACAGACTTTGCCTCATAATATTGCGTGTATTTTTTTTAAGTGCAACTGTTTTAACCACATTAAACACTATTATTGGATGGGGAAAGACCATTGAATTCACGTGAGCATGATCTACCCAACACGGTCACCGTTTTTTGTTTTCTACTTTTCGTGTATTCTGTGTTTTTTTAATGATTTCAGTTTTCACTTAGTACAGTCAATCTGCAATTTGAGCTCCGAAAAATGACAAACCGGAATTTGACTTGATGAATCGTTAGAGGGGCGAGTAATAAACTTAATGTTAGATTTCCGAAGTCCCTCCTCCTGCTGTTTTTGAGAAAATCCAAAAATATTTTGAAATTGATTTATCTCAGCAACTATAAGGGCTAGCGACCTTTTTTTTTTTTAAACTGTTAAGGACACTTAGGACTACATTTTCTTTCATTGAAGTGACATCGTCCGACTTAAACTGCAAAAGCTAGATGGCGCTAAAGTTTGAAAAAATTGGTTTTTTGCCATTTTCATTATGAAATAACAATTTTTTTTACAATAATGTAAATGAGAAAGTTGTTTGTCACAAAATTAGCTACAACTTTTGTTTAAAACATTTTTTCGTAAAACTTACCGTTTCCGAGCTATATAGGTGAAGAAGTGCAGTGAGCAGAACAACGGTTCTTTTGTCACTTTCACCGAATACGTGGGCATAGTTTAGACAATGGACCATGGACCGGTTTCTAACATCTGCCAGATGCTCTAAGAAGCGTACAAAAAAAAAAAAAAAAAAAAAAAAAAAAAAAAAAAAAAAAAAAAAAAAAAAAAAAAAAATTATTAAAAATTGAAAATTATGTAAACATTTCAATTCATTGATCTATCCATGAATTGTGTGACAAACACCCTACAGCAAGGCACATAATGTACGATTTGTACACTTCAACAAGCTTCAGCTCGGAAACGGTGAGTTTTACGAAAAAATGTTTTAAACAAAAGTTGTAGCTAATTTTGTGACAAACAACTTTCTCATTTACATTATTGTAAAAAAATTGTTATTTCATAATGAAAATGGCAAAAAACCAATTTTTTCAAACTTTAGCGCCATCTAGCTTTTGCAGTTTAAGTCGGACGATGTCACTTCAATGAAAGAAAATGTAGTCCTAAGTGTCCTTAACAGTTTAAAAAAAAAAAAGGTCGCTAGCCCTTATAGTTGCTGAGATAAATCAATTTCAAAATATTTTTGGATTTTCTCAAAAACAGCAGGAGGAGGGACTTCGGAAATCTAACATTAAGTTTATTACTCGCCCCTCTAACGATTCATCAAGTCAAATTCCGGTTTGTCATTTTTCGGAGCTCACGGCTTTTTTTTCGACATATTGACTGTACTAACTTTCATCTGCCAGTCCCATTCATCGACATAATACTAATGCACATGCCATACGTGTATTAATCTGCAATTTTTTTTTTGGTTTGAAATGAGTGAGAGAGATGGCTTAAACTTTCGGTCTAGCACTATCTCTTTCCTTATAGATGATGGAGGATTTTGAGAGAGATAGACCGAAACTTCGTTTCCTCTCTTTCTTTCGGAGTGCCACAATTCTCATCTCTAAGGCATGTCCATTAGTATATGTATGTCGATGGTCCCAGAACTATTTTTTTTTTGTAGCAGGTGTCGTTTGGGAATACGGCGTGAGTTGTTTTATTTTATTTTTTTTTTTTGTACAAATCACACAGATTAAGCTAGCCCCAAAGTAACTTCGAGACTTGTGTAATGGGATACTAACTCAACGATAGTATATTTTTAATAGATACATATATAGATAAACATCCAAGACCCAGGTCAATCAGGAAAAGATCGTTTTCCATCATGAGCTGGCCGGGAATCGAACCCGGGGCCTTCACGTCGCAGGCAGGCGTGTTGACCGCTGCGCCACGGAGGTCGACAATAATACGAGTGTACGTATAACATTTTCCGGTAGCATCAAACAAATAAGTAAATCAAAACCACGGTCTCAAACATCAAACCGATTCATCATCTGTAAACAAATTCTCAAGTTAGAAGTGCTCACTAATCAAAAACGTAATCTCCTTTAAATCTTGAAAATTAAGAGATCCGGGTTTGAAAACAATTAAATTGATTCCGGCGACGGCACCGGATAACCGGTGCCTCAGAGGTTCATAATCTTAACGATATTTCGGAGCCTTGTGGTCCGTTGGGAATTCATTATGTAAAGTAGAGGGGATGCAGGGTTTCACAATCCGCGTCCAATGAAAGGAAAATGAAGTGTCACCTCTTCGCGGGTAAACAGGGGAGAATATGATCACACACCATACCGGGGGTCGCGTTACGAAGCCACAAGCGTGAAATGTTTTTCGCCACGTTGAGCGCTGTAGTGTTTTTTGAATCGTGATGCGATCATGTTCTGTTTTGAATAGCGGTCGGATGTTTAGGAAACAATATGCGAATAGCACATCAAGCTACTGCAATCTGTCAGATTCCTTTGTTATGTATTTCAACTTTATCTCTAAAGCATTAAGACTGAAGGTTGTTTGGGTTATTTGTCAATTTCGAGTAGCTTGATCTGCTGCCGTCCATACCATCGCGGACACTGGTGGATTTTTACCTGCTATAAAGGTGAAAGAAGACTATCGCCGTTATACCGCCATTATTATAATGAAGTCAATGTAACAAACAAAGTGTGTTTAACAAAGTTTTCTATGTAATTCCAAAGAAAAAGAAAACATATTTTAACCCTAACCCTATAAAGAAACACAATACACTTCCTAAAAATTAAAGTAATGTCCTTGAAAAACAAAATTCAACATTTGACTCCTTTTGACCAGTATAATTCTACATAACAACTTATTAAAACCAATATTATTTAGTATTAATTCCTCACGACGACTGAAACATCAATTATTTAAATTGGTCCATGTCACCAAACTCATTACCAACACTTTTAATCTCTCTAACGAACCTCACCACGCATCGACACCAGGAAATACTCATTAATAAATCTCCCAATTTCATAGATGAGCAAGTAAATTGATTAAAAATGAGAATGATTGATTGCACGCCCCGCTCGCACCTGATGGGAGCGATTTTACTACACGCGATCAATCACAACTGACAGACAGGACAGGTTTGTCACTCACCGAGCACCGAGCTTACGCTTCGAGCATTAATGACTAATAATGACATGATAGTATAGTGTCTGACTGAACCTTCGTCTTCGACCACCTTTATCCAAATAATTCAGTTTTGACTTCCGACTAAATAGGACAAGGTTTTGGCGGAAACCGAAGGTATTCACTAGTTGAGACAAAACTCAAAAAATAAATTACTGTTAAAAAAAAAAAATTACGACATGTTTAAAAAGGATAATGAAGTCAGTATAATGAAAACAAAAACTTTTGTAGCTTACGATCGAGGCCAAAATTCAATTTTGTTTCAAGTTAGAATAATTTCGAAGCCTATTTCTAATCCATTGCTTTATATGTTCGAAAAATGTCTCTGCTCAATAACTTAAATAAAGCAATGTATGTTATTGAACTGTCTAAATGAAACTCATTGCTACTGATAGTGTGTTACGCAATTATCCTGCGGGCCCATTCAACAATAAAAAGAACATTATTCACTTTTAGCTTATTTTGATTGATTTGAATTAGTCAGGGTTATTATACCCCCAGCTTCGGCTGTAGCTTCGACCAGAAATCGTCCATCCGTCGAAAACTATCGTATAATGAGTTGAATTATATTGACATGTGTAATACAGCCGGTAATCATAATAATGATAATGACGTCAGATGTACAATGAAACCGATACATTCTGGAATGAATCCCGAGCTCGAAATTATAAGTGTCAATTGCAAGCGTTTTCATTTTATTTTACGAGGTAATTAATTCGTGCTGCACCGCTTAATAATATTCATAACTGAACATTTAATAAACATTCATTAATAAATAACATGTCACTTTATAATTTGTGATAATAAATACAAGACAAAATACGTTTTCGAAGAACTTGTTATTCTAATGCTATTTACTAATAAAAATAAATTTCAAATCCAATTTACTGTCAAACGGCCAGTACTACAATAAATATCGATAGTAAAACTTATAATTTAAACGTTTATTACGTAAATAGAAACCATAATATTCAGCAGAGTTCAGTGCCAGCGAAAAATTCATGAATAAATAACACTAATAATCCTCGGAGTCTGGTACAAACTCTTGATTTCACAAACAACACTAATGACGGTCCTGGAAGCGTTTTTTCACGTCGTGTAAATGAACATGACGATAGTCATCAATCACCGTTTCCGTGGACAGATTAAATAATTCCGCTTTTACTCTCCCTGTTTAATTCCTTCACTGAGGCTTGCGCCAAACGAGCAGGTTATATATTAAAGGCATATTTTAAAGGCATAATTTACAATTTGAATCATTTTGAGAAATATTGATAATCTATTGTTTCATTAGGTTCGAAAATTTGTTTGCCTAACAACGTAAATAACGCAACAATGTTGAAAAGTGATAGTAGCAATGGCTTTCATTTTTATACGATAACATGTGTGCGTGTGTCTGCTTATTACCTTTCTACCACACGTGCAAGTTGTCAGCTGGAGCACCACTCAAAACTTACAGACTTGTACTGTTGCAATCCCTGATTGGAGAAGATAAAATATTTTTTCGTCACCAAACTTTTCAAAGATGCTAGCATTACTACCAAATGTTGCAAACAACATTAAGAAACTGCTCGCGTGTAGCGGACCTTAATGTCAAGTGGGTAAATATTACAGTGTTCCGTTCTCCCCCGCTTTCCTTATTGTTTTTCTTTCGCAGTTCGTTTAACTTGGCAAATATTTAAATATGAATTAAGTACGTACTTAATTTGATAAAGTGAGTCATGTCATAATTTAAAGTTGAAAGGAAATCATTTGCTTCCATTATTTTTGTAAATAAAAATTGTTTCAGGTACAGACAGCACATCAAGCTACTAGAATCCGTAAATTTTTTGCAATAGATTTTCAATTTTATTGTTAAAGCATTAAGGTTTAAGGTTGGCAGGTCGTTAGTTCGAATTCAGAAATTCGCTATAATTTTTTCGTCACAACTCCTCTCAAATCGGTAAAGGAAAACATAACAAGGAAACCAGCATGTCCTGGAACTAAAACTTTGGAGACATATGACATCTACCAGCCCGCACTTCGGCCGTGTGTTGAATTATCACCTTTGCCTCTCACAGAGACATCATCCCCCTTATTCATAAAAACTGCTCCAAGTTAACGAGTGATTAGCGATTCTTTAACCATACATTTTTGACTTTTTAATGTCACTTAACTTAAATCATCCTTTATGAATAAACACCACAGTGTTTAAGGGGTTTATTCATAATCGATTTTTAAAGTTAAATGACCTGCAAGCGTTTAAAATGTATGCTTAAAAAAATCGCTAATCAGTAGTTAACTTTAAGCAGCGTTTATGAATAAGAGGGCATAGGCTGTATACCTTTTTTTGTGTGGATGTGAATCATCAGCATCATCAAATTACCTCCTCCGCTCTGGACGGAGTGAAAGGGCGTGTCAGACTTTTACCGACTAAAACCCACTCGTGTTCCTTCACTTGCCTGTGCACCAGCGCCACGGTTTCTCTTGTGACCAATCTACAACCCTGATCCATACATCGGTCTTCGTGGGCCCCATCACGATGTGCTGACATCTCTTTGAGGCCCGCGTGAAACACAACACGCCGTCGACCTGGGCCTGGTCCTTGCTGGGTGGCGAGCTGCCCACTGCTCCACCCAACTGCGCCAGCCGCAAGTCCGCGCCACCTGCGGCAGCTAGAAGCATGAGGGCGCTGAGATTCCCGCTCCCTCATGCCCTCCGCCTCCTCCTCCTCTAGAAAAATTCACACAAGGGGGTGACGGCCTGCCATGCACTCTCCGGGCCACGGCCTAGACCAGGGCCGGAGGCGAGAGATCGCCGCTGATTGCCGTTTCGAAGACACAGCCGTGCTCCACCCAAGCCACGCAGACCTCCACCGTATACTCCACCATGTCTTCAGGATGATTCCCACTGTGATGATACCCTAGCGTTTCCTCCCTCCTTATCCGGAACAGAAACCTCCCGAAACAGTCGTCTCGGATGAGGACCTGCGTCAGGCGGAAGGTGCGCGCACTGTAGCGCCTTTCTAGCCGCTCCTCTAAGAGGGGACTTATCACCGCTATTGTGGCGTACCCAAGGCCGTATCTTAATAGATTAATATTCAAACCATGTAATTTCTGCCGATCGATTCTGTGAAAATCTCACCGTGTAAAGTTACGTGAAGTGAGTTTAGAGTGAACTGAAGTGAACATTTCATATTTACAGAACAGCGCTGCAGTACCTACTGGAAGAATTTTAACAAACAAAATTTTTGCTCTGTATAATAATAGTAGCTGGTTTAATTTAACTCTGCTTGAAAAATATAACCAAAAAAAAAGGGACGTGAAATAATGCTAAGCCGAGCTGTTCCAATTACGCGACTGTTCATACTTATTAAATACGCAAACATTTTTCCACAGTTCCAAATGAGAAATTCCTGACTACCTGCGTTTGGAAGACAGCAGAGTAATTGTCGCGTTTTTCTCCTAAATTAGGCGCTTGAAGAATATATTATTGGCGTTAGACTACTAATTACTTCTGTTATTTCAGTCGTAAAAATATGCTAGACATTTTGCACAAATAAGTATAAATGTAGATTCAAATATTCACTTTTTATGAAGAATGTGATAGAGTAGTACCTACTAATGGATATCAAATATATGAATTAATTGGTTTTCTTTGTAGACTGTTTAACGTAAGCAAAGATGTCGTCTACTCGTATGTGTGCGTTCGTGTATATTAATATGTGTGTCTGTGTGGTCTCCAGGTTGAACTTGGCTGAACCAAGATATAGGTCACCCTTTTTTGTTCCGGATGGGAAATCATCAAATGACTTCTCCCGCTCTGGGCGGAGTGTGTCAGATATTTACTAACTAAAACCTACCAGTGTTCCTTCACTTGCCTATGTACCATGGCCACAGTTTCTTTTTTAACCAACCCGCAACCCTGACTCATGAGGCATCGGTCTTCGTGGACGCCGTCACATGTCGCCGATGTATGTAGGTCACCCTTGAGTCCTCTTATGAGCATTTAACATTTCACATGTTCACGTTGGCATGTTAAATGCCACAATTTCGGCTGTATCCTGCACTATACAATATGTAAAGAAAACCATGTCCGACCCATAAGGATAATAAAGGTTAGGTAAACACTTGACCAAATATAATATAAAATTTTACGTAATCATCATAGAAACAATACTAATGAATTTTGAAATAATCTTTTTTTCCCACGAATTAATTCCAACTTCCCCGAAATTTGGTACTTTTTTAAAAAAGTGACAACACCGGTATTATTATGAGCGAATAGCGATGCGACCATGTGCCGCGTGCCCTGCCGCCCGCCGCCCGCGGAAGGGTTGCTTACCGCACATGTATTAAGTTACCTCTTTTTTGCGAAATAATATTTATATTTTTAGGAGGATTTTTTTTTAAGTTTAGCCAGTTTTTGTATCCATTTGTAGAATCGGTTATTGATACCTAACAATACCTTTACGGATCGGACAGGGTTTTCTTTACATATTGTATATAAACATTTCATTTTTTTTTATTTGCCCTTGTATGATGTTTATTAATCAAATGTATATATTTATTAGACTAGTATGATACACTCAACGTGCATATTTATTATAGGTATAAACTATGTAAATAGTACACTTTAGAAGTGTAGACTACCTACATTATTTCTCTCTCCTTCCCCTTACTATTCCAAGACCGCCCATTGTGTCACTCTTTGTAAAATCTTTATATTTATGTTTTTGTAATCTATATGCTGTACATAATAAAGTGTATTCTATTCTATTCTATATTATGTAGACATACTTAGCACCTTGTTAACTATCTAATGGGAAATGGCCCCCTATTCCCTTGTAGACAAACTAATTTAAAATTCAATGCATCCGTTCCTTTCTAATTGATTAACAAAAAGACAAATCATAAAATATAAAATATGAATTTAGTTCTGTCAAATTAAGATATTTCATAGACTTAATTTACGGCGTGATAAAAACATGGCTTCTAAAATACGTCTATTTACATCAGGCGCGGACTAATTTGACAGGACTAAACTATTTTTTATCTTTTTCTTAAGGAATTAGAAAGGATTACTGAACTTAAATTTAGTTTAATTTTTGAACAAGTGAATTGACACCATTGTAGTTTTCTTGCAATAAACTTTAGCTACCTGGAAAACTAATAACCAGGTTTGTTTTTCTGAAACAAGGTCTCACTGCTGGGATGTGACACAGCACAGGCTGCCACTTTGTGAGAGGGAGAGGACCGTCAATATCCACCTCGCAATCCCAATGCAGATGATGAAATAATTTACACAACGTGAAGAGCCTGTTATAGCTACAAACACGATTTACAACTCATAATTATGCATATTCGGGGCCATTAGGATTAGGACTTCACTGCTCTCTCTTCTTGTAGCAAAAAAAAGCAATCAAACTGAACAAGCAATATAATTAATTCTGCTTGTTCCTCAATGTAAAACAACAGTTTTATAGACTACCAACACTCACATTATTTTGATATAGTCTCTGATTTTAATTAAAGATTGCTATTTGTGATTGTGATTGCTCACTCTATCAGCTGCGGTGGGGTGGTTGTAACATCCCATCCCATGGGACATGGGGTTTACTGATTTCCACCAGCAGACTCATGCGCTCTGATATTGTGTCGAATGCACCCTCGTTTTGGATTCTAACTCTCGAGAAGTTAGCCGTACTTTTTTTTAAATTTGCTGGGGCCAAAAGTTTCATGATGGTTTAATTTGTAATTGCAGTTGTATTTACTAATAAATTAGATAATTGCTGTCATCAAATGTATTAATGTTATGAATGAATACCTTCATTTCAGCCAAAAAAGTCCACACCTAAAGTTGCACCTCTTCAATCGGTTCTGAGTTTTTAGCGACCATCAAATTCTTGCGGCTTTCACGAGGTCACTTCAGAAGCTTTCGACCCCATCGACCACCCATTCTGCGACCATTGTCACATACTGCCACTAAGTTTGGCATAAAGGAATGCTGTTAAAATCGCCTGAAAGCAATTTTTTAGCGCTTACTTTTACATTAACTAGTGGGCCCACTCGTTAACGCCTAAACCAGGGATATGTATTCTATAAAAACACAGTTGAATTGAATTACAGTTAGTGTTGGGATGCACGGCTACACATCAAACTCAAAATAACCAGTATATGTTGACCTCTGATTGTATGAAAAACCTATTCAATGTGAAGTCAACTAAAATTTTCTCTGAAACACATCTATATAATATTTCAACTGCTGGAGTACAGGCCTCCTCTTTCTGAGAGAGAGTGGGCCGTAATCCACCACACGAGCCATGTACCCTGTAGACGTCTCACATATTCCTCTGCCTGAGGTTTTTTTTTTTTTTTTTTATTCTGTTACCTCCAACATAATCGGAGGCTAGCTAAGCTTCACTTTCATTCCAGTTCTCGCCCCATTTTTATGCCTAGTTTTTCTATCATTCCTCCTCATTCGCATCCATACTGGGTGGGATTCCCAGCTATGATGTCTGTCTGTTTTCTACTTTTAGTTATTTATTTTTATTTGTAACTTCTTGGGTGTACACAATAAATAGAACAACAATTTTTAATATATTTTTCCTTTTACATATCAACTTATTCTATCCTTATATCTATTTTACAACTATTCGATTTGGTTTACTTACTACTACTTGTGCTTGTTCTATATTTATATATATATATTTGTTACTATATGTGCGTTAACAATTTATCAGACTACCTACATATTTATTCCTAGTTATAGTTAAATATACATTCCTACGGCTACTACTTACTGTTTCTAAGTCTTATTCTAATAACTGCGTTTTGTTCGGGCTACTCAATATTTATTTCTTATTTAATTTTGATTCCATCACATTTTAAATTCTACTGCCTGAGGTTTGGAGCCCACGACTGCTCGAACCGACTCGTAAGACATCATTTTACTATACGACATCCGCCATAATACATCAATTAAATAATTACTGACTAGGTAACACTAAACTACACTTACATACACATTTCAACCAGTATCTTCCACGAGAACAACATAACTTAGAGCCATACATACCACATTATCTTGTAATTTCCAATCGCTGTTGTTTCGACCGCTGCGTTATCAGCCAGACAGGATTACGTTCAGACCCCAACACTGTTATCTGAACACAAAGAGACCCATCAGTAATTACTCCCCCATGTTAAGAACACATAACTTGAACTTCATTACGACCGCTAAAGTACAGGGCTGAAATTTGCAAAGAAAATTATATTTTTATTTTCGTGTATTTAGAGCAGTTACATTAATAAGAATCCTCATTCGTAATTGCGTCTGTTTTACCATAAAAGCTACGAGGAAGGCTTTAGACTTAGATTCATAAATATAAAAGAGCTTTTACTATAAAAAAACTGCTTTACAATTTATTTGTTCTAGGTCTATGGGATTCAACAGGATAATTTCGTACCACACTATCAGTTTCAAGTTCAAAGGGTTTCATTTTGACAGTTCCTCAACATTCATTGCATCATTTACGATGTTGATCGTACATATTTTTCGAACATATGGAGCAATATATTAGCCACGCTTCAAAATGATTCAAATTAATAATAGATTGTTACGCAATAGGTACGGGTGCCTGGTCTTGTGCTGCCCGCATCCATCGGCTTCCCGAGACCTTCACCAGGTCATCGGTTCACCTTGTTGGGGGCCTCCCTACGCTACGTCTTCCGGTACATGGCCGGCACTCCAGATCCTTACTGCCAGTAATCGAATATATTGTTTCAATATTGTAATTGCGCCTTTACTTAATCTCATGTAGAGCTCACAAATTTATTATTCATATTATTATTTAGTACAACCCCTGACTACCACCCTGTCTCATCATTTTGAGAGCCTCAATATTTCCCCATTTTCTTAACAACAATCGACTATTGAGAGTCGTAAGCTCTTATCGCGATAAAATGTGCTACGTCAGACGAGTAATGGACTCATTCTGTATGGAACAGTGAAATATTTAGTAATATAACCTCTTTATTGGCAATTTCTTATTATCTGTAGAAAATGCTATCCATAGATATACATTATATTGTGTGTGAGTCATGCACGAAATGGACGATGTTAATACATATTTGTCTGGTGGCTTTGCTGTATGTATTTACATACTAAAGAAAGACTAATTATTAAGTAGACAGTGAATCTGTCTTGTGACTTCTATTGTATACCTAATATTTTGACTCTTCCCATCTTTACGTACCGAGACCCCTCCGTGGCTCGGAAAACAAATTAAGTGGCTGGTCCCTCACCCTAATAGCGTAACACTGTATTACTATCAATAGGAATTATGCTGAAGCCAATTGCTTAACCATTGCTCTATACGTGTGTATCTGACATCGTAACGCAAACTTCGCGAGAAGGCTACACCGCATGCCACTAATAAAATTATGATAGTCATTTATATGGTTAATGAGCGGTTACAGAAATAAAAGTGTTTAAAAAATGTGTCGCCTTGGTCTTTGAACGTTGCAAGCGTGCCACCACGCGTGTTTTTCAAGTTTTGTTCACATTGCGTAATTTGTGTATTTTTGTGTAATTAGCGAATTAATTGTTTTTTACTTTAAAATCTTATTGTTTTTAAAAAAAATATATTAATTATGAGCGGTTTAAAGTGAATAAACTGCATTTTTTTTTTATCAGAAAAAAACCGACGAAAAATTCCACCTGTGGGGGGTTCAGAATCGTGTACTGGATCCATGGTAGGTACACGTTTGTGCGTCAATGTCAGAGACACCCTTTATGTTCGGAAAATGTGTTTGCTCAACAACGTAAATAACGCAATAAATGTTGTTGAACTGACAAAATGAAATCAATTGCTATACTGAAAGTATATGTTACGCAATTATCCTGCTGGCAGTCCTTCGTGGATCTTTGACAGTTGTTTCAGGTAATCAGAAGCCCGAAAGTCTGGCAATCAATCTTACTATTAGTTAGGCAGTTGCTCCATGTAAAATATTGGTATTTCTAACTGACTTCGAAAAGGATGTTACTCAATTCGACCATATACATGGTGTGTCGTTTATGAACTGATTTTATGGTTCTTTTTTTTTTTGTTGGAAAGATATTTCTAGCAAGACCAAGAAAATCGAGCGGAAAAAACTAATTTCGGAAGTCCGAAGTTAATTATTTTTCACTTTGTAAATTAACATTTTCTCTTGGTAATACAGAAGGACAATAATTGATAGAACTACCTCAGATATTTAACACCTATATTTTGATGTTAAGAATTTGAGACAAATAAAGACTTTCAGTACGATAAATAAAGCTTAATTTGTTTTCAGCTTGTAAGGCAATGGGATTTTTCAGTTTTTATGGCAATTTGAAGAAATGGGGATGACGTAGAACCCTTTTGAACCCCAAATCTTACAAAGTAACCGTTACAAAGCTTGATAGTGTGGTATCTAGATTCTAGATATCACTAGGAAGCCTGTTATCTAAAGATTACCAGGTAATTTGTAGGATTTAATTCTGTTCCCTGAGCCAGAGCACAAAAAGAACGCATTAACGAGGACGTTGTAAGTTATAATTTATGAAATTAAGTTCCCATACGCACACTGGATGTTCTACAGGAAAACTTTCCATAGACGGTTCCATGGAAACCCGTCCAATATATCTTGTTACAAATAAATATAATTGAAGTGTCTGTTTGTAATAAATACTTATATAACTTTGGTTTTATTTGTATTTCTCATCTTGTATTTTCAAAGTTAACTTCAAATACTAAACTACATATTATTCAAGTAAAAATACATATAATAAGATAAAACCTAAATAAGAAATACAAATAATTCATTTAATCTTGTAATTTCAAAAGACCACCTTCATAACTGTACTTTTTTTTATAATTATAAACTGCCAGCAATCCCGCCTGATGGTAAGCAGTGATGCGATCGTTGATGGTAAAGCGCGCTAGTTTATTAAGAATGAATAGGTCTCTCAGAAAAACTGAGCGAATAGGAAGGAAGACGGCCGTTGAGCGTGGTGATGCAATGTTAAACCCAACAGCACGACCAACGATGCTGCGCCAAAGGGAGAATGATCTGAAGACCCTCCACGACCAAACTCCCAACACAACAACGTTAGGCGCATCGTACCCGGCACACATCGCAACACAACTGCTCAGACCCGTCCTCCGTACGGCTTCACCAGACATCATGCCGGAAAACGACAATTCGCTTGGCGGCAAGGCTTTGTCTGCTGGGGTGGGTGGTAACTTCTGGCGGCGGCCGATGTTATGGCCTACCACCGAGAAACCTTACCTACTTGTAAATTACGAAAAAATCATTTTTTGTCTCTCTTTGTGTTTGTTTAGAAATTCTCAAATCTCATAGACAACCAATGAAAAAAAGCGGTCACGAGTCGGAATCCCTTACAAAGGGTTGCATAGGTACCATATATAAAAAAAAATTAAGCGGCAACAGAAATACATCGTCTATGAAAATTTCAGGTGTCTAGATGTCATGGTTCATGAGATACAGTCTGGTGACTGACAGACAATGGAGTCTTACTCTCAGTTATAGGGTTCCGTTTCTACCATTTGCCTACAGAACCCTTATAAAACCTATAAAATCGGTAGCAGGCCATATCATTGGCTGCTGGCAAATTTACTATCCACTAGACAGTCTTGCCGCCAAACTATTAGTCGTTTGGGCATGATGTCTGATGAAGCCGTACGGAGGACGGGTCTGAGCAGTTGTGTTGCGATGTGTGCCGGGTACGATGCGCCTAATGTTGTTGTGTTGGGAGTTTGATCGTGGAGGGTCTTCAGATCATTCTCCCTTTGGCGCAGCATCGTTAGTCGTGTTGTTGGGTCTTCCTTTCTATTCACTCAGTTTTTTTAGTGAATAGGCTATTAATAAACTAGCGCGCTTTACCATCAGCCATTGCATCACTGCTTACCATCAGGTGGAATCGCAAGGAAATGAGATAAAAAAATTCTACACGAATAAAGCCGCGGGCACAGCTAGGCCAATAGAAGGTATGATATAAAAAAAAATTAATCCCACCGTCTTGAAAAGATGATCTATCATGTTCTCCACACTTGAAGTATTGTTTTCCATGTACGGATAGTGGTAACACATCTTGAGTTTTTTCTCCCTCCATAAATGTAGGACATTAAACTTGCAAATTATTCAGAAAAAACCTGGCCGGTAAATATTTATGATATCTTGCAAGATGCTAGTAACGAGTAGTTTCTTATGCTGCTGTAATCCTCTTTAGGGTACCGTACGCCAAGAAATGGCTGGTAGCTGCGGGACGAGAGTTGGACGGGCAGTGGAATGATATAGGCTGATGATGGTAACTCTGGGTAATGGGTACCTATGGGGTCGTATTACTATGGCTTCGCTGTCCGTCTTTTCTGACAGGGCAGTTTTAAAGTTTAAAAAAAAAACTGTGAAAATGTACTTAAAGAAAAAGATTTAGTTCAAAACGGTCTCCAAAGCCTGGAGCACATGCGTAGAGTAACCAGCCTGTCTGTGTTCTATAGGATGCATTTAGGAGAATGTGCGAGGGTTGCATGACTTAATTTCTCCATCTCCATTCCATCATCGGACGACTCGTCGTAAAAAAAGAAAAAGCTTCTTGTGAAAATGTAACAACGGATAATTAAAATGAAAGAAAATCAATAAAAGAACGTGACTTTATTTTAATAAAATAAAACTTAGTGTTTAATATAATTTTACGGCGGTACGGAATCTTTACCTTGAGCCCGACTCCCACTTGATCGCTTTTACTAATCTTAAAGCAAATCCGGGCTTACTTAGGCCGTGTGGTGGTTGTCTTTGCCATATGGTGGGGAACACGTGCTGGTGCAATTAAGCTGAGCTCAGGAGCTAAGCATAGGCTTAAAAACCCGACACTAAGCTGCTAAGGCATAGGCCTTAGCAGCTTAGTGTCGGGTTTTTGTCGAAGATGATTGGATAGCAGAATTGTGGAGACGAGGGAAACCAGCGAGATCATCAGCGGCATGGAAATTCAATATTTTTTTTTATAGACGCCTGCAGGTCAAACTACCTGAAACAGTAAAAAAATCCTAATCAATTTTGAATCTAATGTTTCAATAATAAAGTCGAAATTCTATTAAATTATGAATAGTTATAGTAACTTGTATGCTGGCATCTCTACATAGCTTAAAAAAGGGTCGAGTTTTTATCAAGGAAGATTTGATAGTAGAATTGTGGAGAAGGAAACAGGTATTTAGATATCACTAGCATCGACATCCGAATTTTTGTACCTAGTTTTTAAAAGAAAAAAAAAAATACAATATAATATATTTTAGATAAAAATATGAAAAACGGGATAAAAAAGCCAAAGAATATCATAATACTTAACTAGATATAATACTGTTTCAATCGTGATGCTGATAAAATTACTCGAATACAAACAACAAATTTAATAACTCCATACACCCTATGAACATGGTAACACCTGAGTACGTTCCCATTACTACGACCCAGCTCAACATCCGCTAATTTATGTCTTACATGGGACCGTTCATAATGTTCATAACACAGTCATATAAAATTCCATTTTAATGGCTTCGGTGACCATAGATAAACAAAATATGTACATAGCTAATAAATTAATCGAAAAAAATAACGGGCAGGCTCGGGAACGACCAAGGGGTTGATTCGCATTATATGGGAACACGGCAGTCGTCAAATAGCCACATAATGAAATAACGCATAAAATATCGCCAGTGCGTGCAATAAAACGACAGTTTCGTTTAAAATCGCAATAACGATGAGTGATAAAAAAATAAATTACCTCAATAATTGTGATAAAGTGGCAATTAAAGGCAGAAAAAATAACAGCAAAAAGTATTCGCAGCCGGTAGGATTCGAACCTACGCTCCCAGAGGGAATCTGATTTCTAGTCAGACGCCTTAACCGCTCGGCCACGGCTGCTACGTGTGTCTTGGCGAAATGAAGCATCGTTTGACATTGACTATTACGCAGAATATAATATTATTATCACATATTATTCTGGGTCACGCAGTCATGCAAATATAAAATCATCAGATATCATTAACACCAATAAAATTATTACTAACTAGGCGGCATTTAGGTGTTACTGTCTGCATCTAAACAAAATATTATTTTATTTTATTTATTCACTTCTTCTTAGATACGTGCCTGTTTTATAGTGATTAAAATTGAATCGGTCATTTCAAAAACCTCATAAGTCACAGAATCATAATTTTTCAGAAATCAATAAAAACTGTTTCATACACAAACAAATGAGTTTTAAAGGGCTTTCTTATGTTTAGTTTAGTAATTGAGTGATAAGAAATTAAAATAGCGTATAATCTTTACAGTTTATTAATAGAAATAATGAAAACAATCTGAAAAACAGATCTTGACTTATGTTGTTTTAGCAAGGAATAGGTTTAGTGGCATATAATTTAAACAAAACAATCGTAGTAATCATATTTTTTATTGCTTATAATTAAGAATTGCACTTCAAAATAATCTTATTAACATTTTAGACACATTAACTTGTTATTTTATAATATTTTTATGGTACATAGTCATATTCTCCATCATTCTGATCTGGATTATTTTCAACAATTGCACTTGGCCAGCTAAAAATGTTGTTATAAAATGGCATATGCTCTTCCAGGATGCTACCTTCAACTTGTTTTAAATCATCTATTTTTTTTTTATTGATGGGCACTTTCAAATCATAGGCTTTAGTTGATGGAAGTGAAATAGAAGTTGTTATTTTCTTTATTAATGAGAACGAATGTTTGATCAATCCATCAATATGTTCCTCGGCTATGATAGTTCCTTTTCTATCTGAATCATACTGAAAACTCATGTATGTCGAAGGAGCAAATGACTTTTTCTGGTCCTTTGGGACTTTTTTTCCATAAGATTCAGTTGACAAACATGTTTTTTTGTACAAATTTGGCCACCATTTCTTAAATTCTAAAACATCTTCAGTTTTTAGTTCTATGACTGTAAATGTTGAGCTGGAGTTCGAAACCAAATCAATGTATTCTCCTGGGACGTAAATACGATCATGCTTTCGAACATTTTTTTTTTATGACTCCAAAATCACGGTCATTTGGTAAAAAGGAGTGACCTCGTGTGGGAAAATACTGATAAACTTTTTCAAATCTTTTAGAGTCAGTCAAAGCCAATATAAATCTCAACATTGTATTATTTTTATTTTGACCGGGGCAGCCATCGGAAAAAAGATATAAATACTTAATATTTGGCCCAATATTATTTTTTATATAATGCATCAACATTGAACAAACCTCATTGGCTCCTTTGTTAGCAATACCTTCATGATACATGTAAAATGTCGATTTGCCTGTTTTTAAATCCTTAATACCAAAACAGTGAACCCAATCAAAACAAAGCAAATTTAGAATGTCAATCTCAGTCATAAACTACTCCTGCCATCTAGTGATGCATGCAAAAACCTCTTAAGTCATTGACTAATGTTGTTTAAGCAATGAACGTCTTTCACGCGTTATTAATAAAAGAGGAAGGAATGTATTGACTTAAGCTGTTTTCACCCAGAATACGCATCTACCTTTTAGGAAGCATTTTCAGCAAAAAAACGCATTTTGGAAAAAATATGACTTAAGTGGTTTTTGAAATGACCGATTCAATTGAAGGCATAGCATTTATTTATAGGCGTAGTATGTGCTTCTGTTATAGTCTTCATAATATAGACCACTCGCCTAATTATATTCGAGTTGTGTACGGTCAGCAACAAAACTCAATTAAGACGAAATTATTCCGTAATTTACTTTTTTACATTTAATAATAGAAGTTAAGAGTTAGAGTGTGACCAGAGTGCCGTTCTTTAATTAAATTCTACATCGGCTTCAATTATTAATAAAATATTTATCTCAGTAATTAATACTTCGAAAACCGAAGTCTTAAGCGATTTTTGTTGTTGACCTTACCTACGAAGATAATACGCCCATTATTACCCCATTAGGTACCTAGGTAGGTACAGACGGCAGCACATCAAGCCACTACAACCTGTCAAATTTCTTTATTAGACTGTCATCTTTATCTCTAAAGCATTAAGGCTCAAAGTTCATTGGCAATATTTGACAATTTCGGGTAGCTTGACCTGTTGTCGTCCGTATATTACACACCAAATACCACTGTGAAACGTAAGTTGGTAGTGGTCGATAAGACAAGCTGATGATGACGTCATCATGTATTGTGCTCTATTGAGTCATGTCAAATAGGTACTTTAGTACAGTGTACCACACACATACCTACCGCAAGTATCTACAAGTGACCCCTGCCTTAGTTGGGAAGGACCAAAAATATTGAGTGTCTCTCTAGAAGCCTTCGTTCGTGTAACAGTTACAAAAGCAACATAAATCAAGCAACGAAATAAATATTCCTGCCAGAATCATTATCATAATCATTAAATCATTTAGTTACGTAATTATTTATCTTCGCACTTTATCGATAATAGCAGTGTACTCGGCTACTGTTACTGTTATCGTCGTTTAATAACTCAAACACAATAACAAATTGTTTATTCAGGCGCTCATTGTAAATTCACCTTTATCTGCTGACATAAATCTTCCTTGAGAGTAATACAATGTATACCAAAATTTCGTCACTCACATATAAGGCGCCGTGGCTTAGTTGGTTAAAGCGCCTGTCTAGTAAACAGGAGATCACGAGTTCGAATCTCGTCGGGGCCTGAAGTTGTGGAAACATTTTTTTTATTTTTTTTTCAATATTTAAAAAAAATATTTAATTGGGTTTTCTTTTTTTCTAGGGCCAGATTAGATAAGACATAAATATTGGCCACATCAGTAATGATGAGTGGTTTAAAATTATCATTCTGTAAGTATATAATACATAATTACATATTTGGCGCTGGTTACTGCGGTATTGATTGGCTATTGGTTGGTAATAAAATCTAGAGTTTAAGTGTCTTCAAGGCTAAAGTGAATAGGCTCTTAATAAACTAGCTCGCTTTACCATCAACGATCGCTTTACTACTTACCATCAAGCGGGATTGCGGTCAAGCTCTAGTTTATAATTATTAAAAAAAAGTTTTTCCTTGACTGAAAAGGATACTTGTTTTTCTAAAACAAATACCTACCTAGTGTCCATCTGTGGTACTGGTACCGGAGCTGTATAAAGGGAGGGGTGGCAAAATGTATCGAGGTGTGTTATTAATGTATGTAAGGAGACGCTGAGGCAATAAAACATGCTCATTTGTGTGAAAAATGCTACAATTTGTTTCTTGAATACGATGTAGGGTGAGCCATGGTGTGTGACTCACACGTGTTCGCGTCGTACAAAACATGTCAGTGGTTGATAAGCTTGTACCTAATTTGAATATGGAAGTATATCTTCTACAAGTTTTTTCTTATTTTTTTTTAATTACGCTTTCACGCATGGATTTCAATTTATTTGAGGTAGGTAAATGACAAGTGAAATCAATTAATATACTTAATGCGCCCAAGGAAATTATACCTAAACTGGAGACTATTGCAAGAGCAATAAGGTCTATCGGAAATAAAACCTTATTTGAAGAGAACACGGTCCGAGGGAGAAAGCGTCCCAGTAGCCCTCTGTCTCTTTCTAAGTTACCCGTATTTATTTTTCGTAAATTTGTTTGAAACCAACAGTTTCGATTAGAAAAAGATGGTGAAAAAGGGTGCCATTAATGGCTGCATTATTAAGTCAAGCACTCGATGCGGAATATCATTGTTTAAGTAAGTTTTTTGCGGTAATCATATACAAGTTACTTTGTTTGTATGTAAGGTGACGATAAATTTTGAATAATTAGTATTTACTAATTATTGCACATAATAAGTACATAATATGTATGTATGTGTGTACATAATAAGTAAGTGGCTTTTGTTAGGTATTTACAATGATATTACATTCTGCTTTCTTGTAGATATTTTATTCATTTAAAGGTACAGACGACAGCATATCAAGCAGATTTCCTTATTAGATTTTCAATTTTATTTCTAAATTGGTAAGGTTAGATTGACTACGAATATTTGACAGTTTCGGGTAGTTTTACCTGCTGTCATCCGTACATCATCAAATTATTAATCCATTTTTAGAATAAAAAAACGAGTGTGCTTATGACCACACGACTGAAGTGAAACTTCTTTCGCACCATCTTTATGTATATATATATAAATATATGTGTGTACAATATATACATGTATACACATATACATATATTAATTTTCTATAAATATTTAAATTTATTTCATGCTTTCATTTATAAATTAATATTTTTGCATAGACCTCCAATTTAAAAAAAAAAAAAAAGTGGATTCCCTCGGGGCCAAAAGGTCGGGCTCTTCCTCCTGAATCAGGGGACCCCAAACTAGGGTAGTCCACGACCTCTGGTTCCCGAGATAATCCACGGGGGGGTGAGGTAACTAAAGGGGGGGGGGGGGTGTAGTGGATTCCCACGGGGCCAAAAGGTCGGGCTCTTCCTCGTGAATCAGGGGACCCCAAACTCGGGTAGTCCACGACCTCTGGTTCCCGAGATAATCCACGGGGGGGTGAGGTAATCAATGAGGGGGGTCGGGGGGTGGTCGCAGCGTCATGTTCTCGAAGAAATTCATAGTTCTTAATCAATCAAGGTACTTAATAATTGAGCTTATGAGGCTCGAAAGCAATTTGTACCTACTTTGTGTCCAATTATCGTATTGTGACGATATCTTCAAACTTCTATACTTTCAATTATATCAGAAATGTTCAGCAAAAATATATAAAACAATATAAAGGCCAGAACAGAACGAAATTTATAAATTATTTGTGCTCTTAGGTAATCAATTGTTAACAAATCTTAAAAAGATCCAAAAAATATATATTGCCTTCGGCGAGATGCGAACTCACAACTTCATACTCGACTCAATTGTTAACAAATCTTAAAAAGATCCAAAAAATATATATTGCCTTCGGCGAGATGCGAACTCACAACTTCATACACGACATGTCACGCAATATTTACATGAGCCAACTCCTTGTTTGTAGTACAGACGAAATAGGACTATACTCTGCTTCCGTTCGCCTTGCCCGATTTTTTTTGCTTCATTTTTCGTAACGCTTTCGCGATTTTACTCCCCAAGTCAAGCGTGCCTAAAGAAGTTTCACTTCAATAAAATTAAAAAGTTTGCATCCCTACCTAAATATTCATAAAAAAAGACTCTGGTAATAAGAGTAAAAAAAAAATTAACTTGCATTCCTTATAAATTCTATTATAATAGTCACCCTACACAACAAGGACAGAGGGCTACTGTGAAGCTATCTCCCTCGGACCGCATTTTGATCGATAGTGCATATTCCAGTTTAAGTTCCTTGAATGCGCCTTTTTTTCTAAGTTTTTTTTTTTTAACCTTTTTATTAGGCCTTCATGCACTGATTTGAATTTATTTGTAGTAAAGGAAAAATGAATTCAATTATTATACTTTTTTTTCGCATTTGAAGTTTGTAGGTAGGTATCTTACATTCTATTTCAAAGCAATTTCAATTTACTTTTATTGGTCTACAAGTAAAGAAGCGATCCATTGGATCAAGAGAGGTTCAATGTGGGAAATCAGGTCAAGATCAAGATGTTATTTAAGACACTCTGTTCCCCGGAAAATAGCGTAGTTTCAACCCCGGGGAGGATTTTGTAACTTATACAAAATCCTCCCCGGGGTTGAAACTACGCTATTTTGTATAAGTTATATTAGGTCAAAGGGTTAATAGGAGCAGTGGTGGCCCGGGGGAAGCAACTTACTGACTACCTATAAGATCGTAGATTTTAACCTATATGTATAGGTGTAAAGAAAAGATCGTGAGGAAACCGGAATATTCAAGACCCAAAAATCCAAAACAAAATGTGACATCTACCAACCAGCACAGAGCCTTACCGAGGAGGCCTGTGGACCAGAGATGGTAACATTTTATACTCATTATGCGTATGTAAAAGTAAATGAGTAAGGACAACCCCCCTGGGGCATAGCGGTAGCGAACGCGGCCGCTGCGCAAGGAGGCGTGGGTTCGATCCCCGCGCAGTGCAAATATTTGTACGCAGATATAGGACTTTTTTTGTTATGGGACAAAACCTGAAAGCCAGAATCAACAGTGGAGACCGCCAGAAAAACGTCGAGCAATGAAGCTCGACGAGTCCCGGAGAAACGATTCAACTGTCTTGGGCCCCGCAACGAAATTAATCAGTAGGTCTAGTATGAGTTTTCATTACGAAACTCGTTCGTCGATATCGAGCGCGTTTGACTCGGCGATTGGCCCGCTTCAAGGTCGTAAGAACTCTCAACCAATGAGCGTGCCAAACGCGCTCGATATCAACGATCGAATTTCGTATTAAAAACTCATACTAGGCCTACAGAAAACAATAGCGGAGGAGTAAGAAAAAAATATATTTTTTCCACTTCCCTCCATAACAAGCAGGAGACAGTACAGAACTAGGCTAATCGGCACAAAGGGACATTATTGCAACTGGGAGAAGCACAGATTGCCAAGCACCACGGAATAAAATTTGATTAAGTTAATGGGTCCTATGTAGGTATTTGCTGTTACAATTGATTCCAATAATAGGTATGGCAAAAGCGCCTGAACGCACGGAAATTGGTTCTAGTTTCTACAAGGTCCGTATAATAAACGACTCCGGATGTAACTTATACACTATCCAACATAATATTGCCTTCATTCCGCCAAAGAACACACTCCCACAAGATGTGATGTGCGGACTGTTCAAATTCACAGTTCGATGTAGAATAAATATGAATATTTGCACTGGTCTGGTCGTGCCTCGGAAAGCACGTTAAGCCGTTGGTCCCGGTTGCCATACGAAAGTACGTTATGCCGTTAGTCCCGGTTGCCCTACGAACATCTAATGGCAGACGTTACGGATTGTTGGAGCCTTCAAAAGTCCAACATTGGTCTAACTGCAATGCTTCGATATCGCCTTCGGGTTGTGGAGGTCAGACAGCAGTCGCTTCACGGAAAATATCGAAGTTTAGCCAAAATCGCAGTTAGACTGGTAAAGCGGACCCCAGACTCCAAAGCTGGAAAAGCTTCGGATGCGACGGGGATTAACGCTGAGAGGATGATGAAAGGTAAATGAGTAAGAAAGGGGTTGGAAGAATCCCAAAATACTCAGGTGTCATTTTCCATGACACCTGAGTATTTTATTGAGAGACAAAAACACATTTTTTAGATTATTAATCACCCATATATTCACATCTGTGTAGTCTTACAATATTTACACATGTACAAAATGTATTGGGGCCCCAAATAACAGGTCTTTGTACATTATCGCTATCTATTTGGGATACATTCGTAACAAAATTATTGACAAGAATAGTTCTAGAACTAGACAGAAAATATTGTTTATGGACTAAACATGAATGTTACAATTTCTTGGAAATCGGTAACATAGGATTTGAATGCATTATAATGAATTTTGTGTTTCATAGGTAAATGATGTCTGTTATTGTAAAATATTAACTTTTAGCAACATAAATGTTAAGTCTCACAAATGAGTTTTTTTTTTTCGATTTAAATGATAAAATTTATGGCTTGCCAAAAAAATAACATTTATTACCTCAAATCCTTATTATTTTAGTTGTATACATATAATTTAATCAGTGCGTTTATACCTTTACATGACTAAATCATTAATTACTGTCATATAATTTATTAGAAGTAATTATTAATTCAATCATTCAAATAATAGTTATTTCCCCTTTTGGGTAATAATTTAACTTGGTATCTGGTTTTTAATCATGATTTAAAATACACATTGACCATCTAGATAGATATCCTGAATGCCAATTTTATTAATTTAGTTATATTAAGTGAACGAATAGAAAAACATTTATTATAAACATTAAAAATGACAGCACAGATTATAAACGTTACGTCAATATTTTAATACTAATATAAGTGCCAGATTAAACCACGATTAAACTACTATTGAATTAAGAACCATAGACATGGTATTGTAAGGCAGAATATTTTATTAAATAGTTTATGGGTGAAATTGTTTCTAGTCCAGTCTTAATCAATAATTATAATATTCTAAACACTTATAAACGTCTTGATAAACTCTGAGGCACATTCAATATTACGTATTTTATTATACAATACAGTCGCTATCGCCCATAAATATTTACAAAATTTCTCTATTCTAATATGGCAGTATCGAGGTTCAAATAATATAATAAGTGTCAATTTTCTAACTTTAAACAATGTTTTCCTAGGAAGTAGTATTAGAGAACTGACGGATGGTATCAATAGTTATCACTTATTTTAGGATTGATTAACTAAAAGAAACTGATACTATGACATTGACTCAAAAGAAACTTTAGAGACATTGTCACAGTATGACCATAGGTGGATACCAGTATGACCACAGTGTGACATTGAAATAAATCTGTTTTACAGTTCGACCAACCGATTATGGCCTCTATTGCGGTCGTCGCACGACAAAATGTTATCTGCAAATAGTTGGCATTGTAACAACGCTTTTTCGCTTTTTCTTTTAATGCCACCCTTATGCCTATGGAATAGAAGTCATAATCGGTTTTACGGACTACAAAATACTGAACTAAGAGATGTTAAACATAGAACAGCAGAAGATCTTTACAACTTTTTGTCAAATAAAAAGTTACACTGTGGTAACAGGCCAATAAGACATAATTATTATTAAATTAAGGACAATAAACTTGCTCCATATTGAGCTAAAAGTTGATCGGGTGGATTAATTTATTGGTAATCAAAACGAAAGTTTTCATCTTAGTTTAGAAATAACTTTAAAGATACACTGCTTTGACTGTGATTTATCAAATATCATAATATAACATTTAAATAAATAAATAAAATATGAAACACTAAATGGGTCTAATAACCGCAATCGTCTGCCATCATCGCGAACACTGAGGGTGGACCACTTTTCAACCTTAACTCTATTTACATACCTACACTCTATTCGAAATAAGAATAGACCTTAAATCAAACCTTTTTTACAGCTGAATTGACTTCTTTTAAGTTGGCATTTTAACCACTTTTTCAAGTTTAATGCTTTTAATACCAAAGGAATAGAAGTCAAAATCGGTCGAACGTACTGTAAAAAAAAGGTTTGTTTAAATGTCTAAATTTATTCCGAATGGAGTGAAAAAGTGATGAGATTTAATAAAAAAAATTAACCGCCGAAAAAACCGAAAAGCAAAAAATAAATCTCTTTTATTTAACCTTAATAGCTAAGTTCTTAAAGTAATGTAAATACCTATACCTACCTAAGTAAGTAATTTGTGTATGATCGGCTGATACCATGCAACTTAATTTTCAAGTAAATATTTTATTTGTAGCAGTGAATAATGTTTAAGCAATTCACTGTAGATTTCAGATTGCACTGTTAATTTGATTTGTTTTTTTTTATGTTGTGGTGGCCTAGTGGTTAAAACACCAGCCTCTCAAGTATGAGAGCGCAGTTTCGATTCCAGGTCAGGCAAGTACCAATGTAAATTTTCTAAAGTTATATGTACTTTCTAAGTATATCTTGGATACTATTGACAGAAGGTGAAGGAAAACATCTTGAGGAAATCTGGACTGTAAGTCTGAAATCGCCAACCTGCATTGAGCAAGCGTGGTGATTAGGCTCAATCCTTCTCTGTATGAGAGGAGACCTGTGCCCAGAAGTGGGACGATAAAAGGTTGATGATTTCTTTTTTAAGGTAATTTAGTAATGTTTCATTATTGAATCTTTTGAACTATCAAAATCGGACTATCCTGTAAAAAGGGGTATGTGGTGTAACTGAAGGACCATATACAAAAGAGCATGACTTTCTTAGATGATTTATACACTTTCCATTACATCCTGTACAACCTCATCCGTTGGTGAAAAAGTGGTCGATCGCCGTTGTTCACGGATTTACATATTATGTATTTATATATTTTTCTCGGATAGCATTAGTACCTACATTAGATAATTCTTAGCATAGCATAATTGCTACATTTTGTACTTGTATGGAGCGAATATATGGCGTAATTGAGGTCCTATGTTGCACATGGTTCTTCACCTTAACTGATAGTAATTTGATTAGTTATCGAGTAATTGTAAACATTTTGCCATATACAGCGCAGTGTATCAGAATGTCATTATTTAGAGAAGAATAAGTAATAAGCCTACGTAATGTCGAAAAATTACTGTCAAAACTGTACATCAATAGCGGAAAAGTACTGCAAGATAGCGCAGTGTATCAGAAAGTGATATTTACAGAAGAACTAGTAATGAGTCTACGTAACGTTGGAAAATCGCTGTCAAAACAGTAAATCAATAGTGAAAAGTACTAAAAGATGAAAACCAAATATGTGATAACTATGTCAATAAAATAATTTACTTATAAAATAAACACATAATAAAAATCAGTCTCTTTAACAATTTCACTGTACACAGTCACTTTGTCACTCACTCCACGGTAAGGCCTCACGTCCTTCTGTCTCACTATAGTTGACTTTATATAACACTTTATTGTCGTCTTTGGGATGTCTTTAAGAGTTAACAAGGAATGCTTTACACGAATCTCGTGAGTTGCGTGTGGAAGTCTCGTAAGAAGATCTGTAGTTGCGTCAACGTCGGTCGATCGTCGGGCGACATCGCCCAACAATACGCCATTACCGCAAACCTAGAGAAAAAAGACAATAACATGAGAATATTGAACTAGATATTAACTATGGCGAGCAATTCAGTCATTGAGGAGATTGAACTTTACGAATCCATAAACAACACTCAAGTATCAAAATACTGTTCCAATTGGCTGCGGCCCAGACAACAGAAATTTATATGCTAAACGAATAATACCAGAATCGTGTTAAAATATAGTTGCTGATGCTACTTACAGCTCATCAGGGCAATTTGCTGGCTGCTGCAACCGATACCCGTCCCTCAAGTACGCGGCAACCTCGAAGGGATCCACCTCTGCGTATGGTTGATGTGCCAGGGTCGTTAATTCCCATAGCAACACTCCTAGGGCCCACACATCGGCCGCTGGACTGAACTGTCTCTTTGTGAGAGCTTCTAGCGCCAACCACTTGATCGGCCTGTTCTCGTTGTCTCCGAGACAGTGGTAATCAGCAGGGAACAGATCTCGCGAGAGAGCGTTGTCCGCAATCATCACTCGAAGATTTTCGTCAACTCTATTGAGACAAACAATTGATTAGGGATATTTCTTTAGAATATTGACTCTGTTACTTAAGATTTTGGAACCAATAAAAACATTCAAGATGTTATTCATCAAAATAGTACTTACATGCAGTTCCTAGCAGCCATGTCTTTGTGTAAGACATGCTGAGAGTGGAGATACAGCAATCCATCCAATGCATGGAGTGCCATCCTAACGACATGCTGTGTCGTAAGTGGCGGCGGTGGAGGAGCTCCTCCCACTGCGCCCCCCACTGTCACTCCCCGACATGCCAGAAGGAACTGTTTCAAGTTCCGCCACGTCGAATTCCAGGGGTACAGAAGGAATGGAGCAGTCTGGTCCTCGATACTAACACCCAGAACTGATAATACACGTTCGTGGTGAAGCCCGTACAACATACAGCCTTCTTGAAGTAGCAGTGATACCTACGAAAAAACATAACCTATCGTAAATAAAAGAAGTTCATAGTTTTACGTTTGGCGTTTATAACAAAACTATGTACATATATTCAATTGATATTGATTAAATGTTCACAGTGTATTACAGAACCATTATTACCTGCACTTGAGAAGCGTGTTCAGCAACAGTCTTCACGAGCACCTCCTGTTCCCTTCCATCTTCATCAGCATAAGTCCCTCTGTACACCCGCCCGAAGGTTCCCTCCATAGCCACAGAGCGCAACCTGACTCGGCAACGTTGTATCGTCAGCTCCGCTATCCTTTGTTGTAAATCCCTTGCTTTCTCTTCAGCCGCCGCAACGGGCAGTGAGGTAGGTCGGCGATAGCTGGTGTAGCTAGCGGCAGATTTGCAAGAAGAATCTGGTAAGAATGCATGAGCATCTTGTTCGTCACTTCGTGCTCGTCGCAGCTTCCTCGCACGTGCTCTACAAGCTGCAGCAGCTACTGCAGCTATGAGCAACGCTCCGCCAGCGCAACCAGCTCCTGCATAGAATATATCCGCCGATGTAGGCGCATGTGGTACACTATCTACTCTTACGGCCGGTCTGGGAGCTTCCTTAAGACATATCTTTTTCCGTCTGAATCGCAACGTAGAGGACGAAGGACCCGTCGACACGTTCAGAAATATAATGATGTCCACTTCAGCGGCGACCGTGTGCGTACAAGGCAAGTCTACTCGCCATGTCTGCGGCTCGGTCGGCACAAAGCCCTCATTTGATATATTGACAGTTGGGGGGTGCATAGCATTCTGCTGGTCCGTCACGTCCACGTGTAGCGTGTACGGCAACTGCAACAAAAACAATGATTCGTAACTCAAGCCCACCAAAAATTTTGTTTATAACTAAGTACATAGAGTCCACACATTCCTAACGGTAAACTCACATCACAATGTAACTGTATCAGTACGCAATTGACGGACCTCAGCATGTAAGGTAACCCTAAACGGTCCATCTCAGCATCCACAGCCGTGTCAGAAGAGATCAAATGTCAAGCGTAACCCACCGTGAGAGCACGAACATCGCTCCTTTATTGGATGAATAAACGACATAGTTTGTTCCCGTTGGGCATTGGCTATATTTGCATATGTAGATCCATGTGGTCGTTCGATGTGGTTTATGTTTCCCTTATGTGGATGACGTGAAAGAATTGTGACACGCCGCGGGGAGGCATGTTGCACAGATGTTGTATCTCTCGGCGAGTTTGTTTTGAAGCCGGTTATTAAATATTATGATCTTGGGACGCTCATTATCTAACTAATCATCAGGCGGCGTTACAAGAATTGTTAAACAAACAGCATTCGCCGCGGGCTCTTTGGCCGGCTCATCAGACATGCATCACAGAGGCGGAGCGGCTCGTAAGTGGCGGACCGCGGCAATGCAGAGGTGCGACACCGCGGCCGCTAATTAAATATTATCAGTCGGCAGTCGGTGAGCACAGACAATGGTGGCGGCCTCTCATCGGCGCTAGTTAACCGGTTCCCAAATATTTGCTTTGCCTAGTCAAAGGCGCCGCCATATAAATAAGGGAGTAGCAGTGAAGTGAGAGGGAATCGCAGATCTGATAGTGGCGGCGCACAAAGCTCGCTGAGATGCTGATAAGGAACTAAGGGCTCGGCCGCGTGATCGCAACCGAACAAAACTCAGCACTTTGTTTATTTTTCAAATGCTACAAAGGAGAACGTCGACGATTTCAAAAGCGTTTAAGTTTTATTCATACATGTAAATCCTGAAGCGTTTGGCTTATATGGTAGGCGGCTACATCTAAATACTATTCGTTATATTAAAGCGTACAAGGAGTTGGTATAGCTCAACGCCGTCAAATCCTGCAGACGGCGCCATGAATACATTTAATTTGATGAAGCGTCCCGTAATCTGGGGAGCGCTCGTATGACTTGCAAATAACATCCTAAACAAGCAGATGTCTTATTGACAAGTTCACCGAACTTGTTTGCGGGGTACTTCGGATGCTACTTTTGTTGGCTGACTATTGAATATGTAAAGTGGACGTCGCGACTCGCGTCGCTCCCGATCAAAATGCAATGCCGCTCAAGGCTCAACTGATTTCTTTTAGTCCGTTTCGTCGTGTATGCTGACGGCCACGGATAAAATAAATAAATGCACATATTATTTGGTTAGAGATGCAGAGCACGGGATACGTAGTGCATAATGCAGTGCTGCGTCATGATCACCCAGCAGCGGCGGCATTAGCATGAAAAGCGACACAATTTGAATTAGGACCAAACGAGGAAAATGTAAGGAATATTCGAGAACGCAGGACAATCAATCAAAAACAGCAGATGTTGTGTATAATGATGATTTTATAGAAACTAAAAGGAAGGTATCTAAACACGGGTGAGGGCTGCTTAATTACCATAAGAATGGCTGTTTTGAGGGGGCTGTGAGTCAACATCCCCTGTCCAACAATTTGAAAGAATAAACTTTCACTCCTTAGTCAAAGCAATTACTTAATTTAGCGAAATGGTTTGTTAGGAACTTTTTACTTTATTCTTGAGACTGTCAATAATAATAACTTTTATTGACATTCTCGACAATAAACTAAAAAAGTTCTTAACAAAATATTTCGCTAATTGCGTGAATAAAGAATTGTTGATTGGTCGACGATCATGATCAATTTCCCATCCGTTCCGTGTCGCGCATTACCATAACAGCGCGATTGTTTCATCAAATCAATTGTTCGTTAAACCAACACACAGCTCTATTTCTATCCACCGGTTTTTAAACGGGACAGATTTTACATAGCGTTTTTTCTATCTTTATTTAAATTCCGATGTAATTGTAGCTGAAAAAGTTAAAACCAACAGTGTTATTATCCGTTTTACTATTTTGTTTGCTTTAAGCGCGAATTGAGGATCAGGGTAATTGAAAAATATTCTCATGGGAATACCTATCGTATAAATTTTAAGGCCTGACGGAATGTCGAATAAAACTAGATTTGATTACAGATTAGTATGAAATTGACCGCTGATTTTAAACATAATTACTCGTAAATTAGCTTATATTAGTAAAAAAGTTATCATCGCTAACAGCATCCTTATCGTTTCGATGTCGCAGTGTTTGTTTTATCAATTTCTTTTATTTAGCCTGGTCATCAATGACGTCTCCTTTAGAGCACAGTAAATAATTAATACAATGTATTAGTTACAGATTTTAGCCGTGTCCTATTTCCTCATGGCCATTTTTAACCCTCATTGTCTTAACGTTTTCCGTATTCGAAAAATAAAGTAATTAATATTTACCGGTTTCCTAGTAAGACTCTGCCAGGTGAAGTGAAGGTCTGCGATAGTGGCAGGCACGGGAACCACAAAGTTCAACGCGTACTCGTTGATCTGGCCATCTCGCACGTAGAACAACTCCGCCGTTAGACCTGAGGACAATGGAGGAGAAGATTATCAGTTTGACATGTTATCTATTAACGGTATTCTATACCTGTTGTTTTGGAATACGGTAGGAGAGACCAACTACTAAACATGAGAAAATATTGTGGATTTATGTAGAGTAAACCAGGAAGAGGAATAAGCTTTATATGAAATATGAAAGAGATCATATTTCCATTCAGAACAATCAAACAAAACTTATCAAAATAGACGTATTATTCCCTTTCATCAACTTCCTTACTATTACACAATATGAGAAATACGACGCCAGTCAGTCTGTCTACTTTCAAAGCATTCCCGATACTCTCAAATCTATTGAGAGTTCACAACAAATCAGTTCGCGTCAATATCGAACAATTCGAGGCAAAAAGTTTTGTGCGCGAGCGTACAATGTGGCGGGGAGATCAAAGAGCTACCTCAAAGACGCCGCGAACGACGCCCGCGCCACCTGTCCACAAATCATGAGAACCTGGTTTAGAGAAAAAAAAAACGTTCATGGCCAAAATCTGAGGTTTTTTGCTCGCGAAACTTTGGTTACGTTAAGGGAAGTTTCTGAAGTTGGGTCCTATCTTAACTTCGTGATACACTTTGGAGATTTATCTATGCAGTTGTGTTAAAATAAAACTTATTAGATTAATCAGAGTTTTAAAAGGGCACAGGTCAAACTGGGAAGGGTTGAAGGACTTTCATAGCCAAAATATAGCTGATTTGCTTTACACACTGCTAATTCATTGCTAAATATATTTGAAAAATCTGTAAGCCCAAGAAAATTAATAACGCAATTAATGTTGCTATCTGTAAAAACAACAAGTAAAACGGACCCCAGAGCTGAAAAGCTTCGGATGAGACTTTGATGATGATCTGTAAAAACAACAGCGAATACTACTGATAGTGCTTTACACAATTACCTCTCTGACTACTGATATGTTATTTTCTAAGTAAAACTTTGTAGTTACGTTAAGGAAACTTTCCGGAGTTGTGTTCTAACTTCGAGATAAACCTTAGAGATTCGTGTCCATAAAGTTGTGTTAAACTTGGAGCTACCAGTTTATTACAGACAATTCGTTTAATAATTTATATTTTCCATAAAAAAGGAAAAACACTCTTGTACCCTCTCTTATTATCTTCACGGAGGAGTAAGCACAGTTTTAAGTGCACACAGACCAAATTGGAAATTCTTGAAGGCACTTATACTAATAACAAGTGGGCTTTCTTGATTGTATAAACCCATTGCAGACGGGTATCATTTTACTTTAAACTTTGAAAGCTTACACGTGTATTGCATTTATGGCGAATAATTATAATGAATTTGCTACGAGTTATTAAAATCTTCATACATGTAAGCATTTCACGTATTCCACGATAGGTGGACAGCCTAAAGGCAATTAAAGTTTAATGGAGAAGGTATTACTTTTCGCACCTATGTATATTATAATTAAATACTTTAAGTACGTCTCTGCCTGTGTGGTATCTCTGTACTCCAAAAGGATTTGATGCAGTTTTCATCATCATTTACAGAATTTATTGCGAATGATATGTGTGATTGTGGTTTGCGTATGTGTTTGTGTGTATAGATAATATAATTCTTCGTATCGAACGTGGATACACCTACCTATTTTGGTAATGAAGAAATCAAGATTTTTGGCGAGTCCCAACGGTCAAAAAAACATAGTATCAAAATCTTCAAAAACGAGGAAAACAATCGTAATAATAATACCAAAACTAACTGAAAGACTTATTGAACTTATAGTTTTTTTTTCCAATTGATCATCAGCGTTGGCAACCTCTAAAGACAAAAACAGACCTCTACGAAACTCTTGTAACACTGTCGCATTGCGCCTGTCTATAGGAGCCTTAAATTAGCCAAAAGGTAAATGTCCTTTAACCAATCTTCTGTTCACGTAACCAAACGAGTTACAGTAGGTACCCATTCATATGAGTTATAAATAATATCTGTCATACTGTAGATAACTACCACCTAATATAAGAATACGAGCTTCCTGCGCCGGAGTCATTTCGTCGAAGCCACGCAATTATTATACGTAGCTCGTTAAGGACCATATCAAGTTCCTTCATCATTAACTTTATGATTTTAATGTACATTTTTTGGTATCAGTTTGCACCTGAAGTTTATGTCAATATTGTCGCAATATCCTTTAAAATGTCGTCTTTGGTGTGAAGATACAGAAAGATAATGGAATTTATAATTCAAATGAGTCAACGTACCAGAGTCGCCAAAGTAAGATGTTGATTAACGATAACTGACACCTACATTTAAATAAGTCCGTATGTTTATAATATCATTATTTAATTATATTTCTTGCTAATCATTAAATGAATATTTGATTACATTCTTAAGTAATAAGATAAAAGCAAACAACCTCGAAAACATGAATTCCATTTGTTGGAAGTGTCATAATTAAAAGCAAATTTAAATATTGTGACCGGTTCTATAGCCATAGCACTAGAATCCTTGCAGTGAGTACGACAGCGGCGTTTTAACACTATTATCATTAAATAATACCGTCCTATCTAAACACTGGTAACTACACAGGCACGCATGCAAATGAGGCTCCCAAACAGGCGTTGATGCGGTTATATTAATAATTTTAACGCTTTTAATGGGTATTTGTTTATTCCAGGCGCGATAAAGACGATTAACCGCTAACGAGTGACGATAAAGAACGATATAATTTGCATACGCACTGCGTGCGTCGACTTGACGCGACAAATCGCTGTGACTTGCGCAGGCGCTGCTTTGCTTCCCGTTTTATCGCACCGTTGTTTACGACTGTACCTATCTACACTCTATATTGGATTTTTTTTAATTGGTCGTTTCAGTTGGAGATGTAATTTATTCATTTAAAGATTTTACAAGGTTTTCTGGTTGTTGCGATACTAATATTGGAGATGAAATTAAAAAGATAGAGATCAAAACGTTGCGACAAATATATTATGTAACACAAGTATATATAATATTCCTTGTGATTCCAAAGTTTTAAATTTTGAATTGTGAACATTTGCATGCCCATGTGTCGGTAAAATATGGAGAACTATTTGTAAAAAAAAAAACACCTGTGTGCTATACCCATGTTTGCAAAGAAATAAATACTTTACTTTACTTTACTTTACTTTACTTTAAATATTAAACAACTTACTTTAAAATTCATAAATATTTCTCTTAATATTCCGAAGATCCAAACGAACTTAATAACATAAATTAATAATGCATAATATTTATACGGTAATAAATATTTATTCGTGCTTCAATAAAGAGGTTGAGGAACTTTCTAATAGGACACCTAATTTATTAACAAGTTCTACAACCGGTGTCGCTCGCTTATCTAGCGAAGATATCTCACAAAGTTAAGCCAATACCTGAACACAGTTTTAATAAATTGTTTCCACGAAATCGAAGTTCGTTGATATACATAGTTTTGGAGCAGAACAGATGAGAGTTATATAAACATTTACGAGAAGCTATAAAAAATAAATACGTACTCCATAAAGCTGTTCTGTTACATTCCCACATAGTAATAAGCAGCGGGAGTGCTACCGTGCGCGGCGCCTCTGATGTCACGGCGAAGAAAAAAAAAACTACTTGATACGAAAAATAACTAGAGATAACCGGCACCCGCCTCCACCGACGACGGCGCCCGCTTTTTTCTGCTTATTCAAACTAATTCCCCGCTAACGGTGCTACGGTCGCTGCGGAGCTTTTAAAACCTTATGGCGGATTCCTACATGCGTCGTCCCCGAAATTCTCATAATAAAATTTAATAAATTGAACACCAACAAAATGGCTCGATTCGCGTGCTCTTTACTATTGACGCGTTCTACATTCGCACCTCCGAATAAAGCCTTCATTACAGTCGTACAAAAACCCATTTGTGAAGAATAAAATAGAAAGGCGCACAATGGACGCGTTGATATTTCGTATAGAAAGTTCCCCTTCGAGGAATGGATGTAAAGATTTTAGGGCACAACAGAAGCTTTATTGTGGAATTATGCGCACGAAACGTGCAAGAAAATAAAACAAAGTGCAAAGGTGTCGATGGAATTAAAAAGGTGAAGATAGGGATGTTCAAATGTGTAGGTCATTATAACAGTCGATTTTTATTTGCCCAGGTGACCGCAAATTTTGATTAGCAGAATTTAGTCTAAAAAGCTAAAAACTATATTTATTATACATTTAAAATTAAGTGTTCAGCGTTAATAAAATATATAGCAAAACGAGCCTTTCTAAAATAACCATAAACTATAAATCACCCAAACTCGTTTCGAATAATGTTTTAATAGTATATTAAAAAAATAATGATAAATTGTTGCTGTAACCTAAATAAATGTATGAATTACACTAGTTGATTATTCGATAATATTACAGGTACATCACTAGGTATAACATAGAGATGCGCGTTTACAAAATGCACTTCAGTTGGTCGACGCTAGGGTTCGTTTCATAGGCGGGGAAAAATGTCGGCGTTTATTATTTCTCCCACACATTTGCATTATGAAGTACATTTTGTACGGCGGAGGGAATAGACAACCAGCCGGAAAACCGCTAAATAAATAACTGTTTTACATTTTACAGCATTACCACATCCTATAAAACAACATCATGTGATAATAGATGCCATAAAACACTGTGATATACTAAAAAAAGACTAAAGTAAAATTAAAAACATTTTTTTCATCACAGACAGGTAATTTCATACGTGTTGTCAATGTTTATGGCGTGAAACTGTGAAGTATCGTGTATGGTCGATAACCATATACGCAGCCACGTCTCTAAGGATTTGTATGGACTTATAACTAGTTAACGCTACTGTTTTTAGCCCCCAAGAACATTGACATTTTTGTGAGGTGACATTTAATTATCCCTGCAACCAATATAAAGTTTCCATTACTCAGCGCACGGACGCGTCGCGCTAGACAGATTTAGCTGATTATAAATCTGCGACACAAGCACACGACACGAACCAAATTTGTCGCCTTAATTGTAAATAGCTATAAAATATGGGATCGCAATGCGCTCTAGATGTCGATTTGCTCGTAAAAGACGCTCGTAATCGGTTATTTATCGGTACTATATCGATGTTCGTAAAAAGAGAACATGTTCTACATACACATCCTGACATGGATTGTAAAAGTTACGAAGAATTTTATGTTTCTCCAATAATAAATTGTTATTTCCCAGAAACGGTATGGCCTTAATGCAGAAAATAACTTAATAATAACAATTTGTCTTGTCCAATGTACACATAAAAGCTGTCAAAATAAAACGTGTGGGAAAAACAAATTGATAAAACGAAAAGGTTCCGTGATCAATTTAGATGTGCAAAAACTTAAAAAGGCTCTTTAAAAAAAAGAATTGACTACATTATCGACAATAAATTGTAGAGGAGCACGCGATTCATCGCACAGCAGATACAAAAAAGGTAATGTATCGCGTTACAGTACATGGCAATTGGACCATAGATAATTGTGTAATAGTATTTGTCGAAAAAACGTCTGACAGAAGTGTAGTCAGGTGTAAAACTTTAGAGGCATTTGAGGTTTTCGGAGTCACCGTGCCGGAAGTGAGGTGGGGTAATGCGATCCACCATTGTTCATCCGTCAGCCTGCCTGGGCTTTGTACCTAACAAGATTTGGCCGAACGTCTTGCGATCAAAGCTGATCAGCGACACAAAAGCTCTGTGAAATTAAAATCTGTAAGAACGGTGCCGAGGCGCGAAGTGTTTGTTTTGTGAGAATTTATTTTTATAGATATCACGAAAAAAGTTCAGCCAGCCTTTTGATTATGGAATAAGTACGAAAATAAAATGTTTTTTACACCTATTTATCTATTTTTATGTCCACGCTGTACTAAAGACTGCTGGATGATAAAACAAAGAGCTTTAGATTTCGAAAACGTGTTTTGGTACCTTTTGTCTATAGTAAAGTATTGGATGGATAACGTCGCTGCTAAGCAATAAGCGTACAATTATCCTGCAAAAGTTTTCCTTTAATGGTCTCAGGTTAATATCTATGAGCTGGTTACATTATACTGGAGTAATACTGTAGCCATATAAAATGGATCGGCGTGGGATTGAGTGAAAACTGTCCTAGCGTTTGAGGATCAACAGGGCCTGTAGCCAATGTAACATGCTTCGTAGCGAAGCGAAATCGAATACCAAACCAACCAATGGCGGGAACGATTGACCACGTGATTTATCGTGTCACGTGGTCAATCGTTTTCGTTATTCGATTACGATTAGATTTTCCGTCAAAATATGTGTTATCATGAGGGAAATAATAAAGTGTGGTTTCCCTCAATAAAATCAAGTTGCAGGTTACGAAGTGCGTAGGAGACGTAGACAACATCTTGTAGCAGGTAATGTGTGCAATAATCACCACCATCCCTCACCGCCATGCTGTTACATGTGCCATTTACCTCCAACCTCCCCTTCTCATTTAATTACACAGTATCTAATACACACGTGCATTCATTAAATAAATTTATTGGAGTAATTACAGCAATCGCAACAAATTAAGCGAACAATAAAACACTTATCACACTTTATTAATGCAGTTTTTATTGCAACGATTAAACCAAAGATTATCATAACTACGGATCAGATAATTATGCAAAAAGAAATCTTTAAAAAAGTTTAACAGACATATTTTATAATGAATTAATTCGAACGAAAACGACCAATTAATTGAGGTATAATCACCAATGAGTGTGATATGCATGCCATCGGCCATATCAAGCAAATTACCCGCGGTTTTTCTTTTATCTCAAACAAGTTCTACTGGAACGACACCATCATTCCATTGCTTTACATTGCTGCTAATATTGGGTACGTTGTTTAAATGAGCGAAAGCTGCCAGCGATACTCAAATCGTACGATTGAATAGTCGAAATCGAATTTTAAAAATATCCCGCAGCGCATTGGCACTTTGATTGATGCGTCTTTTTGCCCGCGTGCCCCTCAGCCGTAATCCCTACGAATTAGTTTGACAGTCGGAATCTTTTCCTGATTTTTTCTATGGTGGTAGAGTGGTACCACATGTTTATTGAGATTTTGCCCCTAATGATGTGCAGCGATACGGAAACAGAGTCGATTATTTACAGCTTTGTCTTATTAACTATAAATTATTGTATATTTAAATGCGGGTGTTGGATGTTGTACTTTGAGCAGCAATTATCAAACGTGCGTGCGTTAACAGTATAATAAATAAGTGTTGTAATAAAATAAATAGTGTGTGTTACGATCAGGGGGGCAATCGCGCTAAAATAATCCGACCAAAACCGAATTGGATCGCAACCAAACCATAACTTTTGTTAGGTTTCGCATCGCGCTAACCTTTTGACAAATGGTTTAACCATATATCTGGATCGCAATTGGAACGTAACCGCTGTCAATTGAAAAAGTTGAAACAAAGCTAACTTTTTCCGTGCCATTTGTCAAACTTACGTCTAAACGATTAGATTTACTCATAATTACTATTATATCTGACGAAATGTTTCAATCATACATTGATTTTACTTCAATCGAAGTTAAAACTTTAGTGCGATACGAAATGTGATCGAAACTTAACCATACTTATTACCTTTAACTGGATTAGAAACGAACAAGAGTTGAACTTCTACTGTTTTATTTAGCGCGATTAACCCCATGTGAGACGAAGTGTTGTGCTGACAGATCTACGAGTCGTAATGGTACGCACCTGACGCTGAATTATTGCGAATACGTAAACATTATCGTTACATTACCGTAAGCACGTCATGTAGGAACATCAAAACAAACTTACCTGTCTTGTGTTTATGCTGTATAATGATGAGGTAGATGGCGGGAAGCTAGGGCTACCAAAACTCGACGGCGAAGTGTCGACTGTTAAGGATTTTATGAAGGTTTATTGATAGAGTTCAGAGACAGGAGATATTGGTCAATTCGTCACCAATATCGTCTTTTTTATGGGACCCGTCAAGCACCTCTACAGTGTATTTCAAACATGGAATTTTTTAATGTCGACCTCGAGAGTAGACAGTAAAGAGTCAACCCTAGAGGATTCGCCGAAAACTACGTTGGCAGAAGTGTTAAAATTTATGACGTCACGTGTGCTACACTCCAAAGGAAATTAAGTTCAACTTAGTTATAAGTTCGAATCCTCTGCTCATGTGATATTTATAACTTTACACAATTCAGCTAAGTCTGGTTCATATAATCATTTACTAAACGAAATTCACGCTATCCTCGGGTTAACAATTTAGATATGCGTCATGGTTAGTCAAATAAGAATAGCTCACTGATAAGGAGTCCAAAAAGGGATTTCCAAATTAGCTGAATTTCGAATAGAGGTTAAAAACAAAGTGGCACCTCCACATCTATTCCAAAGCCACAAGCTAACAGAAAGAGACAACTGATTTCGCATTTCAATCTTATGTGTCAGAAAATTTGCTTCTACAAGATCAGCTAATCCCAGTCTAGTTACGCGAAGTAGACCACAGGGAGTCGTGACCACATAACGCGATCACGCTTCGTGTTCGCCCGCGGACCACAAAAACCGCAACTAGAACTTAGCACCGCTATCGCTTCGGGAAACACTCTAATGGCAACGCTGAAAGATTAAATTGCCTGTCTCAGCAGCTTTGAACGAAACATGAAACACGTACAAAAAAGTAACCCATTTCACTCGACAGCTCCAGGCAGTGCGATGTGACAAACAGCATCACGTAAACTAGAAAAAAACTAAGCACGAACACAGTCGTGACATGTTTGTAAATGTTGCCAGATTATAAACAACCCCTCCGCATGAATTTGTGTCTTGTATCGTTTATATTTCAATTACAGAGTCCGTCCACGTCCACGACAGTACACACGACGACGAATTTCTCGGGCTTATCTATTAGATTACCACAATCCTTCCGAAGAGGTTATCGCACGGTAGCCCTTCTGTTAAATCGATGCGTTATCGCCAGATATGATTTATTTTTAACTTATCGTTACTTGATAAGAAATACGTGTACAAATATCCGTTGGCTACTGGTTTCCATTTATTTGGGAAAATGTCTCGCATCGTCAGATGTACAAACAAACAGCTGCACCGGACGGAGGGCCACCGCGTTCCTGAAAACTGCCATTAGTTTGTGTCAGGGCAATTCAAATAGAAACTGTGTGCGGAGTAGAGGTGTCCAATAACAAAACACACGAACACGCTTGTCAAACAAGGCTCACCAAATATTATCCGACCGCCACACTGTATTATGTCGTGGATTTGTACTAACACAAGCAGTGTATGGGACGACAGAAGCGCGACGTGGCGGGTGTTTGCATTGGAACTTAGAAAGGTTATAATATAACACTCGCCAGGAGGAAAATGTTACATAGAACGGGCAAATACTTTTTTGACATTTTGAGACCAACTGTGCGCCTGTTATTTATGTAGGGACGAAATAAAATGAAAATAAAACGAAAACAATATGGACGGGCAGTTTAAAAAATCGTCTGTTGAACGGAGGCTTGAAGAGAGCCGTTTGTGAAGTGCTCTCGACGAGGGCTCTCCAAACAAGCGTCGACGCCAGCCAGCGTGCTTAACCTGCCCTGTTTACACCCGGCGAACACCTACGTACCGTATCATATACACTTGTAAACCTGAAGCATAAAATTATAATTCACCTTTAGGATGTCGAGCAAACGGATCCAAGACCATTAAAACATATAATTTTACACCAGACCCCATCGAATAAATTAAAAGCAATCGAAAAGAATCGCACATACAATCTGGAATTATCGAGCTGGCAACCGTTCAGAATATAATTTGATCCGCGGCCGCCCGTCACAGTCAGTCATAATGGAAATCATAAAATTTAAAACATCGCCCGTAAAGTAAACAATGGGCAAAAAGAGCAAAATTTATAAACGGTGGGTGTAAGCGAGGCCTGCCCTCAGGTGCCCTGACGTGCAGTCTTGTTATTTCTCATCTCAACTCTTATAAAATAAAATGTTAAGTATTAAAAGCAACAAGCGGGTGGTTATCGCGTGAATTGTGGCGGACTCGCTTGTGAAGTGTAGATGTTTGCAACACTTTAATTTCTAGCTCTTACACTACCAGACACTATTAAATACCAGATAACTTTTTTTAAAGAATTTTTACTGCTCTCGAAACCAGTAACGACAGCGAAGAAACTTTTTGCCCCTTTTAATACTTTTTGGACAAACCTACATTTCGACTACGACAAAAAACGCCACTCCTTTACCTGTCAGTTTTACAACACTACAATTTCTATTTAACAAGGTATGCAGCCAGTAAGTGTAGAGGATGAGGTTATTTAGCTATTTAATTACACGGTTTTCCACGCCTTCCGTCATGGGACAGTTTCCGGGCAGAGCGACAAAGCGACAATGCTCACCGCTCCGATCACAAATTGGATGCGCCCCTCACTAACTAGCCGTATTCGATGCCCAACAGAGCAGAACAAGATTGGGCAATCAACACTAACAAATGATCGGTTTTATATCACTCCAGAGCCTACCATTACAAACGACGCGATTGAATATTAACTAACTCCGTAAATTTACTAATTCATTTGATGGATATTATCCGCCAGACGTGTAATGTTAGTAGCTAGTTAAATTCAAATGAGAGAATGTTTAAATATGCATGTGATTTGAATCGAATAACAAACAAAACAAATTCAATTAATTTCCCAGCCATAGCCGCAGGATAACATCTGTTTTGAATATAAAATACACCAACACGTACCGTCGTCCCTTGTTCAAACCCCAATAAAAATGAGACCCACACAACTGACTATAACAAAAAACAATATATAAAAAACGCCTACACGTACGTACATCTTAAATTTTGATCTAACGACCCTGAAGGATCCATTATTATTAATAAATCGATGTCTAAATAAAACATACGGGTAACATAAAAATATTGAATAAAAAAGGAGGATAAGATTTTTTTTTTTTTAATACGAGACATTTATTAACACGGACGCGCAGTGGTACGAGATAAAACAAACATGGCGGGCGGCGCGCGCGCATATAAACATGGAGTTTATCGTGGGAGGCTGTCACAACACGCGCCCATTGGGCATTGCTGACGCACCGGTGAAAGCTATGGAGACACCCTACGATATAAGACGAGATGATGTTATCTCACACTTACATTTCAAGCCTACGCATCGCCTACCTCGTCGTCATTTTTAGTGGACACAACTTCAGATTCCAATATTTCGATAATCATTAACACACTTTGATAGTCATCAACTTCATGAATCGTTGGGCAACAACACACATATTTACCATGTGGAATACCTTTGAACTAAACAACTTTTGTCTGGAACTCAAGACCGTATCACAGACAAACCTAATCAAATTTCGGTAGTACAACAAAATTCAATTAACAAGAAATGATTCGACAATATAGGTACTGTTTGGAAGTCCATAATAGAAGCTTAGACTTGAAGAACGAGAGAATCAGAGTGTTGATCTTTAATTAAATCTCACTTCGGTTTCGATTTTAATAATTGAAATATTTTGCCCATAATTAAGACTTCGAAAATAAGTCTTAATCGACTTTATTTGCTAACTGTACCAACCCTTCGAAGTTCTTGAAAAATATTTTCAGCTTCTAAAGCTCTTAAATTGAATACATAAATAAACTACATTACAAACTATCACCACTAGTGGAGAACCAATTAACTTCATAAATAGCCTATTCAAACGTAACAAGGTTCTAACAGGGCGGAAAAAGCGGCGCAGACGCTGCGTTTACCAACAAAACAAAACAACAAAGAAACGAGTCGTGATCTCCATCACAGATCCATCATCGAGTGCCGGCTGTTAAGATGGATTGCCCGTATTATCCCAACAAGCACCTCCGGATAACCGACCAAGTTTCAACTGCCGACAATCTGTCCAAGTCACCTCTTTCTACAGCGATCCAATTTTACTTTAAGTAGTAACTAACTAGGGTAGCTTATTTCCATATATTGCTGTAATAATTGTGTCGCTATCAGATTGAATATAGTGTCTTAATAATACAGCAAGTGATTTATGTTTACCGAATATAGATTTTTGGTGGATATCCGCAACAATGAACCCTCCTGCACAGCTGCATTTCCTGCGAAACGTTTGGCTTCATTTAAAAAAAATATTAAAACTCTAGCTTTACATCAAAAGACTTTTTGGAACCAGTATTCTAATTAAGAGTTCTTATTAAGAATTATGAATGAGTTAATTGATATTATGACTTGGGAACGTCGAGGGGAATCCACCCGTCGCAAGAGATTTAACCATAAGTTTATAATAACAGCATGCGGTGTCTATAAATCAGCATTAAGGACGTAACCAAGGGAGATTTCGTTTTCGGCGGCGATTAAAGTCGACTCGAAAACAAACAGGATCTCAGCCACGCCTCTCGCCTCTTTTTTCAAAGCCTTCGAGCGAGTCCGAGCATTATTCCACCTGGTTGCTGCCCATTACAATTAGACGGACCTCTTTTAAAGTAGCTACCGGTTCTAAGATAACCGTCAAACGACACGACACCTTATTTTTCAACTTATTTAAAGTCAGGAAAACAAACGAATAAGAATTTCGTACCAGGCCACGCAAAAATGCGAACTACGATCAGTTAAAACAGTAATGTTCGAAAAAAAAACGAGAAAAGCCAATTACAAACTAAAATAAAAACCAAATAAGCGCGCGCAGTCTCGCTAGTGTAAAAAGGAAAAAAAGTTGAGCAGTAGACTTTTAAATGATCAGGAAAAGTGCTCCTACCAATCGAAGTGGACAAAAGAAAGAATTAAGTCGTGTCGTTAATGAGGCAACATGTAGAAGGGAGCAGTCTGTGCAATCTCCCGTGAATTATCTCATGTTCTAAACTCGAGCGAGCGGTTCTAATGGTAACGGCCGACCCTAACAACTAACAACCCAAACAAAACCGCACATTTTGATTACACTACCCACCGGCGAATGTTGAAGGGGTATTAGCATACTTACAGTCAATATTCAACTTTCGCACGACTCTGCTACACTGGCGAGCTGGCAAATAAAAACATGCAGTAAAGAGAAAAGTAAACATTTCCATTCGGAATATTCTCGTAAATATTTCTGAGTTGGATTTGAATTTGCATTTACAAAAAGAGTGTGCGAGACTCTGTGTGCCCACATCTCTCTCACATTAGCTCGCGCATTTGCATTCCTCTTCATACTCACACGACACGTCCCCACGACCAGCTAGCTACACGATGGAGTTTTTTCTTCACAGAGCACCTTTCTTTAATTTATACATAAGGTATAAAACGCAGCTGCGACGGTAAACCCATATTGACTTTTATAACACATTATTTGCATGGGTTTTTGTCTTTTTTTCTTCGAGGCAGAAACGTGACCGTAGAGCGGAGGCGAGCATTTCCCCGATCACGACGCTGCGATGCAATCAGACGACAGTGGGACACTCGTACATGGTAATGTGGCCACAGCGCACGAGATCCACGATACACTCCACAGACACAATTAACCTAGCAAGCCCGCATACCTCGTTAGCTTTAACGTTCTTCAAATCTAACTTGTATTTGAGGACTGCTGATTGACTTAAGATTAGGATTTAAGTATGTTGTCGGTTCTTGGACTTGGACTACTGTATATTCCAGTACGCCAGTACATATAACTAGCATTATTTTGGCAATGCTGTGGAAACTTTTTCATACTTACATAAGACTTTTACAAAAGTTATTCGAGCACTCATAAATAAGTGTGTACCTCCACTCATTACTCAATAAACGTAAATCATTTACCAGTAACCTCATTAGGCTTATTAACACCATCTCAGTTTAAACTTAATCCGACAAAATTGATGGACGGGGCGAGGAAATGACGTACGGCGGTACTGCAGCCATGTTTTTAAAATCCATACGCGGCCATAACGAGTCGAGTTACGAGCGGTTAAATAAACGCAGTCTCCCATTACTGCCATTAAATACGTACGATTGGCTCGAACCTACTGAGCTCGAAATAAAGTATAACCCGAACGTGAACGCAATCGCATTGAACGACATTAAGAATTAAGGAAATGAGTTTTACGAACGTTCCGCTATAAAATAAGATACAATAAATAAATCCTAACGTTTATTTTGTATTCCACAGATCTCTACTTCTCTACTTGTATTAAATCGGGAATATTGTAACTAAATTGTGACACACACAAAGAATAGATACATTTAGATGCCACTCAGCGATAATGTATAATATTCTGGATTTCTTATAAATTCCTCCACATCTACTTACATATATAATATAGTCGAAACTACAATTTAATCGTACTGTGGGTAGAATATGATCACCTTTAGAGTGTAATAACGACCTGTAGTAACCAAATATTAGTCCACGCGCACCTCCGAACGGATTCGACCAATATTTGTTCTCTACAACTGCTTCCCAAAAGTGTATTTTCTTATTCAACAGCTTCTACCGTTCAGCGCCCGCGAGGGTGTCGTGGTGTTTGACTAACCTGCCTTATGGAGGCAGGTTAGTCAAACATTAACTTCCCATGAAGACAGCATTCGTTTATTTATTTCAAATGATGCAAATGTCATTAACTTCGAAAATGAAATAAATAGAACATTAGCTACTGATTATAACTGATTGGTTGCAGTCACTAAATTTAAAAGTGAACCTTTCAAAAACCAAGTTAGTCCAATTAAGAAATTACAGGAGTAAACCCATGAAATTGAATATAAACGTGTCTAATATAACCATTGAAGAAGTAAACAATGTTAATTTTCTGGGTGTGACGATAGATCAACATTTGAATTGGAAAGAGCATATATTGCAAAAATAAATAAAAAAATATCTAGTGCTTGTTATGCATTATCTATCTTGGCAGAACCACAATTGTTGATATCACTAGAAATACCTATTATGGAAATGTTTATCCCTATTTAATTTATGGGGTCATTTACTGGGGGAACTCGACTAATGTACAGTAGTAAGTAAGTAAGTTCTCCAGAAAAAATTTACTCGTATCAGGACAATATAAATATAACATGCATAGGACTGAATTGTTGAGAGTTGTATTTAAGACAAAAGGTTTCCTAACGCTGACTGGAATTTATATACTGGAGTTATGTTTGTTTGTCAAAAATAATATGCATTTTTTTAATTTTAAATGTGACTCAAACAGAAATGTTCGTAGACAATACAAATATCTCTCCTCTTATCCGAATGGCAAAGTAGGTGGGATAATTCCATCAAGGGCCGGCACCTCCATCTGTTCTTTCCATCCGTTGGCGATCGGCTGGCTAAGACATGGCTGGTGGTTGACCACTGCGTTGCCCAATTTCTCACAGGTCATGGCAACTTTAAAAGTAAACTGTATTCTTTTAAACTTGTTCCTTCCCCTTTGTGTCAGTGTTCTACATCGAACTGTGAATTTGAACAGTCCGCACATCACATCTTGTGGGAGTGTGTTCTTTGGCAGAATGAACGCAATATTATGTTGGATAGTGTACAAGTTACATCCGGAGTCGTTTATTATACGGACCTTGTAGAAACTAGAACCAATTTCCGTGCGTTCAGGCGCTTTTGCCATACCTATTATTGGAATCAATTGTAACAGCTAATACCTACTTAGGACCCATTAACTTAATCAAATTTTATTCCGTGGTGTTTGGCAATCTGGGCTTCTCCCAGTTGCAATAATGTCCCTTTGTGCCGTTTGGCCTAGTTCTGTTCTGTCTCCTGCTTGTTATGGAGGGAAGTGGAAAAAATATCTTTTTTCTTACTCCTCCGCTATTCTTTTCTGATTAATTTCGTTGCGGGACCCAAGACAGTTGAATCGTTTCTCCGGGACTCGTCGAGCTTCATTGCTCGGCGTTTTTCTGGCGGTCGCCACTGTTGATTCTGGCTTTCAGGAGTTGCAGTGGTTGGGAAAAGTGTGGCGGGTTTGTCAAAAGACAATACAAATATAATATTAATTTGTCTTCTATAAATAATATGATTTATTATAAAAGTACATATATTACTGCCATTCGTGTGTACAACCAACCGCCAATAGTAATTAAGCAATTAAATGGAAATATATACAGTATGTTAAGAAAACCCTGTCCGACCCGTGAAGGTGTTGTTAGGTATCGATAACTGATTCTACTAATGGATACAAAACCGGGCTAAACTTAAAAAAAAAATCCCCCTAAAAAAATAAATATTATTTCGCAAAAAGAGGTAACTTAATAAATGTGCGTTAACCACCCTTCTGCGGGCGGCGGGCGGCAGGGCACGCGGCACGTGGTCGCATCGCTAATCGCTCTTAATAATACCGGTGTTGTCACTTTATTAAAAATTACCAAATTTCGGGGAAGTTGGAATTAATTCGCGGGAAAAAAAGATTATTTCAAAATTCATTTGTATTGGTACTATGATGATTACGTAAAATTTTATATTATATTTGGTCATGTGTTTACCTAACCTTTATTATCCTTATGGGTCGGACAGGGTTTTCTTAACATACTGTATAAAACAATGTTAAAGAAATTTTTAATAGATAATGTGTTCTATAATTTAAATGAATATTTTGGTAAAAAGTAATTTATAATTGTAATTAAGACTTGTCGTATTGTTTATAAATCTTTTATTCCTTGGATGTTGCATGTCCGACTTGGATAGGCTGTTGAGCCAAAGTATTTTATTTACATAATTAATTAACATATGTACACAGTTACGCAACAAATAAATCTTTATCTTTAATTATAGATACAGAATTCGACTTTTCCCTGACAATAAAACAATTAATTGCAATAACAGTATAATAATAAATTCAAGATGGAAATAAAATATCCAGTCATGCTTGGTGAACGATACGACTGTTAAAATGTTTATTTTATTTCGTTCTAAATAAACATCGGACACAATGACCAGTTTGGGATTAGGAGCCCTAATGTAAATAAAACTAGAGGACAATACGCCAGGGTCGATCCCCAGGGATCGCAGTGACAAATTTGTGTGTATTTTATTGATTCCAAAGTGCCTAGCCGTTATCTAGTCGACTGCTAGGAACTCATAGCGCATTACAATAACCCTTATTCCGAATAAGAATGTAAATTTTGGGGCATGCGGGTCCTCGCAGCGGGCCCTGCACCGCAGGGGGCTAGCCCTACAGAAACACCACGACTCGACCCATCTCTACGCCATGCTGCGAAACATACGAATTCACTTTGAGACATGTCAAGATTTACTGTCCAAATCAATCTATGTCATAGATTTGGTTTCTTATAGTCTTGTCAAAACACACTGGAGGCTCAAACAAACGTCACATGATGCAGTTTATTGTGATGCAAAGATTATATTAGATGCCATTTCACGCTGTGTTTAAGGACAGCTGTTGGGTGGTCGTCCCTTTGATAACGCACATATGTACATTATATGAGTTATGAGTAAGCCAAGTAAACAACCTCTTCTGATAGTTTAACAACGATATCCTGAATATCTTTTCTGGCCACAAATTCAACGAAACACATTAGCAATAAACTTGAATTTTCATTGGAAATCATAAATCTAGGGACACTTTGGTTACCCATCGACAATAAAACGTAAGTGTGCATTCGTCAATTCTACGACAGAGACCTATAAAATATTATTATTTAGGAGCTCATAACTGGAAAGATTTACTGACCATAAAATAAGGTAAGGTGACCACATCACCACGAATAACAAAACCTTTATTCATTGTTGATCCTAGAAGAATCTCAAGTGGCAGACTAGTAGTGCATCGCGGGCCATGGAACAATTCTTCATTTAGAGGCACATGATGGATAAGTTCGAGTGGCAGCTATATCCGGTGCAAGCAAATTTAACTCCAAATAGCTGTGTTTATTCAGGGGTGCACTGAACCATAAAGCTCAGTTGAGTCGTAACAACGTCGACCGCGTTAAATTCTTCAATACCATCATAATGCTCAACTTTAATTGCTTTCTTACGAACCCATAAAAATCCAAAGTGGCTGCAGTTCAATATTTACGAGTCCGGTTTAAATTTTAAGCGTAACGTTATTAAATCAAAACAATTACCATATTAGAGAAGAGAGTTACTATTGTTCAGTTCTAACTAGTGCGACTTATAGTGTAATATGAATATCGGCTCTATATATTAATGCTATTTTAACGTCAAACGTTTAGGGCTTTATCGACACCCATAAACTTGATCACAATAGACGTTGTGGCAAAAAAGTTAAATTCAGTCGCGACCCCATTGATTAATTTGTTTCACCATTAGAATTCTCTTCACGGGCCACAAAAATGTCCCAGTGGAGAGCATCGCAGCCGAATTTTGGGGCATTATTTATGGTGTGCCATTCTTTTCAAAAGACTGTATGATTTACAGCCGGCCGTACAAAAGCCACTGCCTTATTATGACGTGCTGGCCGTGCATTGTGCCAGCATATTTATTCGTCCGATTGTGCGCAATGTTTGTTTATTTTTAGTCCTTCTTCGTAAATACTGTATTGTCACCAAACTATGACACAATCGAGTGGGTCGATATTTCACGGTCCTTAATTACGACAATATGAATTCGAAAAATGTTTTGCCAACAAAGCACATTTTGAAACTTTTGTCATATCAAATCTTTTTTAAATTCTACATTCAAAATGTAACATTGGATACTGAAAAAACTAGTAAGAGAGATTGTATGGTCAAACAAAATGAGCAGTAATATACCAGTGATCCATGAAAGTACTTACGAGTTATCGAGCTGTTAACTAGGAAAAGAATGGCGTTCCATAATGATAGTATGTGGTATCGTGTTTAGAAGTGATTAACACCACGCACAAGCTAAGCGAGAGTGTACACATAGACAGAGAAGCTGGGAAAGGCAGGTATGCTCGTTCGGTGCCCCCGTGCTGACGCCAGCCATATTTGCTCTTGCGCGCCAACTGCCCGTGTGTGGTCCCTCACTATTTTAAATTATAAATAACTAACAACCAAAAACACGAGCATTTATTTACGTATAAGTAACGCTTTACCGACTTGGACGACCATAAAATCCATCACTCATAACCAATAGTCATACATAGTTAACGTTGTGTGAAATTTTAACATGTTAATGCTTCACACTGTCTCTAAGTGCATTAAACAATTTAGATAATGTCTCTGAGACGCAGAAGCTTTGCAAATATTCAAAACATTAAGAAGCTTTTAGTAGCGTAGTGCCCGTAGAAAGAGAATGGCAGCTTTGATTCATGTAATAATGTGCGTAAACACAAATAATATTACATTAAATTAGACACATTTATTTGCACATTCTCTCCTAAAGCAGAACAGGGTCGCGTGCGCCACCCGGCCGCCTATTCAATTACGCTGCGTAGCCAACAAAATTGTCCCAGCATTATCCTTAATGGCACATTTTTGAGCTCCCACAATCACAAAGGAAATATAAAATACTAGTCGTGTGCCATCACTATGGGAGTTCTAATATTATGCTCGTCGCATCATAGTCGCGCGAGATACTTCCTTCGTAGGCTATTAAAGCAGTCATTAACTATGGACGTGGGATTATGGGTCAGCGCCGATAATCCTCGACCCCAAAACAAACACAGACCTCATCTTTAATAGCCGAACAAAAACAAAAATGAGCCATAATGTCATTAGCTAAAACGTTAACGAGTGTCCATGTCGGGGCGGCTGCTATTTCGGTTTGGGCACATTCCACGCGCTCGTATATCATCTATCATGGTCGGAGAACTGTCAGGTTTTAAACTGAGCTTAAACTGTGTTCGGTGCTGGCTCGTCGGCGATGGCAGTTGATGGACGCGTCGTGACGGCTCGTCGACGTTCGCTCACCAGCCAGAGGGACGGACACAACGTCTGACCTCTATCTATCTATGGCACAATGCTACATGCGCTACTGTTCAGTGCATTACTCGCGGTAATTGTGCTAGTTTTAGTCTTATATTATCGTCATCGAGTGGCGGAAGCATCTCGTCGGGGGCCGTTGCACCTCATCTCGCTAGTGACCCGTTTTTTGGGCGCATGCCCACTGTTCCAGTCTGGTAACGCTCCCCCGTGTTCCCGAGGGAGATTGGCAGTAATGGTATTACACTGCTACTATTCACAAGCTTGTAACACTAGATTTTAAATCGAATCAAAACTTTTAAAAATAATATCAAACATTATGTGTATAATGTATACCTAAGATGCTTATTATTTTTTGAGTGTACAAAAATAACCGTATCACATACTGAAAAGCAAATAAATCTGAAAGGAAAAGTCCTAAACATGGTTGGAAGATCTAACAAAAAGTGACAACGTGCGACTTGCGCTAGCGCAGCAACGCTGATCGATCGAAGCTTTTTGTCGCGTTGACATCTCCATCCATTCGGGCAAATTGCCGAGCGGGCACAAAACCGAGGTGTGATTGAGAGGTCGACCCTCGCCGGCGCCCGAAACCATTATTTTGAATATGTTCAACTATCGATCACGCGGAGAAAAGTAATTTTAGAACGTTGATCTTTCCACGTGATATGTACCGCGTATAGCATAAAGATTTTTCATTGTCAATTCGACAGATGAACGAGCTTTCTACATGCCTTTGTTTTCATTATTCATTCATTATTCATTCATATTCACTGTATGCACTGCATATTTTTTTTTTAATTTACATGTACTTATTAGTTACTAAAGTTTTCATAATGGATAGTCGTTGGATTCAACAAAAGCGCAGTTTAATTCTTGACCTTAGCCTTAAAATAACTGATTTCTCACTAGATTATGCTCGTTTACAAAGCGCCAGTCAAGAGATTCAGTACAAATTAGCCGTGCCTGCTCACGGTTTATTGCCCAGAGTTTCGCTTTATTTATAAAAGATCTATTTATTCAGCTGTCGACTGACCTGGATACATTGCCAACTTGTCACTATTGGCTGCAAACTGTCTCAGGGTTGAAATTCGGTTTTGGTGTATGGATTTACATAAGTATGTGTATTGTATTGTATGTTTTTATTTGGAGCTTTGTTTGGTTGAGAATGATAGACAAGTTAATAAAGTTTTGCATGGACCAAAACAGGGTCAATTGATTTAGCTCGTAAGGTTTTATGTTTTTCATCTTGATAATTAATTGTAAAAATAAATATTTTAAGTTCAGTCAAAAAGATTTCCCGTATCGATAACGATCATGACAAACAGCTGTCCATTCACAAACAAAATGAATAGTGATTAAAGTTTGAACTAAAAAATATTTTACCATTGTGTTGTCTACAAGTACAGAGCAAAATTGTACAAAAAGCTGTTGCACCATGGCCATAAATACGCGAATATTATGCTTATCTGCATAACAAGATGTGTTTGTTGCACCTTGCAAGTGCGTACATCGTAAGTGAAGTAAAAACTTGTAACACTTTGGTGGTTAGAACGAGAATGCATGGTAGTTTATGGTACATGGTTATAAAATGTCTATTCCATAAAGATAGAGCCGTAATGCCAAGCTACCAAGCTAGTAACTATGGCTTGGGTACACAGAACTAGCTTCATCTCTAGGCTAGTTAACATGTAAGAAAACAAGTAAGCTAGGGTCTTAAGCTAGGATAATTTATAGGACGGGGTTTTTTTAAACCAGTATCACCCCCATCTAATATCCTGGATTGTGTACTAGCTTCAAGTGGTCAAAGCTAGTATAAGATTGGCTAGTGTGTAGTGATTACTTACGCGTTTTATTTTTCTGATCGTAACATGTGTACCGTACTAGTTTAAAATTATCTGGGCCCTAATTCTATGCAGTGATTATTATTCCTCTCGAAATATTACCACAAGCAAACATCGTCAATGGCTCCGAATCTCTTGTTCAGACTACTAGCTAAACTAATTTCGAGTTAAGCGCACCTTTTTCTTTCTATTTCATTATGAAAAGGATAGAAGATAACATTTTAATTTAATCCTGTCAAATTAAGATATTCCGTAAGACAGTTAGACGCGATTAAAAACATGGCGACCAAAAATGCATCATTTTACCTCAAGCGCGGACTAATTTGACAGGTCTAAACTGACATATTATGCCCTGTCCTATTCTTAATGAATTATAAAGAAAAAGATTCACTGAACTTAAATTTAATTTAGCTTGTGAAAAAAGAAACGGCGCCAATATTGTGTTTAGTAGAAATCCCAGCAACGGCAAGGAATTCAAATTTCAATCATACAGATAACATTATTTTGACAGTTCAAATCATGCCAACTTCACATTTCGCGCGGTTTCGATTAAATACAGGCTAGTAAAAAGAGGCTTTAGTTTGCTGTCCTAGCTTTGAATAGCTAACCTCGTGTAACCCGGGCATAATGGCGGGAATGCGAGAATGAACTCACACCGCACGTGCGCCGATTGCTTTGTTTAGTTAGTAGGTTTATTGGACAATGCGTAATAGTCTATTAAATGCTTTTGTGTTTACTGATAGTGCTATCAGAATAAAATTGTCTGTTCTGATTGGGCCATTAAAAAGGATTGAGGCGTAGAGCACCTACGCAATTCGTTACTTAGTCAAAAAATATGAGTGAGTGAAAATGAGATATATACCTGGTTTTGTAAAATAATAAATGTATTTTTTTTTTTATATAAAATTATAAACTAGCGCTTGACCGCAATCCCGCCTGATGGTAAGCAGTGACGCAGTCGTTGATGGTAAAGCGCACTAGTTTATTAAGAGCCTATTCACTCTAGCCTTGATGACACTCAAATTGTAGTCCGACGGAAACACCGCCGCTGGCAAACTGTTACAGTCCCTTGATGTACGCGGTATAAAGGAGGAGGCGAAACGCTTCGTCCGGATCGTAATGGTGTTAACAACGTAAGCGGGGAAACTCGCCGTACGACGGGTCGTCCGATGGTGGAACGGAGATGGGGGAATTAAATCATGCAATTCCTTCGCACACTCCCCAAAATGCATCCTATAGAAGACCGAAAGGCTGGCTACTCTACACCTGTGCTCTAGGCTTTGGAGACCGTCTCGAGTTAAGGGCCTTAGTCTCATTTAGTAGCGTAAAATGGTCACTTTAGGAAGCTAATTTCTAATTAACGGCTTGGTTTTGAGATTTGAAAAAAATATATCTTGTCTATTGATTCATGTACAACATTTACTAAAGATGATTTTTTCGTAGGATTTTGCCTTTTGCCTTAAAAAAATAGTTACCAAAACGCTATTTTTGGCTAATATTCGTTATTACTTCTAAACGGCATTGATGTGTGGAAATTTTTCAAGGTGATGGTGATGAAAAATTCGCGGTTAGAAGTGCTACAAATTTGCAAGAGCGTATTTAAATCCATCAACATTTGCCAAGAAAATATCCTTATTTTGAAACATAGGTTTAGAGGTGCTCTGCGCGGGCGCGGGCGGCAGTCGTGCGTTAGCATTCAGACGGGAGGGTTGTGTCGCTTGCTGCTCTGCTCCGGCTATCGCCGACTACGCGTGGTTGTCTGTGTGAGTGCAAATATTTACGAGCGAATCGTGTCAGTGTACGTTCATAGATTAGCTCGCAAATGAGAATTGAAGATGCGTCTGGTGGCGTAAGTATCTATCTACCTATACTCTTGTATTTATACCTACATATTACTGTATTTTTCTTTATAATTACTATTAGCTTTTGTAACCATTTTTCTTTTAAAATTGAAGTTAAACAATTACGAATTGTTCCAGAAAATCTAGAAAGAAATCTTTAGACTTGAAAGGCAATAATCCGACTAACTACATCCGCTGATAATATAGAAGACTCTATTCAGGTGAGTAAACACTCGCACTTAGATTATAATTTATAGGTTTGTAAGGAGATTTAAAAATAAAAATCTTATTAGAAATTTACGTAACTTGAAAATGTGATTTTTTGTTTATGGTGATATAAACCAAAAATTAGGACTCAATTAAAGGTTTTGGTGTAAAAACAGTTTTACAAAAAGTTTTGAGTTGATAGGACTTTTAGTTTTTGCGATATTAGCAAAAATGTGTAATAAAAACTCTTACTTGGATTATTTTAAATGATTCTTCCTGTAAATATTTCATTTCTATATGTAATTGTTTAAAGTAGCCGAAGCCGATGGACGCGGGCTGGCGGGCTTGGAATGTCACAGTTATCAGTAAATTTTTTGACGTCCTCCGTGGCGCAGCGGTCAACACGCCTGCCTGCGACGTGGAGGCCGCGGGTTCGATTCCCGGCCAGGTCATGATGGAAAACGATCTTTTCCTGATTGGCCTATATTTATATATGTATCTATTATAAATATAGTATCGTTGAGTTAGTATCCCATAACACAAGTCTCGAACTTACTTTGGGGCTAGCTCAATCTGTGTGATTTGTCCGTATATATACAGTATGTTAAGAAAACCCTGTCCGACCCGTAAGGATAATAAAGGTTAAGTAAACACATGACCAAATATGATATAAAATTTTACGTAATCATCATAGTACCAATACAAATGAATTTTGAAATAACTTCCCCGAAATTTGCAAATTTTTAACCCTTTAACCGCCACGGCACTGATCCCTTTGACGAACCTCCAGCGCCACGACACTTTAGGTATAAGTTGGAACAGTGTTGCGAATACTCAATATCGATGCATTTATTTATTCACAATATTAACCTTTCGAGAATATTTACTTTTATACTGCTCATACATACAGTATGTTAAGAAAACCCTGTCCGACCCATAAGGATAATAAAGGTTAGGTAAACACATATAATATAAAATTTTACGTATTCATCATAGTACCAATACAAATGAATTTTGAAATAATCTTTTTTTTCCGCGAATTAATTCCAATTTCCCCGAAATTTGGTAATTTTTAAAAAGTGACAACACCGGTATTGTTATAAGCGAATAGCGATGCGACCACGTGCCGCGTGCCCTGCCGCCCGCCCCCGCGAGCGGCAGGCGAAGGGTGGTCAACGCACATTTATTAAGTTACCTCCTTTTGCGAAATAATATTAATTTTTTTTAGAGGGATTTTTTTTTTTAGTTTAGCCCGGTTTTGTATGCATTAGTAGAATCAGTTATCGATACCTAACAACACCTTCACGGGTCGGACAGGGTTTTCTTAACATACTGTATATAGAGGCATTATTATAAAAATATAGGTAAGCATATACCTAAACTTAATAACACTACAAAATCTGTTCTTACCCTACCTACCGATGTACCTTCTTAATATTAAATAATTCCAGCCTATGAATGTATCATTTAAATTTTGGTTAGTATCCATGATGAACCTTAGTAGGTAGGTATGTTACAAACAAACACAATTACTTGTCAAATTAAAATATCGATTTAAAAAATAAATTAAACTTATCAAATCAACATCACTTCTATGTTGAGAACTGTCGTCGCTTCGCAATTCATGATTACAAAATATTTAATAACTCTTCGTCTTCACGAAACACGAAAAAGGCCTACAACACTAGTTGCACTGAGCGATAAAGCTTCTCCTGTAGCAATTTAAAATGAGATTAGTATTATATGAAACATAGATAACAAATTAAAAAAACAGTAAACTTATTTAGTCCGTTTACTATCCCGCGGACAAAAAGACGGTATGACATTTATGTAAAAAAAATGATACGCGTAAAAATTAGAATTAAAATATTAGGATACAAATAATAATAAATAACAACAAATAAAATAACTAAATAAACTGTATTTTCTTTAAAACAAAATAAATGGGTAAATAAGTACACATATTATTATTTAGCTGTCCTTTTGACTGAGGATAAATAAACAGACTTGAAAACAAGAGTTATTTACCGAATTATTATCACTATCCGTTGAACTGCTACTACTATAAATATCATTGTTTGCTTGCTGCAATATATTTAATAGTTCTTCGTCGTCGTATAACATCATCGATAACTTCTCGACACTAGCTTAGATGTAATAATAATGTGAGCACATGTTATCATGGCGATGGCGCTGACGTTTATTCAAAATATGACTAGTTGACCTTGAGCCGCACATAAAATTACGACGACGGCGTTCGCGGATAGCCTGTACTAGTGACGTTCTGGAGTTAGTTTGTACTTAATATTTACCTATACTTATTTGTTGATTTCTACATATTACTTCACTAAAGCTTATTGAATTTTGAATAAATAAATAAATGTTTAATAAACTATGAAATTTTGATTAATGTTTACTTGATAGTTTTGTAAAAAATAGGATGTTTTTTATTAATTTACTATCAGGAGTTTCATATGCGGTACAACACTAGTCTACATGAAATTATGGGTTCGGCGAAGTAGGTTGATATTTAGACGTATCACGAACTGAGAACATGTAATTATTTCAATCAATTAGCTAAAATATGTATTTAATACTGTTAAAAATAAAGTAATTACACGAAATATATTAAGATTCAGTAAGCAAATTCAACATTTATTGTACATTTTTTAAATGACAGGACTTTCTACACAATATTGTGACGTGGCGCCTGATGTAATGTTCTTACAACACGTAATATTATGGCGTTGGCGGTTAAAGGGTTAAAAAAGTGACAACACCGGTATTATTATGAGCGAATAGCGACAGCGATGCGACCACGTGCCGCGTGCCCTGCCGCCCGCCGCCCGCGGAAGGGTGCTTAACGCATATTTATTAAGTTACCTCTTTTTGCGAAATAATATTTATTTTTTTAGGGTGATTTTTTTTTAAGTTAGCCTGGTTTTGTATGCATTAGTAGAATCAGTTATCGATACCTAACAACACCTTCACGGGTCGGACAGGGTTTTCTTAACATACTGTAGGATATATATATATATATATATATATTCTGTTTTTCACAAATAATATTGTAATAACATTTTTCGACTTACAGAAAAGAAGAGAAAGAAACCAATCGACAGAACTTAAAAGTTTAATTTGCTTTTTAGGTCGAACACTAACGCAGTTGATTCTAGGTCAGACATCCATACAGAATGTCGTCAAGAAAATGATAATATTATATATCTCTATGTGCATAAAAAAACGACGCAAGTTCCATCAACATCATTCAGGTAAAATTATGCCTGCATGTCCTACAACCTATATTTTTAGTTTACAAATACATATATCATATACCTGTAAAATTTATTTTTTTGTTAATTCTTAATTAATTTTTCTTGATAAATTCTTAATTCCTTGACATAAATCTCTAACAGTGTTGCAAGGGTTAATTAAAATGTATGTTATATCTTTTTTTAGCTCAAAATATCACCAAAACCTCAACAAATCTCAAGCTTGTTTCATCGAAGGGCGACGCATAATTAATATTGCTTACTTTTATTCAGAACTAAAGAAAATTGCCAAGCACGGAGAATTATAGACTGTGGTTTAGGATCTGTAGATATTGTTGGAGAACGACAAGTGGGACTACATTCCCTATTTATTTTTAAATGCCGTATGTGTATGGAAACATTTTGCACATCCTACAGAAATCAATATCAGCTGTGCAGTTGTAGGAACAATAGAAATAGACTGTGGCCATTCTCAACTGCAAGAAATTTCTGCAGCTTTAGATATGCCTATAATCTCGCATGTTATTTATTGGATCGAAGAATTAAAATTTACAGATTTTAAAATAACTCGTGTTTTATTTGAAACCTCATTACGACGAAGTACATTCAATCCGACGTCACTGACACAGTATAAATAGGGTACTATCTCTTTATGGAAAACGGCCGAAACTACGCGCTTTGTAATCTCAAGGCATCTATATAAAGCACGGTTAGCGCAGCGGTTAAGCTATTGACTGCTGCGCTGCTTGTCGCGGGTTCAATTCCCGCGCGGAACAAATATTCAGAACATGTCCTACAAGTAGTTGTTCCGGGTCTGGCTGTTTGTGTCTGTGAATTTATATGTTTAAAAATGCACCCACGATAAAAGTAATTTCTAGTGTGGTTCAACGTTTTTTTTTTTTTTTAATAAAAATATTACAAAGTGCCTAATGCGCGTTTGGTTTACGTTAACGCGATGAACTCGTTTATGTTATTCGCATTAGTAATTAATTCAAGGACACTGCAAAGACATGATACTCATATACTGAAAAGTAGTGAAAAAAAAATTCAAATATGTTGAATCGGTAGATATTACCATCTACCATTATTTTTTATGTGAATGTTATGATATATTATAATGTGTGGGTACTTGTTTTCCAAATGTCTGTCAGTCTGCGATCGGCCATTAAACTGTGTAACGAGCACTCCTTGATTTTATTTAAACATTGATCAAGAATACTAAAAATATATTATAGTACGATATTACCATTTATTAATGCAAAATATACATTTATCGTCTTGCATCCATACCCCCGTCTGAAATCGTAGGCACAAATCGCGACCTACACGCGGCTTGTCTGCATCTCTGGATATTCTTTGATTGTCGTTTTAGTTTAGCGCGCCACCGCGCGCATTTTACGAATTCGGGAGTACGGCGTTTAGCTCCGCCCACATGCACAAGGTCATTGAGGCTACTATAACCGTTAAGTCAGGGTCACCAATCAGCCTCTTCGCCCGCCTCTCCACCGAATCCAAAGTGGCCAGGTAGGTAGGTAGGTAATTATTAAATATCCACAACATATCAATTACTCTAATCGTAACGTAACGTAATCGTTAATTTATTGACAAACAAACGTTGGTTGTAATACTAATTATAATTCAAAGACAAACTTTTGTTACTCTTACGCTAAATAACAAAACGCAAACTGTGATTTTACATTAAAAACTAGTTGAAATGAATAAAACCAATGAATATTTCATAGTTTATTAGACACGACATTTACCAGTTATTATATCGGATGATATCAATATAGGACGTTTTGATATCTATACTTAATATATTAAAGCTGAAGAGTTTGTTTGTTTGTTTGTTTGAAGACGCTAATCTCAGGAACTACTGCGTCCGATTTGAAAAAATATTTTTGCGTTAGATAGCCCATTAATCCAGGAAGGCTTTAGGCTATATATCATCACATTGCGACCAATAGGAGCGGAGCATAACTAAATCCACGCGAACGAAGTCGCTGGTGGCCGCTTGTTTAATATAATATTGGATTTTTACAAACGCTGGTAGGTAAAATATCTTGGTCCAAAATAACAGTTTTTGATTTCAAGCGAAGCTTGTGAATGTTAATTCTAAAATGAAGCTCGTATCTGTATACTATTGATCGTATACCGCAAACCGCACTAACTTGACTGATGGTTAAGCCAGGGATGGCGTAACAAGATCCACCGTCGAGATGCAAACAAAAAACAACATCACAACTGATAGGTTTTTTCTATAATTTTCACTTAGTATATTATTTACTGAGGAAAGAAATAAAGATTCTATAGAATGAAATCTATAATGTGATCAGTCTTGTTCTAAGATTGATCACATAATAGAATATTTTTTTCTACATATTACAATGGCGAGCATTAAAAATAAGGCCACTCTATTAATAACTTTTTGCATTCGCCGAAGCTTCTTATTGTATACTTGTCGAGTATTCCGTAGCATGTATTCAATAAAACGCCTCTATTTAACACATCGAATTGTGACAATTGCCAACAACTGTAGCAAAATTATCAGATAATAGATAAGCTTGCAAAGGGTGATACATTTTTATTGTTATTTATTTTTTGTGCTTCTGCATGAGCCATGGAATACAAAAACTGAGAGGGGTATTATGCGAAGTTGATGGATCTCCAGTATTCAATCTATCAACCTCGTCGCAGGTGATTGCCTTGTAGACGTATAATCATTTATGTATGAAATAATAGATTTTTACGCTTTCAATAAATATGTGATGTGGGTAATTCTGATTAGAATTATTGACGAAACTTATTTGTTTCTTGTGCCTTAAAATTAACGAATACAAACTTATTAACCAATGTTTAATTAAGAATGCAAAATCTGAAAGTCAAAACCAACATGCCATTACAAAGCTGTTACATTAGAATTTCAGATCCCAACAGCATAATGAATGGCAAAACAACATGCATTTGATAAAGCTACGACAATGACTAATCATTAAAATTGCATGAGGTGTCGACGACAATAGATTGCAGTGCTTAAACGATTAAAGCTAAGCCGACGTCAAGCGTAATTGAAAATAACGAGATGCATATTCATGTAGTGCACATAGGTAGTAAGTAATCCGTCTGTTGCCCGCGGCTTGCTGCATATGCACCTAATTCTATTTTCGTCATCCAGTCTACATCCCCGAAAGCCGTGCTTTCATAATTGCTATTAAATTTACCTCCTATTCTATAACAAACATTTATGTATTCAAAGATAAATCATCTGGTTTTATGGGTCGGTTGGTGTTGTTGACTAACAAACTGCTAAATCGAAGTAAGCAGCAATTACTTGATGAGTATTCCACGCTTTAACCTTCCTACTTCTAAGCTGTAAAAGTATAAACTACAAAGAACAACACTCACATCTTCCTCTTACAGCAATAGCTACAGCAATGCTGAATTTGATTACGTCTTGTAGTTTGTTATCTCGTAATCATAATATCGTACTGATACATGGACACAATTTATATTTTTAATTAACCACTCTCATGCTGATCACGTAAGCATAGCGTACCGTGTTTTGCTTAAGCCGCACCTGCCCGCGGCAAACATATCACACCCCCACAGATTAAAAACTGCTACCCAACCGTCCATGAAATTAAATTTATTTAGGACCCACTCCACATCATCCAGCGTGTCAACTGCATTTACATAAAGAATAGTTTCGAGAAGGATGTGAGCCCATATTTATATTGCGCCGTCGCTGGCTGTTTATTGAAATATTTCATTGTTAATTCTCTAAACGACGTCTTCGTTTAGGGGACGAGATCCGAATGGCGCGGGCTGAATGCAGCATTAAATAGTATTTATTAAAACAACAATGACTATTTCTGATTGTTTATGTTCATTCTATTGTGGTTTCTATACCTGAATTGTGAAAGTGTTATCTCGCAAGATGATGTCCCGGATGAGAGGCTTAATCTTGGAACGGTTAGGATTCACACGTAGAATAGTTTAATACTTGTGACACTGATAGATAATATTTGTATAGGTCTAAGAAAAGAGTGTCCTTTAGATAACAAAATAAGATAACACGACCGGAAATGTGAAGGAAACAAAAAAGGCTTTTGACAAATCGTAAATGTTTCAAATGCAAATACTTTTTGGGTTTCTAAAAAGATAGTCCAATGTCAACAATTCTGTAACCGAGGGAGGAGGTAACGGTGACTAGACGGAATTCAACACTGCAGCGCAGTATCGAATAACGCAAGATTTTTTGTTATGCGCCCACCACAGCTCTAGCCATGTAATCCAAGACGATGGTACAAGATATTTTTACCTTCGTCGGATGCTGGAATTCAATACCGAGTACCTAGATATTTTACTAATAATATATCAATGTACAAACATCTAATTTATAGTACCGTTAGAAGACTGGCAACGTGAAATCTGGCAAAAATACTGTGGTTACAATAAGCATGATTGCCGTAATCAGTTCAACTGTTCTCATTTTATTTTGCTTTGGTTTATATCACCTCATGATTGCTTCTCTTCTCGGATTTAAACCAAACTTTCAAATAACCTAGTATTATAAATAATGAGTTTTTATCTGTGGCTGTATCAAGCAAGGAAATATTATTATTAGGTTTGCGCCTACGTTCCTGGTTGGGGGCTGCTCGAACAACAATGCGCACGGCCACCTTTCTTCAGAAGCAAATAAATGGTACAATTCGTAGGAATTGTGCGTTTTATAAAAAGTACTTTGGTTTGAGCGTCTCTTCGACTCTTTGATATTGCAACATGGCAGAAATTGCGCTTTATAACATTTTTAAAAAGAATATCGTGTTTGAGTATCTAAAATTGAATATTCAGGAAGACAAAAACTTAAAACGCTGAACTCGCTACACTTGGATGTTTGTTGGTCCGTAAGTTCTACAGAATACAGATGAACGATAACAGGTGACCATAAACTATCCTGTCGTCTGATACCGCCTTAACACGCCAAGGGTGCGGGAGTCCCGGATTAACAAGTAGCTATGGATACTGCAATCATTTTACAATTTAGTTTTGATATTTAGTATACACAGGCCTCTTCTCGGTAAGAGAGAGTGGGCCGTAATCTACCACGCTGGCCCAGTGCGGGTTGGTAGATGTCACATGCCTTTGAAATTTTTGACTCTAGGACATGCTGGTTTCCTCACGAGGTTTTCCTTCACCGTTTTGAGAGCAGTGGTGATGAAATAATTTACATAAAGTCATGCACCTGACGGGGTTCGAACATACGACTTACAACTTGTAAGTGACAGCCGACACCATAGGGCCACCGCTGTTGATGGTAGATTACGGCCCACTCCCTATCACCGAGAGGAGGCCTGTGTCCAAACAGTGGGAACATTATTGACTAATTATGTATGTTATATATTATATTATGTATGTATTTAGTATACAATTTAATGTTGGTATTTTCTGCAATTAAGTTGTCGCATTGTTTTTTTTTAATGAAAATTCCTAAATGATGATAGCGTTAAACCAATTTACACTCAGTGTCAGAACATCAAATATGTGGGCGTCAAGTATCACTTCCATACACATAAAGCGACTAGGCAAATAAAATTACATTTTGCCATCTTGTCGTTTCTAATCAAAACGAGTTAAAATATACGTCCCATTCCCATCGTGTCGGATTACACATTTTAGGCGTCGAGTTTATTGGTTGTGTTCCATAGAATCTCCATTAATGTCATCTGAAATAAATGACATGTAGCAATGTACCCGCAGAGCCGATCGAACTGCCTGATACGTCGCGCGGACCATGGAAGCTTTACCAGATAACGCATAAAGATCCGTGATATGTTAATTTTATACGTATGTATTATTATAGTTGTAAATAAATTATCTTTCGTAAAGCATAGAGTTGCAGCGGTAACAGAACCGCGGCGTTCTCAACTGCGCTTGTTATACGCTAGGTAATTTACATACTATTGTATATAGGGGTTTTGGAGAAATAATACGACTTCCTTGAATGCAGTATATGGTCGACTGGCGAACCGTTTATTAAGAGGACAGCGATCGATACACACATAATGTTGAGGGTACAATGTTGAAACATTTTATAACACTACCTACTTACAACATACATTACACCCTACCACTTATTCTAAACTGCTCTTATACAACTAATTTACAATTAAGTATATTATTCATGGCTGGTACCTTGTGACCGGTTTCCTTACACGTTTACTTCGGGTCTCGGATGCTGTTGCTGGTGGTGGTGGTGGTGTCAGTGAACTTACTCCACTATCAGGTTCGCCAACGTCAGTTGGGAGTGGACAAGTTAACATAGACCGTGGAGACTTTCTCCAAATTTGATCTATATGTCTTTTTAAAGGTGGACCATTTTCCCTACTAACTAAGTAATAACGAGATCCTAAGTTCCCTTCAATTTTACCTCTAATCCACTTATCCTCCCTTCCAAAACCTCGAGCCCACACGTCATCCCCTATCTCTAAGGCACGCATTATACCACCCGCACTTTCGACCTGTTTCTGTTGAGCCTCTTCCACTCTTTGTTTAACGCCTTGAACCTTATTGCCCATATTCAACAGATCTAGGCGAGACCTTAACGTTCTATGCTGCAGTAACCTCGCCGGTGACTCTCCCGTCGTGCTATGCACGGTATTCCTATACATAAATAGGTACGACTTCAATGCCGTATCAACCTCTATACCGTCCCTAAAAGCCTTTTTTAACGCATTTTTACAAATTTTAACGGCATTCTCTGCAGCTCCATTCGATGCAGGGTGATAAACAGGCGTAAAAATATGTTTAATACCGTTAACACGCATAAATTCTGCTATTTCAACACCTGTAAAAGGAGGTCCGTTGTCCGATACTATCTCTTTTGGTAACCCAAACCGAGCTAAAACATCCCTTAATACCTTAAGAACTTCCTTTCCGGTCGTTCTTTTCATTTCAAAAGCTTCGATCCATTTAGACGACGAATCCACTATGACAAAAAACGTCTTACCCTGAAAAGGGCCTAGGAAATCAACGTGTAACCTACTCCACGGCTCTGAGATATAGGGCCAGGGTTGAGGGGGTGCTTTCGGTGGAGCTGGAGCTTCCAACCGACATGTATTGCATTCCTGGCAAACACGTTCAATGTCTGCATCGATACCAGGCCACCAAACGTAACTACGAGCCATTGATTTCATTTTAACAATGCCCATGTGACTGATATGCAACTCTTTTAATATAATACTTCGCAATTCCGTTGGTATCACAACTCTATAGCCCCACATTACACATCCCGACTCGACATACAACTCATTCCTTCTAACAAAATAAGCTTGTAGCTCCGCATCGGGACATGAAGGAGGCCAACCTGACCTTATATATATCATGACTTTTCTCAAAACACTATCCATATTCCCCAGTTTACTGACATCTTTACTGGTTATCGGTAAAAAATCCTGTACGAAATTTATATATGTGATTTCGTTCTGCTCTTTGTTCCTTGTACCCACTGGCAACCTAGACAACGCATCTGCACCATTCTTATCGGTAGGTACGTATTGAATTCGATACTGATAACCAGAGAGGACTACCGCCCACCTTTGTAGCCTACTTGCTGCCATCGTTGGAATACCCGTTTTATCCCCAAAAATAGAAACTAGTGGTTTGTGGTCCGTTTTGAGAACAAACTCTCGCCCGTATAAGTACTGATGGAACTTCCTTACTCCAAAAATAATAGCAAGCGCCTCCCTTTGAATCTGCGAGTAGTTTGCTTCCGATGCGTTTAAAACCCGCGACGCGTAAGCGATCGGACGCTCGGTTCCATCGGGCCACACATGAGCTATGACCGCTCCCACCCCCTGCGCACTCGCATCCGTCGTCAGTGTTACCGGCATACGCGGATCATAATGCGCGAGTACCTCACTAGAAGACAACAGATTTTTAATGCTGTTGAAAACTTCCGTACAATCTTTTGTCCAAACAAACTTATTATCCTTCCTTAGTAACTCGTAAAGGGGGGTTAGCCTCATACTAATATTCCTAACAAACTTGGCATAGTACATAACCATACCCAAGAACGATCTAAGTTCGGATACATTGGACGGTATAGGTACCTTTTTTATAGCTTCTACTTTACTTGGGCATGTCTTTACTCCATCTTTACTAATTATGAACCCTAAATAAGATACCTCATCCGCAAAAAACGTACATTTCTCTTTCTTAACCTTTAACCCGTACCGCTGTAATCTATCGAAAACTTTAAATAAAGTATCCATATGTTCTGCCTCGTCCCGGCCTGTCAAAATGACATCATCAAGAAAAACTCCTACCCTAGGCATACCTTCAAAAATTTGTTCAATTTTTCTTTGAAATATCCCTGGGCTTGATGACAAACCATATATCAAACGATTGTATTTATATAACCCCCGATGTGTATTGATTACAGTATATAATTTCGATGGTTCATCCAGACAAAATTGTGCGTATGCTTGAGATAAATCAATCTTTGTAAATTTATGCCCCGAATGTAATTTACTTAATAAATCATCTATTCTAGGTAGGGGAAAACGGTCAACCTCTAAACATTTATTTAAGGTAAGTTTATAGTCACCGCACAATCGTAGCGAGCCGTCTTTCTTAATGACTGGTACGACCGGGGTCGCCCAGTCTGACGTCTCGACAGGTGTGATGATACCGTCCCTCTCCAGCTGATCCAGCGCTTGCTCCACACGCTCCCGCAGCGCGTATGCTAGTGGTCGCGCTCGCAAATATATCGGTCTCGCATCGGGTCGTACACGCAAACTCATTTCACCACCAGTAAAACAGCCGAGACCGTCAGAAAACACCTCAGAGTATCTGTAACGCAATTCATTAATATTAAAAACTTTAGTACTAGTCATATTATTTATACATTGTTGATTGAGTTTGTCAATAACTTCTAACTTAATTTTCAATTCGTATAACCATTCTCGACCCAATAACGGCTCTTTACCGTGGTCTATTACAAATAAATCTAACTCTTTGCAAGTATTACCAAACCGTACATAGGGTTTAATTCTGCCCCGTGGATACACCTTTTCGCCAGTATAATAGTTAAGTACTAAATTGCATGTAATTAAAGGCAGGGTACTTAATTTTTTTTTATAAAACTCGTAACTTACACACGAAATTCTACTACCTGTATCTACCTCCATACAAACATTTTTTTCATCTATTGAGACGCCAATATAATAAGGTTTATATTTCACCGAATTATCTAATTGAAGTACATTTAAATTTACCTGTTCTAGGTTATCGAAATAATCATTATTACTGGCTGACTCCTCCCCTTCGTCCCTCACTTGTGTCCACATAAGATCTCTGTCCTTTTTCAGTCTAGGACACATCTTCTTTAAATGACCTTCCAGATTACACACACGGCACGTATATCTTCTAAAACGGCACATACTCTTCTCGTGGTATGCTCCGCAAGCGGCACACGGACTTGCCGCTAGTTGCGTTTGCCTCGACTCGGCCGGCGCCGCTCGTGCACCGCGGCCCCCACGCTGACTCACCGCTGGCGCGCACTTTGTGTCTTGCTGCGGGTTATGTTCCGCTGACCGACGGCCGCGAGCCTCCGACCGCCCGCTGCCTCGCCCGGCCGCGCCAACATAGTGCGTCGCTGCCCCTTGCGCCGCGTCTCTGACGTCACTGCACTGACCGCGGTCCCGAGCCCGAGGTTCTACCATCGCCGCGTCAGACTCCGCCGCCTCCATCGCCACTGCCAACTGGAGCGCCTTACTGAACGTCGGTACCTCTCCCTCGAACAAGCGTTGCCGAATGACGTCATTTTCAATACCGCAAACAAATTGATCCCTGAGATTATTATCCAGAGCTTCCCCAAAATCACAGAACTTCGTCAACTTTTTCAGTTCAGCTACATAAGTTGCGATATTCTCCCCTTTCAACTGTCTCCTTTGTCTGAATTTAAAACTCTCGGCCAGTACATTTGGTTTCGGTTGAAGATGACTTTGCAGTATCGTAACAATCTCATCAAATTTTAATGTAGAAGGCTTCTTCGGCGTACATAATGTGACTAATAATTCGTAACACGCACTTCCCATGACCGTTATCAATGTTGGTACTTTTAAATCCACTTTCACATCATTCACTAAAAAGTACTGCTCCAACCGCTCAATGTACAAGGTCCAATTATCAGTTTCGACGTCAAAAACTTCCAATTTTCCCAAAGGCATCTTGTATTAACCGCAGTATAACACGCTATGGTCCAACTCGTCGCCAAATATTGTATATAGGGGTTTTGGAGAAATAATACGACTTCCTTGAATGCAGTATATGGTCGACTGGCGAACCGTTTATTAAGAGGACAGCGATCGATACACACATAATGTTGAGGGTACAATGTTGAAACATTTTATAACACTACCTACTTACAACATACATTACACATACATTTTTAATTATTTACTGCTCAGCTTGAACAGAAAAACATTTTTTTACTTTCGTCCTATTTATGAAGTAAGAAAACCGATGGCCCCGTTTAGTATTTAATATTGTTCATTATAATTCTAATTTTTAAGCAAGAACAACAGGCAGATGGTTCTTGCGTCGACAAAGATGGATTGCACTCTGTCTGAGGAAGGTTACAATAGAGAGGGGACAAAAACTAGCTCATTGTATTTGTAAAGCGTCACATCTCTAAGCTCATTACCTGCGTGCGCGCACGGGTCCTTTCAAAAATGTCACTCCAGCTTAATTCAAAGCCATAAATGAAAAGCTCACAGGTATAAGTTGTGACGTTCGTCTAATTATAATCTCGTGGATTAAAGTTCTTGAGCTGAGAACAATGTTTCCGCTTGATGCGAAGTGTTTTAAACTTAACGGACACTGACTATTGTACCGTTACTAAATAAAAACGGAATTTACTGTTAATTTTAACCCTTTACCAGGCCTCGGACGAATCCTACAGTAATAATATTTTTTTCGTAGATTTAGATGAGTAAAAACATTTGGTATGAAATTTTATCAATAATATTTAATAAATTAGCTGAATACCTGAAAAAAACCATGTGGGAAAACATAATCCCATTGCCTGTCTAGACGACGACATAATTATTATCTACTTAGGTATATATAAAATAAAAAACGATAGTCATTTTGATAGAATTTTTATTATTAATTCTTCATACTAGAAAAAAAAAACAAAGAAAGAAAGCCACAAAAACCAAAATCCGGAAATTCTCAAAGATTATTGAGAATTTCTGGATTTTGATTTTTTTGGCACATAGTGGACAAGCTAGAGGATGGTGCAGGCAATCGAATACAAAGTGGCATTGCTTCATCAACAGTTTTGGGACATAATCTAAATATGGGTCATCTTCATCATTTTCTTCATCCTCAGATGAAAACATTTAATTTAGCATACTTTCGAGTGTTGATCGTTTAGTACCTGAATAACAAAAATACACTAAAGTAGACTGACAAATTATGACGAGGAAAGTTTACCACCCACATTTTATACTTCGATAAATGACCGTGAATAAATCCTAAGTAAAACCCGTGGCAAAAACATAGTATAAAATAATGATTTTGATTCACCGGGCAATGGGCATAATAACACCCACAATAATTAGGCATTCACAGGCTTTGGGTATACAGTTCCCCACATGTATTATTTCGTTATAACACGATATTTTTGAAGTTTTTACTGAGAATTTTTACACAAATCACTAGAAAAACTTAAATTCTCGAACATATCAAAAAATTGTACGACTTACCTTTCTCCGATTCGCCATAATGTTTAAAATTACGGTGCACTAGTCACAAAAATTTACGTTTAACGGCCGGCCACAGAGCAAATGGCTGCAAAAGTGACATTTGTGTTCCGTCACACTTTTTTTTTGTGTTACAATAATTAATATTTCTTATGTCAGCCTTTTTGACAGATTGTGGAAGATTCTTTACCAAAACCTGGTAATAACTTAAGAAAATACAATGTGGGAAATTCTCAATCCATAGCCTGGTTAAGGGTTAAATCCCCCTTAATCCAAACCAACTGTACATACCTTTCGTAATTCCTATTGTGTTTGATGTTGAGGCCATAAGGCCTATTATAGTAAAGTACTAAATTAATAATTAAGGAAACAATCAATTTCAATTAAGAGTTAATAAAACCTAGTGTATGTATTTACGTACTTACTAGATTCGTAGTATTAAATAGTTTCGTAATATGTATAGGTATGTATAGTAGATAATTTTCAGTTAATACTTACATACTTAATACCAGTGCAGTTGCCAACTTTAATGCTATTAGTTACCTACCTAAACTGAATTAGGTATGTTTAAGTAGACATAAGTACATGTATGGAGGCGGTTGAAATTATAATGACAACAGTAATAATTAACCATTTTTTCGCGAAGGGAGGGTTTTGTTTTGAGGGACTTTCTTGTGTAATACTGACGTTCAAAAATTGCTGATTCTCAGCCTAATTTGAATAAATGACTTTTGATTTTGATTTTATCAAAAACAGCCCCCACTATTTTATCCAACTCGATAATAAATAAGCGGTGGTGTGTTTTTATGGCCGCCACTGTAACCAAACTCGAAACAAAAATAATATGTGTTCAAGGTAAACTTTTGTCAAAGTTTGCATTTCAAGCATGAGGCACAATATTTCACATTTAGTTTGACAACATTTTGATCCTGTAGGCCTAGTATGAGTTTTCAATACGAAACTCGTTCGATCGTATCGAGCGCGTTTGGCGCTCTCATTGGTTGAGAGTTCTTACGACCTTGAAGCGGGCCAATCGCGGAGTCAAACGCGCTCGATACGATCTAACGAGTTTCGTAATGAAAACTCATACTAGGCCTACTGAATTACTGCATTTGCAGTTTTGTTAAATTGTTAGTCTAATCTAGTAATTCACAAACTGTTGTTCTATGTTGCTTTTTAAAGACTGATGTCGATTGACTTGCTTGCATCAATTTATGACCGATTTAAAGAAGTCATTATGAGAAAGTGAAGTGTGATAATCAGATAATTTAGCGTGGATAAAATATAGGTACATAACCTATAACCTTCACGCTATAACGAGTTAGAAGGTAGATACTCTCAATCATATTTTCCAGTTTATTTTGATTTGTATTTTGTTCAAAATTATGTTCAAAATAATGTAATTTTCGATTTGATTTCGCATACATTACTATATCTAACTAACATTTTGATACCATAGTGCACCAAACGGGCTTATCACTAGAGATTATTGATATCTACGATAACACTTTCAGCTACTTGCAGCTACGTGCAGCTGTTTCGTCGATAAGGGCAAATGCAATTGAACTTACCTAATAACCTCCACACTTCGGCGCTACTCAGGTAAACATTGAGGTGTCCCAGTGACACAGGCAATAACAACAGGAACACGAACCACCTCATCCTGCCGGCTCTGACCACCGCAAACGTCTCAAAGTACCAACTCCAAGTTCGACACCACGGTAAGTTCACCAGCACATATTTGTTTCACATTTTCATCCACCGTCCCAACCAAATCAACGATGCTGAGTTCTCGCAGATACAAGATTACACACTCGAATAAAACGTACAAATCCAACAGGAAAACCAAGTAAACTCGCGAATCAACACGTTAATCTACGAAAGTTTTTACTTTTATTCATGAACAGATGGATTAGTTTCGGTTTCTTATTAAATTCTGTTTATAAACATTGATATTATCAATGTTACTTTACGAAACAAAGCGACACTACCTCCGCGCGCCACTGTTCCTGTCAAACTGGTTGTTTGTGTTGCCTCGCATTGCCGCGTGCGTAGCGTAGCTCACGTAGCTGGTGCAGTTGTATGTGTGCCGTGTGCGTTTGTGAACGAATATTTTTGTATGAGTGAGAAAAGAGATGACGGAGCTCAAGGCGCAGCCAAGAACTTTAAAAAAAAAAACTACTAGTGGCGTACACTAGATGGCGATATAATATACATTTGCAAAAAAAGGTTTTTTTCAATATTTACTATAGCCACATAGTGTAGTATTATTGTAACAACTTAGGCGTAGTTGTAAAGTAATTAGAAATGTTTGAAAAATAATATTTGATTGAAGCTTTATTGTATTAATTATGTTTAAGATCATACCTATCTCATAAATTGATTGGAATGACTTGTTCGGCAGTGCAATAATAAAGACTAACGGTAACTTTCTCATCAATGAAAAGAAAAAGTACCACTAATAAAATTATCATAATATGTAGGTATGTATAGATAGGCATACTGTATTGATGTTGTTCAGACACCACATCAGCGTGTTACCCACCCAGTATCAACCAACACAAACTCGATACTAAATACGAGTATCGAGTGAGATAGGTACTTTGGTAGTGCTAACGACGTCAGTGAACGGTGTGGGACCACCCACAGGCAGCCACCGTTTCATAATAAGCTCATTGTGACTAACAAGCGTGTAAACAACTCGATATCGAATCACGAACGAGTTACGATCGATGGGGTGTGAAAGTTGCTGCAAGTACTTGGGCTAACAACAAGGCGTCAGAAATGGCCCTTAGTCGCTGTCTGCTTCCGTTGGGTGTCATCACTGTAAAGCTAGTGGCGAGTTTCTTTCGATTGGAAACCATTTGGAAACTATACAGTGGTGCCGATTAACCTGGTTACTAACTAGTGCTTATTATACTATTCGGAGCCTTTCGGCCTCGTTTCATCATCATCGTCATCATTTCAGCCGAAAGACGTCCAGTGCTGGACATAGGCCGCCCCCAAGTATTTTCACGACTATCGGTCCTGCGCCTCCCACATCCAGCGGTTTCCTGCGACCTTCACCAGATCTTCGGTCCATCTTGTCGAGAGCCTACCCACGCTGCGTCTTCCGGTGCGTGATCGCCACTCGAGAACCCGTCGGCCCTATCGGGCATCGGTCCTACGGGCAATGTGCTCGGCCCACTGCCACATAGGTGTTGCAATTCATTCTGCGGATCTCCGCATTCCTGATTTGATCACGCAGTGAAACTCCAAGCATAGCATAGCCCCTTGAGTGACCTTGGGCTATCTTATAAAGCCCATTGTTAGCGACCACGTCTCAGTTCCATAAGTCATCACTGGCAACACACACTGGTCGAAGTCTTTTGTCTTGAGACACTGCGGTATTTCGGGCGAGAAAATTCTACGTAGGTAGCTTCCCGAAAGCAGCCCAGCCGTGTTGAATTCGACGATTGACCTCTTTCTCGAAGTTGGACCTTCCTTTATTCCTTATTGGATAGTTTGTCCCAGGTTTACGTAACTTTCAACAACTTCGAGAACAGAGTCTCCAATCTTTATAGGAATCGGTACAACATGGGCATTAGACAGGACTTTCGTCTTGTCCATGTTCATTTTAAGACCGACTCGCTCGGAGGCTCTACTGAGGTCTTCGAGCATTGTACTCAGGTCCTCCGCGGTCTCAGCCATGACTGCGATATCATCAGCAAACCGAAAGTGTCTAATGTTCTCGCCCTTGATGTTGATGCCCACAGTGCTTTCCAGTTCAGAACCTAGAAGACATCTTCCAATGCAGCGGTGAACAGTTTCGGGGAGATAACATCTCCCTGTCTGACACTACGCTGCAGAGCTGCTGTGGTTATTTAATGTATTTTTTATTTTTATGCGTGTTTAGTTTTATAATCTTGTATATACGATTCACAATAAATTCTTTTCTATTTTTAATTATATTTCATTAAGAAATGAATAAATAATAAATATTAATTTATTCCTGTCAAGGGATTTGATGCCATTATTATCTGATTATATGTAACTGCGTTTTATCGCAATCTCTATCTTCAAATATACATATATTTGAAGATAGAGATTACCTGAAAACTACTACTACTGAGCTTCTCTCTGTTCCGTATATGGTCTTAGCATTATGCTGACCCTACTGTTTTTTTTTTTTGTAGGTTTGTTCTTCCTCTGCGTCTAGTTTGTTTGTTCCCTATAACTAGATTCTCCTCTAGATTTTTAGGGTTTCGTAAGATAAAAACAAGGCCCTGTTACTAACACTCTACTGACTGTCTATTACCAGGCTGTAAATCATAAACTATACATTAGAAAATTTCACACATAACGTATTTCTATTGTTCCTATAACAAGTATAACAGAAAATATAAAAAGTTTTTTTTTTATTACTTATTTTCCTTTTTATTTTCTGTAGATAATGGTACAGACGACAGCATATCAAGCTACTAAAATCTGTCAAATTTCTTTATTAGATTTTCAACTTTATCGTTAAAGCATTAACGCTCAAAATTAATTGGGAATATTTGGCACTTTCGGGTAACTTTACCTGTTGTCGGTCATACCATCGTGCCACTTCGTATGGGTATCCGATTCGGTTTAGATTTTTTTCCTAGAATACCTATCTCTCTCATTATCTTGTTTAATTTCTTCATCACCTGTGTTTCACTGGTAGATAATACCTAAGTCATTCCGCCTTTTTACAATTCATGTGTGAAAGAATAAATATCGAGTTTCCAAAAGAAAAATAAAACATAAAATATTTTTAAAATTAAAAAAAATACATTACACGTGCCTGGGCGAACTGATTGTTAGTTCATCAACATACATACATAGGTAATAAAAAAACTTACTTGATCACCAAATAACTCATAACATAATTAAGGCACCTAACTTTCAATCAAGATCGGCGGAACAAGACTCTTGTTTGTTTCTGTCCGCAATTTTGTTCCAAATTATAGAGCACGTTCGCCGCTCCTCGCAGCTTGAGGCACGCCTCTCACGATCCACCTCTTGGGCCAATATATTGCACCAAGTCTTCTGATGGTAACAAAACCTATTACCAATATTATAAAGAGATAAAACTTGTTCTTTTATTTGTTCTTAAGTTTGATATAGAGGATAATCTCTGCCTATACCTACCTACCTACATCTCGGATTTGGAAAATTGCTTTTGTATTTGATAGCCAAATGCTTAAGAATAGCTATTTAACAACAGGCTGTTACCCTGAGGACCTGAGTAGAGAGAAACTAACTCGATTAAAAGAGCATTACCTTTCTTCTATACTGTGAGAATGTATATAATATTGTAACCATATTATAATATACATATTTAATATTTGCATTCTAAGTATATCTTGGACGCCAATGACTGATTAAAAGGTGATGGAAAACATCTTGAGGAAACCTAGACTTTAAGTCTGAAATCGCCAAACAGCCTCTGTATGAGAGGAGACCTGTGCCCAGCAATGGGACGATAAAAGGTTGATGAAACTAAAATATATAAATATGTAAGTACTTACTTACAATACGTATTAATATATTTTAGTTTTATGTATTTATTTACATATACTTATGAAATAATTTTCGGATTATATGTTAGGTATATTATTACTTTTATACTTATCATTTTTATATTTTATTTCCTCCTTGTTCTTACACACTATCGCAGGTCTGCTGGAGATTTCTTAACACGTTAAACGCCGGCTTGATTTTTGAGTTTTTCTGTTTGGGCCATGGGGGACACCATGTAGTCGACATGCCATTGTTCCGTTAGGGCCGCGGGGGACACCATGTGTCCGCGAGCTAGCGGCGACTTTAAGCGTGTCGTTGAAGCCGTTGGGCATAAATGTGAAGCAAATATGTATTAGACGTGACCCCCACGGCCCTGTAGACAAATTATTTGCACTTGGTTTTTAGAAAAAAATAAGACTTAGAAAAATATGGCATATAATGTCACAACATGTAATGGGACAAGAATTTCAATGTGAGATTATGTATCATTATTTCATAATTATATTTAAATAATGTGATAGTTATAAAATAAATATTAAGGTTCTACTATAAATTAGTAGAATACAGTAATATATCTATTAATAAGTAATTTTACTCATTCAGGGGTAGTTTGCTAAGTGAAACCGCATGTGTAAATAAATAACGTCGCTATTTATTTAAAGTTATTAACAATTAGAAAACAAATAAATCAGACTACAGATTGAGATCAATGGTATTTTAGCAAATAAACTGTTCAATGAATTTTATGGAACCACTGAAAACATAAAAATGGTTTATTAGGATAGGTTTCACAAAAGGTAACAACCTTTTTAGTCTTGTTTTTGGCTAGAACTCGCCCCGTTTTCTCCCGGTTTGTGATTGTCTAAAATTGGTCGGAATGTTTTGTAGATAGAACCAGAACATTTCTCTTATCCTTCCACTTCATGACTGTAATTACATTTTCGCTCTTTCTGGCTCTGGCAATATATTCACCTCTTTTCAGTTTAGCATTTGTAACTACTTTTGGAATATATCTTCTGTTCTTCCTTCCTTTCCTACGAGATGGGTTCAATTTTTTATGAGATCGCTTGCTAAATCAATACTCGTGTACCAATCGTCTGTGTATAAGGTGTTACCTTTATTTAACAAGCCACTGCAAAGGCACATGATGACGTTTGCCGGCGTTGTGTTGACTTGGTCGTTTTCTTTTCCAGCATAAATGTTGATTTTATATGTTATAGTATGTATAATTTTAATTTTTTTATGCCATATTTGTGGCGAAAAATGAGTCTGCCACGGAACGGTACAACGCTTTCATCGATACATAGATCTTCGGCAGGAGTATAATGCTTTGCAAAATTGATATTCATTAGATCCAGCAAGGATCTAATATGGTGTAATCTATCAGATTTGTGAACATCGTCATGCTGGGAAAAATGAAGCATTTGGAGAAGCAATTTAAAGCCAGGCGTAATCGTTGCAGCAGAACGATAGCCTGTTATTTCGTCCTTAGACCAATAATCTGACAACTTAGGAAGTTTTACCAATCCCATAAGCATTATTAATGCAAAAAATCTTTTCATCTCCGTGAAATTAGTAGGTGATCAGTAACGGATTCGTGCTGCCTTGGAAGCCTGACGCATGGCAATTCTGTTAATAGCGAACTGATTCGTATCGTCAACGATCTTCTGAAAAACTTCTTCAGGATCCAAAACGCAGTAAAAATCTGCAGGTTTTTTGTAAGTCATTGCTAAGCGAAGGTAGGTAGACAAGCCAGTGTTTTCTGTGAAAGGTAAGTATTAAGTATTTGACGTTGGTTATCTCTAGGCGGTGTTCATGTACATATAAACTGTGTTATTTGTCCTGAGGTATCTGGATATGGACGCTCATCTAACTCACTTTCTTCACTTTCGATTACCATTATACGACGACGTTTGCGTGGAACCGGGTGGATTATCTCGTCTTCATCGGAGCTTATGTGGAAACTATTATTAACAAATTTCTAACTCTTCTATTTGTGATAAATCGTCCTGAGTTATCTCGAATTCTTCGAAGAAATCCATTATGTGTTAATAATATTACAACAAGAAAATAAAATAATTACTTGCGAGATAAATAATAAAAAAACCTACTTCCAGTGTTAACTAATACATAATAAGCGCCCGGGAATCGCAACGACCAGGCGGCGCGGCGCTCGGGCACGAGCGGGGAAGCCCGACACCTCGACCCCCGCGGCCCCCGCTAACGGACATGCGGATTATTTACCGCGTACGCCATGGGGGACAACTAATGAGTGACACTACTGTTTTAGAAAAATTAAGCCACAAATTAAATTTATTCGATGTTTTTTAGGTGATTTACCACATTTTATAACCCCTCGTACAATAAAAACTTATACATGAAATTCTATAAACTTGTTATTTTTGGCCTGGCTCTATCGACTACTTAAGTGAGGCCCATATGTTGTCCCCCATGGCGTTTAACGTGTTAAGAAATAAGCAGCACCTTTGTACTCAGATTTTAATTTTGTCTTATCCTTATGTATGTTATTGTGTGTACATAAATAATAAAATAAATAAATAAAAAAGAATTAAGCGAAAACGAAGTAGATAGGTAGGTATGTACTTTGAGGTAACATGGAATGTCACGCGAACTCACTCGCAGGCAGAAGCTAGCGATAAGATAATGAGCTTACGGTTAAATTCTCGAATAAAAATTATCACATATTTAATCAATGTGACAAATTGTCAGGCGCGAGTTATCTGGCACTACGATTGACTGTTGATAAATCATTCAAGACGTAAGCAGTGTAGTTCACGTGCATTTGGCAATTTGTCAATATTGCCAAAATCATTTTTCACATTCAATTAACCGACCAAGCGACCCAAATTTAGCTCAAAACTAATTAGATACTAAATTATGACTTGATTGACTAAATTATGTGTACTTATAAGATTTATATCCCACAATAGATAATTCGTGATGATAAAAGGTATTCATTTACATTACTGCCATCTGTGTAGTCAGTCCGGAAACAGCTATAACTCGACTCGTTACACATTGTTCGAAAAGATATCACTAGATGGCGCTAGTTTACTAACCACCGTGGTGTTTTTTTCTTTATAAAGTACTTATCAAACACTAAAGCATTATATTGTTATGTTTTAATATTAAGAAAGTCGTCTGTACCGATATTATATTCTTTTTCAAAAAAATAAAAATAATAATCAATTAGTAACATTTTAGATATAAGCTACTTTTTTAGTCATGGTTACCACATCTTCGGTAGTATAGTGGTAAGTATCCCCGCCTGTCACGCGGGAGACCGGGGTTCGATTCCCCGCCGGAGAGAAACTTTTTGTTTTTTTTTTATTATTGCATCAATAATTCAAATATTCATTAAGTAAAATTTCAAAGTCATCTACTTATGTGCAATTGAAAATTATTATTTTAATTTTTCTCGCTACAAGTCTCAGTTATAGCAATTATTCGCGTATGTTTCGATATGTTTTTTTTTATATGCTCCGCTCCTATTGGTCGCAGCGTGATGTTATATAGCCTAAACTTTAGGCTATATATTATAACAATTTGAAAAATTATATATGTGTTAATCCAGGAAGGCTTTAGGCCCTAAAGCCTTCCTGGATTAACGCATATGTAATTTTTCAAATCGGGCCCGTCGTTTATGAGATTAGCGCGTTCAAACAAACTCTTCAGCTTTATTATATTAGTACAAATTATAACCAACATACGATAGTTTTCTTACTTACAACATGAGAGAAGAGGTCTTGTTGCTCAGGAAAAACAACCGCACGGGCAACGATTGGCTACGCTTGCCACGGTTGGTGCGGGGATGGGTTACTATCTTTACATACAGAGATCCCCCAAACCCCGGAAAGCACGTTAAGCCGTTGGTCCGGGTAGTCAATAACCCGAAAATGTGACAACGTGTCTTATATCGTATTACTCAGTAGGTAAGTTAATCGCTCACAATGGGCCTCATACGAAGGCTCAAAGTCACACAAAGGGCAACGGGCAACGAGTCAGAAATGAGGAGATCCGCAGATGAACCAAAGTTACCGACATAGCTCTGCGAGTCGCTAAACTTAAGTGGCAACGGGCAGGGCACATTGCTCATAGAACCGATGGCCGATGGGGTAGTAAGGTTCTGGAGTGGCGGCCACGTACTGGAAGACGCGTAGGGAGGCCCCCAACAAGGTGGACCGATGACCTAGTGAAGGTCGCGGGAAGCCGATGGATGCGGGCAGCACAGGACCGGTCAGCGTGGAAAGCCTTGGGAGAGGCCTTTGTCCAGCAGTGGACATCTATAGGCTGAAGAAGAAGTTGATCGTGGAGGTCTGATAAGCTGTTGCTGATTATACTGGTATTCATTGGCGCCGATACAAAACTAAACTAGTTTTAACTTTTTAAGTTCAGTGCATTTTTTCATCTATTTCATTAAGAAAAGGATAGAACATAACATTTTAGTTTAATCCTGTCAAATTAAGATACTCTATTATAGACAGTTTAGACGCGATTATAAACATGGCGACCAATAATACATCGATTTACATTAGGAGCGGACTAATTTGACAGGTCTAAACTTCGTCCTTTTCTTAATGAAATGAAAACTATACACTGAAATTACAATTCAATTTAATTTGTGAACAAGGGAATCGGGGCGTTTGGCATCCGGTTAGATTGGAAGCTGACCCGAACTTAATAGGGAAAACCCTAGGCAGATTGTGATAAAGGACTTTTTTGAATTACTTGTGTACGTACAGGGTGAATCTGACATCGTAACGCAAACTTCGCGAAAAGGCTAGACCATGCGGTCTAGCCTTTTCGCGAAGTTTGCGAAGTTGATTTTATTAGTGGCTTGCGTCACTAATAAAATTATGATAGTCATTTATATCGTTGATGAACGGTTTACAAAATTCACAGTGTTTAAAAAAAAGTGTTGGCTCGGCCTTTGAACGTTGCAAGCGTGCCGTCGTGCGGGTTTGTAGGAATGACGTTGATCTCTGATGTGAACTCTATTAAACCAGCTAATAAGATAGTTTTTCGAGTTAAGTCAGATTTTTAGGTTCGAATCATCTCCGACTATTTTGTATTACAAACTACACAACCACATCTACAACTACTGATTCTACTACTGATGTGTTGAACTTCTATGTCATATCTACAATGCATGGGAGGATAAATGCGATGCCTTGGGCATTTTTTGTGATTTGTCCAAGGCATTCGATTGCGTTCTTCACGAGACGTTAATCAGGAAACTCCGCCACTACGGGATCAGGAACTCTGCATTAGATCTTATTACATCCTACTTGAGTGGTAGGATTCAAAGCGTTGACGTTAATGGAAAAAGATCTTCCGGATCTTTAGTAACAATGGGAGTCCCACAGGGGTCAATTCTTGGTCCCTTTTTGTTTCTTATTTACATTAATGACCTGCCGTACCTCATAAAGGATAATCACGATATAGTGTTGTTTGCAGATGACACTTCACTTTTATTTAAACTTAAACGTCAGCAGCAGGTCACTGATGATGTAAATAGCGCGATCTCCAAAGTAGTCCACTGGTTTAATGTTAATAATTTACTCTTAAACGAGAAAAAAAGCAAATGCATTAAGTTTACTCTACCTCACGTTAGGCAGGTGAAAACTAAAGTGTTGATAAAGGGCGAAGAATTGGAATCTGAAGACAGCACAGTGTTCTTGGGTATAACTCTGGATGCTAAGCTTCAATGGGGTCCCCATATAGAAAAATTGTCAAAAAAACTAAGTTTTGCTGCATACGCAGTTAGAACAATTCGTAATTTGACTGATATTGAGACGGCCCATTTAGTGTACTTTGGCTATTTCCATAGCGTGATGTCGTACGGCATTCTGTTGTGGGGAAATGCCACTGATATTCAGACAATATTTGTTTTGCAGAAACGAGCTGTTCGTGCAATTTATAAATTAAGTCCAAGACACTCTCTCAGAGAAAAATTTAAAGAAATTAATGTACTGACCGTGCCGTCTCAATATATTTATGAAAATCTTTTGTATGCGCATAAAAATATAAAATTGTATAAAAAATACAGTGATGTCCATAATATAAATACTAGGAACAAGCACAAATTTATTGTACCTACAACAAGGCTCAAGAAAATAGGTGGCTCTTTTAGATGCCAATGTATACATTTTTACAATAGACTTCCAGAGGTGGTTCAAGATCTGAGCCTGAATAAATTCAAATCCTTCATTAAACGTAAGTTGTGTCAGAAAGCATTTTATAGTGTTAAAGATTATATTGACGACAAAAAGGCTTGGGCTTGAGCTGCGTCCGATTTCTATGCTTACACTGATTGTTCTTTGATTTTTCCTCTTGTAGTTTAAATTTGCAATTGTTTGTTTTTTTTTTTTAACCCAAAGCCAGTACACACTATGTAGCCATGCATATTGTACGTTACGGAATTGCATCGCTGACAGGGGTATTCGGCACTGGTGCAGCTACACAGGAGCTAAACTTAGCATTCGGGAACACCGTTGGAGCTGCTGAACCTTGGACAAAACTGTCTTTGCATTGTGTAGATTCAATTTCTTAGTATTGTATAATTGCATGGAACACGTGTGAGCACGATCTACTTGCTGTAAAGCATATTCTATTTGTTGGGTTAGTCGTTTATTGACTTGATAGTGCTATGGCTGTTGAGAGTATGTCATGCTCACTCAAATGTCTCGCTGGTGGTGGCGTGTGTGTTGGGTCATTAGGTTCCCTTCAATGTGGTTGAGCTGAATGATGCTGATCCATACGTCATGTTCGTGAACGGACGCCGTCAGAGGGGACTGGTTATCTCTTAGCTGCTACGGCGTATTTTAAATTCTGAATTGTTGTTTTTTTTTCCATAATGGACGCTCTCAGCGTACAATATATTTCTGCATCGTTCTTACACGATTGATTTCAAAATGAATGATGTAATCAAATATTTGTATCAATAGCTTGATAATTTAAAAGAGTGTCCATAGAGTTTCTTGCCCGTTCTTCTCCATAGGTACTTACTCTTTGGAATGGGCGACTAGCTTCACCTTACTGACTGACCGACCTTCTGACAATTCAAAAGTGCCTGTAACTGGTTTATTTGAAAAAAATGCTTTGATTTTTGATTTTGATACATGAAACATTAGGTATTTTAGGGCAAACAGGCAAAAATGATCCTGTGTAAGTCCCTGTTTATACTTTCATTAGTAATTTGGGGAGTTCATACATGTTCTGCAACATTTCTAGGGGGCGCCCCCCCTCCCCCCATGTAATTACCTGCTAGGGCCTAATTTATCTGTGTGACAACTCTTCTCATGTCCTCTCAACTCAATTTTTCTTCCACATTTCTTTATTCGTCTTCATCTCGCTACTCACCCTCTTCCACATTTATACCAATAACTCTCCCGATGAGATTTTCCTCATTCCGCCGTATCACATGTCATGGGCATAGTCCGTTCAATGTAAACATAAAAATAGTGGTCAAATAACAAAACTTCCGACAGAGTATTTTTATTGGAGACCTTGGGTTTACCCTACAAAATAAAAATTGACAGAATTTTTGTTATTTCCATTGTCTAAATTGACTGGACATATTATATATATCTTATAATTGCTTATAATTGCCCATACTATAACAACAGATTTCCACATAACTGTTAAGTACCCGGCACCACTTTCAGACTTCCTCTAATGTTCTTATCTCTTATCCTATCCCTTCGTGTCACATCTTATTTTAGTTTCATGAATGAATGCCTTTCATTCACAAATCTTATGACAAGCAGTTATCTTTATAACTAAAATTAGTTTTGAATTTAGTGTGTCGCCCTAAATAGCCTCCCAAAACATACAGCCCTGTAAATCTTATGTAATACCTACTTTTATCTCGTATTTATAGCCTAATCTTGTCCCACCAGTCGTCAGAAACCGTGGCCCTGAAATCCGGCGGCGTCTGAATTCTTTCATTATCTCAGACCAGTATTAGGCAGCTATTATTACATTACTTATCAGTTTTTCAAAACATGCGTGTGTATCATTATCTCTAACGTGAAACTAAGTAGGTGGTCGTTTTCGCAATTACATATGAGATTACCAAATTGTCTCGTTAGAAAGTCAATAATGCCCCAGTTTTAACATCATGTGTTCTGTTATGTAATTAGTTTTTAGCATTACTGTCTAACCAATGTCGTACGTTCTTAGCGATGACACTATCCATTGTGTTACTTTTGTAAAATTTCTTTATTTATGTCTGTAATTTATAACTGTGGTGTAAAGAAAAAAATTATCAGAAACGTGGTCCCTCGTTATGGGCCACATAAGAACCTGAAGGTCGCACAGAGAGCTTTGGAGAGGGCTATTATGCCAGGTTTTTCTCTACGTGATCGAATCAGGACTGAGGAGATTCGTAGAAGAACTAAAGTCGCCGACATAGCTCAGTGGATTAGTTCTCTGAAGTGGCTGTGGGCGGGGCACATATCTCGTAGAGCCGATGGCCGATTGATCTGACCAAAGTCGCAGGGAAGCGTTGGATGCAGGCCAACCGTTTCTTTTTTTGGAAATACTTGGGGGAGTCCTATGTCCAGCAAAGGACTTCATGTGGCTGAGATGATAATGATGATGAATAATATTAATGTTTTGTTGTACCGCATTCAACAAGTACCTAATATATATCTAACAGGATTAGGGCTGTTCTAAACATGAATACATAGATTACCACTATGATAACAAATGGGTTGTTGTTTGCTAATAATGAAACTCAAGATAAAGAAGAAAAAAAACGCATATTAGGTAATCCAAAAATAGACTTTTAATATAAAATTTCATATAAACTTTCGTTTCCATAATAAATACGTCTCGTCCTTCGGTAGATCAATTTTCAGAACATTAAAACCGATTATAATCACTTGTTAAAAACATAAAATATAGAATTAATAGGTAGATAAAGTAAAGGTATAAAAATCAAACTACAATACATTTGCCGTGTGATAGTGAGTATAACATTAATTCTAACATCATATAGTAAAAAATTATGCAATACATAAAAGCATAATTATTCGATAATTAAATATACTTTAAGATTAGAAAGGCTACGATTATGGCACAGAGGAACTATTGGGACCGTGTCGCGCGCGCTCACTTCTCTTTGGGTTTCTTTTCCTTCTTGCGTGGCGGCGGCACTGGAGCGTCAGCGCCCGCCGCACCCGCCGCGCTCTCCTTCTTCACTACTTTTTTAACCACCTTCTTCTTGGGCGCGTCCGCGGCAGGCGCCGGCGTCGGTGACGTGGGAGTCGCAGGAGCCGTGGGGGAGCTGGGGGTCGCTGGCGGGGTGTCTGTAATGGATGACTCTATCTGCGCGGCGATGGAGGACTTGCCCTTAGCGGGGGCTTTGACGCCGATCTGTGCGAGCGAGACCGCGCCAACGGGCGACGTGGGCGAGGCGGCGGCGGGCGAGACAGCGGCGGGCGGCACGGCGGGCGAGCGCAACTCCTGCGCGATGATATCGGAGGCGAGCGCGGCGGCGTCCTCCAGCTCGCTGTCAGGCGTGGGCAGCGGGTCGGCAGCGGCGGGGGGACTTAACTTCAGCTTGCCGGCCGGCTTGCGACGCTCCTCGGCTACACAACCAATTCTCGCCTTTATTCTCTCGAGCGATTAGACGTGGCGTTAGTATGGCGGTCACATTAGAGAGCAAGCTCGGTTAATGCCTGGAACAAAGTCGAGGGAAAACAGCTACTAGGTTAATTAGAAACAATGCAAGCGGAAAGTTAGGACTGTGTCAGTTTAGTGGAGTCTCAAAGCTTCAATGGCCATTACAAGGATAATTATTTAATATTTGGTTTCGGTTTTCAGGCGAGGAGAACGATCCATTAAACTTGATAAAGGGTCGAAGTTAAAGGTATGAACATAATTAAACATTAGATTACATTATAATTATTTAGGTATAAATAGGTTCTACGAGTGTGAACAAATTGTGTGCTACTACGTGAAGATGTATCGCTATGATAAGCATTGAATAATGTTCCTTGCAATGTGTAAAACAAAAATGTAAAACATCGGAGATCTGCTACAATTTTGCGACATGTGGAGATACTGAGAAAATTGTAACAATCTTCATGGGTGCATCACACAGACATGCAAAGTTGCACCAAATGATTGTATCGGATGCAACTGCAGACTAACAACTTATTCAGCTGATTAAATGACGAGTATTTATTACAGGACAACTGCCATTATAATAATTTCCCCAGAAATAGCTGAATGAGTGGTCAACCAAACGTCCCTACGATCTGCATCTACTTGGACGCAACCCAAAATCCACAGAATATTTCAGTCGAAAATTGTGTAAACATTGTGTGCAGTAATGAAGAATTTCGATTAGGCTGATGTAATTTTAATTGATGAAGAATTCATTCAGATTGGAATTCATTGGAAATGAAAAAGCCGTGTAGGTATAGGATTGTAGACTTCACAAGGTGGATAGATGAAGGCTTTATTAACAAAACACAGTCCTCCACCGTAACCCAAATTCAGCGCAAATATGAAGTTGCGTTGAGTCCAAGTAAAATAATTATTATTACCTGATCTATCAAAGCCGCGTCTCTTGCGCTGCCTCCTCGGAAGCTGGGTGAAATAACAACGAATTTTGAAACGTATGCTGATAAAATAAACATAAAACCAAACATCACAAAACGGCACAAAAGAAAACATGTGACACATCGAGTTACGTGACACCCGTCCAGCTGTTCACATACATCAGCGGACCGAGGCACGTAACAAGGTTGCAGCTAAACTATAAACATATTAGTGGAAGTCTGAAAACTGCAAAATGAACTCTGTGAGAATTGAAAGTGCAAAGCTGTTAACCGTCGAAGGCGTCATCGCCGTTGTGCTGATACTCACCTTTGGCAGCCGGCGCGGACTCCGGAGACGGCGTCGTGGCCAGCGGTGGGCTGTCCGACACGGACGGGGTCTTCTTAGGGGTGGCCGGGCTGCTCTGCGTGGGTGTCACCGGAGCTGCTGAGGCTGGGGCGGGTGAGGCTGGAGCAGGTGAGGTCGGGACGGGTGGGGCTGGGGCAGGTGAGGCCGGGGCGCGTGCGGCCGTTGTGGGTGAAACCGGGGCAGGTGCGACAGGGGCAGGGGCGGCCGGGGCAGGTGCGTCCGGGGTGGACGCGGCTGGAGCGGCGGCTGCTGCTACGGGAATTTCAGTCTTTTGCGCCGACTTCTCTGCGACGGATTCGGCTGCCGAGGTCTTTGGAGGTTCGACCTTGACGGAAGCTGCCGGGGCGGTATCTGCTGCGGACGGTAATGCTGCTACAGGCGCAGGCACGTCTGGGACGATGGCTTCCACGGATGCAGGAACTACAAGCGGAGATTCTTTCACTGGTACAGGTTCAGGCTGCGCTGCCTGCTGTACAGGTGCAACTGCTTTCGCAACTGCAGGCGCTTCAACTGTGACAGGCACTGGAGCAACCACGGGTGATTCGACGGGCGCTTCGACGGGTACCACGACAGGCCCCTTGGCTGGTTCTTCGACGGGTGCGACGACGGGCGCTTCGGCAGGTGCGACGACGGGCGCTTCGACGGATGCAACTGGCGCTTCCACAGGTGCGGCGACGGGCGCTTCGACAGGTGCTACGGGTGCTGGGACAGCCGCTACTGGTGCGGGCGAGCTGTCTGTGGGAACGACTTCTTTTGCCACTTCCACTTGTCCAGCTACAGGTTCCTGTACTACCTCACCGGACTGACCAACCACCTGTTGGGGAGCAGACTGTGGGGCGGGTTCCCTCGGGGGAGATTGCTTAGGTGGTGAGCTGCGGGGCTGGCTCAGTGTTTGCGAGATCTTAGCCCAAATGTTTGCAAAGGAGTCGGCACCCATGTAGTCAATGTTCCCAGCCTCCCAGCCCTGGCGGCGCGTCAACTCATCCAGGGCTTCACGCTGGCCCGCCGCGCCAGGCAGTACTCGCGCCAGGTTGCCGGCAACACCACTCTGTAACAGAGGTTTGTTTTGTGTAGTTTCAGCTCATGTAATAGTAATGAACTGTCTACATTTCTAATAGGTTTTTTAAATACATTTGTAAGGAAGTGTTAATTACAAGTTAAGTACGTGCGGGGTACAATCAAGTGGTGAGCATGCAATGCTTATCTACAAACTGAGCTTACATTATACTGGCAAACACTTTTGCGTTAAAGCTTTTAACAAAAAGTCCTTTTTACCTCTGATTGTCGAGGGTGTAACTTATTGTAATTTCTGTGTGTAACTTACTTGGCCTTCACAGTTGTGGGTATCCAGCAGCTTTTCTCCTGGTGTGTGCAAGCCATTGTCTATCGGTGATGGGGAGTCAGGCGGAGGGGAGGGAGACGGTGTGGGTGGTATTTCATGCGAGCAAACTTTCCGACCTCTAGAGTCGATGATAGCTCTGTGCCTGAGATAGAAGCCATCGTACGGGTGTCTTGGCACTATGTCGTCCAAATCAATACTTTCTGTATCGGAGACATTCCCATTCTCAATTACTTGTTCTTTAGGAATATCGATGCGGTGCAGTCTTCGACTACGGCGAGAGCGTTTTTTTTCTTTTACCACGTGAACATGGTGTACTGTTATTTCTTTATGTATTGCTGCTTTTTGAAGATTAAATGAAGTGGGATTACTAATGTGTTCATGTTTTTGTTGATCAATGTAATAATGTGGTGTTTCATGTTGTGCGTGATTGTTATTATCGTGATGTTGGTCATATGAGTGCGTATGTTGGTGATGATCATGACTGTAATTGTAATGATCTTGACTATCGTGACTGTGATAACTATGATTATCATGTCTATGATGACCATGATTGTCGTGACTGTGATGATCATGATTATCATGATCGTGATGGCCATAATTTTCGTGACTCTGATGACCATAATTTTCGTGACTCTGATGACCATAACTTACGTGACTCTGATGACCATGCTTATCGTGACTCTGATGACCATGATTATCGTGACTCTGATGACCATGATTATCGTGACTCTGATGACCATGATTATCATGACTGTGATGATCATGATGTTCGTGACGGTGTTGGTCATGATGAGCATGATGGTAATGGTCATGATGATTGTCATGGTGATGGTCATGATGGTAATGGTCACGTTGATCGTGACGGTGATGGTCATGATAGTCGTTACGGTGATAGTCATGATGATCATGTTGGTAATGGTCATGATGATCGTGACGGTGATGGTCATGATGATCGTGATGATGATCGTGGCCCCAATTGTGATTGTGTTCTTGATACCAGTGACTTTCATGGTGGTCATGTTCGTGTTTGTTTTCATGTTGTGTCTCGTGTGTCCAATGATCTGTGTAATGCGTTTGACTATCTTGATTGGGATTATGTACTGTATAAGTGGACGGAGGTTCTTGTGCCTGATAATTCCAGGCGTATTGTCTCATTTCTTCATGATCTTCTACTCTTCTTAATTCCACATGAGGGCTAGATGCATCTTCTGTATTTGGCGGTATGTTACCTCTATAAATTTTCCATGGATCGTGAAACTCTGTTTCATCTATCTGTTGCTCACGCGATTCTTCTTTATTTTGTAAATCAGGGTGATGCCAGGCAAACTCCGATTCCGGGTCCGGAGTTGGCTGATAGAGGAATTGCTGTCGCACGTCTAGTGGAAGTAACTCCGGTTGCGCTTCATGTGCGTCATGTGCCCCCACCTCAACCTATCGGTTGAAGTGAAACAACTCAGTAGGTAGTATGCATGCATACAAACACTTGAACTAAGCTTCGCGCACTAGCTAATCTCAGTATACGGTGCAAAAAACTTTGTCCAAGCGACTATTTGTTTCAAAATAATAATGCGTCACTAAATAAACATACTGGTGTAAACTTAAACAATCATTGAAAGAAAAGCTAACAAACAAAACAAAAAAAAACTTTGAAATAAAAATATGTAGTATAAAAGCAAATATTTTTCGGTATGTTTATAAAGTTTCCGCGGTATTTCACCAAAATACCAACACCATCTACTCCGTCCCATACAGATATTAAACAAACCGTGCATAAGCATATAAACATATATTTTGTAAAGTTAGAAAATGTTAGTATTTTGGAGAAACAACATGTCACTCGGGTGCTTCAAACAAAAGGTGCGTCAAGTAGCAGTAGTAGTGTACAAGCGCGAGTGCAAGCTAATGTTATAAGTAGTTTACTGTTTAGTCACTCAGGGAAACACAAGACCTAACACAGTGCTATATTATAAAGAATAAATATTTCAAACAAATAACCTAGTCATATGTGGAGATAAAATTGTAAAAGCCAAAGTTGAAATGTGTAAGTCTCACCTCTGCAACTTTAGAGTCCCTCCGTGAATGCTTGGAAAACATGTTGTAGTGTTCAGATCGGAGGTTGTAATGACAATGGATCGATTTACTGGGCCATACCAGGTACCCTGAGATACTTGCGGTCTCGACAAACCGCACACAGATGGGTTCGATTTCAATAATGTGTAACCGATATGGAAATTCATCTAGATCAATCGCAATATCATGTAATACTTAAGAATTCTTGAGGTTACAATTTTCAATATAATTGAATATATTATTTTCGTTGTAATACAATATAGGGATATAGATTTCATTTGTTCTATTTCGATTCGTTGCATATTTATTTAAGCAAGCCTGCGTACATATTACTGGCCGGACTGGACATTGTTTGGCGTATGTCATGTTATTTTTAGGCTCATTCACTTTCCTATTTATGTTCTTAGTAGATCAACAAAGCCATATTAGAATCATAGCTTACCCCTGCCTGATTTATTAAAGAATCTTACTAGAAACTTCTCAATGACTTACCATGCCAGTGTCAAGCTGAGAGTGGACATCTCCAACGAAGATGTCCCACCATAGCTGGAGGAGGCCACGGATGTGCTCGGGTGCACCGACGGACCCGGTCTCGAAGTTGAATTGTTGCAGCCAGGGTTTGGCGGCGCCAATGAAATGGATAATCTTCAGGTTCTGTCCGAAACTGAAAGTGGGAAACTGTTACAAAAAGTGATATTGCTTGAAGTATCATCATCACCATATCCTGGAATTATTATTCTATACCAATGGATAATTTCAGGCTATGGCATGCCTAATCCTTTCTCCCACACTCCCCGGTGCTGTGCGTTACTCATCCAGGTGTTTCCGCGATTTTGATGACATCGTCGGCCTGACACGCTTTTGGACGTCCTTTGTTACTATGGCTTTACTTTGACCAGAATTAACATATAACACATATTTATTCGCACCTATTTACAATAGAATGAGGCTGAAGTTACAACAATCACTCCGTCAATCAATCATAAATCCAGTTTAATTAAAGACTAGATATGCATATTGACATAAGTTAAATAACAGAGTTTTATGTATCGCTGATAATATGGTAAGATTAGATAGGAACCAACCCTCTCACTGGCATTATATTGTTTCTTTGAATTTGAGTTTGATAACACAAATAACGGTCATTCAATGTTGAAAAACATTGCTGGATCATGAATAATTTTAGCCTCCGTAGCAAGATTTGGAGTATTCTTGTTTTAAAATCAAGATAGCGTCATACATGATGTGTACTTTATGACCTATACGTGAATATAGGTTACTTGCTTGCGACACTGTATCCAGCCAGCGCCAGCGTAAATACCGACGGCGTGTTAATGCATCAGGTATTTTCACTCGTGCAAAACAAAGTGCCAACATAAACGGTTTCTTAGTTTTAATGATGTCTTTGTTTCTTGTAGGCATTTTGAACAAAAGAAATACTTTGATGTAATTTTTAATCAGCTTCCTATATTGCATATTTTGAAAAAGATACTTTTCGCCAATGTGCAAATTACGTAGTCCAAAATTCTTTAGACGAATTCAATAATTATTTGGATGCCCTGGTTTTGACTGTTAAAATAATGATTGAAACTAAAATAAAAACCAATTAGTAATATAACTCACTGTTTCAAAGCGGGCAGGTACGAGTAGAAGGCAGCAGAAGTAACATTGTAGAGGAAAGGTAGATGCTTGTTGATGTCTCCACGCGCCCAGTCGGAGAAGAAAGAGTTCAACAGGCCTTGGTCGCCACCTGTATCAATCATTTTATACGTTAAAGAACTTGACAAATTACCATCACTAACAAAGTGAAAGCACTCGAACTAAAAGTAACGCTATTCATTTGAGTTTTCTTAACAGTTTACATAAAAATATGATGAATTTCAACTACATAAATAAAAAGTGCTTTGCGAATATCCACTACAAATCATACAATTGTTTCTGGGAAAAATAACGTTGCAAAATTTAAGTCTCTAGGAAAGACTAAGTATATAAGAATATGTATAATAAGCACAAAAAAAAACTATTAAGACAGTTTTTTTTTAACTAATGATGATATTAACATGGTTAATCAACTCCTACGATGAAAATTTTGGTATACGAGTTGCTGTTTGTGTATGTGAGTTTTTTTGTAAGATTCAGGGTACAACAATAATTCATAGTATGGGGCAAACCAAAAAGAAAGGGAAAAAGAACATCATCGTGATAATTTACAGAAGGATCTTACCATCAAAGCTGCCACGCTCCTGTGCGAAGGCGACGAGCTTGCTAAAGGTTTCAGCTGACGGGGAGTATACAAATACTCCAGAGTTGAAGCAGTCGGGCCAACCGACGTCTGGGGCTGCCGAGAGCTGTTCACGTTCGAACAACTCATCGCTGTTTTGGACAACCTAGTGTACGAGATTATCGTTTAGTTTCCATATGATATCCGAAGGTTTTCGCTCAAGATAATCAGACTAGCGATCCATAAAATAGCTATCGCTTGCGTAGTAGTAACGTTTCGAGACAGAATTGAAAAAGTTCAAGAAGCGTACCTAAAGAAAGGTATGAATTTTGATTTCTGAAAGTATAATCTATATTCTATAGATGTTATATAAAGATATATTGTAGAGAATTGTAATTTAAAGATGAATTTCTTCAAGAATCTCCTCCTTGCGAAGATGCAATTCAGAAGTGATATCTCGGTGTGTGATGGCTGGTAACTGGTTTTTATACATCTGGTTGAAATCGGCCTCCTAATCGGCGAACACATTTTTGTCAAATGATTGCGACTAGTTGGGATCGTTTGGACCGAACGGACCAATGGGCGATCCAAACGATCCCCACTGATCCCAACTAGTCGCAATCATTTGACAAAAATGTGTTCGCCGATTAGGGGGCAGAAGTATGGTTAAGTACAATTATTATTGCATGAGGTGATCCTATCTTTTTGACTTCTATCATCACAACAATTTTTATAGATCTAATCAAAATTACGAATTATGATGCTCTCAGTGTACAAAGATTTCATTGTGATCTACACGAGGAACATGTATAGCAAATAACTGGTATTTTTTTTATCAAGAACTCTTTATCTGCTAATGGATAAAAACGCGAGTTGACTCAATAACCTACGATAAATAAAAACTCAGCGAGTCAATGGATTCTATCGGGACACTATCTTACTGTTTATTATTAGAATTTAAAAATTCATAAATTGAAATTTTCTACACGTTTACATTATGTAATTTCATGATATAACTGATAACAGCATGCAAACATCGTGTAATGATAGTTTTACTTTCATAACACATGTGCTACCTTCAAAAGAACTGAAGAATGAAAGTGTACAATATTGGAGCTGGTCCAAAATTGTCAAGAACAAAATATTTGGGCCACGGTTATGCGTCTCATCATCTCGGGTTACTGCACTAACGTCGACATCCGGTAACATTGACTTTCTTATCTCATAAACAGTTACATACACTCATAAACTGTTAATTACATATTGAAATAGAATTATTACCGAATCTATCGAAAACGATTTACAACATTTAAAACATGTTGACGACAAGTCTATAGCCGAGGTCGCCATCACGACACACTCTTTATACATTTGCAAATTTGGCTGAGACAACTACAGTCCAGGGTGTTAAATTGTTGATCATTAATATAGCATACCTACTCTTAATGAAATAAATCAGTTACGTCCCGCTAATAGTCTCGACTTCTGAAACTGGACACTTTATGATAGGATATAGTTTCATAAATTTAAAGTGACCAACACGAGAATTGATTAAAGCAATCGCCAAGCCTTTTTTATTCTAAAAATTCTCTTTGATTTTGTAAAAATATTTACATAGAAAAGTTTGCTTTACCAATCCAGATCATCATGAATAAACTTGCACGTTAAAATGGGAATGGATAGTGACCCTAGGACATGAAACCGTTTACTAGGTCGTTGGAGCAAACAACTAAACATGTACGATTTAATTTGGTTTACTGCATTAGAGCTGCCGACGTTACAAGACGCTGATTAATTAAACTTTAGAGTGAAGACACATCTGTCTGAGACAGCTGCCAAAAAAGCTCACCAATGTGTCGGCATCCAGGAACACGCACTTCTCATACTGCGTGAGATTCCAACAATGGATCTTAGTAAAGGTGATGCCAAGCTCGGGGCGCTGCAGCAGAGCAAGATGTGCCGCGTCCTGCGAGTCCAGCACATCCACTATGATCACCTCCGCGAACACTGCGCGGAGACGATCTCTGAGAACATCAAACCAGAATATAGTTAAATAATTTTTCATACTACCCTCTACCTTTGCTGTGCAGTTAGTTGGTTTGAGAATTTATTGTGTGTAGGTTGTTAACCACTTAAGATCAATTGTCAATGATCTTGAACCCCACGTTATCTGCTGTTGTTATTATTGCACTTCCAGAAAGGAGCAAACCATCGTATTTTTTTAAAGTTACCGCTGTAATAATGTTTAATGTAATTTTGGTTTAATACATTCGTATAAGTATAGATAGGGAATCGCCCTATCTATACTTATTTGCATTAAAATCTTCTTTAGGTATGTCCATATTCGTGTAGCCGGTCTTACGTCCACAATGAATACATAAATACATAAATATGTGAATATTGGCTGATCAATTATTCACTTAACTTGAAAATTGTGGCTGGCAGGTTTCGAAATATATAATGGTACAGTGATAATGGAGTATGGCAGTGCTTCAACAATCATACCTATGTATACAATCAGTCAGTAATGACAACTTAAATATAGGTGTTATCTTCATACACACACCAAGATCCAACAGTATTCACTGCTTCCTTTTTATTGAATTCAATTATACTATTCATTTAAACTGCGAATGGTCTTGTGATTTAAGTGAAGTTCACTCCGATCAATTAGTCCCTCTGAATGTATGCATTTGTAATTAATTATTTCAACAATCGCTACTAAAGCGATAATTTTAGCGGTCATTAACCGTCTAACTAGGTACGGTATTTATCCGCAGCATACTCAGGATGAAGAAGAAAAGATACTATGTATGTAATTGGGAAGGGAATTTAAATCCTGACTCCACATTTAAGTCATGCTCTCTAGTGTTACTGCCAACTTGCATTGTTGTAATAGAATGTAGAAAATAAGAGGTATACAAAATATCGATATGTTTACACACAATTTTTGTCTTGATTCAAAACCAAGAATAGTTTACCACCTCCTCTCGTGGGCGGCACCGTGGAGTATTCAGAGAATATTTATGAGATGAGTAGGCAAACATCCACGTGTGCGCAGAGCAAGTAACGTCACATTGTTGGACGGTAGAAGCCACTTCAAGTAAAAACTTACCGAACCTTGAGTGAAGGGAGGACCTCATTATAATGGTACCATCACGTTGTTTTCACATACCATTAGAAATTACAACAAGAAACAAAAAGGTTCCTTAAAAAAGTTAGTTTAAAGTACCTCATAGGCTCAGTGACGGATGGTGTGATGAGGACCACGGCAGGGTACGCGGAGCCAACGCGGCGCAGCGAATGCGCCAGCACCAGGGCTCCCAGACCATAAGAGTCGTTTGTGGCTAACGTCACCCATGCTCGATCTGCACACAAAACAAAACGGTAAGAAGAAACCAAGCGGACGACCAACATTGAATTGACTTAAACATTGTTGTTTTGTCAACAGTGGCATGGTCACTGCCTTATTCTGCCTGATACCAGGCGCTGGTTTCATAATATCAAATTTCTTTTAAATTCTGTTCATTATCCGGCTAGGTTCCGATAATTTTGCTTATTGCTGCTCAATGGGCATTACCATGGGTATTTCATAATGGGTACTTCAGCCTCTTTGCCGAAGATGGCCAATATTTGTGCACTTGCAAAAGATGCATATAGTGGCCAGTAGGTTATGTGTGTGTGGCTAACCGAAATTGTGTTTTTGTTTATAGTTTCTATGTGACATGACCAGGAAGTCACTATGGAAAGTAGATAGTTATAGGAAGTAGTTCCTTTCTGTACCTCATGTAAGAATACGTGGAATATATGGGTACCAATTAAAAGCATGATGCCTGTATTACCTACTTTAATGATTAGGCAGAAAAAGATTAATTTACTAGCATTTCGTCAGATTAAAAGAAAAATACCATTTTAGTCTTTGTTTCTATTTTACTGTTACAAAATGCTGGTAAAATGTGTCCTCCAAAAACGTGTTTTGTACTCGCAACTGAGATATATTTCACTTGTTTATGCTCCTTGCTTTTTGCATTACTACATTTGATAGCAGAGAGGCAGTTCCCGAAATTTTATGAAAGTTCAGTCTCATTACGTACATGCATGTGATTAGATTCTGAACTATTTCAATTACAGAAATCGGTCCTGAGGTAACACCACCTGGAGTGTCTCTTCTTCTGCTTATAGTGGTCCACTGCTAGAAAAACGCCTCCTCCAAGGCTTTCATGACTTTGAGGGGGGTTTGGTATAATCCCCACACTTGGCAGGCGGGTTGGGGATTGCAGTAATTTGATATTCCACAGGAGAATCGCCGCTGCCCGTTTTCCTGGTGAGAGTTCCCTTAGTCGCCTCTTACGACACCCTCCGGAGAATATGGGTTGGTACTATTCTAAGTCGCAATAGACGGTAATACAATTAAGACCATGGTTAGCCTAATCCTTATTATTATATTATAGCCTACTATACAATAATTCTTAAATGAAATTTAATACATGTTGATATAGCATTCATATCATTAAGAGTTTAGGGCATTAAACTAGGGCTTCTTGTATGTAAGTCATTAAGTCCACCCAAGTAACTAATATCGTGGTATTACTCACCAAATAAGAGTAGTCTAGGGTTAGGACTGCCAGAGTATGTAATTTTGCCCTATTTTGGGCCTCTGTGACGTAGTTAACTGCGACATTTCCAATTTCCAAGTTTCTCTATTTGTAGCCATAGTCGTGGTGGCCTAGTAGTTAAAACACCCGCCTCTCAAGTATGAGTATGGGGGTTCGATTCCAGGTCAGGCAAGTACCAATGTAACTTTTCTAAGTTATATGTACTATCTAAATATATCTTGGACACCAATGACTGATTAAAACTGAAAAGAAACCTGGAGTTTAAGTTTGAAATCGCCAACCCGCATTGAGCAAGCGTGGTGATTACGCTCAATCCTTCTCTGTATGAGAGGAGACCTGTGCCTAGCAGAGGTACGCTAAAAGGATGATGATGAACCAAGACTAGGAACTATTAGAAATCACTATCTTACTCTAGGTAAAATTAAACCAGCATTCGCAGTTGGCTTCGTAATAGCTATCATTAAGAGTATTAAGACTATGGTCACTTGACATTGGCACAGATTCCCTTGTTCACATAATAAACTAATTTTATGTCCCGTGCATCTTTTTCTTTCTATTTCAATAAGAAGCGGACGGGAAGAACAAATTATATTAAGTCCTGACTCTATAGTCCAAGTTTAGATGTAATTAAAAATATGTATAGTGACAAAGAATACATTAAGCGCTATTTCATTTAACAGGACTAAACTAATATTTATTCTCTGTCCTTTTCTTAAAGAAATAGAAAGACAAAGTTGGACTGGACTTAAATTTAGTTTAGTTTGTGAATAATGGACTTGGTGTCATTGCTGAATATCATCATCAGCCTTTTTATCGCCCCACTGGAGGAGTGTGAGAGAGGAGACCTGAACCCAGGCATAGTTCTCCTCTCATACAGATAAGGATATATTTTAAAGTAAATAACAAAAACTGCTATGTTAGACCGTAAATTGAATTTTATAGTCTGACTGTCACACCATTGAACAGGCTATTTATAAATCCGCATTGTAATTATTTAAGTCTAATTTACAAACACACGAGTCTACTCAATCATATTTCTGGTCTCTGTTTTGGTGCCAAAGACGTAAATCTCTAAAATAACTGGAGAAACGTTGTTTTGGAGGATTACTCAGATCTGTATTTTCGCGATCAACCATCTGTTCAAGCCGAAGCATTGCCATCGTCATCGGCAAATGTTATGAGGAAGTGCGCAGTTTCTTCCTCTTGAAAAAGACGCACACCATCTACGTAGGTAGATATACTATTTAGTAGATACATTATATATATATATATATATGTTTGGCACGTGCTACAAGACTTGGCGCCGTAGATGCGTATGCCAACGATTATTCACCTGTCAATATTACTTCGAGTTCATGCCTCGACATTCAGTCTAATTGGGAAACATTTATTGTTTAGTCATTTATTATCATACCTTGTGTGACATTGGCATGTCATGTATTTTATTTTTGCAGCAAGGTAAGTTCGACACTAAATTAAGACGATCAATAGAGACAAACTATCAAAGTTAAGTATGATGTATTGTTTTAATATGGCGTAAGATAATATCTCAGATTCCACACAAATATTCACCGGAATAGCTCCAGGCGTTCAGTCTGCGTGGGCCATTACATATACCACCATGCAATAGACAAGTGCCGCACGTTCAGTTCCGAAATAGCGCGACACAAATAAAATTCAAAATAAAACTACGGTGTAGCGTCAGATATTTGGTGTCGAGTCCGTTCACGCCTATGTATTCCACAATTAAACTCGTAAGTCTTCTGTATCAGCGCGAGTCTATGTGGTAACATTCCAGACAGTAGGACATTCCCCACATACACAAAACGACTATGTATTATTGATCAAGTTATCAAATTGCCTTATAGTATATATGAATATATAAATTCAAAGAGCAGTATTTTATTAGTTTGACGCTTGGGGTCTCCAATTCAACCACTCCAGACGTTCAGTCTTCGTTGATATAAAGAAACTTAATACATCCTCCAAGTCGTAAAACTATCAAAACCTTGCATCCATTTTATCTCAGGAAATTCCGTCAATATTCGAGGCCAAATACTTGTGGCCAGAAATTTGCCCGGTTCATTACAGCATTAATGGTTTATCAACATCGTAAAGCCACGGAGATTTATTTTCAGAAATGTCAGTTCGACAGACCAGCTACTAGTTAGCTGGATGACATAACAGGAAACCAAAAATAATTTTGAGTTTAATAAACGCATGGAAATGTTCTCCTGGCGAAAGGCACCCCAACAAGGCACTCGAGAGTTGAGATGCAGGATCAGACGCGCTCGGGAGCAATGTCCCTGCGGTTTCTATTTAGGTGCGGCCGGTCCGGCGGGATGGAACCAAGCGGGCAGTCGACCGTTTAACGGAATAAAGGAATGCAATGATGACGTGTTCATCTTATTATATTGTCAAACATACCTATTCAAAACTAGCAATATTTTCGCTGTTCAAAAAAGTGGCCTTCGTGATCCGCACTTTCTAAGTTCGCATCTATGATGAACAGTGCACACGCTATGCGCCGTCAGCAAAATGCATTGCGCTCGGCCAATATTAAATTTTCAGTATTGTAAAGTGAAAACCGAAGACTTGTCGTTAGAGAAAGTGGGACTGGTTTGCCAATGGCCCGGGTTTAGTACGAACGAAACCCATAAATATTTCTAGGTATTGTGTGCTATAAAACTGAACGAATCGGTGTTCTGCAAACACCAATTCCTTTTGAACATGCAATAATAATTCAAATTACATTCCTAGCTGCTTCGACCCCTTTCATAAAGTTAACTTACATTGGTTAGTTCATTTGATTCGCGATAGCATTAGATAAAAATTAAAAAGGTTGTTTTTGGAGTACACTTTGTAATAAAAGTTCAATATATGTATGCGCTTTTTGACAATTAATATTGATGCTGAATTTGGCCTCACTCTGACTTTTATATAATTTTTGTTAATTAAATTATTTAGTTTTTACGTAAGCTACTATCAATCAAGCCTAACATATCAGAGGTGGTCAGTACCTAGAACTCTTTCCAAATAAGTCTACAAAATCTGAAATTATTCCTAATATGGTCACACGTTGTGGCAACAGACATTTTTGTTTCTGGCTTCCAAAATGTGTATCTAGGCTCTATGTTTGGTTGTCAGATAGCATTCACAAGTATCGTCGACAAATGAATGCGATATTTGTGAATGACATCTAATTTGTTTTTTGTTGATTTTCGTTATTCAGCTGTTGTTCGTTTTTGCTTTTCTATTTATTAAAATTGAATTTACCTCGAAAATTAGATATTATACATCTCTGCTTATATGAACCTCTTTTGGTTAAAGCTAACGCGAACGGAGTATAGGGGCATTAAACTGATATACTTCTATTGTCTCGAAAGTTGAATGCTAAATTGCATTCAAATGGGAACGGTAATAATGTAGCAGATTGGTAAATATGTAAGGACATATATGGTTAAGTTGTCGGCGCCAGTTTAGCCGCAATCAGGTCGGAATCGATTGAACCATTGTGGTAAGTATTGAATATCAGATATCCCTTTTGAGTACAATAGTAGAAGGCTTAAGCGCCAGGCCAATAATACTGTAATCGTATCAAGACAGATGAGTATATACTAGATTTAGGTTCTCTCAATTAACAGCCCCACAAACTTGCTATCTTTTTACTCTAGTCTCTCAAGACATGGCGTCATACCTTCATATCAAAACATACCTTCCAATTAATGACTAAACTCAATATGTACCCTCTTTTTTCATGTTTTACATAATATCGGTAGCCCAAGGCAATAGGGATTTATGACAGAATAATATTGTAGGTTAGGGAAGGTAAAGGTGGCTGGCTGTACACAATGCTGCAGTTTTCTTTTAACCGTTCATATCACGTAGTTGATTGTCCGGTATTTATTAATACATATATCTATTTGTAGTAGATAACGATACTCTGTTTATGATCTCTCACTGCTGATATGAAAGAAATTAAAGTTTGTGTAGAAGAATAATATATAATCTTTGGCTGCTAACGTAGGATGACGTAGATATTTGTGGGGTCAATAAAGATATCGGACACACATGCTAGACCAGAATAATTCAAGGTTATGCAGCTTCCTCACATACTTTACACAAACATAATAAAATATTCGGATAATTCTGTCGATATCATTACAGATAACAAGTTAGTATAAAGACGTCATGGACCATGTTATAGCCCATTATATTGGGAAATTGAGTGTTGTTCACCGGAAAATGAAATATTCACTATTAGATACAGCATCGAACTTTGACATTCCAAAAAATACTGAACTATAAAATATAATGTTATGTTGATAATATTTTCTAGGGAAATTGAAGGGCTGATTCTCATGACTCTTGATTTGATTTTTTTTTTTAATATAAAGTAGGTACTGTTGTTTTTAATTGACGATTACAACATTTTCCTTGAAGGGTCCTTATTTCATGATGTGAATTAATAAAAATGAACTGGTTAGTGGCCACGAAATAAAATATTAATAGAAGTAATTCTAACATATCTATTGATCACCACATTTAGCAAGTATTTTTAACTAACTACCTCATTAAAATGTAAAAGTTTTTAAATTGGGAAGTATAAAACAAATCCTAATCAATACCAAGTGCTATAATTAATGTAAACAACGCATGAAATTGGAAAAAATCTGTATTAGTTATAGTATAGCACTATTGAAGCTTACTTGACATTTTGTGGCCGGGTGTAGTCTCGTGTGTGACAGTTCCAGTCACCTCTGATATCACAAACTACACGCGCTCTTCGCGCAGTACTAGCTAATGCACGCAGCGTGCGCGACCGGCAACCGCGACCCCCTCGCCGCGGTGCTACCCACACTATCTCACAAACGTCATCGTACTCAACACACACGTAACAGAATTATTAACGCATGCGTATAAATAAATACGATCAATTTCAGCTATGTTTTCATGAAAATTCTTATACATAAAAGGCATATCTTATTAGAAGCGACAGATTTTCAAGGAAACAAATGAAATTCAAAGATATATTCAGCGCATTTTTTTTTTCTACCGCTATATCTGGCAACTCCAAGTTGGACCAACTCAAACAGCTGCTCGAGGCGATCGATAGATGTCAGTGGGTGTCGCTTTATTTTCGTTGCCGTATATAGCATAACGGTATCCGTAGTAAAATAATTTCATTGTAGGGATGTTAGTAGTTTTTAGAAACATCGATTAATTTGGTTATGTTTACCTTTATCACTACCACAGAAATTCTGATTAGAACTTTGTTTTAAATACTAAGTTTATTTAACAATCAAACGTGAGTTATAGCTTCATCTAGTTCTAAAACAAGCCAAATACTTAAATTAGACGACGCTTTTGGCAAAGAAATCAGTAAGTACTTATTTTTCCACCCGTTCATAGATTAAGTCTGACTTTATTTACGTGTCGATGATTTTGGGATACGTTTGAATACTTATATCGGTATTTTGCTGGTTCTAACAATTATCGATGTTTTCTAGACACTTGTTACCTACATCCCTACATCGCTATCCAATAGTCTCTTTCATACTCGGGGACGTTCCGCGGTCTTCTTTGATATTATTGTACTTAAAGTCGGGTCGATGAACTAATTCGGCAAAAAATGACGGTCAATTATGCAATACGATACAATTTTGAGCGTCCGTAAATACGGATTTCTGTTGGAAAACAAAGAAACGACGTTATAAACGAAAAATGTCGTGAACGGCAGGTTAGTGTTGTGTTTGTTTTTGGTGTTTCGGTGGAAACGATGGCCAACTCCCCGACTAGTATAGAAACACAAATAGACAGTTTTTTGGAGCAATTTAAGAGAAGTGCGTCGAAGGCAATGGAAGAGAGGATGGAGTGGCCTGATGGTCCGTCGCCAGGAGGTGTCGTCAAGTCTCGCAGTAGCTGCTTCGCCCTCGACGCAGCAGCTGGTGAGTAATAGACCTAGACTTAAATAACTGAACCTGCAATGACATCATATTTAACAGCCGATGCTAAAATTCTGACAAAATCACTAAACATGCAAGATCTACGCGCTTAAAACGTACGTACTAGGAAGCAAAAGCTGATGATAATAAAATAAAATGATTAATGTATAAGTCCTACCTATTTTGTACAACAAAATAAAACTATACCTGATTGTTAAAACACAAAAACAAACGCACTAACGTGGGCAAATAATAAGGAAGAAAGTGTGACTTACTGTTTCACTGATTTTTTTTTTAAACCATTTCTTATTAGATTAGTCATGATTCTTACGTAGCTATAATAGTAATGTATTATTAAGTAACTTTTATCACATTTATTTAATATTTTTCTAAATGGATATTTATGTAGGTACTGATTGATATATGTACTATATGTATATTACTTCAAATATGCTAAGAAACGCGGTTTATTTTCACTGATGACAGTTTGCTTTTTAGGGTGTGTGACCTTGTTTTGCTTTGCGTACATTTCGTTTTTTCTTTTTTAGAGCTTAAAATTGACTATGATTGAACTTGTCTATGTCCATATCCATTCTATACAATCATTAAAGTTAATAGGTTTTCAATTTAATATCATGTCTAATAATGATTAATGAGACATAATATCCTGAAATAACACACCCCCTCTCCCCTTAGCCTAAATTAATACTAACATTAGGCTAAACTATACTACAAAATTTCGATAATTATCTATAACAGAATATTTGCATTTGAATTAGAAGAAACAAATTGAGCGACATTGTAGGAAATAAAAGCGCGGATGTCGAAAGGAAGTGACTTTAATAGAACAACCGGTGCCCATGTGTAAGTATATTTCTATTATAGGTAGTGTACATACGAACAGTCAAACTGCGTTTCTTTCTTTAAAACAAAATAAATAAGTGGAACCTATACCTATATAAATGCCAGGGATGTGTGGCAGTTGAGTTTTGTTCCACGTCGTTGCGGACCCTCTATACATCGAACCCCGCTTTAATTGTGTTGTGCACTTGTGCGTAGTTTTTTCTAGACATGGTTATTTCACGTAACTAGTTACAATAACTAGTGACGCGACGTGTAACTGAATCCCTAGTTAAGAGTCAAATTAAAAAGTAGTTATTGTTGTAAATGCATTATTTCATACACACGTTATCCGTAGCCGTATCATGCATCACATCGACATAATTTATTGATTTAACTGTATAGCTACACACTCAAGAAAGTGATTTAATTTAGTTTCGTTTCGTGAGTAACTGTATAGTTGGTGGACGTATTATTATCTAAACAATCACAGTAGCTGAATCAAAATAACTAGCTACAAAAATAACTCGTTTTATAACAGGTGACGCTGACCAAGTAACTGGTTACGTTGCGTTTCTTGAAAATGGCGTAACGATCCACATATAATTTTTTCTAGACTTTTGTCTGATACAGGCACCGTAATGTTAATTAAAAAAAATGTAATTCGGCTAATATACGGCACAACGCGGCAGAAGTAATTTTACCTACAAGAAAACATAAAAGTGCAAAAGGTTACGTTTATTATACATAAGGTTATTTGCATGGCAGGTTTCAATAAGGAACATCAAAAAATGAATGTAAGTACTAGATACCAATGAAGGTAACGAAATGTTCAGATGAAAGATGATGATTATGAGTAATACTGATAATTTTTAGGTAGGTATATATGGCCTTCCACATACTTATATACGAGCATATCTATGAGTGGTAAAACGTAGTGATTACTAGCTCAGTGTATGAGTGGCGCCGATTCCCTTCCTTACAAACTTATGTGCAGTGGAAGATAAAATATTAGTTTTTTTTTCTTTGGCTTCGCACGGTTTGTGCATTTAGCCAATGTCACGTGTTGGGATTATTAGAAACTATTTATTTCTTTCTTCTTTGGCTTCGCATGGTTTGTGCATTTAGCCAATGTCACGTAATGAATTTTCATTTATGTCAAAAAAAACGCGAGAACCGTCTACGAGGGAGGTTTGAGGCAAAGTCATAATGTGGCTACTATCCTGGGATATCTCAATGTTCTTTATGAATTATTTACTGAATTCACTTTTTACAACATAAATTACGCAATTTTATTTAGTAAAATATAGTATAAATAATTTAAAAGCCCAATGACAAATGAGCGTGACACTCAACTAACTTTCCCCCCAAAACTCAAAACTATTAGTTTATTATTCAAAACAAGATACTTCATGGACAAAAAGACGCGATTAAAAACATGGCTAGGTACTAAATTCGTCATATACATCAGGCGCTTACAAATTGACAGGACTAAACTAATATTTTTAGTATGTCCTTTATACCTAATAAAGAAAAAGATGCACTGAACTTAAATTTAGTTATATTTTTGTTTTTAGTTACCTATTTAATTTCTAATGTTTAATACCACTTGCAATATTAAATATTCGCAGCTAGTCGAAGAGAGTGAGATATTTTAGTTGCCCCTATGAGAACAAAATTCTTTGGATTTTAAAATCACATGAGAGCCAAAACTTACATTTTTTTTTAAACTTTCCCCCACACTTGGAATTTCTCCTGTATTGTGGGTGCGTTTACAAACATATAAAGGTCACATACACAAACAGCCAGGCCCGGAACAACTAATTATAGGCCATACAAGTATTTGTTCCGTGCGGGAATCGAACCCGCCATACGCAGCGCAGCAGTCAATGGCTTAACCACTGCGCTAACCGTGAAGTCACAAACCACATTACCTGTAGATTATTCACTAAGGAGTTAATGTAGTCTTATGGTCACGGGTATATTGAACTCTGGGCGTAACGAATACTTCCTACCAGAATCCAGAGTGTAGTTAAGATTCTATCTATTTATGTATACTATAATACGAAATCATATATTCTGCGAGGTAATACACACAAAGTAATTACCTATATTTTTTTGTTAATATTTACATAGGTACCTACGATTTTTTTAGAGGTTTCAAAATCAAATAAAATCAGAGACAACCAGAGGGCTATAACATAAGTAGTGTTTTTTTGTAGGTTTGATGATATAAATATTATAATTTGAAATTGTCCAGCAGGTGGTGTGAAAACTTTAAAATTCATAAATCTTCAAGGTATTTTTTAAATAGGTACGTAATCTAAAAAAACTAAAATACTTAACGAAATTTTTTTCGAAATTGAAAAATCTAAGTAAACCGAACTATTTAGATTCTAGTTCGTAGTGACTTGTTGCTGGGAAACGACATTGTTTATAATTAGGCCAATCTATTTTTCTTCAAAAGTTAATGTTACGGTATTTAATGCGTTATTTTCTCTCAGTCCTTGCAAAATAAAACTATTTTTGTTTAAATTTTGCCGCGCTGGTTCGAGACATGAGCGTCGATACGGAAACGCGTATTCAGCGCCGTCTGGTGGTGGCGCACTGTACAAATTACGTGTTCTACGGCGTCCTCTGATTTTATTCACAGAAAGTGTATCGCCATATTGCTTCCGTGAACTCGGTGAAATATTTGTGCATTTCTCTTTAATTATGACTGTAATATCAAAATGAAGTGAATTAAAACAAACCACAGTCAATTGGAAACTGTGGGGATACGTTTTTATGCATCTCAGTGTCTGAAATACCGTGAAATAGGTGAGTTTTAATCTTCCTTTGCTATGACTATATGGCCCAATATTCCACGGGAGTTCGATCCGCTATGCGATAATGAAACTTAAAAAATGCGATTAAGGTTAATAATTGCGCGGTTTTTGTTATGTTTATTTACATGAATTTGAAAAGTTATCGCGGTTTTTCTTGTATTGTGTCTTGGGGTTGTCGATTCTCCTAGCGGTCGGGGCGGGATTGTCGTGTGGCTTTGTACATACACGTATGTACGTACATGTGATTTGATGTGAACGATCGGTTGTAGCGTCGAGCAGGCGGAATGTCGTTCGAAAAAATGGAAGTGGTGAATCCTGCTGAGAAAGAGGCGAGCGAGGTGCTGCATTCGCTGCTTTCTGTGGAGCGGCGAAGCGTGGACAGCAAGGAGGCGATAATCGTGTCCATACCATCGGACCAGAACGGAGGTGGCGAGTACGGCGAGAGTGCTCAGTGGCACACTCCCGTCATGGGCCAGCACTCTGTCTTTGAGATGGGAGCACAAAACCTGCAACAGCATAACTACAATGGTCATCAGGAACAGGTACTCATATTACCACACCTATTTACCTAATTAAGCAAACATCACTACATTATGTTTCAAAGGATCTTCAGCTACTATAAGAACACAGCTGTATAATGACAATTTATATCAATTTACAGGTTTTATGGCAAGGACACACTATACAGGTGGAAAATGGTGCTGCAAATTTGCAGAACATACCGGGAACCTATAGTATTGAATTTGAGCCTCATGTTGAAGGTGATCAAGCAGACATGGAAATTGATACTAAACCCAAAGTTGAAAAGAAGACTGGCAATAAAAAAAAGAAAAAAGCTGAATCTGATAGTGATGAAGAAGTTCTTGACAATAAATTGGAAGATAATCCCACACAGGTGAGAAGTTCTTTTGTTTTGTTATCTGTAGTACGCTTGATGGGATGTCACTTTTTTTAGGTTATCTTCCCAGTGTTCTTATTAATAACATGTTATTTTAATTGTAGCTTGCAAATTATGATACAAATATAATGGACCTTGATTTTCATCTTTAGTGCTATCCTGTTGGACTTATCTACCATATTTATTGTAACCCATTTTCAACTCTATACATTTGATGTCTCTCTCACTTCAAGATTTTGTACATGTTAGAATTGTCAGCCTTTCTGTATAATTTGGCCTCCTGATATCATATACATCTGTGTATCTCTCAATTACCAATTTGAATTTTGCTAGAAACTGACCCACATACTAACTGAAAATTATATATATATTTTTTTAAATTGCAATAATACTATTTCAGGTCAAAGAAAGACTGAGGAGAGGTTGCGATTGTAAAGACAACTGTTATCGAGGACTTAATCCAGAAGCAGTCTATCGGCATAGACTCAATATTGCAGAACTGACTAAGAGTGAACATGATATGTACCTGATGGGCATCACAATGGCAAGCTTAGCTAATCCAGCTGAGACATCACGTCACAAAGTCAGGAGGAGACTGCGAGCATGCTATGTTTATCAAGGCAGGAAGGTTTGTCTAGAGGCTTTCTTGTATCTAGAGAATGTTACTCATTATCAGCTAAAACGGATCAGACAACACGTGATGACGCACGGTGTTGCCCCTCGGATACATGGTAATGTTGGTAAGAAGCCATATAACACATTCACTCTAGATATTTACAAACATGCAACTAATTTCTTGAAGGAATATTTGAAACAACATGCAAGTTCACCTAAAGATATTCAGCCATCTGGGGAAAGTGGTAAAAAAGCCAGTAAGACTGTCATTATTCAAGGAGATTCAAGGAAACACTTATTTGAGGCTTACAAGGAGTATGGAGAGATTTTAGAGCCAGGTGTAAAACTTATGGGCTACTCAACTTTCCGTGCATTCATGAAGGACCAGTTCCCTCATGTGAAATTTGCAACAAAGAAGCAAGATATTCCAAAAGACATGGTGCCATTCCGCAGCGGTAAATGTATGTCATATGATAAAAACAAGGATCCTATTAGACTACAGCAGGAGAAAGAGAAGTCTGATGCTAAAAAAGCAGCTATCGAGGCTAAGAAGAAAGAGGAGCATGATAGAGAACAACAGGCGCAACAACAAGCACAGCAGCAGCAAGTGCAGCAGCAGCAGCAGCAACAACAACAACAGCAACAGCAGCAACAACAGCAGCAACAGCAACAACAACAAGTGCAACAAGTACAAGTTCAGCAGCATCAACAGATGCAGAACCAGGCCCATGTTGTTATACACCAGCAACAGCCTCAACAACAGCAGCAAATGCAACAACAAATGTTGGTGCCGCAAGTAAGCCAACACCAACAAGTGCTCACACAGCAAGGTGTACAACAAGTGGCACAACAGCATTGTGTACAACCACTGGGAGTCTCTGAGGAGAATGGACAGCCTGTAGAAATGGCACAGCAAGTCATACCATTGGCTGTAGTCCAACAGCCACAACAAGCCTATATTGTGACTCCTGTTTCCCACTTCCAAACTCGTGTTCAGGGAGCTTGGTACAGGCATTGACGGCTGTTGACAGCTACTGCGTAAGTTTCAAGTAATGCAAAACACAGTGTAGCAGATGTAGACATTTGTACGTAACCTTCGATCTCGCGACGACTGAACTGTTGTAAATGGGAACGGTTCCTGAAAAAATCTGGTTAATTTGAAACGTCACATGTAACTTTGGCAATAAGTTAGCAAGGATAGTTAGGCAACACCTTTTCAGTATTGGTTGGAAAACTAATTTAATAAAACTATCTGTAAGTATAAACATTAATCATATTTACACCATTTATATTAGTGATTAGCTGTGTAGTTTATTTTAGAAATATGTAATCTGGTTTTTCAACACAGATAACTAAAATTATTTTTATTATGAGTCTAGAGATTGTGTAGATGCTTCATGGGCTGCTGATGAGAACTCCTTTGTTTGATGGGCCCCTACATCCACATGAACTGTTGTGCTATAGTAATTAGATTTAAACTGTGATGAAATTGAGTCCAATCATTTTTCACACTCAACACTACAATAGTTAAGTTGGGTGTACAGGTAGGGGTGGTAGTGTCTGAGAGTAACAAGCATTCATAACCACTAAATCTTTAGAAGTAAGTTAAGTCAGAGAAATATTCCGTTTATTATAAATTATTTAAGCTGATTATTTATCCAAATTAATAATTAACGTGGAATAATGTTACACCAGCATTAATTTAGGTTCAACCATAAATCAGTGGTTAAACTCTGGCATAACTTTACAACAAATTTATTATTAAAGGGACAAGAACTTGTTACTCTCATTACTTAGGTCATGAAAATGTTGGTTATGACAGCTAGCAGTTTTGTATGAGATTGTTTCAAAATAGTGATAAATTTATTTATTACAATATTATGATCGACAAGTTATTTTCGTGTATCAAAAAGCAGTGCCTTCATAATATGATGTGGATTTTGACATAACTTATGCGATAACTTGTGCATTATAATATGGGATTATAATTTCGGAATCAACCCCCTTATTCATAAACGATGTTTAAAGTTAATTAGTGATTAGCGATTCTTTAACCATACATTTTAGATGTCTGTTCTTCACTTAACTTTAATCATCGTTTATGAATAAACACACCAGTGTTTAAGGGGTTTATTCACAAACGATGATTAAAGTTAAGTGACATGCTAGTTAACTTTAAACATCGTTTATGAATAAGGGGGTTAATGTTTAGAATAAAGTAATAATAGGATTTTAACGGAAAGTGATGTATTACAGTGCTTTAGTACAGTTTCAATAGAATAACCAGATAACCAAATTAATTATTTTAGTAACATTGAATTTTTTGGAAGAATAATATAATTCATATTATAGACACAGTAGAAGAGTCAATCTCAAGTAGTTTTTTTTTTTCTCTGATTGAACATACATACATATCAAAATATAAGGCTTGTGCAGACATTCCTTGTGTGTACCCAAAAAATACATTTCAGCCATGCCTGTATTCCGTTAAAATAATGTTGTAGTAGGAGCGTTCAAACTTTGACGCTATCTCTTGCAATTTAGATGTTACTATTACTGAGGCGGTCTGAAAACTACCACCATTTTATTCTGTACCTTAACATAATTTTAGTAAATTTAAAACACTCTTCCAGTGCAGTGTTTTAATCTTTAGTGTACACCAGCAATAATTCACATAGCAATACTCATGAAAGTCTTATCTAAAGAAAAAATGATCATAATGTTGCATGTGATTTCGATTTAGTGTCTATTTACTTATCAAGTTATCACATTATAGATATACTCCCTTATTCATAAAAGATGTTTAAAGTTAACTAGTGATTAGCGATTCTTTAACCATACATTTTAGACGTTTGCATGTCACTAACTTTAAGCAGCGTTTATGAATAAGGGGGATTTAGTATATTACAACAAAAGAAAGCGTATTATAAAGACAATTTAAATCAAATATTCACATTTGTTCGGTGACATCAACACGCGCATTTAGTTTTTTTTTAATTATTTCATTGTCTATGAAGAAGGCTGACTTTCAGAATGCTGTGGATCAAGACCTCTACTATGAGTTCATACTTTAAGTTTTTATTTATAAGAGCAGACAAAGGTAGGTTAGGCTCTGGTGTACCTAGTTGTAATATCACAGTGACCAAACATTTTAATAAAATCATTTTGAAGAACCATGTGATTTTCATACAGACCCTACTGATTTCATATTAAACATCACTTGTAGTCTAATGCTGCGATTAGACAGTCGATTAATTTGTAGAATAAATTACGTTTTGGCAACACTGAACAATTTACGGTAATTCCAAAATTATACATTTAATGTTTCCTACTTTTTTTACTAGTGCCCAGTTTATCGAAATGATTCTGTTTCTTTTTTTTTTTCTTTTAAATGGCTCTTGAATACTACAAATACCATGTAATCGTAATTAAACAGTTTATCAAAACTTACAAGCACTATTGCAAGCAATAAAAAAAAAAGACAGTGTTACAAGTTTGTGTGTTGTATCAAAAGTAACTTATAAATTACGGTTTACAATTGCCGTTATTTACGTAAAAAGTATATTTGTCTCCGCGTGTTCACGATTTTGTTTAAAAATCCTTTATAAGTTACAACTTGTTAAAAACCATGGCAAATCCTTACTGTTCGACGACTCTCCAGTTCGTTTTACAAGTTTACTAGCGCCATGTTTAGTATCATAATCAATTTGTAAATTCGATGTCTCTTTGAAAATGTCATAATTACGGACCCGACCACATAATTAGTTATGTATATACAGTATGTTACGAAAACCCTGTCCGACCCGTGAAGGTGTTGTTAGGTATCGATAACTGATTCTACTAATGCATACAAACCGGGCTTTACTTAAAAAAAAAAATCCCCCTAAAACAAATAAATATTATTTCGCAAAAGGAGGTAACTTATTAAATGTGCGTTGACCACCCTTCGCCTGCCGACCGCGGGGGGCGGGCGGCAGGACACGCGGCACGTGGTCGCATCGCTATTCGCTCATAATAATACCGGTGTTGTCACTTTTTAAAAATTACCAAATTTCGGGGAAATTGGAATTAATTCGTTGGAAAAAAAGATTATTTCAAAATTCATTTGTATTGGTACTATGATGAATACGTAAAATTTTATATTATATTTGGTCATGTGTTTACCTAACCTCTATTATCCTTATGGGTCGGACAGGGTTTTCGTAACATACTGTATAAAAATAATTGACTATGGTTATAAACAGGTGACCTATGAATTTAACTTTTTTTTTTACAAGATTTTAAGGATTTTCGTTATGATAGTCTTTATTACTTTTACTTACTATTTTCTAATAATCACATAATCAATTTTTAAGAAGCTGTAATATTTAGTTTGTCGTTACTACTTTTTTTATCATCCCGCTCATACTGGGTATAGACAATAATTATAGATAGATACCATTCAGCCATGCGTTAAGTAGAGCATATTCAAACATACAAAAAACAGCGGGAAGCAAATATGATGGCATAACTTTTCACAAGTAGAATCCACTGGCGTTTTTACCAGACCACATGGGCTGTGTGGTCGTTGCTTTTTACAAACTACTGATTTGTTTAATACTTGTACTTTTCATGAACTTTTTAACAATTTCCTTATAAAATGTGTCTTCTATAAAAAGTATCTTGTAAACTTAAGTTTTGATAAACTATACTTGAGTCGTTGACCTTTTTTATTTTCTCTTTTTTTATCAAGAATAAAAATATTTCTATATGATTTATTGTAGTCCCAGAAAGTCAGTCTTAAACTGTTCAGCGTGCTAATTTCAAAATGTAATAATTGTAAACTTTTCAAAAATACTTTCTTATATTATTGAAAATGCTACAATGTCATTATTTAGTTAAATTTTCCGAACTAAATATGGTGAAACTAAAATTATATGTATATTGTAGTGTTCAAGAGAAATTTGCCGTAGTAACTGGGCATTACAGCATTGAATATGTCACAAGACGAGCTCAAGGTTTTAAATGTCATTGGTCATTGTAGACTACATATTTTATAGAATTGTATACAACTCATTGGCATATTTATTTATCCCAACGATATTTTAGTTATTACCAAACAGATAAAAATATTTTACTGATTGTATGTCTTGTCAAGTTTTCACTGAATGATTGATGTCCTTGCGATGACAAGACTAGTTGTTTCGAGTTGGAGACGAAATTGAAAATCTCTTTTTATTTTATATTAAATAAGATAGGGTATAGCGTAACTTATGTATAACTGATAGAAGTGTGTAATCATAATCAAATTAACTATAGACAGTACAGAATTGTGCCTAGAAATTATGCTTATCCATGTATTTTTATAGTGCAATAACAAGTAAGATTCGGAGCAATTATATTATCGATTCTTCGATAAATTCACAATATTCTGATAACTAACAACAGTCCGGAGTTAAGCCGAATACAGCAAATCATGATGCATACCACCTTTATCGTGAACTTTTCAAGTTCAGAAACAGTTATTTGCTTCGAATCGTAGTGATTTGCCCTTAGTATATTCGGCGTCTGTGTTCCAAAATTATTATCGTAGGAAGACATGATGTGATAGAAATTAAACTTTTGTACGCTACAATATGTGTTTCTTTTGGTTTAAACACCAGGATTTAGGGACATTAGGTGTGATCGGCGTCGAGGCTCCCACGCCATCCTCCAATAGACTGGTGCTGAGTTACAAGCGGAGATTGGCCGCCGGGGGTGTACGTTCGTCGCACTCGTTCTGCCTCGGCTCATTGGTCTCCTGCAGCCGGCCACTTCACTCGACAGTTTAATAAATCCTCCGCGTCGTTAATTTGTAAACAAAAGTCATTGTTTCGGCCCCCAACCGGACAGTTTGACGATGGCGACTTGCCTTAGCGGGCGCACGCTGTGTCATCTCGCCTCTTGGTGACTTTCTTTGCGAAAATTTTAAAATATGAAGTTTTGGAAATGTAGTACTAAAAGCGAGCGACGAGCAGCTGCTATTGGTAAGTGCAAACATTTTCTTTTGTTTTGTTTAACAGCTTGAGCGCCAAATAGGTACCTACTACTTATTTCTTTAGTTGTCAATAGTCATAGGTCAATATTGTTGACACAAAGTGCAAGTAATATTATGATTAAACAAATATGTTCCGACCTACTTGACGATATTAAATTAACCTAGATAAATACCGGATGAAACAATATCTGTAATTTGTCTTGATTACGGAGTGCGGAGTAGATACTATTCCTTGCATTGTAAACGAGAAGTCACTGAACCATCAATTGACTGTCTTAATTAGTGAGAATTACCAATAGCGAATAACGTCTTATTCCATATCTACAGCAAAAACCTGTGTTGTTTTCACAGTGCTAATATTGTGTTGGGATTAGTTACCTACTTATTGTTAATGCTAATGCTGACCTCGTCAAACTAGTAAATACATTAAAGTTCTAACTTAATAAGTGTAATAGAAAATAATAAATTTAAGTTTATAAAAAATACTGAAAGACATTTTTAATATCTTTAAAATTATTCTCTCATCCCTTGCTATAGAAAACACCAGTGTCCTATTTGAAAAAGTGTCACAACGTGATTATAATTCCCTAGTTAAAGCGATATCGGCTAACACCACATTTAGTAAAAAGACTATAACTTGTTAAATCCTAAAAACACAATAGTACCTACTTTAATGAATAGGTATAAAGTAGTCTACAGTATCAAAAATACTAGCTTACGATATTACCTAACAACGGTATTTTAGATTTTTTCATAAATGATGTATAAAAAATAATACAGTTTTAAGCATGTCCTGAATATGGACTTAACGGGTTTGCCAATTAAGGTATCGATATAAAAATTTGAACAAGCTGATGACGACCCAACTTCACGAAACAAAGTTTTATAAATACTTTGCTATGTAGGTGTAAAACAAAATACTACGATGGCTACTGCAGTTCGACCGCATTTAACATAATAATTGAATTTGTTTACACTACAGTTCAAATCTCCAGTGGCATGCACTATACATAGGTATTGCTATGAACTTTGTGTGAAGCCAATGCGCGTGCGTGTATGACTGATCTCAAAATTCCATAAATAAACACACCAATAGATTATTGTCGCTGTACGCATAATAACGTGCGATCGAAGTGAACAAGATCCCTTTACTTCGATAAAAAAGTAGCCTACGCATTCCGTCAGATTATAGCACGCACGCTCTTAACCGCTGTCATCTTGGCTCATATTCACATGTGACAATGATATTTATGCGTATATTTCCATGAAACAAGAAGGACGTAATCAAGTTAGACGTGAAGCTATTGCTTTCTGAGATTGCCTATGGACTTTTGGTCGAAATTGTAACTACCTATTAATTAAAAGCAATCTGGAAACTGAGCATGTTTGTTCATTGTTTCAATCTCGTGACACGTCGCAATCATTTGTATTATCTTTCTGTCATTGCGTAAGCAGGAAAACCTTTAAAGGCAGGAAATAAGGGTCAAGATGCCTAAATCACTACCCATAATTTAATGAGGTAAGTACTTATTACTACTGTTACTAAAACTCCTATTACAGCTACGCGGTGTTCAGGTAGCGACCCTTTCCTAAGTATCGATTTACATTAGCTAATCTAATAATAACAAGGGGAATGTTCCCTATTAAAAACACGTAACACTTCTTGTTAAGACGTGCCATACTTATTGATATAATTATAACGGCGTCTTTATTTCCTATTCAGAGGAACACCCACTAGGGGGACAGTAGGTACTACGTAAAGGAAACTTGTTTATTAGAAATCAGCATGAAGTCCACAGACGGTCAGAGCGTGACCGCCAATCTTTATTACTTTGTGTACGAAACGAACCATTCTTTTTGTGGTGTTTCAGTTAAGCTCATTTATCTCGCCAAGAGCGGCCAGTTGTGTGGGGGAATGAGGCGTTTATATTATATATAACCGATTAGACTACTTAAAGTACAGTCCTCTCAATCCATCAAGTTGAGCGACAGCACCAGCTGGTTCTGTATCGTCACTGCCTACCTACTTATTTATCTCCATTGAATTGTATTCTCTGTTCGTTTTAGAAGCACCTTTATCATGGTCTTTGTTCATACCATACAATCTACAGTGCCGTTGTTTTGGTGAATGTATGTAGCAACGTAAAGCACTAAAAGAATCCTATCAAGAATGTGCCTAATTCCGAAACCTAATTCTCTTCTCCCTCTCTTTTCATCCCAAAAGTTCTCTGTAGGCAGTCAAGTCTCACTCTTCAAAGAATTCACAACTTGGTGCCATTTAAAAGCAGTAGACATGGGCGTGCCCCGCTTCTGGCCAGGGGGCAAGTCAGATTTTTAGAGTGGGTACCAAATATAAGTAAATCGCGGTTTTTGGCAATTACATCGTATATTTTGTACTGTGTGGTTAATAAGTCCTCGTTTATACTTTGTTTAGTAATTAGGATAGTTTATACATGTTCTGCGAGATTTCCAGACGGGGGCAGCTGCTTCCCCCTGCCTCCCTCTGGGTAGATACGTCCACGACAGTAGATTAGGAACATCAGCCTAGCCTTTTTCCCATTTATGATGGTGTCGGCTTCCAGTTTAACTGAATTCAGCAGAATACCAGTTTTTTTACATGAAGCGACTGCCTATGGGACCTCCAGAACACAATTATTGGATAATACGATACGTACCCCTTGGTAACATTGGTTGTCAGACTTGGCTTCTGACTACCCGTAACGTGAAAGATCTGAATTATAGCCAGGACTAACACAACTGCTTAACGTGCTTTCCAAGGCACGAAGGTATCTCGGTATGTAATGATGGTCATCCATCAGACCAACTGCTAAGCTAAGTAACTAGTAGCTTAACCTGATCGGTCGGCCTGTGCAGCTGTAACTAAAAGCAGTAGATAATAAAGATGTCAAAAAAAAAAAAAATAGACACGTGCCAAACAGTTTTATAAAATCAATGCACGTACGTTTGGGCATATCGATGGTAGTGACATTTATACCTATCTGTACGCGTAGGCTTATGCTAGCGGGGACTGCGTCTACTACATAGATCGGCGAAGCGGTACTGGCTCCAGGCTGATTGCTATGCGAGCCACAATCCGCCAACCATCGGCCTTTGTTTGCGTTTCACATTGTCCCATCCTTCCTTTCCGTTCCAACTTTTACTGAAAAGGAGGTATTGTTTGATTTTCATTAAAATTTCATTGCAGTTAATAACGGACGGAAGCAATATTTAGATAATCTATTTAATTAATCCGTTGTTACATCTATTTAGGTACGTGTAGGTAGGTTGGTAGTTTCATTAGCGGGGAAAATTAATATTAGTCAGTCTCTTGGGTAAGTTTAAATAAAATTGTGAATTCTTATTGGAATATGCATTCACCAAAACAGTTATGTTGATAAAGTTACCAGTGTATCAAGCTCATCTGCAGATGTACATATGTAGATACTAAATAAAACATTTCCGGGAAAATGCCTATGAAATATAAAGTTCAAAATGGTCATGAGAGTTTAATCTTATGCTAATTAATAAGTTTCTATATCACGAGTTCACAAACATTGATTTTATTGCATGAAATGACAAACAGATCTTATGGCCCGCATAGTGATCATACTCCAATGTGTGAGAAAAAGCCTGCAGTGTGAAAATACAGACGTATGATGAGTAGCCTAGTTTTAGTAGAGCTTCAGAATTTTATTTATAAGCTGTAAATAATGTTAAGTAACGTCAAAAATGTATACTTACAGCCGCCAATAATTAAGACTTATCTTTAAATAACGTCTATGTATAAAGAGATCAATGTCTTTTGACGAACGATTTAGCTAGAAATTACCATTTGTCTATTATCTAGGTATTCACATTTTAACCCGATATAATCACAAAACGTTCTCTTCGGCTATAGGTTTCCCAATGTTCGATAATTAGTAAATGTTCAATGTTCAGTAATGTTAACAACAGCTAACAGCAGACTATAAGTGAAGCGATGCCAAATATCGTAAACCAAAGCGGATGAGTGGCGTGAACTACGGAATGAGGGCAAAAACTGAAGTAAAAACGTTTACAGCAGAACAGACTTTCCTGTAGAAACTGAATTATTAGTACTTAAACTTAAGTTCATTAGAAAAGCGAATGTTAGAAACTCTTTGGAACTAGGATGCCTATATCAATTCATTCTAGGCTAAAGATTTCTAACATAACATCGGCTGCCGGCAGAAGTTACCACCCACCATACAAAGTCTTGCCGCCAAGCGTTTTGTCATGTTTCGGCATGATGTCTGGTGTAGCCGTACGAAGGACGGGTCTGAGCAGTTGTGTTGCGATGTGTACCGGGTACGATGCGCCAAATGTTGTTGTGTCGGGAGTTTGGTCGTGGAGGGTTTCCAGATCAATATCACTCTAGGTTAAACGTTCCATCACCTCGCTCAGCTGCCGACTTACTTCCTATTCATTCAGTTTTTAAAGAGAATGGGCTTATTAAACTAGCGCGCTTTACCATCAACGATTGCATCACTGCTTACCATCAGGCGGGATTGCGATCAAGCACTAGTTTATAATTATTAAAAAAAAAATTAAAAATACATATTGCCATAAACGGAACAAAACTTGCTTCAAAATGAAGAATGTTAATAGGTATACAAAATCGCTTAAAACTATTGTCCTAGTATGGCTTGTATCTTTACAAATACACTAGTTTTTGTTTCATTGAAAAAGACCAAGTATTAATGAATTTATAGACATTTCAAATTCTCGTAAATTTTGCGTTCCGTAGCAAGCGCGCGTGAAGCGTGTGACGTCATAACACAACGCGCCCGCGCCACCGCCGGCCGCTCGCTGGCAATCCGCGTCTGCCGAGTTACTTATAGTGTTTTATATTGCTTCTTCCGTACATTGAGTAATATTCAGTTTAATTTGTGTATATATGGTATAATGGATGACGGATTTGAAAAAGGGCAATCGGATAACCTACCTAAAATAGATGGACTTATGGTTGCCTACTATTTAACGAAGAATAGTGATTTCGTTGCCGCTGAAATGCGAGGAGTAAATGCAGAGGTAAGAGTTAATTTTTCTATCATCTTATTAATCTACCTACCTATTTGAAAATCGATTTGGCTTTGATCTATTTAACTAAATAAATTGATGTAGGTATTATAGTATAAACAGAAACGTTTTTACCATGACGAAGGGCCACGCGCGCTCGTATTTTTCAAGAACTGGACCTATGTACATAACTATAGCCATCGACCAATGGTCGATGACTATAGCTAAGACTGCTGTGAGTTGAACAGATGTACTAAACCTTTTTTAATGTGTACATATTATTTGTCAAATACGTGAAGTGTTTTTATACATATTTGTTTTTTATTTCAGATCGGCAAGAGACAACTACGGTGATGATGCTATTGGTTACGTTCAAGTCAAAAGAGTAGGTAATATTTGTACGGTCAAATGTAGGATTACACCGGAACATCGCGTACGTGCAACACCATATCATTGCAGTTTAGAATGCGATGAAAAAGACAATGAAATTTTAAATGTAATGTGTAAGGATTGTGCCGCTAGTAGTGGTGGTTGTAAGCACGCCGTAGCATTTTTAATGTGGCTGCATCGCCGAAGCGAGGAGCCTTCAACAACTGCTATAAAGTGTTATTGGAAAAAATCGAAGCTCTCGGGTATCGGGACTACACTCAAAATGATTAAGGCTAAACACTTTAGTTCCACAACACATAATGAAGTAGAAGATAAAGGTAACTTTTTCGACAAAGTGACACATAATCTTAGAGAACTTCAAATAAAATGTTCGCTCTCACATCATGTATGTGAAAAAAAGATGTTGAAAAGATTTCGATTCATTACCTAATTAATAATTTCAAAAAATCTTGTGTAGAACGTGATGTCAATAGTTTTATTACATATTGTAAGAACGAAATGACAGAATCAAGATGTTTACAAATAAAAAAGGATACATTGGCGCAATCCAATTCGAATTTGTGGTTTGAGATGCGCAATGGACGCATAACGGCTTCAAAAATGCATGAAGTTGCGCAATGTACTACAAAGAATGGTTCTGTAGTTGAAGAAATATTTGGTGTCCTAAAATTTGAAGAAACTGCTGCCATCAAGCGAGGAAAAATCTTAGAAAAAGATGTTATAAGTGTGGTGTCTCAAATAAAAGGTCAAAAAATAATGGGATCTGGTATTTTTTTTAAACAGTGATTGGAACACCTTAAAACATCCTTTGGAACGTGAAAAAACAACTTTTCTGGTGTCTTGTTGGTTGTATTTGTACATTTTGGCACAACACATGATTTTCTAGCATGTAGATCAGACATTTTTACACTTTAATAGTAAAAGGTACGGGCAACGCGGCGTTACCGGAGCGCGCGAGTGGACTGACCGAGTGTTGCGTTGTGGTGTGACGTCATCGCGTCGAGCGCCGGCCTGGTGGAACTCCGAATCGCGCGCTTATTTTGAAATTAAATATCTTGGAAACTAAACGACGTATCGTAATAATTTTTTCACTCATATTTTTTATTTTCAACCGAGTTTACGCGGAGCTAAAAAAAAATATTAGTGAACATTCTTCATTATGTTATGTAGGTTATTGCTTTAACATTTTTTGAGAATCTCATTTGATTTCTTTAATTATATTATTGAAGACTAGCTGCACCGCGTGGTTTCACCCGTGTAGGTTTCGATGTTTTTTTTTATATGCTCCGCTCCTATTGGTCGCAGCGTGATGTTGTATAGCCTAAAGCCTTCCTAGATTAATGGGCTATCTAATGCAAATGTAGTTCCTAAGAATAGCGCGTTCAAGCAAACAAACAAACTCTTCAGCTTTATATATTAGTATAGATAAGTATTATACATAATATATATATAGGAATAATTATATACCTAACGGATAAGATATAGAAGAAGGACATAGTGGAGTGCTCTCAGTTATTTAGAGATCCAGTGTCAAACTGTCCACCACAATCGGCAAAGTGAGTAAATATAACGATTGAAGTGGTCACATAGCTTCAGAGGGACACACACATTATTATTAATTTCGGATCCAGGACACAATGCCCACGTTATGAATACAATAGACCATCGTCCTTGTCGACGATGACCGGTTCTGACGTAAGAGCTTAGGCGAAACTACATTGCACGCATAGAAACAGAAATCATTAATAAAAAATATTCTATTCAAAAATTTAATATTATTCTCTATTCAAAACTAGTATATTTTAATTCTAAATAAATAGAAGACAACAATATAAAATTATGGAAAAAGTCCTAGCTTGTGTTCAAACCCGCCGCGACCTCCCCAGCAATAGGTACGTCTCTTAATGTAGGGATACCTACCTAAGCGTGCGCCCTCACCGGTCAGAGTTAGCGGACTTGGAGGACCACCTATCTGACATCATTTCGCCTGCCCGAAGTGGAAGATGACCACGTTATTTCACATCTGTCTGTTTCGTAGTTCTACATTATAAATCTGAAGATTCAGTTTAATAGACGACGAGTTTTAAAGAATTTGTATTGTCGGTTGAGTAGCTGTTTACATGGCAATAATAAGTTATTTAGTTACGAACAAAAAATTGCACACATTTTAGTAAGTTTTCAGGTCCAATCTGACATCATTACGTCAATTCTTTAAGTAATCGTTTTGAGTAAAAGAAATGTTGGTAGACTTAGTGTAGCACTGAATAGGCAACAACAACTGTTTAGAGAAGTTCAGCTGGGCTTTGGTGAGTTATATACAAGATACAATGCTTCTTAAGTCTTCAATGTGAGGCTCAGTTAAGTGGGTAGGTACCTAGTCGTAATTGATTTACGATAAGGAATAGAATTATGTGTCGTGATTAAATTTATTCGTTCCTTCTGTTAATTAGAATTACAGAAGACACCGCAGTTCGTCAAGATCGTAGACAGTTGGATATCCGATTCCAATTTATATTCACACAATCAGCCTGTATTATTGTTCCCAGTTCCCACTACCGGGACCTCCTCCCGTTAAGAGGGAGAATCTATTCTTCTCTCTTAACGAGAGCAAGTCTGTCACTATAAAATTATGGCCGTAAGAATAGTCTAAAAGCATTTTCTATCGATGATCGAAATTACCAAAGCATTGTGTAGACATTGCCGTAATAATTTGGGAAATGCGTGGACTGTTTCATTGCGGTTATTTGGATATGATATTTTTTTTTTCACAGATATTAGGTTGAGATGGGTATATAATATATAATACCATGTATAGTAGTCCTAGCCGTGCCTATTAATAGTTTTAATCGGCAGCCGTATGTAAACTATTATTGAATGTGCTCAAACCGCTTGCGTTCAGGCTAATAAACTTTCGTGCAGTATTTTAGTGCAGACGTCCTAACGAGTAATCCAATCAGGGCCCACTTCCTAGACGAACTGTAAATGGATGCGAATACGAAGGTGTCGCCTAACTAATGTTGACTAACTGCCTATTAATAGAAATGCAGTTTTAATGATTCTACCTGAAAACACCACATTAGATTATTTTAAGAAATTGTTACTATGCTATCAATGTTAGATAACTTTAAAAAACAATATTGATGTTGAGACGGTTGCAGATCAAATTGTAGGACTGTTCAAATTCCGATTACATGAAACTGGAACAAATGACAACTTACAGACAGAAGGAACAGTTAGCTAGTAAACCACCGATTTCTGTCTCTTGGATACATCGTTTTCATCATTTTCTGGCTTGTGCTCTGGGGTATTTACTGAGTACACAAGTTACGCAATATTAAGAAGGATACATTGATGACATAATACTTTTATTTTCTTCAACTAATAAAAGGGTAGTTTGATAAACAACCAGCCTTGTTTGTTCAGAAATATTAAAGGCCAAAGGAAAATGTTCCTCTTTACTGGACAATAGCTTACACAATGTTTTATTTCTTGCTATAGTAATCCCGGGATAATGGTGGAGTCCATTTCTTCGTTTAGTTTTTTAATGGTTTGTTTGCATTCCATGATTTTCATATTATTCTGTATTCTGTACACTTCTATCCGAAGATAGTTTCGATAGGCATGCATATTTTTTTCAACCTTAATTATATTGGACAAACGTCCAAAAAGAGGAATATATAAGATCGGAAGCTTTTTTCTTTATAAGGGTCTATAAAAAGAATGATCTCGCACATTTTTATCTAAAAATTTACTATGAATATTACTTTTGTATCTATTATTAATATTATTTTATCATAGATAGAATCTACACACTCATTAGCATTAGTGATCCGAGCAAGATCTAAATCTGGGATAGCTGGAATATAATGGGATAGCTAGCTGTCTTATCTGTAATTTTATAACAACTATTATAATTAGTTAAGATAGTTGCAAAATTTAGTAAACTATTAGGAAAAATGGTAATGAAGTTTAATTTATCATTCATCTGCCCGGTCATAGGAATCGACCTAAATGTTCAGCTTATTACCTACCTACAGCGTTTGTGAGCGAAGTGCTAAGAGCAAATTATGACCCGCAATAACTTGGAAATTATTGTTGTACATTATATACGGTGACAAGCTTTAAACTCAACACATTTCAGCTTTATTTACATTCATGAACCTTTTTATTCCCGAAGAAATAAATTTCTAAATCGCATAACGTAAGCCTGTTATATGTGTCTCCTATAAGCTCATTTGCATCTCAAAAAACACGATAGCTCAACATTTCTTAGCAGTTTCAAGGTTCTTTGTGTGCGGGGTTTATACATAGCTCATTTATGTAAATTGAACATAATTCTATTGAAAGTACTTCATAATTTACCTCTTTCATTACATACGTTCATACACAAATAGCTATTCATCGTGTCCTTAGCTGAACCCTTTGTAGAAAACGTTCTATTTCAGTTGAAGGCGGTCTTGGCAAAAGTTTGAGTTTAGTTTTGTACCTCTTTGCTGGGCAACTGAAACCCCCTTTTTGCAAATCCCATTATTTTGTATGATTTTAGCCATGTCCATAATCCATAATCCTAATACTTAAATACTGCATAATACGTCCAGAAATGTTTTTTGATGTAATCTTTTTAAAGTTAGGTAGGTACACTATCCATTAATTCTTGTGTCCTGCGGTAAACACTAAGCTCAGTTTTAAAAATCTTACATTAAAATTGTTTTGGCATTATGCCAGTTAGGTTATGCGATATGCTCGCACTGTCACATTGGATTTAATCATCATTTTTGAACATTTTCGGTTCCTTCATTTAAAATGAGACAAAGGGGCAACAAAATCTGTCGTTTTGGTAAAGAATAAAATTGTTAGGCTAATATTGAGTTTCGGTTAAGGAACACTAACAGTAAGTACTGAGGGCAGATTTTTTGATCTGTAATTATACTCAACAAATTATTAAAAATAGTAACTAATGGTTAACCATCTTGCAAAATGGGTATTTTTTCAATTTTTACTTTATACAATGATGTCATATTGCCAATGATCGAACTACAGTAGGTACATTATGTTGTTATAGTATTTGGAACAGTGTGCTCATACAATAATTACAATGGGGTGTTCATGGCAATCAAACCAAGTCTTGTGTGTAAGATGTGTCAAAAAGAAACATATTAAACGAAACTAATTTTTGACGCGGTACAGCGGATCTACGATTGAAATCTTTGCGTTTTACTCTTCACTTGTCTTAGTATTACAGAAAATGCTGTATTAAATTGATTATATGCTGCATCTAGTTTGCCTTGTATGTATGATTTGATTTTATTAAAATGTATGTCTTGATCCGATAACACGGAATATATCATGTACACCTTCTACACCAGATACATGCTATGTTGATGCGGGCAGCACAAGACCAATCATTGTGGAGGTGTGTGTGCCTTGGGGAGGTCTTTTTTCGGAAACATGTTACAACATATAAAAAGGTTTCACGTTTGAAAGACACTGAACATCAGGCCATCATTGTTTTAATTTAAATTGAAAAAAAACAGCTTTCACGTATTTAAATGCTGGTCCGTCAAAAATACAGATTTAAAAAAATCTTTTATAATCTGATCTCTCATCATTGGCATCATCATCATCCTGAATCATCAGAGAATGTTGAAATAGATTGTGTGTTGTGAAAAGATAAATGATGACTAAAGGGAATGACTTGAACAGGGAATCTTGACTTGGTATAGGCATGTGATTAGTAAAGGTTTCAAAATGTTGACGGATGGAGTGGGAGAGTAAAACCAGAGAAAAAAGGAATGGATTATGTGTGGGATGATAAGAAAGAAAAACCGGCCAAGTGCGTGCCGGACTCACGCACAAAGGGTTCCGTACCATTGATTTATGTAATTAAAGGATTTAAGTTATTTTTATGAAAGATTACGCGGTGGTAATAAGCGGTTTACGATTTACCAGGTATTAAAAAAAAACTACTTACTAGATCTCGTTCAAAACAATTTTCGTTGGTAGTTTTTATAGTAATGCGGCGCATCATATGTTTTTTTTAGATTTTTCATTTTCTTATTTTAGAATTTTTAGAGAGGGGGGAGGGACAACGTTTTTCCACTTTGGAAGCGCCTATCATACAAACTATTCGGTTTAGAAAAAAAATATTAGAAACCTCGATATCATTTTTGAAGACCTATCCATAGATACCGCACACGTATGTGTTTGATAAAAAAAAATGCGTTTCAGTTCTAAGTATAAGGCCCCAATATTTATTATTATTATTTTATTTTTACATCAAAATCTTAATGCGGTTCATAGAATACATCTACTTACCAAGTTTCAACAGTATAGCTCTTATAGTTTCGGAAAAAAATACTGTGACATACGGACGGACAGACAGACATGACGACTCTATAAGGGTTCCGTTTTTTGCCATTGGCTACGGAACCCTAAAAAGGAGTGAAGAAGAGAGAGAGAGAGAGAGAGACGTGTTGCGCTGACCCCGCACCGATGGAATGCACCACTCAGTCAAGCACCATGGAACAATGACAAGAATGTTATAATAACACCAGCCTGTTACTGTTCCACTGCAGTGCAAAGACCTTTTCATATACAGAGTTGGCACGAGCACGAGCAATAGTCAAAGATGTCGATAAGGTAAGAATGTACTTTCCTACATAACTTCAACAACTACTGAGCGATGATTATCATTACTTTGAAAAGTTTTACCATCCTCATAATATGTAATAATATCAATCTGAGTTATTTCCTTTGCAAGTGACTAAACTCTTATAATATGAAATTGTAGTTTATACAGTATGTTAAGAAAACCCTGTCCGACCCGTGAAGGTGTTGTTAGGTATCGATAATTGATTGTAATGCATACAAAACCGGGCTAAACTTAAAAAAAAAAGTCCCCCTAAAAAATAAATATTATTTCGCAAAGAGAGGTACGAGGCACGCGGCACGTGGTCGCATCGCTATTCGCTCATAATAATACCGGTGTAGTCACTTTTTAAAAATTACCAAATTTCGGGGAAATTGGAATTAATTCGCGGGAAAAAAAGATTATTTCAAAATTCATTTGTATTGGTACTATGATGAATACGTAAAATTTTATATTATATTTGGTCATGTGTTTACCTAACCTTTATTATCCTTACGGGTCGGATAGGGTTTTCTTAACATACTGTATTAATAACGGTTACTTGTTATGTCTACCATTTACTGCAATCCCAATTCGTCATAGTCGCCCTTCGAGCACATTAGTCGCCATATGCAATGCTTCCTGGTGGCTGAAGAACCAGTGCTCATGTCATGTTTATTCGTTCATGCGTATAAAATATTTTAAACGTGCGAGTTCACCCGATCAGAAAAACTTATACCTAGGTACCTACAATAAAATTTCACACACCAGTTGCAGTCAGTGCAGGATATCAATCCGATGATTTGTTTATTATGTGTACAAAGTTTAAATGTTGTACCCGAAAACATTTATTGCCTCGTATTCTAATGTTAGTTTATGCGAATTAAATTCCATAGTTGTGCAATGGATGGACGGCGTCCAATGAACTGTTCCAGTTTGGTTTCTTTTGTGTCCACACATTGTTTACAGTATTCCAGAGCGCCTTTGTTTTAACAACAAACTAATTTTAAATACCAAAACAGTTCAGTCTGAGCGTTAGCCTGAATGGAGCTATGGTAAGTGACGCGACACGGCAGCGGTTACGTTTGTTTCGTGAACTGATAAAGTAATAGTCGTGACAGTATAAGAAGGCTAACTAATCTGTGTTTGCATTTCGTCATATGCAGATTACATCACATATCACGCGTCGCATTCAGTGTAGATGTAGGGCGGCGCGGCGGGACCCATCCCATTGCGGAAGGACGGCCGCGCGCTCAGTACGCGCTCTGTTGTCACCGACGAATATCCGATCCGCTCCATTGCCCCACGCGGCGCGAACGTACGAATTTTGAATTTCGAAATTTTGCCGGCTCCGAAATAGAAGTGTTTCGTGTTACATGTGCTAGAAAAACGAGTGATATGAAAATACGGTTCGAGGTGCCAAACAAATTGGAGATCACATTCGGAAGAGGTACATAGTGTTATGTTATTTCGTGCTTTACTAACTGTTCATTACCATGTTGGTAATGCAGGCGCTATCAAGACTATCGAAAACAGGTAAAATTAACACCTACATTATTTTTAAATTATTTATATTTCATGAATCATTTATCTAGCGTAGGTAACCAGTTTTATTGAACTTTGCGCGAATGTTGGAGAAACTGGTTACTGCTGAGCTTTTTCAGTACCATCAGCAACAGCAACTACTTTCATCGGCACGTTTGACCACTTTCATGATCTTTAAATAGAAAATCTTTGCCCTTAGAAGGGATTTTCAAAGCTCTTTGAGGTATCGTTTAAATTTTCTACCTCACCTAAAATCATATCGTAATAAGGGTTGTGTTGTGTTGACTGAAGCGAAAATGAGGTTTTGACAAAATAGGCTAGTCGCTTATTATCCGTAATTCCATAGCATATTACAGGTATGTAAGCAATGTAACTCGTTTAATAGAATCTATGTAAAGGCTTTGTAAGCGGCGCCGGCTCTACGCGCCAACACGGTGTAATGCTTCCCTTATAATGTTAGAATTACTACCCACCACATATAAGGCTTCAAACAATATTATTTGCATGAATAGTATGATTACACGTAAGTCATGTTACGTTAGTACAGACTACGGTAAAGCGCTTTGAATGACCAGTAGAGCCTTTGATATGTATGTAACATTTATCTCGGACAAACACTCTAGCTCGGGTAGCAGCTGCCATGCGGGTTGTTTGCTCTCCAACAAGACCAGTGCGATCAGGTAAACGTGTATGACGGCCACTCTGTAATCGATCCATTAACCGCTCAGAACGAACGTTAAAACGACAAACGTACGGAGAGGAACTTACTTGAAAGGCAATTTATAAGTATGTTATCTATACATACTTACCTCGAAATGGAAAGATACTTCAGCTTACTTTAAAAACTTGTCAATTCAGCGACAAAAGTTAACATCTGGTAAAAGCCAGTGTCAAGTTTTGCAAAATGAGTGTCCCTCACCCCGTCAACCACTTCCTTTGATCTACCATTGAAATGTGGATTGAAATGTGAATAGCTTAGAATGATGCCGACATGAAAATTTAAACGGTGTATTAGTGTGTGTTAATAAAAACCATTGCAGTCCCGCTACTCTGATGATATTGCCTGGCTAATAAAGAAGGATCTATTCTTAAGGACGTGCCACACCGAAACAAAAGATAATGAGGAAAGTTCTTAAACAAAAGCGAATAACCTTAATAGGCAACGTTTAGTTTTTCGAGCATACTTTCTATCCGTATGTTCACGGTTCTGAAATGTTCACTTCTACTGTATGCCATGGAAGCTTATCAATATTTCAGAGTTAGGGATCCGTTGCCTTTTATAGTTAGACCGAACTGTCATACATTGCGGCCATCCGCATTTGAGCCCATTGTTGAATAATTTGAAACACCGACTATTCTGTTTGAGGCCCAGTCTGTGGATGTCGGATAGCTGGTTCATTTATGAATACGTCATAAAAGGATGATGTTTGCCTTAATTTTTACGAAAGAAACTTGATGACGAACATTTTTCATCATGATTCCCGTTCACAGCTTCAAATTAACCACTGGCTATTACTGGATAAAACCTTTTTAGTTTTCCGCCAACTTTCTCTTGTATCGCGCTAGTTTCTAAAGTTTTGTGGATTAGCTGAAATAACTACCAAAGTAGTATTACAAATACAGGTACCTTACCTATTACTTACTACAAAACAATGTTTTTCAATTGTCATCAGCTAAACACATTTTAAATACGACATAATTATATGGACTTTGACATAACACTGACCTGAGACAAATGTTGATCTAAGTTTTTGTGTTACAACACCAAGTCTTTAACTATTTAGTTATTCTATGAATTCAGATTTCCATTGGATGTGTACAATAGAAAGTAACGGCAGACTGAGTCCCCTGTGTGAAAGAGACACTTAATTGAAAGTCAGACACTGTGGTGAATCATGATGAATCGCCAGCAATCGGCAAATCGGTATATTCGACCCTTTTTTTTTTGTTTGGGATGTGAAATCATCAAATGACCTCTCCTGTTCTGGGCGGAGCGGAAGGGCGTGTCAGACTTTTGCTGACTAAAACCTACCCGTGTTTCTTCACTTGTATATGCGCCAGGGCCACGGCTTCTTTTTTAATCAACCCGCGACCATGACCCAAGAGGCATCGGTCTTCGTGGACCCTGTCACGAGTATATTCGATCCTAACGCGAGAATTGGGTCTGACAATCAACTGTTTATCATATTGCCCTAAATAACTTACTAATCCATATTTCCAACAATATAGCAAATAGCGATATCTAACTATATTTCGCGTTAACCATACGCAGTATCGAACGCTTTGCAGGAAACGATAACATTAATCATCAAAACTGACTGACGACAGTACCTATTGCATATTTGGTATCGAGTCGAAATTTCGACGCTCACACAAAAAATCTGGTCAGCAATTCCATTCCCAAATGTGTAATTAAGACGAAATAAAAAATTCTCGATCGTACTCCGAGTAGTGCCTGGAATACTTTAGGTTATGTACCTACAAAGAGTATACATAAGTATGATAAAGTGGACACAAGCTAGTATAGAAGTACAGACGTTATCTGGGCATTGTGCGCTGATACGACCCTGGCTTAGTTAGCTACTCGTAGTTAACAACGCATCGTACCGATCACAAAAAAATGACAAATGTAAATATAACAACTGCACGTGAATATTAAAAATTAAGCATAATATTATAGTCATAATATAATTATATTATACTTAATTTCTAACAAGTACTTCATGAGACTTCTATCCGGTTTCAAACAATTTCAAATAGGCATTGATACCATTGAGGAAGTACTTGCATAAATATTTGACAGCCGATGTAAAACTAAAACATCCTCGACCTGACCAGAAGTCAATAAATACTCACTATACCTTTGTTTTCATTGTATTGTGGGATCGAAAAGCAATCATACCGGCTGAAAATTTTACTCTACAAAGAATTGTTTCTTCTTGCATTGATAGTCTACGAATTTCGTTAGCAAGTTGTGTTTATACAAAGCTAAATTAAATCTTGTGGTCTTTGGAGACGTTTACTTAATTCAATCACCGACCTGCCTCTCGTTATTTATCCAATACGGTTCCAATCAAAGAAGACGCTTTTATCGTAACTGAATCTTCAGAAAACCTGGCTGGATTTTTAATCCATTACAATCTATTCAATAGTTTATGTTCAGTGGTATTAAATGAACGGCCATAATCTTCAAACCTCAATAGACCAGTGTAGTAGCGGTGTAGCGAAACATTTGTAAAAGAGTAAAGAAAGAATTTCTCATTCGACTTTAATTATATTTGCCTTTTTAATTCAACTTTAAATATATAACCATGAAAGAGGCTTTTGTGAATCACGCCATGAGTTTTGGCGATCTCCAAATTAGTTAACATTTATTCATAAAAGAAATGTCGAATTAAGTGAAGAACTTCCGGTCTGTTACAAGTGCGCAATGGCAAGGTCGACGAAGTGACAATGTGCGGATGCGCGTTCGCCGGCAGAACCACTGCGCAGAGACACTGGCTTCGACCAAGGCCATGATTTGTCATCTGTGCAAATATAACATTTTTCACACAATACAATATATTATATGTTACTTTCTGGATCGTTAAAAAGGATTTCTTATTAAGAAAACAAAGGAAAATCCAACACGTAGTTATCTGTCTAGCGTTCTTGCTCAACTTTTGAAGAGGCAGTAAAGGAAATAGGTTAAGTAATGGGCCTCACAGTCGATGAGTTAACAACCTGTCGGTCGTTAGCAGTGTTTCAAACAAAGTGCTACTGCTGGATATGACTCTATCGTTAGAACAAAACACAGTGCCGCAGTATTGAGCTGGGATTATGGTAGAGGCGAATACAAAAATCAATAGTTTATGCAAATTTACCCACTATCTATAGATTAATGATTCGTATCATATCTTTGTCTATTAAATTAAATTAGTTACTGACGTAAATTGACGTATTTTTAGTAGTTCTGTCAAAATAAAAAGCTCCGTAGATAGTTTAGGCTAGATTACAAACATGGCTAATAAAATCTAAAAATTCATGTTTTTTTTTAATAATTATAAACAAGTGCTTGATCGCAGAGATGCAATCGTTGATGGTAAAGCGCGCTAGTTTAATAAGCCCTTTCACTTAAAAAACTGAGTGAATAGGAAAGAAGACCGCAGTTGAGCGAGGTGATGCAATGTTTAACCTAGAGGGAGACTGATCTGGAGACCCTCCACGACCAAACTCCCGCTACAACATTAGGCGCATCGTACCCGGCACACATCGCATCACAACTGCACAGGCCCGTCCTCCCTACGGTTTCACCAGACATCATGCCGGAACACGACGGATCGCTTGGCGGCAAGACTTAGTGTGGTGGGTGGTATGGTAACTTCTGCCGGCAGCCGATGTTAAGGCCTACCACCGAGAGATGTATTTCCAAGGCGCTGGCTTTTTTGACAGGACTATACTAATATTTATATTCTGTCCTTTTCTAAATAAAAAGATCAAGATGCTTGTAAGTAGCTTGTAGCCAAAGTAACTTGTGGAAAGGGGGATCGGAGCCAATATCTCCCTCCTGTGAGCCATTCACATTCTCCCTTCGATTGTTGCAAGTGATATAAACACTAAACACATGTTTTCTATCTCATGGCATCCTGATTGTTTTGGTTGCAGACTTGTTTTTATACCCTTTATTAAAAATTCAGTTCATTGCGTAAAGGTACTCTGTATTGGAATTTTCGGAGGACATATGAACACCTTTAGTTGTACGATCAGTGCATTTCCATATGTTTTGCGACCTTCTGCTGTTGAAAATGCAATGTAAATACTTACTATTAACGAGTAGTTAATGACTAATGTTTCATGTGGGTGGTCTGGCCATTGCATAAACAACGTAAACGCTGGAACGATAAACTTATGATCGAGCTTGAAAACATTTGCTTTTTCATTTTTCGTTTTAATAATCGGTACATGTTGTAAGTGCAGTTCTTTATATCGTTGGTCAGAAAGTCCAGTTTAGCTAAAGATCGGTGTTCCAGTCTGTTAGCTTGCATTCCGCAGCGCAGTAGCCCTGTTTGCCTCGCCATTGGAACCGAATCATTCGGATGTCTGCCTACATTCCGAACGCGTTTAATCTGACCTTCTGTTTTTTGTAAGCAGTCTTCTCGGTTTTTAATAAAAAGTTGTTCGACTCAAGCGTAGTTTGCCCATATTTTTAATTTTTTTAAACAATACATGTTGCTGCCTCTCTTTCATCAAATCATCATACATCTACGTTCATAGACTTAAATATTTTAGTACCAACGTCGAGCGATCGAACACGGATCACGGAGCATCTATTACTATTTTTTAATTGTACAGTATTTAGCTACATATAATAATTTCATAAGTCATGAAAACCGGAGCTATGAAAATCCCATAGTTGCGTACCTAAAGTGTGATAAGATTCATACAATCACGATGTGATACATTTCACGATAAAGTTGACAGATACTTTACTTAAGGCATGGTTTGTACAAGGGATCACCCAATCGAAGATCTTATTGATAGAGAACTGATGATAGCGATTGCTGTAGGTACAATGTCAGACCGTCAGTTTCGGTTCAGCGCGCGCATTATACTGCGTGTAGCGCTCATGCACCTTATTGCTTCGTGATAAAGCCACGTGCGTGTAAAGCTAAAGGGTAATGTGATGTCAGAGCGTGACAACTGTAGTGTTAGTGTGGCCGCGAAGGGCGCGTGCTGTCGCGTGCGTCGCAGGATGCAGTGTTTCGGATTCCAAGGTAAAGCCTTTAAATAATAACGATCGGGTACGCGTGACAATCACACGTTACCATGCTTCGATAACGATTGTTATCTAAAACCACGCGACACTTAGTGAATTTTTGTGACTAAAGAAATGCAACTGCGTAGACGATTTGTTTTCAAACATTGGAGATTGTTGATGCATATAATTGATTTTTCGCTTAGTTTTTCGTTTCAGTGACGTTAGACACTGCATTCAATCTCACTTAAGATTGAAGACATCTTCCGATGAACGTTTGTAGTCCGAAGGCGCGAGCGCACAAGCCTGCGCGCGCGCAGACGGATGTGTCGCATTGTGTTTCGCGTGTGGGTTGCACAGATGCGACTGAGTTTCTTTTTCATCAAGACCGAGAAAATAGGCAAGTGATTATGTATTGCTTCAAGTTTTTGTTAATGTTTTTATCGTGTACGAAGTTTGCGTCACGAAATACGCATGTGATGTGTATATGTGAAGATTATAATGTACTAAGTGCTCCTTGTGTATCGTGTTAAGCTTGAAGAAATTGTATTATTTAAACGTGATTAATAGAAATACTTCCCATCTGTGCATAAGTATTGAGTTATCATTATAAAGACGGCCTTTAGTTAGCTGAAAATTTTATGAATGTTATAGAGATTGTAATAGTCGTAGGTATATGAAACGTCTTTAACCAGGGATTAAGATTAAAATCGCTTGGTTACACGTTTAACATGTCTTATAAGAACTATCTATAGTGAACATAACGCCACTATATAAATAGTACATGAGGCGATAAAAATGCCTTTATATTTAAGCAAATCATTATCTAATACGATATTGAATCACACAAAGGAAAATAACTGATTCACAGTTAGTCACAATTTGTGTTATTAGGTGATAAGCAGGTGGACATAACACGAATACATATTTGAATTTTATTGTAGGTACATAAATATTATTCGTAGGAAGGACCTACCTTCCTACGAATAATATTTATGTAATTCGATAATGTGCTAATATAGTTTAATATTGCATATAGACTTGATAAACACTGATTTGTACATATAAATTACAGTTATTTTTTTGGAATTTGTAGTTCATTGTCAGGAGTAAGTTGATTAGAATATGATACACGACCGAAACAAATATGTACTCGTATGTACTGTACAGAAGTATATTAATTATATTAAATAAATAAATGTAAATAAAAATTTTGTCGGTCGCGAGTACTGACTTGCAAAAAAAAACGAGTGTGGTTATGACCACACTACTGAAGTGAAACTTCTTTCGCACCATCTGTATGTATATATATATATGTGTGTACAATATATACATGTATACACATATACATATATTAATTTTCTATAAATATTTAAATTTATTTCATGCTTTCATTTATAAATATTTTTGCATAGACCTCCAATTTAAAAAAAAAAAGTGTATTCCCTCGGGGCCAAAAGGTCGGGCTCTTCCTCCTGAATCAGGGGACCCCAAACTCGGGTAGTCCACGACCTCTGGTTCCCGAGATAATCCACGGGGGGGTGAGGTAACTAAAGGGGAGGGGGTAGATTTCGTGGGGTTGGATGGTGGATTCCCACGGGGCCAAAAGGTCGGGCTCTTCCTCGTGAATCAGGGGACCCCAAACTCGGGTAGTCCACGACCTCCGGTTCCCGAGATAATCCACGGGGGGGTGAGGTAATCAATGAGGGGGGTCGGGGGGTGTTCGCAGCGTCTATGTTCTCGAAGAAATTCATAGTTCTTAATCAATCAAGGTACTTAGCTTAATAATTGAGCTTATGAGGCTCGAAAGCAATCGTATTGTGACGATATCTTCAAGCTTCTATACTTTCAATTATATCAGAAATGTTCAGCAAAAATATATAAAACAATATAAAGGCCAGAACAGAACGAAATTTATAAATTATTTGTGCTCTTAGGTAATCAATTGTTAACAAATCTTAAAAAGATCCAAAAAATATATATTGCCTTCGGCGAGATGCGAACTCACAACTTCATACTCGACTCAATTGTTAACAAATCTTAAAAAGATCCAAAAAATATATATTGCCTTCGGCGAGATGCGAACTCACAACTTCATACTCGACATGTCATGCAATATTTACATGAGCCAACTCCTTGTTTGTAGTACAGACGAAATAGGCCTATACTCTGCTTCCGTTCGCCTTCATCATTTTTTTTCCTATCATTTTTCGTAACGCTTTCGCCAGTTTACTCCCCAAGTCAAGCGTGCCTAAAGAAGTTTCACTTCAAAAAGTAAGAAAATTTGATTTACGCGGACTAGGCTGAGGCTTTCACCTTACAAGTCTCATATACCTACAGTCATGAATGAATACTACCTCTTTGCCAAATTTCATTTTAATTATTATAAATTAAAACCATAACCGTTAAATTTTAAACGGGCCTCATAATGCAATATATTACTGTTTTTAAGCAGATGCCGCGTAGGGTGAGTCCAGTTCCACAGTAACTAGAACAATTTAAGAGAAAGTAATTCAGAGTCAACTTAATTAAACTATAAGAAGACACCAATCTGTATATTTAAGTGAGATTTCAATCAAAGTCCACATAATTTATTACCAAACCAGGTAACTATCTAACTATACTTATGTAGTTATCTTTACTCTCTAAAAATAAATTAAGTAAATCAATTTGCATGGTACACCTGTAAAGTGGGAGATTTCAGCTTTATTTTAGCCATGGCTAAAATAATAACAAAAATAAATAAGAAATCCACCTGCTCCATAAATCAAGTAGCACCGCGGAACCCAAAAATTATAGGCCGATCACTTGTTTACCGACGGTCTAAAAAGTTCTTACGTCCATTTTGAAAGCTAAAATTGACAGCAACTCCTTCATGTCTGCCTATCAAAAATGATGTAAGACCGGGTCCTGCGGTACTAAAGAGCTAATCCTCATTGATGTTGCGATCAACCATCAGGTTTGTTGTACACAAAAGGATCCATTATTAACATGTTGGATAGATTGTAAGAGGCCAAATACATGGCTCATGCGGGTGCTGGAGTCGTATAAAGTAGATGGAACTCTGTACTTCTTCGTGATGTCTTGTATGGGGCAATGGATTTCGGACTGGGATGGACCAGGATGTCGAGATATTCAAAAGAATAGCGAACCGATAAGGATCGAGCGAGGCATATGTCAAGGCGATAATTTGAGTTCACTTTCTTTTTGCTTAGCCTTGACTCCTCTAAGCACACTGCTGGAGAATTTAGGTCTAGGCTATTGGCTGAGGAGAGGTGGTCAGATTATATCGCACCACCTCTACATGGATGACCTAAAACTCTTTACTCCCAACAATTTGCAATTGAAGGAGCTACTGCAATTACTGACACTTTCAGTAACGCCATCAGAATGCAATTTGGTGTGGACAAATGTGAAGTAAAGCGAGGGGAGATTGTGGAATCTGTGGGAACCCAACTCACGGATTTCATAAACCTTAGAGCCACCTCCGAATCCGAAACCTATATGCATTTCACATTACGAGACCTGTTCGTGCTTCAGAAAACATGCAAAACCGTTGGTCCCGGCTATGATTTATGGATCTTAGAAAGTCGTTACGGGCAGTCAGAAGCCGGAAAGCCTGACAACCAGTGTTACAATGAGGCATTATACTATCCAGTAACTGGGTTGTGGAGGTCAGCACCAGTGTTACATAGAGGCATTATACTATCCAGTAACTGGGTTGTGGAGGTCAGCATCTCCGTGTAAAATACAGATATTCAGCTGAATTCTGTTAGACTGGAAGCAGACCCCGGATAATTTCGAAAATGTTAGCCAATTGATGAGATCCTATAAAGTGAGATTTATAGCAATATACAATATTTTCACCGGATTAGTTGATATATCCGGAATAGATAGTTGCCAGACTGCTATTATGTTTCATTTATTTGGTTTTATTAGACCATTCTACGTAGCAGTGATTTTAATTTTCTCTGTGTGTATAATAAACTGATCTAGTTAAGACGACATAATGACGATCCACCGATTAGGTGATCGGATAATCTGACCAAACTCACAGGGAAGCGCTGGATGCAGGCCGCATCCAACCGTTCTTTTTGGAAATCCTTGGGAGAGCAGGTCCAGCAGTGGACTTCGTGTGGCTGAGATGATGATGATGAATGACGATCTGTAGAGAGATTGAGTGAGACCATCCCACCGTGAAAATTTAGGTAGAAGTGAGCGTGGAGTGAGCTGTCATTCCAACTATTGTAAGGGATTGAGACTATTAACTTCATTTATATTTTCACGGTAATCTTCTCGTCCGAAATACCGCAGTGTCTCAAAACAAAAGTCTTCGACCAGTGTGTGTTGCCAGTGATGACATATGGAACTGAGACGTGGTCGCTAACAATGGGCCGTATAAGAACGGTCAAGGTCACTCGAATGGCAATGGAGAGGGCTATGCTTGGGGTTTCACTGCGTGATCAAATCAGAAATGAGGACATCCACAGAAGAGCGAGAGTAACAGACATTTCCCGAAGAAATGCAACACTTAAGTGGCCGTAGGTCGGGTACGTTCCCCGTAGGACCGAAGCCCGATGGGGCCGACGGGTTCTCGAGTAGCGACCACGCAGCGTCGGTAGGCCCTCGACAAGGTGGTCCGACAACTTGGTGAATGTCATGGGAAAACGCTGGGTGCGGGAGGCGCAGGACCGGTCGTCGTGGAGATCCATGGGGGAAGGCCTACGTGCAGCAGTGGACGTCTTTCGGCCGAAATGATGATGATAATATTTTTACAGAATCGATCGGCTGTGATTGAAGTTAGTTGCAAAGTGATAGCAGACACGATAAACTGATCAAAGATTGTTGTCACAGAGTAGTCATTGTTACAAAACCATTGTGATGTCACATACATAAGAGCGTAACCCACTGCCAATCTCCTTCGTTTTTCATATTGCTAATCCATTGCTGCCCATGTTTGATTAGTGGGTTTGTTTAACAACGTAAATAACACAATGAATATGATAGCACTTTCAAAACGTAACACATTGCTACTGCTAATGCTACACTATTAGCCATTGATACTTTTTTTTTTAATAATTATAAACTAGCATTTGACCGCATTCCCGCCTGATGGTAAGCAGTGATGCGATTGTTGATGGTAAAGTGTGCTAGTGTATTAAGAGCCTATTCACTCAGAAAAACTGAGCGATGCGGGTACGATGCGCCTAATGTTGTTGTGTTGGGAGTTTGGTCGTGGACTGCCGTCTTCCTTCCTATTCGCTCAGTTTTTCTGAGTGAATAGGAAGGAAGACGGCAGTTGAGCCAGGTGATGCAATGTTAAACCCAACAACACGACCAACGATGCTGCGCCAAAGGGAGATTGATCTGAAGACCCTCCACGACCAAACTCCCAACACAACAACATTAGGCGCATCGTACCCGGCACACATCGCAACACAACTGCTCAGACCCATCCTCCGAACGGTTTCACCAGACATTACACCATCACCAGGCAGAACACGACAAATCGCTTGGCGGCAAGGCTTTGTCAGGTGGGTGGTAACTTCTACCGGCGGCCGATGTTATGGCCTACCACCGAGAAAAACTACTATTATATTAGTTAATTTATAATAATGTACGGGTGACAATATCTGCAAACCAATTACGTAACATACTATCAATCTAAATCTGATTCATTATGAATAATAGGTATTGTTAATCAATTGCTTCAATTTCGTAGTTAGCCTTTTGAACGCCATGTCGGCTCGGCTATACTCGACAAGTGCAAGCATGCCCTTTGCACCACGGTCATCTATACTCAACAGGAAGAAATCAAAAGTCGTGAAAGATTTAATATTATATATGTATATGGAAAGAATAATGGTTATCGTATAGGTAGGTATTTATATCGATTTTTGGGCTTGGCGTACAGTAGGCCTAGTATGAGTTTTCAATACGAAACTCGTTCGATCGTATCGAGCGCGTTTGGCGCTCTCATTGGTTGAGAGTTCTTACGACCTTGAAGCGGGCCAATCGCTGAGTCAAACGCGCTCGATATCGGCGAACGAGTTTCGTAATGAAAACTCATACTAGGCCTACTGGGCGAGGGCCAGACCGGGCCGTACCGAGATGTTGTTTTGGTGTGGAGTTCAAAAGGTTAAAAACGCAATGATTGTTGTTGTATTCTTTCAAAATGTAAGACATTATAGTACACATACATATACATATAGAAAGTCTATCACACGATGACCCCACTGATGTATTACCTTAATATCTTTCCAAACACTATGCTCACTGGCTTACCCCTTTATAACGAGTTATCCCCAGCCACAGATATCCGCGGCTTGTATTTGGCACGGGTACTTACCTGGAATTCAGTAATACGCATCCAGCAATGCAGTACATTCCTGTTGATTGATTACAACTGCATTCAATGAAACAAGGCCAATGGAAGAACTAAGTTATTAAAAAAAAACTTCTTTACGTTTACGTTAAAAACTTTTATCTGCGACTTCGTCCTTGTGAAATTTCTCATTTTCTCGATCCACCCTGTGTCGCATCGCATCGCCTGTCCGTAATTTTTCGTTTTAGTGTTAGTTAGTACACAAAATGAAGGTGTTCTTCAAATCCTATCCGAGTTCTAAGATCTAAAATAGACGTAACGTTGTTCTACATTTTTTCAGCGTTTAAACAACAAATCTTCCTCACTTCGTTAGCTATGTGGTGGAGTATAAAACATGCTCTGACATAGATTGCCTAGATCTATATATATTTTATAGACACGCACGTTACGTCAGTCCGTTAGCACCGTTGATAGCATTCGGAGATGAAATAACTTTATCTCGCCAGGGGGTTGGGATGTTGAGATAGTTTTGTTGCTCCGTAATAGGATAGGTAGAGGCATTCTTTTCCAAATTATAGCGTCCAAAATGGACCTTCATAACATACTCGTACAGCTTACGATTCAAAAGACGACGATGCAAAATGGCTAGACAACATTCTTAAATGTTAATCTGTTTTCAGTATAATCGAATTAAGTTAAGAGAAAGCCATACACTTATAATAATATCATGGCTATATAAGGCCCTCCGGGATTGGGTTGTACGCCGCATAGCAATGAGGTCGGGATGCTAGTTTAAGAGCTCTTTGGCTCAGTCTCGATACCGGTCATTGATACGATGCTGACAACGCTGCCTCCGGGTTATCTGCGTAACTGAATAAGCCGAGTCTCTTAACAGCTGTTCTTGAATATTGATTATTAAATAAGGGAATAAGTGCTTATTTAAATAGTAAACGCCTTTTACGAAATCTAAATTCATGAGTGGCTCTTAGAAAATATTCTCTCTTGAAAATGTAATAGAATTTCTGCCAAGTGTCGCTCACAGAAAAATATGGAAAATTCACGACGGAAAATTATCAAAATCGCTTTGATACATACTTACAAATAAAATTGGAATGCTTGTGTTTGCGAAAGGTTCCCTCGGTCTGTTATGTGCCTTTGATTACTTTCCAACTAGGCTAATGGTGATTATCATTAAGGGCCTTTCATGACGGCACTGGAGTAACGAGGGCAAAGGTAATTGAGGATTCGGAAAACCGTCAACCAGATACTCATGACTTGAGACGTGAGACCTCACCATTACCTCAACATCAACTTTTTAGTCGTAGACGATAGAGTTTAATTATCAAAAGCAATATTCGTATTCTTTGGAGATATTATTTGCTATTTGAACAAAAGAAACCTAATGCTCCTTATTATAGTTTGCGAGGCCATGGGAATTTGCGCTATAACTGGAAACATTGTTCGTGAGGAAATTAGTCATTGCTACAAAGACCAATATTATTATACAAACATACCTATACATATGTATAGGTACGGTAAGAATATTTTTTGTGGCAACAAAGTTTGGCGGAGGGACAAAGAAATATTAAACACAGGACTGGTCAACTAACTGTTCATGCTTAAAAAACCCAACTCAAGTTAATAAGCAGAGTATACACTTTGGGACACGGAACATAAAAAGACTTGGATTATTTGTTAGGGTGGAAAACTAGAGACGTTCATGATGCAGAATTAGAAGTAACAGAATAGAATAAAAAAATAAATAGCCTCAAGAATAATCTGTTATTCGTGTTCACTTTTCCAACGGCATGATGTATCAGCCGATACATTCATCAACTCTGTCATTTGTATGATCGAGAATCCAATTACGATTGGGATTCTACCGCCATCATTATAACTGGGCCTCGTATGTGACTTTCAACAATGAAGATGATTTGAATACTACGTTCGATCATTAGAGTAGCGTACATCGATGCCGGTACCGCATATTGCGGAAGTAATTCCGCCTTGATGGCCGTAATATCTGGTAGGTACCGAGCAGAAATACCGTAGGAAATATTTTCTTATAGCTACCATATTTACATTGTATTAATTTGTCAGATTTTGTCCGTAGTTTTGGTAGCAATATCGTCACCGCTGTCTGCTATGGACTCTCCCTACTGTGTACTATACATATATAACTCCTGGATATTACTATGCGTTTGACTCGGTGAAGCCGTAAAATATAGATGGTAAAAAAATCATGTAAAATGACATAAGTAATAATCTTTTACGGTCATTTACTGGGTTCGAATAAACATGCATAGAACTTGTTCCTTGTAGCTAATAATTGTTATGACTGATCTTTCGGAAGATCTCTTAAACTGTTATGTCACTAATGAGCTGTTGTGGTGCCTGTTCAGCATTGTTGATCTCGCAAACCATGACATTGCTGATAATATTCAGTCTGCATTTTATGCTGTTATTGTTTCTGCACATCAAGCTATACATTTTCAGTTTTAGCTGACTTCGCATTGAATAGGTTCTTCGTACAATCAGAGTCAGCTTATACCAGTAATGTATAGTTTGATGTGTAGCCGTGTGTACTAAAACATGTTCTCGACTTTGCGTTTAGTGTTTTTAAGCTACATAGCTTCTATCGCGGGCCTTGAGCGTGGAGACCGAATCCAGAAATTCCGTAACGAAAACAACCTAACACCTCCCACTCCGACCGTGACATCCATTGCGTTATTTACGTTGTTTAGCAGACACATTTTCGAACATATAGATAAATGGATCAGCAATATGCTTCGAAATGATTCCAATTGATATCTAGTAACAATGTGTTAGGCAATTAGGTCTGGTTACTTATCTCCTCTGGTGTGGTGAACGTACGTGACTTTGAAGTCCTCTTCACAAAAAGTGTGAACCTCGCCATATCCTCCGCATTTCGGTATGTTTACATTTACTTAACAAACCTACGTTAGAATTATATATACTTTATGTAAACAAATGTTATCTAAACTTCGTTCAGGTTGATCGTAAACGGTAGTCTTGAGTAGCTATTTGTGTACACCACAATATATACAAACATTGCTCAACTGCACCCAGCTGCGCGAGTGCCTAAATAATGTTTTTAGTATTTACTCATGACTTCCATAGACACATGCTATGCCTAATGACATAGTTTATGTATTGAGACACAAGAAATAAAATTGCATAATAATTCATTTAGAGGAACAAAAATATGTGTTTGACTACATATTTCTCTCCAGCTTAATAGGGTAGTTGAGTAAAAAAAACTAATTAGTCCGTCAGTCAGATTTCCAAAAAATACTAGACACGTATTTTTTCTTTTTTTCATATTAATAAACAAAAAATTAAGGAGATACTGTATCTCCATAATTTTTTGTTTATGTGCGTTGAAAACTCGTGTGACGTCACTGCACGCTACACTTTTTAGAGAGCAGTGACGTCACCAGCCACCACTCCAGATCTTTGATCCCTGTTATATTTGTCAATTTATATTGATTTGATAAAACAAAATATACGTATCCAATATTTTTCATCACTAAATAGATTTTTTTTTTTACCCAGGAAACATCCCTATTTTGCAGATAGATAGATAAATAGAACACTCTTTATTATGTACACCATATAGATTACAGAACATAAATAAAAATATTTTACAAAGGGCTTCGAGCTTTTCGGATACACCCTTACGAACCAGTCTAATTTCACAGCTCATTGTTGTTCGGTATAGTTTCCAATGATAAACAAGTGTTTTCAAGGCCAGAGTGAATAGGTTCTTAATAAACTAGCGCGCACCAACGATTGTATCACTGCTTACCATCAGGCGGGATTGCGGTCAAACACTTGTTTTTACCTCTTTGAATGCATATACTGCACTGTAATATCTGCAGGTCACCCCCTACTAAGTGAAATCTAATGTGTAAACTGTAATTTGATGAACCTCGATTACTGCGAAAATTTTTAAACATCAAATAAAATTGTCTCTTAAAATAACGTACAGTTTTACACACTTCCTCATTTATCTCGTTGAATACACATAAAATCACGTGTAGAATCTTTTGTTTGGATTTGAACTTGCAATTCTTCGCCTCGGCTCGGAATCAATTATCTTGACCTTTGCGCGCGAGTCGCGCGGTCGACGAACTTGATTTGAATAATGCCTCTTGGAGTCTTGGCAGTTTGCACTATGTCTTGCCAGCCCTACAGTAGTTTATTGCGTGTATGAAAAATTAAGCAGGTATTAAATACTATTTCTGTTACCATAAATAATAAAATGATTGGGTAAGTCCCGCTGCTTCTTGAAGATATTTTAATAAACAGATATGAATGTTTCTACAGCATTTTTTTTAAAGCACAGGTTCAGACTTTCAATTTAGCATTAAATTGCAAATAGGAATTTACAAGCACTTCAGTTAATTGTTTTATACTCGTTTAGTTAGAGTCATTAGTTTAGTTTTTTAAATTTTATTCTAGTTTTATTAGAGGACGTGTCAAAAAATTATGAGCCAAAAAAAATAATGTAGGTATCTGCTTTGTACAAATTCTCCGGACGAATAAATTTCCCTTGCGGTTATTCATTCAAGTTTAAATAATGCCTTTGAGGGGTAATTTTACCCACAAAATTAATAATATACAGGTTTTCTTAAACGAAGCAGCGAAGCGAGCGAGGTGTCGGGTGTTAAGTGTGTAACACCTACGTACGTAAAGGTACCTAGGTGACTTATAGTGCCCTGCTACAATGTTAGATATTCTAGTCTAGTTAGTAAAACATTGGATTATTGCGGTGAATGCTTACCGCGGCTAGATTGTGTAACTGTTTGCGTATTTGATACCTTTGTATTAGTTGTAACTTAGAACGTTACGTTAAGACTAGGTATCTGATGTGTTACTTTGAAATGTATTTTCCCTCATTTATATTATACAGTATGTTAAGAAAACCCTGTCCGACCCGTAAAGGTGTTGTTAGGTATCGATAACTGATTCTACTAATGCATACAAAACCGCAAAACTTAAAAACTTAAACTTAAAAAAATCCCCCTAAAAAAATAAATATTATTTCGCAAAAAGAGGTAACTTAATAAATGTGCGTTAACCACCCTTCCGCGGGCGGCGGGCGGCAGAGCACGCGGCACTTGGTCGCATCGCTATTCGCTCATAATAATACAGGTGTTGTCACTTTTTTAAAAATTACCAAATTTCGGGGATATTGGAATTAATTCGCGGGAAAAAAGATTATTTCAAAATTCATTTGTATTGGTACTATGATGATTACGTAAAATTTTATATTATATTTGGTCATGTGTTTACCTAACCTTTATTATCCTTATGGGTCGGACAGGGTTTTCTTAACGTACTGTATTATACAGGATGACGGGAACACTAGCTCCGGTGCCTTTGTTTACAAACTAAATTTTAATTCAGCGCATCTTTCTCATTAAGAAAAGGACAGAACATTTAATAAATAATAAATAAATATATACGGACAAATCACACAAATTGAGCTAGCCCCAAAGTAAGTTCGAGACTTGTGTGATGGGATACTAATTCAACGATACTATATTTGTAATAGATGCATACATATATAGATAATAAGGCTTGGGCTTGAGCTGCGTCCGATTTCTATGCTTACGCTGATTGTTCTTTGATTTTTCCTCTCGTAGTTTAAATTTGCAATTGTTTGTTTTTTCTTAACTCAAAGCCAGTACACACTATGTAGCCAGGCATATTGTACGTTACGGAATTGCATCGCTGACAGGGGTATTCGGCACTGGTGCAGCTGCACAGGAGCTAAACTTAGCATTCGGGAACACCGTTGGAGCTGCTGAACCTTGGACAAAACTGTCTTTGCATTGTGTAGATTCAATTTCTTAGTATTGTATAATTGCATGGAACACGTGTGAGCACGATCTATTTGCTGTAAAGCATCTATTTGTTGGGTTAGTCGTTTATTGACTTGATAGTGCTATGGCTGTTGAGAGTATGTCATGCTCACTCAAATGTCTCGCTGGTGGTGGCGTGTGTGTTGGGTCATTAGGTTCCCTTCAATATGGTTGAGCTGAATGATGCTGATCCATACGTCATGTTCGTGAACGGACGCCGTCAGAGGGGACTGGTCATCTCTTAGCTGCTACGGCGTATTTTAATTTCTGAATTGTTGTTTTTTTTTTCCATAATGGACGCTCTCAGCGTACAATATATTTCTGCATCGTTCTCACACGATTTATTTCAAAATGAATGATGTAATCAAATATTTGTATCAATAGCTTGATATTTTAAAAGAGTGTCCATGGAGTTTCTTGCCCGTTCTTCTCCATAGGTACCTACTTTTTGGAATGGGCGACTAGCTTCACCTTACTGACTGACCGAACTTCTGACAATTCAAAAGTGCCTGTAACTGGTTTATTTGAAATAAATGCTTTGATTTGATTTGATTTGATAAACATTCAAGACCCAGGCCAATCAGGAAAAGATCGTTTTCCATCATGACCTGGCCGGGGCTGGAACCCGGGGCCTCCACGTCGCAGGCAGGCGTGTTGACCGCTGCGCCACGGAGGACATCTAAAATATTACTCTAGTTCTGTCAAATTAGTCTGCATCTGACCTAAATTGATGTGTTTTGAGTAGCTATGTTTTTTTAATAGCGTTTAATTTTTCTATTAGGTATCTTAACTCTTAATCCCTGCTGCAGGTATTATGATAAAGTGGCTTCACTTCAACACATTGTCACTTACTGTTAACACAAAGACTTTTGAGTCTCTCTTTGCCATCCAAAGCTTCCTGTAGTACCGCTGCCGAGCCTATTTGGAGCATTCTTGGAAAATTGGGTCAACCTTGTTCCATCGTCTACGTCAGTACACGCCGCGATCTGCTGAACATATTTAAACTTCATTTGACATTTTCAGTTTGGTCCATTTGAGCAACTTTTTAGCCAATTATGGATATGATAGGAATACTAATTAAGTAGCAAGTAAGTAATCCTAAAATATTCTAAAACAAGAATCCCTCAAGGCAACAACTGAAGGAGATTTAAGTAAGTTCTCTGTGTAATTTAACCAACTCTCAAAGGATAAATTAGTGCCCTTAACTACTAATAACGACCAAATCTGAATATTCAACCTACTTATACATGCCTATATGGTAAAATATGTTTGTGCCTAACATAGAGGTATAAGTTTCTCTAAAACTATAATAAACTATAATACCTCTATGCCACAGTAAACAGAATCTATGGTGCCTAATTGACTTCTGATTGTACGAAAAACCTATATGTATGTACAATGGTTTTTCGAAAAATCAGAAGTCAGCTAAAACTGGAAATGCATAGCTTCATGTGTAAACTAATTTGTAAATATCTACTAAGTACCTTTAGTTATCCTCATGTTCTACTAAAAATGCGCTACACTTGTAAGTAAGAACGTAGGTAACTACTTACTTACTTAATGCTTGAAAGTGTAGTAGGTACTTATATTTAGTTAGTACTTTATAATGCCTTGCAAAGCCCTTGACATTAAACCTTCTCCGTCAAAGTAATAATATAAGTAATTTAGTGATATTATCACGATATTATTATAGTGAGGCATGCAACAAAATCACTTTACCTCTTTACACCAACGATGCTATTAGGGGCAGAGAAAAGTAAGCACGTAAATCCCTGAAAATCCATCTTGATAAATCCTGTGCTGTAGCTACGGTACCTTTTGTTCCTTCTACCCTGTACTATATAATTAATTGGTAAACATCACGCGATCGCGCTTTTTGTAACTAACTTTATACAAATTGATTACACAGCAATTTTCTACAAGGATAAATTGGTATAATTTATTTAAATACTTTCCCAAAAACGACTCCGAAGTTGAAGGTTTCTAAAAATATTTGTTCATTATTTTTTCATTATACTTTGCGAAATGAAATGTAGAAAATTAAAAGATTCCACACAGAGTCCGACCGGATTCATCTTCATTTAGGTAAAATGCTTTGTTCAACTCAGTGTAATTCGCAGTTACTTTTAAATAAATAAACGATTAATGTTCTGTAATTAGGTTTGTACTTTTACAAGACAATCATATATAATTATTATTTATATACAATCTAATTAAATGAGTTCGGCATTTCCTATCTGTTCTTTGTGTATCTCTTTATGATGTTGGTACGTAAAGTTTTCACGTTTATACTTAAAAACACGCATAAATTATTGGAAAAGTATCTACCCAAAGTGCCTTTTTTAATCCCAGATTACCTATCAAATTAGCATCTGCGTTTGAAAAACAAACTTTCAAAATTAATTTCCTAAAACGAAAATAGAATATTGCTATCAATCTCTCATTATAAAATTATCCGACGAATCCACACCTTCATCTGGAAAATTCTCGATTATTTGAAAACTGAAATGAAGCTAAACTTCTCAGTACCTAGGTACCTACTATCTAATTAAAGCCTAGTTTACTGGGAACTCAACGAATCCTACAAGTTAACTCGTTAGTGTAGCTAACTCTTTCAACTTTACGAACTCATTAGTCAACTGGATATTCAACATGTATTATATAAACTTATTAATTAAGGTAAATGGCTTTCCGGTGTAATTAATATTAGGTACCTACCTGACTTAACTCGAGACGTTCTCCAAAGCCTAGAGCACAGGCGTAGAGTAGCCAGCCTTTCGGTGTTCTATAGGATGCATTTTGGGGAGTGTGCGAGGGAATTGCATGATTTAATTCCCCCATCTCCTTTCCACCACCGGACGACCCGTCGTACGGCGAGCTTCCACCCGTACGTTGCTAACACCGCTACGATCCGGACGAAGCGTTTCGCCTCCTCCTTTATACCGCGTACATCGACGAACTGGAACATCTTTGCCAGCGGCGGTGTTTCCGTCGGACTATAGTTTGAGTATCTTCAAGGGCTAGAGTGAATAGGCTCTTAATAAACTAGTGCGCTTGACCAGCAACGACTGCATCACTACTTACCATCAGGCGGAATTGCGGTCATGCGCTAATTTATAATTTTATAAAAAAAAGCATCAAAACTGGTACTGTCATCATCATCATCTCAGCGTATAATCCCGGTTGCATCCGCGGCTTTCGCGTTGTTGCCCAGGGTCTGCTTTTCTCCACTGACTCCTCTCTTACTCTTCCCACTTACTCCTTTTTCTATTTCATTAAGAAAAGATAAACCGAAGAAAAATATTAGTTTCATCCTGTCAAAATCTAAGGTCATATCTTCAAAACTCTTGCCCATCTTTACATACATTCAAATTTTATCATAATTCTGTCCTAGTTGTATCACCGTCCTGTTGTCACCCTTAGCGATTTAGTTTTATTTTCCTAATTAACCCCATAACTATAGAAGTATGGACAGAATTAAGATCAAGTCAAATGTTTGAGTGTGTAATCTTTGTGCGCTATAGTCGCAAGCGGTTTCTTGGCAATTACACCGTACATTTTGTCAGTGTCCTGATACTTAGTACGTTCCTGTCGGTTAATTTCTAAACTCCACGCCTTCGAAACCGCGGGTAAAATATCATTTTTCGTAAGCAATGACACAACTAATAACGCCAAGTTATTATTTATCCGCAGAAGCAGAGTGCGACGGCTGCGGTGGCGATGGCGACGAGGGCCGCAACGTCAGCGAATTGCTGCTGCCGCAGTATGCGCTGGCGACCGGGGGCCTGGCCAGGGACCACCGACCCCTAATCACCTTCCCCGACAACAACAACTTCCACATCATCACACCATCGGAGTACCGTAGGCTGCTGCTTTACCTCACCTCGGTGCCCTCGTAAGTAATGATGTAATATTTCATCCCCCAAATTCATTGGTTGTCCACAAAGCGTGTTTAACATTACCCACCACGCTTCGAGTGTGGGGACTGTTCCAGCGTGATGGACCATGTCCTAAAGAGCGGATTGTCTACTCCACGCAGGAAGGGGAATATAATATATAAGGGCATGTCGCCTTAGGCCCAGCGGTGAAAATATTACAGACTGTTGGTGTAGTGTCTCTCTAAATTTTATCATTCGTAAAGGTTTAGGGATTTATTTATTAATATAACGTTCGTTCACACGCACGTACGTTAATTAACAGTCGCCAATCAGTATAATCTTCTAGGTCTAGGCAGACCTCGTCAGTTTCGTTCAATGGTTTAGGGGGGTCGGCAAGTAGTTTTAAGTAGGGTCCGGATATTGCTTGAAAATTTTTAAAAGGTCCAGAAAAAAAAACAACTGATAATAATTAAGTACAGCTATTTATTACCTAAAATTAGTGTGAAAAATTGCATAGGCGGTCTTGAGCCAGGTTTTTAAAGTTTGGTTCTCGTGAAGAACAGCTAATTCGAAGAGTGTCTTCTAAGTGACCGTCTGTTAATCTCGAACAATATTTGTTTTTCAAAAAAATCATTTTTGAAAAAGATGTTTCGCATATGTATGTTGAGCCAAATATAGTGGCCAAATTGATAGCAAGTTTTTTGCAATTTTGATATTTTTCTGGGACATGTTTGACCCAAAATTCTTCAGTTGACACCTTTTTATATATTTGCAAAGACACATCTTCTTGCAGATCGATTACTTTCATTTGAAGTGATGGCTTCGGCAGATTAAATAACTTGCAGCCACATCTGTCCATTCGGCTGCTGCATCAACTTCAAAGGGTGACTTAAGAAACAGCTAGCTTGCCCATCTCTGCAAAGTCTTAGAATCTTGTGGCAAATTACGCAGAAATAAAAGATTGGTTCAAAAATATTACGTATTTGTTTATACTTGACATACCTACAATACCTACATTACAATATTTGGCGGTCCGAGGTTCAACCTTTCGCGGTCCGCAAACGGACCGCGGTCCGCCTGTTGCTGACCGTTGGTTTAGGCAATTATAGAGGAGAGGCCAGTAGACTTTAAAATTGAGTTAAATGACATTTTTGACTGAATAAGGGGATCGAGCAGAGACATTAAAATTATATTGAGACTCTTTGTATTGCTCAGTCAATGGCTCGACATTATTAGTCGGTACAAAGTTATTTAAAGTTGTGTTGTAGGTAGTTTTTAAACGATGGACTGGACGACAATTTTGTGAACTTTGACTGTTCTTTAACATTGTGAACTACATTTTTAAGCTGCAAATACTTTTAAATCTCACCCATTCGAAATCTATTATTGTTGAAGAGTTTTAACCACACGATAGTGTGTTATGTGCAGGAACGTAATTTATTTAGGTCTTTTACTAGTCTACTGTCAAACCTCGAGTAGCATTGTAAGAAAGAATCAACCACCAATTGATTTCTTTCTTACAATATTACCCGAGGTTTTCCGCGAACGGCATTTGAGCACTTCCGCTAACCACTACGTACTCCAATTATTTCTTTCTCGACATTCTTCACAAACTCTTTCGTGAAGGCAGTATTATATATATATTTATATCATGATTCACTTTCATTTTATCCCCCTTTGTGTGTCTTTTTTGTGACATATTGCTGTTTACGCTAAAAGCGTAGACCACCCGCAGAGAATCTTACGCTTCATTGGGCACTACAAAGTTTTGAGTAATATAACAATGTATTGTAATAGGTCGTTATTATTTAAATGTCTTGTATTTTTATTTTCATATAGCTTTTCCCTGTGGAAAAAATATGGAATTATTTAGAATTGGGTCCACGGTCGACATAGGCAGGAAAGTTTAACGTCAAATGTTTCTATGCCTATCTACATATGTATTTATCGCCTGACTGACGGTTTACCACTGACTGAAATATTAATGGATCTCTATGGCTAGTTACGTTACCAAGAGACCAATATATTAGCAAACACAAGCTTGTTACAAACAGTACACTAAAATTGTAAATTAATGTCAGAAAATAAAAGTAAAAATGCTCGCAAAATCAATCATGAATACTTATTCATAATTAGCTTATAAACTAAATATGAGGTAATTCTTAATTTTAACACTAAATGTAGCAGAGTTCCACAATTCACGGCCACATGTGAATCGATACCAGACAGAACTCATAATTGATTGATAACTAAGTAGGCAAATGATAGCTGGCTTCACTAATCAATATCGAATTACATTATTCATGTATGATTTCTTTCTCATTACAGGTTATTGGAAGCAGATATGGGTTTCCACATTATTATAGACAGAAGAAAAGATCGGTGGAACTCTGTCAAAACAGTATTATTAAGGATCTCAGTAAGTAATAATTAATTACCTATGTACGCTAATCCTACTATTCTTATATATGCAAAATATGTATGGATGGATGGATGTTTGTTACTTTTTGTAACGAATTTGGATGAAATTTGGCACACAGATTTATTGGAGGAGTAAAACATAGGATACTTGTCATCCCAATTTTTCCACGAAATCTAAGCCTCCGCGGGGCGCAGCAAGTTAAAGTCTAATTTTAAAGATAGTCTAACAGAGGTAAATAAACTTATCCACAGAATATACGTACATAATCACAGTTATTCATACGTAAATTTAGGACACGCGGAGAACTTTAATGGAACTCCCATTACATTTAAATAGGATAGTATTGTTATAACTGTAAGTAGCTAACTATTTAAAAGGTATTAGCCGATATTTACCAATAATTTTGTCCTCTTTTCCAGGAATTCTTCCCAGGAATAATTCACGCTGTGTACGTTCTTCGCCCAGCAAGTTTCCTACAGAAGGCCCTGTCAGAAGTTAGTAGTAAATTATTTAAGGAGGAATTCCGGTTCAGGGTGCTAGTCTGTTCGTCAGTAGAGGAATTGTACGAACACTTCGACAGGTCACAGCTGACGCCAGATCTTGGCGGGGAACTACAATATTCACATGCTGAGTGGATACAGCAGCGAATAGTAAGAACTTTTTTTATTACTTACTATAAAATATTCATTACAGATATTTTAAATTCTTATGAGTGATCGTTAAATCTCAGCACATTTATATTGAAGCCACAGTGGCGCCATCTAATTTTCAAGCGTTAACTAAAAATCCTAAGTCGCGCTATCATAGTTTTCCGAACAGTTTTAGTATAGCCGGAGAGTTGTGTTAATTTGGTAATGTTCAATGATGTCTATCCTTGCGCACCGAATTATTTGTGTGGAAATATGGGAAATTTCATACAGCGCCGATCGCCTGTTTGAAATACTGAGAACAACTACCTAAATTAACGATTCAATGCAATTTTATTAATAATAAATAAAATGTGCATCCAATTGGATTTTCCAACTCAATTAGCTTTTTTAACTGTTTTTTTATGTAGTTATTACCAGTTTGGCCTAAATATATATTTGTATTTCAGGCTCTAGAGAAATTTTCCACACTAATGAAGGAAATCTCAAGTAAATTGGACGAGTTTATGCATGAGATTGTAGACTGCGATATGGGAAACGACCCGACACAAACCAAAGAATTATTAGACTGTCAGGAAAATAGGTAACCTAAATAATAACAGTACAATTTTATAAGTAAATGTTGATTATTTCCTTGTCGTAAAGCGAAATTTAATGTATTTTAATTTATTCTGTTTCGGTTTTAGGTATAAAGCTTTAAAAAGTGAGTTATCGTCGGCAACGTCGCAAGGCGAAGAGTTACTGACGCAAGTACGGAAACCAAATCTTACTTATAATATTATCAGCCATGTCGCTGCGGTGGAGAGGTAATTATTAATGCATTTTAAGAGACAAATGTTTATTATTCAGGGTTCATCTAAAGTGGCCCGACTAAATAACTTTACTCGAGATATTATGGAGATTCAAAAATAAAATTATTCATTAAAAGACCGGTAGCATTATTGGAACCAGTTGCCGGCTGGAATTAATAAAGAGCCCGATGCAGAGTTAAGACTGACGTACTAGTGAATACTTCTAGAATACTTATGTTATGGAAGTAATTATTGGCTATTAAACAATTACCTATTTCATGACAACCTACACAGGTCATCTAATAGACGTTGACTGTTAATTATTTCTAATGATGCAGGAAAGTTGGAGAATGAAAATTAATAAAATGCTTCCGTGTTGTTTCAGATTACTGGTGCAACTGGACGAGACTGAAAAACAATTCGACAATTTCTGGCAAAAACATTCCACAAAGCTAAACCACTGGCTGAAGTTTCGAACGTTTTTATTAAACTTTAAACAAATGCAGGTAACTTACGTTTATTTATTCACAAATCATTTAATCAGAGACAATTTTCTTTTGTTTTATTTTTTACATTTTTGTTAAGAGTTTACCGGTCGGAACTGGAAATGCGACGTATGTTTATTTCTATTTCGAAAGTCAAACATTGGTGTTCGAGGTGAACACACTCTGTGTGCTTCATCAGGATCTTTTGCTGGTCGAAAAACAAAGTCCGAAGCCCTGTTTGACACCAAGTCTGAGACCGCTCTATTAACTACCAAGTCCGATATATCCATACATTTCTCTTTACTATCCACACCTTCGAAATTGCGAATATCCTTTCTCTTCTGAGCGTCCAGTTGAAATGTTAACTTCTGTACTTTTCGCGACTTTTCTTCTAGACGCGCCTTCAAATCCTCTGCTTGTTTACTTTTCTTATTACATTCTGATTGTAAATTACTAACCTTCCGTTTACAAGTCTCAAGTTCGGCTTTTAATTTTTGAAGATTCAATGTGTTTATTTCTTCCATACATTGTAGTTTCTCTCTGGCATGTTTGGCTATACTCTCATGATATAACGTCTCTTGTTCGATCTGATACGCCCAAAAAGACATTGCACGCATTGCAATGTCCATGATTGTATCGGGTCTCATTCCCGCCAAGACTATTGATTTAAACGTTTCGTTAGGTTTAAGATCAGCTTGAATCACATCAAACTTATCACGTAATTCGGTCCCACATGCTGGGCAAGTCATTGAATTTTCGGGAGTTCGTTTGAATTCTCTTTTTCCGTGTTCAACACAAAATGCATGTGAACAAGTCGTTACCCACGCTTGATTTGATAGAGACTTTCTGCATTTACGAAAGTTGCACACAATATCCATAGTCATTATTATCAGTTATTGTTTTTCATTATAGTATGAATTTATTAAAATTTAACACGTTTCGCTTACATTACTAATTTATAAAGAGAGGTTAAGTACCTATATGTCAGTGCTTTTTTTTTAATAATCAAAATAAAAGGCATGTTTTTTTTCTTCCATGTTGGCAGTTGCATTCAAGTTTGACCTCCTTTTTATTTTTATTGCAACAAAAGAGGATTTATAGTTCCCTAAAAATTAAAATCCAAAAGCCATAGTAAAAACACGTTATTTTATTGTAGGCTACTTTAGACAACCATCTAAAAGAAGCATGCGACATGACGGAGGTGGGCGAGACAGCAATCAGGGTAGACAGCCTTCTACAAGAAGCTGGCGACTTTGAGAAACTTTGTAACTGTGATCTTGATACAGCATCCTCAGTTATTGACGACGGTAATATCCTATAAATTATTTCGTATTACTTAAAGACAGCAGTAAATTAAAATAAAAATATAGAATAAGTATTTTTTTAATCAATGTACCTATTGCAAAAGTTTTCAAAATAAAATACTACTATCTGCCTAGCTTTTTCTAAATACATAATATGTTGTAGTTGCTTTCCAGTCTATTCCGTATTTAGCGATTGTTTATCTGGCCTCTACAGTCCAGTTACTAGGTAATACGGCGAACGAAATCATAAAATAATGTTCATATAAAATTGCATTATTATTTTTTAATTTTTAACAGCTTTGGATACAGACTGCAAAGTTGCAGCCTGGGTTCCATTTTTGAATTAAAACCAAATTGCAGCTTTAACTAAAGCATCCAATATCTTTACGCCATTACGGTTTTGTTTTAGATAAATTAGTTAGGCGTTAATATTTCTTGTTAAATAAGAGTATTATATCCAGTAAATTAATTTTTATTATAATATTTGCAGGAGAGAAATTAATGCAAGACCCGCTAAGTCAAGTTGACCACATACAATCAAAATGCGAAGAACTAAGACGAACGAGCGCATTGCTTTTGGAAAAGATACAGAAACGAAATCTACTTCTGACTAAAGCCAGAGAACTTATGGACAGGATAGATAAGGTAAGTTGGAATAATGTTAAAACTGAATTCAAGAGAGAAAATGAAGCACTGAATTCATAACCATGAATTAGGCATTAAGACTGATTTACACGGTGCAATTTAATTGCCTATGCCCTATGGCATACAATAAAATTGATGCAACAAATGACTTGTATCGTCTAAACGGTGTTTAAACAATGCAACTTTTATTATTGCCTCAACTTAATTGAACCCATAGGCAATAAAATTGCACCGTGTAAATCAGTCTTTGTATTATACATTCATTCTATATTCATGATCTGGCAAATATATAGTTAGGATTCTGAATTTGAATTTTTAATATGTAGAATTTTTTTCCTTTAGCGTAGACATTTTTCGCAAATACATATAAGAATTAAGTTTATTTTTTTATTAGACTTTTTCCCGCCGATCTGTGAAAGGTGAAACTTAAAAGTTATGTTAGTTGTGCTTACATAATTATTTTGTTATTACATTGTGTTTGTGCATTTAAGATTATTATGTCTATCACACTCACCATAATATCTGTTATATCAAAGCAATTTAGGTATTAGAGTGGCTGGGAAAGTCCTAGTATTGTTGATAACAAATATAGAAAACCAACAGTTTTTTTCCGAAACTATAAGAGCTATAGTGTTGAAACTTGGTAGGTAGATGTATTCTGTGAAACGCATTATGATTTTAATGCAAAAATAAAAAAAAAATATAATAAATATTGGGGGCTTCCCAAATAAAAAAAAAAATACTTACAACTGAAACTCATTTTTCATCAAACACATACGTGTTCTATGGATAGGTCTTCAAAAATGATATCGAGGTTTCTAAAATATTTTTTTTCTAAACCGAATAGTTTGCGTGACAGACGCTTCCAAAGTGGAAAAAAGTCCCCCCCCCCCCCCTCTAACTACTATAATAATAAAAATCTACATTACAGTAAGTACATTACTATAAAAAACTATCAACGAAAATTGTTTTGAACGGGATCTAGTTAGTAATTTTTGTATTAATACCTCCTAAATCGTAAACCGCTTATTACCGCGTAATCCTTCATACAAATAACAATTTCATACACATAAATCAATGGCAAGGAACCCTTTGCGCGTGAGTCCGGTCGGTTTTTAAAAGATGTTATTGTACATATCTTTTTTTTCTTCATAATAGGCGAACGAATGGTGCGCAACAGGCGTGGAAATCTTAGCAGGAGAAGGAGGGTTGATAGCAGTGGACAAATTGTTAGAAGACGCTACGAGCTTCGGACTGACGGCTCCAGACCAGTTTCGGGATATGCTGATGCAGTCTGCGACACAGGAGACCAGGGCACTCGTCACTCAGGTATGGTAGAGCTACATCTACTTATGCTGTAGACAAAATAGCCAAGAAGGTTTTAGTTGCAGGAAAATTATTTTGAGACAACGGTGTCCATCTTGTTGTTCACAAACTAAACTAATTTTAAGTTCAGTGTTCCTTTTTTTTGTATTTCATTAAGAAAACGATAGAAGATAACATCTAATATATAAAATTCTCGTGTCACGGTGTTCGGCTTTAAACTCCTCCGAAACGGCTCGACCGATTTTGATGAAATTTTTTGTGCTTAACCGGTATCTATGAGAATCGGCCAACATCTATTTTTCATCCCCCTAAATGTTAGGGGTAGTCCACCCCTAAATTTTTTTTTTTATTTTTTAGACAAAATTTTTAATTTCTATTTTTTTATGATACAACATACAAAAATACATACAATCCCCAATTTTCACCCTTCTACGATCAACCCTTATTTTTTAATAGCCATTTTAGTAATTTAATCTATTATTTATATGGCAAAACAACGTTTGCCGGTCAGCTAGTATTTGTATAATATTGTCAAATTGTGATACTCCCGAAACAGTTTAGACACCATTAAAAACATGGCGACTAATCTTATGTCAATTTACGTCAAGCGCGGACTAAATTGACAGGACTAAACTAATATTTATCTTCTGTCCTTTTCTTTATTATATAGAAAGACAAAGATGCACTTAACTTTAGTTTGTGAACCAGGGAATCGGGACCACTTTCTATCTTTATAAAAATAAGCCTAAGCCTTTATTCTAAAGTAAAAAAAAATTAGCTAAAGCTTAGCTAGCTTAAAGAGAATTTTGTAGGATAGCCTACGAAATTCATGTTATCTCAAGCATGTCTCAGTTCATGCAAACTTTCGTTATTTTCTGTACTTCAAACACATTTAACAAGTTATCTATGTAAATAGTGACAGCCTCCGTGGCGTAGCGGTAGCGAACGCGGCCGCTGCGCAAGGAGGCGCGGCTTCGATCCCCTCGCAGTGCAAATATTTGTATACATGAATATGAATTCTTGCACCAATCTGGTCGTGCCTCGGAAAGCACGTTAATCCGTTGGTCCCGGTACCCATACTAACATCTACTGGCAGTCGTTACAGGTTCTTTGAGTTTGAGCCCTCAAAAGTCCCAACAATTGGTCTAACGGCAATGCTTCGATATCGCCTTCGGGTTGTGGAAGTCAGATGGATGTCGCTTCACGGAAAATATCGAAGTTTAGCCAAAATGAGCAGTTATGACTGTTAAAGCCGACCCCGGATTCCAAAGCTGAAAAAGCTTCGGATGCGACTGGGATTAACGCTGCGATGATGATGACGAGATTTACTTACGTTATTTGCAGTTTTCAAGTTAGTATTAGGTTGTATTGATAAAAATATTATTCTGGACCAAAACAAATATGACTGCACAAAATTATTATTGTTACAATCAGCAACACAATTGTTTAAAATACCATAAATAGATATTTGTTACGGCCTCGAATCATTTTTGGATCAATATACCACCTGATACTGACCTGCAACTTAAAGGGCTACCCTGGCTCTTATTCTTTTTTTATCGCGCGTTTAAAAGGCATGGAATTTAGGCCTTTGCGAAAATATCGTTGGACCTATGTCTAACAATAGGGTAGTTGACTAAAAAAAACTAATTAGGCCCGTCAGTCAGATTTCCTAAAAATACTAGACACGTATTTTTTTTTCATATAAACAAATAATTAAGACGATACAGTGCGTTTAAAACTCGTGTGACGTCACTGCACGCTATACTTTTTAGCGAACAATGACGTCACCTGCCATCAATTTTTATTGATTTGATAAAACAAAATATACGTATCCAATATTTTTCTATAATCTGAATGACGGACTAAATAGAATCTTTTTTTTTTACCCAGGAAATATCCCTATTGACGCCCTTTTGGGTAAAAAGATGAATTCTCTGGTCTTTTGGTCCTCTGATCGTCGAGTATTTTGGTCTTTCCTTTATTCTTTGCTGATAACAAAAGTATTCTCTAGGTGGCACAAAGAGTAGAAGACGTTTGGCTGATGGTGTCTGTAAAGCGCGCATCTCTTCAAAGAGCAGCTGCGAAGCCGGCGCGACCTGTGCAATCAGTTCCACCACAAAGCGCCGCCATAGCTCCTACCAACCACCAGGTTAGTGAGAACATAATTTTTTACAGATTCTACTCCATACCAACAGGCATTTTGACAGGTACATGTTGTGTAATTTGGTAAAACTACAACGCTAACGTTTTTTTTTTTTTATGGGAGATATTCAAATGATCTCTCGCGCTCTAAGTGACTATAACCTACCCGTAATCCTTCACTTGCCTGTGCGCCAGAGTATATATCACTGTATCTCTTTGGAAACAATCCACGGTCCTGGCAGGAAAACGCTACCTTTAACCACGGATAAAGAATGACAGTTCTAATAAATATTTCCGTGCCACCGACTCACCGTGTTTGGCAGAACAGTTAAATGTGGCACAAGAAACGATCAGCGAAGGCTGAAAAATACGGAAAAACTTTCCGGTACACCTATGTAGGTATTTAAACCTTATTTAAATACCTACATAGGTGTTTGTCTACATTGTTTTGGGATTGCAGCCACTGAAAACAACTGACAACAAGAAAAACTGACAAGTCAGATCATTTTTTTTTTAATTTCAATAAGATTGCTCTTGTGATATTGCTATCAGAAGTGCTAAATACCTGCGAAAAGACTACACGACTATTTGTTGCATAAAGGACATTGATTGGGGATTTGCTAGAAATTGAGCACCCAGAAAGTGTATTGACAATATAAGTACGGCAGTGTTTAGTTCCGATTATGGCCATTCACCAAAAGAACGTTACTTATTTACAACAAATTACTTATACTACTAGTCGTGGTGGCCTAGTATTTAAAAGACCAGCCTCTCAAGTATGAGTGTGCGGGTTCGATTCCAGGTCAGACAAGTACCAATGTAACTTTTCTAAGTTATATGTACTTTCTAAGTATATCTTGGACATCAATGACTGATTACAAGGTGAAGAAAAACAATCTCTGCAACCGCATTGAGCAAACGCGGTGATTACGCTCCTCCTCCTCTGTATGAGAGACCTGTGCCCAGCAGTGGGACGATAAAAAGGTTGATGATGATGATGACATATACTACTACATTTTATATACTTACAACGAATTTATATTGGTAGTTAATTTACTAAACAATAAATTTCCCTAATAAAATCAAAAGGGAAAAGCTTTAATTAATTAATTACATCTGCAACGTAAAACAGTCTACATCTGTATTTAGGAAAGTTGCGTTGTTGTCGTAGCTCGTTTAATGTTTTATTTTGCACTTTAAATCATTTTGAAGGAATCCGTTTCTGCTATTTCATTGTTTGTCCGCTGAATGTTTTTCGTATGTTACAATTAGATTTGACGAAAGAAAAATATGCCTATCGGTGCACATAGTTAATATGAATACGACTATAGGTTTTGTTTATAAATATTTCTAAAATAACACAAGATGGCGTAGGCCTAAAACAAAGTATTTCATCATTTTGAAGGAAAAAGTTATGATGTACGGATGACAGCAGTAGGCCTAGTATGAGTTTTCATTACGAAACTCTATCGTAGATACCGAGCGCGGAAGGGTGCTTATCGCACATTTATTAAGATACCTCATTTTGCGAAATAATATTTATTTTTTTAGGGGGATTTTTTTTTAAGTTTAGCCCGGTTTTGTATCCATTAGTAGAATCAGTTATCGATACCTAACAACACCTTCACGGGTCGGACAGGGTTTTCTTAACATACTGTATAAACAAAAAATTAAGAAGACTGTGCGTTGAAAACTCGTGTGACGTCACCGGCCACCACTCCTGATCATTGATGTCTTTTATATTTGTCAATGTTTATTGATTTGATAAAACAAAATAAAAGTATCCAATATTTTTCTATAATCTGAATGACGGACTAATTAGTTTTTTTTGTAGTCAAATACCCAATTGTTGGTTAAAAGGCGAAACCACATTATTCGTCGGCATTTTGTTTAAGTTTAGACAGGTATATAAGCGCCGTAATTTCCGATCTCTGGTCATAATGAAAGCCATTGCTACTGTTACTGTGTTACGCAATTACTCTGCCGAACGCTGCCACCAGATCTACTTAACGGTTAATAACCTCTCTGTTGATATTGAAGATTATGTCACAATAGTGGCCTGCAACAATCTGGGTGAACACAATCCGAGCAGTTGCTAGCCGCCTTCGGCCCTCTCTTTATGTATACTAATTGTTTTTTTTTTTATAATTATAAACTGGAGCTTGACCGTAATCCCGCCTGAAGGTAAGCAGTGATGCAATCGTTTATGGCGCGCTAGTTTATTAAGGATCTATTCACTCAAAAAAACTGAGTGAATGGGAAGGAAGGCGGCAGTTGAGCGAGGTGATGCAATGTTAAACCGAACAACACGACCAACGATACTGCGTTAGAGGGAGATTGATCTGGAGACCCTCTACAACCAAACTCCCGACACCACAAAATTTACGCATCATACCCGGTACACATCGCAATACAACTGCTCAGAGCCGTCCTCCCTACGGCTACACCAATCATCATGCTGGAAGTGCTGGAACACGACAAATTGCTTGGCGGTAAGACTTCTGGGTCTAAGTCTGCTGGGTGGTAACCACCCAGAACCCTCGGATTCTAATGCACGGTCTTGTCTCAGTACTGATAGGTTAGTAGCAGAATTATGTACGTAATTATCTGTCTGTAATAAGAAGTTGACACAACGATTTAGGGTCAACATAAATATAGACGTCAAGACATTCTAAGCGCATGCAAAAACATTGTTAACCGGTTAACAGAGAATGGTATTTTGGTTTATTACATTAATTAGTTACATACGTTAGGATTAAAAGTAGTGATATTAATCTTACATTAGCATTTTCAAAGTCAAGGTGTTTTTACTTCCTCCGTATGTTACGAAAACAAATTGGCTGGCCGGAGCCGGTGCCTTATTAAAAAAGTATTAATAATTAATTAGACGTTCTTCTATCTAATAAATGAGTACCTACCTAATAAAAGCAGGCATCCGTAAAATACGTATACTTCGTCATAAAAACGTGACGTAATTACTCCAACAATCAAGTGCAGTGTTAACGCATGCGACACCTGCGCGACCACTTTCTTGCGCGCGCGCATATACCTACACACATACTCACATATACATTGTGACTGTGACCGATACGCACCGCGCACATTGAGTTATAATGTACTTAGTACATTATAACCCAATGACCGCGCATTACAAGGAAACTGTTTTAGCTACCTGTTCTGTTTGCTTGCTATGAAAGTTGTCCAAGATACTTGAGGGCCTGATTGCTTAAAGATTTTAATTGTATGACAGGCTTCGCAAAGAAAGTTGACGTATGACACTGGACAGACATGAGATGAGTTGAAAGACTTTTTTTTTAAGAAAACGTTGTCCATAATAAGAATTTCTTCTATATTTTGGGTGCGTTTAAAAACATAAACTTATATACACAAACAGCCAGACCCGCAACAACTACTTGTAGGTCATACAAATATTTGTTCCGTGCGGGAATCGAAACCGCGACACGCAGCGCAGCAGTCAATAGATTAACCACTACGCGAACCGTTCAGCTAAGGAATTTTACTGAATGTATTGAATCTAGTTTCTTAATTATATTAACGACAGTAAAATAGTTGCGCAAGAAGTATAAACTGACTGCGCATTCGCAAAATAACCCCCAATTAGCGCTACCGACCACTTAATACTTTCTTAAATAACGATAATTGACTCTCTAATCAATAACTTAGGAAAGCCATCGGAGACGCTTCCGGCTATAAAACATAATCTCTGCTACTGAAGACACGTGAATCGTACGATTTATCGCAAATCGCTCGAAAAACGCAAAGCCAAATAAACCACGGTATCGAGTAGAAAGTTCGCGAACTCCGCAAAGGTCGCACACTGCGCAGCGCGCGTGTCAAAGTCAAAGCGCAGCTTTCATACCGTATGGGTTGTAATGATATGACTTTATTTTTAAGTTAATGTTTTCTACTCCATACACTTAATCTTATGCCAAAAATATAGGATTATAACGAAAAAATAAAATGAAGAGTCAACCGTTTTGAAACTACACACATCAAAAGAGTCTAGGGATCAAGCATTTTTATGCGGATCTCTTGAGATTGAGATGCTGCTCGTGTGCTTTTCTGATGAGTCTCGTTTTGGTATGAGACCGGATACAAGACGTATACGACACTGGAGAACCCCTGGACGCCAACAGCGATTAAAATCCTGCCAGGAAGTCCATCCTTATAGTGGTGGAACCATCACGGTATGGGCGGGTATTTGGATCGGCGGAAGAACTGAGTTGATTTGGATCAGAGGCAACCTCAACGCTCAAATTTATGCTGAGACGATTGTATCAGACGTCATCGTTCCTCTACAAGTGCAAATCGGTCCCTTATTTCAGTTAATGCATGATAATGCACGACCGCACACCGCAAGAGTTGTAAGACAGACTCTCGCCGCAGCTAACATTAATGTCCTGCCCTGGCCTGCTCAGTCGACAGACTTGAACCCGATTGAGCATGCATGGGATATGCTACAGAGAAGAGCTCTGCCGAATATGGAGGGTATCCAGTCGCAAGAAGACCTTTTTTTGTTGTTGCAACGAACATGGGCGGCCATTCCACAGCGTGATTTGGATGAACTCATTTTGAGTATGCCAAACCGATGTTCTTGTGTTGTTAGTGTTCGCGGTAGAAACACGGATTATTAATTGTTTAAGTTACCCAATAAAATTTTAGAGAAAACTGTTATTTCAGTCTTTTTTTCGAACTTTTGTGTTAGTGGTTCAAATGTCAAATATCCCTTTATTAGGAAAATGGCAAATTTCTTTATTAATGCAAAGGTGACTTGGTTTATCGTTACTGTGACAAACGAAAACACTTTATTTGATGAATCCTTAAAGAAAATTTTAATTAATATCAATCAGGAGAAAAGTTATTGCAAAAATATATGTTGATCCCTAGACACTTTTGATGTGTGTATGTTAAATCGCTGAAATGATATTTTTTAACAAGTAATTGTAGGTATCTAGGTTGCTTCCGTGAGTATATGAACAGAATTGGACGACAAGCCACGACATATTTGCCATCATTGTGGAGGCATCCTAGATTCCGCACAACACACGCTCGAGGAGTGCCCAGCGTGGGTCTCGAAGCGGCGGATTCTAGTTGCCAGGAACGGTCGAAACCTGTCTCTGCCAGCAGTAGTGAAGGCTATGCTGGATGCGACAGAAAATTGAATAGAAGTAGCTTTCTTCTGTTAGACCGTGATGGTCAAGAAGGAGGCCGCTGAGCGGGATCGAGAAATGAAATGAAATGATCCTTCCCGGAGAATGAGGCGTCGAGGAGGCAACTGCCTTGGCGCCTAATACGCCTTAACCCGCTTGCCTAATAAAGGTAAGTGGACCTTTAGGGTCGCGGACGCATAGAATGGGGACTCTGGGCACCCATCAAGTGACCCCACTGAAGACGGTGGCACAGTGGTCACGTGCTGCCGTACACAGCGAGGCCTAGGCGGCCCCTTTATAGTCTTCCCAGAGATGTGCCTTTACAAGCGTTGCGCAGGGGCGGTTCCGGAATTGGTATTTTAAGAGGAACCGGGACCACCTCTATGTACGGACGGTGATCACCGGGGTGGTTTTATTGAGCTAAAAATCCCACACTCCCCGACCTCCGACCTTTTCATGGTTCCCCCCGACAAAAAAAAAAGGTATCTAGTTACCAGAATCCAAGCAAACAAGAGTATCTTAACACAAAATAAATTACCTAACAATTTTATACCATATATAATATCTGCTTCTATCTAATATAGGTATAAAATTCTCGTGTCACGGTGTTCGAACTTAAACTCCTCCGAAACGGCTCGACCGATTTTGATGAAGTTTTTTGTGCTTATCCGGTATCTATGAGAATCGGCCAACATCTGTTTTTCATCCCCCTAAATGTTAGGGGTAATCCACCCCTAAATTTTTTTTTATTATTTATATGGCAAAACTACGTTTGCCGGGTCAGCTAGTATATATATAAAAATCAATGCCACTTTCTTTGTAATTTTATAACTCAAGAACCGACTCACCTATCCAAACCAAATGTTTAGGCTTTGTTGTGACTAATTAGTAGATGGTTTACGAGTATGTGAAGTTTGAACAAAATTGGTCAAGCGGTTCTTCATTTACTTATCACATTTTTTGTAACAACTGATGTCAGTGAACGGGGGATCATCATCATATATATATATATATATATATATATATAAATTTTATAATCCACCAAAACTATGTAATGGCACCAGATTTGCAGCGAAAAACTTAATACCAAATTTAACTGACGCTACGGTCTTTACTGGTAAATATTTTTAATTAAGTTTTAAAATTGCTAGCAATTAAAAAAATATATTTTATGTTTGCATAAATAATTTTGATGATCCAATAAATTTGTTTTTATTATTTCACTTTATACGTAGCGAAGCACGTATCGGTCCGCTAGTAATAATATAAAACTTTCTCTAGTTTCAAATGTAAGTACCTATCCAAAGCTGTCCACAGATAGAATTCAGGACAGTTGAAAGAACTCTCATAACTTTACGAATCATGAAAATCTCGATTGCCTACGTTCCATAGCAGATATGATCTAAAAGGGAGAAATCGACAAAAAAAACCTGTTAAACTTGTAAAGGATCGCGTGCGGCCGCAAACACCCGTTTCTTTACAAACTTTGATTTCCTCGGGGAAATTAAAGTTTCAACGAATAGAGGTTTTGCTTTCGATGATATTTGGTATTTCATAGGTATTTACTCACAAATGTACACAGACGAACTATTACATACTTTTATATGCCTATTCTTATAGTACTAAAACAATAGTTAACAAAACACGGCAAAGTCAAGAAACATTCGCTGATAATAAACTTAGCTTTATAGCAGCCATTATTAGGTAGGTAAACATAATCATCTAAATATAACTTTTAAGTAGGAGAAAACGACCAAGTTACTTAATTATCATAAAATGCAATAAACGAATATAACCTCGGAACATAAAACGGCGTCCATAGCATCTTATCTATTAGTAGATTCTGGTAAGTAGTAAGTATTCGCCTCGCTCAACTGCCGTCTTTCTTCCTATTCACTAAGTTTTTTAAGTGAATGGGTTTAATAAACTAGCGCGCTTTACCATCAACGATTGCATCACTGCTTACTATCAGGCGGGATTGCAGTCAAGCGCTAGTTTATAATTATATTAAAAAAATAAAAAAAATTACACAATGATATTATTACACTTATGAATAGTGTAGCTTCAATGGGAATTATAGTAATCTGACCTACTCTCCAGTCACCAAGACTCACCTATTTTCCATTGGGCTCACTTGACAAGAGCCCAGAGGGCCCCACATATTCCGGACCCCGGCTTGCTCGCATGAAATATCATTCTTTGCAGCTGCCGTTCTAAGTCCGTTCTATTCTAAGCATCATTATGTTTCAGTGACAAAATAAGTGATTTGCAAATTTAGACATATTTGTAGGGATGTTTCTCTTATTATCTCTAATCTACACAAGTCCCCATGATCCTCAGGGCTCAGGGAAGCTCACAAGTCACAACTTTTTAGAATAGTATAGATAGAGCCGTTTATCCATATTCTGATTTAAACACTCCCTAATGTTTGGTTTTTCAACTCAGGAAGAGTTGAGAATTCCGTAACTGAAAATAAACATTTCTTCCGCGACTATTTTTAAAGATTTCTTTCGTTTGATGTCTTCACGACATCAATCTATTGGCCGATACACGTAACAGAAACCAATTTCATGCCAAATTGAATCTTGTGCCATCGACTGGAAAAGGCTAATCGTTCATCGAACACAGATAAGTCATGTTTGATTTGGTGCGGACCACTTGCCTGTTAAATTTTCTTTTTTGTATCAGAGGTAGGACTATTTAGCTGCTCCCTGCGGTACGGGCATGGGTTACGATCACGTGGGAATATCGTAAGTATTTTGTTTAGTATAAATGTTAATCCTTGTTTTGCTTACACGACATACATTAATAATTTAATACAAACTTTCACGTATATTATTATCACTAGCTGCGCCACGCGGTTTCACCCACGTAGGTTTAGATCCTCCGCTCCTATTGGTCGCAGCGTGATGTTATATAAGCTTAAAGCCTTCCTGGATTAAGGGGCTATCCGACGCAAAAAGAATTTTTAAAATCGAACCAGTACTTCCTGAGGTTAGCGAGTTCAAACAAACATATAAACAAACAAACTCTTCAGCGTTATGTATTAGTATAGATATAGATTTGGATTTTGCTTTGACAACACATAACATAAAATCACTTATCATAATTTTTACTTCACATTCGCAACATCAGGTTTTTTTTGTTTTATCAATTTATTGTTAACATAGCAAAATGCATATATTTAGCTGACCTCGTATTGTATAGGTTTTTCTTACAATTAGAAGTCAACTTATACTGTTTTTTCTATAGTTTGATGTGTAGCCGTTCCTACCTAATACGTTTGGACGCTTTCTTTTTGAAGAGATTTAGGAGTTTGAAGACAAAGTACGGTGTGGTATTCATATACACGAGTGTCATAACAATCAAACATAACGTTTTCTCTTTATGACTAGTAATAAAACTGCGTAGATCCATGAACATATTATGTATATTGTTGTGAATATACATATTTATATTGCTCATTTTATTTTTGTTACAAGCACTCAGACGTTTAATAGAAAATCAGAAGCTATTGCAGTTACGACAATTAATTGTTTAGCGGATTATCAAAATAGACAGAGTGTGTGGTACTACAACCATTCAATACGACTGTCATACAAAGACATTTGGAGGTAAATTTAAATATACAGACCATTTAAATTGATAGTCAATTAACTGAGATATTGTTTTTTCAATACTCCTTAATAGAGATTTAGGAAACAATATTGACCGGCCGTTGCGCTAGGAGGCGCGGATTCGATCCCCGCATAGTGCAAATATTTGTATGCATGAATATGAATATTTGCGGTGGTCTGGTCGTACCTCGGAAAGCACGTTAAGCCGTTGGTCCCGGTTACCATACGAACATCTTGTGTGGCAGTCGTTACGGGTTGTTGGAGCCCTCAAAACTCTAACAATTTGTTTAACTGCAATGCTTAGATATCGGGTTGTGGAGGTCAGACGGCAGTCACTTCACGGAAAATATCAAAGTTTAGCCAAAATCAGCAGTTAGACTGGTAAAGCGGACCCCAGACTCCAAAGCTGAAAAGCTTCCGATGCGACTGGAATTAACGCTGAGGTGATGATGATGATGAGAGATTTAGGAGTATTGAAAAATATTTTGCGACCCCTTCCCTCTGCTACTTGTAAATTGAAATTTTAGTGTGTCACTTTGGGTAAATTTTGTTTAAACAGATAAACAGAATTCCCACAATAAACCACTGATACTTTGAAACGTTTGATTCCATTTGGATCATCCTAAAATTTTAAAGAAACGGTGACCTTCTGTAAGAGGTTTGCAATCTCATTCGGGTTCGCATTCATCTCATTCTTGGGTTCGCGACCGACACGTTGAAAAACAATTATTTTCCCTGACTTAGACTTAGATAAAGCTGTTACATAGTTGTTAGGCTTATTCAGAACAGCACACATAACAGTAAAGCAACTGAACTAACTAGTTAAAGATACCACTCGGCATTTGCAGGTCAGCAGCTGAACTGCTTTAACCTACAATCTTGAACCGACTGTTAAAATATAAAATATATTTAAAAAAATATAAGTACCTATTGGTTATTTAGTTCTTATCATTATAAATGAAATAAGGTATGTTAGGTACCTACCTACCTACCATACCTTATTCGTTTTGGACCTAAACTACCGCCGAAGTTAGTTTTGGTCGGAAAAATGGATAAGTAGACTTCGCGATTTGATTTATCTCCTCGTGTGTTTTATTAAAGAAGCTTACATCATCACATGACATCGCTGATTTTAAATAAATTTGTACGTCATGTTATAACAGGATATGCAATTCCTTTTTTTTTTTTTTTGTTTACGTAGCTCGTACATACAATATATGTGCCCAAAACACCTTTACCCTGAAAAAACATTTACAAATACATCTACGTACAAACAGTACGCATTTTCTTCTATTCTCTACACAACTCATATGTTGTGTTAAAGATCTAAAGCTTCTTTGTCAAAACATCATATTGGCGATCGGGGACGCATTCTGAAGAACTTGCTCCAAGTGGACCTCTAACCACTTAATATCTTTGAACTTACCACCTCGCTAAGGCGGGTGTACCAAAAACTATTTTCATATACACACATCAAAAGTGTCTAGGGATCAAGCATTTTTATGCGGATTTCTTGAGATTCAGATGTGTCTTTGTAATAAATTTATGATTTTATAAATTTATATGGATCCTTTTTGGTGCATTTCATAATTTGAATCAGGAACTGTGAATCAAATTCGAGTAAAAGATGATAATCAGCTGTCAATATTTTCCCTATAAAAACATACAACGCATTGAAGACACTATTAGTGCTACTGTTTCCCTACTACTGATTAAAACCAACGTTATTATGGAGCGGCGACGTCATTTAAGCAGGGAAGAAATGCTCAGAGCCGTGGGAATGATAGAAGCTGGTTCCCGGCAACGTACTGTGGCTTTAGCTCTGAATACAAGTCAGAGTGTTCTCAGTCGACTTTGGACAAGTTACCGAAGCACTGGTACCGTGGCTGAGCGCCATGGAGGACGGTATCGCTGCACCACACGGAGACAAGACCGATACATTCAAATCTTAACTCGAAGAGCTCCAACAATAACCGCCATGATGTTAGCCGTGAGGCTTCATCACTCTTCAGGGAACTTAATTAGCGACCAAACAGTCAGAAACCGCTTGCATGAAGTGAACCTTCATTCCCGAAGACCGCTACGGGTACCACATATAGCAATGCACAATCGTAGGATTCGATATCAATGGGCTCTTGAACACAGAAATTGGGCAGAAGAACAATGGCGTTTCGTGTGCTTTTCTGATGAGTGTCGTTTTGGTATGAAACCGGATAAAAGACGTATACGACACTGGAGAACCCCTGGACGCCAACAGCGATTAAAATCCTGCCAGGAAGTCCATCCTTATAGTGGTGGAACCATCATGGTATGGGCGGGTATTTGGATCGGCGGAAGAACCGAGTTGATTTGGATCAGAGGCAACCTCAACGCTCAAATTTATGCTGAGACGATTGTATCAGACGTCATCGTTCCTCTACAAGTGCAAATCGGTCCCTTATTTCAGTTAATGCATGATAATGCACGACCGCACACCGCAAGAGTTGTAAGACAGACTCTCGCCGCAGCTAACATCAATGTCCTGCACTGGCCTGCTCAGTCGCCAGACTTGAACCCGATTGAGCATGCATGGGATATGCTACAGAGAAGAGCTCTGCCGAATATGGAGGGTATCCAGTCGCAAGAAGACCTTTTTTTGTTGTTGCAACGAACATGGGCGGCCAATCCACAGCGTGATTTGGATGAACTCATTTTGAGTATGCCAAACCGATGTTCTTGTATTGTTAGTGTTCGCGGTAGAAACACGGATTATTAATTGTTTAAGTTACCCAATAAAATTTCAGAGAAAACTGTTATTTCAGTCTTTTTTTCGAACTTTTGTGTTAGTGGTTCAAATGTCAAATATCCCTTTATTAGGAAAATGGCAAATTTCTTTATTAATGCAAAGGTGACTTGGTTTATCGTTACTGTGACAAACGAAAACACTTTATTTGATGAATCCTTAAAGAAAATTTTAATTAATATCAATCAGGAGAAAAGTTATTGCAAAAATATATGTTGATCCCTAGACACTTTTGATGTGTGTAGTTTATCTAGTGCAGAGCCTTCATAGAGACTGATGAGACAGTTGCGTATGTACACTTTGAATGTACAAGCGTCACGCAAATTAGAAGCAAAACCATAGGGGCACCAAGGTCTTACACTTATGTTCTCAACAGGCCAGGAGACTTAATGGGCTTCTGCAGGGAGGTGGGCTGGTTGGAATAACCGCCAACGGGCACCATAGCCCACGCACAATGGTCCACTGGAGGGACTGAGTGCGGAAACCAAACATACAACATAGTTGTAACAACATAGAACATAGTTGTTCTAAGGAAAGGATAACCCATAGAATAGATGACCATTAAACAATCGGCTTTAAATTAACCTCGTCACGAATCACGTTTACACCCATGTATATCAAATGCGACAAGAGTACATAACAGTTATGGCGTTGTATTGTATACCATGGTGTACCATTGACAAATAAGTCGCGCAATAATATTTATGGTTCAAGTGAAAGTGCAGCATTTAATAATGGTCACGGTGACCATGAGGTGGTGGTGCAATATCCTTGATACTCTATCGTAGATAGTGTCTATCGAAGACGCTGCCAATATAAATAATTTGATTGCATTACCCCGAAGTGTTCAGTAGCCCTAAGATAGGCGACGTAGAGAACAATTTACATTGAGGTAGAAATAGATAATAATCTTTTTATCAAAAGACATATAAGTATTTTACAGGAATACTTCTTTTTCATCATTTTTGATGTCTAAAGATTTCATTTTTAGTTTTAGTAATTCTCCAGACCAAACTCAACCGCGATTAGCCGTTTGAGATGTTATAGTGCTCAAATGTATGTGACACGTGTGCATTCACTCTTTCTCACACTGTCATAATACGATCGCAGGGCAATCCGACACCGGAGGGACATCAAACACCGTAGTACCAATGACTTTTTCGAGACACGGGGGGCTCCAACTTCCCAAGTTCGGCCTGTTACTGATAAATAAAGTTTAGTATTGATATATAAAAGTATCAAGTCTTAAGAGCTCTTGAGGATTATTTCAAACTCTCGAAAGGCTGAAAAGATAATCAGTGTGTTCGAAAATAATTTGCGAATGAATATTCAATCACAGTTATTTGCATTGTAAATAGACAAAATTGCAATAGAACGTTGTATCTATTAACACACTTTATCGTTCCGCGTTCCATTGACCCAATGTTCACGTTTACATACTATAAGTTATATCAGTTGGTACTGTGAGTAGTGTCACAAATAGAATAGGTATATGTCTGCACCTAACGTTAATTGAAGAATCAAACTATTTAATGAGAATTTAATTTTAAAAGGGGAATGCTATAATCTCAGTAAAGTAGAGGTATGTGAAACGAAACGAAAAATAAAAACTACTGACTAAATAAACCATCTTCCATATATAAACTTAGTAACGTTGCAAAGAAATATCATAAAATTTGCAGTATGTAGGTAAACATCAGAAGTGAACCAATTGAACCGGTTGTATCTGATCGTCGTCCTCGATGCATAGTTCACGACAGCTGCGTTTGTGCACTGTGAGGCAATCGAAACCAATTGAATAAAGGAACCTCGGGCCACTGCATCTATTTGGAAAGTTCACGACCCTTGCATTAGCCGTCCTCACTTCTTTCTGGCGCCAAAACACTCACTTCATGTTTCCTTTAGCTTTCAAAGTTACTACACATGTTTGACATTTGATCTATCAATTTGCAAATTGCAAAACAGCGATGTTACACCCAAACTAATATTGAGAACTGTATAATGTGGTCCTTCATCTCTCTATCAAAATATTGGAGATCATTAAATGTTGACTCGAGTTTTAATGAGATTTCATAACGGTGCAGCCTCGACTGTGCAATTAATAAACTGTACTTGTGCTTCTACGTACATAGTAATGTTGTTAATGCCTTCAAGGAGTCGCAACATCGTTGACCTAAATGAATTGAGTAAGGAAAATAAATTAATTAGTTTTTCTAATTAACTCATTAGTTAAACAGCGATTTCAGAATACATCCTGCTTATTTCCATTCTGAAAGTTAAGCTCTGACTAAGCACTAAGTTTGTTTTTGTTTGCCGTAATAGCCTTTCCAATACTGGCTCCACTTCCCGCTTCAAGGAATGCTGGCATCAAGGCAAATTGGTGACAGGACCGATCCGACGCCTACGGTCATCGATCACTTATATATATACTATACCAGATAAGATGTTTGTATTGCATTCAAAGCGTGGGAGTATCTCCCAATTTAAAAACACATCTGACCCAACATAATGTAGATAATATTATTTTAATGTGTGGGCTTAAGTACATTAGCATAATGTTAAGTTACTAAATTGGAGAATTTCAAGGTCCAAAATATTCTTCGCGTTCAGAAATCACTGCATTTGAAACTATTTACAAATGATCTTTTTTTAATATTTTTTAACCATTTGATATTCATAAAGTTATAGCTGGTGTGAAATATAAAATCCATAGCCAGATGGCGCTTCAAGATTCCATATAAAATGTATCCAGCTGTTGCGGGGTGAACGGACTTTATGTGGTTCGGTTTTGTAATGCTACCTTAATCCTGATAGAGATAGGGCTTACTTTCATAGACCAGCCACTTATATGGCTTTTCCTGTCATAGAAAATTACATTCCTGATTGTACAGGACTCCGCTAATTGGATTTGAGATTCCTTCTACGAAAAACTGACAGAGCAGTCTTAGGAATAATATAGCTTTGTTATTCCGTTCTATAGCCTCGTACGACCGGCCTGATTACATAGTAAATGGTAACATTCCATTCCCAAGGTTATGGTTTAGTTAGTGTTTAGTACGTTTACAATTCATAAAAATATCTTATGTCATGTCCGACAATAGATACTACAAACTTGTTTGACATTATGTATGCCTTGACTGATTATTCCTCTGAGGTCTTGAGAAAAAAAATTAGACTGATTAATGCTCCATTTCAAATGTCAACCACAAGTAATTATTATAAATTGCTGTTTGCAATGTTTAAACTCCTCACAAATTGTTACAGCTCAGACCACTTGACTCCTCGGAGAGTTACTGAAAATGAGCTTTTGTCTTATATAGTGAATATATATGCAGAATGCATTAATTTGTAATATCTCCATTGACAGCAAAATATTTTTCAGTTAATTAACCGATCATAAAACACCTACATATTGCGATTTAATTACACATTCCATTGCACTTCTTATTCAAGCTTCTCCGTTACTACAATACCACTTACCAGTGACACAATGTAGAATGAGTATGTTTCTTTCAGCCGCACCTGTTTCCTGCGAGTAGCTGATGCATGTCGTATTGTCTTCGTTTTTGTCCCTTTTCCGTTGCTTTGTGGTCGATTAATGAGTGATCTATTATGTTCGTGTAAGTGCACTCTGAACATGAGCTTGAATATTACGTGGGAATATAGTAACTTCCCAGAATTTATAGTAAAACAATCATGACCCAGATCCGTTATATTGTGCACTTTTTTACTGCCAATGTGAAATTACACAATATAGAAACCTTACTTGTATAGATAAAGGTTTCTCCTGCTTCATTGACGACTAGAAGGCTGATTTTTACCATGTTATCAGATGTCATGTAATGCATGGCCCTATTATAGTGATGAATTGTTTTTGAAAATGCTATTAAAATTTTTAAATTACAGTTCATTCACTCGTTTTTCCACTTAAAAGCTATCTAGGCGTAGCCAATCAGAAATAAGCGTTTCCAAACCGTATCTCTATTTTAATAACCTCGTATTTCCAAGTTTGGAATATAAAATGTTTCAAGTCATCCGCAAAATCTCCAAGTATGATGGCGTGTAGCCTAAATGCCGTTCGCCCACTTCACTGCCGTATTTAGTGTGTATGGCCTCTGGTCAGTTAAAATACCACTTTAGTAGCAGCTAATACTTTATTTTTAACTGATATTCATATCATAATATTGAGTATTTGGTCACTTACCAAAGTATTGGGACGTATGTGTGAAAGACAGTCCTCCAAAACGCCTGCCTTCCACCTCTTTCTAGGGCTTTCTCTGAAAAGAAGTGGCTCAACAAACTCCCCAGCAGCACAGCAGTCTCTTTAGTTAGAAAATAATTGATTGTATACACTACGTATATGAGTTATTATAGTTGTTAAGTCTAATTTCATAAGCGTTAGATTAATATAATTAAATCTGTATACTATCTATCAACCTAAACCTATCTGAGTAATCAACTTGCCTATAAAGAGCCCAACCCATTTAACTACCAACCCAAACTAAGCTTTAGTTGATTGTTAATTTAAATCGTTGTTTAGCAATAAACAGCCAATAATTTTCTTTTAACTCCCTTTGTTTGGCCACATCTAAAATTATAAGTTAATCTGATAACATTATAGGGAGCCTTGAAAATGAATTTAAAATAGATCAAAAACTAGAACACAAGTTTTTGATCGGATAAGCAAAATATCAATGATCGAATGAGTTTGTGTACCAATGACAAAAGGTATAAAAACCATGAAGTCCGTTATACATATGTTTGTATATTAATATTAGTCAGTCAGCAAACCACGTTCTCCTTCGTTCCACCCACATCGGACATTCACAGTCTCTGTCTTTGTCGGAACTCATTTGCAATGTCCTAATTTGACAATCGAAAATAAGAAAACTTTCTAAGAGGAACTTATAAGTATTTAACATCTATTTGAATGTGCTGCACATATCAACTAGCAGTAATGATTTAATTAACATATGAATAATATCGTACTAAAACTAGACGCATTGGCTGAAACACAATTAATGCATAGGTGAAATCGACATGATAAGCTTCGAAGAATCAACATTTTAAATAGTTGTAGTATCAATGTTGTCTCGATGCGAGATCACGATTTCTAATTATTGAAATAATTCGATCAGGTCACTATCTACTCGTTTATATCAATCGACGGCCATGATTTGAAGTTCAATGTCGCAGACAGCAGCACCAACAAAAACGATGACTAGGCATATCTTTACAAAAAGAATGAATCTTGTTTCTGCATTATCATCACATCGTATTGATACAATACAACTCACGTACTCACGTATGTCTGAGTGCTACTAACCCGCAACTATTGTCCCTGGGCAGGTTTTTTTTTGTTACTTTTTAATTAAGTTTTTGTAAGCAATTGTGTCCAACTTCGAGAAAGAGGTCAATCGTCGAATCCAACTCGGCTGGGCTGCTTTCGGGAAGCTACGAAAAATCTTCTCGTCCGAAATACCGCAGTGTCTCAAGACAAAAGTCTTCGACCAGTGTGTGTTGCCAGTGATGACATATGGAATTGAGACGTGGTCGCTAACAATGGGCCTTATAAGAAGGCTCAAAGTCACTCAAAGGGCAATGGAGAGGGCTATGCTTGGGGTTTCACTGCGCGATCGAATCAGGAATGAGGAGATCCGCAGAAGAACGAGAGTAACCGACATAGCCCGAAGAATTGCAACACTAAAGTGGCAGTGGGCTGGACACATTGCCCGTAGGACCGATGCCCGATGGGGCCGACGGGTTCTCGAGTGGCGACCACGCACCGGAAGACGTAGCGTGGGTAGGCCCCCGACAAGGTGGACCGACGACCTGGTTAAGGTCGCGGGAAACCGCTGGATGCGGGAGGCGCAGGACCGGTCGTCGTGGAGAACCTTGGGGGAGGCCTATGTCCAGCAGTGGACGTCTTTCGGCTGAAATGATGATGAAGCAATTGTGTACGAACCTTTAAGTTTATATTTGCCACATGGCAAATTGTTGTTTACTTTACACTCTCGTTAGGCTAGGGCAAATATGGACATGGCAAGCGCAGCCGCTGGCAAAACGGTAGAGCGTTATATGCGCTAGCGCAACCGGTAATTTACGAGGATTTTCTGATCACACCGCTATATTTAGAAGTACCTATCTACTGGCTTTATCAATTAGCAAGCTTTCATTGCCGCATTCCGCTTTGCAGTTTTATTACCTGCAAAGTTGCTGCAAAAACCAACGCCACTCACTTTCAAATACACATAATTGCAATATGTTTGTACTTCAGTGTCCGAAAAATCCAAAGCACGTACACGTGACACGAAAAGAGACCGCAGACAATATACGGACGCGTCCGAATTTGTGGTCGTTTTAAATGAGTTAACCCTGAATTGTGGAACTGCTTTAGTCCGACAAGATTTCACTAAAATGCTTTGTCTAGAAACGAAAGTGTTTAGCCGTTTGGCCGTGATGAAATATTAATCAATCAATCTGCCTAAATTTTTCTCAACTTTTTTGAGAATTCTTTCTATTCAGCTGCATCCTGTTAGACTGGAAGCCAACCTCCAATCTAATCGGATGCAACTGAATATCAGTATTTTACATGGATACCAGTTGGCAAGAACGAAAGACTTTCAGGCTTCTGAGTCTCTGTAATGACCGTCAAAGGTCTATGAATAACAGACAGGACCAACCTCGGCAAGTGTTGCTTACCTTATGAACCGCGTGGGTATTCGTTTCTGTAATTGTAACGTTTTTAGATACAACTGAAACATTTCATCATCATCATCAACGTTTTTATCGTCCCACTGCTGGGCACAGGTCTCCTCCTCTCATACAGAGAAGCATTAAGCGTAATCACCACGCTTGCTCAATGCGGGTTAGTGATTTCAGACTTGAAAGTTCAGGTTTCCTCAAGATGTTTATCTTCACATTGTAATCAGTCATTTATATCCAAGATATACTTAGAAAGTACATATAACTTAGAAAAGTTAAGAACTTGAAGACTTGAAATCGAACCCGTACACTCATACTTGAGAGGCTGGTGTTTTAACCACTAGGCCACCACGACTGAAACATTTAATAGGATTAAATTGATTCTTGGCATACCTTACTAGGTAGGTCTCAAATGTTAAATAACAAAATGATTGATTAAAATCACTTTATGTACAACGCTTTAATAGCATGATTGCAAATAAAAGGTCACTTAGCCTACCTGTTTGTGCTTTGAACGTTATTATGACAATGACCTTTAGAATTTATAAAATACTTAAATTTCGATGATCACAACAATTATGTTTTACCCTAAGCCTACATATTATACTGTTTGTTCTGTGTCCTGACACTGATTATGAATATAATATAATATGTAACATGTTTGCTGTCTTTAACTCAAAGTAAGGAATCCATGGTGCAATACGAAACATTAAATGACCCAACTGCTTCTGTTAATTAATCGTATTACCTCATTTATATTAATTTCGTTCTAAGCACTTTAATTCGTGGGAAAACCATTCTGTGTGCAATTCGTGCTTACCTCAATGAGGACATGCGAATTGTTTGCATAAATCTAAAATAAAGTGCAATGGAACTCCGAGCTGGTGACACCGATGTATTAAACTGAAGCAAAGAATGCGTGTTTGATTTAGATATTTGTCAACAAAGCTTTATATCGCATTGAATTAAAAATATTTACTACGTGATTGTCGGGTCGGTTCGGCCATTCAATGATTCAGTTCCTTTATGGACGTGACACGAAGCTTATCGAATTTTATTTACCGAGTTTTGTGCAATTCTCGGCTGCAGTGCGTTTGTTTTGTGCAGTGCGCAGTTCAAGATAATAAAATTATTTTTATTTATGATGAAAATTCCCAAGGTTTTTCCAGGTTTGCTGCCCAATATGATTAATTATATTACATTACGGGTATATCTCGACCATCATATTTTTTAGACATCTTGTTTAGGTATTGTCGGTGTTTTTCGATTTTAGGGCAAATCGTTTTTATTGTAAGTACTTATTTCATATTTCATGGTGTTTATTTCGGAAATCAAAATATCTTTTGGTCTTCGCGTTGATGGAGGACTTCCTTGCCAGAGTAGAGTGCCAGGCGCGGCGGGTTTGCGCGCGTACCAGTCTGCCCGATGAGCCGTAGCGCGGCGGTCTTGCCGCCATGCTCGCGTAACCTTAGCACCGTCACTTTGTATTGCATAGTTTTCGACAACATTTTAAGATTTTTAGAGTGAACTCGGAAAGCTAAGTAAAGTGGATTTAATATCTGTGACGTTCAAAGTTCAAACTGTACATGCAGTGAATATACCCAAAGTGTCAGTGACATTTTATCCAGTGTTAAGTGATGAATTAGGACGCCTACGTGAATTACATCATTTGGTGATGTTGACTTCTTTTGAAAGGGTTCCAGTGTTTTAAAACGTTTTATTAGTTATTAAGAGTGTCGTGAACTGGGAGATCATCCTGATGAAGCGTTCGACGTGGGTGGACGTGGAAACGGGCGGCCGCCTTGGCTGCAACGGCGAGATCTTCTGGAGCGAATGCGCTGACTGCGATTGCTCTTATTGCAACCCAAACTACATTTGCGTGTGTAGTGACAAGGTATTATGACTTACTGTGGATATCCCGATACCTACTGTACAGTTTACAATAATTACACTTGTAACAGAAGTATATCTTTTTCAATAATAAACAATGGACAATAAACATTTTCAAATATTTAATAAAAGACTAAAATACCTCCTCGTTCATTTCCGACTGCTGTATTGCAATAGATCTGTAATTCATATACACAGTAGATGGAAGGGTAACACACCGATAAAACAAAGTTTAAGCATCGTTATCTCTTTTCGTAATGGACAAATATTTGCCAACTCAAATCTTCAAGGTCCATCGACCTTTCAAGTCGTGTGAATTTTTATCCAAAGTAATTATAGCATTCACAGGTCCCATTTTAAAAGGTTGCAATTTTATGGGCGAACTATAACATTTGACATAGAAATCTTGACTATAAATTATAAACCTTACATATAGGTAACCTACTTTCATGCGTATGGTACAAGTTAATGTATGTACTTAACGTAGAGAAAAACTATTGAGGCAAATCACCTCTAACACGAAAGCTGATGAGGCATTGATGGCCGCGGAACTTTAGCACGCAACCACGCAACTTGTTTCTCATATACGGATATATGATCATATCGTAAACTTTTGTGGTCGCCGTAACGTCGCAAGCAACGCCAGCATTTTTGTCTAGAAATTTCTTGCATTTCTATCTTATGTTCTTTTCGGAGTGTTTTACCACTCAGGTAGTAATTCGAAATTTAAGACTGAAATGCGCTTTAGATACTTGACGTGAATGCCCATATTGCCCATTAAGAAGCCACATTGTCGCAAACGGATGTTATCAGGGGATATGATGCAAATGTAAATCAAATACTGCCAGTTCGTTATCTTCTTCAATTCTTCTTATAGATTATAAATGCTGATTCATCATTTTCCGGAGATACACCATGATTGACTCTACTGGGTTGAAATATCTGGATATATTTAATGAAATTGAACTGAGTTTCCGAAAACTGCCCATAGATCCAATAGCTAAACTACACTGGTGTAAAATGTTCATCAGTGTGTCTGGCTTCTTTAGCATCGCCTAATAAACGCGTTGTATATTTCTAAGGTTTTGTGAAATTATTATTTATAGCACCTACTTATGAATGTATTAGTAATATTAAGTTCATCGTCCCACCTTGGAGTTAATGCCGAGTTACTTTATCATTATTATTGTATATGTCATACCTGCCAAATCTGTACAATGATAATGCCGAAAATGGTCTTTACGCCCCATAAATACACAGATATGTCGTTTGCGATTCTTATAAATCCTGTATATTTACGTAAATTGCTTCGGTGTTTCTCCTTGAAGATGTCTTTCAAGGCGGTGAATGAAACCCTTGACAAAAAGACGTCTAGCCTCTTATGTTGCCTTTATGTAGTGTCATATACAATGCCGCTTTACAACACATGAGGAAAGTGAAACTCGAGACGAGTTTTTTCTTGCCTTCCTCTGGCTTTGTCTAAAGCGCACACCGCACACATGAAACGAGCTGTTTTACCATATGACGCCTGGGAAAAGCTTTTATGATATTGTTTATCGATTATGCGATAGTATTTGCTGGGAACCTGCGCACTTCAATCTTTCTCGTGATTTACGAAGATGACATTTCTGTAAGACAAGGTGTTTCATTTTTTTTTTTTGACCAATTTCCCTGCATTGATATTTTTTTACATCTTCATATTTCTTCAGCGACGCTAATATAATTTGAATAAAGTTGACCCTTCTCGTGTAATACAAATCATACTGCTCATAAAAAATATTTACCTAACAAAATATACTTTCCAGTGGGTTTCATAAAACTGTTTTTCATAATTATCACGTAGTTGTAAACGTTGTGTTACAATTCTGTTTAACTAAATTATTTATTTTGTATTAAATAGTTGTCAAGCGAAACCTTTGCTCGAAACATTTACTTCATCAAATATTTGGTTTTACAATAATTTATGTATACTTTTAGTTGTTGCTACATTACTTGATTTCAAGTTGTTGAGCATTAGTTTGTATCCACAACCTTATCTTTGTTGATTTAGCTTTATTACTTCCTTAATCTGTTGGTAAATTCGACTCATTAATTAAGTACGTACCTATTATTATTCTAGCGCTAGTATTATTTGATAATTATTATCATGTTAACCTGCCTTTCTGTTATATTTAGGTATTCATAAAAATTTAAATTTTGTTCGAGCGTAAAATTTTGCATCAGAAGTTGTTCCCAAGCGTAGGTAATGATGAAACACATTATCATCTTGTGAATATCGTCACACAATAATTCTTATTCGTCACGTATTGTTCTTCATTCACAGCAATTGTGGTTAACGGTTCGTTAATGGGCTATTGCCTATATGGTAGTGCTATAAGCTGCCCTGGAACCTCATTTACGTCGTCAAGTGCATCTTCACAGTATCTTACCTACTCATAAGTCATAACATATTATCAATAGGGACAATCGATTGCTTATGTTTGTTTGACTATTGGTGTTGACGCATTGTTATGAAGTATATCGGCATTTATTGATGCCAATTGTTTTATAGTTCACTTCGGGCATAACGATATAACTCCAGAACAATAATTATAGTTGAAAGGAACATTAAACCTATGTATTTATGACATCATTTTAATATTTGATGACTGATTTGTTTTTTAGAACTTTTAAAAAACACGTTTTCATTAATGTACTAAAAATGATTTATGAATCTTTTATGTTATGTATTTTTAACCACAAAACTTGTACTTTTCGGTACACATACGTCACACAAATTGAAACTGTTCGTCTCTATTCCTTATAATACTCAAAGTTATTTTACAAGACAAAACTGTCTTGTATATTCTTCGTTTCGTCAGTCTATTTTAAGTGATTTTAAACAGTTAAATAAATAGATAATTCGAGCTACAAGAGCTTGCTTCCCTTTGTTCATCATCTTTTTAAACAAGTAATATATGTAAAAAAGAAACTGAGAACCGTCGGGAAAATCTAAAGAAAAGTCGTGATTAGGTATAATACTTATAACTTTCACTATATTATCAATAAAATAAAAGTCGCATCCAAATTATGACACAGAACAGCTGATTGGAAAACAGATAGTTCCACATGTTCCGGCGTCCGCCGTGTAGTGCCGTGAGACATCAAAACGGTACGAGCTGGCAGTTTTCTGATTTCTAATAGCCACATTACCATATGGTAGCCTTTCACGTTCTATGTATCAACAAGATGAATACATTGGCTTTTTAAACAACGTTCCAAAGCAGGATTTTGTCAAAATATATTTTTTGATTATCAACATCTGTAAATTGCTTAATTATATGCACTGGAATTGCTCTAAATTTTTGGTTTTGAATTTTGTAACTAAATATTATTGACAATTTGGTATCACAGGAGGATTGAAGTTAAAATATAACAAGTATTAATAATAGATTATAAAATGACAAACAAGGAAAGTTAATACAGTATTATTCTGTAATTCTTCAGTTTTCCTGGCCGCCGGACTGTCCACACGCGTGTGCAAATTATTCAATTAAAATATTAAAGCTTTCATATTGTAAGTAAAAAGTGAATACTTGTAATGAAGCATTATGCAATGTTGCATTGTGATAAACATATTTCCAATTTTGGGGTTACAGTGTGAAAGTAAATAATCACAGTGAATTGATCACGAACGAGACGTGTTGTCTGTATTTCTTAATCGGTCCACTAATTTATTTATAACATCATGATAAATTTTGAACTGATCTGCATAGATGTGCATTAAAACAATGTTAAAACTTGCTTTTAGATGTCATCAAATAGCTCCAAATAAGACACTAAAGTATTCACAAACCTAAAGAAGTGATGAGATATTTGTTTCGATCCAAATTTAGTGAAGAATTACCTTTTTGTTAGCTTGTGAGTTATGCGCAAGCATAGCAAACAAAGAGCTGTTTAGCGTCCTTATACATAGGTGCTAACTACATGTTTGAGAAACAAACATGCATCACCATTAACACATAGCTTTGCAGATAACGCGTTCACTACCGGTGTTGTATTAATTCTCACCCAATGCTATGTACGCATAATATTCGTATTTTAAGTACCAAATTATGAAGTAAACACTCTGCAATTAAATGTGTATGCAAATTGTACAAAATATGTGTTCGATAACGTTTCAATGATTCTATGCGTAAAGAAGAGAGAGATGAGAAGGCTCAAAGTCACTCAAAGGGCAATGGAGAGGGCTATCACTGCGCGATCGAATCAGGAACGAGGAGATCCGCAGAAGAACGAAGCCCGAAGAATTGCAACACTAAAGTGGCGGTGGGCTGGACACATTGCCCGTAGGACCGATGCCCGATGGGGCCGACGGGTTCTCGAGTGGCGACCACGCACCGGAAGACGTAGCGTGGGTAGGCCCCCGATAAGGTGGACCGACGACCTGGTGAAGGTCGCGGGAAACCGCTGGATGCGGGAGGCGCAGAACCGGTCGTCGTGGATGAACCTTGGGGGAGGCCTATGTCCAGCAGTAGACGTCTTTCGGCTGAAATGATGAAGATGATGATGATACGTAAAGAATGCAGCATACTAGAAGTACTGCAGAAATACAATTAATTAATCCAAACACTGCAATGTTGAACTAAACGGGACAATATTTTGCATTGTTTCCGCAGCGACAAATGATGATAAGCGATGCGATGTGCCTTGACATTATTTGTCACGTCAGATAAAATTTGCCCAGATTTACTCATCCATACACAACCAAAAGCTTAATGGCTTAGTATTTCAACTGTAAATATTATATGAAGTGATAAAACAACGTTTACGTAAATGATGGTACATTTCGTTCTCAGACCAATCACACTATCGTAGCAATGAGTTTCATTTTAACAGTTCAACAATTCATTGCGATATTTACGGTGTTTTTCATACGAATTTTTACATTAACATGGTGCGTGTATTAGTAAGGTTTCAAAATGATTTAAATACATGGTATGTTACGCATGTCAAATACTGTGTTACGTAATTAGGGTGCTGGTTATTATATGTATTTTATAACAGACTATTTATCAAATACCGTGTTTGATATTATTAAGGACATACCAATTTGAAAACAAAAATAGTCAATGCGTGGTTTTATCCTGTTGTACCCAGTATTATTTTCAATATTTATTTCTAAATACAAACTTGGAGTACGTAATTGAAATCGGTTTAGAATTATGATCTACTCATTCCTGATTAATGGCAGGTCTATATCTGGATTTAATATAGTTTTTGTTTACATGTGGTCGGGCATTGCCCTTTCATGCGCTCTTTACGAGATGGCCAGGCTTGCTCTACCTCCCTCCCATACTGCCATCCCAGCTCTCAACCACCGGGGTGGGGTGGTTCAACTTGTTTCAACTAGGCCGTCAAGGATGCGGTCTGTGGTTAAAAATTCTTTCTTATGAGCTTACTGGTTTTCACTTTGTTGTTTTTGTTAAAGCATTGGCTTTACATACTTATCCTATCATTAAACTACATCTGCATTAATGTTTTTTCCATAATATGTTGAATATTTTAAATTCTCTATTGCGGAATGCAGTTTACTGTGATGCAGTAGTTTGCCAACATGAAACACAAGTAATGTATATCTATAAGTTTTTTATTATTTTGTCTATAAAAATGAAAACAATTATCTCTCTATCAGATTTATTCTTCATGTGTTTTCGTGTCTAGTGGTGATTCTGCAAACGTTTCCTGTGTTTAAAACTGGTCATTCACACAAATTGTCCATTCAGTTCGTCGTGGTTTAATTGCGAACTCCGATTTCTCACTAGTAACGGAATACGTTGTTCCAAGTGAAAGTAAAGATATCCGACTTCTGGGCTTCGACTTAAACATTTATCGATTTAAATCATAAATCACTGGGCCGCAAACAGGTCTTATAAAAATTCCACACCATTGGGTGCGTTTCGCTTTATAACCTAAAATCACTGTATGTATAATCACTTTTATATCATTCTCTCTTTCGTTTTCCCTTATTTTCTTTTTATAAGAAAGTTTTCTTACAAGTTTCATCTTACCATTTACCTAACTGTAATATATAAAGTACCTGTCATTTAATCCAGCTTATTTTCAGCCTTGCTTCAGCTTGGAAATTCACAGGCCACATTTAATCAATTTAAATACTCGTTCAATGTTTCTGCGATCAATATACCGTTGTGTGCTTATTGCGGTTGTACATGACTGCTTTGAGCTTTCGTGAATCTTTTGATCTCGTCTGCTATAAGTGACATAAATCTGTACTTATGTACATGAATCTCTCAGCAGTTCCCACTTCTCAGCGTAACTGTTCATAACGTTATATGAATTTATTAGTGCTGATCATCGCTGAATCAATTCTATTGTTGTCATGAAGCTAACGGGATTGTAACTATGCGTTTGGTGCACCGCAATTTTTCACACGTTTATAACGCTATTTTCCTCACTGCATGTGTCGCGGATTTAACGGATGTGATCGTCGTACTCCACACAGGAAAATCGTCACCACTAATGCACACATCATGTTCACGTTTAAAATTAACGACTGAAAGCGACAGGATAAATGACAAAAGCATGTCCATTAGTTATTTTCAATTTACCGTAGAAAGTGGTTGTAGAACTTTTTTGTCTAGCGAAATGTCACCCGGAAATACTCGTATAGTACATTACCCAAGCAAGTTATGTAGTTACACTTATTTCATTGTCCAAGCAATGAAACACGTTTTTACAATTACACAAGTACGCTTCCTTTCTATTTAGTCGCTTAAGAATATTTTCGAAGGCAATATATAAAAACAGTAAATAGTTGTATCCAAAAGGAGTAAAATTATGCAATTACTGTCTGTAGCCTGATTTAATACAACTATCATGAGAGCAATGCATGAAGGTATTGATTACGTTCTAGAGTTTGCAAAACGGGTGAAACCAGTCCAAGAGCCTGTGTATGATTACGTTAAAAGAGACTTTATAGAACATACGTGTAAGTATATGTAATATATGGGTATAAAACTATGGTTTACCCGTTTACACACCCCGTTTTTCCAGCTATGAATATTTAAATGCAAATACTTTTTTATGAACAAACGTGTTTAGGTTGTGAAAAAAAAAACTGAAGTATCGTGTAATTTTTAAATCTTGGATTAGTTACGAACACTACAACTAGGGACATTCGAAGATCATCTTCTTTTACTAATGTTTGCTAATTGTTGTACTTTGTGCCCTGGTTGTGTTAACGTTCGATTCTCTTGGTATGATGTTCAACAACATTTACCAATTCAATCCACATGTACTCTCCATCTAATCATACAACTTTCATCATTCACCCTAATAATGATAGTCGTTCTGCGAATGACCGATACACCGTCAAAAGCCGTAGAGACATTGAGCCGATACCGTGCATTTGTTTCCCAACATTTGAGACTGGATTCCTTCAAAACACTGACCTGTGAAAGTCGCCGTATTGCCTCCATTTAGGTCACAGTTCAAACCAATTATATCTGTCTTGTCTACGTATATGATGTAACTGAACTTCCGTGGTACCTCCTACCCTATGTCTTATGCATTCAGAAGATGCCTCCAATAATTAAATACTTCATTCTTGACACTGTTTTGAAATCTAAATAATTCTGAATATTGTGTAATGATGAATGATCATAACTGATGGTGTTGAGATAATTACGAGTTAAATTTATAATGGTTCAGCATTGTATAATATTGATTTACTTTAATTACTTTAATTACTTATGTTTAGTTCGCTTTCGTAGTATTTGAGTTACAGAGTTTTAAACGAAACGTTCCTTACAAATTTCATTCGATCTATTATCACGACATATTGTCTCGATCAGCAGAATAAATTGTAGAGAGTGTTTTGAGAATTCGGTCGTTGGCTTTTTATTTTATTCAAATCTGAAGGTCGTTTGTATATCGCCGCGCATGTAAAGTTTCGAGTTTCTACAGTCCGTTGTCCCACTTCCTGGCTCGTTTCCGCGAGACCGGTTGTTTTGATTACTCCGTGATCGAGACTAACAAAAACATAGTCGCGGAACAGTACGAGCAAGCCCACAGCCCATCATCCAGGTCAATCGAATTCATTTCCGACAGTTTCGATTTTCTCGTCATCCGTATGTTGATTGCTTGCCATACCCTTTTCATAAATTTAAAGGAAAAAGTAAGATAATAAATATTATAAAATATTTTCAATAATTCCAAGAAATGATAGTTAAAGCCGATTGACTTTTTCACTTCTCAGGTAACGCTAAAATCCAACACTGGTATTTTAAGTATTAGCAATATGCTGAGCGATGGTCGTTTTGCGTAGATCTGGCCAATATTCTGTGTAACGTTTACCGCAATTAAACGCTTTTTTTTTCATTCTTTTCTTTAGGACAGTTGTTGTAAGTACCATCGTTGTCGCAAATCGAACTTAGATAGTTGAATTATGGAGACTAAACAACAATAGAATTTATGAATTATTATTTATTTGGTATTATTTTTAGCTACATTAATTTATCGGCACCAAATTGTTTTAATCAGAGAAACACTTTCACATTTTTAGACACCCAACACGGTGTTCAATGAAATCCGCTTGGTGAATATTAAACCCAGGGACTATAAATTCTCATAATTAAATTCTACTATCACTTTTAGTATTGAACTGGTTACGATTATCACTAATTGTTACTGGGAAAATACACTTCGACCCTATTATGTCTAACACAATTTACTTGACTGTAAACAATTAGATTACTTACTACATTATCTTTATGAACTCATGAAATTTGTTTGTTTATAATTAAACTGCATTATGCTTCATTCCAAACTCAGTTCAATATGATGGTGAACGCGGCAATTGTGCCATATGGTGTTTTAAAGAACTAGCAATGTTACAATGACGTCATCAGGACCAACAGAACTATCGGAAGGTGACAGTACTGTGACAAACAATAAAGTGACATTGACATTAGAAATGGGAGTCTCGAGTAAGAACTCGATTCCTAATTCACCGAAGTCGAAATCGTCATCGAAGTTGAAAACTAAGGTCTCGGATAAGAATTTGATACCTGACTTACCGAAGTCGAAGGTGGCTATAAAGTTAAAAAGAGAAATCTCGGATAAGAATTCGATACCTGACTCCCCAAAGCCAAAGGTGGTATCGAAGTTTGGAATGGGGTTCTCGGGTAAGAATTCGATACCTGACTTACCAAAACCAACGGTGGCATCAAAGTTTGAAACTGAGATCTCGGATAAGAATTCTATAATTAACTCATCAAAGCCGATGGCTGCATCGAAGATAGAAACGATGATCACAGGCAAGAATTCGATACTTGTCTTACCGACGCCAAAGGCGACATCCAAGTTCGTAACAAGGATCCCGGATAAGAATACGACACCTGACGGCATGAAGCCGAAGGAAGCATTGAAGTTCGAAACGATGATCTCTAGTAACAACTCGATACGTGTTAAGCCGAACACAAAGACATTAAAGGTCGAAATAGGGGTCTCGGATAAGAATTCGATACCAGCTTCCTTGACCCCAAATGCGGCATCGACAGCTAAAATTGTCTTGAGTAACGACTCCACGCCAGCTTCCCCGACGGTGGAGATCAGATCTACGCCTCGTTTAAATCTGCCCAGGGTAAAGAGTTTTCAAATGGGATGGGCTCAAGTTGTGGAAGAGCTGTCATGGAAACTAAACTCAGTGAGTGTTTGTTCGATATAACTAATGCACGTGTAACTAATGTAATGTATTAACTTGGCGCATTTGCCTATTTATTTAAATTGTTATCACTACTGTCCAATTATCCTTGTTATTAATCCCTATTATACCTAAGTATATTATTTGTTATTAGTTCCCTTTATTCGCCTGTGTTCCTAATCTTTATTAATGCGCGCCTTTTTATTATCTAATTAATTTGATCGTAATATAGTACAACACACCATAGCAAAAATTATTATCCCTGCACTGCCTAAAACATGCAAACATTTGGCGTGGGTACCAAATATCTCCTTGATGCTATTTTTTCATATCACATAAAGCTCTCCTCGCTTCTCCATAGATCGATACAAATGAAAAGTTAATTCTCATAGTCCATGCAAATACAGAGTACAACACTAGCATGTCTTTAAGCTTTTATCAAAAATCTCATCCGCAAGATTATGAAGTTCCTTCCTGTTTTTTTATAATAACTAGGTAGGTACTAATAACTACATATCACTGAAACATCGTGTGACGCTAAAATTGTTATCTACCTCATTACCTGCTAAAATTGTATGATACACTAACACAATACGGACATTCAAGATCCCTGTTTGTGATAATCTTGCGTGAAGTCTAGATTCAGTCATCAACTGTCTACAAACTTGGTTGTTTCAGTTTTTTGATGAATTATGACGACTACGTACCTACAAAAAAATGTTTATAATACATTTGAAGAACATTATAATAAATATAATTCCTATAATTATGTAGCTACTTAACCACTGTTACTTGATTAATTTAAACTTGCAGTAAGTAGTAGAATTAAGAAGATATTACAAATGGTACAATATATTACCTTACGTCTGAAATATATTTTTTTCTATTGTATTAATTGATTGCGTTGTCACCATTTGTATACACTTGAATTTAATTATGTGTAATATGATAATTTCGCATTCTACCACACAATTAATATCATCTGTCAAAAAAAAATACAGCGTTGAGAATCGGTCGTACGCTTACCCAGTTACCTAATAAACCATTATGTGAGTATTTATGTAACTTACTTAGAAAAAAATTGAGACATAAATAAAAAAATCGTTTCCAAATAGTAATAGACGAACGTTTTGCATCTTTAAGCTAGGCGTTAACAAATTACTGTAGTAATTTTGATGTGCGGTGAAACGATGAATTAGTAAGAAGCATGCATTCATACTTTGCAGATATGTATGCATATATTGCTAGGGGGCACATTAAGTAGATAAAGTAGGTACATCGAGGTCAACATACAATTTTGTAAATAGTAAATCAATAAATCAATGTAGTATCTCAAACGTTAACTTAGCATATAGACATCAATTAGATAAACAGTAAGTACCTATACGTCATGCACTAATAAAAAAAACACAAATATCTTCCAATAATTATAAAATATCACTTATACGAAAGACATTAAACAAAAAATTCAGATGCTAAATTATTTCCTTGTAAAGTAACATGAGTTCCATATCGCTGTGATCACAGTACCGGTCGCCGTAACGGGAGAGATTTCCAGTTACATCACGCACTTGCAACTGTTGTTCCTGGGAATATGTTGAGAAGTTCGCAATTTGGGCTTCATGACATGTTTAACTAGTTGAGTTCTGTGTGTAAGAAAAGAGACATCTTTTCTTACACACAGAACTCAAAAAACAAACAGAAAACAAACAGGACCAGGGAGTGTTTGGAAGTAAGTTTGACAAAACTTACTTCCAAACACTCCCTGGTCCTGTTTGTTTTCTTAATGTAACAAACGCGACTGCCATCTCTATACCTTTTTTTGTAATACTCAATGACAACGTTATTATTATGTAATTGATTTAAACATTTAGTTACGAATATCTAGGTAGACTACAATTATCTAATGAGCGCATTTCTTTAGTCACTATCGTCAACCAAGATTGTTACATATCGCAGATATGAAAAACAATGCCGAAGAATGAGAGAAAATTGCATAATTTGTTACTTATTTGGAATAGCTAAAGTTGGATTTGTATTGTTAAAGCTATTCAGGAGTCGCGTTGCACTAATTTACTAAGCTCATGTGTTAAGCGAACATTACGACGAAACCTTTTCTTATACAGAGAATGAATGAAATCACGTCAATCAAATGATTGCATGAAATTAATAATTCGTATGAATTAATAAGTGGTAGCTTGGACCCCATCAGAATACTGGGTTAATTTCATATGTTATTTTCTGTTTATATACATAAAATATTGAAAAACTAAAATTATAAGTACCTAAGTTTTAAATAAAATAAAGCTAATAAAAAGTAAGTAGGTACCTAATAATAGTGCTTTCTAATTGTGCTATCTCACAGCCTAGACTTCCCGTAAACGCAGCGTAGGCGCGCATAGGCAGGCGGAGGCGCATATTAGAAATGGGACGAAAACGAAAATGTTTGAGTGTCAAATTGGTTACTATGTAGTTATTCACTATGTGTGAATGGTATGTAGGGAGAAGAATTACTTAATATGAAAAAAAATGCAAAGATAAGTTTATGCACTTATTCCAATAGGCTTGTAAGTCAAATACGGTACTGAGAAAACCAGTTGTCCGTTCCAAAACTAGGTCAACATGAGAAGAAGGAGACGTAATGCAGCATTGACAGCTCTTTTACATCAGCATAGGTAAATTATTGTTGTCGCATTAACCTCTTTGACAGACGATGATTATTTGTCGAAATTGTTAGGCAATGCCAAAATGGTGCACCAAAATCAAAAATTTAAATATGTAACACACAGATTTTGTTGGGAATTGATTGTTCGTCTAGAAATACTGCGACAGTTAAGATAAATAATAATTGTGACGCGCGTAGCTCTCGTAGCGTAGGTATGCTTAGCTCTGGTAGCAACGCGTAGGTGCTGCGAATTTGCTGCGTAGGGTTGCGTAAAAGCAACGATTGATCTGCGTAGAAGACGCTACGGTAAAATGCAAGCGCTAATCAGTTTACGACTTTATAAGTGATAAAATATATCATAAAATTATGTCGATAATATAAGAAGAGAATTAATAAACTCTGGCTTGATTCATTATAGGGTTTCCTCTCAAGTGACTAACATTACTACACTGTGTGTACGAAAACAGCAGTGTGTAAACAATATGATGACAAAACCATCTCTTAACTAAACCGAACTTCCAAAGCCGTAACTCTTGTATTCTTACGAAAGCATGCCTTTGACCTTATATTACTATGAGTATATATAGGTGGATACATACATTGTAGATACTCATTGTCAATTAAATAAGTGTATCACACACTGAATAAGTACATCGAGTCCATAGTGAATCACAGCATACGACGTGCGCGCAGCCGCCGCGCTGCAATTGAACGCATAATATGGTCAATCAGTTCAAGTGCATTTACTGTCGTGGGTCATGGATTAATAAAGCCGCCATATTTTCATTCACACCGCATCATGTCTTGCTTGCGAAAGAAAAATCGGTAATATGAATTGGAAATGACATGATAATGAAAATCACGCTAATTCAGCTATTGTCTCTTGCGATGTACCTTTTATTTACACTTAATTTTATTCTCGTGCGAACCACATTATTTTATACCCTACATACGTACTACATATGGGCGTGTGATGTGGAGAAATGAGAAAATGTTGATGTTAGGAAAGTTTGAGGTCGGTGCAACATGTATTTGTCTTTGACTTCTCTATTACAGCCATCCGACCATCCCCTTTATGTGCGAAGGCTATTCAAGTAGAGAAGACTAAATAATCAATGGATGAACTATGTGAAAGACGACATTAGCTAAAAAAGAAGAGACTACCGCTATGATGTACATACTTAACACATATTGCGCAGACACTAAATTATTTAGATTAAGGTCAAGAGAATGATGTTTGTACATCGTTCTAGCAAGCTTGATTTTTATGACTGATGTAACCAATATTTTGTAACCATATTACTTTGATATAAAAAAGTGCCCATGAAATTTCTTGTTCGTTCTTCTCCATACGTGCATACCTACTACACTTTGGAACGGGCAACTAGCTGCATCTTTCTTTCTCATCTTTCGACTGACCCCTTTACGGTCAGGAAAAATCATAGATAGGTATCGTACCCTAAACATGGGAATGATTTCATCTGGACCAGAAAAAAAGCATTTAAAAAAGTTTCTTATAAAAATACCTTCACTTTTCACGCGAAAGTAAAATTTAATGACTCTGACATTATAAAACGATTACTTTGCTTTTACTGGGAAGTAACTTTTTAATCGTTAGGATACTTCGAGCAACCTTTGTTGCTCGAAGTTAGGATAGTGTAAGTAATGACGCCTATTTTTAGGTAGGTAATTAATGTGTTATACAGTTAGTAGGGGAGGTACGTACAAAATGACATATAGTTTTGGTTTTGGGTCATAACTTTTGAATGGTAAAACACAGCGCATTCATATTGCACACCAGTAATCTTAGGTTTCATATCTTTGAATTATAATAGATACTTAAACGATAAACAAACTAGAAAAAATATTATTTTTAAATTTACAATTTCACAATTTTTTCAGCTTACTTTCTGTATCTTGGTATTTGACTCTGTATGTATTATTGGACAGTTTCTTGCAATGTAAGTGGGTATCAGTTTTCAATTTGTAATAATTACAAGCCCAATCATTAATTTTATGGTTTATTTTGATCAGATGTAATATCAATAATGAAGTTAACAATAACATAGTGTATCTATTATTGATTGGATAAATAAGTACCTAAGAAGCAACACGAACGTCATTTGTATTCGTGTCGTGGGTATGTAACCTATAAATGCCTATAATGTTTTAGCCTTGATCTTAAATTTCCTTGCCAGACATGATCTACAATACCTTTAAGTATATACAAAAACATAATATTGTCACATCCATAAGACCGCTTCGCCCTCATATACAAAATAATAATATTCCCACCGGCACGTGCTCAGACTTTTGTCCAAAACATATACAAAACAAAGGAAATCCACAGATGTTTCTGAGAAACGAGACAAAAAATAATATAATAAACCTCAACTTGAATATTTGTGATCAATAGCGTAGAGTACAAAACGTCTAGAGAGAGACCCTTGGAGCTACGAAGATGTTGGCAGGTGGTGGTGGCCTACAAACACGAGCACAGACGTGTAGACACACACTCACACACAAACAAGTGTTCGTAGTTCATACAACGTGCTCGGTGTAGTGATGGCGCACGTAGCTGCAAGCCGCGCCGCCCTTTATTACCGTTGTACTGCCACCATACCAACAGGTACACTGCTCTACTTTGAAAAATTATGATTTTCGAAAAAATAATACTAGGTACTAAGTATTTCCTTATGTTGTAATAGAATTTTACTGTGCGGTACGCAACACGCGCAGTAAAATTCATAAATACGAAGAAAAATTCTTTATTTTAAAAACTGAAATTAATGAACTTCAATATTTTCCAATAATGAAGAACACCCATTCATTTGCAGTTTGGTTTCTACGGAGAGATATTAGGGAAAATGGAATGGTTGCTATTGCTACGCTAAATCATTATTTAGCGTAGCAATAGCAACCATTCCATTTCATAATAATGTATCGATGATTCGAATGTAGTATAATAATGTATCCTCCTCCTGACAAATAAAATAATTTATTTGCAAAGATTATAGATATTGTATAATAAAGTTGTTATAGAAGATATTATGAGCCGGGAACATCCTGGCTACGTTTTGACATATTGGTGTAGCTTGGCAAAATTTAACAAATAATGTCAGCATATGTAATGTGAAAATTAATTACTTCAATATTATTAAATTATTTCAAAATAGTCACAAGTTAAGCACAAAAGTGATTAAATGATGTAAATAATATTGTTTTATTATATTGAAATGCCACGAATAAGTATAATAATAATATTATTATAACTAGTACCTACTTATAAATTATCATTTAACAGTATAAGTTAGGCACAAAAGTAGATATTGGCCCCGATTCCTTTGTTCATAAATTAAACTAAATATAAGTTCAACATCAACTTTTGATCAATGGCCCCTGTGGAATAGATGATTGTCTATAAAGTCGTGAAAATAAATGAGGACGCTGCGGTCGTACATATAGCAACCCTATAGCACATTATTTTGTACTAGAAGCACAACTGGTTTTAATGAAAACACAAATCTATGGTGTCTGGCGTTTAAATAAAATTAATAAAACAAAAAAAAAATCATACATATTTAACCTGTTTTTACCAATGAACAGTATTCCAAAACATAATAATTGCTTTCATTATCTGATTCCAAATATTCTTCGTTAAAAAGTGTTTTCATTGTCAGCTGCGTCACTAACAACGTTTCCGCTACTGCTGTCATCAGCCTGCTACCTTCGTTTAGGCGAATAACTGACTTATCTATATCTTGATATAGGGTTCACTCTCACATTTTCCTGAAAGATTAAAAATAATAATATGTAATTTCTATCAGAAGCTGGATAGCACTAATTTTAATTCCGAACGTGATATAATTCATTTTTTAAATCAACGGTAATTTAAATCACCTAAAGTATCAAAACGCACTACAATATGGTCTACTTATATTTGCAATCTAATTTGAAAATGCGCAATGTAAACAATGCTCATTTTAAGCTTAAAATTGTTTACATAGTATATTTAAAACTTCTAGTAGATAAAAACAAACAGCAACATGATTACATACCTGTTTTAGCAACTGTTCAAGCATAAATATCATCAATATTTGATAAAATCTGTTCAGCTTCGTGTTCTAACAAACGTCGCCGATATACTTTAAAATTTATTTCCCGAGCTTGACTTTTATTTCTTTTGCTCATTTTAAATACGTTTCTTCGATATTTTATCCATGTAGATTTGTAAAGCAATAATAAATGCAATAGATATCGAGTTACAAAACAAATATACGACAGCAGATGGCATTCAAAGTACAATGTAATTTAGAGTTACCCTACTTTTAAAATATTTAGTTCCAGAAACATTCATTTGCATGACTTAATAGACAAACTATAGCACAATTTTGCCAATAACACGTGTAACAAATTATAGAAACTCTTTGAAACTTTTATTTCACAATAATGGCGGATATCGCTAATGACAGTCGAAAAAGACGACCGCCTGAACCGTCTACGAGGGAGTTTTGAGGCAAAATAATGATGTAGCTACTATGATGCGATATTTCAAAGTTCTTTATGAATTATTTACTGAATGCACTTTTTACTACATTAATCAAGCGCTTTTATTTAGTATACGACATTATAAATAATTTAAAAATGCAATGAAAAATGAGTCCATTAAAAAAAGGAGAGAAGATAAAATGTCAGTTTAGACCCGTCAAATTAATCCGCTCCTGACGTAAATTGATGTATTTTAGTGTCTCTCTGTTAGTTTATTAAATATTATTGGACCCATGTGAAGAATACTTTTTTACCACTACCTATCTTATCATGTTAAGTAACATTCTATTTGAGCTTTTCTACTAATGGCCTTCGATCCGTAACATTTTCAATTCGTAACATTCTGTGTCTACATGTCCATCTATTACACATCAGTGTGCGTTCGCGCAGCGGAATGTTGTTGAATTTAAAGATTTTAGATATGCAGATATTTAGTGTATGACGTCGTATAATTGTGTATGGTAAAAAAAAATTTGTGCACGCAGCCATTGTGGAGAAATTCACAAAATACTGATTCCGCTGGGCGAACGTTGTCCTGGCGGAACTTTTTTTAATCCTTTGACTTTAGAAAAAAGAGATGTGTCCAAAAATTAGTGTGTATTTGTGTGTAATTGTGTATGTATGAATAAAATTTGTGCATGCATAAACTTCGGAGATATTCAAGTTTCCGCTGCGCGAACGTTTGGCCATTAGCTAGTTTTCATATAAAGCGCTTACATAGAGAGCTGTAGATTTTTACATACTTTGTTTTGAATTTGTGTATATTTGTTTAAAAAACAGATTTAGAAAAAAACTTAAGGCTTAAAAGATAAAAATATAAACGTAAAATACGCTTATTTGGTCTTAGTTCTTAAAGTATGCACTTTGGGGTCTAGATTTTCACGTTTATACAAACCTTGTAAGTGTCTGCAATATATTGCCAAGTATCAATGATGTTCCTTTAGTAATTAAAGAGTTATAGGACAATTTACCATGACATAATCACTGTTTACAAAGCAGTCAAATATCACGACATTCTAAAGGAATTGTATGGTAAAATGTATGCCAATAATTAGTGTATTCATTCAACTATTCACGTGCAAAATTTCATGTCATTAAATTCAGTAATTAAAGAAATACAATTATAAAACTGACGAAGCATCGAGAACCTACATAACCCGACCAAGTTCGGATAGCTATAAAAAAGCGGCCGTGCAATATATTTAGGTAACATCCCAAAATTTACAGTATAATACCGGTATGAATTGGTATAGGTGATAACACAATTGGTTCGATATAATATAAAGGTCATTTATTTTTGTACACCTATTTTTTTAAATGTATTTGACTATGACCAAGTAGGTACTATTTACGTAGTTATTTTATTTATGTATGCGCTTGAGACTTGAGATATAATCTAGATATATTAATTTAGGCAAATAAAATTGATACAGCTAATTTCTATTGAAGATTTCACGCATCAGGATTCTTACTATAGACCCCCCAGGGATATTAAATAATTATCACAAGTAAGTACTACTGTTTAGGTAAATATTTATCATATTGTAGTTTATAACACTTCTTAACCAATGCACTAGACGAGCGTTGCCCTTTGCAAATTTAGTGGATCAAACAATCTAATAACTTAAAAAAAACTACTTCTTCAATCGATTTTTTAATTGATGGTCTATACTGTTGTACTGGTTGTGACTTATTTAAGTGAGCGTGTTCCCCCGCACCCCACCAAAATATGCAGAATGCTTTTGGTTAAATAGTATAAGGTCCGTATTACAGAACGTTACTCAAAACTCAAGCTTTAATTACTAGTTTTAAGTAATACTTGAGCATTACTTAAAACTAGTTTTAACCTATCAAAAGGCTTCAAACGAGACTTAAGTAAAGCTGGAGTTTTGAGTAACGTTCTGTAATGGACCTTACTATTGTAGTTATGAATTGATCAAAAATATTCTAGTGTGAAACAATAGACAACGCGCTGCGCGCAACGAGCGTTAGGCGGCTTCCGGCTTGAAACAGTACTTCCATCCTTGAAGAAAAGAGAGGGCAATATGTTTTCATTAGCCGCGGCCCGCGCGTATTAATTTGCTGTTGTATTTGAACCTGATTAATATATCTAGATTATATCTCAAGTCTCAAGCGCATACTTAAATAAAATAACTACGTAAATAGTACCTACTTTGTCATAGTCAAATACATTTAAAAAAATAGGTGTACAAAAATAAATGACCTTTATATTATATCGAAACAATTGTGTTATCACTTATACCAATTCAATACCGGTATTATACTGTAAATTTTGGGATGTTACCTAAATATATTGCACGGCCGCTTTTTTATAGCTATCCGAACTTGATCGGGTTATGTAGGTTTTCGATGCTTCGTCAGTTTTATAATTGTATTTCTTTAATTACTGAATTTAATGACATGAAATTTTGCATGTGAATAGTTGAATGAATACACTAATTATTGGCATACATTTTACCATACAATTCCTTTAGAATGTCGTGATATTTGACTGCTTTGTAAACAGTGATTATGTCATGGTAAATTGTCCTATAACTCTTTAATTACTAAAGGAACATCATTGATACTTGGCAATATATTGCAGACACTTACAAGGTTTGTATAAACGTGAAAATCTAGACCCCAAAGTGCATACTTTAAGAACTAAGACCAAATAAGCGTATTAACGTTTATATTTTTATCTTTTAAGCCTTACGTTTTTTTCTAAATCTGTTTTTTAAACAAATATACACAAATTCAAAACAAAGTATGTAAAAATCTACAGCTCTCTATGTAAGCGCTTTATATGAAAACTAGCTAATGGCCAAACGTTCGCGCAGCGGAAACTTGAATATCTCCGAAGTTTATGCATGCACAAATTTTATTCATACATACACAATTACACACAAATACACACTAATTTTTGGACACATCTCTTTTTTCTAAAGTCAAAGGATTAAAAAAAGTTCCGCCAGGACAACGTTCGCCCAGCGGAATCAGTATTTTGTGAATTTCTCCACAATGGCTGCGTGCACAAATTTTTTTTTACCATACACAATTATACGACGTCATACACTAAATATCTGCATATCTAAAATCTTTAAATTCAACAACATTCCGCTGCGCGAACGCACACTACACATCACAGCTGTCTATTACACAAATGATTGCTCTTATTTATCTGCTAGTTACACAAAAACAAACATCTTCAGATTTTATGTAAGACAGCCAAATTTTGTCAGAATTTATTCGAATGCTAAAGTGTTTACGCAATTGAAACGTGCGAAACCGCAAGTGTTAGTTATTCTATAAAGGTAAACGACTAACCCAATCCGATACTTACCGTAGCTTTCGTAAAATGTGATTTCGTCAATAGTGTAAAATACATATTTCAAATGATGAAACAATTTTATTTCATTTCTTACTTTTCACATTTCTATACTATAGTTCAGACATTTCCTCATACTTGCAGCCACTTCTTAATCTTTATAAATAGGACATGCTATTTAATGTCACGTTGATTCATCCGACTGTATTTAAAACTTTGCATCTATTCCCGTGTAACATTAATAAAATAAATCAAACATAAAACGTGACTACTTAGTTGACAAGCTTTTTAAACGACTAACCGTCGATGTCAATTTTATCACCGTATAAATAAAGTAGAGCATCTTCCGTGCCATTTCACTGCATAAAAGTGGAGGCTACAACTTTTTTTACGGTCCCAACGTATTCCCGCGCCCCCTTCAGATCCCGGCCCAGTGCCATCAGTTCCTTATTCTTACACCCGTTTAACAGACACAGACACCATGTGCTCTGGTTCAATTTTCAACAAACTGATTTCGCCTAAAAATATTCTAGTATACACTTCACAGTGGACGACTTGAGTGATTTTTATGATACGTGTGTTTATTTTTGTGATAACAGTGAAGTTGTTTGTTAACTATGGATGCGTTAAACGTTGTGCTCAAAACTGGATATAAAATTGTTAAAGATTTCTCAGAACAACATAAACTTGTAAGTAATTTACCACACTTAACTAAGCATTGTAATGTCGTCTTATAGTTTAGCACTCAACAAGTTAGCTGCTCACCTTAAACTCTTTAACTGTTGCTCAGATGAATGAATTCCAATCTTGAGTAACAAGCTCATTATTATTGTCCGTAGACTTCACACAACAAACAACGGTTTACACGTTTTATGCATCTATTGTTAACTTGGTATTTCAAATTTTTGTTGAGAAAAGCTCACTAGATTTGCTAATACCAACACCTAATAATTTAGTCTAACCTACCAGAGATTATCCTTTCCTTTAATTCTTTTTCGTTTGCTAAGACATGATCAAGTAACAGACCTTTGCCCTAATCTTTTTAAATTTTGAGAGTTCCAAGTGCAATGTCATCGACATCTTGGCTATCAACAACAAAAATGTCAAAAAGTAACACGGCTCAATGTTTTCACAAAAATTACGCATTAATGTAAATTGTATCACGTTAACTCTGACAAGACGGAATTAAACTTATGATTTATAGATAAATTTCATTTTGTGCATTTCATGAGGCTTTTAGAAGTACCTACTCACATATTTGCGTGGTTATTATCTATTGTGAACAAACTAGTTTTAACATGTAAATTTCGCTAAAGTGTCTAAACGGCTATCCTATTGTTTACCAAAACGGTGATTACACTTATTCCGTTATTTTACATCCTCTTTATGTACTTACGTAAAACAACAGATTTCATCATCATCTACCTAGAGAAGCTATCCACATATTTGTTCAATACAGTGTGGTTCAATGTTTGGAATTTTCTACCACAGATATATCTTATATGTACAGCTATATGAGCAATGAAAGGAAATGGGATAGACCACTCCACATTCGAAAAAACATGGTGCGTAAGCTATGAATTTTAATGACGAAGGAAAAGAAAATTGACTTTACTAACCTTCTCCTGCTTGTCTCGATTATTCACGTAGTTCTGTAGCCAAATGTGTAAATGTACCAAATTATGTTTGTAGTAGGTACGTCAGTACGTGTTACAGAGTTGATTTATGTTCTTTGTCAAACTTTCCTTAATGTAGTCGCCACATTAAATTTTATGTTATGCTTGTTCATCAATTGTGTATCTTAAAATATCATTTCACAATTATAATGATACAGTACTAATTATTGTTTTATTGTGATGAACAGATGGAGACTTCAGGTGGTTCAGAGAGTTCGGGCGGAGAAGACGCAGAGGCGCGGCGGGCGCGGCGCGGTCATGTGCTGGCCGAGCTCATGCAGACCGAGCGCGTCTACGTGCAGGAACTCGGCTCCATACTCTCTGTGAGTTCCCACACTAGTTACACTAACAACAACCATACGAAACCCGTTAATCCAATAATAATGGAAAAGGAATTCTACAACAGCTGACAAATCTCATCCAGTGTTGCATTTTTTGCGACCCAGATGCCAGGATAAAGGATGCAACTCATTGGAACGGCTGCTCAAACTTTTTGTCGGCTCACGTCACCCGCCAAAATGTCTATATAAAACAAAACCGTTAGCCTGTTGAACGAACTCTCTCATAGTATCCGAATTGGAATACAAAGGGAAAGTAAACACACCTTTCTCTGGTACCAGGACCACGTAACTCAACACTTGTATATAATAGCTCTGCCCAATATGGCTGCGTTTTTATATGACACACCACTTAAAACCATAAAACACAAATCGGCGAAATTAATCATACCGTAGGCACGCGAGGTGCATGTCATTAATTAGTAAAGAAAGTCATATTAACATCATAATGCATCGTAATAATAAGTAGCTATAAAACTGTCCAAACCAGATACACACATATAATACAGTAATAAATAACTTCCTGTTGTATTTATCGTCATAAGTATCACAATAAAAGGGACTGACAATTTGCAGCAAATTATATGGATGTTATTTAGATCAAATCAACGTACTGTCACGGATGATTAGTTTCAATAAATCACATGCATATCTCCATGCCATCGCCGCGCTCTGAAAAACAAATGTGCCACTGCTATCTATGTATGTAGTGCGTGCGCTAAATGTTTGTGTCCCTCCTGCCGCACAGCCCGCGACGATGCGGCTCAGTATGTCTATCTAGTGCACTAGATGCACGGCACGCGACCGACTGCGTCAGCCCCTCGGGCGGAACGTAATGCATGCTACTCATTCGCCAGCTGCACGCCAGTGCAGGCTCTCGGTCGCTTGTTACACTTCGCCTCTCTCTGCACCATGAAATATGGAAAATACGACCTCCATAAATCTTCCGCGAATCTCAGCGTCGGCACTTCCTACTCGTGGTACTACAGAAAAAACACAAACAACCCCACCCCGCAGAAGAAAAAACGACTCGCCAGAGCCGCATCCGACTCCACACTCTTCAGTGATTACGCTAACCAAATATCTTTGTTCGAAAGAGGGAAGCTCCGTGGCACAAAGTGTAAGAAATCAGTGAGTGATGTGGGAAAAAATAGTCGTGTTAAATATAACCCGCGTAATATTAAACCGGTGCGTATGGAACCGTTTACTGGAAATTTCTTTTACGGTAACACACTTCCCGGCTACGAAGGCATGCAAAAAAGTGAGGAAAAAATAACTTATTTGCCGGATTCCGATGCGGTCACCGCCTCCGAGGACACAACCGGAGAATCTCTCACCACCTCTGCTCATACAATACTAGATATTCCGGAATTGGTAAAGAATCCTCTTTATGGATGTCTGGGTGTAGATCTATCAACATCTGAATATGTGTCTAGCTCAGTAGTTTCAAAAGATTCCCAGTTACAGTCATCCAGCTGTACTGAGCTAAGAAATACAATGGAAAGCAGTAAAGACTCAGGGGATCTTCTATCAAGTATCCTCAAAGATTACAAAAGAATAATGAAAGAGTGGAACCACACTATAAAAGATCACTGTTCATCAGTGTCTCACTGCACACATAGCAGTAAAAGAGATACAACAATGTGTAGAAGAAGTAACACCGACAGCTACGTTCGCAGTTTACACTCTACCTTGTCATGTCGGAAACCAAACAAATGTCTCAAATCTACAAGCAATAATCATTACAGTTACGCATATGCATCACGAATTTGCAATGAAAAACAAAGCAACGTAAATGATACAAGAAAAACCCAAAGCTTAAATCGCAACCACACATTTAGTAATTGGACGTCGACGCTTCAGGGGTTAAAGAAGAAGACTATGTTTTGGAAGATGAATCACAGTTTGACGCCTTCAGAATGTAAATGCTTGGAGACCATCTATGAAGACTACGATAGACGTTTGCAGGACTGGTGTGATACAATTAGCCATTGTACATCACTTCTGAACCCGGTACACCAGTTTTTACGGTTAATAATAGGTTCCTGATCTTTTGATTTTGCTAAAGTTATAATTATTTTACTTTTTCACATTTCAGGGTTACAAAGAAGAGATCGAAAAGCCAGAAAATCAACACCTGTTACCTGCAGCACTAGTTGGACAAGCCGATGTGTTGTTCGGCAATTTACACGAACTGTTCACATTCCACCAAGACGTCTTCCTAAAAGATTTAGAGAAATCTATTTCTGCGACAGAACTCGTTGCCTTATGTTTTGTTGAAAAGGTACGTTTTTCACCTTTATTTACAATCACGTGTGCTTCTCACCATAAGATCTTTATTAATTTGTAATTGTTTCGTCCGTAAATACAATTAAGACCTTCATAATTCCGGTTTCCTGTGTTGCTAAATAGTAGCCTATTTCAAGGAACTTACGGATCGCTTCCTACAATCTTTCCGTTTCCATTTAAAATTACCCTTTCAACATTATTATTATTCATTCAGTCACATGTTGCAATTACAATAGTGTGTTTTCCTAAACAGTCCCACCTGTGCTGTTTAGTTAGTTATGCACTAGTACCCATTGGATTTATTCATAACATTCATGACTGACTTTTGTTAAGACGCGTTTAGTTAATAGTTACGTACTGCTTGTCTCAATTAAGTCATTGTTTTTTTTAATAATAATATAATTAATTAAAATAGTCCTCTTTCGGGCGGAAATAAGGTGCGCGCCTTCAACGGGTGGGTCATGTCTGTTTTGGTGTACTCTATCGGCATACTTTAATGAACTTGAACTTGACGCCCTGGATAGAAGAGTCCGTACACTGCTGATCGCAAATCGGATGCATCACCTAAGTTCATCGGTAATAAGACTGTATATGCCGCGGAAGTGCAGGGTCGAAGCTTTTTAAATGCGAAGACCCTCCACAACCGAGAGGTATGCAGTCTCAAATAATATTTTTTAAAAACGGAAATGGGTATGCACCATCATAGGGTCGCAGTAGACATGGGGCACACCCCGCTATCCATGGCAAAAGAGAATTGCCACAATTTTGTATTACTTACCTACTGCAGATGACCGCAAGAAGGTATGGCAAAGCAAGGAACTTCACGGTCGATTTCATCAGGTTGTTCATGAGTCCGATGTAGACTTCTCGGCTTTCGTATCCTGGCTATGATTTGGTAGCCTTTTGGGGAAACTGATGGATTCGTCTGTGCAATAGGGTAGTTGACTAAAAAAAACTAATTAGTCCGTTAGTCAGATTTCCAAAAAATACTAGACACGTATTTTTTCTTTTTTCGTATAAACAAAAAATGAAGACGACACAGTGCGTTGAAAACTCGTGTGACGTCACTGCACGCTACACTTTTTAGCAAGAGGTGACGTCACTAGCCACCACTCCTGATCTTTGATGCCTTTTATATTTGTCAATTTTTATTGATTTGATAAAGCAAAATATACGTATAAAGTATTTTTCTATAATCTGAATGACGGACTAAATAGAATCAATTTTTTTTTACCCATGAAACATCCCTATTTAACTAATTATGAACGATGTTATCTTGACTAATAACTACCGGAGATAGACTATGAAGGACGCAGCGGTTGACTTGTGTCGGGCTTGTCACCATCCGGGTGAGTCCATCAGACATATAAACTCTGATTGCTCCCGTCTTGGTATTTACACAGGCATAACCAAGTAGCTAGGATTATTCAACTGCAACTTGCTTTGAAATATAAACTTATGGATTCTGAGGTAGGTACCATAATTATAAGTATGTGCCCGACTCAGTTCTTGAAAATGTCCATGTCACGTTATACTGTGATCGGTTTATCATTACTGATAGGACTATTGTATCGATCGATTAGCGCGTCGTGTAATGATTGTCGATGTTACGATTTCACATGACGGGTATCTCGTGAAAGCTGGGAAAGAGAAACAAATTAAATATAATATCTCGACTTGGCACATGAGGTTTTTAAACATGTGGAATGTGAACTCGGCTGTCATTTACGTATCGGCCAATGGTCTGATAGCCGAAAGTCTCAACCAAAAGCTATTGAGGCTCTCGTTAGGCGGTTGGATCAAGGGCCTGATTCAAAAGGCAGTACTCCTCGATACGGCCCTCATTTTTGAGGAAGTTCCTGTCTCTGGAGCCCTAACTACCGGTAGCTTGGCTACCGACATCGGTGGATCACAAGCTTTATATTTTAAATGATTTTATATATTTTTTGTAGAAATATTTAAAAATGTAAATTAATATGTACCTATGTAGAAAAATTAAAAATATAATAATTAATGAACAATTCGGTATTTTATGCTTTATGCAGGGTCTTGCCCTAATTCAAAGTTTCTATATTTTTCATCAGAGGGACACATTCTTCCGGCTATACAGCTACTACTGCCAGAACATCCCACGGTCAGAGCGACTACGCGAGACACTTGTGGACACACATTTATTCCTACAAGCTTGTCAGTTACGATTGGGACACAAACTTCCTCTCGCAGCATACCTGCTGAAACCGGTGCAGCGGATCACCAAATACCAACTGCTACTGAAGGTCAGTACTACTCGGTAACATTATTATAGTAATAATAACCAAGAGCAATCCATTTGTCTGTTCAGCTCTATTCATGCTCCTTTCATCAATATTACACACGGAACCAATTTTTCCATGGTTGAGGCTTAAGGTAGTATTTAATGGCTCTCACGCCTGGAAAAACCCGTTCCTAATCCCATAACTTCTGTCAAATTCCACGGTGTTCGTTACGTTCAGTCTATTATCAAAAAGATCATCAAAGTCATGTTGTGTATATGATCTCTAGTTTTTCTTTATGTAGGCATTATCTTGCTGTTTGTGAACGTGAGTTTATATTTTTGTAAACGCACCCACGATACAGAAAAAATCCTAGCATAGCAAAATAGCAAAAATTTAACTTATTTCTCGCTGAATTTAATTTAGTTACCTAAAGTTTTCATATCTTCGTCGTTATGAACTAATCGAGACTAATCCTTCGCACCTCGCACCGATTATAATACCATAGTAAATAGTTCACATTTCAAACACAGCCCTTGTGCGGTTTACTATGATATTTACTGCCATTATAATTTTTCCTATTTGTTAAAGAACCATTACCACAAACACTAGGACTAATTTTATATAGGTACATATGGTAAACTGCATCCACAATACTATTCAGATTTTACTGATTCATATGAATACTTATCATGGTGTTTTTTTTTTTGCAGGATCTGCTTCGGTACGGCGAGTGCGGGTCGATGACGACGGGTCTACAGTCAGCACTGGATTGTATGCTTGTGGTACTCAAGTGCGTCAATGACTCCATGCATCAAATCGCCATCACTGGTGTCCCTGTAAGTATTGAATTGAACATTAACCGATAGTAAAAGGATATGCCTGATTGTAAAAAATGCCAAAAAAAAAGAAAGCAAAAGTGTTCATTGTATCATGAAGATCATAAAACTAAACAAAACAAACTCAAAAATAAAAATGATATAAAACATCTTCTACGAGACCAAAAGAGTGCGATCTTAGCAAGATTCTTAGACATTAAAAAATAAATGTCGTAGCGTTAGTATTCTGGTAAGAACCGCTGAGATGTCACGGACATTGAGAGTAATACCTACTCTTGGGTAACTAGCATTGTTGTTGAATATACTAGTGTATAATATATTCACCAACAAATAAATTTCATACATATTAGTTCAGCAGATAAAGTGTAGGGAACTAAATTATTTAATATCGGTCTACTAAAACTATTATATCCGATTAGACCAGATAATGTGTTGTGCTATAACTGTCGTCTCTTTCTGGCTATCCGCTTAGACGGTCGATCGGTCTTGGGGGATAGTAATTAGTAAATTGATCATTTCAATGTTATTAAGGAATTTCTAGGAACTGAGGCGGTGCGTGAAATTCCGCTTAAGGGTACTAAAGATATCTACTATCTGATTGCCTTTAACATCTTTTCGCACTCCATAGCATAGTTTGGTATAATATAAATCCAAAGACGTACCTATAACTGTTAAAACTCTGTAGTAAAGATTAATACTAGCCACTAAGAACACCATGTACAAATTTTATATTTTGGATTTTTTTTTTTTTGGATACTTCCTTACTTGTCAATAAAAACCTTTCAGTAGACTGCGCAATTTTCTGTTATATTTATTATATAAATTATGGGCCATTAAGAATAACGAATACAGTTAAAACAGTAAGAAATACGTATTCTGCAAGTATTTTATGAGCAAGTGCTATGGAAAATATACCATCGGGTGATCGGTCGAAGACCACGTCAACGGCAGAACTACCGGTACAATCGCAGCTCATAAACAAGCTGAGAGGTAGCAGTAACTTTTCTAATTGGATGTTTTCTATACAATGCTATTTAGTCGACCTTGACCTCTGGGAGATTACTACAAGTCAGCCCAACCTCAGTGATCCAGTACAAAAAAGGCGAGATGAGAAGGCACGAGCGAAAATATGCCTACTTTGCGACGAGTCTGTATATCCAGTTATACGACCGGCCACATCAGCTTTTGACGTACTAAACAGGCTGAGAAAAGCATATGCGGATAGCGGCTTAACCAGAAGATTATCACTTATGCAAAGGTTGCTAAGCAATAAGTACACTGGTAGCATCCAGAGCTACACAAACGCGGCAACAAGCATTCAACAAGAGCTACAGGCAATTGGCAAGGCAGTCGAAGACGAGTTTCTCGCTATTATCATACTAGCAGGCCTACCTGAAGAATTTCGACCGCTAGTAATGGCATTAGAACACACGAACACCAAACTAACGTCAGAAAATGTTATAGCAGCCCTATTGAAGGAAGACTCCAGGAAATCTTTACCTACCAGAGTTAAAGAACCTAGCACGACGGCATTGCAAACTAACGAGCAGCAGAAGAAGAAACTCTTTTGTACATTTTGTAAAAAAACCGGGCATGTCGTATCACAGTGTAGGAAGTTAAAGAAAAATAAGATTTCAGTTTTGGCAAAGTGTAATTCAAATTATACATCCCACTCTACACTTTCATCTTGTTTTTCTAACATCCCTTTTTCAGGTTCAGAGGATTGGATCCTAGACTCTGGTGCAACCACACATATGAGTAATAACAAAGAGTGGTTTGAGACTTTGTCCACCCATATTACTCCAATCACTGTTGCTAATAAAGAGCAACTCCTGAGTCAAGGCAGAGGTACTGTAAATATTAATATATCTGACAATGTAAATAGAGTTTCTGATGTTTTATACGTTCCCAACCTTGCAACTAATTTACTATCAGTCAGTAAATTAGTAAATAAGGGGTATGATGTTTTATTTACATCACAAGGGGCTACCATATCTTTGAGTGGCAGTTGTCAAGTGACAGGTAATGTCATTGCTTCAGGTTCACACTACAGAGGCATGTTTAAACTTGATGTAAAGAGTTCTCAAGCTCTTTGCTGTACCACCAAAGAGACTGCTATGTTGTGGCATAGACGCCTTGGTCACCTCAATGCAAGGAGTATGAATATTTAAAAAAATAAACGAGTTGGCGTAAATTTTAGCGGGAACTGTAATGAAACTTGTGTTCCATGTTTACAGGGCAAACTGTCAAAGAAAAAGTTTTCAAAATCTCAAAGTAAATCAAGTAAAGTCCTAGAATTAGTCCATTCGGACTTATGCGGACCCATGAGTACGCATTCTTGGGGCGGAGCATTATATCTTCTCACATTTACCGACGACTACAGTCGAAAAACTTACGGGTATCTTTTGAAATCAAAAGCCGAAGTTTTTAGTAAGTTTGTGGAGTTTAAATATTTAGTTGAAAACCAAACTGGCGAAAAAATTAAGGTTTTACGTTCAGATAATGGTCGCGAGTATGTAAATACGGATTTGTCTAACTTTTTAAAGGAGAATGGAATCATCCATCAGACCACCGTACCATACACACCGCAGCAAAATGGAGTTAATGAACGTGCTAATCGGACTATAATTGAAAAAGCCAGATGCATGCTCAAAGACTCGAATTTACCTTTAGCATATTGGGGAGAAGCGGTAAATACGGCAATTTACCTTAAAAACCGTATGCCCACCCAAGCCCTAAATAACAGAATTCCAGAAGAATTATGGACCAGGAAGAAAGTTAACCTCTCTAACCTGCGAGTCTTCGGATGTGAAGCTCATGTCCTTATCCCGAAAGAAAAACGGAAGAAACTGGATTCCAAAACAGAAAGTTGTATCTTTGTTGGCTATACAACTGAAAGCAAAGGTTACCGCCTTATAAATCCTGAAAATCCTCGAACGATTATAATTGCAAGAGATGTTGTCTTCATAGAGGATAAAATATATGCCAACACTAAATCTGGAAAACCAGATTTAGAATCAACAGATCCTCCAAAGTCAGTAGAAGTTCTTGTACCCCTTGATCCTGAACCAATTGAAGACGGACCTGTTCCACAATCTGTATCTCAGCAACAGCGAGACATTCAGCCTGTGACGATACCACCATCAGAGGAAGTACCTTTGGATGAACCCTCAACTTCTTCCAGTCCTCCTCCAAATGAAGCTATAGCTAGAGAATCACCATCGCCAGAGCGCAGATATCCTCAGCGAGACAGACGTCAACCTGATAGATTTGAAGCTGGTTGTAATATCTACCTTACTTCAGATATGGAGCCTGAGACTTACAAAGAAGTTGCACAACATCCACAAAAGGATAAATGGTTAGAAGCAATGAATGCTGAATACAATTCTTTAATGAATCACGGAACATGGGTTCTAGTCGACCGACCGTCAGATCGGAAAACAACTAAATGCAAATGGGTTTATAAAATTAAAAAAGATACAAGTGGACAAATAACAAAGTACAAAGCGAGACTAGTAGCAAAAGGTTTCACTCAAGTGGCTGGAGTAGACTACGGAGAAACTTTTTCACCAGTTGCTAGACTCTCTTCTGTAAGACTTCTTTTGGCATATGCAGTTCATCACAATCTACAAGTACATCATCTAGATGTAGAAACTGCTTTTCTAAATGGAGATCTCGATGAGGAAATATATATGGAACAACCGGAAGGTTTTTCTGAAGATCCAAGGAAAGTGTGTTTACTGAAAAAAGCACTATATGGCTTGAAGCAAGCTCCACGACAATGGAATAAAAAAGTGTGCGAAGCACTTGCCACTTTGTCGCTTACTCAAGTTCCATCCGAACACTGTCTCTACATTAAAAGAGATGGTAATGACATACTAGTCGTTGCCGTGTTTGTCGACGATTTCCTTGTTTTGAGCAGCAATGATCTCATGAGAGAGACATTTAAAAAAGAACTTAAAAAAATGTTCAAAATTAAAGATTTTGGTCCTCTTAGAGACTGTCTCGGTATGCGTGTCATACAGAGCAAAGGCTGCACTACTCTCGATCAGACCAAGTACATAGAGAAACTTATTACAAAGTTTGGGATGAATGATGCAATAACTATATCAACTCCTTTAGAACCTGGTCTGAAACTAACTCTTCCCTCGAAGGAAGAAGAAACTGAAGCTCCTTATCAGGAACTTATCGGCTCGCTAATGTACATTGCTATATGTACAAGACCTGACATCTCACACTCAGTGTCGTATCTTTCCCAATTCAATGCACATTACGGGGGGGTACACTGGAGGGCCGCTAAGAGGGTTCTACGGTACCTGAAGGCTACCAAAGATCTAAAGCTTCAGTACACTTCAAAAGGTCAGCCATACCCAGTCGGATATGTTGATGCCGATTACGGGAACAACATTATTGATCGACGTTCATTTACTGGATTTACCTTTTTCATGTGTGGTGCACCAATCTCATGGGAAGCACGCAAGCAGCGCACAGTCGCGCTTTCAACCACAGAGGCCGAGTACATGGCTCTAGCTGAAGCTTGCAAAGAGGCGATTTACCTGAAAACTCTCATACACGAAGTCTTTGCCGTCTCTCATCCCATCACCATACATACAGACAACCAAAGTTCTTTAAAACTGGCACACAACAATACATATCACTCACGCACAAAACACATAGACATTAAACACCATTTCATACGAGACTCGCTTTCACAACACTGCATACGTCTTCAATACAAACCCACGACAGAAATGATTGCAGACATTTTGACCAAACCTTTGCCGAGACTGAAGCACTGTAAATGTGTACAGTTGTTAGGCTTAGTTTAGGTTTAGGTGTATGTTGTTATTATTCTGCAGGTGTATAGTAGTTGTGTAAAGATAGTGATAGGTCGGTGTATATCAATGTGTCTATTTATTTGTAAGTATGTATTAGTGTTAAGTGTACAGTTAACTTTGATATGTCTATATACCTTATCCATAATATTGTATATAGGATGTTCTTATTGCGGGGGGGTGTTAAAACTCTGTAGTAAAGATTAATACTAGCCACTAAGAACACCATGTACAAATTTTATATTTTGGATTTTATTTTATTTTGGACACTTCCTTACTTGTCAATAAAAACCTTTCAGTAGACTGCGCAATTTTTCTGTTATATTTATTATATAAATTAGTATAACCTTTGAGGAATTTACATTTTTCATATAAAATAACTTAATATTACACTCGTAAGCCTCATATTATAAGGTTTAAATTAGCATGGCAAGTAATAACAAAATCAATGTACAGTTAGTGGAGTATATCATTATAGACCAGAAGATCAGCTCATTAACGTATGCATGATGCACTTCGGCATGCGATAGAGTTATTAGCTCAATTACCTGCTGATTTTCCTGCCACTTTCTAAGATTGATGTGTTTATTGTATGATTATTTCTTGTTAAAACTAGCATCATGATTGTTTATTTCAATTAAGTTGTAAATAAATTCCTTGCGTTGCTTACCTAATCCCTCATTCCTTCATGGTCCAACTTCGCTGTTTTCAAATGAGGTTGGGATCGATTCTGTTTCATCAGATGCCTCTAAATGTAATCGCAGTGTGGCGTCACGTATACCTTTGTGAACACACCTTAGAATACTTGGCGTCGCCTGTATTATTTTTTAGACAAGCATTTATAAGTTAGTCAGGAACGCACCTCTGTTGCCACTTGCAACACGAAGCTACGTCCAGAGAACTATAGGTTCCTGTAGTAGCGTGGCTCTCTTGTCCGCCAACTGTTACGGAATACGGACTAAATTTAATTAAGTTATGGAGGTATGAGGAACAGGCTGTAAACTTCACTCATCCTTCAAAGAAAAGGAAGGATCCTCCGACCAGACGGTTATTGTGTTTGGTGAGCACTTACCCAACGGTTGATGTTGGGAAGTTGTATATTGTAGCTGAGGTTCCAGTCTACGGAGATATCCCAGTGAATCGTGTTAGTGTCGCTGTATTATACTCCAGTGCGTCGGAAGTCGTATATCGCCGGGTTGATGCTAGCTGCTGCGTCGACCAGGAAAGAGGGCTCTTCTTATTGACCGGCTGAAACTGCAGTGTGCTGTGCCGAACTAGCTGATTAGGCTGAGGGCGACGACCAGCTATGCGCTGTCGTTGCATGCTGGTAGTCAAGATACCCGGTGATGTTATTGCACAAAGGATGCGCTGATTTTCATATTCGGGGTTAAGTGGTCAGACGGCAGTCGCACGCGTAAAAGCAAAACAAGCCAAACCATAAACAGGAAAAGATGTAATGCACGTGTCATAGATAGGGCGCCGCCGCAAGACGGCGCGCAGGAGCCTCGCCCGACTTCTGTGACCTGTGGGCTAGGGCTATCGTGTCAGAGGCGGACACGGCTGAAGAAGCGAGCCCAAACCAGCAAAATCCGTTTCGCGTCGTGGAACGTTGCCACGATAAGTGGACGCGCGAGAGAACTGACCGAAACTCTCTACAGGCGGAGGGTGGCCGTGACGTTCCTGTAGGAGACAAGTGCGGCTGGTACCGATGGCGAAACTGTCCAAGACCACTGGGACAGGATTCAGGCAGCTATTGCTGGAGCGGTGCGGGTGGTGCTCGGCGTCTCTAAGGGAGGTCGCAAAAGTGACAAGGAGACCTGGTGGTGGGACGACACAGTCTATGGACTGTGTCGTCGACTGTGTCGTGGGAGACTAGGGTGAAGAAGCCCTCTTCAAAACGTGGCAGGTGACCGGATCTCCTGAAGATCGCAACGCATATAAGGTTGCCAAACGTGCCACTAAAAGAGCTGTAGCCAGAGCCAGATAAGACCTCTTGCAACCGCTCTACGAGAAGTTGGAATCGTCTGAGGGGCAAAAGCTCATTTACAAGTTGGTACGTTCTAGGGTCAAAGCGGCACACGATATATCCAAGTGCCGTTGTGTAAAAGACCCTACTGGCAACCTGCTATGCGAAGACCTCGCGGTGAAGGAGAGATGGCGTTCGTACTTCCACGAGCTGCTGAATAAGCAGCACCAAGAGGTACAGACACCGGAACTCCCTCCAAATCTTAGATTAGTGCCCCTGATAACGCCTGAGGAAGTCCAAACGGCTCATCGTCGCATGGCGAATCGGAAAGCTGTCGGAGCTGACGGAGCCCCCATTGAGGCCTGGAAAGCGATGGGTCCCCGCGGTGTGGACATGTTAACTAACCTTCTAAATCGTGTGCTCCTGACCGGCAAAATCCCGAGCCAATGAAGATTGAGTATTATTACTCCAATCATCAAAACCAAGGGCTCGATACAGGAGTGTGGTAACTATCGCGGTAAAAAGGTCATGTCCCATATTATAAAGATCTTTGAGAGAATTATAGACTCCCGGATACGGCAGGAGTGTGCTGTCTCGGAGTGTCAATATGGGTTTCGTCCAGGGTACGGAACCATGAATCCTATCTTCGCACTATGGATCACCATGGAGAGATACAGATCGAAGAACACGCCTCTGGATATGCTCTTTCTAGATATGCAGAAGGCGTTCGACTGTCTGTGTCCTTCGTGGGGTGATCTGGTGGGCACTGAAGTCCAAAGGGATACCTGAAGCCAATGTTGCTATTATTAGAGATATGTACCTCAATTCCGATTCCGTTGTTAGGACCGCTGTTGGCGACACTAAACCCTTCCCTATCACCGTCGGAGTCCACCAGGGATCCGTCCTTAGTCCGTTTCTATTCAGCATGATAGATTAGACGTCTTGTCGGACAACATCAAGGATTCACATGAGCAACTTCCCTGGTTGCTCATCTCATCATCATCATCATCATCTCCGCGTTTAGTCCCGGTTCCTTTTGGTCCCGCGGCTTTCCTTCGCGCTGGCGGACGTGGTAAGGGAACGGTTGGTGCGGCGTGTGAATGCGTGGAAGGACTCGCTCGAGAACGGAGGTCTGAAACATTGTGACGAAGACCGTGTACATGGTCAGCAACACGACGGACACCATGTCTGCGCGCATAGGCGGAGACATGGTCGAGAGGACAGACCAGTTTAAATACTTGGGGTCTGTGCTTCACGCGTCCGGCGATATTGATTGCGACGTCAGGGCACGCATTTCCGCAGCTTGGGCAAAATGGCGTAAGGTGACAGGTATCATTTGTGACTCCAAAATGCCGGTTAAGCTTAATGGGCAGGTCTATAAGACCATCATTAGACATGTTCTTCTGTATGGCAGTGAGGCGTGGCCTGTGCATGAGGTACACAAGCAGGAGCGACATGTTACGGAGATGAATATGCTGCAGTGGACGTGTGGAGTTACGCGGAACGACCGCATCAGGAACTCCCGCATCCGGGGCAGTATTCGTGGCCGTGACATAGCAGAAAAACTGCAGGAGGTTCGCCTACGCTGGTACGGCCACGTCTTACGAAAACCGGCACGTTACGTGGGTAACAAATGTCTTACCATGGGGCCTCCGCCGGGCCGGAACAAGCGGGGTAGACCAAAGAAGTGCTGGCTTGGCGTTGTAAGAGATGACAATCTCACACCACAGGATGAAGAAGTAGATATCAATTATTACCAAAAATATTTATTACCGTGATAATATCTTTATTCCCAGGTGGACCTAAGTCAGCAAGGTGAGCTGCTGATGCAGGGCTCTTTCCTAGTGGTATCGGAGAACAAACGTGACATACGACTCAGGATACGTCCGCGGCGGCGACACATCTTCCTCTACGAGAAGGCGATGCTGTTTTGCAAGCCTGCCACCAAAAACAGTCATAATAAGGCCACCTATCACTTCAAACATGACTTACAGGTGAGATAGGAATAGACTAATTTGCACAGTTTTAGTATTCATTCATGTCAATAGGAACGCTGAATGCTTATGGCAAATCCCGCACTCCCACGCAATAGGAGAGGTGAACCACCACGGTGGTAAGAACCTAGCCGGTAAGATCGGACTCTTACCGGCCGTAAAAATGTGTAAAGAATATATCGTTTCATTGGAAAACCCATAAATAATTTAACAATACGTTGTTTTCTCCGCACAGATGTCCCAAATCGGGCTGACGGAGTCTGTTAAAGGTGACCCGCGCAAATTTGAGGTGTGGCGTCAGGGCCGCCTCGAGGTGCACACGCTGACGGCCGCCAGCGCCGACGTGAAGCGCGCCTGGGTCGAGCGCGTCAAGCGCGTGCTGCTCGACCAGCTCAACGAGCTCAAGGGCGAGCGCGTGCGACAGTACAGCGCGCAACATAGGTAATCACACTCTTGAAGCTCGTCTCAATATATCTTAGCTTCAATGCCGAGGGCCGGTTTCTCTAATTTTAACCTTATTCACAGTGACCTCTGCCTAAATCTGAGAGGATACCATTAATTTTCGGGAAGTTTTTGACTTTGGTTGCCGCTGTGATGTCATTTTGACTAGATTTTGAACGTATTAGGTAAGAGGATTGGACAGCTGATTGGAAGACAAAATAATGTATGTCAATAATGTGAGGCCACGATACCATGAGCCAGTGGAGAAAAGAATTATGCTAACTATAACGTCTATAAGTGTCGCCACACATCTGCGGAACGTATGGCGCCGAAAGTTCATCAGCCGAAATTACGCCGCGTTAGGCGTGGGGCTAACTTTCATTTGGGCATTTTTTTCAGCTAAAACGCATTTAATGTATGTTTTATAGCAAGCGACACATCACGCGATGCCGGAAGAGCGGCAACGCCTTCTAAGCCCTCTATAATAGCTAACATTCTAATTAAATCCATTTTTCTGGGCAATTCAGGTACGTCACAAAAACCGCACATTATAAAATGTCAACACAGACAGACTGACGATGACGCCACGTAACTTTTCACCGTGTAGCGCGCTGAACAAGACGCCGCGTTTTGACCGTTTGCTTTGTCATAACAACTGAATATTGCGACTGACACTTCAGCCGCTGAGCTTTCGGCGCCGTACGTTCCGCAGATGTGTCGCGATCCTAACATGTCCATTAGGTTAATCGTTTTTGCCAGCTATCTTAGAACGTAACTATAACGAAACGTCACAAGGCGACATATAACACTTTATTTGTTACTCAACTGAGGCATACAGCAAAACTTAGAAACCGTGTTCCCACAGAACACTAATACAAACCAGCTCGTGGGAGGTGGCACCTCCCGCCGCGCTGCCCCTGAAGCCGGCCGGCGCCGCGCACGCGCCGCGCGCTGCCTCCTGCGACGCACACGACGAGCCGTGCTGGTCCACCGACCCCTCCGACGACGACGACGACGACACCGACCACCCGCCGGTACGTACCGCGCCCCACGAGAGGGACCTTGATTCACTAAGGCCGAGCTCGAGACCACACAATGGCGCCAAATCTCTTGTTCACACACTAAACTAATTTAATTTTAAGTGCATTTTTTCTTTCAATTTCGTTAAGAAAAGGATAGAATATGACGTTTTAGTTTAATCCTGTCAAATTAAGATACTCCATAGACAATTTAGACTCCATTATAAACATAGCGACTAAAAATACGCCAATTTACGTCAGGAGCGCACTAATTTGACAGGTCTAAACTGACATTTCATGTTCTGTCCTTTTCATAATGAAATATAAAGAAAAAGATGCACTGAACTTAAATTTAATTTAGTTTGTAAACAAGGGAATCGGGGCCATTGTCAATATTCCACAACAGTGGTGACACTGAGAGCTCTTGAACGCCATACAGACTCTCTCATTGTGTTCAGTTTCGTTGGTGAAATTCGCCCTAAATCTTAAAAAAAACGAGTGTGCTTATGACCACACGACTGAAGTGAAACTTCGAAGGTTCGTGGGAATATTAAGGGGTGAGGGGGGGAGTTAGGGAGGGGGGATACAGGAGGGACTAAATAAATAAATAAGTATATTTGTGTCCCAAAATTAAAAAAAGAAATATTTTTGCATAGATCTTCTATTTTATTGAAAAAAAAAAAAACTCGTAGACCTTGTAGTACCAAGCTCGCGCCACGAGCGCCTCTGTGCTTATATCCCCCACTTAACTTCCGTTCGCCTTGCCCGATCATTTTTCGTAACGCTTTCGCCAGCTTACTCCCCAAGTCAAGCCTAAAGAAGTTTCACTTCAAAAATAAGCTAACGTTATAACCGTCAAATGCGTTAAACGGACGCCCACAAGGGATCCAGGCTTTACTTAATTCTGGTTCCTAAAAACTGATACACATGCCATCCGTCGCGGACGGCCTGTTGCCATTTTGAAGTATAAGAGTTATTTAATAAATACTGAATATTTTCTTGGTCAATCAATATTTCCGAATAATAAAATTGTTAACACATTTAAATGTTGATCTGATTTAATTATAGCAGGAATTAATTTGTTTTGTTTTGTTAAATGTGACCTGTTTAGCGTTTATATCGGTATATGGGATTGAAAGAAAGAAAATTTGTCTACCTGTCAATAAATAATAACTTGTGTTCACAGTAAATGTCAGCATTGTCCTCTCCAGTAACTAGTACTAACATAGGGCTGTAGTGCTTACTGTCGGGGTAGCTTTACTAAAACGTGGGTCTCTTAAATTAATGCCAACTAATTTTGGGTTTGCAGTGTTGAGTGAAGTGAAACCCACTCTTTATGTAAGTGTAAAGTGTATTTTTAAAGGAATGCGGGCTGAATAGTCACGGGTAGCGCATGATAACGCCGGCAACCCCACGCACATGACGCTTCCCGATAACATTACTGTCAAAATTATGGATACGGGACTCAAATATTGGTGAAACGGTGGTAGAACATGCGCATCGTCAGAGAATTTGCAGTATGTGCTTACTTAGATCTAGTCGTGTAAATTATGTCAATACTACAAATTCTCAATATACGATTCAAAACAACGTCCTGCCCTAGTCCAATAGGTTTCACGCCCTCACAGCATAAAAGTTAAGTTAGCCATCGTCGCTTTTAGTTCCTTTTGAATGATTTAGCGACACTAGCACTGAAAACTTATTAATTTAGTAAATGCACGGTCCACGAGGCACCTCACACGTACCAACACTTACCGAGAGAGGTGTGCTACTACCAGGCGCCGTGTAACGAAGCCATGCTCAAGTTGTATTGTTCTACAGGTGACGGAGGCCGTCGCAGTCGGCCTCAACGGAACCATCCACAGAATGGTTCAGTTCTTTTCAGTGGCCGGCTCCGCACAAGCCACATCCACGTTTTACGTGTCACAGTACTGAATAATATAAATGTTTCGAGCATACAGCCAGTAGAGGCTTTGTACATAATGAAAAGACTGAGTTTATATCCAAAGCTTAAACAATCTAATCAAAGAGAACGTGGATATTTCGGTTGTTTCGCTGAACATTAACTATCGTGTAAGTCATGTTTTGTTTGTTATGTCACTCATTGTCAGTGTGCTTATTGGTTTTTATGTTAAATTATGCGCTTGCTTCGATTACCTAAATGTTTACATCAGTGTCGATAAATATTATTATATTTATCTTTGTATTACAATATCATGAATTATTTACCGGAAACACTATATATTATGTAATACATACATATACTTTTCTTATTATATGTTGCGTAAATATATTTAGGTGAATACATATCTCGCTTGATTCAAACCGCGCCAACTTGTGTGCACTATTTAGAACCAATGAACAAATTAATGCAGCCATGTCCCGTATTAAAGAGGATCTTCGTATATTTTTAGTTATTATTCCAAATTGATATAGGATATAAGTACCTAATTACGAAGGAGTTTGAGAAGAGATATAAGTAGCGTGATTGGACACAGCTGAGCACGGCATCACAGCTTGCATCATTCACTGACCACCGCTTTGGACGTGCAATCAATAGCTTTACTGTAATGTTTTGTTTACTTCAGTGTGACACGTTTCCTGATACTACTATGTATTTATTTTATCTGAAAATTGATTTCTTACGTATTATGAGCTTACCAACCTATTTTAAATCAGAGATGGGCTAATTTTTAATGGATACGAAAAAAACTAACGAGGCGCTTGTCCTATATTATATACTGACATATTTACATGATTGTATTTTTTATGTTAAAATACATTAATGTATTGTTACAGGCTTAAAATTCTACATATATAAGCTCATAATATGAGAGTCGGTTTTTAGATTCTTACTTAGCAACCGAATCAACTGGACTTTGGACGTATTTCTATGAATATTTATAACTACTTATATATTACTGAAGTGTTTAGTGTGACTATAATTTACTGGAAACTGTCTATATTTATATATTATTATGTAATATCCACCAAACTTTTATATCAATATACTTCTATCTATCTTCCAAGAATATTTTTGTATGACTATCATCTCTGTCGGTTATAACTAAAATAACGTTTATCTTACAATTATTTGAGCAATATATTAACTATGAGTGTTATCTGATGTTCTACTAATCGCTTTACTAACATGCATGGTCTGGTCAAACACTAAACTTACTACCTTAGTACCTCTAGATGGAAATACAAAAAGGAAACTTTTTGTACTCACTAAGTACTTATTACTTTACAGAATAATTTAAATGCATGTTTGTGTTCTGAGTAAGAGTCAAATTACTGTCAAATATCTAGCTCATTTATGAACACCATACCATTATAAAATCTAGCTCCAACAATCAAAAAATCCAAAATTGAGGGTAGTCTGAATGAGCGTGTTAAATATTAAAATGTTCGCATTATAGCCGTTATGAGAAATTCTGTGTGGTATTTGACTTCAATGTGGCTCTACCCTCTTTGTTTGACCAGTGAAGGAATGCATGTTGATCGATGTACAGGATGAATGGTGTATTTGTTACTACATTATGATTGCTACAGTCTTAACGCTAGAATCACGACAGTACACAACACACTTTTTTCTGAACCTACACACATTAAAACCATAAGTCGACACAACATTAAAACATTTAGAATTTGGCGCTGACTCTCATGTTCACAAACTAAACTAATTTTAAGTTAAGTGCATCTTTTTCTTTCTATTTCAATAAGAAAAGGATAAAATATGACATTTTAGTTTAATCCTGTCAAATTAAGATATTCCATAGACAGTTTAGACACGATTATAAACATGGCAACCAAAAATACTAATTTACATCAGACGCGGACTAATTTGACAGATCTAAACTGACATGTTATGTTCTGTCCTTGTCTTAATAAAATAGAAAGAAAAAGATGCGTTGAATTTAAATTTAATTTAGTTTGTGAACAAGGAAATCGGGGGCCATTAACTGTAGTCCATGAAATCTTGAAGGGTGTTTTTATTTCAGCGATTGTTGCAACAAGACGACAGAAGAAAATTTATTATCATCATTCCATACTCTCAAAAATCCAAAAAGCTTATGTAGGGATAAAATTGTGGACGCAACTTTCCGCCCTTGATAATGACCACACATATTATACCACTTTGTAGTTCTTGTCATGACTTATAATGGGACATAACAGGGAACTGGTGCCTATAAAAAACTTATAAAATATAGGTGACTATTTACTTATATTTACTTTTATTTACCAATAGCATTCATTTGCACGATTTGTTCCTAACCAACAACACTATCAGTGGGGACCAAATACAGAATGATTTTGTTTTGATAACTCTGATACAATATCAATTCGTCAAAACACAGGAAAAGAGCTTTAAATATCATTATGGGTCAGCAGGGCGCGGTCGACTCACTTAAATAATTGTAACCCGTTCTCCTTTATGCGCTCATGCCATTCACCTACATTAAACAGTTACATCACCGCAAACTAGTTTCGCTGCTAAAAAGTTGCAACAACCGTTGAAATTGAAAGGATCCTTGGTTACAGTGAAACATCTCAGTAATACATAGCAAGCTAGAGTGTGGAGTTGTGTGCACTAGTGTAGTAACAGGAGTGTCATGTGTCAGGCGGTGGGGTGTGCGCTGGTGGCGCTGTCGGACTACACGGCGGTGGGGCCCAGCGAGGTGTCGCTGCGGGAGGGGCAGCACGCCGAGCTGCTCAAGGTGGGCTGTGCCGGCTGGTGGTACGTGCGGCTTGCGGGTACGTAGCCATGTAGCCATGTAGCCATGCGGTGTGCTGGCAACACATATACCTGCACCTACAAAATCTTACTCCATAATCTTCACTCTGTAGTGAAAACCTCGTGATTACAGTAAACTTTATTTTTAAAGATAATGAAGTTTCTAGAAATGGCTAATATTGATGTTCTGCAATACTCTTAATTATCATCAATAGGTGTAGCATCTTAGAGCTCTACATGTTCGTTCTAAATATTGCTACGGAGTAAATAAAAAGTAACAGAGGTTTTTAGTGCACGGCAACGATTTGTAATATGTAAAAGGTGTATCTGACATCGACGCACAAACGAGTAGGTACCATGGATTCAGTACATGATTGAATCCCCAATGGTGGAATTTTTCGTCGGCTCTTTCATGATTTAAAAAAAAATATATGTCGTTTTTTTTCACTTTAGACCGTTCATAATTGCTATACTTTTATAACCCAATAAGATTTTTTTTAAGTAAAAATTAATTAATTCGCAAATTACACAAAAAAGCGCAATAAAAACAAAACTCGAAAAACTATCTTATCAGCTGATTTAATAGAGTTCACATCAGGGATCAACGTCATACCTACAAACCCGCACGGCACGCTTGCAACGTTCAAAGGCCGAGCCGACACTTTTTTTTTAAACATTGTTATTTCTGTAACTGTTCATTAACGACATAAATGACTATCATAATTTTATTAGTGGTATACGGTCTAGCCTTTTTGCGAAGTTTGCGTTACGATGTCAGATACACGCTGTATACTTACATTCCAATTTTGATGTTATGAATTTAATTCTTAAAAGTGAAAGTTATGATATTGACCAACATATTGCAAAATTGGGAATGCACTTTACCGAGACTGACCGTTGGCCGTCTACCGTTAACTTTGTTTGTTACGACTTTTGTCCGAGATGGACTATGGGAAATGCACAAAAGTGTTATCATTCTGGGGAGTCTCTTTAATTGAAAAATTTAAAGCCCTCCTGCCAACCATCAAATATATCTGACGCTAAATGTTTTTAAAACACCATTCAGTCTGTCAAGTACCAGCGATTGATAGAAATAAAACATTTTTGAAGTTTATTGCTAATTATACAACCTTACACCTTTGGCTGTGATCACTTTTTTTTCAAAATGTTTAGTGCCACATGCATTGCGCCAGCGCGACCTAAATCATTGCTTATACCGACAGAGAAATAATTATCAAGATGTCTGTTTCCCCAGCGGGTCAGGGCGAAGGCTGGGCGCCGGCGGCGTACTTGGACCAGCGCAAGACGTCGCGCTCGTCGTCGCGCTCGCACGACCGTCTGCACGAACACTGAGCCGCCGCAACCTCTCCCGGTCACGCCGAAACACGGTCGCACCGTCACACGACACTACCGGTAGTAGACTACTCGGCGTATTTTACCAAAAGGACTTTACACAGTTCGGCAGAAATCAATCTAGTGCTCGTTTTTTCTTCTCATCTCAAGATCCCGGCCCCAATTAGCTCGAAGTATGTGTAGAAGACCTGACCGTCACTAAATCTGGTAATTTTTTTAGACTAAGTGCCTCAGATAGTCTTCTCCGTGATCATATTCGATTAAAACATTGGTAAAGGTGTAGAAATTAAGGTTGTTTTTCAGCACCAGTAGCGAACGCCCCGGAACCTCACTTGTTAATATTTTTCAATGTATGTAAATGTTGTTCTAAAAAGCTTTATTGTAAATTAGTTTTAGCCCAAACGTGTTGTCGTTACGATTATCCAAAGCTATATATAGTGGCGTAGGACGTTGTTAGGTAGCTGTGACTGGTATCGTATCATTTCTGTATATAATCTACGTTTATTTTTTTACTGTAGTTATTTATTTGACGCTAGTTGAGCTTTCGATGTTCATACCTGTTTACGTCTCGATTCCCCATGACAAGCCCTGTATAGTACTGTTTTATCCTTCATAAGGGACCTACGAATAATTTACTTTCTTTTATCAGCGGTAAGCTAGGTAAGTCTTTCTATGATCGATCGTTTTCATATCATTTGTTATTATCATATCTCAAAAAATACGTCATTTGGTGCAAATGTTACGTTATTATAGTTAAATATCTAAATGATGGAAAATTTTAATATAACTCGTGTAATGCTTCGAGGATTACACTTAAATGTTAATGTGTTTTGCTAGTCGGCGTGAAGTTTTTTTGATCTAACTAGGTACTATCAATTTAGCGTATCATGAAGTTTCATTTGGTTTTATATTTTTTGATTATATCACGTTCATTTTACTTTTGTTTCGCCTTAGTAACATCTCATTGTTGTAATGTAAAGTCAAATCTACATATAAATTGTACCTACTATTATAATAATTGTTCTTTTGTATAAAAAATTGCGTTTATACTTATTGAGAATGATCACAATTACACTGAATCGGTCCATATATTTTGTTTCATTTAATTCCTTTGAGCTTGCCATGCTATCATTTTTATGTATTAGATGTATCTATCATTGATAACCTTTTATCAGCTTTATCGCTGTTTACATTATAACGGAACTAGTACCTAATTACTTATCGTAGACCTAGACACGTATAGGAAACTCGATAAATGTAACCCATGCTGGGTTTACAATGGCCACTGCAGTTTACTTCTATTATTAAGGACAGAATTGACCACAACTGCACTCAATAATGTCAAACCTCAACGTCTGGTTGAGGTATGAACAGGGAGACTTACTCGGTGGAGTTCTAACCGGCTTGGGTGGAGCACCGCAGTATCCTCGTGGCGGCGATCTCTCGCATCCGGCCCTGGTCCAGATCATGGTCCGGAGCGAGAGTGCATGGCAAGCAATCCCCTCCTCCTGCGAAGCAGTGATGCTGGCAAAGGAGGAGACGCGTGAGGGAGCGGGAATCTCAGCGCCCTCACGCCTCTAGCCGCTGCAGAAGACGCCCTGGTCGGGAGACAATATCGAACTCCCGGCCACAGCAGGCGCGGGCTTGCGGGCGGCGTGCACTGGGCAGCTCGCCGTCCGGTAAGGACCAGGCCCGGGTCGACGGCGCGTTATGTTTCACGCGCGCTTCAAATAGATGTCAGCACATCGTGACGGGGTCCACGAAGACCGATGCCTCTTGGGTCAGGGTTGCGGGTTGGTTAAAAAAGAAACCGTGGCCCTGGCCGTCGCACAGGCAAGTGAAAGCCAAAGCCAAAACAAAGTAACAAGTTGAACAGCTCATTGGATTTTCGTTTGAAACTCCTGAGAGTGAATATTATATTGTCATACATACATGTTTTAAAATAATATTGTAAATAGTAGATAATAACCTAATGTTTCACCTCCCGTCGTATGCAAGACAAGTAGTAAAATACGCATTGTTATTCAGCTTATAGAGTTAAGTATCTACCTATGTATGTACCGAAATTTATGAACTTTGTAACTAACCTATACCTTCTACCTAGTTTCTAACGTCTCAACCGATCTTAAAATTTCTATTCCATACTCGTATAGTGCAAATATTATATACGGCTGTGAAATCACCCAGTGATGAATTTGATAAATTTTTACCTATAGGTAATTCACTCCTATTTACAATAAAACTAGGTATAGTACTTTAACAAATCACCGTAAGGACTCAACACCAGCTGTACACTAACTAAATGTCATGCACATCACAATACATCATCATCCTGGCGTTCAATCCCGGTTGCATCCGCGGCCTTCGCCTTGGAGACATCACATAACATGATACTTACGATGAATTCCTCCTGAAACCTATTCCTTGATGACGCGTTGTTGACTAGGAAACGACCCTCTAGTTGACGCTGAACCGAAGATTGACGTGGGTTTTAAAATATATAGTATCGAGTTGTTAAGGTGTAGCGATCATAATTGAACGTTTTTTATGGCGATGTACGAGCATACAAGGTGGTCAAAAAGTCGTGGATCAAACGAAACGGGGGGATAAGAGGATTTTCCTACAAAAAATCTTTCTGCAGCATCGCCATAACTTCAATGCACGAAAAGTTATGAATTATTATTATTTTTTTTTTTCAATGACAATATCGAGTTTAATTTTAGAATTTAATCAGTAAAAAATTAATTGATTAAAAACAATAAAACAGAAGGTGTTGTATTACGATTCGATAATATATGAATACTTACTACTTACAAAAATTGTATTATAGCTCTTGGTACCAAATTTAACGGATAATTATTTTTTTATCCGTAAATTTTAGATTGTTACAAAAAATTACTTCTTGCTTTAAGGGCACAGTTTGAATAAAAGAATGTCTTACGGAAAAATGACCCGGTCTTAAAAATTATTGCTGATTTAATGCTGATTCAAATGAGGTACAACACTTTAGTTTTGGTTTTATGGTGGTTTTTTCATATCAAGGAGCAAATTTAATAAAATGTTAAAGTTAGAGAAAAAAAATTTTTTTTTTTTCATACATACTACGTAATAATTTCAGAAGCCATCATGAAAGAAAAAGAACGATTATGATTTAATAATTTTAGTAAAATACATTTTTTTACATTAAATATTCAAAGTTCCTACCTATGACCACAATTCACAATCTGCACCGCCTAATAAAATTGGTAATCGGCGGAACGCACCTCTTTTGTTAAGAATTTGTAACTTAGCAAACTCGAGCTTTTGTCGTAGTTCTTGTTCGTTGTTATTTTCTCCTTGATTCACTATTTCTTTAAAATAGCCCCATACAAAAAGTCTATTGGATTAAGGTCGGGCGACTGGGGTGGCCATGCAACAGGCCCGCCTCGACCAATCCATCGGTTAGGAAAGCGCTCGTTCAAATATCCTCGAACCGCCCGAGCGTAATAAGGCGGGGCGTCGACTTGTTGCAGCCACATTTCTGCCACTCTGTCTTCAGGAATCTCAGTTTCATAAATATTTATTTCAAATTATTTTGTAAAAAATTCAACTACAGAGCACTATTCAGTCTGTTTTTTTTTTTGGGATGGGAAATCATCAAATGACCTCTCGCTCTGGGCAGAGCAGAAGGGCGTGTCAGACTTTTACTGACTAAAACCCAACCGTGTTTCTTCACTTGACTGTGCGACGGCCAGGGCCACGGTTTCTTGTTTAACCAACCTGCAACCCTGACCCAGGAGGCATCGGTCTTCGTGGACCCCGTCACGATGTGCTGACATCTCTTTGAGGCATCAACAACAACTTGGTACATTTCTAATCTTTCTTACTACCCACATGATATGTGGGTTCACTATGGAGTAGAAATGTAAATTGTGCATGTTGAAAATTCCCTTTCATCTAAAATTTGACTAATCAGTCCATAACACTTTGTCGATGCTCTCTGCAAAATCTCACTCTAGGTGCATAGTCAGCTGGCAGTAAAGCTTGCACCCTCTGCACGTGGTAAGCGTGATATTTATTTCTCTTAATAATAAGCTGCTATCGGCTATTTTCACAGAATTGTGGTGAACCTTTTGTTTCCTAGAAAAGATAAATCGTTACCTGAACTAAGATACTTTTTGACAAACTAAGTGACAAGAACAGAACAGTTCTAGCGTTACAACGTACAAAAAACTACTCGTTCATGATAAACAAATAAATTAAAAATAAGGTTAATTTAATGAAACTTGCATCTTGATATGAAAGAACGACCATAAAATTAAAACAAAGGTCAAAGAGTAAAGTGTTGTACCTCATTTGAATCAACATTAAATCAGCAAGAATTTTTAATACAGGGTCATTTTTCCGTAATACATTTTTTTTTCAAACTATGCTCTTAAAGCAAGAAGTAATTTTTTATAACACTCTAAATTTTACGGAAAAAGTTAATTGCTCGTTAAATTTGGTACCAAGAGCTACAATACAATTTTTGTAGTATTAATACATTATCGAATCATAATACAACAAGTTTTGTTTTATTGTTTTTAATCGATTAAAATTTTTACTGATTAAATTGTAAAATAACTTGATAGTTTCATTGACAAAAAACATAATAAGTAATTCATAACTCTTCGTGCAATGAAGTTATGGCGATGCTGGAGAAAGATTTTTTGTTGGAAATTACCTCTATCTCACTGTTTCGTTTGATCCACGACTTTTTGGCCACCCTGTATATGGCAGATAGAGCATTTCTCGAGTAGATGTTATATGTTGAAAGTTAAGTACCTATACAATGTTAAGAAAAAGCATGTGGTTTGCGTTAGAGTACAGCACAGCTATACCTAGAGATCTGCTCAAGGCATATGGGCTGCATGCACCTACTAACAATACGCGCTGCTGAATGCAGTGCTAGATTCCGTCACCTCACCTACGCGAATTATGTTTCTGGTCAGTGGCCCGATTCCCTTGCTCACTAACTAAACTAGGTAGAGTTCATTGCATCTTTACCTTTATAAGTATTTCATTTAAAAATTATAGAAATTAAGATATTACTTTAGTCGTGACGTATTTTTAGTAGCGATGTTTTAATCGCATCTAAACTATCTACGGAGTATCATAATTTGACAGGACTAAACTAAATCTTCTGTCCTTTTCTTAATGAAATAGAAAGAAAAAGATGCACTATACTTAATAGTTTATGAACAAGAGATTCGGAGCCATTATCAACTTTACGGATTATCATAGGGTTTTACGTAGGTTATAAGCATGTAATAAATATATGATTAATGTATCTAAGTACATACCGATAGACACATGTCTGGGGTGTAGTGTATGTGTGTATGTGTCAATTATAGAGTTCAACAGTATAATTGAAGCATACTTCATAACAACAGGTTTATAACTTTTAAATATTATAAAAAGAACTATAGCACATTCATTTAAAATTAGTACCTATGGCAAAAATAATCCCATGAACTACATAGTTCAGATTTAGTCGCCCGCAACAAGCACCTATTGTAAGTACAATAAATCAGGAGCGCTAGTCAGCAAACAGAACTTAGCTGAATTTAGAATGGTATTGAAATTTTTACTTGGTCGCATAATTATATTTATTACGTAAATCGTAAAAAAGTGGTGTATATAACTATTGAAGTTATTGAAATGCCTTTATAATAACGTATAGTACATGTATACAAGTGATAAACACTTAGACACAAACTCAAACTTTTTTTCCATGAACATTAAGCAATAACTATAGAATGCAATGGAAGATGTTTTCAGTATGGCATTCCAAAGTTTGTTAAGTTCTGATTCAGTATCCTGAAGATAGGACATATAAATATTAAGTTGATATATGTAATCTGATATAAATTAATGTGTATAAACCTATCTTTGAGCTTAACGTGTTGTTTTAAATACTTTTCTGAACAACAAAGTTAATGGTTTAACAATAAAGTTTTAAAAACAAAACCGTTTTTAATTCCTTTACTCCCTGTATGTAAAATGGCTGTATTCATGAAGCACGTTGCTGGCATATTAATACAACAACAGTAAGCAAAGTATCATGTAGTAAGCAATAGTCACAGCAGGTTTTAGTATTTAATAACATATTCATCATCATCATCATCTCAGCCACATGAAGTCCACTGCTGGACATAGGCATCCTACAAGGATTTACAAACAGAACCATTTTACGAGGCCTGAATCCAGCGTTCCCTGCGATTTTGGTTAGGTCATCCAGCCACCTAGTCGACTATAATTAATCAAACAAGTAAGTCCCATGATTCCAGTCCACTGTATTTGTTCAAGAAAAACAGTCTATAAAATAGTATAGATTCACAAAACCAAACAAATGCCAGTTAACAATCTGCAATATGGAAATAAGATTTGTACAAAACATGTTCTCTTACATACTAAGTTACTGGGCCGACCTTTGTCTTTGAAAGATCCTAGTTTTGAAGATGTTATCAATCTTGCTAAACACTTGCTCAGATGATTTAGCAGCATCTATCCTCCAGTGGAGACCTTTCCTCATATAATAATCCACAAGGGGTACAGTCTGTGCATGATATGTTGCAAGTCGCTTTTTCAAAGCATCTACATTGTCGTCAGACCTTCTTATCAAGGGTTCCCCAGTGATATCATCTACCATCGGCTTCTTAGGCGGATGGAACTCTTCATGGTAGCTACGACCACTGGGTGGATGAATAAGCCTGCCTGTGATTCTGCGTACCAGCAAGCTATCCTGAATGTCAAATTCTATGACAGCATCCAGAGCAGTTTTACGTTTTTCCAACAGGACATCCAACTGTAATGAAAATAAAGTATTATTTTAATTATGTGGCTAATTAGTTATTTATCACTAGCATAAACTTCATTCAATTCATGATAAGATAACACTTATCTTAGAATTAAGAAATCTTTATGTGTCAATGCAATGATTTAACTATTTTACTTCTAAGCACAGGAATTTATACTGCAATATTTTTGTAAATAATCATTTTGTATGAATACTAGAGTTTTTTTTTTGCAATTTGAAATTTTCACACAATAAAATAACCGGTACTTAGTACTTTTCTGCCAAAGTCAAATAGTTTAAAAGGCAGACTGAAAATTGAAAGATCTACTTACATAACAACTATTCCTTTAATATGTTTAATACATTCAGATTTAATATCAAGTAATATGAAACAAATGTAGTATGATGAAAAGTTGGTAAACAAAGATAAGAATAAAGTAAAACAAACTTCACCTTTTGAGCTTGCGGCACAGTTCTAGGGAAGCCATCAAGCAGAAAACCATTCTTACATGAAGGCTGATCAAGATTCTTGTCGATCATGTCTACAACCATCTCATCAGAGACCAGTTTCCCTTCATCCATGGTTTTTTTGAGTGAACGACCCAACTCTGAGCCTGATGCTACTTCTTCCCGGAGCATGTCTCCAGTAGATAAGTGGCAAACACAATATTTTTCCTTAAGGCGAGGAGCCTGTATACAAAAACGAATCAGTTATATAAATATAATTATTTGTACCAAGTGAAACGTTTGTTGTTCTTTTAACTGTAAGCAAGTTCATATAATCATCAATAAGACTTTAATAGTAAGCTTTCGATTATATAACATAAAATGATCAAAGATAAAAAATGCGTTAGTTAATTACCTACTTATTAAGTGACTTCATTTATATACAAGGTAATGGACTAGAGGTCAAAGATCACAAACTTATCTTACCTGAGTACCTTTCCCGGATCCTGGCGGTCCAAGAAGTACCGCCCTGATGCCTATGGGGTCATTATCGGGCTTAGGTTGCAATGCAGTAGCTGCTGGAGCCATGTCGCTGGTCAATGAAGCACTGGGAAAGTAAAGCTATAACCAACAAAAAATCCAAATATATAAATGAGACCTAATGCATACGTTCGCCTATAGCATAAGCATCACGTGCACTGCTTATTATCTAAATTAAGCCTCATATCGATGAACCTACCAAATTAAAATTGATAATTTCAAGTCAAGCTGCCGACCCTCATGTGGTGACGTCGGTCGATAACTGTCAACAAACGTCAATAATGTCATTTACATGCACATAAATAAACAAAATAAATCTAAATCACACAGAACATTAATTTAGAAAGGAACTGAATAATTTTTGTTATAAATTCATATTGCAATGATTCACTACTGTAATTAAACATATACGAAACAAAAATACATTATTCAAAATGTTTCACAGTACTATTTGAATGATCTCTATTATTTTTTATTGTAGCAATTTTTTACGCCTTTTCTTTGTAAATTATGTAAATATGTACTCGTAAGCAACTTAAGCTTTTATCAAGTTTTTAAATATACCTAAAACCACCGAAGATTTAAAAGACAATTGTGATATTGAAAGGGAACGTAGGTCGCTGGCTGTCCGATGTAACATGTTGGCCCGCAGGTTAGCGCGTTTGTACGAAGCCAGTTAAAGTTATGCTTTTTAAAGCTTACTGTCAATCCTTCTACATCTGCAGCTTGTGGGTTAACTTCACTCAGTGGTCATACAGCGACCTACGTGTTCATTATAATAACGCACTGAGGTGAGGGTGCTGCTGGGGCTGCCGTGGCGTTGTATTGCGTCAGGGATGTTTGCGGATAATAATATTAATGGTTTTACTGACATTATTAAGAGTAGATGCGCATCCCTGATGACGCGTGTTCGCCGCAGTAACAACAGTATTCTCAGTGTGTTCGCGGATCGGTGGGATTCTCCCATGTGGCAGAGGTGGATGCAGCTCTACGCTAAGTTATAGCTATGTATGCTAGTTATAGCTAGCTATGTATGTGTAGCAGATGCCACACATGTACAGTTACCAGCAGAGAAGGGTCGGCTATAACTCACACCAGGACCGCGGAAGTCATGGTGTGCGTCGCTGCGACCCTGACCCTCGCAGCGAGGGTTCCTATAAATCTCACCCCGGAAGACATCTGTTGACCATCGTCAATGTGCGTGAGAACCAAACCAAAAAATCAAGCACCTCGGTTTCCCTCGATCAACGAATCAACATCAAGAACGCACTCGACACCGCGTGGACATCCGCAGGACAGCAAGCTGATTTGCTATTGGTTACCCCACTATTGTTTAGAGATAGTTAGTATTTAAGTGAGTGCAACTTGTAAGCGTCATTCCATTACACTCCATATATTCCATTCCATTATTACGTCATAACATTGTACCCTTTTACGTGCAATACACAACGTTCGATTTATCTGAGTTTTAATTACGTAACATGACCTACGCGCTACATATGTATATCTGTGTCTGTAACCTACTAATACTAGAAGTTAAGTTCATAAGATTAGTAACAATCTGTTACTAACCTTATGGACTCCGGTGTGAAACAAAGTATTCTATAATAATAATTACTTTACTTTCCCCTGTTGTTTTTTTTTTTTAATAATTATAAACAAGCGCTTGACCGCAATCCCGCCTGATGGTAAACAGTGATGCGAACGGGCATCAAACGGGAAAAAACTGAGCGAATAGGAAGGATGGCGGCAGTTGAGCGAGGTGATGCAATGTTAAACCCAACAACACGACCAACGATGCTGCGCAAAATGGAGATTGATCTGAAGACCTTCCACGACAAAACTCCCAACACAACAACATTTGGCGCATCGTACCCTGCACACATCGCAACACAACTGCTCAGACCCGTCCTCCGTACGGCTTCACCAGACATCATGCCGGAACACGACAAATCGCTTGGCGGTGTAGCAGGCGCTACACATGTCTTACCCGCTGGGAAAGGGTCGGCTGTAAATCACACCAGATCATACAAGGACCGCGGAAGTCATGGCGCGCGTCCCTGCGACCCTGACTCCCGCAGCGAGGGTTCCCATATATCTCACCCCGGAGGACATCTGCAGGACCAACGGTCAATGTCCGTGGGAACCATAGCGAGTCGTCTAGCACGTGACTGAATTGGCGCTCTTTCTACAGTAACCAATCAAACACCGCGGCCTGCCTGTGTCAACGAATCAGCATCAAGAACGCACGCAATACCGCGTGGACTTCCGCAGGACAGCAAGCTGATTTGCTATTGGTTACCCCACTATTATTTAGAGATAGTTAGTATTTAAGTGAGTGCATAGCTTGTAAGACACATTATTATTATATTCTACACTATCATTATATTCTATTCCATTCTTCATTTTCTCGGTGGTAGGCCATAACATCGGCCGCCGGCGGAAGTTACCACCCACCATACAAAGCCTTACCGCCAAGCGATTTGTCGTGTTCCGGCATGATGTCTGGTGAAGCCGTACGGAGGACGGGTCTGAGCAGTTGTGCTGCGATGTGTGCCGGGTACGATGCGCCAAATGTTGTTGTGTCGGGAGTTTGGTCGTGGAGGGTCTCCAGATCATTCTTCCTTTGGCGCAGCATCGTTGGTCGTGTTGTTGGGTTTAACATTGCATCACCTCGCTCAACAGCCGTCTTCCTTTCTATTCGCTCAGATTCGCTTTCAAATTCGCTTTTTTCTGAGTGAATAGGCTCTTAGTAAACTAGCGCGCTTTACCATCAACGATCGCATCACTGCTTACCACCAGGCGGGATTGCGGTCAAGCGCTAGTTTATAATTATTAAAAAAAAAAAAAAACTATTATATTACAGTCCATTCCTGTTCACACTCTTTTATCACGTCATTGTACACGTCAAATACATTGTACTCTTTTACATTCGTGCAATACACTGGCTTGTATCCTAAAAAATAATTTAATGTCCATCAGATAGATTTCTAAAATATATTGAACACGTATTTTTTATTTTTTCTTTTATTCAAATACTTAGGAAGATATATTGATTTGAAATATCGCATGACGTCACGCCGTCGTACAAAATATACCATGGCGTGACGTAATTAGCCCCCACTCCGTAACTTTAATACGCTATATCTCAGTAATTTTTGGTAGTTTCGACAAAATAAAAAATACGGGTCTTAATTCTTTTTATTATCTATAAGACGGACTAATTATTTTTTTGATTTTCATACCTTGGATACATCCCTAATAGGGACCGACGACCTACGCGCTACAGCGGCAAGACTTTGTCTGGTGGGTGGTAACTTCTGCCGGCGGCCGATGTTATGGCCTACCGCCGAGAAGCTCCATTTTTACTTAATTAATTGCAATGCTCAGTAATAATAATTTATCATTATTCTATCAAAACTGTAGAGGAATCTGTACTAAATTGCACACTAGACTCTTAGTTGCACACATTGTACACCAACATTCTTTCCTTGTCGTTTGATATGATATAATTTTAATGTCTTTGTAAATTATACTGAAGTTATATAAATACTGCACAGACGTATATTTTATACGTCTCTGTTATACTGTCGGTTTCCAGTAGCTATTAATTTAGAGCAATACATGATCTTTGTTTTAATTTTTTGATTTTCAAACTATGAATGTCAATAGTTATACTAAAGTTTTCGAAATAGTATATCAAAGTAACTTGAATAATCATATCTCACATAAACCTTGGTTTGCTAGGTTAAACTTTGATAAAAAGTCAACATTGATACTATGCCGATTACATTTAGGCGGTCATGTGTCGACTCCAGCTCATCTGAATAAAATTAACATTTTAACAGATCCGTCATGTCTTTGTGAAGACTTCGGTGACAGTAATCATATTTTCTTTTCCTGTACCTTGTATGATCTCAATTTATTTCGAACCTGATATCCTTATCACAACCATTTCCTACTTATACCTATAAAAATACAGTTCTGGACACATCTATTGGCCCACCTTGCATTTTCAGTTTCGTCCTAACTAAAATTTTATATTAGGTCGAGCAAAAAGTTTTTATGCAGTTTTGAACCTGGCACATTCACAATTTCATTCAATAGTCTTTTTTTGAATTTTGAACACAGACTTTAAAGAAACAAAAGACAATTTGGAGCCAGTTTGTTGATATCGAACAATCGAATACTAAGAAAACTTGATTTTATTGGTTTACTTGGATTTAATTCTTGAAAAAGTGATTGATATCATGGGTTTTGCAACAAACATTATTTATCCTTAACATTAAGGTGAGGTTCTATCAATAATCTATAGATATTTCACCTGAAGTCGCTGCCCTAGCTGTGGCACTTATTCAGGCCGGACACAGCCAAAGAAATGTGAGGGCTCAACTTAATTTAAGTCGATCTGCGGTCCGAAATGTTTATCGGAGGTACCTAGAGACTGGCGGCTTTGTTCGTCGCCAAGGAAGGCCTCGATCTCGGGTCACAACTGAAAGGCAGGATCGATTCATCGTGACGACCAGCTTGAGAAATCGTCACCTTACCTCCATTGAGATACAAAACCAACTTCGCGACTTCCACTGAGTATCTGTGAGCGCTCGAACTGTTCGGAGAAGGTTAAAAGAACGCGATATGGTACCACACAAGCCAGCTAATGGGCCCAAACTAACGCGAGTCCACCGAACAGCGCGCCTTCATTTCGCACGCACTCATTTAAATTGGACACAGCAAGATTAGAGCCGTGTACTCTTTTCTGGTGAGTCTAAAATTGTGTTACATGGCAATGATGGAAGGAAGAAGGTAGACGTAAGGGAGAGCGTTTCGCACAATGCTGCTTTGAAGAGAGGGTTGCTTATGGTGGCGGCTCATGGACTGTCTGGGGCGGTATATCCGTGAGCGGCAAAACTCAACTTGAGGTTGTTACAGGACCACAGCTGCCAACATTAGGTAAATGCTGAAAGGTACATTCGTGAGTGCTTAGAACCTCACGTGATACCATTCGCGGAATATGTAGGCCCAAATTTCCTTTTTATGCATGATAATGCAAGAGCCCATACGGCCGGCATCGTCTTAGAATATCTTCGGGATGTGAACATCACAGTTATAGACTGGCCAGCCAGAAGCCCAGACATGAACCCCATTGAGCACATGTGGGACGAGCTAAAAAGACGTGATAGGGCTCGTCAGCCAGTTGCCCAGACGATGCAGGAGTTGAAAACTGCCATAAACGAGAAATGGGAGATGATCCCTCAAAATTTCATAGAACGGTTGATAAACTCTATGCCTAATCGTATGAGAGCTGTGGTAGATGCCCATGGAGGAAACACGCGTTATTAAAATATTAAACTTTTAGTTGATAAAACATGTTTTTTATTCAAAAATCAATTGCCTTTAACAAGGCGCATATCCGACTTGTTAGGTGTAGCTCTATGTCGTATCGAATTCAAATTTAAAACAATACGATCGAAAAAGATGGTAAAATGTATCAGGTTTAAAACTGCATCAATAGTTTTTATTCAATCTAGCAATCATATTTCGGTTGGGGCCATCGAAACCTAAAATCTAAAGTGGGCCAATAGATGTGTCCAAAATTGTATAGTGATTACTTACTCTGTGTCTGTGTGTTATACTGTGAGCACGGTGAGCATTACTAGGTATAAGAAATTCAGAACTTCTTATACGTGATTTAACTGACAGCTGTCGCAGATATCGTTCTATATTTTACAAAGTATACTTGTTTATGTATGTAGGTATGTAGTTTAGAAGTATGAGTTATTAATTCAATGTATACATACAGGGTGTAACTGACATCGTAACGCAAACTTCACGAGAAGGCTACACCGCATGCCACTAATAAAATTATGATAGTCATGTATATCATTGATGAGCGGTTACAGAAATAACAGTGTTTAAAAAAATGTGTCGGCTCGGACTTTGAACGTTGCGAGCGTGCCACCGCGCGTGTTTGTGGGTATGACGTTGACCCCTGTAGTGAACTCTATTAAATCAGCTGATAGGATAATTTTTCGAGTTTTGTTCACATTGCGCTTTTTTATTATTAGCGAATTAATTATTTTTTACTTTAAAATCTTATAGGGTTATAAAAGTATAGGAATTATGAACGGTTTAAAGGGAACAAAAACTCCATATTATTTTTTTAATCAGGGAAAAACCGAAGAAAAATTCCACCTGTGGGGGGTTCAGGGGCCTTACCATGAGCTCTTGTAGTCCTAATAAGACGCATGGTACTGAAAACTAATTTAGGATTAGGTGCTGAAAATTAATGTAAATTGGTTTATTATTAGTTAATTAGTGGCCTTATATTATAAGAGCTCATGGTAAGGCCCCTTATTATATTATTTAATTTGTTTTCCTAACTTTAATCACTGGCTCATGAAATCGGTCATTGCCATTATTAAGTTTAATAAAAGTAATTTGACATTTGTCAAATTTGACTTGCGGGGTGACGGTTTATTCTTGTAACCTAAAATGCCATGGCTCTGTAAATTTTCTTAGATTTATTTACAAAAATAAAGCTTATCGTAAAAATCGTAATTTCTCTAAAAGTATCATTTGTAGTCATGGCCACAAATGGCATAAGGTGTGTATACTAAAATATACTATTCTGTAATGTTACCACATCAGTTTGCCATTATATGGACTTCTATTTTACAGCTATTGGAAGCAATTATGGCGATGGACTACGTCTGAGAGCTTTTCCAATGAAGAATTAGCTTCTGTACTTGGAAATAAAGATGTTGTGGAAGGCCTGAAACAAGGGCTTGCTAGTTATAAGCCACACAAAGCTGAAAGCTTTTCACAGCTGCAATCCAAACATGCCGATCAAACTAAACTATTAAGTGTGATACAAACACTACAAAACTATATCGTAAGTAAACAGTTTATATTTATTGTAGTTCACTTCTATTGTTTATTATGAATTCATTAATAAACTTCTCTCTATTTATAGGATGTGGACTGCTTCCAAATATGGGAAATTATGAAGAATTACCTGTGTGATATATCCTATGGTACCCCTGCCAACGCCTTGAAAAATGTTGCATTTGTTGATACCAGACCTGTGTTCCTACTGCCAAATGTGTGGACCTTCTACTATGCAGAGAGATTATTTGTGCTCAAATTGTTACAATACATAGTACAGTTTAAGGATGAGCCCAATCATATATACAGTGAGCAATTCAAAAAGATAATAAAAGAAATCGGAATTCCAAACTTGAAAACTTCCCTCATATCTCAGTTTGATAAGTTATTGAACACAGCACCTCCTTCAAGGAGAATGCAGAAAGACTTCTCTAATGAAAATATTAGACAGGAGTGGGCGGATTGTAACTTGAGGGAGCAATTGGCAATATTGCAGATTCTGCTGCATATTGCTGAAGAAGAGATATTCACTGAGTCTGAGTTCAACAGTCTGTTCACATTGTTTAGGAAGCATGGATTTGGCAAGAGCCAAGGGTACAGTGAACTGCTTGAAGAGAGGCACAGAGAGCCATGCATGCGAATCATGTATATGGAAGTGTGTATTTTTATTGTTATTGCTGATGGAATGAAAATGTAAGTAGCATTTTGTTTAGTTTTATTTTATCAAAACAAATATAGGTACATCTCTGAAAACTGTGTGCCTAGTGTGAGGTTTTTTTATGTTAACAAGATGGCAATATTTATGGGGTTTTGTGCTCTAATTGGGCCGCTCCAAGCCTTCAGCTCCTGTTATTATAATTTATTATAGATGGATGCAGTACTTTGGAATCATGTGATAAAATTCTTCAAAACAAATAAAATAAAATATAATCAGTTTTTCCTTTAATCTCACACTATAACAATTTCTTTCAGACTACTATATTACATTTTCAATATATTCTCTATAAAAAGATGTTGCACAAAAACACTTCATCATGCACAGATGACAATTTCTTTTTGACCACTACAAACAACAAAACATTTTTCACCTGTCTACAGAATCTGTCTTCCAAACTTAAATATATTTAATTTCTTTATAAACTTTTGTAATCAGCCAGAGACAATATAAAAATTCAACCTCAACATCAGCAACCTTGGAGTGACTCAATCACAGCATTGAAAGTTATAAACATCTCTATTGCATTAACTTAAATAAACTCATACTAGACCCTCTGTTTGAATGCTTTTTGATTAAATAAAAGTGGCATACACAACATTCAAACATAATATTTTTTACTATAGCAATAAGTGCACTTTATTTGCATGGATAACTTCATTGCTTTATACCATATTTCAGCAACAACTTGGCAACATGGATAGATGGCACAAAAGAGTTGGTTGAATGTGAGCTCACTAAACTGCATATGACTGCCGAGCACAGTGCCATGCTTATAACTTGGATGATGCTCACTCTACAGGTATTTAAAGTTTCACTAACATAAGATATGCCTTATACAACATTATTTTTTGTTTATGTGAAACCTGATTATAGTTTGTTCAGAATAAGCAACTGAATTCATTCCAATCGTTTTGACACCATGTGATTACCGAGCGGTTACGATACACATCACGCGCACAGCTGACGCCAGAGGTCAATGCACTGCGCTCGCCCGCTCGTGCGGAGCTTTGACCGTATTTTTGTTGAGACAACCAAGTAGAACCGCAAGCTCATAACTTTGTGGTTTTTAATTTTGTACATAGATTCTTTACTTAAAAATACTGGACACGTGTTTCGGGTTTCATATTAACAAAAACTAATGTTTTATATTATTCATTTTTATATTGATAATGCACCAAATAGCTTTTTTTTTTTAAATTTAATTGAACCTCTTTTAATTTATTAACAATAATTTATATCCTACTCTTAACTAATAGATATTATAAATGCGGAAATTAAATTTGTTTGTTGCTAAAGTCTAAAGTGGCATAAAAAATACTGTTCATATTAATAATGGGCTATTATGCTAATGCAAAAACAATGTTACAAACCTGTTAAAAAATTAACATTTCTAAAGATTAGAATGTTTAGATAAAAACCTCTTCAGATTTATTATTAGTACAGATAAAAGATAATAAATCATCTATTTCAGAGTGATCAACATGTAAAATTATTTGAGAGTCAATATCAACACTTTGGAGCCACAGCACTGAGGATGCATGTTTTTGAATTCCTGTTACAAATGCTCACTAGCTCAACTTTTTCTGTAAGTATGATCAAAAATATTAAGTATTGACCTTTATAATCTTTGTGATAGGGCATTATAAATCACCATCTTTAATTAAATCTCAATAAGTAACAATACTTTTGGAAACAACTTATATCTTCCTAAATATCACTATCAAAGCACTTAATCTATTCCTGTACAGGACAACTCAAAATGCTCGTTAATCGCGCGACAGCGAGTATTCCGACTTCTAAACGACCTATGTGACAAGTTCGACGGAGACGGAACCCTCAGCCACCAAGTTGGGATCATGCAACTCTGTTCTCACCTCCTTGCATCTCGTGAGATCAACTGCCAGTTTTGGAAGCTGCACAAAAGAGACGAAAACTATGGCGTCGTGTCGCTATGGAACACTGCACTTGAATTCTTCCCATATAATTTTGGTGCTCTATCTATCTTGTCAAGTGGACTAGCAGAGGGTGGGAAATGCAGTGTATTGAATGTAAGTATACATGTAAAATTTGCTTTTATTGTTTTATCTGTTTATTGTTCTAAAATTGATGTTGGCGACATTGCTACACATAGTACCTAGTCTCATTTTACATCTAATTTTTTTTTTAGGAAATTATTTATATGGCAAAACAACGTTTGCCGGGTCAGCTAGGTATTTTATAATGTTTGTCTAATTAAGCTAGTATTTTAATGAATCACCTTAAGGAAGAGCGTCAGTGACACAGATATTTCTATATCTAGTTCAGACACAGATGTCTTCAGTAAAAATTAAGAAAATTTGAATGTGGCCTATATATCTGTACAAATGTAACATATGTTTTGTGTCAAATAAATTATTATTATTTCCTTTATTTTTCTATATGTACATATTATTTTACATTTTTAAATGTTTATATAAATACATAAAAAAAACATTTAAAAATATAATAAATAGTAGCCCACCGGTATCGGGAACAGGGTCCAAGCTACCGGCGGTCAGGGCTCCAGAGATAGAAAGTTCCCTGACGATGCGTGCCGTATCCAGCAGTACCGCTCTCTAAATCAAGCCCTTGATCCAACTGCCTAACGAGAGCCTCCTGAGGTGTTGGTCGACTCTTGGCTATTAAGCCATTGGCTGTCACGACTATTGGTACAATGATTGCTGAATCCACCTCCCACAAGTCGACAACCTTGTAAACCAAATCAAGATACTTGATTTGTTTATCTTTCTCAGCTTTGACGAGGTTCTCATCATGTGGGATGATTATGTCAACAATCATTGCACGCCGCTCTGATCGATCCCCCAGCACTATCAGGCGTATTGGCAACAATAGTCCTATCAGTGATGATGGATCGATCCCAGTACAATGTGATATGGCCATTTTCGAGAACTGGGTCGGGCATATACCTGTAGTACGGCACCTCTGATTCCATAAGGTTGTATTTAAGAGTAAGTTGCTGGCGAATAATCCTGGCCACAAGGTTGTGCCTATGAAAGTACTCTCCGTTAGCTAGACGAGAACACCCGGAAATAATGTGTCTGATTGATTCACCCGGCCGGTGACATGCCCGACAGATGTCAACTGTGCCGTCTTTCACAATGAATCTCATACGTTGGTCATCATAACTTCGTCCTTGATTGCACAGACAAAACCTTCGGTTTCCCGCTTGATAATCTACATTGGGCCCGTGTAGGGCTCGGGAAAAGCGTCCGTGAAGCTCCTTGCTCTGCCATACCTCCATGCGATCGTTAGTTTCAAGCACTACTGGTTTGCGCCAGTTCTCTTTAGCCAAGGAGAACGGAGTGAGGCCCTTGTCAACCGCGGCTACATCTCGATGCATTCCCACGTCGGTTGATAGGAAATATTCCCCGAGACTGCATATCTTGCGATTATGGAGTGTCTTAGCGTTTAAAAAACCTCGACCTCCTCATTTTCGCGGGATATACATTCTCATAACCGATGACCGTGGGTGATGCAATCGATTTGCAGTCAGCAACGTACGGACCCTCTGATCCAGGGCGTCAAGTTCGGTCTGAGTCCATTTGAGTATGCCGAAAGAGTACATCAAACTGGCATAACCCAACCGTTGAAGGCGCGCACCTTGTTTCCGCCTGATAAAAGACTATTAAGTACTTTTTTCAGGCAGCCAAAGAAGCGTTCCCTCAACGATTGCTTCATGTCAGTAACATTGATACCCAACGATTCCGACATACCCAAATACTTATAGATTTCGGATGCGGAGAGGGCTCTAAGTTTTATGGAACCAGTGAGTTGGGTTCCCACGGATTCCACAATCTCTCCTCGCTGTACATGCATGACCGCACATTTGTCCACACCGAATTCCATCCTGATGGCGCCACTGAAAGTGTCAGTAATTTTCACTAGCTCCCTCAGCTGCAAATCCTTGGGAGCGTGCGATGTAATCTGACCACCTCTCCTCAGCCTATAGCCGAGACCTGAATCCTCTAGCAATGTGCTTAGAGCATTCAAGGCCAAGCAAAACCAAAGTTGACTCAAACTATGGCCCTGAAATATACCTCGCTCGATCCTTATCGCTTCGCTATTCCTCTGAATATTTCGACATCCTGGATAGTGAAGGACCGTTCTCCATTGTGCCATACATGCCATCAGGAAGGTGCGCAGAGTTGCATCTACTTAATACAAATCTAGCACCCATATGAGCCATGTATGTGGCACCGAGTCATAGACCTTCTTATAATCAATGCAACATGTCGACAGATTCTATCGGGAACGACGAACTTGTTGGCTAATGGCCATATCAATAAGGAGTAGTTCCTTAGTACCGCGGGACCAGTTCCTACATCCATTTTGAGAGGCAAGACATGATGGAGTTGTTGTCAATATGCATGCATCTTCATTTTAGCTTTCAAAATGGATGTAAGAACTTTATACACCGTCGGTAAACACGTGATCGCCCTATAATTATTGGGTTCCGCGATGCTACCTGATTTATGGAGCAAGTGAGTTATTCCTGTTGTTAGGAACTGGGGTAGCGAACCAAACTCCAAAGCAGTCTGGAACTGAGATGCCAAGCGAACGTGCGACCTGGAAAACCATTTAATCCAAAAATTATGCAGCCCATCCAACCCTGGAGACTTCCAATTGGGCAGCGGACGGACTGTACGAGTTATATCTTGGGGGCAGATGGTAACAGCCCCCATTTCTGGTACTGGGCTCGCTCAATATCCCGAGTCCAATCACCTTCGGTGTGACTGACAGGTACCGACCAGATATTGCGCCAGATTGAACACGTGGCATCATCATCCGGTAGGCACGTGTCAGTGACACCTTGGTCTGATCGCTCCCAAGCTCTATAGACCCGCCTTTCGTCGCTTTGGAATTTGCGATTCTAAGAATACCGCTCCACTCTTCGCTTGTACCGACGAATACGGTTTGCCCATGCATATATCTTCTGTTTAAGAAAGTCGATGCGCTCTGTGACGCGGAACAAATAGTCTCGAGTACTAATATCAGTCCCCGAGAACGCTCGCCTCACAAAGCCCTTCACTCTAGGGCGTGTATTGCATTCCCTGAAACTAATTAGCTTGCCAATGAGTTCTCTAGTCTCTCCGATACGACGCTCAATCTTGCACTGCCAAGCTGGTACAGCTGATTTTGGTCATGCGGCTCTGTCACTGTCTGGGAATTTGATATGAGCCACACGACATACCGCAACAGCTCCACAGTACAACATGGAATGTGTATCAGTCAGATCTTTGCTGTCCTTTAAATAATTAGACAGCTGAGAGTCTAGAGCATACATCAGCGCCTTGTTTTTTTATGCATTGGCAATCGAGGTAAACGTGGTCTAAGTTCAGGTGGAGTAGAGCGGTACTCACGGAAAACATCCTCCAAAGCGCTCCTCAATTTTTCAATGCGCTGGGCACTCACGGATATAGCCCTATCATTAACGTGGTGGGGTCGCGGTGAAACACTGTTAAGTTGTACCGCGACCAATGACGAAGCAGGCGTAACATGACTATTCCGTGACTCGAGGCGTAGGCGATCAAGTCAAGATCACCACATCATCCATATGGTTACGCTGTATGACCCACACGTGATCCGACAGTCGTTACGCCGACACGTTGACAGCTGGCTCAAGCACAAATAATAAAATAATTGAATAAAAAAGAAAGAATTTATCTCTATTTCTCTCTCCTTCCCTTTAATATTCCATCCAAAGGTTGTCTGTAAAAGATCGCTCTTAGCGATAAGACCGCCCATTTTGTCACCCTTTGTAAAATCTTTCACAAATAATTCCTTCCTTGAGGTATGTTGACCCTATATTTCTACCTTTGAAGATGTGCTGAACATCTAGGTAATTCATTTCATTATGACATCTTTGATAATAATAATTATTATTACTTTGTTAAGTATCTCCTTCTGTTCATAAGTGCCCGAATCTAATAACAACTTTATTGTATGCAGCTTCTATCTGAACTCAGGAACCTTCCAGTCTACACGGAGATTTACAATCCAAGCGCAGTTCCTGTAGTGTCACTACAAGCCGATGACGCCATCATAAGCAGAGAGTATTACCCCCTCGGAGATCCATCATATCGCATCGAAGTTGGATCCAAAGCCACTATAATGGAACGAAAAGAGGCTACAATGATTCATTTTAGAACCCCATATTCCTACTGGACAGTTTTCAACAGTGAGATTGAGAAAGCATTAGATCGGAAGCAACATCATCAGAATAATATTAATACGACGCTGGAAAGGATCTACCAGGGTACCAAAGTGTTGAAGGGGGTGTTGTCAGCATTGGTGGAGGATCGGGAGATACCAAAGAGTTTGGTTGCGCCCAGTGAGGGAGTGTTCGATGTGCTGGTTAGGTTCATGAGGGCCGATACGCCGCCGTTAGCTCTGCTGGTGGAATGCCTCGCAATTTGTACTGCCTTGGTGCCTGTGTTTCCTAAAGAAATTCATTTGAGGTATATATTTCTTGTATAAGTTTTTTAGATCTAAATTTTTATCATCCCTAAAAGCTAATAAAAACTAAAATAAAGGATGTTTAAAAAAATTTCGTCGCTAAAACACTATGTACAATAGTGTTTTAGTGTGAGCTGTATTTTAAAAAAATATGCAGTCTCCTAATGGGTTTTATTTGCATATTCAACCATTGGTCATCACAACTAGTTTCAGATATCACCTAGCTGAGTTTCTTAGAAATGTTGTCTTTTTCTTTTAAGGCTGATAAACACAGGCCTACTACCTCGCGTCATGAACCAAAAACTGTCTTACATTGAATACGCGAACGGCGCATCCTTTGACTCAGCGGCCGTAGGTTCCTATTTGGTGACGATAGAACAGCTGAGCGGCACTTACAAATTCTTGGGAGCATACATAGATCTGCTGTGCGCCTTTCTTGAGGTATGTTGACCCTATATTTCTATCTTTGAAGGTGTGCTGAACATCTAGGTAATTCATTTCATTATGACATCTTAGATAATTATTTAGAAGTAATGCCAAGTGTCATCAAAATAAATATTAATTTTCAGCAAGCCTCAAATGACGACCGCATTACTACTGAGGTCATCCTCCCTGGCCTAATACTAATACTCCGGGAAGTATTCCCGAACGTGTATGGCTGGCGTTACAGCAACACTCGCGAACGTCGTGACATGATACAGCGTTGCGCACATTTCTTAACGCTTGTATTGCAAGACCCGAAAACCAGTAAACCCTGCAACTTGTTGCTCAAACAAACTTGTGTTTACAGTTTATTGCATACTGAGAATGCATTGGAACTTTTGAAGTTTATTTCTGTTGGTATGTACCATTTAATTTAATGATGTCTTTATTTAGCTAAACTTAAAAAAAAAATAAGAATAAAAACAATTTTCCTCTCGTTCTTTTAGGAAATGACCAACTAGAAAGTGTAATAAGAAACGAAACAAACTGGATATCGGGCACAGGTTCCCAGTACATATCAACGATACAGCGCTGTGTAGCGATCGTCATTTTCGCTTTACGATTAAAGCCAATGGTTACGGAGGCCACCGAAGTGACGCCTTTGGAACATCTGATTTTTGCTCAGAATAAACAGAAAGACTCTTTAAAAGTCGTGCCTCGAGTGACCAGTTATATTAATCATGCGTTTAATAAGAGTTTGCCGGTACTTTGCTGTCGACTACTCAAGAGATTCGCTGATGTAAGTTACATATTTATTGTATACTCTATGTAAATAGTACACTGTAGACTACCACTTACACTTACACTATTTCTCTCTCCTTCTCCTTAATTTTCCATCCAAAGGTTGTCTGTAAAAGATCGCTCTTAGCGATAAGACCGCCCATTATGTCACCTATTGTAAAATCTTTATATTTATGATCTGTAATCTATATGGTGTACATAATAAATGGTATTCTATTCTATTAAAATATTTTACAAGATTTCTGGTCTAATATTTTTGAAGATATCATCAACATGTAATATTTACATTTCAGCGCTTCCAAATGTCTCTATTCGCATCTTTAGACATGACGGCCTACCAAGTCAGAGTAATGTTCCTCGACCGCTTAAGAGACGAGTATGAAACAACAGAACTGAAAGTAGCCATTTTGGAATTCGTGGCCACTTGTGTAGGCACCCAGCCAGGGCTCACTGAAGCCTTTTTTATGATGAACCATGATCATAAGATGGATACAGACGACCAGGGTAAAGATAAGACATCTACAGTCGAAAAGAAACCAGAGACAGATGAAAGTTTTGAAGGCATTTTGGGTTATATGGCCGACTACCTTGGGACCATAAAGAGTGTTAGTACAATTCTTGCTTACCTTATTTATTTATCTGCCTATTTTGGAGTGGGCTCTCATTCTATCCAGAAGCAGCTGTATACCAGTATTTAATTTGAAGCAACTGTCTATAGGTTTTGACTATCGGCTTTAGTCATCGGTATTAATACCGCATATTTTTTTTTTTCGATCCCATGATCCCGGAATAAGGCATTACTTTTTTATTTTATTTTTTTATTAAATAGTTATTATTACTTCTTGTACAATCTGTTTCAGAAATATGAAATAATATTTTCTGTATACAAAGTGGTGACGAAAATACGACAGTAAATTAAACATCGTGTACCTCAACACATTCTCAGTCTACACATAAAACATCATATAAATATGTCCATTAGTTTAGTTACAGGAAATTATTTTTCATTAATCACATTTTCTACATGATGTACATGTTCGAAAGGAAGCGCTTACAGGTTGATGACCGCCGCATCCAGCGGTGACCAATCGTTCTTTTTATGGGGCCGCAAACACATTTCGGCCTTGACTCTTGATGTTCCCTTGATGATCCTAGTTTTTGCTATCACGCGTTCTTATGATGCATGGTCAGTGGAGGTCAGTGAACCAATATTTTAAGGATGTTGTATTTCATGTTCAATTTTAAGCGATTTAGTTTGTTTGAAGTTTTCATTTTTTTATTTTGATGCTAGGTTTTTTTCTATGGTTTAGTAATATTCATATGAACTAGTATTGTCCGTGTTTTCATTTATTGATGTATTGTCAGCACCACTCTGTATAAAATATAAGTATGTTGCATACCCATGGCATGACCTAAGTGCATGAATTTTTTAATTATTTTGCTTTGAAGTTTAGTGCGAAAACTTTCGCAATGATGACCCTAGAAATAACTTTAAAATTCAATTGTAAAGATTATAAAACAGAGTTTACTTTTTGTATCGGCACATTTAATACGTATTGTCTTATTCAACTAATCAGTGTTATAAAAACATAGGTTTTGTAATGTAAAGTAAATTCAATGAAATCTTCTTGCATCTACCCCTATTAATGGTACTATTAATTACGTTGTTTTCAATAATTAATTACGATCTTTTAATTTTCATGCTAAGATCGAGTCGTGGATAGCTACTCAGAAGCAAGAAAACACTTCAATGTCGTATCTATTTTATATCGCATTTTTAATCTTTGATAGTCAACGTGGACTGTCGGTATTAAATATAGGATTATCGGATCAATAAGGGCCAGGCGGCGTGGGCGCTGCGGTCCCATTGCGTGTCAAAGGAACCCACTGTAATTGTATTATTAAAAAGTGGTTCCGTATAAAATATCGTTTTAATAACTGGCTTCTTTCATATTGTTTCAATTTCATATTATTTAAATGTGGGCTGTTCGTCTAGTTGTAATGAACTTTACTGTTACTAGGAAATTCTCCGTTTAATATAAATATAACGGTGGTCCTGGCCCTTTACTGTTACTAGGAAATTCTCCGTTTAATATAAATATAACGGTGGTCCTGGCCCTGTTTTAGTAAATATATGCCCATTTAATTACAGTAGGCTTTCGCTTGTACTTGACACCTTAACTTATGCAACGAGTGGGTATAATGACCTCGCGTTAGAAAATTACAAACGTTTTGACTTACCGTATTTAGATTTAAAATTCGTTAAGAATACTTATTGTTTTTTATTTAAGAGTTAAAAATCTTAATTAGTTGCATAGGTGTGTCTGTAGATAAGAATATCACTCACTATTGGTTTTTCGGTAAAGGGAACCCTAAAATGTACGTAGGTTTAGGTAACTACCTAAACCTACGTACATTTTAGGGTAATTTTTTGCAAGTTCCGAACTCCCAAAGACTAGTTGCCTACTAATCACCCGAGGTGAAGTCGCTGTTTTGCAATTGCGTACGTACGTGTTGTCAACGGTTTTCAAAATGCCTCGTCATTCTATGAGATGATTCTCTGTGTTGGTGCTGCTGGAGGTAGCATGTATGGAGCATTAAATTTATACCGGCAACGGTCTGTTGGCGGGAGACCCGCCGCTGATCAGCGACGCCTACCGTCGTTGTCGATGCTTCAGGAATATGTGTCTATGGGTGCAAAGTACTGGTTCCTTCCATCGTTCTGCGAGTGAGGGACGCCCTAGTTCTCGTTCTGGCACCGCTTTGGTTTGTACTTCATTCAATTGGCTGATCACGTTTTTGAGTTGTACCTGAATAAGAATCTCCGACGTGGCTGCTTGGTAGGAAAAACAAGACTGATTTTTAAAGACAATTAAGTAAGATGGTACATATTTACGTAAGTATCTTTATTGACGCGAACCAGTAGGTAATGTATGCCGGTAGGTATTTAGCATACGGTACGGCTAGTCGGCTAGTTAGGTTTAGGGTTGTCGACAAAATGTTTAATAAATATTTTTATTTATTATGCAGACAATACAATATCTTAGTATTTCAAATTTATCACTAGGCCAAGTTGAAGTTTATAAGGTAAGTATACTTCTATATCTGAAAGTATTGTTTCACCTTTCTGAAACACGTTGTAGATATTAATAAGTTTAACTACAAAACATTCTATTAACTGTTGTCAGTCTTTCGGTCAATGCCACACGTAACAACTGTCAAAAACCCACTAATGACGGAGTACAACAGCTTACAATGCTTTCTGAAGTACTGGGAAATCTCCGTAATTATAGCTCTCCCTACAACCCCATCCCCTATTAAGGCCCTCCAGCCCCTATTTAAATTATCTTGCCTGTTTTAAATGTAATCATAATCAATTATTTTCCAAAATTATAGGTATACTGATTTTTTTTATGGATTGTTTATTTACTTTCAGGACCCTAAACTACTTCATAGCCCCTTACTGTCATGCATCATGGCTCTGTTCCATGCGTTGTGGAAGAACAACATGCAAATACTCGTAAAGAAATTACGTGAGAACCCCAAATTCTGGGAACACCTGACCAGTCCACTGTTCAGTGAAATACAACCAGGTCTCAGAACATATTCGCAAATTTTCAACGTTATTGGAATAGAGCTTTTTATATCAAGGGACAAACTTGAGCCTAATTTAAAAGAAATGTTAGAACAATTTTTTGACACGAACAAAAAGCATTTGGATAGATGGATTGATTATATATTTTCCTTCAACTGTAGATGTGAGAATGACGATGTGGTCGACAAAGTGCCGGTCTGGCTTGGTCTGTTGACTTCGTGGAAAGATTTCATCACTATATTCTGCAAATGTCTACCTATTACTTTGAATATAGCACACAAAGCCAAAATGGTTGCGCCCTGCATGAGCGCGCTGCTAAACGAACTCGACGACTTAAAAGATGGTCGGCTAGTTGTTATTTTAGCCGAGCTGTATGTCATAATGCTAGCAAATTGGAAAGATGACTGTTTTGATAACCGAAAGTCAAGCGCAAAGCAAGTGGACAATCTCCTGACCAACACAGCTATTGTTTACGAATGTCTGCACCCGAGAGCGATTCGTGCAATCCTCTCAATTTGCACAGTCGCCATTAGCAGCTTGGACTATGAAATAAAGGCTAACAGTGTGACTGCACAGAATATTATAAGATCGGTCACGAATATTAATAGTTTGGAGCTTGAGAAATTATTAGATGAAATCAAAGATGACCCGAAACTTCCCGAGCCGACAGTGAATGGTCATCCAGTGAACGAAAACATTCCGCCCGTGGTACTATCTCTGGCGATGTTAGAACAATGTTTGGAATTATACGACGATATGTTCTCAGGGTTGTCACACTGGTTCCAGTCCAGTAGATTCATAAACAAGATCCTTTGTTGTCTGCAAACATGTTTACAGAACAGGCGTCACTACCACACGTCGTTAGCTGCCTTGCGATGTTTGACGGCCTACGCTAGAGGGCCCTTTAATAAAGATTTGTTAATGAGTGATGTAGATCAGTTTCTTTGGCTGCAGTTATTGCCGCCGAAGTTTGATGGAGGTTCCACCTGGAAGCCTCAAGAATGGTGGCGAGTTTATGCTTACAGTTTGGACTTTATTTCTATGATGGTCATGAAGCATGGCCAGTTCTTCGCCAGTGATGCTATAACGTTTGTTGGGGTGCATTTAGAGCACCTGATTGAAGCGGTGCTCTTGCCAAGACAGGTGTTCAATATCGACGCTCTTAATTTGTGTGCGTCTACGCTAAATCTGGTTGTGCAGTTAGTTAAGTTTGAGGCGAGGTGGCGTATCCAGAATATTACTTCTTTGACTGGGATTATGGTAAGTTTTATAACTTTTTGTGTTATATTATATAGGGCATAAGTAACATTGATCGGCAAACTGTTGCCATGACAAATGATTTATTTTTTGTAAGTAGATTTGTGTAAACACTTTTAAAAATCAATTTTGCTTTCATAAATTCAGTACATGATGAATTGAAAAAACAGTTGTTTCATATTGTCAGCGTGTCGATGTCTCTTAAAACGTTTATATTCGTACCCAATAATGGCACGATATTAATATTTGATAATGTTATTTGTACAGCGCAGTATAAGTGCGTGTCTGTATCAATGCGTGACGCTGATGATACGCTCGCGCCGCTCCGCCGACCCCGCGCTGCAGCCGTCTGATGACGCACATAGCCAGGCTCCTAATGTACTGCATAGGTGAGGGAATAAAAAAGAAAACTTATTATTTTATCCACTGAAACAATGCGACATAATTATACCTGAAACTCATCTTAAAAAGAATTTGTAACATCTGTGTAAAATATATTTTTGATCAGTGGATTTTATCGCGAGATTAAACAAACTGCTGGAAATTACTTCAATTTCAATATTAACATTATTAAATAAGCGCTTACTTTAATTCCGTCACCAGAACTCTGGAAATCCTGCACATGGCAACACTCTGCCTGCTGTCCTTCAGCCCGGAACTGCTATCTCTACTGGCCGACCCAGGACTAGACCTGGAGCGCTGGCAGCCTCTCGTCGAGCTGCACTTCGGAGCACCCAAGATTTCTTACGAGCCCTTCCCGCAGCTCACCTTCGGAACTTTGGTGTCGGCCATCTGTTTGTTGACCAGATCTCTTAACCATGTAAGGACTTGGTAGATTACATACAAGTACACTTATTGTTAGGTAAAACTTACTGTTGGTTAACAGAATAATTAAATTTATTTACTAGTATCTATATTATGACTTCAATACAATATGTTCCTAAAAATAAGTGTAATAACTACTTATAGCCGCCCATTGTCCTTTCGATAGGTCAAATGTTATATTAAAATTTATGAAATGTCGAAACTTTTATCACGGCCATGTTGAAATTGAAAATAAACTACTTCTTAACTAATAGCGCACCCCCATAAAGGACTTCTATATACATATATGTATATGCTAGCTATGAGAAAAAGTTTTATGTATTTTAACTTCCCTAGAGATACAGATGTACCTAATGTTATATATTTCGTATCTCAGGCGTACCACACTGAAGAAGGCAGTGGGTCCCGATCACCGCGCGCGAGGCGCCGTGCCTGCTCGTGCGGCAGCCCGGCGGGCGAGCGGCGCGTTAACCGCAGCGAGTCGCTCACCAGCATCTCGTCCGCCGCGTCACTGCCCGCGCTGGACGAGCGCCTCGTCGCCGGCGCACTCGACGCTAGCGCCACATTACTCGCCTCTCAGGTATCGCTTCGGCTTTTCTAGGTTTCATAAGCACGTGCCCGAAATGAAATATTTCACAAAACAAAGGTTTTTACGTCACTCTAACGTAATTTAAAGTGGAACCGTAAGTAAAAAAACCGTTGAAAAAATTTGTTTATTTTTTCTGCTTCTCAGGCCCTCCTCGCAGTCCGTGACCCCAACGTGCCAGCCCGACACAAGCAACTCATCCGTCGTGAGTTGAGCTCTGAACTGACCATGTTCCACGACTTCGTCCGCAAACGCATCCTGTGCGCTGCACACGCACGCCCACACCTCGTGCGCAACAAACTTGGCGCCTGGCCGCTCACCGCCAACGAAGAGGAAACTAAACGTATAGAAGAAGCCAGAAAAGGGGGTACCGCCCTCATTTGTGATACTGACATGGACAGATCGCTGCCCCCGCCCCCGCCCCCTAAGCGTGCGGCCCATGACTCGATGCGAGAATACATACTTCGAAAACATTACCTTGACAAATGCGCTCAAACACCAACCAAGGGCCCACCATCACCTGTTTCCCATTCAACTCCGACTTCAGATAAGAAAAAGGAAACTTCTCGAAGTTCAAAGCGTGTGTCCTGGGCAGAGACTACTAGGGATAGTGACGAAAATCGAGATAGTTCGCTGCAGGAAATCGAAGAACCTGCCTACTCTAATTTGACTGATGTTCAGATTAATAATGACGAAGATTACTTTCACTTCATGTCGGTAGTTTTTCTTTACATTTGTCAAGCTGAGTTATAATTTTCATGATTAGTGTTAAGTGAATTAAATAAATAAGTTTTCCTTGTTTCTCCTAAACTGTATTTTTATTTAAAAAAAAAAACAGACATCATTATCGTCATTGGTGCTTAAGAGCCTCCCCGAGGGGCGTGCAGATAATACAATAAAACGCTCGGCACACCCTAATGGCACCTAGTACTCTCTACTCTACAGATTCCAGCTGGCCTCTTACCTCGGTGATTCCCTATGAAAAAATAGTACAAAGTGAATCGTCGTTCAAAACAATTTCCAGGGAAGACCTGCGGGTTCATTCTGTAAAAATCTTACTGAAGAATTGAAGATTTTGCTGAAGTGAAATTAAAATTCCACATTTCCACCTGCCTAACCTTTCGGGGAAAACAGGGCCCCGGTTCTTTTCATGACGTTGGACGGTCCGAAGAAAACTCATAGAGGGCCTCAGTAACATTTTATTGAAATACGGCATCAACCGACGATTATCCCAGAATGCACTCCACCATTGCACCTAGAAGCCAGGAGTTACAGTCCATGGGGTCGCTCCTCGCCACATGCTGCCATGCGGGGTACTATTAGAAACTTGAGGAGTCCTTATATAATAATAACGCTACATTACTTATTTCCCAAACAGCGATTAGCTATATAATAAGTTACGAAAAATAGTTGATTTATGATCCCTTGAAAAGTAGGTTTAAATATGAATAAGAGTTTTAGGCCTTGTAGCTGGTTAAAAACCATAAAATGTTACTATTTATTTTAAACTTTCAACTTTTAGTTGGGGGTTTTTATTCAAATTGTTACACTCTTTTGTTATTTTAGTAGATTTTGAAAAAAAAAAAGAAAGTAGTTCGTATAATGGTATTATTTATTTTGCAAGCGGCAACATTTTTAACATGGCCGCATGTTGAACGAAACGATTTTCTTTACTGTTTGCCAAAATAAACTAATATAGGCGTAATTAGTAAGCGGATTTATGTAGATTGCATAGCTGAGGAACTAATTTGCTTGTGAAGTAAAGTAAGGGTAAGAAATTCAGTGAAACTAAAAGTTATTGACGTAAGAATTTTCCGGTGTTTATTTGGTGGTAGTTCGCGATATTTATAGTTTGTTTGTGTCACAACGGCAGTGGTTCGTGAAGATGATGCATCACCCGAACATGCATCATCAGCCGATGTCGGGTCACCCGCCGCAGCACATGGGCGGGCACCAGGGAATGCCCGCGCACCATCAGATGGCTCCACATCAAATGCACAGAGAGAACAGGCACGTAACACTAACTAGGTAGAGTAACGTTCGGCTTTTCATTATTATATTTGTTTGTAATGCCTCGCGGCGAGATATCGCTGTATACAAAATCATATCACAGATCATTTAGTAGCAACAAACAAAAGCTATACACTTCGTAGTAACAGTATCCGATCGACAGTAGTGAATCGTGCACATAAATAGGTCAAAAATGTTTAATATTTACTAGGATTGAATTATTGTGCTGTTATCCTGCATTTGTTGCAGTTTCATTAATTATCAATAAACCACAACAGGTCCATGAGACAAAATTTCCACTTTCCTGTCAAAAGTTGTTTATAACCTATCAGTCCTATTTAGTAATAATTATTGTATCCGGCACACTATCTAACAATGTAAATACTTTCAAACAAATAAATAATTACAAGGTAGGTAGTTGAATTACTTGCTCATCGCAAACTCAAACCAACAATCATTTTGCAATCATATATCACTGTAGTTTTACTTAAGTACTAAGTGGTTTTTAAGGAATGAGTAAATGGTTATTGACCCTCTAAGAAATCATTGCTTCATATAGGATGAAAAGAATTTTCTAATACTATATCCTAACACCACCTGAAGCATTTGGAAGCTTACAACCTCATATTGTGCTGATGCATCAAATAGTAGACATGGTCATTATATCACGTAACTAGTTACAATAACCAGTGACGCGATGTGTAACTGAATCCCTAGTTACGAGTCAAATTAAAAAAAGAGTTATTTTTGTAAATGCATTATTTCATACACAGGTTATCCATAGCCGTATTATGCATCACATTGGCATAATTTATTGATTTAACTGTATAGCTACAAACTCAAAAAAGTGATTTAATTTAGTTTAGTTTCATGAGTAACTGTATATTTTGTGTACATATAATTATGTAAAGAATCACAGTAGCTGAATGAAAATAAGTAAGTAGCTACAAAAATAAATCATTTTATAACAGATGACGCTGACCAAGTAAGTGGAACTGAAAAAGGTGTAATGACCCACACCTATCAAATAGTGATAATTCTTGCCTATTACTACTTTTAATTGTAAAATCTCATATTAATTCTACAATTAAAAGTTAGTTGCGGTTGTATTTTTTGACGATACATCAGAACCTTTGGCAAAGGTGTCAGTTAAGGAAGCAATTCCAAAGCTTCTGTCTACAAAACCAAAGTTATGAAAAACCATTTAGGCACTTCTTTCTTATAAAAAAGTTATTGAGCAGTCTGAGCAGCAGCAATGTGCTTTGAAGCAAAACAGTATAACATAGTTCTCCACACTATGAACAACATATGTAATGTATGTACCTCTAAACTTTTGACATTGTTATATAATAGCTGTTAATAAATAACAATTGATCAACACTTAATAATTCGAACTTTTATCTATTTTCACTAACAAACAAACCATTTGATATTTCAAACACTCGATAATGTGTAATATTTTAAGAGTCCCTCAAGTTTTGAATTAACGAGAGTCGACTGGGGCATATTCGGATCAATAGTCCCAGGAAGGCTAAGGGAGCTAAAAAGCTAAGCTTTTGTTTTACTTAATTTCTCTGAATCTCTTTAAACATTTTGTCCCCAGCTTTTTAATAATGTTGTAGTGAGCAATTTTAATATGCTGGTAAGGTTCATATTTCTAAAATCATATTGTTTAATATGGTATGTATTTACACCAAAAAAAAAAAAATGCTTTGATACCTAATAAAATAATGCATGACTAAATGTAAATGCAATTCTATTGATTGCCGAACATCACTATTGTAGTGGGTCACCGTTTTTTGTATCAGTTGCACTTATTATTTTACTGACTTGAATTAAAAGCACTATTCTCTCTATATATACTACCGTCCATAAGTTTAGAAACACCCTATTTTCATTAGAAAAAAAAAATTAACACAAATAAATCTTTAAATATACATGTTCTTGTTAAAGTTCATTTATTTTTACAATCATTCTTATAAGGAAAATGAAGAATAGAGATGTAACAGATAGCAGTTTGGCCAGATGCCGGATAGCTGGATATCCGGCGAAACTTAGCCGTTTGCGCAGGCGGCGATAATCTGTGAGCTGGATTTTTATCTCAAGTCAGTGCGAATTGATCGCAATTGCGGCCATTATTCTTCTTAGTGGGCAGCTAACGACAAACAATACCCAAATTTAACAAAGTTTGCTAAAACCTATCTTTGTGCACCTTACAGCAGTGTGTATAGCGAGACATTTTCTGAAGCTGGCCTTATTTATGAAGAGAAACACAACCGCCTGCTACCTCCCAATGCAGAGAAATTAATATGCATTGATCATAATTTGCCCTTAGTGCAGTATGAGTACTAACTCATTCATTTTCTTTGTATTACATTAATTTACTATTGTGGGATTAAAAATATAAAATTTAAATTAATTATATTAAAGTGACACTAAATAAAACAAATAATTACTCAAAAATATATTTATTTTATCCAGATTTAACTATTTATTCGGCCGGATGTCTATCCGGCCGAATGTATATATAAATTGTATGTTTTCTTGTTTTTTGTTCCAGTGTGTAGTATTTGCTGAGTCTTGATTGGGTAGATTAGGTGTTTGTTGCCCAGCGTGGCTACTTGGCTGTAGTTGTGGAAAGTCATCTATCAGGAAGGGGACAGTGTTATCTCTTGAATTCTTCACATTTGGTAGTGGAGCTTTTTTGTGGGGAAGCTGTGCCATTTTCCTTGCTCGTATCTCCTTGTATACTTGGCACCCCTTGTAGTTGGCAGGATGATCTCCGAGGCACAATGTGCAGGTAGCAGGTGTATTCCTGTCTTTTTTTTGACAGTCTATGGTTTTATGTCCTTCAGCGCATTTGACACATCGGTAGGGGCGCATGCAGTTATTTTTAGTGTGCCCATATTGTTGGCATCTAGTGCATTGAGGAATTTCATTTGTTTTTCTATAGAAATAGAAAAACAAATGAAATTCCTCAATGAATATAGAATCTATCCGTTTAAGTTCAGGATTATTTGGGCCAGGTTCTACATTGACGAAAAACATGTTCAGTGGCTTCTTGTTTCTTCTTGAGAGTGCACATATGATTTCCCCTCTGACTTTATTCCCACTTTTCTCAATTTCCTCAATAATGGCTTCTTTTGGAGTTGTGTGGTGGAGATTCTTAATCACAATTCTGCAACACCTTTTGTCTTTCTGTGTGAACGTATGACCTATAAGTCCATTCTTTCGAATAAGATCTATAATGCATTTGTATGCTTCACTTGACTGCGCCATTACTCTTAAGTGATTCCTGTTCACTATTTTATATGTGTAGGTATCGCTTGATACAGAGCTGTTCATGAGTTCCGTCAGTTTTGATATGTCCGTAATACCATATAGGATTATTGGCGGTGGTTTGCTAACTTTCTTGGGATGGTTTTGACTTTCTATCAGTTCCGCAGAGTCATTAGGTATGTCAACTGGAAGTACACTGTATCTGTTGGAAGTATTAATAGAGCTCTGTGTTTGACTGTTATGTCCGTCTGTAGAAGGCGGGCTATTCGATAGCTTTTTTCTTTTTGGGTTGCGTTGGGTTGGTATTCTTTGCCATGTGGGAGGACAGATATTGTCATCATCCTCTATAGTGATTGCCTCTGGTGGTGTGGGGGGTAAGTCTTTCTCCTTTGTGTTGCTGCTTTTCCTTGTTTCATTTCCGAGGGAGGAAGATTTTGATCTTGAAATAAACAGGCTCGGATGAAAAGCTTGCTGTATGAGATTCTTTTTTTGTGTGCTGCCAGAAGCATTCTCCGACACAGGGGTCTGGTTGCCTACCCCTGCGCAGACTTCGGTGACCGATTTCCCACTCGCAGGTCCGGATACCTGCAAGCACCGGGTGTGAGCCTGATCGCATGACATAACAACATTCGGTTCACTCATATTTCCATATTTAAAAGTGGGACATACGCATGTCGCTTTCCCAAGGCGACATGGCCACACTTTTAGAAGGGATTTAGACCTCCTAGGCTTGTGGTGGACCAATAATTAGGTGAATAGTCACAAAAAAAAAAGTTGGGGGTAGGTTGAAAAACTTTCACTGTTACGTTTTTTTTTTATCACTGTTTTTTGTTTAAATCGCTCAGTATCCGAGCCACAAACAATTATCCACAGTTATCACTGTTAAACAATTACTTTCTTAACACTTTAGTCCATAAACTCGCGGTATAACACTTGAAAGTCACTATTTCTCCAACAGCGCGCCTAAGCGTGTTGACAGTTGACAGTCAATTCTTTCGTCAATTCGACCCAAAGATAAAGATAAAGATTATTTATTTGTAAAAACATGCGTTTACATTAACTGATTTAACAGACATGCAAGATACTGAAAATATATGCTGTGAGCGTCCATGTTTTGCCAATCAGGGCGTACAAATGTTCTAGGTATAAGGATTACATTTTCCATAATTGGTATACATATAGTCATTTTAAATGTCATAGCAAAATACAAAGCAAACAAATAATAATATTGATGTCAAGATAACTTATAGTATAAATATATTACAATCAAGAAAAAATTATGTCAAATTACCAATTTACAAAGCATTCATTGAAATTATGTCAGGAGTTCTTACAGCAAAAACAAAACAAAACATTTTTGCAAGTTATGAAATGGCCATCGCAATCGCCAGATCTCTCGCCTATAGAATTAGTATGGGATGAGCTTGATAAAAGAGTTAAATGTCGGTGTCCATCGAGCTCAACACAGTTGTGGCAACATTTACAAAATGATTGAAAGTCACTGGATCCTGAATACTTTACTAAATTAATCAAAAGAATTAATAAAATTTGTGAAGAAACAAATAAAAACAAGGGTGGTCATTTTGATGAGGCCAAAATTTAATGAATATTACATTATTTTTGCACTTAATTGTAATAATTTTTTTTGACGTGACAACGTCTATTAAATTGGTACGGCGTGGAGTCATTCTCGAAAACACCGTAACGGCCGAATCTGACGCCACACGGAGTCGCCACACGCCTACTTTACCCCCACCCCTAGAGCGCCCGATGTGTAAACATGTAATAGACGTTGTCACGTTCAAATATCGGCAGTAGACGGAGTTCTACAAAAAAAAAAAACTAGATATTAAGTATATTATAATTGTTAGAAAACATTAATAAAACCTATACCACAACCATTCGCAGAGAGAGAAGTCACGGGACATGGATCTTGTGCAAAAAAATGGGAGTGCAACAAAAACCTAGGCGGATTCTACAAAGAACAAAAATTACGGTTTTCGATACTTTTTTGTGGCCGAAAAACCACGGCTTTGGCTTGATGGTCGGTTGTACAGCATAATAAAAACTGCCTTTTTCCTGCTGGACATATTCCACTGCTCTTGCCAGGAACTCTGTAGGTTCAGTCTTGGAAGGGACAGTAGATCGTAACCTTGGTAGGCATTGCGCGTGAGATCTGACAGTAAAGATGAACAAGCATCTTTAGCCAAGGCATCAGCGCACTCGTTACCCTTAATGCCACCATGGCTAGGTATCCAAACTAACTGAACATCCCTTTGACAATTTGCACAGGTAAGGAGAGAATTTTTAATTTTTAAAATAAGGGAATTATGTAATTTACTTTTAATGGGCTTTGGACTAAGGATTGCAAACAGCTAAGGGAGTCTGTAAAAATGACGGCCTTCTCAATATTAGTGTGTGACTCTTTAAAAAGGCAAGCTTCCAATAGTCATACACTCACCAGTAAATACAGAAGATTCCTTAGGGCCTTTAAACTGCAGTATAATTTTGGAGCTTTGGTAATAGGCCGCAGCGCCAGTATGGCTACATTCGGTTTGTTTCGAAGCATCCGTAAAGAATAATTAAAAAACCATTCCATCGCTCGCCCGAAATTGCCATCGGCAATTGTCATTGGCATACATTTTTGGATATACTCGTACCAATATCGAAAATAATTTTTGGGATGTAAGTGAGGACTTGATAGGGAAAATTAAAATGGGGTAACCTGGGAAACCGAACGATCGGGTATACTAAATTTAGAGTGAGTCGAAAGGATACTATGGATAAAGGTATTTCTTTGTTTTTCCAGTAATTTGAGCTTTCTGCATAAGGCATCTTACTCATTCAGTCTTAGAGGATGAGAGGATCTACATATTACTCTGTACATAAAACGGGAAGACAAATATTGGCGCCTAAGGGCCAGAGGAGGTTCAGCACATTCGACCTGCAATGCGTTTATGGGAGAGCACTTCATTCAACCTGTGATGACTCGAAGGCATCTGGCTTGAACTTTATCCAGCTCAGCCAAAGCACCTTTGTTGCAAGGAATCAAGAGAAACGTTCCATAGACTAAAACACTACGGACTAATGCGTTATATGCTAATTTCATGGTGTATGGGTGAGCACCCCACCACACATCCGCAAGTACTTTTAAAATTGATTGAATTAATTGAAAAATTGAATTGATATATGGCTAGCACCACGACAGACCCCATGTCTGTGCGCATAGGCGGAGACATGGTCGAGTGCACAGACTAGTTTAAATACTTGGGGTCTGTGCTCCACGCGTCCGGCGACATTGATTACGACGTCAGGGCACTTATTTCCTCCGCAACTTTTGCAAAATGTCGTGAGGTGACATCTGTCATTTGAGACCCCAAAATGCCGGTTAAGCTTAAGGGGCAGGTCTATAAGACCATCATTAGACCTATCCTTCTGTATGGCAGTGAGGCGTGGCCTGTGATTGAGCGACACAAGCAGTAGCGGCATGTCCCGGAGATGAATATGCTGCGGTGGATGTGTGGAGTTACGCGGAACGACCGCATCAGGAACTCCGGCATGCGAGGCAGTCTTCGTGTCCATGACATAACAGACAAACTGCAGGAGGGTCGCCTACGCTGGTACGGCCACGTCTTACGAAAACCGGCAAGTTACGTGGGTAACAAATGTCTTGCCATGGCGCCTCCGCCGGGCCGGATCAAGCGGGGTAGACGAAATGCTGGATAGACGTTGTAAGAGATGACGTGCGTGCCAATCTCCCACCACAAGATGCTAAAGATCGCACGAAATGGAGGAGATTGAGCAGGAAAGCGGATACCCGGCTCCAACGCCAAATCCGCGGATGCAACCGGCACTAAACGCGGAGATGATGATGACGATAACTTACCTATAATTATGAGTTAGCAACTGTGTTGCACCTTGCACCTATAAATAACTACATCCAAGAGGAAGACAGTACTGTTCTCCCTCAATCTCATGTGTAGATGTGCGGCCATATAGGTGTTGTAGATCAATATTATCTGGTAGATTTCTTCAATTGTTTAATGTCTAGACACAAATAGTGTAACGTTTTGAATAAAAGTAGTTACACTGCTTGTGTTTTTGCGGGACGACTATGGAATCAACATTCAACACAAGCATTTCTGCAGAGTCTTATGTCCGGAATTGCAGTTTAGGATAAGTACTATAATGTACTAACGACATTGTTGATCAACTGCAATTTAGATGCACGTTTGTGAACTTTAAAGCCAGCTTTAAATTGTGGATGAAAAACTTTAACGTAGTTTGGCTGGTTGTTAAATTGGTTACTACCATACTAACCAATTTCTATTCATATTTTATTTAAAATGCTGCATGTAGATTTCAAATCTAGAAACAAGGAAATTTGAAAAAAAAAACTGTTGAAAGTGTCTTAAGGATCATATTACACGATCCTTGCAGTAATAATAACTGAATAGTAGTTGGTTACTCGAACTTTGACACTATTTAATAAAATAACACTGTCTTTATCCGAGAAAAGAGTGGCCGCCGCATTGATATGCAAATCTTCTATAATTTGTTGATATGTCGAGGGTCTTTTGCGGCGCCCTTTGTCGCATAAACTGGTTGCGAATGAAACTAACAAAGGAACATATGACGATGTCTCTATTGATGTGCGGGGACAGAGTTTTTGAATGCCAGCTCACCTTTCTTCCTTCAGACCAATATATCAAGTCCATTGACTACTGGACAGTTGAAATAACAGTGTCTTGCCAACTGTGGAGCTGGCCATATTACTTTCACTGAACTAAGCCGCTGCTGTTACAGTAACTAGCATATATTTTGTGAATATCGGTCTTTCTGGGATAAGAAATTGTGATGTATACAGCGCTCTGTGGTGCTTGTGGCATTACTGTATTGACTAATGATAAGGTGATGATAGTGCGCGATTCTGACTGGGTTTTGGTGTGAAGGGTTCCGCTGGGTCCGGCGCAGGCGGGCGGTGCCATGGGCGCGCACGGACAGGCGCTGGGCGGGCTGGGTGCCATGGGCGTGCCGCCACCGCACCATACGCCGCAACGACCACCTCATCCCATCAGGGCTATGCCTCATCATCCGCAAGCACAGCACCACTCCGTACCACCGGTGAGAGACACCTTATTTTGCTTATTTTGTAATAAAATAAAATTTAAAGTTTAAGCAGTTTCATGGCGAAGAGACTTAATATTCTCATAATCTATATTCGTAAATGTTGTTTTGTATGCACGTTACCAAATAATTAAACCTACATTTTGTGAAATGATTAATGCATCCACAAGGAATTTAATTACACTGGACAGCGGAAAAGTACTCTTAAACTTCTGCCTGTCTGTTGACTTGATAAATAAAAGTCTGCTATACAGTAAAAAATAATAATAAACTTTTCTAAAACATTTTGGGAACCAATTGTAGACTCTGAAATCCTGACTTTTGGTTAGCTAGGTGATTCATTGCACACAATCGTAACCGCATTTGGATTTAATATTAAGTTCTAAAGACCAGTCCTACTAAATATAGCGCTGATTTCCAATTCCTACGTATTAAAAGTTCTTGACATAGGTTAATCCTTGCTTTGGCACGTGTTTGAATTCTGTCGATGGAAACATAAAATTGTCAATAATTTATTGTATGTACCTACAGACGACAACACATCAAGCTACTACAATCTGTCAAATTTCTTTGTTAGATTTACAACTTTATAGCTATATCATTAAGGCCCAAGGTTGATTGGGAATATTTGACAGTTATGGGTAGCTTGACCTTCTGTCATCTGTACATTGTATTAACTGTCCGAAATGGCTATAACTGATTGTGGATGGTGGTATGAAGTTCATCGGAATAAAATATGTTTTTAGTCAAAGACGGAAACTAAAATAGAGCGCGGTTAAATCCGACATGTTATTTGACGAAAAAATAAAAATAAAATATGTTTAGACAGCATTATTTTAAATACTTTTATAAACCGAAAATTTAAGTAAATTTGGCTTGAGTTCTCTTTTTCGCCACGTCCATTGAGATCCATGTCGGACTGTATGAGCTTTTCCATAGGTTCTTGTGTAGTGTGTTGTAAGTAGTAATGTGTTGACGTTGGACAGCAACAAATGAAGGCGCTTCGCCGGCCATACGCGGTGGGCGGCGGCTACGGGCCGGGTGCCGTGCTGCCGCCGCAGTATGCGCAGCCGCCGCCGCTGCAGCCGGCTGCTGTGCCCATTGCACACACAGGTACCAAACTTATTAATAATTTTGCAAACACTGTGGCGCGCTACAAGCGTGTTGAAATCGGCATTATCCGGCAAAATGGAATATACGTTATTTAGATATCTTACTCGAACATTTTAAGCGACGGTAGATGCCGAACGGACTTGTCTATGGGCGCGAGTAGGATGAATGCATACATAAATTATGTGACCGGAAGGGTCATTGCCTATCATACTATAATTTTGACATTGACAACACCCGTTGCATTATTAATGTTATTGAACAGAGACATTTTAGAACATATAAAGCAATGGATGGATAAATAAATAAAAAATAAATATATACGGACAATTCACACAGATTGAGCTAGCCCCAAAGTAAGTTCGAGATTTGTGTTATGGGATACTAACTCAACGATACTATATTTTATAATAGATACATATATAGCTAAACATCCAAGACCCAGGCCAATCAGGAAAAGATCGTTTCCCGTCATGACCTGGCCGGGGATCGAACCCGGGGCCTTCACGTCACAGGAAGGCGTGTAGACCGCTGCGACACGAATCATTGATATTGCCAAAAATCAATGATTCAAATTGAGATTAATAATGTATTGCGTAAATACGGTGCTGACAACATGCGTCTGGTAAGTTTCGTAATAGTTTTACGAATTATTTAAATAAACTGTTATGAACAACGCAAAACACGAGTAACATTGTAATTATTTGTGTTGTAGGTATTTTTAGGCTGCTTTAATAATGCTCAATAACAACAATTTATCTGCATATTTAGGATTAATATTTGTAACTATAGCTCTAGGCATATTGAACTGCTCACCCGGGAATATTCAAAAAGACTTTAGGACATGCATGTAGTTCATAATATTAAAGTCGAAAAACATTGACGTACATACATACCTACTTAAACGGTTTTTGAGCTAAAATTGTTGAAACGTTCTACATATATCTTTACGTATATCTTTCTAGTAGTGCCAACATCAACAGCCCCAAGTGCGTGCCACTTGGCGGAGCCGTGCCCGGCGACGGAGAGCGCGGCGGGTACGGGCGCCGCCCCCGCGCCGCTGCCGCCCGACGACAGCGACGCGCTGGACGACTCTCCGCGCGGAGAGGCCAACAGTAAAGAGAAGACCCCCATGTGCCTGGTCAACGAGCTGGCCAGGTACAATAAGGTAATGTTATAAAACTCTCTTCAAATCAATGGTGTTGTACGTACAAGGATATTTTCATGCTTGGCCAAATCCGGAACCAACGCAGCTAAGGTACGGTCGAGCGCTGGTGGATTGGTGCTGCCCACGTCCATCTAATTTCAAGTTTAACAAACATCAACTTTATGTCTAAGATAAAATAAACTTGGTTTCAGAGTGACTAGCACTATTCATTTATTAAATTCAAAAGGTTATAAAAGAGTTTGAAATTGTAGTGTAAACTATACCTTATTGGGTAGGAATAAAAGTAAATTTTATATTTATTTACATTTTGGTTTCTTTTTTATGGAACATCAATCAAAAAGGAATTATTTTGAACTTTTGAATGTGATTTTTTTGTGCCTTGTGGCCAAGTTATGATAGCCGCACGAGTGAATAGATGTGTAGGGTAATTACATAACACATTATCAGTAACAATGGACTTTATTTTGACAATACAACAACATTCATTGCGTTATTTACATTGTCGAGTAAACAGTGAGCAGAGATACTATTTATCAAATCTATGGAGCAATGAATTAGCAATATGCTTCAAAATTATTCCAACTGATAGTAACAGTCTGTTACGCAATTTGGGTACAGGTTGGACTACGTTTGCCGTGTTTGTTCTTGGTCCCACTGTGCTCACGCGCTTAGTACCACGATCTGTCATGAACAGTGTTGTGCGCGCGGTACCAACACTGCAACAATTTCTAGATGTATTTGGGACAAAAAATATAACATGGTGTACTAGCAGCTACTAGTAAGAATACTTCCTGGCAGTAACACGTTGATTATTGTTTCCTGCATTTTATTTTTATTTAGCGTACAATTTCGTACATTTTACATTAAGAAATTACACTGAAGTTCGTATAAAAGCATGTCACCGGTAGAAAGTATGACATCGTGGTCAAACAAAACAATGTGTTTTATTACACAGCAGAAGCTGCTGTGTAATTTAGCATACACGCTAATGAATTGAACATACACTTTCCGTACAAAATTACACTAAAGTTCGTACATATAAAGTCTGGTTACCTTTAGAAGATATTACATTATTTATATCGAATGACGAATAGTTAGTCACTTATATAATTATGCATTTTACATATTAATCAGTCCAATATTACATTAAGGGATTCAGGATTCTTCTATGTTGGCAGTGTTGCTACTTGACTAAAGGAGTATAAATGTATAAAAAGAAAAACATGTTTAAAAAGAGAAACAGGATTCTTGAGTTTTTATTACGTCTAAAAAACGTCATAAGTATAGATTAAAGAGATAGAGAGATTTACAACATACACCAATGCAGTTATCAGTTTTGAAAATGTCTTCAATAAATACATATATGTTTATGGATCTGGCGACAGTAGAAGAGCTTGAAAAAACTAAGATAATTGAAATGCACTTATTAGCTGTACACCGGAGTCAGTACCAAGAAACGAACGAAGGAAAGCACAAGGTACTAAATAAGGATGAGAAATTTAAGTTTTACGGAGCAGGAAATAGTGAGTTTGATAAGAAAACTTTTTATGCTATTATGAGTTTTATCAATGGAATAGAAAAACCCGTTTGCTTAATCTCCTTTAGGGGAGACACATTTGATTTTCCCTTATTGAAGCTGAAGCTTCAGGAGTTGGAGGTCAGTTTACCTGACCACATCAAATGTGCCGATAGCTATACAGCTTTTCGTTATATAATAGAAAATGAAGATTGGCAAAGCAAAGTCACTCCTAGTAAATACAAATGTAATCGATCAAGCAACAAGGACGACGTTCAAGATCAGGGTAACAGTAAGAATCTTAATATGCAACATCAAAATGAAGCAACACCATCAAAAAAATATACCCAGCCTACTCTGGAATGTCTTGTGAAAAAAATACCAAGAAATAATCTACCTTCAAATACGAGAAGTGCTGTAAAAACCTTATTCAATGAAAATCGAGTTTCATATGAACTAAAGAATATTTATAAAAAAGTAGTGAAAAACTTTCATATACATGCACATCCGCCTGAAAACGACACATTGATGATGTTTAAAATATCTCAAGAATTTGGCAGACATTTTTTAAATTTTGTAGATAAAAATCAACAACGTTTTACTGCGGTTAAAGCTAAAAATGTCCAAATTGAGAAAAAAAGAAATAACCCTGAACGTCAAAGCAATCTCGACAGCTGGCTGGGAACCGCTTCGAGTTCAAAGAGAAGTCGCCGGGGAGAAACATAAAGAGGAATACATATGTATTCTGCCGTCTAAACAAACAAGAATTTTACAAGTAAATATGGTTATGTGAATTGTTGATAGTGTCCATATAAAATCCAAATGTACAATGCATGCGTGATGTGGGTGGCAATAGTAGTTTAAACTACGCTGTGTCAATTGTGGCTACCACGAGTTTTCCTTACGAATACTCGGTCATCGATATCGAGCGCCTTTGACTCATCGATTGGCCCGCTCGTATAGTCAAGGTTGTAAGAACTCTCAACCAATGAGAGCGCCAAACGCGATCGATGCGTATGAAATGATTCATCTACAATTTATTTATGGAGGTATTTTACTGTTCCATTTTCGTAAATAGAAAGTTAACTCTAACACGCCACATATAATAACAAATTCGCCGTATAAATACAATGTAAAGATTTCTAGTTGACACAGGAAACCGTAAATAAAACATGTTGGTTTATCAACGTATCTACATTATGTATTATTTAAGAGATAAAAGTCCTTTATCCGGACTACCGATTCCGTGTCATTTCATAAGATTACAGTGCAATTTTGATATCGGTGACGGTATTAACACATCAAAATTTTGACAACAGTTATCACTTATCAGTATTAATAATGACTCCGATAGAAACATACGTATTTATGGATTTGACGACGGAACGAAATGAAGTGAAAAACTTAACCAGGATTACTCACGTGAGCCTGTTAGCTGAACACCGGAGTCAATATCAAGAAACGGATGACAGCAAGGTAGCCCCCGAGGAGCTCACATTCCAACTCTTTAGAAATATTAATAGTGATGATGACCAACCCTCGTTTGATATCACTACTTTTTACGACTTTATCAGTTTCATTAATGGTGTAGAAACACCTGTGTGTGTTATCTCTCATAATGAAGGTGATTTTAATTTTCCCGTACACAAGCTGCAAGAACAGCTTCAAGAGTTTAATGCCAGTTTACCCAATAATATCACGTGGGTTGATAGCCTTACCGCTTTTTGTTATATACTGGAAAATAAAAATTGGAAACCTCATATAAATCCTAGACCGTCAAATTTTAATCGCTCAAATTGCCAGAAAGCCAATAATCAGCAAGAAGAAACAGGCTCATACAACCTTAAGAACATCTATGAACAAGTTGTTACAAATCCTCATAAACATGTACAGTCATCTGACAGCAACAATATGGTGATGTATAAAATATCACAAGTATTTGGTAGGTTTTTTGTAACATGGGTAGACCAAAATCAACGACCTTTAATGGAGCTTAAAGCAAAAGAAATTATTAATAAACCTAATAAAAAAACCGACCAGGACAATAGTCGGCTCGCCAAACTTGGTATTCGTACCATACTTCAGCCGTCTTCTACTTCTTTGTGTTAGCTCCTAAAGTAAACATGTAAAGGATTAACTTAACACAGAGAGGATGTAACCCTTGACATTGCAGGTGAAGAAAAAATGTCAATCGTCCCACGTTAGTAATTGCTCGCCAGACATCACTTCCAAAAAAAAGGAAATTTAGAAGAGATTAAAGTATGCCAATATATGGATTATAATAAGTACAAACTAAAAGACAAAGTACAAAGTACCATATTCAGAAGGAAGTCTAAGGCAATGGAAGTGGCCAACAAACTGTGGCTACATGGAAAAGACATGAAATTTACGAAAATTGTATGGACAACAGAAGACTCAATGGAACACAGATAAGAAAAAAAAATAGTCATGTCACGGTAATCTGTAAGGCTGCTTTCGCGTGTAAGAAGGACAAACCATCAACATTTTCGCATTTAGAATAATATTGTTAATAGAATAAGTATTACATTGTAACTTAAAAAATAAGAAAATGTTAGGCGGATATTTTTAACTACATATCGTCGCCGTAGAGTGCAAACCTCGTAAGTGCAAAAATAGTAACTCTTCAGGCGGAAGAAAAAACTGCGTGCTGTAAAGTTTTTGTACGGCTACTTTTATATTTTTTTATTAATTAATATGGAGATTTAACCCGCTTTCATACCCAAATCGGTTTAGCACTATAAGATTGCCCAAATGAAAATAAAATGAAACTACACGTTCTTTGCTAGGTATTCACACGAAACTGACAGCTGCGCGTGTTTACTAGATTCTCATTTAGTGTTATAGATATCGCTACGAGTATCGAATGATCAAATGAGTGATCAGGATGTGCGTAGTGAGGTTTTCTTCCCAGAAACGCAATAAAATAAATTTGAGCAAAAATGCATTCCCGAGGTTTTCACTCTACAGTGACGGTATACAGACAGTTGTGTAGTTTGGCTGTTAATGTAGCTGGGGAGTTTGTTGCGACACTTCTTCCCACATTAAACACTAGTAAGTGGTAGTTGGTCTCTGTTCAAAAATATGCTGGTTCTCAACTTTCAAGAAATCAATTTTTTGTTAGCTAATTTTGGAAAACATACCTTTTCCTTACCAAGTTTGTAGTCTTTCTCTCTCTATCGCAATTATTAATAAATCATTTTTAGCATACAGCATTAGGAATAATATCCTGATGCAGCGAAGATTGTTTCCGATTAGGAAATCATTTGCTTTGTAAGATTGTATAGCGAAATGTAATCCTAATGAGAACCAGCAGTATGGTCTAGGCGTTTTTTTTTTATATAATCGTCGTGGATTTTCGTTGTCAGCCCAAATTTGCAATGATAATCCTAATTATAGACATAAGATTTAATTTAATATACTTTAGTAATATGTAGATAAAGTGGTATTTTAATGAAAAATAAAGTAGTGTAACAAAATCTTGCAGTGTTTCTCTTGTGCCTCATTGTGCGTTATAAAGGACTTAATGTAATTATAGCCTTTTGCTGTGGCCTTACAGAGACCATATTTTTGTCCCTTGCCTTAAGTCTGTAGCGGTACCTACAAACGCCACAAAGAAACAGCGCGTCATACTGACGTCACACGAATTCTACATCTCGCAATTAGAGTTTTTAGCATATATACAACTTCTCAATTTCAAGCGTTGGACAAGTGCCCGTCTGGTCAGAGGATCTTCCCTTTTCTATGCCTCCACAAGTCCTTTGCAACAACTTTTTGACAATATGGAAAAATAATTGAATATGAAAAAAATAGTCTGTTTCGCAAATATAACACACACAATACAAAATAAAAATAAATAGTAATAATAAAAAAACTTCAGTAGACAGTAGTCATAGCTTAGTATTTTAACTTGAAATATCATTATTACTTCTGATTTTAACTGTCTTACCGACAGTTAAAAATCACTCGACTCGTTTCTCCTTTCGGCTCCTAGTGGTTTTATCATCAAATAATTGTTCTGACTGGTAGTGTAATTAGCGCGCTGAAACAAACACTTCAGCTCTATTATTTGTATAGATTTAGCTGCCACTTCGTAAAGCGGGGATCGTTAATCGGTTCTTACGTTATTATTTACTGAATTACTTAATCGAAATAATGATAAGAACTCAAACGAAACTTAAACGAAATAAAGATAAGCTTATATTATCAGCTCTTCACGTCGCAAAACGTAGTTTTGTTCTTTTTTTTTTATCTTAAGGATCGCATAATGATTGAGTGCAATTCAAATTATTAACTAGCGCTTGACTGCAATCCCTCCTGATGGTAAGCGCGCTAGTTTATTAAGAGCCTATTCACGCTAGCTTTGAAAATACTCAAATTGTAGTTTGACGGAAACACCGTCGCTGGCAAAATGTTCCAGTCGCTCGATATACGCGGTATAAATGAGCTTCGTCCGGATCCTAGAGGTGTTAACAGCGTAAGGGTGGAAACTTGCCGTACGACGGGTTGTCCGATGATGGAACGGAGATGGGGGAATTATTATTCTTTATAAGGTAGCTTAAAAGAGCTTAATGGCTTAATGATATGAAATAATCAGACTATTAACAGACATTTATTTTCGTAACTCGAATTAGTCAAACCCTTTTAAGAGATTTTGTCACGTTTTCTATCATCTTTTTCAGATTAAGCATCAATATCGCCTCACATCAGAGACGGGACCCGCGCACAAGAAAGTATTCACAGTAACACTCCGACTGGGTGATACTGAGGAATATACTGCAGAGGTGAGTACGGTTTGAACCTCATTCTACACTACTGTCCATTTCCACATAACCATAACATCAGCAGGCTAATTGTGTAACACGCGATGAGTAGGTAATTTTGACAGTTCAACAACATTTGTCGGTGGGCAAATCCATTTTCCGAACATAGAAGCTGTGGATTAGCAAAAAGTTTCAAAGATATTTAAATCAAGAGTAATAGTGTGTTACGCAAAGAGGTGTTTTTTGTTTTTGTTTTTATACATTGGTTTTTTTTTTCCTCAAACCACCACCACCAATTTAGTTTTTAATTTCTATCTCATTTAAATCAGAAGGAGATTCCACTGAGTTGGATAAAATCTGGACCAGAAGCATTTCATGATTGTTTTTTTTTTTTTTTTATTAAAATATAAACCAGCGCTTGACCGCAATCCCGCCTGATGGTAAGCAGTGACGCAATCGTTGATGGTAAAGCGCACTAGTTTATTAAGAGCCTATTCACTCTAGCCTTGAAGACACTCAAATTGTAGTCCGACGGAAACACCGCCGCCGGCAGATTGTTCCAGTCCCTCGATGTACGCGGTATAAAGGACGAGGCGAAACGCTTCGTCCGGATCGTTGAGGTGTTAACAACATAAGGGTGGAAACTCGCCGTACGACGGGTCGTCCGATGGTGGAACGGAGATGGGGGAATTAAATCGTGCAATTCCCTCGCACACTCCCCAGAATGTATCCTATAGAACACCGAAAGGCTGGCTACTCTACGCCTGTGCTCTAGGCTTTGGAGACCAACTCGAGTTAAATCAGGGTCACCAATCAGCCTCTTCGCACGCCTCTCCACTGAATCCAAAGTGGCCAGGTGACACTTAGCAGCACCAGCCCAAATGTGGCTGCAGTACTCCACACACGAACGGACCTGTGCTTTGTACAACATTAGAAGCTGCCCTGGTGTGAAGTACTGCCGGACCTTTGCGATTACACCAAGTTTTCTGGCAGCCACCTTGGCCTTGGACTCAATGAACCGCCCAAAGTTTAGGTTCGAGGAAATCTCAACACCCAAAAGCTGAAGGCGGTCGGTACACTCCAAGGATACATTCCGAAAAGTAGGAGCCAAGGTGAACGGGCTCCTTTTGGCGGTGAAGAGACACGCCTGCGTTTTGGCGGCATTGAATGCTACAAGATTGGCATTGCCCCATTCGGAGACTGCCTGAAGTGCAACACTCGTTCGCTCTACCATGGCCTCTCTTTCGGACCGGATTGATTCCCTACTAGCCCGAGCATCCGGCAGGTATCTCTCCACAACTGTGCTGTCATCTGCATACCCATAGATACCGGGCATCAGCAGATCGTTAATATGCAGCAAAAACAGAGTTGCAGAGAGAACAGACCCCTGAGGAACACCGGCATTAGTCGACATGGGCTCAGATGAGCATCCGTCGACAACAACTCGGAGGGACCGTTCAGTCAGGAAGTCTTTTACCCAGCCAGTCAGGCTAGGGGAAATGCCGTACGCTGGAAGCTTACTCAAAAGGCCAGCGTGCCATACCCGGTCGAAGGCCTTCGAGACATCAAGGGAGACAGCAATCGCTTCCCCATTTCTCTCGAGGGCCTCGCCCCACAAGTGAGTGGCATACACTAGTAGGTCCCCAGTTGACCGATTGCGGCGAAACCCGTACTGTCGGTCACTGAGGAGATCGTTACCTTCCAGGTATGCCAAGAGGCGCGAGTTCAATACACGCTCCATAATTTTACAGATTGTTCTGTTAAAATGTTTCCTTTGACCTTTGTATTCAACAAAGTACCATGTATAGTATGTGGACGTGGTAGTAATCAATATTATAACGATAAAACAAAAAATGATAATTTTTGAATGTTATATAACTACTGGTTATACAAAATTGTTAGTTTAGTGATTTTTTTTTATGAATATTTTTAGGGCTCGTCAATTAAGCGCGCGCAACACGCCGCAGCACAGGCGGCACTGTCGGCGACCAGCTTCCCGCCGCCGCCGCCGAGAGCACCCGCACCACACGCCGCACACCACCCGCACCACCGACACGCTGGTACGTACACCATCACCTGTAGCCGGCCACAGACTGATATATAACACGACCAGCTTCCCGCCGCCGCCGCCGAGAGCACCCGCACCACACGCCGCACACCACCCGCACCACCGACACGCTGGTACGTACACCATCACCTGTAGCCGGCCACAGACTGATATATAACACGACCAGCTTCCCGCCGCCGCCGCCGAGAGCACCCGCACCACACGCCGCACACCACCCGCACCACCGACACGCTGGTACGTACACCATCACCTGTAGCCGGCCACAGACTGATATATAACACGACCAGCTTCCCGCCGCCGCCGCCGAGAGCACCCGCACCACACGCCGCACACCACCCGCACCACCGACACGCTGGTACGTACACCATCACCTGTAGCCGGCCACAGACTGATATATAACACGACCAGCTTCCCGCCGCCGCCGCCGAGAGCACCCGCACCACACGCCGCACACCACCCGCACCACCGACACGCTGGTACGTACACCATCACCTGTAGCCGGCCACAGACTGATATATAACACGACCAGCTTCCCGCCGCCGCCGCCGAGAGCACCCGCACCACACGCCGCACACCACCCGCACCACCGACACGCTGGTACGTACACCATCACCTGTAGCCGGCCACAGACTGATATATAACACGACCAGCTTCCCGCCGCCGCCGCCGAGAGCACCCGCACCACACGCCGCACACCACCCGCACCACCGACACGCTGGTACGTACACCATCACCTGTAGCCGGCCACAGACTGATATATAACACGACCAGCTTCCCGTCGCCGCCGCCGAGAGCACCCGCACCACACGCCGCACACCACCCGCACCACCGACACGCTGGTACGTACACCATCACCTGTAGCCGGCCACAGACTGATATATAACACGACCAGCTTCCCGCCGCCGCCGCCGAGAGCACCCGCACCACACGCCGCACACCACCCGCACCACCGACACGCTGGTACGTACACCATCACCTGTAGCCGGCCACAGACTGATATATAACACGACCAGCTTCCCGCCGCCGCCGCCGAGAGCACCCGCACCACACGCCGCACACCACCCGCACCACCGACACGCTGGTACGTACACCATCACCTGTAGCCGGCCACAGACTGATATATAACACGACCAGCTATCCGATGTCCGCGCTGCCTCCTCGCTGCGTTGCGAATCTTTTAGACAGTCTTTGGTAGGTTATCTATTTACTTAGTAATATAATAAATTCGTATCGTTTCAGGTGCAGTGATGCCGACGGTGGAGCTGAACGCGCTCGCCATGAAGCTGTGCCAGCCGGCCGTGTACACGTCGATCCCGCCGGTGGCGGGCCCGGCGCGCCTGCTGCGGGCGCGGGGCGGCGCCTACCGTCCGGCGGCGCTGTTGCCGCCCACGTACGCGGCGCCCGCGCTGCTGTACCGCGTGCGCGTGTGTGTGGGGGGCCGCGCCTGGCTGGGGGAGGGCGCCACGCCGCAGGCCGCAAGACACGACGCCGCCGCGCGCGCGCTGCGAGACCTGCGGCCCGCCGAGCCCGCCGGGGACCCGCCGCCCGCCAATGTCGACGCCGAATCAGGCTAGTCACTTAACACACCTTTGAGGCTATTAAACTCTCAATTCATACAAGAAGAAATTATTTACGACCAATATAGCAATTACTGCACCTCATGTTTTGTATTTGCACTCAATTCGTTCTGCATCTTTCGTTAAAACAAATTTACCAAAAATGCATATTTACTTTTTTTTTTCTCGTTGAACTCTTTTTTTTTTTCTCACTGTTCCTACAAAGCAGACGGCTTTTTACCTGTATTTAATTATCAAATTCACCAACTGCTAAACGTCCGTTTGTCCAATGAGATTTTTTCCAAATTTATTGGGACAAGATAACTGTCTGTCTTTCATATAGAAATAATCGGTTTTGGTACTTTCAGCAAACGACGCGAACGCAGACCTACTGAATTCCGAAGTGAAATCACCCGTGTCATTGGTACACGAACTCGCTCTCAAACGAAACCTCTCCGTGCAATTCACCGTCAAATCTGAGCGCGGCCCGCCACATATGCGAGTAAGTTTATAAATAGAACCGACCCGAAAATTTATATTCTGACCCAAAAAATGCCATAAAACGAAATTCGGTCATACATTCAGTGTTAGTCCCATAGTTGGAATGGTCAACACGCCTGCCTGCGACGTAGAGGCCCCGGGTTCGATCCCCGGCCAGGTCGTGATGGAAAACGATCTTTTCCTGATTGGCCTGGGTCTTGGATGTTTATCTATATATGTATCTATTATAAAATATAGTATTGTTGAGTTAGTATCCCATAACACAAGTCTCGAGCTTACTTTGGGGCTAGCTCAATCTGTGTGATTTGTCCGTATATATTTATTTATTTATTCCAATTAAGGTAGCCACACGGGAAACCTGGACTTTAAGTCTGAAATCGCCAACCCGCATTGAGCAAGCGTGGTGATTACGCTCAATCCTTCTCTGTATGAGAGGAGACCTCTGCCCAGCAGTGGGACGATAAAAGGTTGATAATGATGATGATGAAGGTAGCCACACTGATTAAGTATCTTCAAACTATTTGTTACATACTCAGCAACTAATAATGTAATTGTTAGGGAATACATACAAGTAGTATGTAACGTAATTTGGGTAGAGAGGGATCTTTTAAAACATTACAATGCGTTCGTACGTTACAAGGTTTTACCTATTTTTTTTTTAATATATCATTGGAACCTAACCTAACCTAACCCTTTTCATTTAGTTTTTACATGGGAGTTTTGGCGGGAAGTCAAACTGGGTGACACGCTCATTTTTCAGTGGACTTTTAAAATTATTTATTATTTGCTAAATAAAAGCGCGTGATTTGTGTAGTAAAAAGTGCATTCAGTGAATAATTTAAAAAGAACATTGAAATATTGTAGCATAGTGGCCACATCATGTCTTTACTGGGCTAAAGTCATGATGTGGCCCCCTCCTAGTCGGCTCACGCGGGAAACGAAAGGAGATAGGTTAGGTTAAATTAAGTTAGGATAAGTTACGAAGTTAAAATCCATGTATGTATATATTATAAAATAAAAAAAGTTTTTACAGGGAATCATCTGATTATAGTGTCCATGAAGTTTCTTGTCTATAGGAACCTACGATACATTGGAGTGGGCAATTAACTACCGAATCCTTGACTACTCGGAAAGTGTAATTAGTTTAATTTAAATAAATATCAGTTAACATGGTAATCCCCGAGGTATTCATAACGGCGTGCACGGTGGGGGACATGGAGACAGAAGGCGAGGGCAACGGCAAGAAGGTGTCGAAGCGGCGCGCCGCCGAACGCATGTTGGACGAGATGCGTCGGCGGTGGCCGCCCGGCCTGCTGCGGCCGCGCCTCGCACACGACAAGCGCCGCCCTCAACCCACCAAAAAGAAACCTAGGAATCTCATCAAGGTGACCATATCTTCATTAAAACGCAATTTTTTTTTACAAAAAGTGGGATAAAACATGTTAAGAAAACTAAATGCGTACAAGTACTCGCTTATCAGGAACGATGTGGAGATACTCGCAAACACAGATATTCGTATACTGTAGAAAGGAAAAGTTAATACACGATTTTAATACTCCCACCAAATGTGATTTTTAAGAAGCTCTTATTATGTTGCTGTCATCTTAGGTTTTGATTTTGACCACAATATCAGCTTTAGCACCCTCAAAAACCATGAACATTATACCTTCTATGATAAATTTGAATATACTTGCTGCCACCATTTCGAATGTTCATTTTTACTGCACTATCAGCTTCAGCAACTTAGAAAATGTAAATTTTTGGAGTTATCAGTCATCTTGAATTTGCCTTACTATCGGTTTCAAGCCCCTCGGAAAAAAATTTTCTCTCTGTCTCTTTCTTCATTGAATGAATATGATGTATGTATTACTCATGCTCGCAAATTGATAAATGATTTGATTTTGAGTTGACGATGTCTATCTCTGCAGGAGGGCAGTACAGGCGGCGTGGCAGCCGCAGGTGGAGCCGACAACCCTATCTCCCGCCTGGCCGTGGCCCGGCACGCGGTGCGCGCCCGCAGCCCACAGTACCGCGTGCTGGAAGAGCGCGGCGCAGCACGACGACGCGAGTTCCTGGTGCAGTGTGACGCGCCGCCGCACTCCGCCACTGGCTTGGGGCCCAACAAGAAGACCGCCAAACGACGCGCCGCGCACAGTAACTATCCCATCTCACTACTACTGTCTTACGTACTTTATACTGATGCCTGAAGGAGCAAGTTGCTCTTTCGTCAATTTACACTACGTAAATCGGTCCTACAAAAGGCATCATAAAAGCGATAGTTGACCAAAATTGTGTCCACGCGGAGCCGTATCATCGTCATCAACCTTTTTATCGTACCACTGCTGGGCATAGGTCTCCTCTCATACAGAGAAGGATTGAGTGTAATCACCACGCTTGCTCAACACGGGTTGGTATTCCCTTTCACGCCCCATTGAGAGTTTCTGCCTCTCTGTGGGTATTAATCTTCACCAACTTATCTTTTTGAAACCATGGATAAGACATTTGCTGTTTACACATTTTTCAAAAAGGCCTTCGACAAGATCAATCACAAAATCTTACTTAATAAAATTGCATTTAGTGGCATATGTAACCCCACTACATGCTTCAGTAGTTTTCATCCTACATTAAAAATAGAGCACAGAAGGTTGTTGTGAGTAGCCATCAGTCAAATGCAGTGTCTATAACTTCTGGTGTTCCACAGGGCTCGATCCTGGGACCACTCCTATTTAATATATTTAAATGACATAGGAAATGCTTCTTAAATACTAAATTATATATACTAATTTTTTAAAAGCTTATAAAAATAATACTATTATAGAAGTTTATTTCAAGAAGATTTGGATAGATTTCTGTATCGACAACAAACTGCACATTAAAAATCATTTCTAATGATAATATGAAATTATGAATTTAAACAGTAAATTTTGAATTTTTGTTTCTTCATTTGATTATAATTCTTATTTGCGATAATAAGGCATAAACTTAGTTTACTAATTGTAACTTTATCTAAAAAAATGTTTTATATCTGAGCAATGGTAATCTTGTGAAACTTACTATTGTTAACGTGAGGGTAATGTATAATATAAACTAGTCGAAGAGCCATTTTATGTTGAATTGATTATTTAAGCCCCATTCGGTAGGTGCTGCTGACTGCAAAAATACATATGTAACTTCTGAGAGCTACTAAAAAGTCCGTTAACCTCAACCCCCACTCACTCGTGTCTCTTTACATTATATACGTTGGTATCTACGTGGGACTACAGCGTACAGAACTTCGTACAAGGCGTCCTCTGAAAGCACATTTTTTCCTCGTTCCTTTTCTTACTATAACAATAAACCCATCATACGTTGGATAAATATTAACTGACATATATGTTACCCTCAACAAACGGATGTATATGAACGTTACAGACGTGTTACTAGCGATGGAGATGAGCAGTAAGCCGGCAGAGCAGCTCAGTAGCAGTCCCGACCCCGCCGCGTCTAGCGACGCTAAGAACAACGGTGACGTCAAGCGAAAAGTAAGTTATACTGTGCACTAGAACAATTTATTCAGTAGGGTGTATCCAATTTATGAAAATCAAAAAAATAATTAGTCCGTCTTATAGATATAAAAAAAAAATTAAGACCCGTATTTTTCATTTTGTCGAAATTACCAAAAACTACTGAGATATAGCGTATTAAAATTACGGAGTGGGGGCGGGCAAGCGGTGCATTGACCTCTGGCGTCAGCTGTTACGCGGGCGTGCGCTTTACTATGATCAATCGCATGACTTGCTCGGTAGCCACACAGCACACTACAATCATTTTTAATATACTGGGTGTATCTGACATCGTGACGCAAACTTCGCGAAAAGGCTAGACCGCATGCCACTAATAAAATTATGATAGTCATTTATGTCGTTAATGAGCTGTTACAGAAATAACAATGTTTAAAAAAAGTGTCGGCTCAGCCTTTGAACATTGCAAGCGTGCCGCCGTGCGGTTTTGTAGGTATGACGTTGACACCTGATGTGAACTCTATTAAGTCAGCTGATAGGATAGTTTTTCGAGTTATGTTCACATTGCGTTTTTTTGTGTAATTAGCGAATTAATTATTTTTTACCTTAAAATCTTATTGCGATATAAAAGTGTAGCAATTATGAACGGTCTAAAGTGAAAAAAAAAAAAACGAGTGTGCTTGTGACCACACGACTGAAGTGAAACTTCTTGTAGTGGATTCCTTCGGGGCCAAAAGGTCGGGCTCTTCCTCCTGAATCAGGGGACCTCAAACTCGGGTAGTCCACGACCTCTGGTTCCCGAGATAATCCACGGGGGGGGGGGTGAGGTAATTAATGAGGGGGGTCGGGGGGGGGGGGGGGGTAGTTTCGTGGTGATATTAAGGGGTGAGGGGGGAAGTAAGGGAGGGGGGGATACAGGAGGGACTGTGAAGTAGGCGGTACCAAATTTTATGTTAACTGACCCCCTTAATGGTTGTCAGTCAACATAAAATTTAATGTATAGTGTTAAGTGTAAATAAATAACTAAATAAGTGTATCAGTGTCTCAAAATTTAAAAAAAAAAAATTGGTTGTCTGTAGAACTCCGTCTACTGCCGATATTTGAACGTGACAACGTCTATTACATGTTTACACATCGGGCGCTCTAGGGGTGGGGGTAAAGTAGGCGTGGACTCCGTGTGGCGTCAGATTCGGCCGTTACGGTGTTTTCGAGAATGACTCCACGCCGTACCAATTTAATAGACGTTGTCACGTCAAAAAAAAAAATATTTTTGCATAGATCTTCTATTTTTATTGAAAAAAAAAAAAAACTCGTTGTACACCTTGTAGTACCAAGCTCGCGCCACGGGCGCCTCTGTGCTTATATCCCCCACTTAACTTCTGTTCGCCTTGCCCGATCATTTTTCGAAACGCTTTCGCCAGCTTACTCCCCAAGTCAAGCGTGCGTAAAGAAGTTTCACTTCAAAAAAATATATAAAACAATATAAAGGCCAGAACAGAACGAAATTTATAAATTATTTGTGCTCTTAGGTAATCAATTGTTAACAAATCTTAAAAAGATCCAAAAAATATATATTGCCTTCGGCGAGATGCGAACTCACAACTTCATACTCGACATGTCATGCAATATTTACATGAGCCAACGTCATGTTCTCGAAGAAATTCATAGTTCTTAATCAATCAAGGTACTTAGCTTAATAATTGAGCTTATGAGGCTCGAAAGCAATTTGTACTTTGTGTCCAATTATCGTATTGTGACGATATCTTCAAGCTTCTATACTTTCAATTATATCAGAAATGTTCAGCAAAAATATATAAAACAACTAGCTGACCGGCAAACGTTGTTTTGCCATATAAATAATTTAATAGATTAAATTACTAAAATGGCTATTAAAAAATAAGGGTTGATCGTAGAAGGGTGAAAATTGGGGATTGTATGTATTTTTGTATGTTGTATCATAAAAAAATAGAAATTAAAAATTTGTCTAAAAAATAAAAAAATAAATTTAGGGGTGGACTACCCCTAACATTTAGGGGGATGAAAAATAGATGTTGGCCGATTCTCATAGATACTGGTTAAGCACAAAAAATTTCATCAAAATCGGTCGAGCCGTTTCGGAGGAGTTTAAAGCCGAACACCGTGACACGAGAATTTTATATATTAGATATAAAGGCCAGAACAGAACGAAATTTATAAATTATTTTTGCTCTTAGCTAATCAATTGTTAACAAATCTTAAAAAGATCCAAAAAATATATATTGCCTTCGGCGAGATGCGAACTCTCAACTTCATACTCGACATGTCATGCAATATTTACATGAGCCAACTCCTTGTTTGTAGCACAGACGAAATAGGACCCCACTTAACTTCCGTTCGCCTTGCCCGATGATTTTTCGTAACGCTTTCGCCAGTTTACTCCCCAAGTCAAGCGTGCCTAAAGAAGTTTCACTTCAAAAAAACTACATATATATTTTGTTAAATCATGAAAAAGCCGACGAAAAATTCCACCATTGAGGGGTTCAGAATCATGTACTGGATCCATGGTACTCGTTTGTGCGTCGATGTCAGATACACCCTTTAAAATAATGTATTTGTGAAAAAATATAATATGGTGTAAAAATGATTGAAATCGATTCAGTTGCTTATCCTGAACAAATTATATTCAGGTTTCGTATTAACAAAAAATACAGTTGTATACCATTTGTATTCCAAATTTTATCCAGAACACCCATATAAACTTTAACGTTTTAGCAGAAGTGAAAACGATGCATCTTGAATACAATTTCTATACCACAACAGGTATAAAATTTTTGAAAAAGCCATGAATGATAAATTAATTATCAATCAAGATACACGATGGCGTCTTTAGCTCCAAATTCGGTCACGTGTCAAAGATATGGCCGCTTTAAATAACAAGAGCAACCAAAACACAGCTCTCTTTAAAACCACGTGTAATTTTGTTCGTGACATGAGCAGGAGGGTGAGAGTGGGGGGAGTGGGGGCGGCGCCAGCAGTGAGGTGCGACAGCCGGTGCCCGGAGTGCTGCTTATGGACTACCACACGAGGACCGGTCAGCCGCATCAACCTAACGGTCAGCACTTTTTTCTTCAAATTATTTATTCACAATACAATATTAAAGTGCCCTTCGGACTTTAGGGGATGTTTTTTTAATCCTTCCGTATTGCTTACTTTCATTTATACAATACACTATGCTTTAACACGTTGAACGCCAACAAAAAAAATGCATCTTCCCGTTCGGGCCGCGTCGGTCAGTGATGGTCGACAACTAAACTTTCCGTTCGGGCCGCGTCGGTCAGTGCTGACCGCGTTTTACGAGTGTTTTGATCCATTCATACAGGCCGTAGGGCAGTGCTATCAAACTAAATCCTATATTCGTTGACCCGCGTGGCCCTCTAGTTACGCCAAAATATGATGGTTTTTGAAAAACGTAAAAGACTTAGAAAAAAAAATCAACAATTACGTAAGAGTGAAAATTTGTACGGCACGAAAAGGAAAAGGCCTCTGTCTAGCAGAAGATTTCTCCGGACTGATGAGGATAAAGAAGTACGGGATTGTGAGTGTGGATGCAGAAAGTAATCTCTAAAACTACTCATCTGATTTAAAAAATTCTTTCACTAATGGTAAGCTGCGTTATCGATGAGTGCTTCACTAATATTATATCCACAAGTTTATTTACTGCCCCATCGGCCATCGGTTCTACGAGCAATGTGCCCTGCCCACTGCCACTTCAGTTTAGCGACTCGCAGAGCTATGTCGGTGACTTTGGTTCTTCTGCGGATCTCCTCATTTCTGATTCGATCACGCAGAGAAACTCCGAGCATAGCTCTTTCCATTGCTCTTTGTGTGACTCTGAGCCTTCGTATGAGGCCCATTGTGAGCGACCACGTTTCAGTTCCGTAAGTCATCACTGGCAACACACACTGGTCAAAGACTTTAGTCTTGAGACACTGTGGTATCTTGGACGACGAGAAGATGTATCGTAGCTTCCCGAACGCTGCCCAGCCGAGCTGGATTCGACGAGACACCTCTTTCTCGAAGTTGGACTGTTTGTCCCAGGTATATGAACTCGTCAACAACTTCGAGTGCAGAGCAACCAACTAGAATTGGAGTGGGTGCGACATGAGAGTTCGACATGATCTTCGTCTTATCCATGTTCATCTTTAAACCCACTTGTTGAAGCTCTGCTGAGGTCATTAAGCATTTTGCCCAAGTCTTCCAGGGTCTCAGCCATGACCACGATATCATTTGGAAAACGGAGATTAGTGATGTACTCGCCGTTGATGTTGATGCCAAGTCCATTCCAGTCCAGGAGCTTGAAGACATCTTCCAACGCAGCAGTGAACAATTTAGGAGATATGACATCTCCTTGTCTCACTCCACGTTGGAGTTGGATCGGTTTCGAGTCCTGATCTTGGAGACGGACTGACATGGTGGCGTTTTTGTACAAACACTTTATCACCTCAATGTATCGATGGTCAATTTGGCACCGCTGGAGAGACTGTAGCACCGCCCAAGTCTCGATCGAATCGAAGGCCTTCTCATAGTCCACAAACGCCAAGCATAGTGGTTTGTTATACTCCTCGGATTTCTGTATAACTTGCTGCAGCGTATGTATGTGGTCTATGGTGCTAAAGCCTTTTCGGAAGCCTGCTTGTTCGGGAGGTTGGAAGTCATCGAGCGAGACGATTCGTGATGACCCTAGAAAACAGCTTATAGACATGGCTCAGGAGGAATATCGGTCTGTAGTTTTTCAGGAGGGTATTGTCACCTTTTTTGAAAAACAACACCACCACGCTCCTGTGCCAAGCCTTAGCCGTTTCGCATTTAATAATGACGGAATTAAATAGCTTCTGAAGCGTGTTAAGAACCGGTTTACCACCCGCTTTCAGAAGCTCAGCCGTAATTCCATCATCTCCAGCCGCCTTATCGTTCTTGAGCTGTTTCAGGGCCATACTAATCTCGTACAGGCTGACGTCCGGGATATCGTCGGTGTAGTGTCGGGTTAGTCTGGCTCTAGGATCATTAGCCAGGCTTACAACAGGTGCGTGTCTTGATGTGTATAACTCTCCGTAGAATTTCTCAATCTCACCCAAAATCTCGGGCTTGGAAGTGACGATCCTACCATCCCCAGTCTTCAGCTTTGCAAGTTGGCTCTGTCCAACAGACAAATCTCGTGCGACCACTTTGGAGCCTTTGTTCCGCTCGATAGCCTCTTTAATACAATTTGTATTAAATTGGCGTATATCGCGAGTCAGAGACTTTGAGATTTGTCTGTTAAGACATCTGATACGCGAAGCGTCATCAGGGGATTTTAAGACCACTTCCCGTCTTTCTTCCATTAGCCGACGGATGGGACCGGAGATCTTCTTCTGTCCTTTTGAACGGAGGGTTTTGTAAAACTTAGACCCTTCCGTTTGGAGAGTTTTCACAAACCTGTTGTTATAGTCGTCCACATCTACGCATTCACCGAGGCATTCAAAGCGATTTTGCAGTTCGATCTGAAAGCTTTCGGGGTTTTGGAGTTGGGTTGACGCTGGACGGAACGTAGACTTTATAAGTCGAGAGCGTTCGAGCCTATGTAATGTTGAGGTTCAAGATGCCTCTAACAATACGGTGATCACTCCCGGTTTTAACCGCATGGATCACGGAGACATCATTGAACACTTGCCTTCTCGTAGACATTATGAAGTCTATCTCGTTTTGGTCTGACCATCGGGGCTAATCCAGGTCCACTTGCGGTGCAATGGTTTCTTGAAAAAAGAATTCATCACAAAGAGTCCTTCCTTTTCCATGAAATCCATTAGCATCTGACCTCGGGGATTCCGATTTCCAACTCCAAATTGCCCCACTCATCTTTTAAAGGTACTAAAAAGTTTATTGGAGGTAAATTATTTACTTATAAAAATTAAACATAAGAGATAGAAACAATACTTTATTATACAAATAAATACGCTATTGAATCAGTTGTCTGATGTAACGACGTCTCAGCTCAAGACATGGGCGTCAACTGCGTAAGCGCGGGCGAGCTTACAAACTCTGGACTATGCGGGAGGGGACCTGACACCCTGACCCGCGCGGCCCCCATTAACGGAAAATCGCTTTTTCGTCTCTAGGAGCCGCGTCGGTCAGTGCTGCCCGACGTTTAATATCTCCATAAATAATGACTAAAGTTGACCTTTGTTAATAAAAACATACATTTGGACATTACATGTAAGTATCTAATTTAAAAAAAAACAGTTGGTCTAAATTTGGATAGAACTGTGATTGTTGCTTGGCCTGAAGGAAAAGTTAGCTGTCGGTCAGCACTGACCGCGTTGGCGTTCAACGTGTTAAGACTGTGGGGTTTTAAGGGAATATCGTGGTAAAAAGTATCCCAGTACAAGTATGTAGACGCCCCAGTAAAGCACGTACATCTACCGCGCATTTGTCACGGCTTATTCAACAAACAAGGTCGGCTTACACCACAAGTAAAATCAATCTCCGATCACACACTAGGAAATCTACGGGACTTACCTGGGACTCAGTGTGCTCGATCACGAAGCGAAGTCCGGAGAATCAACGCGCGCGCGTTGATTACGATCACGTCCGATGTCTTCAAATTCGCTGACTGTCCCATAAGTCGACACTCCAAAGTTCCCTTATTAGGGCACCAAAGCTCACCAACGTAAGAAGTTATTTAGCAGCGTCAATCACGCCCGACAAAGATCGCCAATGAAACCACGTTTCCGATTCAAATTCAACTCAATTTACAGACGGCACTGTTACGTTTTATAGTTCAAGTAAATACTTCAAAACACGGGCAACAATCGCGACAAACTATACAAAACGCGCCGGTGGTACATATAATTTCCGAAATTCACTCGTCCGAAACACGCCACGCGTGCGAGAGATTATTCGTCAAGAATTCAAGCAACGGCCCTTTCGCGGCGGGGTCTAAACACGTTGTTATATTTCAAGTTCAAGCAACGGACCTTCTCCCGGCGAGGTCGCAAGACGTTGTGGTTAACAATGGCGGCCGCGCGCCGCCATAGACAATACTAATCGCGCTGGCCCGTGCGATCGGGCATCTATCGACTCGACTAACTAGCAATCGGACCCGATCGATAAAACCAGCGCGAACAAAGTAACAGAGTAACTACAGCTAGAAGTAACAAACATGCATACACTCACAAACTTTCTCCCCTTTATAATATTTGTATGGTATTCATCTTATATCAATATCGGTTATTATTAAATATGCGAAAAAGCTCTCTTGCTCCAGCTTAACGCCTAACTCTTGCATCTAGTAAAACAAAGGTAATAAGTGTGACCAGACTGGGACTGAGGATACCATAGCAATCTAGTACTGTGACTACCTGTATACATAAGGCATTATTTATGGTGCTACAGGTGTGAGCGAGACGTGTGCGACGGGCGGCTCGGGAGGCAACACCCCCGGCGCGAAGGACCAGCTGATGTACCTTTCACAGCTGTTGGGCTTCAATGTACAGTTTTCAGACTTCCCCAAGGTAACGAATGTTATATTTAATTTGTTTCTTTTTTCTTGTCACGTTAATCGTTGGCACGTATCAGCAGTGCCTTGTACGCTGCGATCGATTTAGACTTCCAGTACATAACGCCGGAGTCGTACTGGCGCTGGACCACAAGTTAGGCGTTGATATTGTATTGTTACGAATGCATCTTATGTCAATGGCATAAGGTTCAATATTGCGTGACATGACGTACGTAACTTTCGAGCCCTATATCTTGAGACCTAGGCATTGTAGAGGTATAATAGAAAAACACATTGCTATACCTAGGATGGCCTATCGAATGATATAAGTTTCATCAATATTGACAACGAAGTGTTGACATCGGTATTACTGGAAACTCGTCTTCTGTGAAGTATCTATAGGCACTTGCTGAACGTACTCGAAATTAAGCACATTATTATTACGTCTAGACAAATCTGGAATGTTTGATGAACAAATCTGGAATGGAATGCACTGAACAGATAATAAAACATTGCGTCACTAGGGGAGACTTCGGTGCGACATCAGCTGCGTTCTACTTGTCATTACCTACTGTATCTTCGTTGCTAATAAATTTCGAGACCCTAAACCGGCATTTTAATACCCCGAGCCTATAAGAATGCAGCGAATACGCGATTCCCGCGCGGTCCTACTGGATGACGCCGCTTACTTAGACGTAGCCTCATAGCGTGACAGGGCATGCCAATCTTGCCTTGCAGCGTGATCTAGCCTCGCGAGCAACATGTATAACATGAAATATTTTGATTCGCAGCGCAACCACGGCGAGTACCTGTCCCTAGTGTCCCTGTCGACGGAGCCGCCCGTGATGTGTCACGGGGGCGGCGCCTCCACCGCGCACTCGCACGAGCAGTGCTCCCGCGCCGCACTGCGGGCCCTCGCGCTCATGGGACTGGACGCGCCCACGCACCCGTACGTACTTCACTATCACTAACACAACATGTAGCACACATACTTCAACACGAGCAGTGCTCGCGCTCATGGGACTGGACGCGCCCACGCACCCGTACGTACTTCACTATCACTAACACAACATGTAGCACACATACTTCAACACGAGCAGTGCTCGCGCTCATGGGACTGGACGCGCCCACGCACCCGTACGTACTTCACTATCACTAACACAACATGTAGCACACATACTTCAACACGAGCAGTGCTCGCGCTCATGGGACTGGACGCGCCCACGCACCCGTACGTACTTCACTATCACTAACACAACATGTAGCACACATACTTCAACACGAGCAGTGCTCGCGCTCATGGGACTGGACGCGCCCACGCACCCGTACGTACTTCACTATCACTAACACAACATGTAGCACACATACTTCAACACGAGCAGTGCTCGCGCTCATGGGACTGGACGCGCCCACGCACCCGTACGTACTTCACTATCACTAACACAACATGTAGCACACATACTTCAACACGAGCAGTGCTCGCGCTCATGGGACTGGACGCGCCCACGCACCCGTACGTACTTCACTATCACTAACACAACATGTAGCACACATACTTCAACACGAGCAGTGCTCGCGCTCATGGGACTGGACGCGCCCACGCACCCGTACGTACTTCACTATCACTAACACAACATGTAGCACACATACTTCAACACGAGCAGTGCTCGCGCTCATGGGACTGGACGCGCCCACGCACCCGTACGTACTTCACTATCACTAACACAACATGTAGCACACATACTTCAACACGAGCAGTGCTCGCGCTCATGGGACTGGACGCGCCCACGCACCCGTACGTACTTCACTATCACTAACACAACATGTAGCACACATACTTCAACACGAGCAGTGCTCGCGCTCATGGGACTGGACGCGCCCACGCACCCGTACGTACTTCACTATCACTAACACAACATGTAGCACACATACTTCAACACGAGCAGTGCTCGCGCTCATGGGACTGGACGCGCCCACGCACCCGTACGTACTTCACTATCACTAACACAACATGTAGCACACATACTTCAACACGAGCAGTGCTCGCGCTCATGGGACTGGACGCGCCCACGCACCCGTACGTACTTCACTATCACTAACACAACATGTAGCACACATACTTCAACACGAGCAGTGCTCGCGCTCATGGGACTGGACGCGCCCACGCACCCGTACGTACTTCACTATCACTAACACAACATGTAGCACACATACTTCAACACGAGCAGTGCTCGCGCTCATGGGACTGGACGCGCCCACGCGCCCGTACGTACTTCACTATCACTAACACAACATGTAGCACACATACTTCAACACGAGCAGTGCTCGCGCTCATGGGACTGGACGCGCCCACGCACCCGTACGTACTTCACTATCACTAACACAACATGTAGCACACATACTTCAACACGAGCAGTGCTCGCGCTCATGGGACTGGACGCGCCCACGCACCCGTACGTACTTCACTATCACTAACACAACATGTAGCACACATACTTCAACACGAGCAGTGCTCGCGCTCATGGGACTGGACGCGCCCACGCACCCGTACGTACTTCACTATCACTAACACAACATGTAGCACACATACTTCAACACGAGCAGTGCTCGCGCTCATGGGACTGGACGCGCCCACGCACCCGTACGTACTTCACTATCACTAACACAACATGTAGCACACATACTTCAACACGAGCAGTGCTCGCGCTCATGGGACTGGACGCGCCCACGCACCCGTACGTACTTCACTATCACTAACACAACATGTAGCACACATACTTCAACACGAGCAGTGCTCGCGCTCATGGGACTGGACGCGCCCACGCACCCGTACGTACTTCACTATCACTAACACAACATGTAGCACACATACTTCAACACGAGCAGTGCTCGCGCTCATGGGACTGGACGCGCCCACGCACCCGTACGTACTTCACTATCACTAACACAACATGTAGCACACATACTTCAACACGAGCAGTGCTCGCGCTCATGGGACTGGACGCGCCCACGCACCCGTACGTACTTCACTATCACTAACACAACATGTAGCACACATACTTCAACACGAGCAGTGCTCGCGCTCATGGGACTGGACGCGCCCACGCACCCGTACGTACTTCACTATCACTAACACAACATGTAGCACACATACTTCAACACGAGCAGTGCTCGCGCTCATGGGACTGGACGCGCCCACGCACCCGTACGTACTTCACTATCACTAACACAACATGTAGCACACATACTTCAACACGAGCAGTGCTCGCGCTCATGGGACTGGACGCGCCCACGCACCCGTACGTACTTCACTATCACTAACACAACATGTAGCACACATACTTCAACACGAGCAGTGCTCGCGCTCATGGGACTGGACGCGCCCACGCACCCGTACGTACTTCACTATCACTAACACAACATGTAGCACACATACTTCAACACGAGCAGTGCTCGCGCTCATGGGACTGGACGCGCCCACGCACCCGTACGTACTTCACTATCACTAACACAACATGTAGCACACATACTTCAACACGAGCAGTGCTCGCGCTCATGGGACTGGACGCGCCCACGCACCCGTACGTACTTCACTATCACTAACACAACATGTAGCACACATACTTCAACACGAGCAGTGCTCGCGCTCATGGGACTGGACGCGCCCACGCACCCGTACGTACTTCACTATCACTAACACAACATGTAGCACACATACTTCAACACGAGCAGTGCTCGCGCTCATGGGACTGGACGCGCCCACGCACCCGTACGTACTTCACTATCACTAACACAACATGTAGCACACATACTTCAACACGAGCAGTGCTCGCGCTCATGGGACTGGACGCGCCCACGCACCCGTACGTACTTCACTATCACTAACACAACATGTAGCACACATACTTCAACACGAGCAGTGCTCGCGCTCATGGGACTGGACGCGCCCACGCACCCGTACGTACTTCACTATCACTAACACAACATGTAGCACACATACTTCAACACGAGCAGTGCTCGCGCTCATGGGACTGGACGCGCCCACGCACCCGTACGTACTTCACTATCACTAACACAACATGTAGCACACATACTTCAACACGAGCAGTGCTCGCGCTCATGGGACTGGACGCGCCCACGCACCCGTACGTACTTCACTATCACTAACACAACATGTAGCACACATACTTCAACACGAGCAGTGCTCGCGCTCATGGGACTGGACGCGCCCACGCACCCGTACGTACTTCACTATCACTAACACAACATGTAGCACACATACTTCAACACGAGCAGTGCTCGCGCTCATGGGACTGGACGCGCCCACGCACCCGTACGTACTTCACTATCACTAACACAACATGTAGCACACATACTTCAACACGAGCAGTGCTCGCGCTCATGGGACTGGACGCGCCCACGCACCCGTACGTACTTCACTATCACTAACACAACATGTAGCACACATACTTCAACACGAGCAGTGCTCGCGCTCATGGGACTGGACGCGCCCACGCACCCGTACGTACTTCACTATCACTAACACAACATGTAGCACACATACTTCAACACGAGCAGTGCTCGCGCTCATGGGACTGGACGCGCCCACGCACCCGTACGTACTTCACTATCACTAACACAACATGTAGCACACATACTTCAACACGAGCAGTGCTCGCGCTCATGGGACTGGACGCGCCCACGCACCCGTACGTACTTCACTATCACTAACACAACATGTAGCACACATACTTCAACACGAGCAGTGCTCGCGCTCATGGGACTGGACGCGCCCACGCACCCGTACGTACTTCACTATCACTAACACAACATGTAGCACACATACAAGACCGGGCAAAATACCAACCGGCATCCGGTGTCCAGCAACCGACCGGACGACGACAGGCCAGCGGCACGTTCCCCAATCGCAACCGATCCGCGATGGGTGGCGAGAAGCCCCGCGTTCCCACCGTATACGAAGCCGCCGACACACTGTTCCGCAGCGATGTCCCGGGATCTGTCCGACGCCATCCGTGTTTAAATCCGTAAAACAACAAAACGCCCGAACGCGTTTCGTAGATCATTGACAAAGGTATGGCCACGATAAATACAAAAGAAAAAGGTCCGTAAAACCGCCTAAAAACCTAAAGACCCACGCTCTGTTTAGCAACTTTGTATAATATATATACCACAACTTGTACGATCCGCGTACTGATTTCCAAAAAATATGTCGTAACCCGGGTCTGTGTCCGAAGAACCTCTAACCGTGCCGCAGTAAATTTACTTAAGAAATAGGTGGTAAGATAGGAGCACTAAATGAAACAATAAATGGATGCAATTAAAAGTTTATACCCTGTGTCATAAGTAACAAACTATATGACAAAAAAACTCCCAACTTAACCAGTCAATTCCCTGACTTACTCCATCTCCGTACCGAAGTATGGCAGGGAATCTACATGAGATATTTAACAAGCTCAGGGTCGCTGTAGAAGGATTCGTGAGGTGAACCGTTGTGACCACAGCTCAATCGTTACAAAAGTTATCTTAGGTTGTGCTCAATATAGAAATTAATAAAACTTGATCAAGTATAGCCTATTTAGACGCAACCTGTTAAAAACTCACTCCCTCTCATTAGATACATCCGACAATTACCATACAGACAGACTAACGTTTCTGATTAGCCTTTCTGACTAACGCTTCTGATTTACGGTGCAAAGTCCCTTGGCGTCACTAACTGACGGGTGTCAATTAACACACGTGGAACGCGGCCTGCGGGAATAGGTAATTTCAGGAACAATCGCAACAAAGAAATGTTTATACCTGTCTCGTTGTCGTCGTAAGAGAATTGGGTATGTCATACCACCAGGGTCCAGCACACTACTACTCCACAAGCCTGATCCGGTCGGGATCAAGGCCACCTGAGGCAAGCCAAGATGCGACGCCTCCACACGGGTTCCCGACCCTAGGCCCGCCAAAAAGAGCCAAATCTAGAACAAAATTGACCAAAGTCACTACTCGGAACTAGAAAATCACGGGGAGAAATTTCAGCCAAATCACTCGTCGTCCAACCACACAGGGTCCATGGCGCAATCACGCCAACCTCGCGTGCCAGCACCGCGAGCAGACCAAAAGAATCTTCTAGCAAAAAATGACCAACCTCCTAAATAATTTTTTTCCTTGAACCATAGAGACAAGGCGTTCCACGAATTTAATTTTAATTTTAAGAGTCTTAAATTGGTTTTTATTTTTAATGCGATAATGTTACCTATTTCCTTTCCATTTTATTTTATTTAACAAGGTAATCATTTATTTAAATTCCGTTATTTAATTATTGATCGAGTTATCGCGAGACGCCATCTCTCGGCTCGATGGCTTAACTCTAATGTCGTTTCCATCTAGATACTAGAGATGTCGCCCGCTGTCACATTTTGCTACGTGACAATGTATAATAATCTCTGCTACCATATAATGCTTGCAAAGCCCCGGTGCTTCACAAGAAAAATAAAATTAAATGTGCCACACAAGACTACCTTAGTAAAATTAAAGATTAATAGATTTTCACTTACCACGATGTCTGCTGACCCGATGCCAGAAGTATGTTTCGTGTTATGTAATGTGTTCCCCGAATGGTCAGTAGATCCTTCTCCACGAAGAAAGTTCAGCCCCCAGACACACCGACTACCAGACGCGTCCGTAAGCTCCATCTTCTTTTATCTATTTTGCGTCGCCCCAGTGCAAAAGCCCGCGCCGTCCACGAGAACAACTCGTTTCGGTCTTTTCAACCTAACCCTTTAACCGCCACGTCACTGATCCCTTTGACGAACCTCCAGCGCCACGTCACTTTAGGTATAAGTTGGAACAGTGTTGCGAATACTCAATATCGATGCATTTATTTATTCACAATATTAACCTTTCGAGAATATTTACTTTTATACTGCTCATACATATATAGAGGCATTATTATAAAAATATAGGTAAGCATATACCTAAACTTAATAACACTACAAAATCTGTTATTACCTACCGATGTACCTACCTTCTTAATATTAAATAATTCCAGCCTATGAATGTATCATTTAAATTTTGGTTAGTATCCATGATGAACCTTAGTAGGTATGTTACAAACAAACACAATTACTCAAATTAAAATATCGATTTAAAAAATAAATTAAACTTATCAAATCAACATCACTTTCTATGTTGAGAACTGTCGTCGCTTCGCAATTCATGATTACAAAATATTTAATAACTCTTCGTCTTCACGAAACACGAAAAAGGCCTACAACACTAGTTGCACTGAGCGATAAAGCTTCTCCTGTAGCAATTTAAAATGAGATTAGTATTATATGAAACATAGATAACAAATTTCAAAAACAGTAAACTTATTTAGTCCGTTTACTATCCCGCGGACAAAAAGACGGTATGACATTTATGTAAAAAAATGATACGCGTTTAAAATATTAGGATACAAATAATAATAAATAACAACAAATAAAATAACTAAATTAACTGTATTTTCTTTAAAACAAAATAAATGGGTAAATAAGTACACATATTATTATTTAGCTGTCCTTTTGACTGAGGATAAATAAACAGACTTGAAAACAAGAGTTATTTACCGAATTATTATCACTATCCGTTGAACTGCTACTACTACAAATATCATTGTTTGCTTGCTGTAATATGTTTAATAGTTCTTCGTCGTCGTATAACATCATCGATAACTTCTCGACACTAGCTTAGATGTAATAATAATGTGAGCACATGTTATCAAGGCGATGGCGCTAACGCAACTGACGTTTATTCAAATTATGACTTTAGTTGACCTTGAGCCGCACGTAAAATTACGGCGACGGCGTTTGCGGATAGCCTGTACTAGTGACGTTCTAGAATAAGTTTGTACTTAATTTACCTGTACTTATTTGTTGATTTCTACATATTACTTCACTAAAGCTTATTGAATTTTGAATAAATAAATAAATGTTTAATAAACTATGAAATTTTGATTAATGTTTACTTGATAGTTTTGTAAAAAATAGGATGTTTTTTATTAATTTACTATCAGGAGTTTCATATGCGGTACAACACTAGTCTACATGAAATTACGGGTTCGGCGAAGTAGGTTGATATTTAGACGTATCACGAACTGAGAACATGTAATTATTTCAATCAATTAGCTAAAATATGTATTTAATGCTGTTAAAAATAAAATAATTACACGAAATATACTAAGATTCAGTAAGCAAATTCAACATTTATTGTACATTTTTTAAATGACAGGACTTTCTACATAATATTCTGACGTGGCGTCTGATGTAATGTTCTTACAACACGTAATATTATGGCGTTGGCGGTTAAAGGGTTAATCACTATTCATTGCACCGATTGCAAGGTCGTCTGAACGCCAAAAAGACGTCACGTCCAAACGCATTCAGTAATTTTCTCGGTCTGACGCAGCTGCCAACTCGAGCGTCGCAGCTCCCGTCAACGTCAGTTTTGCCAGGGAGGTCAGCAATTTATATCAAACTGGCCTTTTATTCTAAACACCACACAAATACGAGCTTTGTATAACAGGCGTACATGCTCTGTTTAAAATAATAAAATGTCTCCATTTCCATTCCAGGATCCAAAATGTTGGTGGGACACCGCCCAAGACGAGCGTGGTGAGCAACGGCATCGCGGAATAACGCATCGTACACGAGCAGCTAACATTCATCTGTCATGTAGCTTACCTCTCGATTATATTGCAATATGAATTCATGTGAATATCTCACAGCACGAAATGTTCGGGACGACGCGACGTCGCTATAACTCAACTGACTTGTGCCGTTTCCGGCTATGACATATTCACGACGTTTGTTTGATCTCGAATCTTACAACAACTTTTAGTTGATTTCTTCTATGAACTTTCATATTTTTAGAATTTTAAATGTATATTTTTTGTTATACATAACGACCTGTAAGAAGCTATTTAGTTATTTTATTTTTACTTCTTCTGGAATTGTGTATCACTCACAAATTAGGATAATTTTTCTATTTATTTACCACGCTGAATATTTTGTAATCGTCTGACATAAATGATAAAATTAGTTTATAGATTCACATTAGCCATAAACGATCTTAATAAACATCGCTATTTTTATTGGCTATAATATATACTGAAACTTGTCTGTTATTATATATAAGTGTAGTGGTAAATAAAGAAATAAAATATCATTAAAATTATGTAGGAACGAATATTGTATCGAAACTCGGGCTGTGAAGCCAAACCAAAAGTTTCCTAGGGACTGGACAGCGGCCCGCGACTGTCGCTGTTAGCTGCGGCCCGCGCGCGATACTCCGACCGCGAGCGGAGAGCGGGCGCGGGCGTCGAGGCCGTCCCGACGGACGCTAAAGTTACATCATGCGGCCATGATGTCACCTTAGTTTAGCTCTACGGTAGTAATCGCCGTGGCCCACGTCTTCTTGTGGCTGTAGCTTGTAGGTGCGCAGCTCTCTCTGTCTCCAGTATTTTCTACGGTTCTGCGATACTATTCCTGTATAGTTAGGATACACGCGGGGGCTACGGCGATTAGAACGATGTTTGGCCTCGATTTTTAACTGATGTTGTAGTGGATGAGCATGTAAGAATAGTTCTCCTGACCCTAAGCTGTGAAATGTGTAATTGTAGATTTATGTTAATAGAGTACATGTAGATGACACAAGTAGCGATCGAAGTTATCGAGTAAGTATAAGGTTGAAGGTTGCATGTTATACCTAGGCTCTATGTAACCTATATTTAAAGTTTAGGATAGGATTTTATTAATGACGTTCTTTCTAGATGTTTAAATAAGGTAGTAATACAATTGATCGGTACGATATTTATGTATTTTGATAATAATCTTTTGATGAATGTGTGTTTGTATCGTTTAATTTCTGGTGTGAGGATACGATCCAAGTGGAGGACCCAGGCACCGGTCAATTGTATGTTCAGGAACAACCGATTGTACATTTCATTGTAATGGGTCCGTGATCAGACGAAAATTTATTGTAACCGTTTCTTTTGCTTCTACAACTGTATTGAACTGTAGCTCAGCTTAGGCTTGGTATATAATCACCAGCTATTTTATTTCTTTGTTTGTACGTTCAAACGATTTTAAATCGAGGCCATCGATCAATTTCTGCATGTTCAAGGTTGCACAAGTAACTAAGCATAAAGAAATTAACTTATTATTGGACAAAGGAAAACGCCAAAAGGGCATTAAGAAGTTTATTTATTTTGTTGTAAGCAACTAATATTTTATATTATTACGTGGGTTGGAGCAAGTCCCAATTGGATTTCGTGCTTTTAGCAACTGTACTGTACGGATATAACAATAAAAGTTGAATATTACATTTTGTTTTTATTTTTCATCAAATATTCTCCCTCCTTTATTGACTTTGTACGTTGTTTACGAAAATCAGGCAGGAATAATACTTTCGACACGGTATCACAAATTCATCATCATCATTTCAGCCGAAAAACTTCCAATGCTGGACATAGGCCTCCCCCAATGTTCACGACGGCCGGTCCAGCGGCTTTCCGCGACCTTCATCAGGTCGTCGGTCCACCTTGTCGGGGGCCTTCCCACGCTGCGTCTTCCGGTGCGTGGTCACCACGCGAGAACCACCGTCGACCCCATCGGGCATCGGTCCTACGGGCAATGTGCCACTTTAGCGTCGCAATTCTTCGGTCTATGTCGGTTACTCTCGTTCTTCTGCGGATCTCCTCATTCCCGATTCGATCGCGTAATGAAACCTGAAGCATAGCCCTCTCCATTGCCCTTTGAGTGACCCTGAGCCTTCTTATAAGGCCCATTGTTAACGACCACGTGCACGTCTCAATTCCATACCTCATCCCTGGCAACACACACTGGTCGAAGACTTTTGTCTTGAGACACTGCGGTATTTCGGACGAGAAGATTATTCCCGAAAGCAGCCCAGCCGAGTTGGATTCGACGATTGACCTCTTTCTCGAAGTTGGACCTTCGAACTGGATAGTTTGTCCCAGGTAAACGTAGCTGTCAACAACTTCGAGAACCAATCTTTATAGGAGTCGGTACAACATGGGCATTAGAAATGACTTTCGTCTTGTCCATGTTCATTTTAATACCGACTCGCTCGGAGGCTCTACTGAGGTCTTCGAGCATTGTACTCAGGTCCTCCGCGGTCTCAGCCATGACTACGTCACATCAGCAAACCGATGGTGTGTAATGTACTCGTCATTGATGTTGATGCCCAGTCCTTTCCAATCCAGAACCTTGAAGATATCCTCGAATGCAGCGGTGAACAGTTTCGGGGAGATAACATCTCCCTGTCTGACACCATGCTGCGGAGGTATTGGTTTCGAGGTCTGGTCCTGTATTCGGGTCTACTCGGCACCACTGGAAAGACTGCAGCAGGCCTAGTATAAGTTTTCAATACGAAACTCGATCGTCGATATCGAGCGCGTTTGCCGCTCTCATTGGTTGAGAGTTCTTACGACCTTGAAGCGGGCCAATCGCCGAGTCAAACGCGCCCGATATTGACGATCGAGTTTCGTAATGAAAACTCATACTAGGCCTACTGTACAACCCAGGTCTCGATCGAATCAAGGGTTTTTTCGTAGTCCACAAACGCCAAGAAAAGGGGTAGGTTATACTCCTTGGTCTTCTGCATAACCTGCCGCAGCGTATTTATGTGGTCTCTATGTGCTGAAGCCCTTTCGGAAGCCGGCTTGTTTGGGAGGCCGGAAGTCGTCAAACCTGCAGGCGAGACGATTCCTGAGGACTCTCGATAACAACTTATAAACATGACTCGGAAGTGAGGTGGGTTTGTAGTACCACCACACTTCTGTGCCATGCCTGTGGCGTTTTTTCCTTGACTATGACGGAATTAAATAACTTCTGAAGGGCCCTAAGGATCGGTTCACCACCCGCCTTCAGTAGCTCAGCCGTTATTCCGTCATCGCCGGGCGCCTTGTTGTTTTTAAGTTGTTTGAGAGCCAATCGATTACACCGGCTCGTCACAGATTAGCACTTCAGGAACTCGTTTTCTAAATAAAATTAAAGTGCGTCCTTAAACTTTTGGATAAGTTTAAAACTTTTAGCGTTTTTGAGTTTAAAAGCTTGTTTTTTTATTACTTCAAAAGAAAATCAGTACTTAATAAATAAATAATAATAAATACCTAATAAATTGATAAATAATGATAATGTGCCATAATGTGAAGCTAACCGCTGAACCGAGTTGTAGGCCTGTGCTATACTTTGGAACGAACTCTCAGAATGTGTCTAAAATGTTTACCGAGTTCCCCAGTCTGGATTCATCCCGGGGTGAAGCATCCATGTCATGGTAGACTTTAAAACGGCTTACAATAATTAAATGCACATATCATATGTATAAATTGTCTTTTATCTGTCATCCACTGAGGACTTACCTCTTAAGGAACCAACCCTAATGCTGCATAAAAGCTTTTAAAAATCTTGGCTGAGAATGAGATTGCCATAATCTAATCACTCGTCGTAAGGCTATCAACCCTTACGTTGGTGACACCGCTGGAACTGGACTGAAACAAATTGCCTGCGGTCTTCCCGTCTGACTACAATTTATGTACCTCTTCAAGGCTAGAATGAATAGGCTCTTAACCCTTTAACCGCCAACGCCATAATATTACGTGTTGTAAGAACATTACATCAGGCGCCACGTCAGAATATTGTGTAGAAAGTCCTGTCATTTAAAAAATGTACAATAAATGTTGAATTTGCTTACTGAATCTTAATATATTTCGTGTAATTACTTTATTTTTAACAGTATTAAATACATATTTTAGCTAATTGATTGAAATAATTACATGTTCTCAGTTCGTGATACGTCTAAATATCAACCTACTTCGCCGAACCCATAATTTCATGTAGACTAGTGTTGTACCGCATATGAAACTCCTGATAGTAAATTAATAAAAAACATCTTATTTTTTAAAAAACTATCAAGTAAACATTAATCAAAATTTCATAGTTTATTAAACATTTATTTATTTATTCAAAATTCAATAAGCTTTAGTGAAGTAATATGTAGAAATCAACAAATAAGTATAGGTAAATATTAAGTACAAACTAACTCCAGAACGTCACTAGTACAGGCTATCCGCGAACGCCGTCGCCGTAATTTTATGTGCGGCTCAAGGTCAACTAGTCATATTTTGAATAAACGTCAGCGCCATCGCCATGATAACATGTGCTCACATTATTATTACATCTAAGCTAGTGTCGAGAAGTTATCGATGATGTTATACGACGACGAAGAACTATTAAATATATTGCAGCAAGCAAACAATGATATTTATAGTAGTAGCAGTTCAACGGATAGTGATAATAATTCGGTAAATAACTCTTGTTTTCAAGTCTGTTTATTTATCCTCAGTCAAAAGGACAGCTAAATAATAATATGTGTACTTATTTACCCATTTATTTTGTTTTAAAGAAAATACAGTTTATTTAGTTATTTTATTTGTTTTTATTTATTATTATTTGTATCCTAATATTTTAAACGCGTATCATTTTTTTTACATAAATGTCATACCGTCTTTTTGTCCGCGGGATAGTAAACGGACTAAATAAGTTTACTGTTTTTTTAATTTGTTATCTATGTTTCATATAATACTAATCTCATTTTAAATTGCTACAGGAGAAGCTTTATCGCTCAGTGCAACTAGTGTTGTAGGCCTTTTTCGTGTTTCGTGAAGACGAAGAGTTATTAAATATTTTGTAATCATGAATTGCGAAGCGACGACAGTTCTCAACATAGAAGTGATGTTGATTTGATAAGTTTAATTTATTTTTTAAATCGATATTTTAATTTGACAAGTAATTGTGTTTGTTTGTAACATACCTACTAAGGTTCATCATGGATACTAACCAAAATTTAAATGATACATTCATAGGCTGGAATTATTTAATATTAAGAAGGTACATCGGTAGGTAGGGTAAGAACAGATTTTGTAGTGTTATTAAGTTTAGGTATATGCTTACCTATATTTTTATAATAATGCCTCTATATACAGTATGTTAAGAAAACCCTGTCCGACCCGTGAAGGTGTTGTTAGGTATCGATAACTGATTCTACTAATGCATACAAAACCGGGCTAAACTAAAAAAAAAATCCCTCTAAAAAAAATAAATATTATTTCGCAAAAAGAGGTAACTTAATAAATGTGCGTTGACCACCCTTCGCCTGCCGCTCGCGGGGGCGGGCGGCAGGGCACGCGGCACGTGGTCGCATCGCTATTCGCTCATAACAAAACCGGTGTTGTCACTTTTTAAAAATTACCAAATTTCGGGGAAATTGGAATTAATTCGCGGAAAAAAAAGATTATTTCAAAATTCATTTGTATTGGTACTATGATGAATACGTAAAATTTTATATTATATGTGTTTACCTAACCTTTATTATCCTTATGGGTCGGACAGGGTTTTCTTAACATACTGTATGTATGAGCAGTATAAAAGTAAATATTCTCGAAAGGTTAATATTGTGAATAAATAAATGCATCGATATTGAGTATTCGCAACACTGTTCCAACTTATACCTAAAGTGTCGTGGCGCTGGAGGTTCGTCAAAGGGATCAGTGCCGTGGCGGTTAAAGGGTTAATAAAGTAGTGCGCATTATCATCACTGCTTACTATCAGGCGAGATCACAGTAGTTTATAACGTTAAAAATATACAATGAATGCATTGGTTAGTGTGGAATAAAATTGAGCTAAGTCGCACTTACAGAAATACATTCATCTGAATGAAATTTAATAAGTATTGAATTGAACCGCAAGATATAAGTTTGAGGATTGTGGTGAGTCGCCCTTGACACGAAATGTAACACCTGTGAGAACATGGAGCAGCTAACAGCAATTTATGTAAATGTTTTATAATGGAAGGAAAATGATCTGATTTAAAGTCGAGTACAGGCGTATATATGACATACCTATCGTCCGTATAATTATTAATTATTATTTGTTCGTTAGCATAAAATAATAATAATAAAAAAGCAAGGTTTACAAAATGTATGGAATTTTTTTTCTCAATTTCATTGTACGGGAATTTGTTGTCGTTTTATTTATTTGGCTCAGGCAACAAAGCCCAAAGGCCCATAATAAAATATAATAATGCTATATTATAACGTACATTAAAAACAATAATCAAATACTATACATATTAAACTATGTATAACTAAGCTCATACACGATTACAGTGGCGTAGCAAGGGGGAGACGTCGGGGGCGGCCCAGGTCTCTATAAAAGACCTAAACCGCTAGCCATTTTTTTCCCGGGATTACTCCACTAGCTCTAGCTCAGCTCTATTTATAAATCGGGGTTTCCCGCAAAAGAGCCTGACGCTGTCGTGGGAGATTCGCCGTCCCATACTCGCGATCGTAAAGTATGTTGTGTTTGGTTGTCAAGAATTGTTAAATGTCTATTATTCTATAATGGTAGATATTAAAAAGAAGAAAATATATTTTAGAAACCAAAAGGCTCAAGGAGTGTGGCAGCCACACACGAAAGGCTGCTCCTTCAACTGCCAAAAATCCCAGGGTGGCTCCACCGTGCCCGTTGGCGACGCAGACGAGAGGACCCGATGGCGATTCCTGGGGTTTCGGGCGTCCCCGCAGTCTCCAGATCAACCAACTGTCGTCTTCCTTCCTATTCATTAGGTTTTTTAAGCGAATAGGCTTAATAAACCACCATGCTATCAAGGTTTGCATCACTGCTTATCCCAGACTGTGGTTTACGCACTTCGAAGCAGTAATAGCGCCACAGAAGCAAGGTCATCACCTTGCTTGTGGTAGATTATGAGATGGTAGAGATGGTCCCATCTTCAGAATATGTCGCTACAGATTTAAAAAGTGACTCATACTCAACAATGACGCCTTTCATTGTGTAAGCTATATCCTGGTCGGCGCGCTGGCGTTGGCGCTGACGGCAGGAGCGCTGCTGTACAGGTGGCTACGGCAACGAGCGCGCCGCATCCGCATCACGTCGGATATGGAGCTTCGATCGAGTCCGGACCCGTGCTTCACCCAAGTTCTCCACCTGGGTGAAGCACGGGGACTTCTAAGGTCCCGTGCTCCAACTGATGACGTTATTGTACAGTGAATCAGTGAATAGTTTTCCCTATATGATTTAAAAGATCTAAACAATTATTTAATAGGCGTTAATTTATATGCACAATAATATATTTTTAATTAATTTAATTGAAACTGTTATTTTATTAAATTATTATTATTATTGTTTTTTTATTTTGTTTTTTTATCTTGGCATCAAATATAAAATTTGCCCCATGATCGTATTGCAGAAGGATGGGAATATATTTTGTCAGAAAGTAAAACTTTTAAAAATGTGAAGATCTGGGGATTTATTCAATATTTTGAGAAAAATTATATTAAGAAAAATGTAGATGAATGGTGTGTATTGAACGAGAGGCACCGTACAAATAACGCAACGGAGAGTTGGAATTCGAAACACAATAAAGAGTTCAAAAAACCATATGTTACCCTGAATACGTTACTAACTGATATCGCAAAATACCGATTCTTTAGGCGTATCGGTAACTAAATGCCGCAAAGAATACTGTGAGAAAGACTGTTTTATATTACAATCGCAAATGCAATTAGTTCATAACGAAATTTCCTTGGGCCATTTTTTGGAAAAAATGCGTTAAAATAAATTGTATTGATGAAATATTTGTTAAATTAGGTATTTTTTTTTTAAATGACTGTTCAACTTGACTGTACTAATCATCAGTTGGAGCACGGGACCTTAGAAGTCCCCGTGCTTCACCCAGGTGGAGAACTTGGGTGAAGCACGGGTCCGGACCCCTTCGATCCACCAGAAGTACTAGTGATGTGAATGTCGACAGTGTTAGTGCGCGGCAAAACATTATTGAAAATCAGCCTAGTGAGACACATGTTTATGAAGGATCAGACAATATAGGAGCGGATAGGGCATGTCCTCGTGTGCCTAGGAAACCCTTAAGAACAATAAGTCCTTAATGTTATTTTAAACTGAAATCAGTTTTAAGTATTTTTAGATATTGTACCAACATCTTAGTTGTAAGTTGGTTTGTTTCCACCCTGTAATCATTACTACTATCATGACCATTTCATTATTTTACTAACATAACATTGTTTCATCTCCGCATACCAATCTTCCGTGGTCACCGAACACCTTAGCAAGCAATATCGGCGTAACGCGTTGACCTACAATTATTAATTAATGTAGTAGATATTATAATTATTCAGTGCACTTTTAGTCTCCGCGGTAGCCGGGTGCATTCGAACATTTTTAATATACTTAAGAACAGTTTGTGAGTTGGTCAATAAATAGTGTTCAATATAAACATTTGTTTCTCCTTAAATACACCGGCACCTCGCTACATACCTCGACATTTATTTTACGCGCGCTATCAAGCAGCTATCGCCCCATTAGGCCTGGACGCACTTCAACAAGTAAGTGACATCATAGCTAGCCCGCTCACTGAGGACAAGTACGAAATCCTGAAGGCCAAACTTATTAGCGTCTACGAAGAATCCGTGAGCCGGAAGCTTCAGAAACTGATGGATGAGATGGAACTCGGAGATCAAAAACCCTCACAGCTGTTACAAAAAATTCGGGAACTAGCCGGACAGAAAATACGAGACGGTATACTGCGCATCATGTGGACTAAGCTACTTCCACCCTCAGTACGCGCTGTTCTCACCGTGAGCGACCTTACGGATTTATAAAAGTTGGCGCAAGTAGCAGACACTGTAATGAACAGTATTGCGCAACCTAACCAGGTCGCGCAGATTACCCGCACGAGCGATATGGCGGTCCTACATGAACAAGCAGCAGCTGTCTCTGGAGCTAGCTGAGCTCAAGAACAGGCAGGAACCCAGGCCAAGATCAAAGAGACCATTCGACAGACGGCGTTCAACAAGCAAGGATAATAGCAACCGCAAGTATTCAGTAGGCCTAGTATGAGTTTTCATTACGAAACTCGTTCGCCTATATCGAGCGCGTTTGACTCAGCGATTGGCCCGCTTCAAGGTCGTAAGAACTCTCAACCAATGAGAGCGCCAAATGCGCTCGATACGATCGAACGAGTTTCGAATTGAAAACTCATACTAGGCCTACTGAACAATCACTTAACTGTTATTATCATCGCAAGTTCGGTACAGAGGCGCGAAAATGTACGCGTCCGTGCAATTTCGATGGCAACAGCGCCCATTCGGAAAACTATCGCCTGCGTCGGTTCAGGCGGCAACTGACGCGAACAACACTTCCTACCGCCTATTCATAATTGATAAGAATTCGCGTCTGTCATTCCTTATTGATACCGGCGCAAACGTCTCCGTGATACGATGCAAAAGGCAGGAAAGCTAAACCAACAGATTTTTGTTTGTACGCGGCAAATAATACGATCATTTCAACGTAAGGAGAGAAAACCTTACAACTGGATTTCAACCTACGACGGCCGTACACCTGGAAATTCATCATCGCTGCAGTCAGCAAACCTATCATCGGTGCAGACTTTCTGAAACGTCATCAACTTCTTGTCGACATAGCCGGCCGACGTCTCGTCGACAAAGTTACCAATCTGACCGTCAAAGCACCAGGCATTCTTTCCGCCGAACCGACAGTCCGAAGTATCGGCATTTAACAGCCGTATCACCAGCTCCTCAGTAAGTTTCCTGACATACTGTGACCGTCATGCACGAAGGATACTCCCAAATACAGGGCAGAACACCAAATCGAAACTACTGGCCCACCAGTGTACAGTAAGTGCAGACCTCTTCCTCCACATCGCTACCTGCCCGTGAAGAAAGAATTCGAACTTGTAGCAGCCCAGCCAGCTGCTATACATATTCTATGACCTGCTGTGAAGAGTTGGCTATTAATCACACCAGGAAGTCATGGCGGTCGTGCCTATAAATCTCACCCACGAAGCACATCTGTTGACCATCGTCAATGTGCGTGAGAACCATAGCGAGCTGTCTTGCACGTGAACTGTGAATTGGCGCGCTCACTACACCGACCAATCACACACCGAGGCCTCCCTCGATCAACGAATCAACATCGAGAACGCACGCGGCACCGCTTGGAGATCCGCAGGACAGCAAGCTGATTTCCTATTGGTTACCCCACTATTGTTTAGAGATAGCTAGTATTTAAGTGAGTGCATAGCTTGTAAGACACATTCATATTTACATTCTACTCCCGTTCACACTCTTGTACATAATTATCTTACATCACGTTATTGTACACGTCATATACATGTACCCTTTACTTACGTGCAATACACAAAGTTCGATTTATTTGAGTTTTAATTACGTAATACGAACTACGCGCTACAAATCTGTGGTGACTACAGAAGATTCAACCACGTCACCAAACCCGATCGCTATCCAGTTCCACGCCTCAAAGATTTTACCTACCTGTTTCACGGCAAGATAATCTTCACCACTCTCGATTTAAACCGAGCCTACTCGCAATTACCTATCTTCGAACTTGATATCGAGAAGACAGCGATCACAACACCATTCGGTTTGTTTGAATTCCCATGAATGTGCCCAGGTCTCAAGAATGCAGACAGACATTCAAACGATTCATACACGAGGTACTCAACGGACTAGACTACGCGTTCCCATTCATCGATGATGTTATCGTTGCATCGGAAAACGAAGCAAGCCAAGTTCAAATTTAATAACTTACAATATTTTTTTTAAATGTTTATTGGTGAGTTATGAATGCTGACAACAAAATATGTAAAAAAACCGATCCGGAACTTAACGATAAATAAATAAATAGGTATATACGGACAAATCACACAGATTGAGCTAGCCCCAAAGTAAGTTCGAGAGTCGTGTTACGGGATACTAACTCAACGATACTATATTTATAATAGATAAATATCCAAGACCCAGATCAATCAGGATAAGATCATTTTCCATCATGACCTGACCGGGGATCGAACCCGGGGCCTCCATGTCGCAGGCAGGCGTTTTGACGGAGGTTGTATGATACTTTATTTTAAGATTTTTTCTATATTAGAGTCATTATAAAAAGATGAGGGTAGATTTGAAACAAAGTGAATCACTAGTTCACAAAAAATATTATACTAACATAGGCTAAGAATATTGTTACTAACAAATTATGGAAGCAATTCTGAAATAAAGTTTATTATTATTATTTCCTTTATTTCATCATAATACACTTATAAATTATATTTTTAAATATTTCTACATAAAAAAGATATAAAAAAAACATTTAAAAATATAAAAAATAGTAACCCACCGGCATCGGGAACAGGGTCCAAGCTACCGGCGGTCAGGGCTCCAGAGAGAGGAACTTCCTGACAATGCGAGCCGTGTCCAGAAGTACAGCTTTCTGGATCAAGCCTTTGATCCAGCTGTCTAACGAGAGCCTCTTGAGGTGTTGGTCGAGGCTCTTGGCTATTAAGCCATTGGCTGTCACGACTATCGGCACAATGATTGCTGAATCCACCTCCCACATGTCGACAACCTCGTGAGCCAAGTCAAGATACTTGATTTGTTTATCTTTCTCGGCTTTCACGAGGTTCTCATCATGCGGGATGGTTATGTCAACAATCATTGCACGCCGCTCTGATCGATTCACCATCACTATATCAGGCTTATTGGCAACAATAGTCCTGTCAGTGATGATGGATCGATCCCAGTACAATGTGATATGACCATTTTCGAGAACTGGGTCGGGCACATACCTGTAGTACGGCACCTCCGATTCCACAAGGTTGTACTTGAGAGCAAGTTGCTGATGAATTATCCTGGCTACAAGGTTGTGTCTATGCAAGTACTCTCCGTTAGCTAGACGAGAACACCCGGAGATAATATGCCTTATTGATTCCCCCGGCCGGTGACATGCCCGACAGATGTCAACTGTGCCGTCTTTCACAATAAATCTCCGGTAATTGTTCGTCATCATAACTTCGTCCATAATTGCACATACAAAACCTTCGGTTTCCCCAAAAAGGTCACCGAATCGTAGCCAGGCCACGGACGCTTGTAAATCTACATCAGGCCCGTGTAGGGCTCTGAAAAAGCGTCCGTGAAGCTCCTTGTTCTTCCATACCTCCATGCGATCATTGGTGTCAAGGTCCAGCGGTACTGGTTTGCGCCAGTTCTCTTTAGCCAAGGAGAGCGGAGTGAGGCCCTTGTCAACCGCGACCACATCTCGATGCATCCCCACGTCGGTTTCTAGGAAATATTCCCTGAGACTGCATACCTCGCGATTGTGGAGGGTCTTAGCGTTTAAAAAACCACGACCTCCACTTTTTCGCGGGATATACAGCCTCATAACCGATGACCGTGGGTGATGCAATCGATTTGCAGTCAGCAGTGTACGGACTCTCCTATCCAGGGCGTCGAGTTCGGTTTGAGTCCATTTGAGTATGCCAAAAGAGTACATCAAAACCGGCATGACCCAACCGTTGAAAGCGCGCACCTTGTTTCCGCCTGATAGAAGACTGTTAAGTACTTTTTTCAGGCGGCCAAAGAAGCGCTCCTTCAACGATTGCTTCATGTCAGTATCATTGATACCCATCGCTTCCGACATACCCAAATACTTATAGGTTTCGGATGCGGAGAGGGCTCTAAGGTTTATGGAACCAGTGAGTTGGGTTCCCACGGATTCCATAATCTCTCCTCGCTGTACATGCATGACCGCACATTTGTCTACACCAAATTCCATCCTGATGGAGCTACTGAAAGTTTCAGTAATTTTCAGTAGCTCCCTCAGTTGTGAATTGGTGTGAGCAAAAAGTTTCAGGTCATCCATGTACAGAAGGTGCGATATAACCTGACCACCTCTCCTCAACCTATAGCCTAAACCTGAATCCTCCAATAGTGTACTTAGAGGATTCAATGCTAAGCAAAACCAAAGTGGACTCAAACTATCGCCCTGAAATATTCCTCGCTCGATCCTTATCGGTTCGCTATTCCTCTGAATATTTCGACATCCTGGATAGCGAAGGACTGTCCTCCATGTCCTCATACACGTCATCAGGAAGGTGCGTAGAGTTGCATTTACTTTATACAACTCCAGCACCCGCATGAGCCATGTATGTGGCACTGAGTCATAGGCCTTCTTATAATCTATCCAACATGTCGATAGATTCTTTCGGGAATGACGAACTTGTTGGCTAATGGCCACATCAATGAGGAGTAGCTCCTTAGTACCGCGGGACCCGCTCTTACATCCATTTTGAGAGGCAGACATGATGGAGTTGCTGTCAATATGCGTGTTAATTTTAGATTTCAAAATGGATGTAAGAACTTTATAGACCGTCGGTAAACACGTGATCGGCCTATAATTTTTCGGTTCCGCGGTGCTACCTGATTTATGGAGCAGGTGGGTTACTCCTGTTGTTAGAAACTGGGGTAGCGAACCAGACTCTAAGGCGGTCTGGAATTGAGATGCCAAGCGAGCGTGCGACCTGGAGAACCATTTAATCCAAAAGCTGTGCAGCCCATCCGGCCCTGGAGACTTCCAATTAGGCAACGGACGGACTGCACGAGCTACATCTTGGGGGCAGATGGTAATGGCCCCCATTTCTGGTACTGGATCGCAGGCTCGCTCAACAACCCGAGTCCAATCACCTTCGGTGTGACTGACAGGCACCGACCAGATATTGCGCCAGAATGAATACGTGGCATCATCATCTGGTAAGCACGTGTCAGCAACACCTTGGTCTGATCGCTCCCAAGCTCTATAGACCCGCCTTTCATCGCTTTGGAAATTGCGATTCTGAGAATACCGCTCCACTCTTCGCTTGTACCGACGAATGCGGTTTGCCCATGCATATAATTTCTGCTTAAAAAGTCGATGCGCTCTGTGACGCGGAACAAATAGTCTCGGGTACTAATATCAGTCCCCGAGAACGCCCGCCTCACAAAGCGCATCACTCTAGGGCGTGTATTGCCTTCCCTGAAACTAGTTAGCTTGCCAATGAGTGCTCTAGTCTCTCCGATACGACGCTCAATCCTGCACTGCCAAGCTGGTACAGCTGATTTTGATCGTGTGGCTCTGTCATTGTCTGGGAATTTGACATGAGCCACACGACATATCGCAACAGCTCCGCAGTACAAGATTGAGTGTGTATCAGTCAGATCTTTGCTGTCCTTTAAATAATAGGACAGCTGAGAGTCTAGAGCACACACCAGCGCCTTGTTTTTTTTATGCATGGGCAATCGAGGTAAGCGTGGTCTAAGTTCAGGCGGAGTAGAGCGGTACTCACAGAAAGCATCCTCCAAAGCGCTCCTCAATTTTTCATTGCACTGGGGACTCACGGAAGTAGCCCTATCATCATCCTCCTTATCAACGTGGTTGGGTCGCGGTGAAACACTGTTAAGTTGTACCGCGACCAATGACGAAGCAGGCGTAACATGACTATTCCGTGATTCGAGGCGTAGGCGATCAAGCACCGCATCATCCAGCATATGGTTACGCTGGATGACCCGCACCTGATCCGACAGTCGTTGCGCCGACACGTTGACAGCTGGCTCAAGCACCTGAAACAGAGAGAGCATTCGAACACGGTACGCGGTCAGGTTGTTTCCTCCCTCTGTAGCCCCATAGTATGAGCGCATGACGTTTTCATTGATGGCTTGTGTCCATCTCATGCGCTGCACACTTCCGCCGGGAGCTGGGACCCTGTCAGAAGCCGATGGGCCTCGAGGTCCTAAGCGGTCCGGCGGCCGGCGTCCTCCCCGTCGGCGAACAGGTGGTGGCGTCGTCGGCGGAGAGAAGTACTCGTCGCTCGAGCTCGACGCAACTGCCGCGGCCGGGGTCGTCACAGCGCTTACATTGGCGCTGGAGACCGGCGGCGGCGAGGCGGAGCTGAGCAACGAGTCCGGAGATGGCGGGCGTGCACGTAGAGCGGCAGATCGTGTCAACATATTAACGTATATTTTTCATTTCTTCAATATTTTGTCTCGATATGACATGACAGGTGTCATTGGTCCCAGTTTTTCTTTGCACACATTGTGCTAGTTATTGATTTTCTTTTAAAGGTTCTTTAGAAAAATAATATTTGTATAGCATTCTTTTTCATTGGACGAATATATAATTATAAAAACTGTTTCTATTGTTCTAATTATTTACATAAATATGAAGAGACAAAATGATCGTTGTTGTTGACGTTAGTGTTGCCAGTTATTAATTTTTTTGAATATTTTATTGGTTATTATTATTGGTTACAATAACTGAAATAATATTACGTAGCTGTTGTTGGTTGGTGAACATATAGTTACGAGTTTGTGTTATTAGTTTTACTTTTTTAATCAATATGCAGGCTAATACATTACGAATAGACTCAATATATGAAACCGGCTTTTGTGTAAGTTGTTTTTATTATTATTTTGGTAAGGTGCAAACCAATCGCTTGTGGCAAGTGTGTAATAAAATTGTTATTGTTTTAGAGAAATACTGTAAGCCGTTGGGTCACAGGGTTGAAGGACGAAGGTAGCTTAAAGTGTCAAGAGAAGTGGAAGGTAACGACAATATTTACCGTTGAATAAAACTTTAAATGCAACCTGCATTTGTGGTTTAAAAATAAACTGGCGAGACTGGTGGAGACTTATCGAGCTAAACAAAAAAAAAAAAAAACAATTTATAACAATCACAGTGCAGAAGTGTTCTACAGAATATTTTAAATATAAAAGTGAATGTGAATTCAAACCCCTGTAACAACAAATCACTTTTTTTTTTTTTAATAATTATAATTATAAAAACAATAATTTCGGAATTCGAAAAGATATAAGTTCTTTAACTATTGAACTAAGGATGCGAAATCTCATGCCATCAAACTCCGAAGAAAGTCACTGCAAGATGGCAGCATTAGTAAAATGCTATATACGTAAAAAAATGTAAATGTCAAAAGTACTGTTTTTTGTTCTATAGATTATAATTTTATGATTGTAATAATATTGAGGTTAAGTTTCAATCCTCTTTTCTTTAAGAAAATGATTAATTAAGCTATAACCTCTTTAATGATAACATACAGGATGATTTGATATCGTAACGCAAACTTCGGGAAAAGGCTAGACCACATGCCACTAATAAAATTATGATAGTCATTTATGTCGTTAATGAACGGGCACAGAATTGAGTGTTTAAAAAAAGTGTCAGCTCGGCCGTTGAACGTTGCAAGCGTTGCGCCGTGCGGGTTTGTAGGTATTAAGTTAATCCCTGATGTGAACTCTATTAAATCAGCTGATAAGATAGTTTTTCGAGTTTTGTTTTCTTTGCGCTTTTTCATGTAATTAGCGAAATAATTAATTTTTATCTTAAAATCTTATTGGGTTATAAAAGTATAGCAATTATGATCGGTCTAAAGTGAAAAAAACTACAAATATATTTTTTAAATCATGAAAAAGCCGACGAAAAATTCCACCACTGGGAGTTCAGAATCATGTACTGGATCCATGGTACTCGTTTGTGCGTCGATGTCAGAATTTATAATATTATCATTTTCATATCTAAAAACCAAAAATATTTTTTTTTATATTTTTTACAATAACAATATCATAAGTTTGTCAGGACTCAGGGATTACTTTTATATAAAATATTACAATGCTGCTATATCAACGTTTGTTTATGTATGTATGTATTTGTGTATTTACCTAGTTAAGTGTATTGTAGTAATAATATTTGCACCAACGACAGTCCCATTTGTGGTTCGGGAGAATCTGTCCATTCTTTGGTTGCCTGGAAGAGATATTATTAGCGATAAGGCCGCCCATTGTATGTATTTTTTTTTGTGTTTAATGTTTTTGCTCGATGTTTGATTGGTGTACAATACAAGAATATATAAATAAATACATCTACACACACAACACATAATAAAAACCTTTTTTTTGGTATAAATATTCAATAAATTGTCCTATTCGTTTAAATATTATTTGCAAAGATTTTTACTTTAAATTATATGAAACAACAAAAATGTTTTGTCTTAATTAGGATTCGAACCCACAATCGCACGCATTTGACAGCACCATTGTTAAGTGCGGCCGCTAACTTAACTTCAACTACAGTAACGAAATTTTGCATTATTTTAAAGAAAGACGAACACTGCGATGAAAAAACGGTTTGCTAATAGTCTAAAATCTTTAATTCTTCGTAGAGATATACAGCATGCGGTTAATTGATTGAAATATAACACACACGGATATAAAATAATGCGTTATTTTTATTATTACGTTATTCCTGTGGGATCGAAACTTGTGCGAGTGAAAACGCGGCGCGTAATTAGTTTTCCATATTATCTGTACCTGACGACAACACATCAAGCTACTAGGTCCAATCTGTCAGATTTTTTTATTACATTTTACACTTCATCTGTAAGGTTGATTGGGAGTATTCGAGAGTTTCGGGTCTGCTGTCGTCCGTACACAAATAAAACGCAACATGCAAAAATAAAAACAAAGTTTTATTAATAAAAATAGTAGCAATGCGTAACAATATCACCAGTCTTAGCTAAGACCCCGAGGTAATCATCGAGACACTGTGGTTGTTGCTATATTTACATAATACTATTAGCGTTTATCTCGTTTAATACTAATTGTGACGTATGGCAGGTGGGTTCACTTGATGAACTTAAGGCCGAGCGCTTCGCTCATGAAGCACAGGATGTCAGTGTGCTCCTCGATCTGAAATATACATATTACAATAGTATGTGGCTTTTATTATTGTATGTCGTGGATGGCGGTGTCATTTCGATGGGAGTTACTCATTTGACTTCTGTGATAGTGGGGGAAACGCTGTGACGTTATTTTGTGATGGCGGCACATGGACAGTCGTTTCTGAAAGTGGGGACTGACTTCGCTTTGAGCCGCGGACCAGGGCACATCTCCGAGACGAAACTCTCGTTTTGCCTATTTGAATTGTTATTGTCAAGATTGGAGGGTATATCTACACTTCGTGCTTCAATTCGGCTGAGCTACTGAAGGCGGGTGGTGAACCGATCCTTAGGGCCCTTCAGAAGTTATTTAATTCCGTCATAGTCAAGGGAAAAACGCCACAGGCATGGCACAGAGGTGCGGTGGTACTCTTTTTCAAAAAGGGTGACAACACCCTTTTGAAAAACTACAGACCCATCTCACTTCTGAGTCATGTCTATAAGTTGTTTTCGGGAGTCCTCACGAATCGTCTCGCCTGCAGGTTTGACGACTTCCAGCCTCCCGAACAAGCCGATTTCCGAAAGGGCTTCAGCACAGTAGACCACATACATACGCTGCGGCAGGTTATACAGAAGGCCGAGGAGTATAACCTACCCCTTTGCTTGGCGTTTGTGGACAACGAAAAAGCCTTTGATTCGATTGAGACCTGGGCTATACTGCAGTCTCTCCAGCGGTGCCAAGTAGACTATCGGTATATTGAAGCGCTGAAGGGTTTGTACGGAAACGCCACCATGTCAGTCCGAATACAGGACCAGACCTCGAAACCTATACCTCTGCAGCGTGGTGGCAGACAGGGAGATGTTATCTCCCCGAAACTGTTCACCGCTGCTTTGGAGGATGTCTTCAAGGTTCTGGACTGGAAAGGACTGGGCATCAACATCAATGGCGAGTACATGACACACGTTGTGCTAAAAGTTCGTAATCTGCTAAATTCATAACGATCGATCAATTATCGGTATGTCGCCTCGTAATGGAAGATTTCCGTATTGCCATTATTATAAAACTCTTTAAAAGAATGATTGTTGAAAAACTACCTACTCAATTTGAACATTTATTAATATGGAATGGAGTGTCAGTTATTGACCAATGTAAAGTCAGAATGACTATTTTGTTAGGAGATTACGAAACTTTACTTGTCAAAATCGATAATTATGAGATCACTAATCGACCATTCACAATTTTCCACTCACAATTTTCGCGGTAGGTTTTCCGCCGCCGTGTCCGGCCTTAGTGTCGACGCGCGCCAGTAGGGGGCGCTGCTGACTGCTGTCCTTAGCCGCGTGTTGTAGCGCCGCGATGAACTTCAGTGAGTGCAGCGGAACTACACGGTCGTCGTGGTCGGCTGTCAGGACTAACGTCGCAGGGTACTCTGTACCTGGATATAATTTAATACTGTTACAATATCTGAACGTAAATAAAATATTATTATAAACTAGTGTTTGACCGCCTTCCCACCTGATAGCAAGCAGTGATGCAATCGTTGATGGTAAAGTGTGCTAGTTTGTTAAGAATCATTTCACTAAAAAAATAAGTGAATAGAAAGGAAGACGGCAGTTGAGCGAGGTGATGCAATGTTTAAGCACGACCAACGATGCTGTAAGGGAGATTGATCTGGAGATTCTTCACGACCGAACTCCCGACACAACAACATTTACCGCATCGTACCTGGCACACATCACAACACAACTGCTCAGACCCGTCCTCCATCCTAGATTGAACATGTGTTTAGTACGACCAGAGTATAAGTTTGTTTTAAATAATAATAGTTACCATTTTGTGGTTTATGTATGTTGTGTAGCGGTGAGTATTTGAGCAGGTATTCGAATTGCGTCTTGTTGTCAGAGCTGCCGTAGTCTGAGACCCACGCGTGGCCGATCGTGAACTTCTGGAACCTTAGCATGTCCAGCACTCTGGAATTGGTAACATTGGATGATATTAAAAACACGAACTAAACACGGAAGCTCTTATTTTTACCCAATGGATCACCACTGTTGATTGCGGCATCAGTGACATTCATCATATTCAGTGGAATTCATTAGGTCACCAAAAATTCATGCAAAGCCGCTGTAAAAAAAGGATAGTTATTCGTCCTGTATAGCTCCATTCTGAGGCTGACACTAGAACCATGATGGGTTTTAACAAGTCTTAGTAAACCCCAGTTTAAACATATGCCAAATTAATATTGTGAGTATTAGGCGCAGGCAGTGTTACGTTTACAACTTCTAGACTATATTTGTGCCAAGCTTGATAAAGAATAGAGGTAAACAAACCAATTTAGGGTTATCACAACTCACGTTTTACAAATCTCCTGTTATTTATCTTATGTTTATGAAAACCCTGTCCGACCCGTGAAGGTGTTGTTAGGTATCGATAACTGATTCTACTAATGCATACAAAACCAGGCTAAACTTAAAAAAAAATCCCCCTAGAAAAATAAATATTATTTCGCAAGAGGTAACTTAATAAATACGCGTTAACCACCCTTCGCCAGCCGCCCGCGGGGGGCGGGCGGCAGGGCACGCGGCACGTGGTCGCTTCGCTATTCGCTCATAATAATACTGTTGTTGTCACGTTTTAAAAATTACCAAATTTCGGGGAAATTGGAATTAATTCGCGGGAAAAAAAGATTATTTCAAAATTCATTTGTATTGGTACTATGATGAATACGTAAAATTTTATATTATATTTGGTCATGTGTTTACCGAACCTTTATTATCCTTATGGGTCGGACAGGGTTTTCTTAACATACTGTATAGGCCGAAGCACATAACCCCGGTTATGTGCTTCGGCCTATATATTGGCAAATTTAAGATTAGTATTTATTTCAATATAATGTTATCAATGGCCCACTAAAGGGCAAAGAACTATTATTGATGTTCCTTGATAAAGCAAAGAAACAATTATTTTACTCACCCAACTTGCACGATTGCCGCTCCATAGAGGTCGGGCCTCTGGTTGATGCAGGCGGCCACTAAGAGGCCTCCGTTAGACCCTCCCTGTATGGTGATGAGTGAGGGACGGGTGTAGTTCTCCTTAATGAGGTACTCTGCGGCTGCTTGGAAGTCATCGAAGACGTTTTGTTTATTGAGAAGGCGACCCGCGTTATGCCATCTCTCGCCGTATTCTCTGGGGGAAATCACAACTGATAAGTGCCCATTTCATCACCAACCTAGCCATTTTCCATTACTTTGGGTCTGCTTTTGTCTTACAGAATGCAGCTATATACCTGTATTTTTTATAATAAGCATCTGTTAAGACGTAGTAATTAAGCGGTGTAACAATGATTAACCTGCCATGAACTTAAATAGACTGTGCTCAAAGGCCTACGACTGGTGACGGGAACCATCTAAACAAACACTACCACACATAGGCATAACAGACAGTCCCATGTGCAGTGATTGAAGAAAGGCTGATGAGACCATTACGGATGTGCTCTCCGAAGGCGTCATGCAGATTAGGTCAGAAACCTTCGCGACATCCACATCTTACACAGATATTCTCAATAAACCAGGAGACTTAATAAATTACTGGAGGGGCTGAGCTGGTTGATATAACCACTGCTGCAGCTGGCCGTCATGGCCCACTAACAATGATCCACTATGTACGCGCCCCAGCACAGCACGCACATTCACCGCGCATCAGTCACGGCTTATACCACAAGAAATCAATCTCCGACCACTCCACAACAAAACTAAGGTACTTACCTTAGGACACAGTGTGTTCCGTCGTACCACCGGAGGGTCAGCGCGCGTGCGCCGACTTATAACGCCGTCCGGATGGCTTCCAAAACACTGATTGTCCAATACCAGTCGACACATTAAAGTTCCTCCAGGAGGACACCAAAGCTCACCAGCATAGGAAACCGTTATTTAGCAGCGTCAATCCACGCCCGACAAACGATCAGCAATGAAACCACGTTTCAGATTCAAATTCAACTCAATTTAAAGACGGCACTGTTACGGTTTATAATTCAAGTAAATACTTCAAACACACGGGCACCAAACGCGAAACCTGTCCAAAACCGCGGCCCGGGACATTTACTTCCCGAAAATCAATCGTCAATACGTGCCCCGCACGCGCGATGATTTCCCAGGACTTTTAGAAACGGTCTGTCCAAACGTTCTCTCGAAAACGTTGTGTCATAGCGCGTCACCGATCACCACAGATTATAATAATTACGCTCGCCCGTACCGGTCGCGCCATCTATCAAACTCGACTAACAACAATCGGACTCGACCGATAAACGAGCGCAAACACACTAGAAGGACTAAGAGCGGATACCGAAACCTTTAACATAGAACATAAATAAATATATACGGACAAATCACACAGATTGAGCTAGCCCCAAAGTAAGTTCGAGACTTGTGTTATGGGATACTAACTCAAAGACAGGCGCGTGCGCTCCTTACAAGCAGAAAAGCTCTGCATACCCTAATAGTCTTCTAAAATTATAATATACTGTAAAATAATTTATATACTACAAAGTTAAAACTAAAAGACTTTGTTAATCAGTTATTGATAACACTGCCATCTATTGGGCCTAGTGCTAACGAGACACATTAGTTGCCTTAGGCGCGACACCCGCGCCTCTTACGGCGTAAGCATAAACAAAATGTGCCTCTTCCGTATCTGTCTGTGTATAAAATTATTTGCTTGTGTGCCTAAACTATTGTGTACGTGTGCGTGAAATTTCTTTGGGTTTAAAGCCCATGATAAGCAGAGCTTCTAATAATGCGACGAATTTAAGAAGTTCAGAAATATAGCATGATTGTTGTTCGTTCAAATACCTTTTTATTTTAGCAGCTTATGTTGTTTCATTATTGGTGTATGGGTTAAATATGTATTGATTGTTTTAAGCGGAATTGAATATTCATTTATTTTAGAGTTTTTGGTTTAACACAAAAGAAAGGTTGTCTTTATAAAAAGTATTATGATAATTATATGTGGTTAGCAGGTTGTGTAGTGTGTACAAATAAATTGTTTTGTTTCTCGTATAGGTATATTATTTTAAAACACGGCTTTGACAGTTCGACGTTATAAAAACTTAAAAGACCTTAAGTTTTTCAACCTACTTGCTTTTGAATTTCAATACTATACTTTATGTTGTAATAATTTTCCTGAAGTTTACAAATTAGCAAAATTTAATAGTTATGATTCCAATGAGTAGTGCATTACGCATATTTATGAAAAGCCAAAGCAGACTCATAGATTTGTCTATCTGTCCATTTTAAAAGAACTTTTAGCGATTTCAAAACGATCTTATATATATGTGATTTTTACAGAGTTATTTAAAAATAGATAGGCGCGTTGATTTAATTTATAGATAGTGAAATATTTTTTTTTAGTTTTTTGAGAAATAAATTATTACTTATTTACAGTTGAGTTAGTAATACCATTTCATTGTATTTTGACAGCCTACATGGCGTAGCGGTAGCGAACGCGGTCGCTGCGTAAGGAGGCGCGGGTTCGATCCTCGCGCAGTGTAAGTATTTGTATGCATGAATATGAATATTTGCACTGGTCTGGTCGTATCTCGGAAAGCACGTTAAGCCGTTGGTTTCGGTTGCCATGCGAACATCTAGTGGCAGTCGTTACGGGTTGTTGGAGCCCACAAAAGTCCAACAATTGGTCTAACTTCAATGCTTCGATATTGCCTTCGCGTTGTGGAGGTCAGACGGCAGTCGCTTCACGGAAATTGTCGAAATTTCGCCAAAATCAGCAATTAGACTGGAAAAGCGGACCCCAGATTCCAAAGCTTTGGATGCGACTGGTATTAACCCTGAGATGATGATGATTTCATTGTATTCATTTGGGCAAATAAAAAATACCTAATACCCCACGTATATCATTTATTTGACTTGTTCTTATCATCAATCACATACTTAGATGTTCATTGTAGCCACGCACAAACATCAATTCAATGTTGACATGCGAAAAAGTACGCGACTATGTTAAATTGAAACTACGTCTAAGTTACGTTTTTTAAGTTTTACCATATATAAGCACAGAGATTTGGATAGTAGGTATATTTATGCATACCCCCAATAAAATCTTTGTGCACGCCCCTGCTCAAAGATACCATATTTATAATAGATACATATATGTATAGTTAAACATCCAAGGCCCATTCCCGTTAATCTTAGACGTCTTGTCGAGGATTATTTCAGGGACCGGAGCGTAGTCGTGCGCTACGCGGGGAAGACGATGCGGAAGCCTCAGTCCAAGGGCTGTGTCCAAGGCTCCATCGGTGGGCCTCTCTTCTGGAACATGCTGCTGGACCCTCTGCTGGACAACCTGGATGCGCTGGGCGCGTACGTGCAGGCGTTCGCGGATGATATCGTGTTGGTGTTCTCTGGGCACACGGCGCTCGGGATCCAGCGGGATGCCAATGCCGCTTTAGCCTGTGTGCACGAGTGGGGTGTCGTGAATAAGCTGCGCTTCTCCGCCGAAAAAACTCAGGCGATGGTTGTCACGCGCAAGCTTAAATATGACACTCCGGTCGTGCAGATGGGTGGCGTTGACATCTCGATGGTGACCGAGCTCAAGATCCTCGGAGTCTTCGTCGACAGTAAGTTGACCTTCAACAAGCATATTTCATATGCTTGTTGCAAGGCAACTAACCTGTATAGGAAACTGTCGGCGATGGCTCGGGTGGATTGGGGCTTGTGTCCGGAGATCATCAGGACGATACACCGCGGTGGTCGAACCCACCATCCTGTACGGCGCGAGTTCCTGGGCGAAAGCCGCCGAGAAGATCTCTGTGCAAAGAAGCTTTGCTACCGTCCAAAGGGGCTTTGCACAGAAGATCGCCAAGTCACATCGTACGGTGTCGCTCAATGCAGCACTCACGCTGTCGGGTCTCCTCCCGCTCGATCTTCGAGTGTTGGAGGTCGCCCGGCTGTTTGAGTGCAAACGGGGACGTCCGATAGAAGAGCTGGAATCCCGCGAACTGGAGGAGCGTAGGGCCTTCACGGAGGCCCCTCACCCCGCCAGTGAGCCAGATGTTGATTACCAGTGTCTGGAGAATATGCTTCCCGAAACTGTGGCTCAGCTACAGCTCCCCGCTCATCTGATTTACACAGACGGTAGTAAATCGGATGAAGGGGTCGGGGCGGCATATTCATACTGGCGGGATGGGTCCGAGATTCGGACCAAGCGAATGAGGCTGGAGCCGATGTGTACAGTCTTTCAGGCGGAGCTGCTCGCAATAGCCAGGGCTACGGACCTGGTTGTCCTGAGAGGCTTCGACTGCGCGGCGGTGCTCAGCGACTCTCGATCCTCGCTCGACTTGATCCGAAACCCGGAAACGCACCATCCCCTTGCTACCCATATTCGTAAGAATATTAGGGAGCAAGAGGGGAGTGGTAAAGTCCTCCGGTTCTTCTGGGTGAAAGCTCATGTCGGGATCCCCGGCAATGAGCACGCCGACGAACTGGCTAGGCAGGCGGCGGCCCAGTACAGGGTCGCCCCAGCGTATGACAGGTGTCCAGTCTCTTACGTCAAGCGACGTTTGAGAGAGGGCACAGTAGCTGTCTGGAACGGGAGGTACACCGGCGGGGCCACGGCTGGGGTCACGCGGATGTTCTTCCCCGATGTGGTGCGCGCGCGCAAGGTCCTGAAGTGACTCGACAGGACGTCTATTTGGGCGCAGATCTTGACGGGTCACGGCGGCTTCGCCGCGTACCTACATAGATTCAAGCTGAAAGACAGCCAGGCCTGTGTGTGTGACACACAGGCAACTGAGACCATCCAGCACCTCCTGTTCGAGTGTCCGAGGCACAACCGCGACAGATACGACCTGGAAGTAAGTACTGGTAGATTATTGACAGAAACAACTATTGCCGACCTTATGGCGGACAAACACTCCAGGCCGTCTCTGGAGCGGTTTTGCCTCAAAGTTGCTAAAATAGCTATACAACGGAACAAAACAAGGGGCGGTGCAACGGGCACCCCGTCGGCAAGATGATTTGGTAGTGATATTGTAAATAAATAAATATATAAATAGAAATTGTAATGTAAGAATGTTTTAAAATAAAAAGATATTACGAAGACAAAGTGGGAAAAGAGCAGCCCAAAAAGAGAGCCAATGCCACAAAAAAGCCATTCAGTGGAAAAAAATGAATTGGCGGATATCTAATATGCTAACAAGGATTCTTGCCACGCAAGAAGTAGGGACGACAACGCCCTGTGATGACGGGTGTCTTAAAAAAAAAAAAAAAACATCCAAGGCCCAGGCCAATCAGAAACGATCGTTTTCTATCATGACATGGCCGGGAATCGAACCCGGGGCCTCCACGTCGTAGGCAGGCGTGTTGACCGTTGCACTACGAAGGACGTCAAAATGCACGCGTGTTTCCCTCACGTGTCTGCACGCGAGTATTGAAACTTCTTATCAGTGTAGCTACCATCAGTAGGCCTAGTATGAGTTTTCAATACGAAACTCGATCGTCGATAACGACCGCGTTTGGCGCTCTCATTGGTTGTGAGTTCTTACGACCTTGAAGCGGGCCAATCGCTGAGACAAACGCGCTCGATATCGACGAACAAATTTCGTAATGAAAACTTATACTAGGCCTACAGTTATCATTACGAGACTCGATCATACGCATTGACCGCGTTTGGCGCTCTCATTGGTCGAGAATTCTTACAACCTTGAAGCGGGCTAATCGATGAGTCAAACGCGCTCGATATCGATGAACGAGTCTTCGTAATGAAAACTCATGGTAACCACACAGGACATGCTCTATGAACATTAGTTGCTACATGCAATCAATCTGTCGGGAAGAAATGCGATATCATCCACCATGCGGGCCTAGGGCGGGGTGATTAACGTCACTTATCTCCGATCTTTTGTTTTGAAGGTGTGCTTTGTGTTTGTGCTGCCAACTATTACTGATAGAAAGTATATTTTATGTATGTCTTACCCTCCACCACGGATGTTGGGTATGGCGACGATCCCGTTAAAGTGTTGCATGAAGACAAGTCGCGTGACGCTGAAGCTCGGCTGGATGTTAATGTTGAAGCCGCCGTAACCATAGATCAGAGCCGGGTTGGACCCGTCGTGGCGTAGACCCTGTAGTAAATAAGCAAAAGAACCATTTATGTACTTGACCATACATTTACATAGTATTAGAGATGAACTATTTTAAAAATGAACGCCACTCCACTGATTGTTGCATACACAACTCAAATATTTGTATCGCATTATAGCGATTTTGTATTATTATTATGAGCGAATTATTTTATGTATCGCATTATAGCGATTTTGTATTATTATTATGAGCGAATTATTATTATTATGAGCGAAAAAGTATTATTATGAGCGAATAGCGATGCGACCACGTGCCGCGTGGCCTGCCGCCCACCGCCCGCGGAAGGGTGGTCAACGCACATTTATTAAGTTCAACAACACCTTCAGGGGTCGGACAGGGTTTTCTGATATGACTTGATTACTTAAATAACTGGATCAAATTTGATACTTATAAGGTAGATAGATATACGTCGCCTCAAGTACTAGTAGTAATGAAATTATTAATTACCTTTTTGGAGACAATAAACATGGGAACTTTAGTGCCATCTTTGCTAGTGTAGAATATCTGCTTGGCCTCGTACTGCGACGCGTCAAACTCTTTTACTTTCACCTCTCTGAACACCTGGAAATTTACAGAAAAAATATTAGTTTGGATAGTTAAGCATTAGGTTGTTGGAACAATTTTTGATTTGTTGATTAGGTCAATAAAACATTCAAAAGTTTTAGTTCGTTCAAATATTTGGAACTACAATTTCCACTGAAGTGGAAAAATGTCGACTAACTTTTGGAGGCCACTATACAGTATGTTAAGAAAACCTTGTCGGGTCGGACAGGGTTTTAATAAGGATAATAAAGTTTAGGTAAACACATGACCAAATATAATATAAAATTTTACGCAATCATCATAGTACCAATACAAATGAATTTTGAAATAATCTTTTTTTCCCGCGAATTAATTCCAACTTCCCCGAAATTTGGTAATATATTTTTTTTTTTAATAGTTATAAATTAGCACTAATACTACTAGCAGTAATTTTTTAAAAAGTGACACCGGTATTATTATGAGCGAATAGCGATGCGACGACGTGCCGCGTGACTTGCCGCCCGCCGCCCGCGGAAGGGTGGTCAACGCACATTTATTAAGTTACCTCTTTTTGCGAAATAATATTAATTTTTTTAGGCGGATTTTTTTTTAAGTTTAGCCCGGTTTTGTATGCATTAGTAGAATCAGTTATCGATACCTAACAACACCTTCAGGGGTCGGACAGGGTTTTCTTAACATACTGTATATGCAGGTAGGTTAGTCATTGAGTAAAACAGAAAACCCTGTCCGGTCCGTGCAGGTATTGTTAGGTATCGATAACTGATTCTACAAATGCTTACAAAGCATGGCTAAACTTAAAAAAAAATCTAAAAAAATATTATTTCTCAAAACGAGGTAATACATGCGCGGGCGAAAGGGGGCAGAGCACGCGGCACCCGGTCGCATCGCTATTAGCTCATAATAATATCGTCAAAAATTGTGTTGTCACTTATTAAAAAATTAACAAATTCTGGGGAAGTAAAGAATTAATTGCGAAAAAAAAATATTTCAAAATTCATTAGGTATGTATGCAAAGATGTAAAGAAGTTATATAATCATCATAGTAACATATGATGATTATATAACTTCTTTATATATTTTATAAACTTTTTTCCTCCTAAAGGCACCCGATCTCTGGAGAGAGAGGACGGCAAGTGTGGGATTTTTACCTAACTAACACCACCCTGGTGATCAACGTCAGACAATATGGGGATCTCGGTTCCTCCTAAAAGACTAGATAATATGCCCTGCTCCATTTTATTTAAGTAAAACAACAAAGAAACAATCACTCACAGTAGGCGTGTAAGGTTTCTTGGTGAAGTCCACGTGGTAGATGACACCGGGAGACAGGAATGACATGAAGTGGTAGAAAATCTCTGAATGTTCCTTCTTGCCTGAGAACCCGACTACAGAACCCACGTCCAAAGCGAATGTTTGCAGTAGCTCGCCGGAATTCATGTTGTGTAGTTGAAGAACACTCTAGAAAGAAATGAACGAAATATACTTATACCTATTGTTTTTCAAATAATATCAAAATGGATATTTAGTCTAAAGACTAGCTGCACCCCGCGATTTCACTCGTGTAAGTTTAGATCCCGTGAAAATATCGGGATAAAAAGTATCCTATGTTATATTACTGGTTTTAAACTACCTGTTTACTAAATTTTATCCAAATCCGTTCAGTAGTTTTGCGTGAAAGCGGAAAAATCTTTCACATTTATAATCATCGTCATCATCATCTCAGCGTTTATCCCGGTTGCATCCGCGGTTTTCGCGTTGTACATTTATAATATTGATAATGATTTATGACAGGGAGGGATAAACACTAATTAGTGTGCCATTCATATCTAATCCATTTGTTTTTTGTTGTTTGTCAGCTATGGTGCAAATATTAAATTTTAACCTACCCAATGTTACTATTATAATTAGATACATTAAAAAAAAAATAGCTATCGTAGGACTGACCGACAGAAGTGAAAACTGAAATCATTTAATAAACACAGAATAGATTACAAAAGTAAAAAACAAACACGTTTGCGGGTTGCTTTTTTCCCCCATTCAACAGAAGTACTCAATGTCGTTAAAGAACATTTTACTTTAAAAATAACTTATCATAGCAATAAGAAATAAGATATCAGGGTCTAGGATTTATAGGAACCAATTATTAATCAATTCATGACAAAGTAATACGTCAAATCAAGAGATCATTTAAAATAATTGAGAGATTTGTTCAATTAAAATGAAATAAAGGAAGTTTGAATGTTTCAATTTTGTATTTGTTATTTTTTTGATGAAAGATAGAAATAGCAATAAATACATATTTGTTCAGAGTCTTGAGGCTGAACATACTTAAAATAGGGACATTTCATAAAATCCTGGCTCAACCAAATGGCAATGATGCGAAGATATAAATGTGTATTTAAGGCACGCATTGCGATTATAAATGTCCCTAAACAAAAAAGAATAATAATAAATCTTATTTCATTAATATAGCAATCATCAGTTTTGCCATGGGTAAGGATATTACCCAGTAATGGGTTGTAGAGGTCAGATAGGCCGTTGCTCCACGGAAAATACTGGTATTTTCTAGGCTAACTGCAACCGACCCTGACCCCCATAGTGGGAAAGGCTAAGAAAATCTCAATGATTTAACATAAATAAAGTTTGACAGCCTCCGAAGCGTAGCGGTAGCGAATGCGGCCGCTGCACAAGCAGGCGCGGGTTCGATCCCCGCGCAGTGCAAATATTTGTATGCATGAATATGAATATTTGCACTGATCTGATCGTGCCTCGGAAAGTACGTTAAGCCGTTGGTCCCGGTTGCCATACGAACATCTAATGGCAGTCGTTACGGTGTCGTAAAGGTGTCTAACTGTAATGCTTCGATATCGCCTTGGGGTTGTGGAGGTCAGACGACAGTAGCTTCACGGAAAATATCGAAGTTTAGCCAAAATCAGCAGTTAGACTGGTAAAGCGGATCCCGGACTGCCAATGCTGAAAAAGCTTCGGATGCGACTAGGATTAACGCTGAGCTGATGATGATGACTTTCTCGTAGTGTTAAGAATCATAACGATGTCCCATATAAGGCAGTTTGTACATTGAGGCTGCACAATCCGGAAGTTCGATCTATTTTTAATTCTGTTTGCGATATCAATTACTGTTTGACAAGTAGTACAAACTAGAGAAGGAATGAAAAAGGATTGTACCTTCACATCTCTGACATAGTGAATGACTAGCTTGTCATTATCTACCGCTGATGCCCAATCCAAAACGTCGCTAGGATGTTCCTGTAACAAAGACAAGGTGTTAAAACTAAACATAACCTTATATAACTAAACACTAGGTTCAATTTGCAATGTTGTACACAGGTACAAGATGCCAGTTTATAACTCTAGAAATAAGGTTCAGTTTCCGTTGTTTTATAGCAAACAAAATGACTGAATATTATTTTAAACTCTTTTTCTTTATCAATATAAACTAGCGCTTGACCGCAATCACGCCTGATGGTATGCAGCGATGTAATCGTTGATGGTAAATGGTTTATTAAGAGTATATTCACTCAAAAACAAACTTAACAGAAGTGAACAGGAAGGAAGACGGCAGTTGAGCGAAGTGGTGCAATGTTAAAACCAACAACATGACCAACGATGTTGCGCCAGAGGGAGATTGATCTGGAGACCCTCCACGATCAAATTCCCGATAAACAATATTTGGCGCACCGTACCCGGCACACATCGCAACACGACTGCTAAGACCCATTCTCTGTACGGCTTCACCAGACATCATGCCGGAACACGACGAATCGCTTGGCGGCAAGACTTTGTCTGGTGGGTGGTAACTCCTGCCGGCAGCCGATGTTATGGCCTACCTACAAAGAAAAAAGTATTAATTTATATAATTTACTTACAGGTATGAGAGTCTCCCAGTTTTCTTCGGCGGGGTTGTGCAGATCTATCTTGACAAGTCTGTAGTTCGGTGCGTTCTTGTTGGTACGGAATATGCACACAGAGCCTTCATTTGTTACATACTGAAAAATTAATAACATTAATTATAGTGTTATTAAATATTTTTAAACACTGAAGTATTCCTAATTAATGGGATCGCCATTTAATCTACTAGCCTGTATTATCCCAAACGAAGTTTAAGTTAAGGAAACTAGAAACAATTGTTCAGTTTATTTGTGTGTGTGGCTACCATGAGTTTTCATTACGAAGACGATCATCGATATCGACTGCGTTTGACTCAACCAACCAATGAGAGCGCCAAACGCGGTCAACGCGTGTGACAGAGTCTCGTAATGATAACCACACTGATCAAACCATAGATCAGTGTATCTGCTTGACAACTCTCAGTGAAAGCTGATGTCGAGCACTTTTGATTCAAGATGACGAAATCCATCGCTAATAGAAGTTGACGTTTAAGCCCTTCGCACACTACAAACTTTCTATTCGCCGATAGTTTGGTCGGGCTTATAATCAGTATGAAGATGTATGCAAGTTCGCATACTAAAACGATTCGGTATCGGCCGATAAATAAGTTTGATGGGTTACTCAACTGCGTTCAAACTAAACTATCGGCAAACTATCGGCCGGCTGCTATATCAGTATGGAGCTCCTCGCAAGCGCGCACACTGACCGATTGTTTAGTCGGCCGACTCGACAGATGGTTCATTTCGCTCCGAGTTTTGACGCCGGATGGTCGTCCATATACTTTTTTCATTAAGTCGCTGCCCAATTAGGTATTTGACTAAAAAAAAAAAAAACTAATTGTCCGTCAGTCAGATTTCTAAAAAATACTAGACACGTGTTTTTTCTTTTTTCATATACACAAAAAACGAAGACACAATGCGTTGAAAACTAGTGTGTCGTCACTGCACGTTACACTTTTTAGCGACCAGTGACGTCACCAGCCACCACTCTTGATCTTTGATGCGTTTTATATTTGTCAATTTTTATTGTTTTGATAAAACAAAAAATACGTGTCTAGTATTTTTCGGAAATCTGACTGACGGACTAATTAGTTTTTTTTAGTCAAATACCCTATTATACTGAATCTATTTAATATTTCTGGACAATATATATACAATATAATATTTATAGACAATACTTTACTACCAGTAACTTTCATTATACGACCGCTCTTATCAACGGCACCTTAGAAACTGAAAATAGTCGGCCGACAGTTGTCTAGTCTGCGCACTCACCCACCACCAACTCAACTGTAGGCCTAGTATGAGTTTTCAATACGAAACTCGTTCGATCGTATCGAGCGCGTTTGGCGCTCTTATTGGTTGAGAGTTCTTACGACCTTGAAGCGGGCCAATCGCTGAGACAAACGCGCTCGATATCGGCGAACGAGTTTCGTAATGAAAACTCATACTAGGCCTACTGTTTAGTTGGTGCAGTGTGCGCGCTAACTCCCTACCTCCGCCGCATAGTAGGGGCTTATCTGGAGGACAGATGCGTCATCTATCGGGGACGTGACGGTGCCGGTCGGCACCAAATGTCGTGCGGTGTTCCACAGGGATCGGTCTTGGGACCGCTCCTGTGGAACATCGGCTACGACTGGGTGCTGAGAGGCGAGCTCCCGTCGGGCGCCGACTTGACGTGTTATGCGGACGACACGCTTGTCACTGCCCGGGGGAGCTCGTACAGGGAAGCGACGTTGATAGCCACGGCTGCGGTGTCACAGGTGGTGAACCGCATCCGGCGCCTGGGCCTGGAGGTGGCCCTTGACAAGTCGGAGGCCATGGTTTTCCATGGCCCCCGGCGTGCGCCGGCGCCGGGATCACATATCGTGGTCAGTGGTGCCCGGATAGCTGTCGAGTTCACCATGAAGTACCTGGGATTGGTGCTCGACAGCCGGTGGGATTTCGGACCCCACTTCCGGCGGCTGGCGCCCAAGCTGATGGGTGCAGCGGGCGCACTATCAACGTTTCTTCCCAACATGGGGGGCCCGAGCGCCGCCTGTAGGCGGTTGTACGTGGGAATCGTGCGGTCCATGGCCCTGTGTGGGGCCCCTGTGTGGGCGATGGACCTGACGGCCTGAACACTCGCCATTCTGCGCAAGCCGCAGAGGGCGATGGCCGTCAGGGTCGTCCGCGGGTATCGCACGATATCCTACGAGGCGGCTTGCGTCCTGGCCGGATCCCCGCCCTGGGACCTAGAGGCGAAAGTACTCGCGTCATTGTACCGATGGCGCGAGGAAGAGCGGACACGGGGCTCCAGTCCGGTGCAGCGGCAGATCGAGCTGCGCCGAGAGGAGCTCCGTCAGGTCCTGGTGGCGGACTGGCGGCAGAGGCTTATGCGCCCTACCGCCGGCCTCGCTACCGTCGAGGCGATCCGGCCAGTACTCGACGACTGGCTCGGGAGGAGGCACGGCTCCCTGTCGTTCAGGGTGACGCAGGTACTGTCGGGGCATGGCTGCTTCGGCAAGTACCTGCGTCGCTTAGGCAGGGAGCCAGACGCTCGGTGCCACCACTGCGTCCAATGCGGGGAGGACACGGCGCAGCACACGCTCTCCGAGTGTGTGGCTTGGGAGGAGCAGCGCCGTGTCCTCACAAACGAAGTAGGAGGCGACCTGACGCTGCCGGCAGTAGTGCGGTGCGGGCGGACGCGGTGGTGTCCTTCTGCGAGGACGTGATGTCGCAGAAGGAAGCGCGCGCGCCTTTGAGGCGATGCACGGGGTAGTTTAACACCCCACTACCCCGTGCAGGAGACGAGGCCCGGACAGACCGGGCCAGCACGAGGGTGTGGGGCCGTGGAAGAATTTAGACTCCCGCGGCCCCACGCGCGCTCGTGATAGAAGACACACCGGGGTGGTTTTAGTCAGTAAAAGTCTGACATACCCCGTCGCCCACCCCAGGGCGGCGGGCATCCTATGAGGATTTCCAAACCGGCAAAAAAAAAAAAAAAAAGTGTGCGCGCTAACAGCCCCGTAATAAAAATAAGCAAACATACATCCACGGTAACTTCCGCTTTTATTATATGTATTAGTATCGAGTAGGATTCCTTTATCATCATTCAAGATTATGGTCAGTCTTTCGAGTGGGTCTTACCTCGTAATCCGCCTCGAAATTGTGCACGATCTGTGTGAGACTTAACTTGCCGTTGATCTCGGGTTGTTTGCTGAGGTCTGCGTAGAATAGCAGGTTGTCGCGGCAGTCCTTCACTGGAGACACAATAAGATACCTACCGCAGTCTGTCACCTCCGCGCCGCTGTAACAACGGGAATACTTATGTGTTGGAAATCATTATATCGTTGTACAAAAATCCTTTGCCGCATAATCAAAATCGGAACTAACGCCACAATCTTGTTTTTTTTTTTTTTAATACATCATCATCATCTCAGCGTTATTCCCCGTCGCATCCGAAGCTTTTCAGCTTTGGAGTCTGGGGTCCGCTGTACCAGTCTAACTGCTGATTTTGGCCAAACTTCGATATTTTCCGTGAAGCGACTGCCGTCTGACCTTCACAACCCCAAGGCGATATCGAAGCATTGCAGTAAGACCAATTGTTGGACTTTTGAGGGCTCGAACAACCCGTAACGACTGCCATTAGTTGTTCGTATGGCAACCGGGACCAACGGCTTAACGTGCTTTCCGAGGCACGACCAGACCAGTGCAAATATTCATATTCATTCATGCAAATATTTGCACATTTTTTTTTAAATACAATACCCCATAATATAATCTCAAATGGTTACCAACAGGTAAAGTACGTCTTCACGTCAAAGTACGCTGAAGATATTTGATTTTCGTCGTTTTGGCGCTGATAGCAATGTACCTACATATTTTTGACAGCGAGTTTTACATGATACGCATACTTTCAGGATAAAGATTAATTTAAAATAAATCAAATACACATAAGTGCGGTGAGTGTATGTGAGTGAAAAAGTAGCTTGTATGTAGGTGTGATTGAGATTACATGAATGAGAGGCAGGAGTGCCAAGGTTTCAGAGGTATACAGTATGTTAAGAAAACCCTGTCCAACCCGTGAAGGTGTTGTTAGGTATCGATAACTGATTCTACTAATGGATACAAATCCGGGCTAAACTTTAAAAAAAAAATCCCCCTAAAAAAATAAATATTATTTCGCAAAAAGTGGTAACTTAATAAATGGGCGTTCAACCTTCCGCGGGCGGCGGGGGACAGGGCACTAGGCACGTGGTCGCATCGCTATTCGCTCATAATATTTCTGGTTTTGTCACTTTTAAAAACTAAAAATTAGCAAATTTCGGGCAAGTTGGAATTAATTCGCGGGAAAAAAAGATTATTTCAAAATTCATTTGTATTGGTACTATGATGATTACGTAAAATTTTATATTATATTTGGTCATGTGTTTACCTAACCTTTATTATCCTTATGGGTCGGACAGGGTTTTCTTAACATACTATATTTTTTAATGAAAATAAAAATACTGGGTATGATGTTTTTGGTATTATTTCAAACACTTCTAGAACTATGTGCCTACCAAAGTACGTACCTACGCTACAATCTGACTGAGTACTATGTAAATTTTAAACTTGCGAATAAATACGTGTTTTATGTGTAATTGGAAAATTACTCATTACTTCTATACTTGGATATAGCATAATTAAGCAGTTTATTCTTCCGTAATTACTAAAAGCTGTAAGTTTGTTCAAAGTGTCCTAAAAAGCTAAATATCAATGACTTCCATATTTCTACAATGAAATAAAAAATGAATACTACAAAATAGTGAAAAAAAAAAAAAAAACAAGACGTTACGCGCGTTTATCTTCAATGAAGTCCATCTGAGTGTGAATGTCACTGCAGATAAATTGAAAATATTCATTACACTTTGAACAAACATCATGCGTGAAAAGAAAAAACGTCTCAAACGACTGACAACTCATATAATTAACACGGGAAAGTGTGCTTTTAAAACACGAATATAAAAGAAATATTGACGTGTTCTGACATGTCAGTTTCCCCACGATGTTTTCTTTCATTTTCATTTTGAAAAAAATCCTGATAAAATAATGTACAAGCAGTAACACCCAGCGCATACCGCTGGAGGCGCGGCGGAGCGCAATTGAAGATAACAATTTAATATAAACCTTAACTATCTTGACATATGGTCTACAAAAGAAAAATCAAGAAAATGCGCTCCGCCTCGCGCCTCCAGTGGGGTGCGCTGAGCCTAAAGCGACTGTCTGACTCAAACCTATGACTGTCAGTCCCAGTCACCACTGTCCTCACCTGTGCATGTAAATCAGCGTTACGTCGACAAAAATATGAAAATTGTTGGTGATGTTACTAAGAAATTATATTTATTTATGTAAATTACATAGCAATATTCTTCATCTTCATCAACCTTTTTTTTACCATCCCACGGCTGGGCACAGGTCTCCTCTTATACAGAGAAGGATTGAGCGTAATCACCACGCTTGCTCAATGCGGTTTGGTGATTTCAGACTTAAGTCCAGGTTTCCTCAACATTCCTCTCATTAGCAAAACACGTCAATAATAATTAATTATGTTTTAAAACTAGATGACCCCGACGTTTTCTATCAGACTACCCTAAGAACAAACACGGAAACAGGAACCAGCAGAAGTCTGTACTTTAAAAGAGACTGTTACCTCTGAATTTGTATTCGTGTTTGATCTGACCGAGACTATGTAGAGTCATGAGGTCATATAAGAAAGATCATGCAGAGTTGTGTCTGAGACTGTCTTTTGATTAAAGAAACAAATGGTATATTTTCAAACGTACATAGTATAGATTTATCCGTACTAGGGTTTCTGATACCTTTTATAATCCTATAAAAAATATCCTAATGGGCTTAACCGCATTGCATTGTGTGAGCATACTCACATCCTCCACAAAGGCTCCTCGGGGAACTCAACAACTATGACGTCATCAGCTTGAGGGGTGTTCAATCGATGGTAACATAGCTTCTGGTCGCGGTTCACTTCAGTCTCCGAGCCGTCAGTCTTGCCAGCCTGGTCTGGATACCGCTATGAAGGGGAAACTTGAGTTAGATACGTGTCAATCTATAATATAATATATGTCGCGACTTTTAGTTTCAGATAACTTGTAAATATTTTTTTAGAGATTACCTACATGTACTTATATTTTTGAGTTGCATGAATTAAACATAGTTTATGCTTTTTAAAAGAAAATGCTTAATATTTTTTAATCAAAAGAAACAGAATAATGTAAACGACATTAATGGCTCTATCAACAGCTTTTTACATATTTTTATATTATGAATTTAAAACTAGTGTTTGACCGCAATCCCGCCTGATGTTAAGCTATACAATCGTTGATGGTAAAGCACGCTAGTTTATTAAGAGCCTGTTCAGTCTAGCCCTGAAGACACTTAAGACCGCCGCGGGAAAATTGTTCCAGCACCCTAATCGGCGAACACATTTTTGTCAAATGATTGCGACTAGTAGGGATCGTTCAGATCGCCCATTGGTCCGTTCGGCCCGAACGATCCCAACTAGTCGCAATCATTTGACAAAAATGTGTTCGCCGATTAGAGGGCTGTTCTATGTAAATAATAAAATCGTAAACAACTTATGCAAAATATAAATAAATATGTCGTGGATACATATAATCACAGTACAGCGGACAGCGCCATCTAATAGTTTGATTGGTAAATAAATAATCATGTAGTCGGAAATGCGTGTGAGCCCTACCGCTTTCGCTTTCACAAAGACTGATGCCTGAGCCAGGACTGCGGGTTGGTTGAAAGAGAACCCGTGGCCCTGGCGCACAGGCAAGTGAAGGAACACAGATGGATCAGTTTAGTCAGTAAAAGTCTGACACGCCCTTCCGCTCCGCCCAAAGCGGGAGAGGTCATTTGATGATTTCCCATCCAGATAAAAAAAAAAGCCGTACTGCTTGGACATGGTGTGATTGTGGCGACAGAGTGTTGTGAGTTGCGACAGTCTACAGTGGTCGGTCAGTCTTGGCACACAGTATTGTGCGCACGTTGTTTCATAAATACGCGTTTCAATTGATAATAATCGCTAGTTTATTAAAGTTACATTAAATTCAAATTATCTTTTCGTTTGAGTACTCACTACATTGCCCAAACCTACCTAAGCTGTCGGATTGAGGCCAAAACTTGATGTTTCGCATCTCGGTCACTCAGTTATGCGATGTCCTATAATCTAGTTATATTTATTCACTTTTATCCGTCTAGAATTACTACCTACACAAAATTATTTTTTATCCTCAATTTCATACTAACCATACTAGGAAAAATTAACCAAATTACAAAATGCATCACAACAACCACGACAATGACTTTGGAAATAAGCAAACAGATCACGTTTGATCAGCAAGGTAAAGAAACAGGAATATGTAAAGTTTTCCTAGCAAAAAACCGACACTCACCGAATAGAATAACCCTTTGTTGTCCTTGGTCCACGACATTGAAGCGAACTTTACTTTTTTTAGCACCTCTGGGTAATCTTCACCTGAAACATATAATTATTTATTTTTAATAAAATCAAATCAATTAAATTTACTTTTTGCATAAAAACATCATCATTTGCATAAGGGATGCAACAAAAAATAAAAAACTAACATATATCGTAAACATACCATTCTCAAAATATTGTTAAGTATAGAAAAGAAAAAAAAAAACTATTGCGAAGTGAGAAATAACTCAATGAGATTCAGTAGTTGGTGTCTCTCCCCCTTATTCATAAAAGCTGCTTAAAGTTAACTAGTGATTAGCGATTCTTTAAACATACATTTTTGACCCTTTAACGTTATTTAACTTTAATCATCGCTTATGGATAAACCCCTTAAACACTATGGTGTTTATTCATAAAGGATGATTTAATTCAAGTGACGTTAAAAAGTCAAAAATGTATGGTTAAAGAATCGCTAATCACTAGTTAACTTTAAGCAGCGTTTATGAATAAGGCGGTTTATCTTTGGTTTTGTTTAATTTTGCCTTGGGTATCCGAAACTAAAAGTATATTTCACCAAGTCCCTTTTTCCCATTTCTTAGAAGTGTTTAGTACCCACGTCTACAAAACCAGACAATCATACAAATTTGACTACCACTACTTGCTATATTTTAATCATCATAAATTATGTAAACTGAATATGTACAGACGACAGCACGTGAAGCCACTACAATCTGTCAGATTTCCTTATTAGTTTTTCAACTTTATCTCTAAGCATTAAGGCTCAAGGTTGATTGGGACTATCTGACAGTTTGGGGTAGCTTGACCTGGTGTCGTCCGTACATCAAAGCTAACTTATTAACCATAAACTACTCAAGCAACGATAACAATGTATATGGGTATATGGAACTAATGTAAAGACATCTATAATTAAAAAAAAAAAAACACGTTAATCGGCCCAGTAATCTTGAAGAACCGATGTTTTGCTAATCAATTTAATAGTTTAGCAAATTGGCACCTTACGTCAACGCCAAAATGGCAATATTCGAATATTTTGTCATCGATAGTATGAAGTACAGAATACTTGTATGAAAGCCATTTCATACAACTGTCAAACAATGCCTGAATTATGTAGTTATTTTGTGAAATAAATTTTCTTAACTCGTACTAGTAAATTTGCAGATCATCAAAGGATAATACCACGAAATGTGTGGTAGATACCCGCTCCAATAGGAATAATTAGTAAATGGGTGCAAACATAAAGAAGCGGATCCGGAACCGACAGTTCGGTACGAGTCGATGCGGCTAAAATAATCCCACATTAACTTATTTTTTTGCGCTCACGCAAAAGTAAACCGGTAAAGATCTATCCAACGGTGTATAGTATAAATCCATGGATCCATCCATTTCCTTCTATAATCCATAGATGTATCAATCTATTCATTGAAGCATACCAAAATATACCCAATTATCCATTCCTTGATTTTACATGCATGAAAAAAATACTCACCGAATGTATAACCTCCTCCTTTTTTGAGGTAAGTTACAAAGAGAACAGATTCAAATGCAAAAAATGAATGATAAAACAAAATTAAGGAAAAAGGTTGTTGTAATGTTATCATCAGTATCATTGAGAAGGGTATAATCTGCATTTAACTTGATGTCATTCATCAGGAAAACAACATGACCAACAACACAACCTACGAGGAAAACATTATGACTGCCTTCTTATAAATTAAGTCGTTGATTTTTTTTACATGGGTTAAAAGAAGCATTCAATCATTCAGTTTAAAATCAATCTGCTTAGCTTATTAGCTTGCTTATTATAGCTTATGTTGGGCACGGTCTCCAGTCGAACCGGCTACATCTGAATACTAAAATTATTTTACATCAAGTGATTGCTTATCTGAACCCCAAAACCCAGTCACTGGGTTATACAATAAATCTTGGTAAGACTTTCGGGCTTGAGGGCTTCCTATAACGGCTGTCAAAGATCTATGAATGGCAGCAAAGGCTTAACGTGCTTTCCAAGGCATGGAGGGGTCTTTATATGCTAATCTTCAGCCTATATATATCCACTGCTGGACAAAGGCCTTCCCCAAGGCTTTCATTGCTTTGGGGTTTGCCATAATCCCCACGCTTGGCGGGCTGGTTGGGGATCGCAATAATTTGATATTCCACAGGAAAATCGCTGCTGCCCGCTTCCCTGGTGAGAGTTCCCTTAGTCGCCTTTTACGACACCCACGGGGATATGGGTTGGTACTATTCAAATAGGGCCATTAAATCATTCAGATATCAAAGTATATCATTAATCAGTCAGATTTTTGGGTATATGATTAGTTTAAAATGTGTTTGTACCTATGATTCGATCAAGAGATCGTTGGGACATGAATGAAATGCGTGTAGCAAAAAATAATTGATCAAACTACTAAAACAAACTAACCTTAGCAGTATGATAGATAACACAGCATTTTATTGCCACAGTCTGTGCAAAATTTCGACCACCAGCTCTCACACAATGACTCCATCATTAATTTTAGTTAAACACTACATGAAACCACACTCAATTTCAATCCACCCTGATTCTTACCTGTGGCAACATCTTTCAGATGTATTGTGATCCAATCAGAGCCGCTGGCGGACAGTCCGTACGCGAAGGTGTTGCCATCCTCCGTGAATCGACTGCCTGATAGGGCAATGGTGCCGTCTTCAGACAGCGTGTTAGGGTCCAGGAAAACTCTGGGCTCGCCGTCCAGGGTGTCTTGTACATATAAGACACTGTAACAAGAGTAAGGTTTGTTAAAGATGTTATTTGTCAGGAATATAAAGAATAACAATAATAAAAATTGCGCTCGCAATTTTTTTGTATGAGTTGCATAGAAAGTTACATAGCGGTGACGAAGCTACTTCTTAAGTATACTTAGTCGTAGATAGACAGGTCAAACAGCAATCCACCCTATTAGGGTCTATGTCGGGGTCGATTGGGATCGGCTCGCGGGACTGATACCAGTTGTCAATTCCATTATTTTACATAGAACTACTGCCTCTATAACCACCACAATCTAGACAGCACCCATAGGTAAAGGCTGGTTGTCTGATTTTCAGAGTTCCGAAGACTCGTTACAACTGTCCCAGACAGCTGAAGCCAATAGGTTAACGTGCTTTTTGTATTTCCTTTTTGCGCTAACATTTCTTTTTTTTTTTTCATGAAAACTACATGGCTTAAGGTTTAATCTACAGATTTGAAAATTACACCGCCTACGGTAGCTATTATTCCTTATCTTTTGAGCGATAATATATAAATTGATTTCGCGGATGTTTATGGCATTCAATACACAAATGAGCTGCTTAACACTTTTATATCAAGAACAAATACCGTAATAGTCGATAACACAATTGAAACTAAAATCCCGCGGAGACAAAGAATCATGAAAACGTGGAAAAACTGTATACAAAATAGGGACAAAATGCATATGTGAGATAAAATAAATCACCTTATAATACAACCCTAAAAATAACTTACACGCTTTATAGAAAATTCTGTAATAACTTGCTTCGAAAGCTTAAATTAACAATAAAAAAAAAAAACTAAACTTCAAAAAACTCAATGAATTCCAAAATAAGTATGGAAAGTTTACAAGCAATAATTCACATGCGTAAAGACCGCAGCAACCCGACAAGTTGTTGATAAACGATTGGGGACCATTGTTTATCAACAACTTGTCGGGTGAATCATGTATATTATTTTTTAGTAACATTGACGAAAATTTAGCGGATGATATAATTAAAAAACCGGCCAAGTGCGTGTCGGACTCACGCACAAAGGGTTTCGTACCATTGATTTATGAAATTAAAGGATTTAAGGTGTGAAAGATTACGCGATAATAAGCGGTTTACGATTTACGAGGTATTAAAAAAACTAGTTACCAGATATCGTTCAAAACAATTTTCGTTGGTAGTTTTTATTTTTATAGTAATGGACACCATATTATGGTATGTTTTTTTTTTTAATAGGGTATTTGACTAAAAAAAACTAATTAGTCCGTCAGTCAGATTTCCAAAAAATACTAGGCACGTATTTTTTTCTTTTTTCATATAAACAAAAAATGCAGACGACACAGTGCGTTGAAAACTCGAGTGACGTCACAACACTGTACACTTTTTACTGGCCAGTGACGTCACCAGCCACCACTCCTGATCTTTGATGCCTTTTATATTTGTAAATGTTTATTGTTTTGATAAAACAAAAAATACGTGTCTAGTATTTTTTGGAAATCTGACTGACGGACTAATTAGTTTTTTTTAGTCAAATACCCTATTTTCTTATTTTAATAATTAGGGAGAGGGGGTGGGACAATTTTTTCCACTTTGGAAGCGTCTATCACGCAAACTATTCGGTTTAGAAAAAAAAAATATAGAAACCTCGATATCATTTTCAAGATCTTTCCATAAAAAAATTTGGAGTTTCAGTTCTAAGTATGGGGAGCTCCTAATATCTATAATATTTTTTTTTTTTTATTTTTGCATCAAAATCGTAATGCGGTTCACAGAATGCATCTACCTAGTAAGTTTCAACAGTATAGCTCTTATACTTTCGGAAAAAAATGGCTGTGACGACATACGGATGGACAGACGGACAGACAGACATGACAAATCTATAAGGGCTCGGAACCCTAAAAAGGAGGTAAGCTGCGACTTCTTCGTACAGAAGTTGTTGATATACGATGGTCCTAGACCTCGGTGAATCATGTATATTATTTTTTAGTAACATTGACGAAACTTTAGCGGATGATATAAATAAAAAAAGGAGGCAAGCTGCGACTCCTTCGTACAGCGTTTCATGAGAAAGTATATCCCTGATTGTCTCTCTTGTTTTGCTAGAAGGGAATGAAACTGAAGGGGATTCAATAATGTCACTATTAAGTAATAACTGGGCAGCGGGTTGGGAGAGAATATCATCATTTCCGTTGTGAAAAATGTCGCCAGAAAATGGTATTTCCTTTAAGTTATATTTTCAATCGCTATATTTTCTAACGTACTAAAAAGGCTATCATCCTTCCAATATGTCAACAACCGACCAATTTCAATCCTGCCACGATTACAAACATAATTGAGAAGATCTTCAATAAGCAACTCACAAGGCTTCTTCAAAAACATCGCATTATCGCGGAAAACCAGTATGGTGTCAAAGCTGGGATATTGACAAAATATGCTGTTTTGGACCTTATACAATGTATGCCAAAGGAACTTGATTTTGGTTCTAAATGCTTAGGCATATTTCTAGACCGCCCGTAAGTCATCGAAACAGTTTCTGTTCCCAAACTCATAGCAAGGCTCCATCGTTTAGGAGTGAGAGGCACTGCACTGGAAATGTTTACAGACTGACATAAAAATCGCTCTCAGCTGGTTAAGATAGGTGATAATCTCAGTAACAAGTAAACTGTGACCTATGGCGTGCCCCAAGGAAGCGTATTTGGGCCCACTATGTTCCTATTTTACATGAATGACCTTTGCCGAATGATTCTCCCGAACTGCAAATATACGCATATGCTGACGAAGCTGCAATCGTCATTTATGGACCTACTTGGGATATGGTTAAAATAATGGCTGAAAACATTCCAAGTAAGGTTAAGAGCTGGTTCCATGATAACCTACTAACTGCCAACTTAGACAAAATATGCTTGCTATATTCCTTTCGCTATCAGACGAAATACGAAGGATTTTACAATAATTGCTCACTTGTGCCAGAGTTCATCTGGTTCATCTGATACATGTACTTGCCCTGCACTGGACAGATGCGATAGTGTCAAATATCTAGGTTTGCAAATTGATGAATGTCTTAGATAGGGCAAATAACTCGAAATGATAACCTCCAGAATGCTGCGACTGACTTACGTCTTCAAATCGCTAAGACAACCCCCTACAGTATGGGCACATTGAGGATTGTATATTTTGCGCTTCGTCAGTTTATATTTTGTATACTGCATTACAGAGTGGGGTTGGTGTATCAAAAAACTTACTTGCTAAGAGCTGAGAGAGCTCAAAGAGCCGTACTAAAGGTTATCTGCATAAAGCCATAGCGATATCCAACTGAACAACTCTGAATACTGCGAAGTCTTTAACTGTTGGAGAACTGTTCATTCTGCAATCGGCCCTCATGACTTTCCGCCCGCGTGGAGTTCTAATATCGCGCTTTTTAGATTTCTCTCGGGAATATCGTTTTTTTCCGGGATAAAAAGTAACCTATTATTTAATCCGGACTTCTAACTTTACGTCTGCAAAATTTCAAAGCAATCGGTTTAGTAGTTACTGCGTGAAAGTGGAACAAACAAAGAAATAAACAAACTCACTTTCCCATTTATAATATATTATGTATTAGTAAGGATTATTACAGAATCACTCGGTCCCTCCCTGCACACACAAATTCATACTTCCACATAACCCAATGCATACATATAGAAACATGCATGATTTTTCCGATTAAAGATAGTCCTATAAAACCTCTTGCCTGTATTGAACGAGGAAGCTGGGGTGACGTCACTACAACTAAAATACTCTAAACTACTCACATTAACGACGTTTTTGTAGCAGTTAAATTAAGACGGGGAACTGATTGCAGCTATTATGCCTTGAATATTGGCACAGACAGAATTATTCTATCACATATGAGGAAGCTGGACACACTAAAACCTACCCAGGGTAAAGCAATCGACCCCTTTTTCTTTTTTATGGTTCCGTAGTCAACTTGGAACCCCTATAGTCTCTAGAGTATTATAGTCTATAGAATATGTATATCAACCGCGCCGACAAAGTGGTAAAATGAAATCTAGGAAAAATGTTTTATAGTTCGCAGATATCTCAATTAACGTTAGGACTAGAAAGCTGAAATTTAATACAAAATTGGTGATATATTGTTAGGTTAGAATATTTAAAAAAGAATAGGGATTTACTAAAATTAATTTTTGATCATGTTAATGAATTAATCGCTACAAAAGCAAAAACTTTTAACCATAACTTTTGAACCATAATAACAAGAAACACGTAACTGAATAAGAAAAAAAAAACAACTTACTTCTGATTCTGCAACCCAGTATTTTTAAAGAAGAAGTATCTAGTCCCCCTTCTGAAGGGGCACGAGTATTTGGGATAATTCCAGAGCTCAGTTAGTCTCTGGTTGATGGCAGACTTCACGGGACACGCGTCCAGGTATGGCCGCGTGATTCTGTTCTCTGCGTCTATGAACTCTTTGGTTTCGTTCGAGTCGGGATCCTCTAGCCAGCGATACGGGTCCGGGATCTGTTGGTGATATAAAAAGACGAATTATAAAAAAAAATGGTATCGTTCTGTACCTATTTATGTTTTCTCTATAGTGTTTTTTGTAGTTGTCCGGCGGTACTTCACACCAGGGCAGCTTCTAATGTTGTACAAAGCACAGGTCCGTTCGTGTGTGGAGTACTGCAGCCACATTTGAGCTGGTGCTGCTAAGTGTCACCTGGCCACTTTGGATTCAGTGGAGAGGCGGGTGAAGAGGCTGATTGGTGACCCTGACTTAACTCGAGACGGTCTCCAAAGCCTAGAGCACAGACGTAGAGTAGCCAGCCTTTCGGTCTTCTATAGGATGCATTTTGGGGAGTGTGCGAGGGAATTGCATGATTTAATTCCCCCATCGTACGGCAAGTTTCCACCCTTATGTTGTTAACACCACTACGATCCGGACGAAACGTTTCGCCTTCTCCTTTATACCGCGTACATCGAGGGACTGGAATATTTTGCCAGCGGCGGTGTTTCCGTCGGACTAGAATTTGAGTGTCTTCAATGCTAGAGTGAATAGGCTCTTAATAAACTAGTGCATTTTACCATCAACGACTGCGTCACTGCTTACCATCAGGCGGGATTGCGGTCAAGCGCTAGTTTATAAATTAATTTAAAAAAAAATTGTTTTGAGAAACAAATATCTTTAACCATAGAATTGTATGTATTAAATATTATGGTTCATAGACGAAACACGACTTGCATGTTATTAATCGACTGACGAACACTGAACAAGACATAACAGCAGTTTTATTATTGTTTCGCTTACCTATATCCTTCCCACAAAGTGTTAAGCAATAAGTCATGTTATTTATTGATAGATAGTAAAATTCTAAATATACTGAAGTTGTAGGTATATAATTAATGCTCTGAGGTTCTAACTTGTTCTTAGTCTCTGCGTGTGTGTGTGTGTAAATCATTAAAATATTGATTCCTGTGGCAGGCAATAATAACTATTATTTACTTATAATCACGTGAATCACTTAAACATAACTGTATGCGAAGGACACTGAGAAACACGTGGATTTAATAAATAATCCACGGGTTATTACAATATTCATTGCGTTATTTACCTTAATAAGCTAACTTTTTTTCGAGCATGTGATGCAATGGATTAGCAATTACCTTCCTAAACTATTCAGATTGCGATTCATACGTAGCTGATATTTATTTTTTATTTACGTACCTAAATATTTTTTTTTTCGAGGTCTTAAAGAAATTTCGTATTTATGAAAATATATGTCTGCATTCATTCCTTCTCTGTATGAGAGGAGACCTGTGCCCAGAAGTGGGGCGATAAAAAAAAGGTTGAGGATGATGTCTGAATTACGACAAAATAAACATTTGACGTACCTATGTTTATCATAACTTTTTGTAAGAAACCATTACGCACGTGCAAAACCACTTATCAGTGTGCAACGAACTTGATCATAAATTACATTTTAACTGCTGTTTTTAATGCATTGCAACTATTATTTAATATTTAAATTCTCTTAGTAATCTAAAGTAACGACACAACATAAATTATGTATATCCACTGTTTAGGGATATTGTCAGTTATATAAAATTAACACAAAAAATAAATAATTAAGTATGGAAGTAGACATAAATATACAATTAGATAATATGTCATAAAGTTCATAATATTTGTAATAGGAATTCCACAATTAAGAAATAAACGAACTTGATCATAAATTATATTTTAACCGCTGTTTTTAATGCATTGCAAATATTATTTAATATTAAAGTTCTCTTAGTAAAGTAGCGACACGACATAAATGATGTATATACACTGTTTAGGAGTATTGTCAGTTATATGAAATTAACACAAATTATAATTGTTTTTTATCAATTTTTCTGATGAGAAAATAATAAACGATTTGGAACATAGACGAAAAAACCTGAAGTCACGTGCTTATACGCAATCAGAAATTGAATCGTAAAAGAAACTTTTTAAATAAAAAAAACTATTTTGTTATTATTGTAAAAGGTGTCAATGTACTATCATTGTGTTATTGTTGACAAAAAACACGTCTTTATGTTATTTTTCAATAGAAGGCCCATTGATATTGAACACGTTTGCGATATGCTTAGAGAATATTTAATACAAGGCAAACCTATTCCAGCCCTAGGGTTGTCAAGTTTTCTATAATCGCTCGTCCAACAAGATTTTCATGTAAATCGAATAGCAACTGCATCCCAGTTGTAAGCGGATAATTCGGTGTAAAAAAGAATAATAAACCTCTGTTCTTAATGGTAGGTACCGATTCCCTGTCTCAGCAGCTTTCATTTAATACACCAAATAGGGAAACTTATATAAAAAAATATGACTACTACCATAGAAAATATAACTGAGGGTCTATATTATAATCATGTCTTGTTTAAAAGGTGTTTAGCGTAAACAACTAATAAATATGGTTTTCTGGCAGTAAGGAGATACTCCTCCATCCAATGCAGAGACAAAAGTAACCTCTAGCTATGAAGAATTACTTTTGATTGATTAAAGACCACAAAATAATAAATAATACGCACATTTAGCCTTCAGTTAGATGGGCTAAAAAACCCCAATAAATTATCATTTGCGGAATGACAACAGAAACGTATGCTTCGTGAGTTCTGGTGACGTATGTTCATTGTTCAAATCACAATACCATTAGTGAATTAAGTAGGCAACATGTTTGACGAACTACTAAGGAAGGACAAAGGAAAACAACAAAATAAAAAAAAACCCATAAAAAATCAGTAAATCCATCATTGGCCTAGTGTTTCCTTAACTATATTGGGGTCGGTGTACAGTCTAACCGGTTGGAACTGAATTTGAGCAGTATTCTACATGGAGCAATTACCTACTTATCTGATCTCCCCAATCTGGGTATGGGGTACCATGATACCCGTTGGTGGGACTGGTTCTTAAGGCTTTCGGGCTAATGACGACTCGTAATAACTGAGCAACGAAGATCCACAAACGATAGCCGGGAAGAAGGGATTAACACGCTTCCCTAGACAGGGGTCTTGGTATGAGAAGACGGTCACCCATCCAAACGCGGCAAGCGTAACTTAAGCTGATCGATCGACACTCACAGGTGTTATTACTTAGCCCACAAGTCACCTTTTAAAATCCAGGCGTACGTCGCAGTCAAATCGATAATGTGGAATAAATGTTCCGGCAGACAAGCGCTACGCGATTCTGGTGGAACAATGCCTATGAAAACTTAATGGAAATGTTTCTACCGAAGTCGCATAGCGCCTGTCTGCTGGAGACTTAAAAGATGGAATACCTTCGTGTTTCGCGAAAAAACGAATCGTGATGTCATTAAAAAAGATTTGATTAAAAACACAGCTATAAATAATGAATTTGGACACGCATACATACGTTATTTTGAGATAACATGCGATGGAAGTTTTTTTAGTATTTTGATGACCACTACAGTTAGTTCTACAGTTAGTTAATCATAAATTATACAAATCGATATTTTGCAGCATGTCTAATAATTTTATTACACGCAATCCGGATTTACAAAAATAGAGTAATAAATTATGCTTGCTATGATAGTTTTTAAAGAGTAGAAATAAACCCTATTACTACAAATCGTCTGTCTGGTACCAGGCTGTATTTTTGAACCATGGTGATAGCCCAAAAGGCGGGCGACTTGGGGGACTGTTTTGGGAAATATTGACGTTCAAAAGTGCTGATTCGTATTCGTGTGTATTCGTCCTTGGCCAGTTTAAAACCTGGAAGCTCCAACCTATCTTGTTTAAGCGTGGTGATCAATGCTAGTATATTCTCTTTGTATGAATAAGACAATAAGGATAATAATAATTTATTCTTCATATAACAGCAATAGTTATTTCGATTCATTCTAATAGGTATGACATTCTAGAGGCAGCCCTGCCGTCTAACCTCTACAATCCACTCATAGGGAAAAGCTATGAAGTAAATACGTTTTTGCTGTCCATCCATTGAATATAATGTTTGAGTTATCTCACGATATCCAATAAAACACAAAGTGACGTCGAAAAGTCAAGAAAACCAAAAAAATAGTTCCCGAGTCTTCACTTTAGAATATTAGAATCAGAATTTTATTTATTTCTCTAGTTCTATTATTGCTGTATATCACTTAATAAAAATCTCATTTTATAGACGCGTGTTTCATTTTGTCCTGTGGAGCTTTTGAATCCTATTCTGTTAGTTTCTTCTATTACTTTAAATCACTTTTTCTATAGATACAGGTAAAGATCGCCGATCAATCTAAAAACTTGACAGTGCGTCATGAAAATTTTATTGCAGAAAAAGTCGCATATGACGCGCTTCCAAATCACGACTCACTAGGCAGCAAGCAACTTAATCCGTGAGGATTTTCCAGCCCGACAATAAAAAGGCAGCAACCTATCGAACTTCTTCAGATTGTTCGTAAGACTCAGCTTAAACCTAGACCTTGAATCCACCTAATAGTAGTGTCTATTCTCAGATAGATATAGTACCTATACCTACTAACAGGGCAAAAAACATCGCACGGTTTAGGTTTTTTTTTCTCTCTCAGGTTTCTTGGAAGATATTCTCTTGACGTCGAGCGTTGATCCCGGATATTCAATTATATTGCAATTAGCAATAATAACTTTAAAACTATTATTGTTAATTTAGATATGCAGGATACCGGATTCTATAGAAGTTTGATTATTCGACAAAAAAAAAAAAAACTACCGAGGTATATTCATATAACAACGATGAAGGAAGAAAATATCTAAATGATCAATTATTTTGGCATAGCATTTTTCATTATGTATTATATTATTGGCTCGGGGTTTTTTTTTGTGAGTTTATACCTACCAACGTTCTCCATGTAATATTATAAATACGTATTTTTTTTTTTACCAGACCTTATTACAAAAAAAGCTGTCAAAACATAATAAAATGTTCATAAAAACAGAGATTCGAAGATTTTACGTAAAAAAGGATCCAAATATAAGCCTATACCGTAATGATTACCTACTTATAGACACAATAAAAATAAAAACATAACAAGATCACTTGACCGTGAAATGAAGTTCCCAAAATTTCTTACGTACTTTTTTATAAGGCTCGATGCATTGTAGAGTCCTTCAAAACGAATCGATCGATTTATATGGAAATTACGTGCCTCTCAAGGCATTCAATACCAACGTAAACACTTATTTATGCTAATGGCCGGTGAAACGAGCTTTTATAAAAGCAGTTTGCTGGTGGTTTTATATTATTATTTACATGATATCATTATTATTGAGCGCGATCTTTGAAGTTCGAATACACATAAAAACAAAAAATTAACGATTGTCTGATAAGAAGTATATTATGAATAAATACTAATTCGCATGACCTTTGCCTAAGAATACTGATTATATTAAATAGAATAATAATGTGGCGATTAAAATTTGAGAATGATGATCAAGTGAACCGTTCGCGGCATTACCATTCTATCTACTTGTGTCGCCTGTTAAAATTCTAATCGATTATTCGTATTGCTATGCCGTGTCTCGTTGTCGCATTTCCCTATAAAATGATTGTGGTAATTAAACTCTTTATTGAGTAGTTGTTTACATGCTTTGTTTACATCAAGGCCTTATAAGTGACTAAAACAGAAGTTATTTTGATTAGGTTTATTCTAATCTCTAATCGAAACATTTTGTTTATAAGCATACACAATAACAAAGGAGTTAAGCTAAATTAGTGAAGTTTTGATACAATACCTTAGTGCCATGGTAGTCGTCGACAACGGTCTCATCCCTCCTCGCCTCCGGGTATTGGAAGAGCATTTTCTCCGGGGCTGAAGTGGATGCGCCGGCGCACTGCAATAATGCACACACTGACACAACACAGGCATATTTTATAACACGCATGGCGAACCTTGCGCGGTCTGACACTCTGTAAAGACTGGCCGCCTTTGAGGAAACCAACGATTTATATGGTAACACCATCGGAGCCAACCAACCGTGTTTAACAAGTTACAATTCTCTTTTTGGTGACACAGCTCCGCAAAAACAGAGCTTTTGACGCTCTTGTTAGACATTTTTGCTATTTTTCCATCAACTATATGACTTGATTGTTTATATTTTTTTTTCTATGACATGCGAGCTAAGATCTCTTCGCAACCAAACAGGTTTGTTTGAAAAGTGGAATTTTAAGTGCTTATTTAATAAATTGAGCATAAATGAGCGATTAAAATATATTTGAATATGTACGTTATTATGTGAAATAAATAAAAAACGTTTTCGCAATCATATAGGCTGACTCATTAAGATAAAAAGCAATAACCGATCGATTATTTTATTAAACAATCCATCGCTTGTTGCCCACAGCTATATCACGAGGCAGTATAATAACAAGCCAAATCTTTCAACCAACACTGCTCGTAATCTTTGTTCTACGATTCCAACCTGGGATCAAGTTGAATTTATCACGACAACCATGTCCACAATTTCACCGACATCCATACCATTCTAAATCGGCTAAATCGGAAAACAGGAATGCCATAGAGATACAATGCCATTTGTCCAGAAAGGCCCTTTCACAACTAATCGTACCATGCTCCTTTTACCGAATTTAACCTAACTTTTTTGTTCCGGGGTGGAAAATCCTCAATGGATGTCCGCCGCTGATGGGGTCTGTCAGACTTCTACTGACTAAAAACCAACCCGGTCTCTTCTGCCACGTGCGGGCGTGGGGCCTCGGGAGTCGATTCTTCCAAGGCCCCTCACTCTCGTGCTGGCTTGATCTGTCCGGGCCTCGTCTCCTGCACGGGGTAGTGGAGAGTTACACTACCTCGTGCATCGCCTCTGAGACAAACGTCTCCATGTCCTTCGCTCCCTGTACCCATTCATGGGAGGCCAGAAAAGGGCGTTGTCCGCCCATCCTTTCTTTCATTTTCTGTGGCCTGGGAAGGGAGTTGAAATCTCCCACTCCCGTTCCACAGCTTCCTTCTGCGACATCACATCCTCGCAGAAGGTCACCACAGAACCTAACCTAACAATACCTTCATTTGAGAAGAGTCTCACTTTTTATATAAACCCAATTAAAGTACAGACGTCAGCACATCAAGCTACTACAATCCGTCAGATTTCCTTATTAGATTTTCAACTTTATCTCTAAAGTATTAAGGCTCAAGGTTGATTGAGAATCTGAGTTTGGGGTAGCCTGCTGTCGTCCGTAGTACAATCTTTAATTGGATTTATAGAAAAATATAGTATTTTCTAAAAATGTGTCAGTAATCCAAATAGCTAACAAGCTACTAATTCCAGAGTCATGATTTTTTGACAGTTTATGTATCATCATTATCAGCTACATGATGCTACATGATTCTACATAAATGAAGGTAGGTAATTGGCATTTTGAATAGCTGGATATTGAATTGTTGTTGGCCGTGGTATTCATAAATAAATATGGTATGGTATAAGAGAAGACCTGTGCCCAGCAGTGGGACGATAAAAAACAAGGTTGATGATGTTGAAATAACGGGATAGGCCGCAAGTCTAGGTCCAAGTACAGGTCATTTGCTCGTCATCAAAAAGTATGAAAACATAAGATAGTTAAGGACGCAAGACTTGTTTTTACTGTTACAATACAGAATCCCTGTTTGGAATGGGGTGATCCCGATACAGGCGAATAGGTCAACGAAAATAATTTCAATAAAGCCGTTTCCAACACTATTTTCCTACGGGTCTTTTTGTAATTGGGGATTTTTTGCAGTCATGCCGGTTATTTCCCCTGAGTAATTAAGGATATTATGATATGAAAGAAGGGTATGATCAGGCTATATTGTACAGACGACAGCACATCAAGCTGCAATAATCTGTCAAATTTCTATACTATATCTTCAAGTTTATAGCTAAAGCATTAAAGCTCAAGGTTGATTGAGAACATTTGACAATTTCGGATAGTTTGACCAGCTATCGTCCGTACAAAAACGGGTCTTATATTTATTTAACTTTACGAATTGTCTGAAGTTATCCTATCCCTTAGTGTTTGCTGCTCAGAAGTCATTTTTTTGCCCTCGGGGTGGAAAATCCTCATGGATGTCCGCCGCCCTAGGCGGCGGGCATCCAGGTGTTTGACTCCGCCGTGACGTTTAAGGGTGGCACGCGTGGAATACTTCGTACCGCTCTGAAGGCCTAAGCTTGGAACACAAGGTGACACATCGAGCTGTGAGTCCTCACATTGTATACCTAGGCATTTTGGACAACGCCAATTTTTTTAAAATTAATTTAAAAAAGTTACCATAAAATATTTCAGACGTGATTTTATTTTATTTTTAGCTTAATATATCTTCGTGCGTATACAGGATGCGTAAATAGGATAGACCGCCGAGCGGCTCCTATTGCACACCAAAGCAGATCAAGGGGGGGGAGATGGCATCGTTCGACTAAATATATCAGACGAGATGTCTATTAATATTTCATTAGGTACACAAGAAAATTTAAGAAATACTACTATTGACTCGATCACCTTAACTATTCCAAAGTTTAATTTCGTAGTTCTGAATCTTCACGGAAATTTCTCTTATCAATTCAATATATCTATCACAACTCAACACACAAAGTACATTCTTGTTCTTATCACATCATTTCAAGTAAAGTTGTTATCGCATGCAATTACGTGTCAAATTAACAAAGAGCTCAGTGTGGATCTGATTGTCGCATGCACGTATTAGCACGCACGTCCAATTTGAACGCTGCAGTTTAAAATATGTTTTTCGACCGTATGTACTGAAAAGACAGAGGAAAAACCTGCGTCGGATATTATAGCAATACCTCGACCCCTACACGACAAGTAGTTGTTACAGGTCTGGTTGTTGACGCTGTACTGCGACAACCGCAGAGAGCGACGGCCTTCAGTCATACATGGGTATCGCACGATCTCTTATGAGGCGGCCTACCTATTAGCTGGATCTCCGCTCTGGGACCTGGAGGCAAAGGTTCTCGCGTCACTGTACCTACACAGGTGCTCTCGTGGCACAGTTGCTTCGGAAAGTGCCTGTGTCGCATAAACAGGGAGCCAGACGCCCGGTGTCTACACTGGATCGACTGCCGGGAGGACACGGCGCGGCATACGCTGGCAGAGTGTGCCGCTTGGGAGGAGCTGCGCCGTGCCCTCATCTTTGAAGTAGGCAGTGACCTGTGGCTGTCGGCATCGAAGAGTCCTGGGATGCGGTGTTTTCTTTCTGCGAAACAGTCCTCTCGCAAGGCTGCGGAAAGGGAGAGGGAGATCTCGATCTCTCACCCGGCCCGCAGCAGGCGCACCGAGCGTCGGCGGAGGGCGGATAACGTCCTCTAGATGGGTCCAGACTCGGGGACATCTGTCGCCCCCCAAACATCAGGACCCGAGGCAGCGGCGCGAAGTGTTCTACGCAAGCCACTCTTAGACGTTCCAGGATGAGTTATAAACCTAACACCCCGTGGTACAGCTCATGTTGCCATTATACAAGCAGAAAAATAAATTGATTTTAGATTCTTGACACATTATTCGCGTTTGTGAAAAGTCATCAATGGATTTAAAACGTTCCAGTTTATTAGAGTTGTAAAAACAACGCAAAGCCTACACTAATTAAGACATCCAAGACGATGTTACGGCGCAGAATTCTAGACCGTAACGTAGATATTTTTAGTGATTTATTAAAAAAGAAAAAATCTGCTATTACCCGTACAAAACTGTAATACCTAACCAACCCAATCAATTAAATGTCCCCTGGATTCATGGTAACAGAATGGACGCGACTACCATCCTATATTCTACACTGTACTTAGTTGGTTGTTCATTATTATATTGCGTCTCGTTCTGTTCGTGATAACTGAAGTAAATAAGAGATAAATGCTCTCAGCGAAGGTTTTTTAGATATATACGGTATCGTACTTGGAGTGGAAACGAAAGCACTATTGATAACGAAATAATTGTCGCAATTGTAGTTGTATTGAGTTCATTTATTGGGTTGACAAAAGAGCTAATATTATAGTGTAAAATAATAGTTATATCTTCTTCAATGTAATAAAATTGAAATGCTGTTTGATGACAAACTTGTCATTGGAGAATGGCTGGAACGAATCCTTTTTTTTTTTTTTAATATGTTTGCTATAGTCCAAATTAGGTTTTTATAGAAAGAAAACTTTAAATGAAACTTGCCTGAATAGGAGAGCAGACAGGTTTCATATCAAGTTCCTAAAGCTGAAAATACTTTTTTATACATTTTAATCTATTTTTAATATTCATGATCATCATCATCAACCCTTCCATCGTCCCACTGCTGGGCACAGGTATCCTCTCATACAGCGAAGGATTGAGCGTAATCACCACGCTTACTCAATGGGGGTTGACAATTTCAGACTTGAAGTCCAGGTTTCCTCAAGATCCTTCACCTTGTAATCAGTCATTGGTGTCCAAGATATACATAGAAAGTACATATACCTTTATAAAAGTTACATTGGTACTTGCCTGATCTGGAATCGAACCCGCACACTCATACTTGAGAGGCTGGTGTTTAAACCACTAGGCCACCACAACTTGTTAATATCATAAAGAGGTAATGTTTGCGAGTTTGTAGGGGGATAATATCTACTGATTAACCTGAAAAAAAACTTTTCAAGATCTTTTTCTTTTCTTTTACAGATCTGAGAGAGAAAAAACAAAACTTTGGAGAGAAATAGTGCAAGGATACTTTTTTGATGCCAATTGTAGTACAGAATTAAAAGATAATAGTGAAAGGATATATTGTATGGAGTATTCACTAACCTGATTAGTAATCTCTGTCAAAAATGATAGGTGTAAAGTATTCCCAAGCTTGCAAGATTGAAATGTTGCATGAATTGGCAAGAAACCAAATGAATATGCAACAATTGTAGTATGTAGTGTTAAAAACTTTGTAAATACCCACATGGTAAAAAAATGTTGCTATTTTGAAACTTTGTAAAAATTCATTAAGTTAAGTTACAAGTATATCTAGAAACATACTTCCTTGAATAATTGGTAGTAAATTCTACAAATTGCCAATTAGAAAAAATATAATCATTTTGCTAGCAATTGGAAATTATTTGGGTTCATCATTGTAGGATGTTGGATTAGTAGTTTTTACGGCCAAAGGGGTAAAAAAATTAGAAATAAAGAATATATCTGACTAAAACAGGGTAGATAAACAGATATTTAGTACTATTATCTACTAAAACACTTTTAGTTCCAAAAGCTATACAGCAATAAACCTTTGTTATAATGAGCTTAATTAGCACATATAGAACAAGGTTGATCATTAACCAGGTATCATAACAGACCCATACACAGTGGTAATGTGTTTCTCCTTATCAATAAACATTCAATTATATGTGAATCAAATAACACTTCCAATAAGAGACTATAGACAAAATGATTAGTTAAAGATCCGCAGCATGACTACAAGGTTGGTATCAAGGATCACAATATATAAAATATGCTATTTATTGGAAACATCACTAACGAACGAAGTGACTGACAATTTTCTCAAATAACTTTAAGGTTATTTTTACTTTATAAAACTTATCTTTGTAATTCTGACATAAAACACATAGTTTCAATGCTGCAGCGGGAAACTGGTACACCAAACTAGTAGGACAATAAGTTCAAATTCAAATTCTTATAGTAAAAATCACTCACATATTGCTCTCAAGTTAACAATGTAAACAAAGGTAAATCTTACCAATATCCTGTTTTTGGTAACAAAATTTGTTGTAGTACGAGCACAAGTGAATATTTTCCGTTGTTGAGTTGTAAATACGGGTATTTTCGTAGTAATACGGCAATGATTGGCAAAAAAGCGACGCACCGCCATGCAATGTGACATTTTAGCGGCGATCCTGCCAGCCGTGAAAATAAATAATGATGTCAAAATCAAAATAAAGTGTGGTAGTTTTTAGCAGATAGCAGTTGATACGATACAATTCAAACCTTTTTATAGATTTCTCATCATTGATTACTATACTGACAAATACTGTTCCTATTTTTTCCCCATGTCCGTATGTACATTGCGTAGCGCCATATCTTAAGGAACAGTTATTGCACAAGGGTAGGAGGTCTGTGTCAGCAGTGGGAACATTAAAGGCCAATTATTGTGTAGCGGGACACACTATCCGACGCGGGACGCCTACCCATCAATTAAAATTTTGCATTATTGCTGCTTTTGTTGAAGTAAAAACTTCTTTAGAGACGTTGAAAACACAACAATGACACTTATTGGGTGGGGAGTAATCCATTGAATTCACATGAACATGCTCAACCCGACACCGTGATAACTTTTTTGGTTTATGTATTGTGTTTTTAAAAATTTCAATTAGTACGCTTTCGCTATTGCTTTTCATGAATAGCGCGAAACACCTCGAGATCTTAACAATCGCAATTTCACCAGATTAATAGGCAAGAGCTTATCAAGTTATCATTCTAGGGTGGATAAACGGAGTAACCGTATATGTCAAACGTGTAAGCATTGAGCAGGCCATTTCGGTAATGAAAAAAAAAATTGGTTGCCTGTAAAGTCAGTATACGGGCGAAAGTTTTACGTGACAACGACTTTGAGTGGTAAAATAATTTTAATGTGAATATTCATTCGTATAGTAGGAAGAAGGATGAAATAATAGCGAAATAGAAGCGCAAGACATGAACCGGTGTGTATGCCTATCTCTCTCACTCTCTCTCTCTCTCGCTCTGTCTCTCTCGCTCTTAGGCGGGCTAACTGTGCCCGAGTGGAAGGGACGCGTGCCTCTCACTCGCTCTCATTGTGAGCGGAGCGTAACGCAGTTTCTTGAAGTGTCACCCGGCAAACCAATTTATAAGACGTTGTCACGTCAATAAAACCTTAACATTCAAGGTTGCGACTAGAAACCAAAATATAGATTTAGCCCCAGACGCACTATTTTTTTCTTATACAACATTATTTTTTGTTAAACACGTGTCCGTGAGAAATCACACAGATTGAGCTAGCCCCAAAGTAAGTTCGAGACTTGTGTTATGGAATACTAACTCAACGATACTATATTTTATAACAGATACATATATGTACATGCATATATATAATATGTACATGGGGAGACGGGGTACATAGATACAGTCAATATTAATCGAATACAAAACACGCTAGAAGAGTCATGCGCCACCGATAAGACGGTATAGGTATAAAAAGCCTACACGCACACTAGCGCAGAGCAACGTTCACTCGACGACTAGCGACTGGCATGTATAAAACTCTTTCTGATGTTCGCAACAAAATTGATATATTAAGACATTTGGTAAGTATATGTCTGTCATAACATTAGAGTTAAATTTTTTGATTAATTATTATTTTTGAATTTTTATAAAATGTTGATTTCGATTGTAGTAGGCGGGGGCACATAGATGCAAGTGCTCTTGGGGCACATTGATACCCCGATATTTTGTTAAATATATATGTATGTGAGACTTACGTAATATATTTTACTTTATTTATAGAAAAATGGTTTGAAGACAAAATGAATAGAAGTTCCATCAATGAAATTTCCGTGGCTTCTGTGATATCTGACGTGTTGGAGGGAAAATTATCAATAACAAAATCAGCGAATAAATATAATTAAAAATAATTAAAAAATAAAGGTCATAAAAATCCACAAAACTTGTTGAATTTGTGGAAATATTTCTATGAACCAAAGTGCCAGTGTATATATATACCAATGTACCCCGTATGTGGGGGTACATTGATACAAATTTAATTTTTTAGTAAATAGGCTCTAATACGTTTTGTGATTAAATCTATCGGTTAATTTGTGTGTAACAAGTTAAATGAATATATATTGAATATATTATAGTTATTAAATTGGATGTAACTATCATTAGATCGTCTTTTATTGGGTCTAAGTAAAAATCGTATCAAGGTGCCTTGTTTCCTCCTATAGATAAACATCCAAGACCCAGGCGAATCAGGAAAAGATAGTTTTCCATCATAACCTGGTCGGTGATCGAATCCGGGATAAATGTATTTGGAAAAAATATAACATGGCGTAAAAATGATTGGAATCGATTCAGTTGCTTATTCTTAACAAACTATATTCAGGTTTAGCATAAATAAAAAATAACGTATATAGGTCAGTGTTTTTCTAATATTCGGCATTGAGCTGAGTATTATAATACTATACTTGCTATGTACTACTATACAAAGCGGACGAGAATACGAAAAATGAAAAGAGTGCATCCCAGCTCGTCAAGAAAGCGAAAAGGTGTATTTTCAACCCTCGGCGCTAAGCCATAACCTTATACAGGCTGTAGCCAAACATTACCTCGTAAAAAAATGTCTTTGCACACAGCGCTTTGGTACCTATTAAAACATCAGTAGGTATCAAGTAGGTATTTACCCAAGGAGCATAAATAAAAGAAAAATTGGGAATTCATATCGTTTATTTACGATGAGTGGTCACAGCGTCCTACACGAGCAACGTAACCCGTCGTCCGTCGTAAGGCACTAAGGAAGAAACGGACGCACTGGACATAAATAATCCCTACATTTCAAATTAACGAGAACTAATCAATCAAACACTACAAAAATATAATCCTTACTATGTCAATAAAATACTGCTCTACGGATCCGCTTATAATATCGTACAGAGCAGGAACAATGCTATAAGCGAACCTTTGAAAAACTTTTAATTTAATTTGAACCCAACAAAGATATGTTAAAATTTACCTAATGATATTTACAATGTTATCCAAATAATATGAATAGATTTGGTTCTTTCAGGATTTCTATTAACTCAACTAAATTAATTAGATAGTAAGAAAATGTATTGTCTTAATACTGATTTTCGGTAATTTTAGTCATAAGAGTTGGATGTTTTACATTGAAATTTTATTGCAATTCTTGTTCAGATTTAGCAAAAATGGAATGAATCAGATATAATATTGCAATAAGAGTTCACTGTAGACTCCTCGATATTTAATTTCATTATACATACTTATGATATTTATCTTACTAATATTTAATGATCAATAACTAAGGTTATGTGCTATAAATACACCTACATAAAATACAACTGGTATAGATATTGAATTGAAACTTTTCTATTTTTTATTTTGTGTTTTGTAGACACCTAATAGTCACATACAGATCCGAAAATGCAGATGTATTCGTAGCACAAGACTGCTAGATTAGATCATAACAAATGTATAGATTTATTTGGCTTAGTGATGCACTAAATGGCTTTGTAAACTAACTATTTAGCCGATGTAGTGCATTTTTGTGACATTTTAAATGTGTTCTTAAATATCATAAGAAGAGTATGGAAGAGAAGAATGCTCGTGACGGTGTTAATGTAAACTAAAGCCGCTGTCATACCAGGCTAATGGTCGTCATGAAGTCCCACACAAGCGGTAATTACGTAAGTTGTCAGGTTGATGTCGTGATGACGTTGTATGCTAGTTGTATAGTAAACTTTGCTTGCGAGATGCAGTATCTCGCGTGACGTCAGAATGACGCGTTGTACGCATATAGCCTTTCTGTACACGTTAATTATTGTTGGTCTTGTAAGGCCAAATGTGTGTCAGCCTAGGTTGATTTAGAATGTAAAAAAAAAAAAAATCAGAGAATAGGCAATCAGTATTACAAGGTAACTTTATAGTCACCACGCAATTTGTATTGCGTGATGTGAAAATAGGGCGCTCTTTCAAGATTCAGAAGACAGCGGCCTTCCTTGTAAAATATTTTTAAAATACCAGTGTCACCCAAAGGAAGACAGTTCAGTGCTATTATTTTCTATTCCAAAGTGTAACTATAACATATTTCTAACAATCTGAAAAATAGACGAAGGAGTGATAGAATTTGTTTTTATTAACAACGAAATCTTAAACCTTTACTAAAACATGGTAAGACTCCTCAAATACAATCACAAAGTGCTTTAAATGTAAACCAGTGATTTTATGCAATTCCTAACATTTATTATTTAATTGAGATCATTGAATTAGCAATATTTAATTGATTTTTATTAAATATAAACACCGCGATTAATAAATGAAATTTTAGCATTTATTTACACGGTAAATACTCAAATTATTGATTTTTATTACCAAAAATTAAATTAATGGTGACTATGCAGACATTCTACACCTATATCAATTTTGGTCTCAATTTTAGTATACTATTTGTCTTGTAATTTTAAAAGAATAAAGGTTACAGCTCATTAGAGCCACCCGGCACCCAGCCCGCACCGCCTCGTCGCACGGCGTCCACTCATTGTCGATACGTGATCCACGTGTGGACGCCGCGTTATCATCAATAAACGTCACGCGGTCAACGAGTGAACGCAGAGTGGATAACAAGTGCAATGTGCGCGTTTAATTTACGAACTAATAATTATATTTTCTAGTAATTACATGTACGAACTTCATCGATAAGTTTTTTTTAATCATTTTTATAGCAAAAACGATACGTTTGACTCGTTCGAAAGAAAGGCTGGGAATGAAGGGTGGATGGAGAGCGGCGCATCGCTCTCTCGTGCACGCGCTCGCGTTAATCATTTGCGAGCAGCGCGCGGTCTACTTGGGACCCGCGCGTTGGAAATGCGCAGTCAACCCAAGGTAAGCATGCGAGCAGCAAGTTGTCACCGAGTGGTCCACCCGCCGTCCGCGAGTGGAGGACTTGTGGCCGAGGCGCTCCGCTGACGCTACGGAGTTGATATAGTGAGCGCATACCCATACAAGTCTATAATATAAAAAAATACTAGCCGCAAAAGGCGAGGCGGTGCGCAGTTGGTGCCAGGTGGCTCTAATGAGCTGTAACCTTAAATATACTCTTTACAAGGTAAATTTAATACTGTCTAACGCACAACTAATCGGTACTGGCCTTAAGTTAAAAAGAAAAAAGGAACAAACATTTATACTAAAAACATATCCTCTATCCTTACTTCAATCATAAACCTAGTTACTAAAATACAACATAATATAATAATTAATTTAAATATTTCACCAGTGGCCACTAAGACCTGGTAAAGTGGCAACACTTATTATAAATAAAATTAGTTTTTGCTATTTTCGTCCAGTTTAAGAGGGAAGCGCGAGGGTAGCTAGAAACATTGATATTTTATGAAATAGTTATTCAATAAAGTTATATAAACTTACGAAGGTTGTATTGACGATTGTAATTCTGTAAATACGTACATGTTAGGGTCGAGAATTTTATTATTATGTTCAACATTAATCACATTTCGCAATATATTTACTTGAAATCGCAACCTAGTGCTTCTCCTTTAACAGAAGATCTGACAGCAGAGTTATCAATCAGTTTTCATCAGGTTTTCAGAAGCAAGGGTTGAATATTCCAAATGTGTTGATTTATTGTAAAAGCTATTGTAGACGTTGCTATATTTCTCGTCTACTTTAGACTCATCTTTCCATACGCTTAAAGTTAACTAGTGATTAGCGATTCTTTAACCATTCAATTTTGACCTTTTAACGTCACTTAACTTAAATCATCCTTTATATAAACCCCTTAAACACTGTGGTGTATATTCATACACCACAGTGTTTAAGGGGTTTATTCATAAACGAAGATTAAAGTTAAGTGACATGCAAACGTCTAAAATGTATGGTTAAAGAATCGCTAATCACTAGTTAACTTTAAACATCTTTTATGAATAAGGAGGTATATGTTCAGGTCGGTACAGGCGTATTATTGCAGAGTATTCGTGCAATAGAAGTGAGCGGAGCTTATATCCCGAGTTGTAGTACTACAGTTCAGGACCGTACCTTTAAATACAAGTTACACTGCAGCTATACCATATGTTTAAGAAAAGCTGTCCTGTTCGCACTCATCCCAGCTGTCACATTCGTATTGATCACAATCATAGTCGATATCACAAGCCGCATGGCCGGTTGCGTCTGAACTGATATCAGTCAGCGCCGCTTCGGATACCGGCTTTGATGATATGTCCAAGATCTGTGGAAAAGTATGTATATAAAGTTTGTTATCTGTGGAAAGTTCACAAGAGGGAATTGTCAAGTGTAGCCAGCATACAATATATCTGATCTATTGTTTAATTGAAGAATCGATCAAATCAAATAAATTTTGCGGAGCATGTGCATAGAGAATTAATTTGCTAGGCTTTTGACAGTTAGATAGACTCAAGACTTCCTTATACTTTCAAGTTATTTTCGTACACTAAAAAAACAATAAAAATACAATTGTTAGAACGTGTTTTATTCTGAAATATATGACATTAAGAAAACATTTCTTTTCCGATTGATCTATAGACTGTATATTCAATTGTTCACTGTTATTGCGTAAAATATTTAAATATGAATTCGTCAACACATCCGAGGAATCAAAACGAACTGAATGATGAAACCATTAGGCCAATTCCTTAATGATTAAAAACGTTCAAAATCAATCTATTAATATTCATTTAAACATTACTCAAAGTTGATTTGATTTGGGATGATTTTTGACAGGTAGGGACAGAAAGATTATAAAATTGCCTTTCTGTTTCTGCTACGTGTTATCAATATCATTCTATGTGTTTACTATTCAATGTTTATCCCTCTTTTTAAACTTCTTCAGTACACGTTACATTGTCTACATACGTCTGCAGAAGACCGAAGGCTATAGTTGTCGGATTGAGCATCTCTGTCGGCTGTGGAGAGTGCATGCAACGCCAAGGAGTTTCGTTTGGGCTCTTCACGCGATAAGTTCTTGCCATCTGATCGAACTGCCACTTCTGAAGGATTTGAACGCTCTGGAAATAGCAAAGAATATTCGGTAACAATTACTGTGCAAATTTTCTGTATGTAGATAACAAGCCAAAACAGTCTGCTGCAATAATTTGTATGAATTATTATAGAAGTTAACGCGCAGTATCGGCAAGCATAGTAAGGGACGCATCTCAGCTAGATAGACCAATAACCTAAAGGATGTTGGACAGACTGGATACGGAAGGCTAAGGGTATGGTGTTATGGCGAAGACTAGGAGAAGCCCATGTCCAGCAGTAAACTGCAACAGGCAGTTGATACGAGATATTCACTTCCAGATAGTCATAGGTCGTAAGCGCAACCTTCATCCGTGGGTTTAAAGTGTTTTAGTTCAACAGAAGGTCGTTCGGGCAGCATAAAATCTGATCTCCGTAAGCGCGGCCTCTAATACCACATGTCTCTAGCTTAGAAGCATAAGTTTACTGTATACTTTTATTTATTGAATTACTAGCAGCGCCCCGCAGTTTCACCCGCATATGATTTAGATTCTGATTCCGTGAAAATATCGGGACCAAAAATATACGTTAATCCTGTTTGTAAACTTTCAGTGTGTCAAGTGTGATCCAAGTTCGTTCAGAAATTTTTGCGTTAGAGTGATAAACATCTATCCATATACAGTATGTTAAGAAAACCCTGTCCGACCCATAAGGATAATAAAGGTTAGGTAAACACGTGACCAAATATAATATAAAGTTTTACGTATTCATCATAGTACCAATACAAATGAATTTTGAAATAATCTTTTTTTCCCGCGAATTAATTCCAATTTCCCCGAAATTTGGTAATTTTTAAAAAGTGACAACACCGGTATTATTATGAGCGAATAGCGATGCGACCACGTGCCGCGTGTCCTGCCGCCCGCCCCCCGCTGGCGGCAGGCGAAGGGTGGTCAACGCACATTTATTAAGTTACCTCCTTTTGCGAAATAATATTTATTTTTTTAGGGGGATTTTTTTTAAGTTTAGCCCGGTTTTGTATGCATTAGTAGAATCAGTTATCGATACCTAACAACACCTTCACGGGTCGGACAGGGTTTTCTTAACATACTGTATAGTTTCCGTTTATAATATTAGGAGGATTAATCGAATATAAGGTTAGGAAATAAACTTACCTTTTACTAGTGGATCTGCAAGTGAGACTTGTGATCCGCTGCGAGGTGAGCCTAGACTACCGCTGTAATACATTTCAGGATTGGCCTCGTGCCGATCTGCAACAAAATTTGCATATACATAATGTCTAAAAAAACTTCTTTTTCAATGTTGTTATTGGTAAAAGTTATTGTATTCAGTGTTACGTCACCAACAAGAAAGAAAATAGTTTCAGGTTTTTTCTCTAGGTTTGATTTTGGCATAGCATCGTCTTAGGGTTCCTGCACATGATGCCGTCACTGTACATACGAGTCGCGCGAAGCCCGCCAACCGCGTAACCTCTGTTTGTTTAATTCCATTACCGGCCGCAATCGAACATAACAATCAATCTCTCCTAAGCAGATATACTTGCTTACTCTTATATTTCTATGTTGCAGTTACTTCTTTCATAAATCTAATAATTTAACAAATGTCTTGTAATTCATTCGAAAATAATCACAGTATAATATAAAATAGTCACATATGATCTCGCGGCGAACACGTTCGTACGCGGCCGGTAATGGAATGAAACAAACAGACGGAGGGTAAACCGCACGGTGCGATACGGCGACGGCATCGTGTGCAGGAATTCTTAGCCTTTTCACAGCTATAATATGTGAACTAGTGTGACTAAAACCTGAACCCATCCAGGGTTCAGCTTTTAGTCTAACTGGATGTAGCTTGAATCCCAGTATTGTATATGGAACGAGTGCCTATCTGTATGGCTACCATGAGTAGACTCGATCATACGCATTGACCGCGTTTGGCGCTCTCTTTGGTTGAGAGTTCTTACAACCTTGAAGCGGGCCAATCGATGAGTCAAACGCGCTCGATATCGATGAACGAGTCTTCGTAATGAAAACTCGTGGTAGCCACACTGGCCCCCACAACTCCGTTATTGGGTAACACTATATATCCTTGGTATTACTACCTGAAATGTTAAGATAGATTTGTAAGGCTGGTACAGCCCAAAACAAATATGTCTTAACACTTTGACCTTGACCTGACTTATCGTAGTCCGAAATTTCAATAGAATAAGAGGCCAACTTATATTGGTTTTTTAACCACGTGCGCCCTGCTTATGATCCTTACCACAGTCGACAATTTCGTGGAACACGTAGTTGGCAGTGACGACTGGTTGCCGTATCCAGGGGTGAGCCATCAACTGCGCTACCGTGCATCTGTTGGCTGGCTCCTTGCACAGCATCCAACGGAGAAGTTGTTCTAAATCTGTCGAGAAAATAAAAAAAATAAATGACACAACGCGATTCCAGTAGGCCCAGTATGAGTTTTCATTACGAAACTCGATCGTCGATATCGAGCGCGTTTGGACTCAGCGATTGGCCCGCTTCAAGGTCGTATGTACTCAACCAATGAGAGCGCCAAACGCGCTCGATATCGACGATCGAGTTTCGTAATGAAAACTCATACTAGGCCTACAGCACCCTAATTGCGTAACACACTATTATTATCAATCAGAATAATTTTGAAGCATATTGCTAATTCATTGCTCCATATGTTCCAAAAATATGTCTGCTCAACAAGGTATATTGGGCAATGAATGCTATTGAACTGTCAAAATGAAACCCGTTGCTACTGACTGCTAGTGTTACACTACTAACTACCCTGCTGATTGTTTGTATAAAAGAGTTTAAGATTATTATACAAAGATATTTAAATTTCAATAAAATTACATTACACGTCATAAGCACAAATTAAGGTATTTAAACTGATTAAAATACTAACTAAAAGAATCTTCAATGGCACCACTAAACCTATGCACTTTTCACACTAAAGCAAATTCAGGAAATAATAACGACATTTCTTTACCTTCTGAAACCACCTGCGGGAACGCTAGCGGTCCTTGTATTGTATCCTCAATGTCAGAAAATGGGTTAACATAGAACGTGAGCACATAAAGAGTTATCCCCATTGACCACATTTCTAATTCGGGTCCCGCATATCTGTAAAACAGAGCAGTTTCGTATGAAGGCATAAATGACATGTAAACAAGTTGCTATGGCCATTAAAACTATGTTTGGATAGATAATTGAAGTATGTTTACTTGTTTACTAACACAACAAAAGTGGGCAAAGTATTGTGCTTAGAGAAACTCCATTCGTGCCCAGACGATCCGAAGATCTCCTTTTAATAAATCCAACTGGCATATTCTGTCTAAATAAACACAAAATAAGCAAATCTACTCTCATTAATTATTCAACAGAAATACACGCTGGAATTTTACTGGTTGTTTTCCCGCGGCAGAACGATTTGCTTTAAGGAGTACTTTCGATGAATAGAGTAAAAGACAAAAATAAAAATGTTTGTGTTATAAAATAATAAAAAAAAAAAATCATCAACTCGAAAAAGTGAGAAAAGTTAGTTTCGCTACCTACAAGTTGTAGGTCGGAATGGGCATGAAACAGCCTCAATGGAAAGCAATGCATTTAATGTTCAAACCATAATAAGCTCCCGCGCGCAGTGATAGGGCATAAAACAGCTTGTAGGCAACAATCCGAAAATTCGCCGCCATGCCGACAAAAAAAAACAATTTCAAACAAAAAAATCTGTCATGTACGTTAATAAGGTATAAAATAATTTAAATGTACCAATACAAAAAATTACCGCTCAAACTAGCATTCAAAAAAACTACCGTTCAAAGGCGTTGCCGCTTTATAAATGTTCAAAGTAAAATAAGCTCTCGACTCTAGTGATATGACATAAAGTAGTCTGCGCGTAAAAATTACTAACATTTATCTTAGATAATAATTTTATTTTCGTGTTCAGTAAATTGCAGCTAAAAAGTATTTATGAAAATCGTAAGCCCGTAAAAGTATGCATGGATAATAGTTGAAGCACGCGGGTCAATGGCCCCGCGCCATTCAGCTATAGATTATAATTAGAAGTTTGATAATTTTATAATTTTTCTATTAGTTCGTGCTCACTTTCGAGTTTTTTTTTTATCATTATGTTATATCTGCCATTTTATGTTTCTAATATTTCATTTATTGATGAGACGATTGTATTACTAAGACAAAACCGTTTCGCTCCGGGAAAACAACCATTAAAATTCCACGCTGTATAAATTCTAGACCAATATTTTATGAAAATTACGGTCAAATGACTTTGACAATTCTAAAATCGGTTCCAAACATAGAACTTACTTGTTCCCCGCTAAAACTTCAGGGCTGCAGTACTCTGTGGTACCGTAGAAGGTGGAGAACAGCGTGTCTTTGCTCATGAAAGTCGCTGAGCCGAAGTCGATGAGTTTGACGTGAAACTTGTTGTCTATGATCACGTTCTCGTCTTTAATATCGCGGTGTAAAATATTTAAGGAGTGTAGGTACTCGACAGCTAGTCCTATCTGTAAATATGAATAGATACAGTGAGCTTGTTTAGTTTAAAAATAAGATGAAATTTTTACTTTAAAATCTTATTGGGTTATACAAGTATAGCAATTATGAATGGCCTAACTGAAAAAAAAAACTGGATATTAAAGAAAACATCTGGAAAAAGCCAACGAAAAATTCATGGTACTAGTTTTTGCGTCGATGATATCCTTTTATAGATAAATACCTGTCTAAATATGTAACTCAGCAGTGGCTCGTCCAGTCTCGGTCGTCGCTCGATAAACTCGAACAGATCCATACCCGCGCCATGCTTCTCCATCACCATCTGGAAGTACTTTTCGTTCTCGAACGCGTCTATCACGCTCACCTGCAAAACAATATTTTGCTCTTGTATGATGTTTATATTAATTTAAACTATAGTGGAACCTACCGTGCTAAATCGGGATTTACTCGAGCGTCATAGAGACTTATTGGGTGCGAGGCTTAGATGATAAAAAAAAAATGTTATATGAAATACCTTTTTATAGGTGGGGTGAGCAGCAAAAAAAAAACTGTTGCATGGACATACTTGAGCGCATCAGATATGGATAGAATCCATGTTTAACGTATTTAAAAAATGTATGTATGTTAATCTGCTTGTTTGCCCTAAGATACAGTACATAAATATTTGTACTACATCGATTGGCCCGCTTCAAGGTTATTAGAATTCTTAACCAATGAGAGCGCCAAACGCGCTCGATATCGACGATCGAGTCTCGTAATGAAAACTCGTACTAGGCCTAATGATATATAATACGTCACCATCAATATAGACTACGTCACCATCTTGGTGACTTAGTCGAACTCGCACCATCAGTACCGTTCGCAAGATCATCCCGCGCTTACGTGCTTACGCGTATCGAATTTTTGTTACAGATTTTTGTTTTTGTTATGCTGTTTTATTGTTTTCCTCGAGTTTTGTTACCTGTTACCCGTAGAAATGAGTAAGAAATTAATCAGAATTAAAAATAAACTGGTTAGAAAAAAAAAATCTTATAGATAGTAATAAAAAGATACTTGTTCCCTTGAAATTTGATAATGAAATTAAAGTTTATTTGTCAGAATATGGATGACTATAAAGAGACGTATAAAGAGTGTATGTATAGTAAAATTATAAAATACAAATAAACCTATTACCCAAGCTTATTAACTTTGTATTAAAAAAAATTTGCTAGCTGTCCTTTTGTCCGACGGATGACGTCACGCAGCTGTTATTTAGCCTATAATGTTCCCACTACTGGGACACAGGCTCAACTCGGTGAAAGGGTCATGATATATGATACATTCAAATACTTACGAGTTTTGACGGGAAAGTCAAGCTGAGTGTCATTCTCATTTTTCATTGGACTTTTAAAATGATTTATAGTGTTGTTTACTAAATAAAAGTGCGTGATATGTAGTAAAAAGTGCATTCAGTAAATAATTCATAAAGAACAGTGAAATATCGCAGCATTGTGGCCACATCATGACTTTGTCTCAAACCTCCATCGTAAGACGGGTCATGCGGCAGTCTTTTTCGACATGAACAATTCATTACGTGACATTGGCTAAATGCACAAACCGTGCGAAGCCATAAAAGAAAGAAAGAACGAAATACTTACAATATTAGGATGTTTAAGCGTGAGCAATAGACTCAACTCCAGCGGCACGCGCCGTCCGTCGGGCCCGTCCACCCAAAACTGTGTGCCGACCTTTTCTTTGAGTATGAACTTGGCAACTGTCAGTAATCTGTCAGAGCGACGGTAAGCCATCTTGACGCAGCCGTAGGCACCTTTACCTGGAAAAAATAGAGTTTTTTTTTATATCTGAGTTGCAGAGCATGGAAATGGAGATTATTTTAAAGATATGGAACAACAAACTTAGTGTCATAACAAAGTTAAAATTTTATTGTATTTACCATTGGGGCAAATGAAATTAGGATAATTTTTATTTTTACAAATGGCCAATCAATAATAGACTTAGAATACATTTCATTAAAGTAGATAATATAATTAAGTGGCGTTATTTTAGTAAATCTATTGAAATATGCTACAATAGGAATTGTTAATAAATAGTTAGCAAGTAAAAGTCGATAATCATGTAAATAACAGGAGATTTGTAAAACGTGAGTTGTGATAACCCTAAATTGGTTTCTTTATCTCTATTCTTTATGGAGCTTGGCGAGAAAATAAGTTAAATGTATTATACGCAAAACTTTCCGGAATAAACTCTTTAATTAATGATGAAAACGGCATACAAATCCTCTTAAAAGAACTAAATAATCACACAGACAGGCACAGTACAGGAAGGAGTAAATGTGCAAAAAATATTTATTGTATGCTTACCAATCTGCTTGAGTGTTACATAATGTTTATTGTATTCACCGGACACTTGCTCATCGCCACACTGACTCACTAGCGACATAGACTGAGGCCTGCTGCTCGCCGATTTGTTACCCTAATAGAAAAATAAATAAGAGTTGACTATTGAATGCACTCTTTAAGAAAAAGCAGCTGCTTGAATTCATTAAAAACATTATTTGAAATTTTGGACATGTTTACATTTTTCTTTTTGGGTATAAGATGATAATAAATATGACATACATTGTTCAATAATGTCATAAACGATTATGTACATTTGAGAATGCTTTTTTATAGTTATTGTCAATACCTAATGCATATCGAAGTTTCGCCAAATAACACCTTAAGTGTACTACTGTTTTCAACAAATACACAAGACATTACTATACCACAGACCACAGTGTTACTAACGAGGACTAGTGAGTTGTCAGCTGTGGATGCAACACTGGACGCGAGTGTTGTGTGTCGCACTGTGTCTTCAAGCTGTACACCAAGCCACACGCAGCGGACACGAGAACCTGTACTTAGCTGCATGCTTGATACCGTGTAGAGGACATCTGGAATAGAGGCAACAGTTATGTTACTATAAGTTAAGAATTATTTTACAAAGTTTTAAGTATATGGAAAATATAATTTTGTTTGTCTAGCTTTAGCCAAGGAGACGTGTCACTACGGTCTGCTGTAGCGTTGGTCGCGCTCTCGGCTTGTCTTTTTTCTGTTGATACCCTTATATAAAGGTTTTTATTGAAAAATTTCAGTAATAGACCGGTGTGTGTATATTTAGAGCACCCTATGACATGCGATTTATTGGAAACGGCAAGAGATTTTTATATATGTTTACACCACTCACTCACTAACACTAGGAAAAGACCACAGAGACGATGGATGAACTGTGTGGAATGATGGTACTGATGGTAGGTATGGTTAGAATTGCGGCAAGATAGCGGTTATTAGAGCAATATCTATGAAAAAAAAAAATGGTTTTGCGTGGACCACAAAAATTTTGGGATAAAGAAACAAGAATGGTGATAACATAACAGTAACTCACTAAGATGAGTTCCATCCTTGTGCAGTACCACCCCCCTGTAGGTCCCGTCTTTATGTTGACAGTCGGTGGCGCACTCGCAAGCTTCCGCTTTGTTACGTGAATGCTGCGGCGTTGACGTCATCACTAACGTACGCACAACGCGCTTTGGTACGCACGGAGTTTCGGGCGCATCGTCTGTAGGAAGAAAAAATTAAGAATTATGAGTTTTTAGATTGGAACTGACTTATTTTGGGTTTTTTTGGCGGGAAAGTCAAGCTGATTTTTTAAATTATTTATAGTGTTGTTTACTAAATAAAAGTGCGTGATTTATGTAGTAAAAAGTACATTCGGTAAATAATTCATAAAGAACAGTGAAATATCGCAGCATAGTGGCTCAATCATGACTTTGTCTCAAACCTCCATCGTAAGACGTATCACGCCGTCTTTTTCGACATGAACAATTCATTACGTGACATTGGCAAAAATCGCAAAAAATAAATGCACAAATCGTGCGAAGCCATAAAAGACAGAAAGAAAGACTTATTTTGTGTGGCGATTATTAGACCTCTAACAACATTACGCTTGCTTTTCTCGTAGGGTTGGGCAGTACCTTTAGTACTTAGTCAACAAAAATTTAAACACCCTGTTCAACATGTGTGTTTAAAAGATGTTTAGGCTAAACAAGTGCTGTTGAATATCTCCTCTGATTTTTGTGTTTGTCGGCGGTGAACGTTGCCAAAAACTTAAAAGTAAACGGAACGCGACCATAGTGGACCGCGGTTCATCCACTGACCACCGCACGGCGCGGCGAACGCACTGCCTGTCGAACTGTCAAGCCAGCGAATCATGGCCACGATATTCTAACGGTCACAAAAATGTAGTTTTTCAAAATTCAGAGTTAATATAAGATTTCATTGGTCAAATTTATCAGGATTAGGATTTTTATGATAAGTAATCTTCTGTATTATCAAGACAAAGATACAAACATTGACATGTAAAAGTAGATTAGGTCCGAGTGCTTAAGGGCTTTTAGGGGTACTTTCCTAATGACAGATAACTTCCGTAAAATAAAATGTACAGCTTTGTAACCATAAATTTTCATACTACATCATCACACATCATTTTTTTACATCTTATTGGAATAGATCCTTAAATAAAAAAAATAAAAATGAGATCCAACTATAAAAACAAACACAGCTTACCTGAATACAATTTCCTTGGTGCAGATTCAGTCTGTGTCTCCAAATCGTTATCATTGCTCAAGCTATCAACGCTTTCATTTCCGTTGTGCTTCGGCAAATCTTCGATCTCACAACCAGGGGGCGGCATCTCGTTTATAGGCGTCAAGAAGTCTGCACTGGTCTCATTTGAGTCACAGAAATCTAAAGACAAACTCGTTTTATCATCTTTCCCTGGTAGATTAGCCTTTAACGACCTATATTTACTCGAGTCGAAGGAGAGTCTTAAAGAAGGATCGTTAAGTCTTACTCTAGGAGTATTCCCAGTCGGAGTTACCTCCTGAGAATGCTGTGATGTATAATAAATAGAATCTGATTTATCTGTAGGCTTAGCAATAGGCCTCGCAGGATTACTCTGTTCAGACCGTAATATATTCTCACTACGAGATTTCGATATGCTGCTGTGACAATAATTTTCGTCATCTATAGATATTCCTGACATCCCAGATGTGACGTCAGGTAGGGCGGATATGTCGTTTCGTTGTTCTGTAGTGCTGATGCTGGAGACCATGTCTTGTGTGGGGGTGGGTGTGTGAGTGACCATGCTGCAGGACTTGTCGAGACAGAGGGCGCTGGACGATTTCTCTCGTGTGGTGGACAGGATGGATGGATGGACGTTTAAGGACATGCAGGCGGATTTTTGACTGCCGTTGAAGGCACCGCACGAATCGTCATCGGTGTCTGATGCTGAAACAATAAATGGTTATGTTATATTTCGAAATACAGCATTTTCAAATCCTGAATCGATTCCAATAATTTTTACACAATGTTATATTTTATCCAAATACATTTAAAAATTGTTGCAGTGTGGTTAGCGAGCGCGCGACTCAGCTGACGGATCGCACAGTTTAATATTCATAGTACAAGACGCGCGAGAAAGGTAAACGCACTGCCCCAAGCGCTGCACAGCTGCAGGCTGTAGAGCGGTGTGTAGACCATATTTTTGCTGGGACAAACCAGGTAAGATAACAAGCCGATAAGCCAGCCCTTTGAGGTTTTTAATGATATCTTATTGAAATTTTATATATAGATTCTTTACTTAAAAATAGTGGACACGTGCATCGGGTTTCGCATAAACAAAAAATAATTTGTTTAGGCGGGAATAGACAATAATGAGGCTTTTGTTCTATTTCTAACAAGATCAAATAAAATAATCGTTTTAGAATAAGTATAATAAAACTTTTTGGTCCAGAATAAAAAATGGGATAGATAAGAAATATAAGTAGAAGAAAATTAATAACCTATCTTTATTATTATTTTTTCCCATTTTTAATAGTATTTGGGGCGGAGACAAATAAAAAGTCATACAGATCGGTCCAACCGCTTGAGTTATATGTAATTATAAGCGTATTTAATTCAACATGTTATATTTAGATAAGATAAAATTCTTACACAAGGACATCTAAGAAAACTCCAACTAAAACTTGCATGCTATCACAAGGGACATTTCAATAACATCCTCTAATAAAATAGTTACCAACTCCGATAGTATGTTTATAGATTTGTGTTTAAACCTTTTTTTTCCTAGCACAAGTATATGTTCTACTTTAAAAGAAGTCACTACGTAAGATTTATTGTTCAATTCGTACTGACGACAGCACATCAACCTACTACTATCTGTCAGATTTCTTTTTTAGATTTTCAACTTTATCGCTAAAGCATTAAGACTCAAGGTTGATTGTGAACATTTGACAGTTTAGGGTAGGTTGACTTGTTGTCGTCCGTACAAGTGTCTGCAATAAATTTTCTTGTTTTATTACGTTTCAACATACCTGAAGCATTATCATCATTATTGACGGGCGACAGAGTCATATTCCTGTTTCTCTCAGGCAACTTCACTATATCAGCGGCCTGACAGAAGTTTTGTATGACATCCTCAATGTGATGGCCTATGACTTCGGTGTGCGGCTTGCCGAAGGTCAGCATGGCGAAGTGGTGGTTACAAGCGGTTATTATACCGCTCTCATCTACAACTAGGAGACCGCTGACGTTGTAGGTGACCTGGGGATAATGTGGAACACTTCGAATTTAGAACTGACATCATTGAATTGCTGCATTGAACAAATATTTGTATGACCTATAAGTAGTTATTCATCATCATCATCAATCAACCTTTTCACCGTCCCACTGCTGGGCACAGGTCTCCTCTCATACAGAGAAGGATTGAGCGTAATCACCACGCTTGCTGAATGCGGCTTGGCGATTTCAGACTTAGTCCAGGTTTCCCCAAGATGTTTTCCTTCACCTTCAGTCATTGGTGTCCAAGAGATATATATATATATATATATATATATATATATATATATTTTTTTTTTTTTTTTTTATAATTATAAACTAGCGCTTGACCGCAATCCCGCCTGATGGTAAGCAGTGATGCGATCGTTGATGGTAAAGCGCGCTAGTTTATTAAGAACCTATTCACTCAGAAAAACTGAGCGAATAGGAAGGAAGACGGCAGTTGAGCGAGGTGATGCAATGTTAAACCCAACAACACGACCAACGATGCTGCGCCAAAGGGAGATTGATCTGAAGACCCTCCACGAACAAACTCCCAACACAACAACATTTGGCGCATCGTACCCGGCACACATCGCAACACAACTGCTCAGACCCGTCCTCCGTACGGCTTCACCAGACATCATGCCGGAACACGACGAATCGCTTGTCGGCAAGACTTTGTCTGGTGGGTGGTAACTTCTGCCGGCGGCCGATGTTATGGCCTACCACCGAGAAGTATGTACATATAACTTAGAAAAGTTACATTGGTACTTGCCTGACCTGAAATCGAACCCGCACACTCATACTTGAGAGGCTGGTGTCTTAACCACTAGGCACCACGACTGTAAGCAAGTAGTTATTCCTGCAGGGTAATTGCTATTAGTAGTACGAGTTTCATTTTGACAATTCAAAAATATTGCGTTCTTCTTCTTCTTCAGCCTATGGATGTCCACTGCTGGACAAAGGCCTCCCCCAAGGCTTTCCACGCTGACCGGTCTTGTGCTGCCCGCATCCATCGGCTTCCCGCAACCTTCACCAGGTCATCGGTCCACCTTGTTAGGGGCCTCCCTACGCTGCGTCTTCCAGTACGTGGTCGCCACTCCAGAACCTTAGTGCCCCATCGGCCATCGGTTCTACGAGCAATGTGCCCTGCCCACTGCCACTTAAGTTTAGCGACTTGCAGAGCTATGTCGGTGACTTTGGTTCTTCTGCGGATCTCCTCATTTCTGATTCGATCGTTATTTAATAATAATAGTGTGTCTATTACTATCATTTGGAATCATTTTGAAGCGTATTGCTAACCCATCGTCACACGTCACATTTTTAGTATATACGGATATATACTAAAAATGTGACCGCTCAACGGCGTAAATCACGCAATGTATGTTGTGGAACGGTCAAAATGTAACCCATTTTTACTGATTGTGTGTTATGTAATTACCCTACTAGTTTGGTTGTTTGTTTATGAGTTTAAATATAATATGTAATCGCACCGACGACACAAGAGAAATTCCTAGTGTGGGACAATGCTTCATTTAAAAAGAAAAAAATAAAATGGAACTGTCATGACGACTACCAATCTGTATTAACGTCAGGCTGAATGGAATTGAAATGCTTTATAAAGTATATAATCTAAAATCAAATAATTTATTTCAAATAAACCAATTACTGCATGTATAGACGACAGCTGGCAGGTCAAACTACCCGAAACTGTCAAATATTCCCAACCAACTTTGAGCCTTAATGCTTTAGCGATAAAGTTGAAAATCTAAAAGAAGTAATTTTAAAGATTGCAGTAGCTTGATGTGCTTTCGGCTGTATTTTGGTTTTGATTTTTCTTACTTTTGTATTATTAAGAGATCGGTAATTCAGAATGATAATTGCCCATTCTAAAGCGCAGTAGGCATTGATATAATATGAAACTAAGGTAGATAAGCCACTAGCGCATTGAAAATGAAGCGTACAAAAGATTGTAATTCAAATCTCTTGCTTTAGTCACTCTCGGTACTCTCGTACAGTACACGCGTGTGTCCTGGTGGCTAAGAAAACCTTTTCCGCCTTTCAAAATGCAGTTTTGTGTAATGCGTAAATGCACGAATTATTTTAGAAAAGCCAACAAAAGTCATGGAATCACATATCATAAGTAATTGTTCCAAAATATTTAGATAAATAATATAGTTTCAATTATTTTGTCAAACATTCTTGCAAATGACGCTTAGGCAGCCATATCAAGTAAAAAAAAAAAAGAGAGAGAGCTAATTGGACTTCATGCCAGTGTGATAAAGACGCAAACGCATTAGAAATTATGAAATCGGAAAGTGTGAGTCGATATTAAATGAACATGAAGTATATAATAATATAAATAAATATTTTTCATTTCTCATATTCGGAAAGCAGTATTTTCTTGATCTGGTTATTGGGTAGAAAGTGCTATTTCCCTCCCTAGAGCGGGAAAAACTCATAAAAATTACTTCCCACCCAAGGGTCGGAATGAACTTTAAAAATAGAACTGCTGTCAGCTGTGAAGAAATTTGTGTAATAAAAACTAATAAAAAAAAAATACAGCGGCAATGTGAGTTTCTAAACAGCCAGTGTGAACTTAGCGCAAACTTCATTGAGCGAAATAGGTTGCAACCATAGAATTAAGAAGTACGAAAGTACCTACTTATTAATTCTATGGTCGCAACAATAACGTGGCGAGTTCCATATTTGAAATTTAAAAATTCGACATAAATTAGCGGGATACTAATCTGTTATGTATCTGTGACGGAATTAAAAAAATAGTTACATTAATACCTAATCTTTTATGCTAAGATTTTAATTTAAAAATGAGTTCAAGCGATTCTGAAATATTGACACCAGATTCAATTAAAGACAAATTAAAGGTAAATTGTGTTATTAATAATCTTTTACCAGAAATCTCAAAAGAAAGATGAGTGAATGATTTTATGAAGTGGCGAGCAGAGAAGAATATAAAATAATTTTCCGAAAGTGTATTTCTTATATATTTTAAACGATTGCCTAACAAACTACAACCTTCTACGTTATGGAGCCGATATTAAATGCTCAGGAGTACACTTAGTGTAAAACACAGTGTATTGTTATAGACGTACGTCAGCAACTCTTTTAGCCGATTCTGGGGCAAACATGACGACGTTAAAAAGACACGGAGGTGGAAATCCAGCACAGTCGCCGAAGGCTACATTGAGGATCCAATCCAAAATAAAACAAAAACTTCGAACAAATTAACTGAAACTATAAAAATACACCACAATTCGCCTCAGCCGTCAACCGCCAGGGAGTATCCGCCTGATGAAATACTAGAGTCTCCTACTTTTACAGATATCCAGAACACAGAAAATTTGTCATAATATATCAAATAGCATAAACATTCCAAGTAAAAAATGTAACTTTTAATTTAACGAATTGTCCGAATTTGACTATTAATTTTAAGTAGAGTACCTACCGATTTAAAATTAATAGTCAAATTACGACTAACATTATTATATATAGTGTTATCTATAAAAAGTTCAGATAAACAACTAGTTTTATTTTCCTCATATTCGAAATGAAAAGTAGAGTGCTTAACACGGGTAAAAGAATCAATTCCTACTCGGACTATAGCCGCCCTCGCTACGCTCGGGCGTCTAAATACCTCGGTAATTGATTCTTTCCACCCTCGGTTAACAATCTACTATTCTACGCTCATACCAATTAGCCTAGCTCCAAAATAAACTTAAGGTAAAGCTTCACATAGATAAATTTATATTTACATAGAAATATATACCAGAATGTTTGCATAAAGATTTACATTTGAAAAATTAAAATAGGATTTGAAATATAGTAAACATTGATTTAACCTGGTATTCCCTATCTTCCTCTATAGTGTGGAAACGTGGACGATCTTAGCCCGAGAACGCCAAAGAATCGATGCATTCGAGATGTGGTGCTGGAGGTGATTACTCCGAATACCTTGGACTGCAAAACGCACCAATGTGTCGATTCTGAACCAACTTAAAATAAAAACCCGTTTGTCGACCATAGCAACGTATTTTGTCCTATTTCGGTCACACAATGCGCAGAGGCGATGAATGTCTAGAAAAATTGATTGTCGTTGGGAACACCGAAGGCAAACGATCGCGCGGTCGTTCATAGTGGTGAGAGACGCGCTGGATCGAAACCGATGGAGGCAGATCATCCATTCGAAATGCTGCCCCAATGCTGATCACGATCCTCAGATATGAGGGACCGACTGCAGAGAGATTTGACCGAATTAATTTCACTAATTACTATGGTTTATAATTGCTTATTTTATTGCATTAGTTTGACTTTATTCACAGTCACAAAATCACAATTTAATCAAGTATTACAAAACTTCAATGACAAATATTAAAGTTTTGTAATACTTGATTGAAGTGTAAAACTGTTCATAAAAAAAAAAAAAAAATATGCACCTAATTGAGCAACAACTACCACTTACGAAATTACCAATTACAGTTAACTCTGTTATATTTCCTATCTGCATTTTTGTTATTCTTTGGCAAACTTGTCATGATTAGTGCGCTGTTTTCATTTAAGCGCAAACGACAAACACTAGCCATCTTTTTCTTCTCTATGCTTTAGATTGCGCCTTTGGTACAGTGTAAGTGAGATGGCTCACTTACACTGTACCAAAGGCAGTGAAATGTACGCAGAATAAAAAAATTGCTTGTGTGCTGCTGCTCTGTTCGGCACATTTTTCGGTTAGTTTGTTTGAACATATCATATCTGTTTAATATTATATCAATGGTAGTAAGTATGTATGGAGAAGAATGGGCAAAAACTCTACAGACTATTTTTAAAATTCGTTGACTACAGACGACAGCCAGGTAACTACAATCTGTCAAATTTCTTTAATAGATTTTCAACTTTATCGCTATAGTATTAATCCTCAAGATTGAATGGGAATATTTGACAGCATCGGGTAGCTTGACCTGCTGCCGTCCGTACATCATTCATGTTCAAATTATTGAGACCAAAAAAAAAAAAACAAATACTGAAATATTTTGATTTCTTACCCTGACATTGACTTCAAATATAGGTCTGTGTGACTTGACACCACAGACAGTGGACCACATGGAGTTGTCTGTGGTATCTGGTTTTGATATCCACAAGCAAAGCGGGAAACACCCGCCATCCAGGGTTCTTCCTGTAAAGAAATAGATTGTTGTAATGTAGGCGTTTTTTTGTTGTTGTTACCACATAACACTAGGGATGATTATGATCACATAGCATAGCATAGACTTAATATCTTTTTTCATGCAAAATAATTCGACGAAGTTATTCGACAATGCTTCATTTAAAAAGAAAAAAAAAATGGAATTGTTATGACGACTACCAATAAAATTAGTGTTAAAGTCAGGCTAAATGGAAGTGAAATGCATAATGAAAAAAAAATCGGTAATTTATTTCAAATAAACAAATATCTTTCGGATTAAAATTAGCACTTAAGCAGCGTTTTATGGAGGAAATTAGCTTCAATCGGTTAAGCGTTCTATACAAATCATAAATAAACTGTTTACCTACATTAGTAAGAAGTAGGATTATTACTTGTATGAAAATCATCTATCTACAAAAGGTTGTTAACATCTTTCTTTTAGGTGTAAACAAGTCGTTGCCTAGCAACGGTTTATTTACCTCTATTCTTAATCCAATTTGCCCGAAATATAAATACGACTGATAAATAACCATACCTACTTCATTTTGCACTTTTTTCAAGACCAGAATTGATAAAAAAACATACCTGTAAGTTTCTGCTTAGCCATATTCTTTGGCATTGGTGCATCATAAGGAGGCAGGCGCGCGTTTGGTATGAGTGAAGCGAGCGGCACTCCCACTAGTTTGTCGCGCGACTCTGCCCCGAATAGTGCCGCCGCTGAAGCACCCTCACATGATAATACTATGCCTGTGTCGGCTTCTACTGTTAGCTGGAAATAAAAAATAGTTTTTTAGCATATTCAATATGTAATAATTAATTATGCTCTTAACAGTCAATAAATGTTTGGCTTAGGCCACGTTTCCACTGAAGCCGAGCTCGGCGGAGAGGAGCGGTGAAGAACGGTGAAAAGTGGTCAGTGTTTCCACTGAAGCGGAGTGGAGTGGAGTGGAGGGGAGTGGAGTAGAGAGGAATTGAGTGCAATGGAGCGGAGCGGTGTGGAGTATACTTTTGAACTTCTCATTCGTTTTGATAAGTATGCACCTAATGACGTAGCGATGATTTCGGGTAGGGTATGCATGCATACACTACCGAAATCTCTGTGCTTATACAACCATATTTTTTCTTTATACAAAACTTGAATATAGTTTGTTTAGAATAAGCAACTGAATCGATTCCAATAATTTTTACACTATGTATGTTATATTTTTTTCCAAATACATTTAGGCATTGTTGCACCGTGGCAACAGCTAACGGAGGTCAACGCCCCGCGTGCTCACTTGATCAGCTGATCGGAGCGTGGACTATATTTTCCCTTTATTAAGGGATTCGTCGTGACCACGGAACGCAAACTTTTGTTTAAAAAGCAGACGATATCGATTAACAGTTGGAAAATGTTTCTATTCCTATCTACTTTCGCGTTGTGCCTTTCAATGTATAATTTTAGCCTTTAAATGTCTATTCAAACTAGACTTTATTCTGCCTTTAAACAAGAATCAAATGTTTATCCAACGAATCGTGTTTAGAAGGGGCTTTGTGGCAATTATTTAAATCTGAATATCCATAACCCCAAACATTTTTATTATCATGGTGAAAATAATATACATGGGAAACAAAATAATTTGTGTGTACACAGCCTGCTAACCAGTTATAATTATCATAACACTTTTTATTAAAACAACGTGTGATATCACCTTTTTTGAGTTACATCCATATCGCGAACACAACGCCCTTTAATTTATATTTTTGTTGAAAAAGGAACCGTTTTAAGTTTATCTAAAAACTAATCTCACAGGTATAATTTATCATTGCAAAGCTGGTAAAATAAATAGGTATTTTAACGAAAAACAATTATGTTATTTATGATAGCTTCTAAACTTGGTCGGTTTGTGATATAGGCGCTGCTTTTGCTGCCTTAACCTTTCGAACGCCCATCTAAATAATACGCAATGTGTCCTCCTGCGCCACGCTACAAATGTATAACGTATCTATAGTAAAACGTAGGGATGGGATTAATGTCCTATCGACAAATAATATTATACATTTAAATTAATGTTTATTCACCAATTTACGAAGCTAAATAAAAACTGTAACCGTATTTTCATATTTTATTTCATAAAAAAAACAATATGAAAACCTGGATATATTTCCCATAACAAAGAAAAGAATTGTAAATTTACTAGACGTGTGTTCTAGAAGACATATCCCTATTTGTCTCCAAATGTAATCCTTTTACTTCATATCAAGTCGTTGGCGCTCGAGGCACGTCAAAATCCTTTCTGATATAAGGATGGATCTATATTTTTATGGTATTTATTTTTATATTCACTGTGGTCGAGTTACACGTGCATAAACTCAAACGATTCCTGCATAATTTATTTCGTTTAGTTACAACAAATACAATTGATAGAAAATAAATACATGGTTTTCTACATTTTTTAGGGTACCGTAGCCAATTGGCAAAAATGCGGAACCCTTAGAGATTTGTCATGTCTGTATGTTAGTCTGTCCGTCCGTATGTCACAGCCATTTTTTTCCCGAAACTATAAGAGCTATACTGTTGGGTATGTATGGATAGGTCTTTAAAAATGATATCTAGGTTTCTAAAATATTTTTTTTCTAAACCGAATAGTTTGTGTGACAGACGCTTCTAAAGTAGAAAACAGTTGCAACCCCCCCTCCCTCTAACTTCTACTATAAGAAAATGAAAAATCTAAAAAAAAAACATATGATGTACAAGTACATACATTACTATAAAAACTACTAACGATAATTGTACTGAACGAGATCTAGTAAGTAGATTTTTTTAATACCTCGTAAATCGTACACCGCTTATTACCGCGTAATCTTTCATACAAATAAGTTTAATCCTTTAATTTCATAAATCAATGGTACGGAACCCTTTGTACGCGAGTACGACACGCACTTGGCCAATTTCTTTTTATTAAAATTACTGTTTTACACAGATGTTACAGACCTATTCTTAATGGTGTCGCAAAATACTCGCAATTATTTTTCTGGTTTGTAGAAACTAATAGAAAACGGAAGAAAATTCCTGAAACGGAAGTTATCTTAACGGAACGGACTTAACGGAATGTCAAGACGACGAACTATTTCAAAATTCTGATTCAGACTTGAACAACTCGCAATAATTCGTCATATTCACCGTCACAATTTTTTCTGTAAAACACGTGCGTCAACTTAAGATGTAAACATTGCACTACACTAAAATGCACAATGTCACCATGACCTTGAAAACTGTCTGCTTATGACGTCACAGATTTACTTCTATACAAGTTGGTGGCGTATGCGGAGTGACAAATAAATAACTTTGTAGGGATGGCTTTTCAAACGGTGTTTCACTATCGACAATGATTAGAAAACCTATTTATTCTTGATTAAGGTGAATAAAACCTAGTTTATAGTTTACAATATTTATAAAATATTATTTATTCACGTCATTTTCTTGCAATGTTATTGTATTTATGATAATTTAGACGAGATGAAATATAGCGAGGTCTTCATCGTTTCCCATCACTGGCCTACTTGATATCAAGTAATTGGCGCTGGGGACATTAAAATATTTTCTGGCGTTTTTGTTTTTATTGCAAATAAAACAAATAAGAACTTATTGTGTGTGAAAAAATTAAAAATATGGTTTATCAACCATATTTTTCAGGGCAATTTTCCATAAAAACAAAATAAAAGGTCTTGTAAAAGTCGTAAATTTATTTTATACTGTGATTACTTCTACCTAATCAAGTAGTGGCGCTGAGGACACGAAAATCTCGAACTTGTATAGAAGTGATTGGCGTTCAAAAGGTTAAAACTGAATGAAATTCTGCGGCCACACATGAAAAGTTTACGCACACAATCAAATAATTTTATTCACATACACGACCACACTCCTAAAAAATAAGCATATTTAGTTCGTGTCTAGGTTAGTAGTAGGCTACGCTCAGTAGCGCTAGTGACGAAGCCGCGTATTGTAAATTGTAAATTGTAATGTGTGTTAGCTAGTTTGCGCTAGCCTCAAAAGATGGCAGTACTACTGTTTTAGTGTAGTGTTTTAACAAAGTTTTTACTGCAGTACAAAATAGTAGTTTATGAAACTGTTACATAATGAGGGATATTATGCACGAGTGTGAGTTTAAAAAACGAGCGAAGCGAGTTTTTTAATAGTATCACACGAGTGTGTAATACCTAATTATGTATAGTTTCATACACTACTTTATCTAATCTCATACATTGTATTGAATATATGAAATAAAAGATAGAGATTGATACAGTTTATTTATTGATTTGCACCCTGCATCACCGCGCACGCGCCAAAGCGCGCGGTATTGGTAAAGTACGTCAATATAAACTCCTTTTTAGTTTTATATTTTTAATTTTTTGATATGAGAGTAGATAAATTATAATTATTATAATACGATTCGGGTGTTCCGAATTAGAAAATTATAAGGGTATGCAGTGCTTATATGCCTCTACGGAGCGCACGCGCCTGCTCCGCACAGTACCGCCCCGCTGTCCTCCGCACGGCATTGCCATATAAAAAAAAAAAAAAAAAAAAAAAACAACAGGCTTCCAAAAAACACTACAAAGTGAAAAATAACTAATTTCTGAAGTCGGTGTCTTTGGTTTTTGTATATTAGTTTTTGACACAGACTTCAGAAATTAGTTATTTTTCACTTTGTAGTGTTATTTGGAAGTCGGTTGTTTTTTTTTTTGTAAAAAAAGTTTTTATTTTACACTTTTAGTTGTGAAAAGTACTGTTCAGTTGCATCCGGTTAGACTGGATGCTGACGCTAAAATACTTAATGAAAAAACTTACAAACGCACTGGTTGCCCCTACGATTTTTGAAATAAACAAAAGCTACAATGTTGACACCACTACGATCCCGACGAAGCGTTTCTCCTTTTTTATACTGCGTACATCGAGAGACTAGAACAGTTTGCCAGTCGCGGTCTTTGCGTCTGACTACAATTTAAGTATCTTCAAGGCTAGAGTGAATACTCTTAATAAACAAGCGCGCTTTACCATCAACGATTGCATCACTGCTTACCATCAGGCGGGATTGCGGTCATGCTTTAATTTATAATTTATAAAAAAAAAACTGGCTGACAATCAGCACTTTTCTAACTTCAAAATTACACAAGACAGTAGCGCAAAATGTCCCGTGTTCTTGACCACTTCCTAGTACATTCGCTAGAGAAAAGAAACACAAACGCATCAAACTCCCCAGCAGCACAGCTGCTTTGTATAAGTAAAAAAAACAACTTAAGTACTAAAGTCTCGCTCAGACTGGAAAAGTTTTAAATTTGCCAGCCACGGTCTTTGCGTCTGACTACAATATTTGTTTCTTCAGGGCTAGAGTAAATAGGCTTTTAATAAACTAGCACATTTTACCACCAAAAATTGCATCACTGCTTACCATCAGGTGGGATTGCGGTCAAGCAGTAGATTAAAACATTAAAAAAAAAAAAACTTACCACAACATTCTTACAGTTGACAGGCTCAGCGACTACTAAGCATGGTCCATCATTATCCAGTTGTCTTATCCACAACGACACCTGGACTGAACCACCATCCTTTGATATAAGTTCAACCACCTGCAACATTATATTTGTTTGACATTTATGAAAAGATGAACCCTTTATAGCAGCTAAGAGAGACATGCCTAAGAATAGAATTGATCCCTTTTAGGATTCCGTACGCAAACGGTAAAACCGAGACCCTATTACTAAAATATCAACAGGACAGTACACCAGACAGACAGTGGATCCTATATTCCTCGCGTTCTTTCCGCGCTGAATAGTCTCATGAAAGCTAGCCCGAGCTGCGATATATTCGCAGATAAATTTAATTCCCCCATCGAAGAGTTTCGCCTAGTCTTTTATACCGCGTACATAGAGGGACTAAAACAATTTGCCAGCGGCGGTGTTTTCATCGGACTACAATTTGATTTAGGTAACTAGCACGCTTTACAATCAAAGATTGCGTCACTGTTTACCATCAGGCGGGATAGCGGTCTAGCACAAGTTTATAAGAAAAAAAAAAAACACAAAAAAATGCGGGCTTGCTTAGTTTAAACAAAATTTAATTAATTCGTTTATTCTGTTTTATTTTATTTCCGTTTTATTGTTACTCTGCTCCGTCTTTTTTTTCTTCTGTTTATGTTTTGATTTGTTTTATTAAGTATTTGAATTTTAAGATGTATTTGTGTTATTTAATTTTGTATTGTTAATGTAATTGGCATTTGGAAGCCGTATTAACATACGTAAATAATAATTAATGAGATTCAGCAGCATGTACCTCATGAATTGTAATAGCTATTCCGCTTATAGCTAGACAGTTCAAATTTTCACAGATGATGTAATTCTGTTGCACCTTTATCAACAAATACTAAAATTAGATGTTTTTTATTTTGTATTTATAGATAATGGTACCTACGCAACCCTTCGTGGGCGGTTTTTATTTATACAAAGGACGCAAATACAATTCGGGGTATTAAAATAACATCCACGAGTGTCGATACTCAATAATTGTCCCTTACACTTTTTAATGGCCGCATCTTATTAAATATTTAGTTTTTATTATTGTGTATCCTGGTACATACAATCACTAAATTAATGATGGGAAATAATATAGTTTAGAAGATATATTAAATTCCACAATTTATTTTAATTATGAAATGATAAATCTAAGGTAAATTAGCATTAAGATGAATTTTTTACAGTTCTAATTACTTTTTTTATTGGCTGGTGGTCCGGGATATGGTTAGTACAACATTTGCAACCAAACAGTTTAGTTCTTTTGTCAGAGTGCTTTTGCATGCATGTATCACAACTATTGCCAGTTAGTATGTGTTCAACGCTATCGTTCAAAACATTTATAAATGAACCGTACTACAAGAGAATTGTTATTATTTTTACCACAACATGAAGTAATGCTATTTTTTGCCAGGGTGTTCAAAGAGCAGATTTTCCGTTCATTGCTTCACCAACATTTAACTAATAGAGTAAGATCCCAGTGCCGCCAGACCTACGTCATTTTAGCAAAGCTAAAATTTCCATGATTTATAGTCTAGTATGTAGTTAGGACAGTTTTTTTTTAATTATTATAAACTAGTGCTTGACTGCAATCCCACCTGATGGTAAGTAGTGATGCAATCGTTGATGGTAAAGCGCGCTAGTTTATCAAGAGCCTATTCACTCAGAAAAACTGAGTGAATGGGAAGGAAGACGGCAGATGAGCGAGGTGATGCAATGTTAAACCCGACAACACGACGAACTATGCTGCGCCAGAGGGAGATTGATCTGGAGACTCTCCACGACCAAACTCCCAACACAACAACATTTGATGCATCGTACCCGGCACACATCGCAAAACAACTGGTCAGACCCGTCCTCCATACGGCTTCACCAGACATCATGCCGGAACAACGAATCGCTTGGCGGCAAGACTTTATCTGGTGGGTGGTAACTTCTGCCGGCGGCCGATGTTAAGGCCTACCACCGATCAAATGGTGGATCAAATGGAGTATGCATACTTACTAGCTCGAAAGCGGGGCCCTTGCACAGGTAGCGCGAACTATAGGTGTTTCAAAACTGTACTCACCTACGTTAAAGTAGAAAAGCTCATATTTAAATATATTTTTGACAATATTATCAAAAATAGATAATCGTTATTGCCAGACCGTTTCTGTGGGCCATTACTTCCGCCAGACGTTACAAAGATTGTTTAAAAATTATTATTATTTTATTTTTTTAAATAAAATTATAAACTAGCGCTTGACCGCAATCCCGTCTGATGGTAAGCAGTGACGCAGTCGTTGATGGTAAAGCGCACTAGTTTATCAAGAGCCTATTCACTCTAGCCTTGAAGACACCCAAATTGTAGTCCGACGGAAACACCGCCGCCGGCAAACTGTTTCAGTCCCTCGATGTACGCGGTATAAAGGAGGAGGCGAAACGCTTCGTCCGGATCGTAATGGTGTTAACAACGTAAGGGTGGAAACTCGCCGTACGACGGGTCGTCCGATGGTGGAACGGAGATGGGGGAATCAAATCATGCAATTCCTTCGCACACTCCCCAAAATGCATCCTATAGAACACCGAAAGGCTGGCTACTCTACGCCTGTGCTCTAGGCTTTGGAGACCGTTTCAAGTTAAATCAGGGTCACCAATCAGCCTCTTCGCCCGCCTCTCCACCGAATCCAAAGTGGCCAGGTGACACTTACCAACACCAGCCCAAATGTGGCTGAAGTACTCCACACACGAACGGACCTGTGCTTTGTACAGCATTAGAAGCTGCCCTGGTGTGAAGTAACGCCAGACCTTTGCGATAACGCCAAGTTTCTTGGCAGCCACTTTGGCCTTGGACTCAATGAACCGCCCAAAGTTTAGGTTCGAGGAAATCTCATTTCCCAAAAGCTGAAGGCGGTCAGTACACTCCAAGGATACATTTCGAAAAGTAGGAGCCAAGGTGCCTACGTCATTTTAGCAAGCCTAAATTTGATATATACATATAATTTCATGGTACTATGCCCAGACTTTTTGTAAGCAGCCAGACCAATCCAATGAGCCAATTATTCTCCCAGACACCTCAAAGTTTCCCTGTGAGTGCGAGCGGGATGGCGTTATTCGTGCGCTTGAATGCCTGAACCGCTGTATGATGAACTTTTGCGGCTCCCGGCTCGCAGCGTACGCCACACGTACGAGCCGAGACGAGCTACGAGTAAGATTTCATAAAGGTTGGATCGCCGACGAACTTGCGCGACAATTTTAAAGTACGCGTTTTTAAGGTGACACACAGGCGAAAAAGGTCGTCTATCATCCTCTTAAGCGTTAATCCCAGTCGCATCCGTAGCTTTTTCAGCTTTGGAGTCTGGGGGGTCCGCTTTACCAGTCCAACTGCTGATTTTGGCTAAACTGACCTCCACAACCCGAAGGTGACATCGAAGCATTGCAGTTAGACCATTTGTAGGACTTTTGAGAGCTCCATCAACCCGTAACGACTGCCACTAGATGTTCGTATGCCAACCGGGATCAACGGCTTAACGTGCTTTCCGAGGCACGATCAGACCAATGAAAATATTATTTTACATTCATGCATAATGTGCAGCGGTCGCATTCGTTACCGCTACGCTACGGAGGCTGTCAACAACCACAACATGAAGTATTGCTATTTTTTGCCAGGGTGTTTAAAGAGCAGATTTTCCCTTCATTGCTTCACCAACATTTAACTAATAAAAGTATCAATGATGTCTGTGAGACTTGTCTATGCATTAACTGATATTCTGCCAGTTCATTCTGTAAAAATCTCATCATGAAAATTTGGATGAAGCAAGCTGTCAATAGTGTAGTAGTGTAGAATGTTATATGTTATTGGTTTAGTTTCGGTACTCAGTCCCTCCAGTGGGCCATTGTGCGTGGAGCTGTCGATAGGGTCCCTTAGCCATTCATTGGAACAATAGTTCACTCCATGTTCATTTCAAGTTTTATGAGATGTTCTTTACATACAAGAAAACAAGTTATTTACCTTTCCACTAAGTAAAACAACAGTCCCGTCTTCTGAAATATCACAGTCTTCAGGCTCATGCAAGCTGAACGTCTTACAGTTCCTGTTGCGGAGCAGGTCCGGGAAACGCAGTCCACACAGCTCCCCTGACGAGTAGCCCAGCAATGAACAGGCTTTGTTGTTTACTATTAGAATCTGGAAGTTGTTATTCGGTAAGTATTTATTATGAAACCATCATATAGTGGTTTATACAATAATGATTACAAGGGGATAATGTCTACAGAAAGCAAAGGCTGTTCTGATTATTCAAAGAGATTGTTTTAAGTAGGTGTGATTGTGTATTATTATTGATCATTACTATTATAAATAATACAAGCCTCACGGCTTGACCCATATAAGTTTCGATGCCATGGGAATATCAGGATTAAAATGATCATATATGTATATTAGTATTGGATATAAACTATCTGTGTGCCAAATATCGTCCAAATTCATTAAGTAATTTTTACGTCACAGAGTAACAGATAATAAATACAAACTTTCGCATTTACAATATTAGGATTAGAACGAGTATGAAACAGGAATAAGAAGTAGGATATATAATCAAAGTAATGGTTTATGAAGGAAATGGTCAGTTACTTTAGGCCTTAAGGTCATAGTCATAGTACACTTAGCGACTGCTCCAACACCACTCCCATGCAATACCGCCCTAGACTAAGACGACTGCTCGCAGTCCATGCGGTCACAGTTAGCAGACACCCAGCATTCCAAGCGGCGACAGCTAGCACACGGCCAGCTATCCACCCGCCGACCGCTCTTGCTTTTTGCAATAGACACAGTTCCCGACTCAGAACGCGCGAACTAGCAGTTATTGCGATTGCACTAGACGAGGAGAGAAGCGCGGAAAGAACAGATCTTCATTTTGGGTTCATAAAATGCTGAAAGCAACAGACTGAAAGGCGACAGCGCGGCGACTGCTAGAATTAAGCGCGCTGACTGCTTGTCTACAACCTGTAGCCAGTGAGGCGTCAACTACAGAGCAATCTGACGGCGGTAAGCTCTCTGACAGCGAGCTGTCTGTTAATGTAAAATATATCTAAAGAGCAATATTTAAAGCCCATATTTAAATTATATTATTTTTGCCAGGTGGGTGCAGAGTCGTGTGAGTGGGTACACTAAACCTATGGGTAATGCTCAGTTCCTATAAGCAAAAACTAGTATAATTACAAGTATAACATACTTTTTTTTAAAGCTGAAGCTTGTTTCAACATTCCTCCTTACCTTAGAAGTGTTTGGTTCAATGGTGAAGACAGCCTTGCTTGGGTTGATAGCCTGTTGTAGGCGTTCAGTCTGAGACGGTGCCGGGGATCCTGCAACTTCAGTTGCTAGGGATGTGTTGAATCTGAGCCCATTTGGCCCATCCACTGTGGACAACATTCAGAATTGATTTGTCTTTCATTTCTAGATGTAACCTACACTCCACATACTTTCTTAGACATGCAGGACTTGAATCCAGCGGAATGCATTAATATATATAATAATAATTCTGTGTCTAGTAGTCTGTCTCTAGATCAATTTAAACTTCCTATATTGAAAGGATAAGTTATATCAATCCTCTTTTACTGGTGCGAAGAATATCAAATGGCAGAACTATTAACTAGGTAATATACAAACCTCTAACAAGATCAACAGCTTGCTTCAGTTTCGTGGGTGTCTCCAGTTCCATGGTCATAGGTATGCGACGCACCTTGCGACTCAGGCGCGGGAAGCTTTGGTTACCTTCAAAGGAACATTTTCTGAACACATTTCGGTGACAGCGCAGGGTTTTTGCAGTTCTATAAGAAATTATGGGATTAACACTTCTATATCAACATAAAAGTAGTTTTTGTTATTATTTCACCATAACAACTGACTGCAGGCATTACATGTGTATGAAGATCAAATATCTTAGAACTTTTGAAGAGGGATAGTTAATACATTTAATTCATGTGTTTATACACTTACCTGCATTTAAATTCAACTTCAGGAAACTTTTCAGGGGTATGTAAATTTGAGCTATCATCCCTTGCTTCAGTGAACGTGAGTTTTGATTTCTAGAAAATATACCAAAACCTTTCATTAATCATTCAAACAACTTATTGAATTTTAGTATATGTATACATATATTACTTACTGGTCTAGTACTTACTGGTGGAGGTGTTATATTTAGATGCTCGGGCGAGTAAACATCCACAAATTTACCGAGTCTAGGTTTCACAGGGGTCAAGCTAGGCGAATTCCCGACACAATTCCTAAAACACACAATACCTGATGTCTAAACACATAAAATTCCGATTGAATGCTTGCTTGATAAACTAAATGCTAAGAAAATGCTAAAGGTCCGCTTTATGATTTATTTACATCGTTCTTACTTATTTTGAGAAGGAAAATCAATACATTATAGCGCGCAAGTTCAAAATAGGAAGGAAGAAAAAAGTTAGTGGTACCATTTTTACCTTTGGATGTTTAACAAACCAGCGGAATCCATGGTGGGAAACCACAAATTAATAGAGATCTTTTTGGTTGGGATAAAATGGATACTACTTCGAATATTCAAAATGCAACGTTATACTTGAGTTTTCAAACAAAAGAAACAAATTGAACAGCTGTGTCGGTTGTCAAAGTCGGAGTTGGTTCAGTTTCACTTTTAAAAACTTTGTGATCGTAAAATTTTGTGAATTATTCGATTGTAAGCATTAATTTTCAGTTAAATTTATTAAAATTTGTCTCATAATTAATGTAATTAGATAATAAATAAAATGTTAATTGAAATATATTAAACATTGCAAGTATCGCCATCTGTATCTTAATCTAGTTTTAACAATTATCTTTCAGAGTACTATACAGCTGATTTGATGTATTGTTGATAGATGGCGCTAACAGTTTGTAAGTAATTTTACAAAAAATTACTAAAAATGTCCAGAAAATTGTAATCTCAAATTTTTAAATCATTAAGAGAATGTAAAAAGTTGTTAAACGAAAATATGTTATAATATAAGATTTGAATTAACGGTGATTTAACAGAAACTATGTGACAATTACAAACGTTCTTTCGACTGGGAGCGTGGCGTCTCCTGTAATCCGGCTTCTCGGAGGTCGGGATCGGAGGATGGTTTGAGGTCGGGGGTCCTGGTGCTGAGTGGCCCATGTTGACTGGACGTCCACACTAAGCCCGGTGTTGATATGGATCCCCCGAAGGAGTTCGGGGGATGCAGGTTAACTAAGGAGGGGCGAACCGGGCCAGGGGGGAAACCCAGCAGCCAAAAGTCCCCGCATCGGGCAGTAGTGGGATAGCGGCTGGGAGTGGGCGCTTAGTATCAGCCCGACCAATAAAACCAGACCCGTTTCTTTTGGCAATTTTCTTTATTTAAAAATCTTCGGTGTTTGTTTTACTTGTCCACAAGCTAAACAAATAAAAAGTTTATTGCATCTGTTTCTTTCTAATTCAGAAGGTAATTAGGTAGTTTTGTAGAAAATAATTAGTCTTGTCCAATTAAGATATTTCGTATACATTTTAGCTGTTTGTGAACAATGGAATCGTTAAGTTTATCGCTATCTCACACCATCTTTATCAGTTTTGTAAATAAGCAAGTAGGTAAGATTGCGCAAAAGTAATACAATAAGTACATCCTTAATTACTTATTTAAAACCTTCTTGTTCTTTAAACTTACTGGCATCCAGCAATCAGCCTGGAGATGTCATTAACGTACCAAAAATATTTTTTATTCTTCTGAAGATTTTTCCAAAGAAAATAGCCCTATTCTTGAGCCCGCTAGAGCTTATTTTGTGAAAGGTAAGACGGTGCAGCGTAGATTTTGAAATTATAATCTATCACAAAGACATTACAATATTACAAATCTATCATCATATTTGTCAGGTTATGTAAAAACAACACATAAGTACCTACCTACCTATATTTTTTGTGTTTCCATGCCATTTCACGTCTACTTATGATTTACAGTAGTGAAGAATAATTTATTATAATTTAATTTCACTATAACTACCTATTATACCGTGATTAGATAATAGTAGGTACCTAGACCTACGTATGGAATAAATCGATATTGTTTATTAGATAATTACCTACACAATTTACATTGGGAATTATTTAATAAAAACATGGATCAGAATCAGTTACAATTTGAAGAAATGCAACATTCTTCAAATTGTAACTGATTCTGATCCATGTCATATTAGTCATCTACACGAGATTCCATAACCACAATAATGATGAAGGTTATAAATAATAAAATAACACTTTTTTATGTTCTCGACTTTTCCTGGAATGTAATACGGGTAAGTACACCTATGTTCCGGTTACTACCAGCACTTTCAAATCCCAAGGTCTTTATAAGTGGCAGAGTCACGTTTCAAATCCAGGATTATAATTCTTATGCACTAGGTTATAAGGATGAATTTCTTTGTATGAAAATGAACATGGTCCTATAAATTGTAGATTAATTGTTATAGATTTAGTAGGGCGTTGTTTTACGGATGTTGGTGGTTTTGGCTCGTAATTGTGTTTATGAGACTGGCAGGTTTGTGTAGGCACGATGTCGAATGTAATGTTAACTGTCTAAAAATCGTGGTCAGAGATAAGACTTACTTATTTTATTTTTGTAAAATATTTTGGCCTAGACTAGTATTTAAATGATACACACAAGCTTTAGAAACGAGCAATTTTTTTAAGTCTTATAGATAGGTACCATAATCTTAAGATAAGTTTGTTTAGGTTTATTTATAGCATATTCTCAAATGGTTATCCAGTGAAGAATAAGAGCGGCCAATTGCCTTATAGATTCTGAAGGGGACGGCGCGTACGCAGTCCCCACTACCAAAAATAACGCATCCGAGTTATCCACATTAGGGATAATCGCAGGGGTCAACCTAACCGCAGTGCAATGGGGAAGGCCTCGCCCTGGGGGAACCGCCTTCTTGATCACGGTATCCACTATGCCAGGTAAGTATGAATTCATTGCAGAAATTCACGAGGGTCATTCAACGACGGAGAATCTTGACACCGCGATTCAGAAACGTGACGTAAATGTACAGCGCCATCTAGTTGGAAATATGCAAACAACACGCGTCGCGACGTTGCTGCTACGTCACTCCAGTCTATTGATCGACCCGACCGACACTGACTGCTTTATTTAACATGAATTTAACAGCTGTTGCTGTTGAGGAGGTTGTGCGTACTTGTTTGTATATGTGTGTACTTGAATCCCCTTATTCATAAACGCTGTTTAAAGTTAACTAGTGATTAGCGATTCTTTAACCATACATGTTAGACGTCTGCACGTCACTTAACTTTAACCATTGTTTATAAATAAACACCACAGTGTTTAAGGGGTTTATTCATAAACGATGATTAAAGTTAAGTGACGCGCAAACGTCTAAAATGTATGGTTAAAGAATCGCTAATCACTAGTTAACTTTAAACATTGTTTATGAATAAGGGGGAAAGTGTAATGGTTTTGTACAAAGGTAGTTTTATGTGGGGAACCTATCGGTAATTGCTTTCTTTTTGTGGGGTTAGCTTGGGCAACGCTAGGATGCCTGCAGTACAAAAAGTTGGCGCACGGAAAGTACTTTGCAGTCAGCGTATAGTTGTGTTGTGGGATGCCGAAAAGGTTTGCGTGACATCACCTTCAGCATCGTGGCCCTCTGCGGTCACTAAATCTTTAAGAGACTGGTTTTATGCGTGGTGCTCCAACCCGTACCGTTATGCAATATCCAATAATAGATTGACATAGAGCATAATAAACCATCTTCAGCGTTTCAGGAGCAGCCGATTTTCAAAGGGATTTAAAAATATGGAGTTGTTTAATAGCTCTAGAAGAAATGGCGTCAACTTGTTTATCCCATCGTAGTCCACCGTCGATTTGGACACCCAGGTATTTTATATGGTCATTTTTTGTGATTGTCGGACATGAGCAATGTGCAGATTGATTGGATCAGTTATGTGCTTTCAGGGAAAAACATTTTTCGGGTAAGTTGTTACACCGGATAGCGAATGGGATGAAAGTCGTTTTATCGCAGTTGAGAGAGGTTTTGGTTGAGCCATTGCTTTATATTTGTTACTGCTGCCTCTGCATAATGCTTAACAATATCCCAATTTGGGCCATAGACTATGACCGCGGTATCATCTACATACGTAATGATCTTGGGATCTGCATTGGGGATGGTCCCATCTGCATAGCTCATTGACGTATATTTGGAAGAGAGTTAACCCAAGAATGCTTCCCTGAGGAACACCATAGGTAGTTACTACTTCGCCTCTTATATGCTCTCCTATTTTTACTCGCAGGGTCCGATTGTAAAGATAATCTTTGAAAGTCTCGAGGATGTTTCCACGCACACCTATGACTTCCAGTTTGGAGATAAGTTTGGGAACAGACACTGTGTCAAAGGCTTTGGAGAGATCTAGGAAGATCCCTAGACATTTGATTTTACTGTCCAGTGTCCAGTTTTCTAGCAATGAATTGTGTCAGGTCAAGAACTGCATCTTCGGTTGAGATCCCTGTGCGACCTGATTATCAGTAATGAGTCTGTGTTTGTTCAGAAATTTTATTAACCCGTTAGACAGGATCCTTTCTAGTATTTTAGAGAGTGCTGATAGGACCGATATGGGTCTGTAATTGTTGACACAATTTCTGCTCCCTCCCTTATATACCGGATGGACGATAAGTTTTTTAAGCGCATCTGGAAAAACACTTTTCTGTAGGCAACAGTTAAGGATATACGTCAATGGTGTACTAGTTCACTTTTTTCATAGGCTATTTTTAGTTTATTTACTTATTGTGTGATCGGTCCCGATTATTCATACATCGCAATAGTTCGGTTGTTATCCATGGTTTTATTATTCTTTTATTACTTGGAATTTTAATTTGTTTTGTATGCTTGGAAATTACTGAGGAGATAATGTTTATGAACAAGTTCATGGATAAATTGGGATCAATTATTTTATATACTGGAGAAAAATCTGAGACTTCTAAGTCCAGTTTAATTGCATCATAGTATATGCGAGTAGTTATGCGGAGTGGTTTATTATTCGGTTTTGTGTTAGCATTAGTGAATAAAACCGGTTTGTGATCCGTAACATGAGAGTCAAGTATAAGTGTAGTGATAGGAAGAGTAGTTTTATAGAGTACATGATCCAGACAGCGACCCAGCCGAGTATTGTACCGGTGGGTTGGAAGAGGACCGTGGGAAGCGTTTAAAATAAGACAATTAAGACAGCTGTTATCTGTATTACTGGGCTTGAGATCTATATTAATATCTCCTATAAGGATTATATATTATGTTTGTAGGAGGAGGATAGACACTATTCAGACTGTCTAAGAAATATTGCGAACTTTCCTTGGAGCTGTATGACGGGGACCTATACCTATACTGCAACAATAGCAATATTTTGGTTTACTATATGACATACCATACAGTTACCGGCCACAAAACGAGGTTTCCACACGAGAGTTCGGAGGGTTTGTTTTGTAAAGATAACTATTCCATCGTTTTGGTTACTGTTTATTTCGGTGGAATTGGATTCATATCCATCTAAGATAGGTATAGACTAACTTTACTGAGCCAGCACTCGGTCAGGATAATAATAATAAAGCTTTATTTGAAATTTCTTACGGTTAAGTGTTACTTATGAGCTAATGTTTTAGTTACTATGATTAATATGTGACGTTATTGTACGAACCCCCTTCGGGTGAAAGCCTCCTCCAAGGTATTCCATCTCTCTCTATCTAAAGCAGTATTCAGCCAGCTTTGACCACCTATCGCTACTATGTCGTCGACCCATCTGGTGCTTGGTGCTTGGGCGGCCTCTAGCTCTAGTGCCTTACGGCCCGTTCTATCTTACTGATCGTAAGGTCCATCTGTCGTCTGTGTAACGTGCCAAATGGCCAAATTATTATTATTAAGTTTTTATTTGTGTTATAGTGTGGATGTAAAATGATCGAAATATTTTGTTATGTTTAGAAATAAGTAAAATATCAGAGAATAATAATGTTATAGTACATTACGATATTAGTGCGTAATGATGGTTATAAGATGCGAGGCGGAATTTCAGCCTGAGCCGAAGGCGAGGGCGTAATTGAGCCGAGCATGTTATAACCAATACGCACGTATATCGTACGACGTTTTTTAACACACTTGCGAGGAAACAGAAAAAAGGTATTTTATATTTTGTTCATTTTTAATTATTAAATCAATTAGTGAAATTACAATTATTAAAATTATACGTAGTTGTAGTTGGAATTATGTTTTTATTATTATAATTACTATTCATAATGTCATTGTTTTGTGTTAGGGTAAATGTTGGAGACGAGGAAACTTCTTGAAAGGCGGTAGGAGAGCATTGTAATTCGATATTAGTTGTAAACAAAAAAATATCATTAGTAGAAGTAGAGGGGCGCGGCTCAGGGCAAAGCTTCTTCGTTTGTGACTCCAAATTTATTGCCTGAGTTATTTTGGTACTTATAATTTATTGCTTTGTTTTGGATGTTCTACATAAGATTCTGCTACTGCGTTAGAACGCCACCCGCCATGCCGATTTAAAGTCAATATATCAGCTCCCGAATCAGCAAGTAATGTAGCTGACGTTCTTCTAAAATTGTGCCCTGTATAACAATCAGCATCCGGCAATCCTAAAAACTTGGCGACTTCCTTTGGCATGGCACCAAATTTATTTATGCCAATAGGTTGCGCAGTATTTTTTTGCCTTAGTCGTACGCAGAGCTTCATATTTTGTGACCACGTCATAAAATGGGCCGTTGATAATAAAAGATCGGGGTATTTTGTTTTTAGTGTTTGGGATTTTAACTAAAAGCATTTTTCCTTTATTTTTAATGTCTTCTGTGGTAATATTGTGAAGCTCTTGCCATCTGCATGCACCAGTAATACCAAGTATTAACGCAACCTGAAAAGAAATAAAAATGTGTTAGATAAGTTATAGGTACTTAGCTTACAGACGGTCGTTAAAAAATATGGAAAAGAGTATGTACAGAAGGTAGATCAATACATAAAATAAGGAGGCAAACTGACCTTTGTTGCCAAGTACTGGCTTTCTGGAGCATCTTTTAGGAACTTTTCGACGTCATTTGAGGACAGTACCTTAGACTTTGTCTTTATATAACCATCAGAGCGTCTCTTTAAAAATACAATGAGATTTGAATATAAATTAATATCGACACCATTTTTCATTTTGAGGGTGCTTTTTAGCATAGATATATTGTCCACAACTAGCTAGGCTCACATTTACTAGCTAGTTCATTAAAATACGCCAAAATTACTTTTTCGGAAAATGACGTGGCATTTTTAGGCTAGATCCTCACTATAATGCCGTTCACAGTTCGTTCTCGGTCCAATCTCGGTTTAATAAAATATTATGAAGTAAAAAATATATGTGTACATACATAGTATGAATGCACACATTCATACTATGAATACACACACGAGATTGGACCGAGAACGAACTGTGAACGGCATTATAATGAGGATCTAGCCTTAATGTTTTTCCACTTCAAGAAATTTTCATAGGTGGTTATGTATCTGTCCTTGGATTTGGACGGCAGCAAGCTGTCGCATGCGGTTTGTGCTTCTGTTAGTATATCCGGTAGAGTTGAAATAATATACTGCGCTTCGTCGTTTTTGAAAGTTGTCATTTTTAGATATTCACAATCCAAAAACAAAGAAAAGAAAATTTGAGAAAAATGGCGTGAGATTTATTTTCTGCCTTAGCTGCGTGAAAATGTTGGCAAAGACGCTAGAGCATGCAGCCAAGTTTTTAAATTACCGAATAAACTGTTTTTTTTTTACAAATACAAAATTGTTTATTTCAAATAGGACATCCGTTATTTTAAATAAACTCAATATGTGAATGCACACCGTTGCTTTCCCGCCATTAGTATTATTATTTGCCATTTCAAATATGGAACAGCGCGCTGCTCACTGGCTGGAGCCATGCGGCGGCGATCAGTTCCATAATTATTTGAAATGGCAAATAATGCTGTTATGCAATTTGTATGGACTATAACTTAACTATTTGCTTTGATAACACACGCGTTTGTTATGGCCCGCTTTACATATTTAAAACCGGTGGAATTACATCAGCTTTACGAGCAAGGGTGTTAAAAAACAAGTAAAAGTTAAAATATGGATTGGTACTATACAGGTTAAGACTCATATACCAGTGATTAAATCTTGAAGACATCTTTCGGAGCTGACTAATAGCTGCTTGTCTCCTTCCTTTTTGCGTAAAAATATATTTCCGTTGGAAACCCAGCAGAACATGAATTTGTGGTTTTTCGCAAACGCTCTTGTTTGGTAGAACAATTTTGTTAATACTACAAAATTGTTCTACCAAACAAGAGCCTTTAAGCTGTTCGGTGACATAAATCGGTTTACAAGATCCTGGAACGCCAATGTGATTGGTATTGAGATTATTTTGTTAACCGAGTTCAAAAACCTCCTTTTTGAAGGTTACTCAATTCGACCGTATATACATATATATACATTTAATTTTTTATGTTGTTCGCGCTTAACTTTGTCGTCTATGAACCGATTTTGATAATTATTTTTTTGTTGGAAAGAAGACATTCCCAGGGCCGTTCCATAGAGAACACTAGGATGGTGGAAGACTAGAGAAATCGAGGGGAACTTTCGAAAATTCTAGGGACAGCTAGTGCATTTGTAACTTTTTCATTAAGTATTTTATAGCGCTACAATCCTTACACCTAGATGGGTTGTGACTGTCATTACGGGGCTGATGATGAAGACAAAGGTTGGCTCAGGGAACTCCTTAAAGATTTACAGTAACTACCTTGTATTTGGACTCAATTCATTTATATTGATGAGAAGTTTGCATCCACGTGGGTTATCATGAAGGTATGCAGTAGATCTGACGATGGAGAGACGGTCGAGGGAACTCCTCAACGATTCACAGCAGTTATCTTGTGTTCGTGTTTGATTAATTTGTATTGATAAGAACTTTACACCTAGATGGGTTGTGACTGTCATTAAGGCTCTGATGATGAAAACAAAGACCTGTTCAGGGAACTCTACAACGGTTTACAGTAGCTACTTTATGTTTGGACTTAATTCATTTATATTGATGAGAACTTTGCAGCTATATGGGTTAAAAGAGGGACTGCAGTAAATCTGATGATGAAGACCATAGGCTGTCGAGGGAATACTCAAAAATATACAGCATTGAAGTTTAATATAGGACAACCACTACCTACTCGTCACGCTTATGCAACAATCAATTAAAATCAAGATACAGAATTTAATTTACGTAATCGCATCATGTCTAGCATTGCTCATACTTACAGTTTGGTCTCATAGGAATTTTATAGAATTCGGTTCAGTGGTTTCGATTATGAACCATAATTACGGGTAAAAATTAAAGTAAACACAATGACGTCTTTTGCTTACAGTATTTTTTACAACTAAAAAATGTAAAACAAAAAGTTTTTTCCAAAAAGAAAGAGCAACCGACTTATCAAAAACACTAGAAATTGAAAAATAACTAATTTCGGAAGTCGGTGTCAAAAACAAATATACAGAAACCAAAGACACCCACTTCCGAAATTAGTTATTTTTCAATTTGTAGTGTTTTTGATAAGTCGGTTGTTTGTCTTTGATTTTGTTGAACGTTCGTACTGCTGAAATCAATGTTTCCCTTTTTGTGACAGTAGAAAATTCAGCTATAATCGGTCGAATCGTGGAGGGATCCGATGATTTCCCGGGCAATCGATAAATATCTCTCAGTTCCGAGACATCGACGGGAACCCCGACCGCTTTCCCAATACCTACTGGATACTGCTTTGGCAAGGATGGCACTAGTTTCATTATTACATTGCGGGATATTAAGATTTCAATGCCCAACGACCTTGATTTCTGTTATAAATCTTGTATGTTTCTCTCTAGACTTTCAAAATATTGTCTCTGTTCCCGGCGTTCTTTTCGAAGGTCTTCAACTTCCGTTTTTTGCGCCTCGTAGTTTGCGTTAGTAAAAGCGATACTTTTTCAATTTCCACATAGTAATTGTAGATTTTTTCATTTTGCATTTTTACTTCAGCTACATCCGAACTGAGTTTCAGTAGAAAATGTTCTTGCTCTTTTTTCAACGAAGATAACATTTCCATGATTTCATCTTTAAGATTTTGTAGCTCGCTGGAAGGTAGCTTAACACGTGGTTTTTTGCGTGATTGCGGTCAAGCGCTAGTTTATAATTATAAAAAAAAAATCGTTACTCGGATCGTACAACTCCTTATTTCAAGAGAATAATCAAGCAAGAGGTAATAATGGCACTTGCTAAATAATCTCTAAAGTGCCCTGTCAACGGTTGAGTAACCTATAATCCTAAACCTAGACTCGAGACTCCACGGGCGTGCGTAGACGATCTATTATTTTATTTATTTAAAGTTGCGTTAGACTTCGAAATTACATTATGAATTTGCGAAACTGACTTCGTTATCAAATCTTTTGTTAGATGTAATAACGTTGATCAATTCTGTTCTAGGTAGTTCAGTATTATAAACGATATTTAAATTAGGTAGTCTTTATTCATGGAAATTTATGTAACTAAACTTGAATGGTAGATGGACGTGGGTAATTTATTGAAATGCCTAGTAAACTAATAGGGGTTTCTATTAACGATCAAATAGGAAAATTGATGGAATAAAGACGTTTTTGAACTGGAGGTACTGTTGTGTGTACAGTTTACTTGGCTGAGTAAGCAAGCTGAAGTGGCAGTGGGTTGGTCATGTTTGTCGAAGGACCACGGAGCATACGAGTCTAGGGGCCTTAGTCTTGGGTCAGGGTTGCGGCTTGGTTAAAAAAGAAACCGTGGCTCTGGTCTACAGGCAAGTAAAGGAACACGGGTGGGTTTTAGTCACTAAAAGTCTGACACGTTCTTCCGGTCCGCCTAGAGCGAGACGGAGCAGGTCAGGTCATGGGCAAGTCTGCTATTGCACTAGTGTCAGAATGGTCGACTAGTGATCTCATAATAACCTAATTTGATACGTTTCATAATCTACTAACAAAATGGCTTCATTATGACTTTCCAGTTGTCAATCATTATCATTCCACTCCATATTAATAAATGTTCAAATAGAGTAGTTTTTAGAAAATCATTTCTACTAACGGTTTTTATAATAATGGCAATACGGCAATGTCATTTAATCACCATTCCATTACGATCACTATGAATTTAGCAGATTACGAAATTTTAACACAATGACTATTGAATCGTGTTGGAATGACAAATTTATAAAAATAGCAGATGAGGGCCCTCTGGTGTAGAGACCGCGTATCGGCAAGCGTAGCGTGGGATGTCCCACATTATACAACATTATTTTTTGTTAATGCGAATCCCGAAACACGTGTATTTTTAAGTAAAGAATCTATGTACAAAATTTCAATAAGATATGATGAAAAACCACAATGTTATGAGCTTGCTATTCTACTTGGTTGTCCCAAAAAAATATGGTCAAAGCTTCGCACGGCAGGGTGAGCGCGGTGCATTGACCTCTGGCGTCAGCTGTGCGCGTGGCGCAAGTAAGTAAGTAAGAGTATCCATTGTAACTGCTCAGTAACCACACTGCAACAAAATAACAAAAATAACGTTGTAGATTTATGGATGACCTAAAAAGGTGATACACAGACTGGATGCAGAAGACGGAGGACAGATGGTGTTGTTGTGGAAACAACGTGTTCATATTTTTTTACCGTTTTGAACCCCAACCTACAACTTTACTGGGCCACGACTGCCCGCTGTATCGGATAATAATGCAAAAACTTTTCTAACGAAGACGTTCTACTCAAAAGTCACACGAGATAAGTACGAGTATATTAAGAAACATATAGAAGTATAATATTGTGTGCGTGTGCAATATATTTGGGCCTATTTGAAAGTTTTATTGGTAATTGCATAATTACCAATAAAACTTTCAAATAGGCCCAAATATAATTGAACCGACAAATTCAAATGTTAGTGCATTTAGGTAGGCCAAAATAGCATTCGGATCGGACATTCCGTGGGCTGGCGAATAGTAGGTCAACCTTTGGCTCGTCGTGACATTACGTTCACCGTAGCGGTCATGGGACAAACATACAACGTTATAATGTAAATAAGTGCAGTAGAAAGGACTGTAACTCGTATATCTGTGCTGTGATTAATTAGATTACTTTTTAAGCATGGAGGTAGGTGATTGAGTCCTACCACCAAGTTTGCAGTTGCACCTATGACAGATTTATTCTTCAAAAAGTTAACAAACTTTTGAAAAATTAACTCTTTAACTGATTACATTTCAGGTTTTGACGTGTGATTTAAGTTAAAAGGATTTCTAGTGTGTTGAGTAAAAGAGCTCTCTGGCCGCTGCCGATCGATTCTCTAAAAATCTCACTTTGACATTACTGTTCAACCTAAGATTTAGCCTCAATATCATAATTAGCCTATAACGTTTTATTCCACTGCATTCCACTAGTTTCTCCGATAAATCCTTTACTGTACAAGCAGTTCGGCTATGGAATGACTTGCCCGTGTCTGCAAGGCGTGCTCAAACTCTGTCCACTTTTAAAACTACTCGTATGATAAGAAAGCACTTCCTCTCTCTTTAAACATGTCATTATTAATTAGATGTATATATTTAGTTAAACTAGTATGATACATTTAATGTACATATTTATTGTATACTCTATGTAAATAGTACACTGTAGACTACCTACACTATTTCTCTCTCATTCCCCTTAGTATTCCATCCAAAGGTTGTCTGTAAAAGATCGCTCTTAGCGTTAAGACCGCCCATTGTGTCACCCTTTGTAAAATCTTTATATTTATGTTCTGTAATCTATATGGTGTACATAATAAAGAGTATTCTATTCTATTCTAACGTTCCCACTATTGGGACATAGGCTTCCTCTTGGTGAGAGGAAATGAGTCATAATCTACCACGCTGTCCCAGTGCGGGTTGGTAGATGTGACATGTCTTCGAAGTTTTAGGCTCTAAGACATGCCGGTTTCCTCACGATGTTTTCCTTCACCGTTTTGTGAATAGTGGTGATGAAATCCATACTAATATTATAAATGTGAAAGTGTGTTTGTTTGTTTGTTTGTCCTTCCTTCACGCCGTATCTAAGCAATCAATCGACCTGATTTTTGGCATACAGTTAGTTGAAAAGATGGAGAGTAACATAGGCTACTTTTGGTCCTAAAAAACATCAAGTTCCCAAGGGAGATTACTGGAATATTTGTACGTGTACACCAAATATCCTAATATTATAAATCAGAAAGTGAGTTTGTTTGTTTCGCTTTCACGCCGTAACTACTAAGCCGATTGTTTTGAAATTTTGCAGACGCAAAGTTAGAAGTCCGGATTAAATAATAGGGTACTTTTTTATCCCGGAAAAAAAATTATATTTACGAGGGAAATCTAAAAGCGCGATATAACCGATCTCCACGCGAGCGAAGCCGCGGGCGGAAAGCTAGTAATTTATACAAATTAAAGCGCCAACTCAAGTATGAGTGCGCGGGCGATTCCAGGTCAGGCAAGTACCAATGTAACTTTTCTTGTAACCAATGTAACTTAAGTTATATGTACTTTCTAAGTATATCTTGGACACCAATGACTGAAGGTGAAAATAAGTCTGAAATCGCCAACCCGTATTGAGCAAGCGTGGTGATTACGCTCAATCCTTCTATGTATGAGAGGAGACCTGTACCCAGCAGTGGGACGATAAAAAGGTTGATGGGTGGATGGATGGAAAGCGCCTGATGGGATTTGAACCTACAACGTGTAAGTCGCGGCTGATACCATAAGGCCTCTGCTGCTCTCTAAGATTTATCCTAGCGTTGGTAAAACTAGCAACATTAAGTAACCTACATATTTATAAACGTTGGTCAAAGTTGAGTGAGGTTTGATCGGCAATATCGATGGACCCCGAGGCGGAGGCGTGTGCGACTGTCGGCGCGCGCCTCTGAGGCGATGCACGGGATAGTTTATCACCCCACTACCCCGTGCAGGAGACGAGGCCCGGACAGACCGGGCCAGCACGAGGGTGTGGGGCCGTGGAAGAATTTAGACTCCAGCGGCCCCACGCGCGCTCGTGATAGAAGAGACACCGGGGTGGTTTTAGTCAGTAAAAGTCTGACAGCTCCCGTCGCCCACCCCAGGGCGGCGGACACCCTATGAGGATTTCCACCCCGGAAAAAAAAAAGGTTTGATCGGCAAGCTGTGTATATGTTAGTCAGACGCTAATCATTACTTTGCTATAAGCAACGTTTCTAAATAAGGTCACCAGTGTTTGCCACAATACTTTTAGAACTATAATAACCATTTGTTTTATTGAAACGTAAAACAACACTGTTGCAAGTCGACCCTCAGAAACGTTAACATTTGAAATTATACTACCTACTGCAATTATGATGACTTTGTAATTAAAATGAATGAAGGCATGAGGAAATGTCGTGGCCATGAGCGTGTCTTTTTCTCCAGTTTCCTTTCCTTTTCTGATTTTGTGCATCCTTTTCCTTTTTGAAAAATCTTTCCCGGATACTATTGTTTACAAATTAAACTAAGTTTAAATTCCATGCATCTTATGCTTTCTTTTTAGGGTTTCGTAGCCAAATGCCAAAAACGGAACCCTTATAGATATGTCATGTCTGTCTGTCCGTCTGTTCGTTTGTCCGCCCGTATGTCACAGCCATTTATTCCGAAACTATAAGAGCTATTCTGTTGAAACTTGGTAAGTAGATGTATTCTGTGAACCGCATTAAGATTTTGATGCAAAAATAAAAAAATAATAATAAATTTTGGGGACGCCCCATACAGAACTGACAGAACTGTAACTCAACATTTTTTTTTCATCAAACACATACGTGTGGGGTATCTATGGATAAGTCTTCAAAAATAATATCGAGGTTTCTAAAATATTTTTTTTCTAAACCGAATAGTTTGCGTGACAGACGCTTCCAAAGTGGAATAAAGTTGGTCCCCCCCCCCCCTCTAACTTCTAAAATAAGAAAATGAAAAATCTAAAAAAGACATATGATGTACATTACTCTAAAAACTACCAACGAAAATTGTTTTGAATGAGATCTATTAAGTAGTTTTTTTTAATACCTCATAAATCGTAAACCGCTTATTACCGCGTAATCTTTCATACAAATAACTTAAATCCTTTAATTTCATAAATCATTGGTACTGAACCCTTTGTGCGTGAGTCCGACACGCAACTTGGCCAGTTTTCTTTATGACCAATGGGGCTGACGGGTTCTCGAGTGGCGACCACGCACCGGCGCAGCGTGGGTAAGCCCCCAACAAAGGGGACCGACGACCTGGTGAAGGTCGCGGGATGCGGGAGGCGTAGGACCGGTCGGCGTGGAGATCCCTCGGGGAGGCCTATGTCCAGCAGTGACGTCATTCGGCTGAAATGATGATGAATGAGGCTAGAGTGAATAGGCTAAATACATACATATATTTATATAACAAACTAGCTTTCCGCCCGCGGCTTCACCCGCGTGAAGTTTGGTTATATCGCGTTTCCAAGAGAACTCTTCAAAAGTCCGGAATCAAAACTATCACTATACTTGAGAAATAACTATATCTGTTATTTCTCAAGGTCAACTCAATCTTTGTCCCAAATTTCAATAAAATCAGTTCAGTAGTTTTTTTTTTTTTTAATAATTATAAACTAGCTCTTGACCGCAATCCCGCCTGATGGTAAGCAGTGATGCGATCGTTGATGGTAAAGCGCGCTAGTTTATTAACAGCCTATTCACTCAGAAAAACTGAGCGAATAGGAAGGAAGACGGCAGTTGAGCGAGGTGATGCAATGTTAAACCCAACAATACGACCAACGATGCTGCGCCAAAGGGAGATTGATCCGAAGACCTTCCACGACCAAACTCCCAACACAACAACATTTGGCGCATCGTACCCGGCACACATCGCAACACAACTGCTCAGACCCGTCCTCCATACGGCTTCACCAGACATCATGCCGGAACACGAAAAATCGCTTGGCGGCAAGACTTTGTCTGGTGGGTGGTAACTTCTGCCGGCGGCCGATGTTATGGCCTACCACCGAGAAAAGACGTGAAAGCGTAACAGACAGACAGACAGAAAGAGTTAAATAAACACCATAGTGTTTAAGGGGTTCATCCATAAGCGATGATTAAAGTTAAATAACGTTAAAAGGTCAAAAATGTATGTTTAAAGAATCGCTAATCACTAGTTAACTTTAAGCAGCTTTTATGAATAAGGGGCATAGAATCTATGTATCTAATTATATTCCATGCTTCAATATGGCTGAACGCAATGTGAATTATTTACTGAATAAATAAATTTATATTTAACTAGTTGCGTCTCGCGGTTTCACCCGCGTTTTTCTTTTTATATATCCCACTCCAATTGGTTGCAGCGTGATGTTATAAAATATAACCTAAAACCTTCCCGGATTAATGGGCTATCCAACGAAAAAAGATTTTTTCAAATCGGAGCAGCAGTTCCTAAGATTAGCGCGTTCAAACAAACAAACAAATAAACATACAAGCAAACAAACTCTTTAGCTTTATATATTAGTATAGAGTATAGATAGGGCATCAGTCGTGGTGGCCTAGTGGTTAAAACATCAGCCTCTCAAGTATGAGTGCGCGGGTTTGATTGCGGGTCTGGCAAGTACCAATGTAACTTTTCTAAAGTTATATGTACTTTCTAAGTATATCTTGGACACCAATGACTGAAGGTGAAGGAAAACATAGCCAACCCGCATTGAGCAAGCGTGGTGATTACGCTCAATCCTTCTCTGTATGAGAGGAGACTTTGAAGGAGCGCGTTTGGCGCTCTCATTGGTTGAGAGTTCTTACGACCTTGAAGCGGGCCAATCGCTGAGTCAAACGCGCTCGATACGATCGAACGAGTTTCGTATTGAAAACTCATACTATAATATATATATATATATATTATAGGCCTACTGTGCCCAGCAGTGAACGATAAAAAGGTTGATAATGATCAGTGGCCTAGTGGTATCGGCCGCGACTTACAAGTTGTAGGTCGTAAGTTCGAACCACACCATGGCGCTTTCCTTTGTGTAAATTATTCATCATCACTGCTCTCAAAACGGTGAAGGAAAATATCGTGAGGAAGTCGTCATGTCCTGGAGTCAATACTTCGAAGACGTATGACGGCTACCAACCTGTACTGGGCCGCATGGTAGGTTACGGCTCACGAGAGCTCTCGAGGGGAGGCCTGTGTCCCAGAGAACATTATGTGCTGATTATGTGTATTTTTTTTTCTTTTTTTTTCCACACAGATTGAGCTAGCCCCAAAGTAAGTTCGAGAATTGTGTTATGAAATTGTCTGTAAAAGATCGCTCTTAGCGATAAGACCGCCCATTGTGTCACCCTTTGTAAAATATTTTTATTTATGTTCTGTAATCTATATGGTGTACATAATAAAGAGTATTCTATTCTATTCTATTCTAAACATCCAAGACAATCATCATCATATTCAAACATCCAATCAGGAAAAGATCGTTTTCCATCATGACCTGGCCGGGGATCGAACCCGGGGCCTACACGTCGCAGGCAGGCAGGCAGGTAATAGAAATAGAAATTTTAAAGTCAGTTTTTGCGACATACCTAGTGTACAAAATTCACAACGTAACAACATCGAAAGTAAAATAATATACCAAAGATTATTTCCGTTTTGCCAATTTTTTGTGCAATTTACTGGTAGATTAAACATCAGATCTAGATAATCGGCAAATACCTTAAATATAATTAGATTAGCAATAAATAACCTATAAGATTGAGTCACTATGTATCGGTTCATCGATCACGAAATTGACACAGATTATAATCGATATACTCAATAAAAAAATCTGCAGTTATGGAATGGAATCAAGATCATGTAGAAATTTACTGTATTTTTGTTAGTTAGCAAGCTGTTTGTAAAACTGAACAAACAGCTTGCGTGGCGTATTGATTGGGGAGGCGCCGTAATCAATTTTACTTTAGGGAGAAAGACAAAAAAAAAGACAGCAAAATTGTTAATTTAGCACAAATAAAATACACATTACTAAGTAAATACTAATAATGCTAAAAATACATGGGGGATTTCAATTTGGGCTTGCTTCTTGCTGTAGTACGAAAGTAAATAAGTAAAATATAATAAGAATAATTTTCTTTTAGTTGCTAATAAATAGCAACACTGATCAGAGTATTCTGGAGTATTCTGGGAGAGGGTTATGCTTGGAGTTTCACTGCGTGATCGAATCAGGAATGAGGAGATCCGCAGAAGAACGAGAGTAATCGACATAGCCCGAAGAATTGCAACACTAAAGTGGCAGTGGGCCAGGCACATTGCCCGTAGGACCGATGTCCGATGGGGCCGACGGGTTCTCGAGTGGCGACCACGCACCGGAAGATGCAGCGTGGGTAGGCCCTCGATAAGGTGGACCGACGACCTAGAGAATGTCGCGGAAAACCGCTGGATGCGGGAGTGTGTGTCGTCGTGGAGATCCTTGGGGAAGGCCTATGATGATGATGCCTGATGATGATTATGAACAAAATATTCAATGGGCGGCCTTATTGCCAATTCAATCTCTTCTAGGCAACCAATAAATGCCAGAGATATTCATCCTAATGTAAAAAATTGCTCTAGTTAGATGTTACTAAATTTAGATACCATCTACAAATCTGCACTATTTACTTATTGCCACAGGGTAGTTTAAGTAATTAGACAGTGGTATTTAAAACATTCGTATGTGCAATGAGTGTAATTACGGTACAAAGCAATTTCTTGTAGAAAGGCTGACGTAACTCCATACGCATACGATTGATATAAAAGCAATTAATTGTAACGCATTAGATAACTGGACTGAATATGTAATTTGTCTATTGTTTAGTTATAAATGGAGGCAGATGTTCTACCGAATGGTGTGTTTCCATTGGACAGAAAGGGGTATTTCCTGTTTTCTTTTTCAAAATAAGACAGATCTCAATTATTTTTATAATTTAGATGAAAAGTATACTTATGCTTCTATTATTTTCTTTTTGTCACATTTGTGTAATAGTCGTCTCAACAACACGGTAAAAATTGGTTTTTCCCTGGACTTTGCAATATAATTTCTTTTATTATTTAAGTTTTCGAAAAAATCAAATGGTAGGGGAACATATAATCGAGTTTTAAAATTGTTGAAAAAAAAATTGCTCTAAAAGCGTTATCCACGAAGAAAACAGCAGAATACGTTTGTATAGAGAAAACGACTCTTAAGACACTGACTTCGGTGTCGCTTTTTTTTTTTTATTGGGACAAAACCCGCCACACATTTTCCCACCCACTGCAACTCCTGAAAGTCAGTATCAACAGTGGAGACCGCCAGAAAAACGCCGAGCAATAAAGCTCTACGAGTCCCGGAGAAACGATTCAACTGTCTTGGGTCCCGCAACGAAATTAATCAGAAAAGAATAGCGGAGGAGTAAGAAGTTCGGTGTCGGTTACTCAAATTTCGTGTAACAGTGGAAGCACGTCTTAAAGCATCCCAATCGGAAGTACTAGAGCATAGACAAAAAGAATCTTTCCATAACCAAAATATATCCGTGATAGGTTTCGTGTGAAAGTGACGGGCACGTGGGCCGTAAGATAGACCGCCGAAGATTAATGGTAACTTGATCGATTAGACGGACTTTGTTTTATTTTGAGTGGGTGGAAGTACTGGCAAGATAATCGATAATAACCAGTGAATGAACTAGTTACTTTGCTACATATGGCCGTGATTGTCGTGGCAGAAAATCGGCTTATTAATCGATTTGTATGAAATTAGTCGCCCAAACCGGTCGAAACGGCAGTTTGCTGGGCATAGGCATTGATACTAATGGATACAGATGAGAATTGTGGCACTCCGAAAGAAAGAGAGGAACCGAAGTTTCGGTCCATCTTTATCTCCGTGGCGCAGCGGTCAACATGCCTGCCTGCGACGTGGAGGCCTCGGGTTCGATCCCCGGCCAGGTCATGATGGAAAACGATCTTTTCCTGATTGGCCTGGGTCTTGGATGTTTATCTATATATGTATCTATTGTAAATAATAGTATCGTTGAGTTAGTATCCCATAACACAAGTCTCGAACTTACTTTGGGGCTAGCTCAATCTGTGTCATTTGTCCGTATATATTTATTTATTTATCATCTATGATTAAAGAGATAGTGCTAGACCGAAAATAGGCCATCTCTCTCTCACTGTTTTCAAACCAAAAAATTACTGCAGATTATACGCGTACGGCGTGTCCATTATCTCCCTTTTTCCCCTTTTTTCGTACAAACTTTTCAGTCTTTTGCTCCTTCTAGTACTCTTTGAGTGAATGAATATTTGAGCAGGGCCTTACTAAGACAGCATAAGAATTGTAGCAAGCAATAAAACCTTTACTGGAGGCTATATCGCCGATTATCTCGTGTAGGTAGTTGTAAAAGTCAAGTGAATGCCGCTGTTTGTGTGCTAGAGTGATTTTTATCTTGATAAGGTGTTATTGCTGATGCACTACTGTGCCCATGACTTGACAATTTCGACATGTCCTCGTTTTGGTAATATACAGACGAGAGCACATCAAGCTGCTATATTTTGTTAAATTTGTTTATTAGATTTTCAACTTTATTGCTAAATCATTAAGGTTCAAGGTTGATTGAGAATATTTGACAATTTTAGGTAGTTTGACCTGCTATCGTCCATACTTTTAGTACTTCGACGCGCAACTTGTTGGTACCACGATTTCAGTAGGTACATGATTCTGTACCGCATTGAATTTTTCCATAGGTTATTAAAAAGACGCGATAGAGTGAAGAGCCGATTTATTTTTTTCCTACCCACATTTCCGAAAAAACCCATAAAAATTAACATAATTATTTCCATAAATGATATTTGCAAGGATAAATACGTAATAAAGTGAGCAAAAATATGAGCCTTACGGCTATATAGCACGGGCAGCTTGTATGGCATTAAATTCAACAGTGTTGGATACAGACTTCCTGAATTGCTCGGTGATTAAAAATTTCATTGGTCATGTTTTAAAACATTTTGACATTTCGGAGATGACTAAGATCGTTTCCGTGTCAATATTGGTATTGGTATTAATTGCCTTTTTTGTGGGACTGCATCCTGAACTTCCTGGTACCTCTGGATTGTTGTAATTCTTCTTTGTAGCGGATTGTGGAACTGAAATGTTAATGTATTTTCCCTCATGACTTTAGGTTTATATACAAACTAGCTGCGACACACGGTTTCACCTGCATTTTTTTATATGCCCCGCTCCTATTGGTCGCAGCGTGATGTTATACAGTATGTTAAGAAAACCCTGTCCGACCCGTGAATGTGATGTTAGGTATCGATAACTGATTCTACTAATGCATACAAAACCGGGCTAAACTTAAAAAAAATCCCCCTAAAAAAATAAATATTATTTCGTAAAAAGAGGTAACTTAATAAATGCGCGATAACCACCCTTCGCCGCCGCCCGCCCCCCGCGGGCGGCAGGGCATGCGGCACGTGGTATAATCGCTATTCGCTCATAATAATACCGGTGTTGTCACTTTTTAAAAATTACCAAATTTCGGGGAAATTGGAATTAATTCGCGGGAAAAAAAAGATTATTTCAAAATTCATTTGTATTGGTACTATGATGATTACGTAAAATTTTATATTATATTTGGTCATGTGTTTACCTAACCTTTATTATCCTTATGGGTCGGACAGGGTTTTCTTAACACACTGTATAGCCTAAAGGCTTCCTGGACTAATGGGCTATCCAACGCAAATAGAATTTTTCAAATTGGACCATGCGTTCCTGAGATTAGCGCGTTCAAACAAATAAACAAACAAACTCTTCAGCTTTATATATTAAGCTTAGATAAATTATTAGTATAGATATAGGGCCATCAGAGGATGTAAATAACCAACCTCCTTTGACTGTACCACCTTTTTTATCCTCATGGTTATCCGTCACTCTGAGGAGGGCGGCCGGGTCTGTCAGACTCCTACTGACTAAATACCAACCCAGTGTTCCATTTCACGCCTTTGCCGGGGATTGCGAGAACGATCAATGCTTCCTCAACCGTCGATTGGTGCCCGTACCGTACCACCTAGCTGTTCCTTGTAAGTTCCACATTTTTTTGTTGTTGGAATTTTGGCGTTGGTGTGTTATAGAATTAAGTTCTAGAATTAAGTATTGTCGAGGAGTTTAATTCCTTCCACCATTCCTTCTTCCCAGCTAAAGTTCTTGGAAGGGGTAATGAGGTTTTGGGGACTGTTATGTTAATTTGACGTATTCTCAGTCCTTTGATTTTTATTTACTTTTGTTTTTACTATAATTCAATTAAATAATTAAAAAAAAAACAATGATAAATTATTCATATAATGTTAGTAATAGTTGTGTGTGTTGCCAGTGATAACATATGGAACTGAGACGTGGTCGCTAACAATGATCATTATAAGAAAGCTTAAAGGCGATGGAGAGGGCTATACTTGGGGTTTCACTGCGTGATCAAATCAGAAATGAGGAGATCCGCAGAAGAATGAGAGTAACCGGCATAGCCCGAAGAATTACAACACTTAAGTGGCAGTGGGCCGGGCACATTGCCCGTAGGACCGATGCCCGATGAGACCGACAGGTTCTCGAGTGGCGATTACGCACCGGAAGACGTAGCGTGGGTAGGCTCCCGACAAACCTGGCGAAGATCGCGGAAAACCGCTGGATGCGGGAGGCGCAGGATCGGTCGTCGTGGAGATCCTTGGGGAGGCCTATGTCCAGCAGTGGACGTCTTTCGGCTGAAATGATGATAATGATAATGCTAGTACATAATAGTTATATAGCTTAGGCTAATGTTACTATTAAATTAACTTAAGTGCGTGTGGCCTTATAACATCTACGTAAGAGACGAGAGTCCCTCTGGTCTGTATAGTGACTATTGCTCTAAAGCAGGAAATAAAAAGTAAATTTAAATAAAAATGTTGGTATTTCCACTTCATTTACGGCACTGTCCTATTTCCTCAGAAAACAAAGAGTAGCAGTGGACAGTAACAAACAAATTTAAAAGATTAAGTGTGAAAGACGTAACGCGGGGAGGCCCCCAACAAGGTGGACCGATGACCTGGTGAAGGTCGCGGGAAGCCCTTGGATGCGGGCAGCATTAGACCGGTCATCTTGGAAAGCCATGGGGGAGATCTTTGTTTTTTTTTTTTTTCACTAATTATAAACTAGCGCTTGACTGCAATTCCGCCTGATGGTAAGCAGTGATGCTATCGTTGATGGTAAAGCGCGCTAGTTTATTAAACCCATTCACTTAAAAAACTTAGTGGAAAGGAAAAAAAACCATCAAACTCCCGACACAACATCATTTGGCGCATCGTACCCAGCAAGCTTCACAACACAACTGCTCAGACCCGTCTTCCGTACGGCTTCACCAGACATCACGCCGGAGCACGACGAATCGCTTGACGGCAAGACTTTGTCTGGTGGGTGGTAACTTCTGCCGGCAGCCGATCATTGTCCAGCAATGGACCTCTAAAGACTGAGAAAAAGAAGAAACGTGAAAGTCACCAATCATTGACAAGCCGTGTTCAGAACCAGGTATAAGTAAGGGTCAATATTCAATAATATATAATAATGACTTTAACTGCTCTTCGACGCAGTTTTAATTTGGTGATTTCGGTTAGTTTTATTGGAGCAAGTCGACCTACAGCAAATACTGTGACGAACACAACATCACAACTATAATTCCTTCAGGGAATCATGTTATGGGTTAAGCAGAGGTGTACATTAGCATCTACACCCACGTTTCGCCGTTTATGTTATGTTATGTTTAAGTTTCATTTAATAAAGAGATGATCTTAAGACCTTTTCTTAACTTAGAATCCAAATCAGAACCTCATGTTCTGCAGTAACGCTTACAGCCAAGCCAAAGAGACAGTTTTATCCAGAATGCTGCGATACACAGGGTCTGCTCTAGGTAAGAGGGAATTAAATCATGATGAGCACAGCTAGCGTGTCGGTGTTCTGTAGGATGCATTTTGGAGAATGTGCGAGGGAAAGCTAAGACCCAAGTGATAACGACCGCGAAATACGAGTTTGTACTTTCAAACCCATTTTTTTAAAAATTATTATAAACTAGTGCTTGACCGCAATCCCGCCTGATGCTAAGCAGTGATGCAATCGTTGATGGTAAAGCGCGCTAGTTTATTTAGCATATTCACTAAAAAAAACTTAGTGAATAGGAAGGAAGACGGCAGCTGAGCGAGGTGATGCAAACAGGAAGATTGATCTGAAGATCCTCCACGACCAAACTCCCGTCACAACAACATTTGGCGCATCATACCCGGCACACATCGCAACACAACTGCTCAGACCCGTCCTCCGTACGGCTTCACCAGACATCAAAACACGACGAATCGCTTAGCGGCAAGGCTTTGTCTGGTGGGTGGTAACTTCTGCCGGCAGCCGATGTTACGGCCTACCACCGAGAAACCCATGCAAGAGTCTTACTTTGTAGAAATAAATTCATGACTACTGCTCTCAAAACAGTGAAAATAAATATTGTGAGAAAAACGGCATGATCAAGAAACAAAAATTCTAATACACACGATTACGGTCCTAAGTTACTGTGAGGAGAACGTGAAAGGTTTATTATGCAGTCAAAACCAGACAAAAGTTAATGGCGTTAACATTATATTCCGTGATTATATCCAACCGTAGAGGGAATTGCATGACTTAATTCCTCCATCTCCGTTCCATTATCAGACGAACCGTCGTACAGCGATTATCTACCCTTACGTTGTTGACACCATCATGATCCGGACGAAGCGTTTCGCTTCTTCTTCGGACTACAATTCAAGGCTAGAATCAATAAGTTCTTAATAAACTAGCGCACTTTACCATCAACGATGGCATCACTGTTTACCATCAGGTGGGATTGCGGCACTAGCTTACGAGTATGAACAGTGTTAAACGCCTCTCTGGGTTCGTACCAACGACCTACAACTACTCGTAAGTGGCGGTCGTTACACTAGGCCGTCACTGCTCTATTGCATTACACAATATTGATAAAACCAGTTTTGTTTTCAATTAAACACTATGATGTTGATGAGTCTACCATTAAATAGCCTCATCATCCGTAATCTGATGTTATGTAGTTCGACGTAACAGTTTCGTGTTATCGTTTTAATAACACAATTTAAGGCGCGGTGCTGCGGTAACTTACGAGTAGACATCGCGAAATGCGTTGTTTTTTTGTTTGAGTTTGTTATCTCTCAGGTAAGTCATTTCGCTTCATTTGAACATTCATAAACAATTTATCTAGAATGCTGCGATACACAAGCTCTCCTCTAGGTAAGAGGGAATTAAATCATGATGAGCACAGGCGAATAGTAGCCAGCCTGTTGATGTTCTATAGGATGCATTTTGGAGAATGTGCGAGGGAAAGCTAAGACCCAAGTGATAACGACTGCGAAATACGAGTTCGTACTTTCAAACCCATTTTTTTTTAAATTATTATAAACTAGTGCTTGACCGCAATCCCGCCTGATGCTAAGCAGTGATGCAATCGTTGATGGTAAAGCGCGCTAGTTTATTTAGCATATTCACTAAAAAAAACTTAGTGAATAGGAAGGAAGACGGCAGCTGAGCGAGGTGATGCAAACAGGAAGATTGATCTGAAGATCCTCCACGACCAAACTCCCGTCACAACAACATTTGGCGCATCATACCCGGCACACATCGCAACACAACTGCTCAGACCCGTCCTCCGTACGGCTTCACCAGACATCAAAACACGACGAATCGCTTAGCGGCAAGGCTTTGTCTGGTGGGTGGTAACTTCTGCCGGCAGCCGATGTTACGGCCTACCACCGAGAAACCCATGCAAGAGTCTTACTTTGTAGAAATAAATTCATGACTACTGCTCTCAAAACAGTGAAAATAAATATTGTGAGAAAAACGGCATGATCAAGAAACAAAAATTCTAATACACACGATTACGGTCCTAAGTTACTGTGAGGAGAACGTGAAAGGTTTATTATGCAGTCAAAACCAGACAAAAGTTAATGGCGTTAACATTATATTCCGTGATTATATCCAACCGTAGAGGGAATTGCATGACTTAATTCCTCCATCTCCGTTCCATTATCAGACGAACCGTCGTACAGCGATTATCTACCCTTACGTTGTTGACACCATCATGATCCGGACGAAGCGTTTCGCTTCTTCTTCGGACTACAATTCAAGGCTAGAATCAATAAGTTCTTAATAAACTAGCGCACTTTACCATCAACGATGGCATCACTGTTTACCATCAGGTGGGATTGCGGCACTAGCTTACGAGTATGAACAGTGTTAAACGCCTCTCTGGGTTCGTACCAACGACCTACAACTACTCGTAAGTGGCGGTCGTTACACTAGGCCGTCACTGCTCTATTGCATTACACAATATTGATAAAACCAGTTTTGTTTTCAATTAAACACTATGATGTTGATGAGTCTACCATTAAATCGCCTCATCATCCGTAATCTGATGTTATGTAGTTCGACGTAACAGTTTCGTGTTATCGTTTTAATAACACAATTTAAGGCGCGGTGCTGCGGTAACTTACGAGTAGACATCGTGAAATGCGTTGTTTTTTTGTTTGAGTTTGTTATCTCTCAGGTAAGTCATTTCGCTTCATTTGAACATTCATAAACAATTTAAATTGTGTTGTTGTACATATTAGGTGAAATTATCACATGCAAAACCAATATTCATTCATAAAATTGACAATATATATAAAGGGTGTATCTGACATCGACGCACAAACGAGTACCATGGATCCAGTACAAGATTCTGAACCCCCTACAGGTGGAATTTCTCGTCGACTTTTTCATGATTTAAAAAAAAAAATATGTAGTTTTTTTGACTATAGACCGTTCATAATAGCTATACTTTTATAACCCAATAAGATTTTAAAGTAAAAATTAATTAATTCGCTATTTACACAAAAAAGCGCAATGAAAACAAAACTCGAAAAACTATCTTATCAGCTGATTTAATGGAGTTCACATCAGGGATCAACATTGTACCTACAAACCCGCATTGCGGCACGCTTGCAACGTTCAAAGGCCGAGCCGACACTTTTTTAAACACATCATAAATGAATATCATAATTTTATTAGTGGCATGCGGTCTACCTTTTCGCAACGTTTGCGTTACGATATCAGATACACCCTATACATACATATGTAGGTAGAAGATGAAAAAAAAAACACTTATTATAGTATATTAAAAAAAAAAAAAACAGAAAGAAGTAGAAATAAGGACAAAGATACTTATGGTTTTAATAAGGCAAAAAAAAAATACAGCATGAAGTCATCTAGGTATTCATTGATACTGCAAAGTATATCGGTATCGACATAAATACAACCTGTCAAATTATTAAAAATTGTTGATTCCACTTTTATTTTTGGATTTATTTTTTAATGATCACCAACATTTGGCTAGCTCCACAAATGTCGGTTGTCATTCAATTCAACTAATATCAGGCGCATAGCTATTATGAACCTAATTTGTTGCCGCGATGCGTCAATGTCAATTATATAAACCATTGCTTCTTACCGAGCCTTAACTAAAAGCTAGTAGGCCTTATAGATAGAACGTGTTATACATATAAAATAAATTTGATCACGTATAAACTACTTGACTCGTAAACTAGACCGGATGCTATTGGGTATATTATATTTGGGTATTTCGCAATATCGAATCTTCATAAGGATTACGTTCTTGTAGTTAAATTGATCATCATTATCAACCTTTTTTTATGGTCCCATTGCTGGGCACAGGTCTCCTCTCATAAAGAGAAGGTTTGAGCATAATCACCACGCTTGCTCAATGCAGGTTGGCGATTTCAGACTTAAAATCCAGGTTTCTTCAAGATGTTTTCCTTTACCTTGTAATCAGTCATTGGTGTCCATGATATTGTTAGAAACTATATATAACTTAGAAAAGTTGTGCACTCATACTTGAGAGGCTAGTGTTTTAACTTCATATAGGCATATTAAATTTGGAAAAATAAAGGTTGTACAAATAATGAAAAACCCTGAAAAACCTTCGTAAACTAGGGGACCCTGTGACTTAGGAGTCAGTGTTCTATTGTAGCTTAGTGAACAAGAAAGAATTAACTATACTGTATGTGAGCTAACAAAACCTATGATAAGTAATCTATGTATATTTGATTTAAACCTATAAATAAACTTAATCTAAAAATGTATTGATTATAATATGTAACTATGTGTGTAAAAGGAATAGGCTATTTGACAGTATGAATATTTTTGTGATTATTTGCTTTAAATGCATAAAATGAAGGGTCTTTAATTCATTTACATGAGTTTTAATGAAAATAATAACAATTAATATATCCAAAAACACAAAAATATGTTTGGCATTTTGTTTCTCGCGCCACATAATGTGAAACGATTCGGATTGGCTAATGTCACGATGACATCATACGCTGATAAACACTTGTAGTCCTTCTATGTGTTCTCATGTGTTTTTGAGATTTTTAACGATATTTGGAGTGATTTGTGTTTTTTTTTTGTTTCCTGACTGACAAATAACAGATAAACACGAACACCACTGCGGATCCGAAAATCATTTATAAGTTTGTGACGTCACTTACAAACCGCGACGCCATATTGCTGAATAAAGCGTTTGGGCGGCTTATTTGAATTTTGAATTTTTATTTGCATGTTTCTTACGAAATACGTATTTAAAATAAAAAAAAAACTTTTGGTGAACGTCTTAACCGCAATCAAGTAATTCAAGATAGAAACTATAAATCTATCAAATAGCCTATTGTGGAATGGCGTGATGTCGTATGGTGTGGTGTGGAGTGATGTGGTATAGTGTGGTGTATGAGGAGGGAGATGTTTGTATGTAACGAAGTTATTGTTTTACGGGACTAAAATCGGTACGTTCCTTCGGCAACTGCCACAAATTCTTTAGCCACAGTAAGTTTAGATACGAGTATTGCAGGATTCACAATAGCATAAATCTAGAAGTAACATTCCAATAAAATATTTTGATTTACCCCTGTAGCTGGAAATTAAAGTAGAATCTTGACACCGATGCAGTCTGGACGATGCGTTCCGCCTCGTCTTTTATAACGCGTACATCGAAGGACTGGAACTATTTGCCTGCTGTCATGACTACAATTTAAGTGTCTTTAAAAAAAAACTATAGCGTGCTTTACCATCAACGATTGCACCACTGCTTACCATCAGGCGGGATCGCGGTTTAGCACTAGTTTAAAATGGTATTGTTCTAAGTTTAATTTCCGGGTTCGAATTTCTAGGTGTGAAGATCCCCGGCTTCGTGTAGAAATCCTGTACCTTCGGGATATGAGAGAGAAAGGAGCACTGATTTCCCCCGTATTTGTATAATTATTATTTATATGCTATATTTATTGTATACTCTATGTAAATACTATAGACTACCTACATTACTTCTCTCTCATTCCGCTTGACATTTAATTCAAAGGTAGTCTGTAAGAGTTCGCTCTTAGCGATAAGGCCGCCTATTGTGTTAACTCTTTCTTCATATTTATGTTCTGTAATTTATATAGTGTACGTAATAAAAAGTACTCTATTATATTCACTTTAAGCTCACTTCACTTAAATTTCACATAAATCGCCAGTCCCTTTGTTCACCAATATCAACGCAAATGATACAAAAAAAGCTCCAATTTCCCGCTTTAATACAAACTAATCGATCCATGACCACCCAAAATAAACACTATTATGGGTAATGACGACTTTATCCGCACTATTAAGTTATAGTCAAGTTGTTTCGCAAACACGTGACCAATGGATTTTCCGATGGAATCGATTGGATAATAGTTATCGGGGCACTATTGTATAGTCGTCTAGTTCTAATACAGACAATTGCTTTATAAAATGTCTAAAATTCTGTGGTAATTTTCTATTGTAAAATTGTTACACTTTTACATCATGATACTATAGTGATAAATATATATATGTATATATTTTTAAAGTAATTATAAACTAGCGCTTGACTGCAATCCCGCCTGATGGTAAGCAGTGATGCGATCGTTGATGGTAAAGCGCGCTAGTTTATTAAACCCATTCACTTTAAAAAAAAAACTTAGTGAATAGGAAGAAAGACAGCAGTTGAGCGAGGTGATGCAAATTTATAAACCCAACAACACGGCCAATGATGCTACGCCAGAGGGAAGTTGATCTGGATGGACCATGATCAAACTCCTGACACAACATCATTTGGCGCATCGTACCCGGCAAGCTTCACAACACAACTGCTCAGACCCGTCCTCCGTACGGCTTCACCAGACATCACGCCGGAACACGATAAATAATAAATAATGATAAATAATTAGGGATGTATCCAAGGTATGAAAATCAAAAAAATAATTAGTCCGTCTTATAGATAATAAAAAAAATTAAGACCCGTATTTTTTATTTTGTCATATTTACCAAAAACTACTGAGATATAGCGTATTAAAGTTACGGAGTGGGGGCTAATTACGTTACGCCGTGCTATATTTTGTACCACGGCGTGACGTCATGCGACATTTCAAATCAATATATCTTCATAAGTATTTGAATGAAAGAAAAAATAAAAAATACGTGTTCAATGTTTTTTATAAATCTATCTGATGGTCATTAAATTATTTTTTAGGATACAAGCGAATAGTCACCAGTTTAATAACATAGAGTAGCGGTGGCCTATTATAAATTGTAGGTCGTAAGTTCGATCCTCATCAGGTCCTTTACTTTGTGTAGGTAAATTATTTCATCATCGCTACTCTCAAAATGGTGAAGGAAAACGTCCTGAGGAAATTCATTAAATGGCCTGTCCTAGAGCTAAAACCTTTGAAGACATGTGAGATCTACCAACCCGTACTGGGCTAGCGTGGTACGGCCCCATCCTTCTCACCGAGAGGAGGCCTGTTGTGTCCCAATTGTGGGAACAATATTTTTATATCAATGGCGTATTGTAGACTGAATGGAAGAAAGTTATAATTAAACTAAAGTTAATAAGTGAGTTGGTTAGTATTTCGTTAAATTATAATTATTTATCAACTTGAACGTCCCGATGTGACAGCTGAGAATGCGTTGTACGTCCGAGCGCGCGATCGGTATCATACCGCGCCGAGCGCTCGTAAAATCCTTGTTATTGTCTTCTTATTTTTTAGCAGAAGTCTATTTAATGACTAAATATGAACTATTTATCCTGCAGGGATTATGTTGTCATATTTTAAAATGTTATATCAAACAAAAACTTGACCAAAATCCGGCACACAATGAGCAATGAGTAATCATTTCATCGTCCACTTTAACACACGTAAAGACAACTTATCAGACATTGGATACAAAGTATTTATACATATTCAGAAAGAATAAATCTCGATCATTATTTTAATATGTAACATTAATAATAAAAAATAATTTATTGCTCTTATTTTAATCGCAGAACTCACTGCCACTGTACAAAACTGCACTCACCGTTCATAAATAAACTTTTTTCCGATGTTAAATTAAGTGTAATTTTATAAATTAATTGGCAGTGGGCAGGGCACTCGTAGAACCGATAGTCGATGGGGCAGTAAGGTTCTGGAGTGGCGGCCACGTACCGGAAGACGCAGCGTAGGAAGGCCCTCAACAAGGTGGATCGATAACCTAGTGAAAGTCGCGGGAAGCCGATCAATGCGGGCAGCACAATACCGGTCATCGTGGAGAGCTTTGGGAGGAGGACTTTGGAGCAGTGGACTTCTATGGGCTGAAGAAGAAGAAGAAGATAATTATTTAATATCCTGATATACTTTTACTGTGTGTTCAGGTCAGATAGGCAGACGCTCCATGTAAAATTGTGGTATTCAACTGTCAGATGATGACGCTACAGCGAGATATACATATGTATATTGTGTTTGTATAGCACAGCCTCCGTGGCGAGTTCGATCCCCGTGCAGTGAAAACATTTGTATGCATGTCTGGTCATGCCTTGGAAAGCACGTTAAGCCGTTGGTCCCGGAGGCCATACGAACATCTAATGGCAGTCGTTACCGGTTGTTGGGTCCAAAAATTGGTCTAACAGCAATACTTCGATATCGCCTTCGAGTCACAACTCGGTTAGATGGCAGTCGTTTCACGGTAAATATCGAGGTTTAGCCAAAATCAGCAGTTAGACTGGTAAAGCGGACACCAGGCTCCAAAGCTGAAAAAGCTTCGGATGCGACTGGTATTAACGCTGAGATGATGATGACTGTGTATGTATAGTGTATGCATAGTGGTGCTGACAATACGACAATAAATTAAACATCGTGTACCTCAACACATTCTCAGTCTACCCATAAAGAATCATATAAATATGTCCATTAGTGGAAATTATTTTTAATTTTTCACATTTTCAACATGATGTACATGTTGATAGGGAAGCGCTTAAAGGTTAATAACCGCCGCATCCTGCGGTACCAGACTTTAATAATAATGGCGCGAAAAAAGCAAGTCGATACAGGATCGCGCTGTCGCCGATCGGAGGTCAGTGAACCAATATTTTTAAAGGATGTTCAATTCCGTTTGCAATTTTATGTGATTTAGTTTGCTTGAAATTTTAATTTTTTTATTTTTGATGCTAGGATTTTCTATGGTTTAGGATTATTCCTATGAACCAGCATTGTTCCTGTTTTCATTTATTGTCGTATTGTCAGCACCAGTCTATATATAATGGTATGGATTGCGTCACCACTAAAACTTTTTTTTTTCTTTTTGTAGTGAAATTCAGATTTCACTTCTGTCGGTCAGTCCCAATGATTATGAAAATGAATTTGCTTTGAACAATAAGTATGTCGGTTGATACATATTTGCGAAATATAGAACTTAGGTGCGGCCTTTGTCCGGCAACTTACTGCCTTAGGCCGTCTGTTCAATAGCCAATTTATCTTGGTGCATATCAAAGCAGCTAATGATTTGACCTATGTAAAGACCTTTATGAAGAACAGTTTACAAAGTACAGACATCTTGATTATATTGTTACAAACGGAATGTGATTAGTTTTTAATTGAAGACATTGGCATTGTGCACAGGTCATTATGCATTATGTCATAGAACACTACACAGTAAAATAAATGAATTGTTGCCATATTGAGACAATTGTGACCTCTTTTGTAAGGTCATGGTCTAATGCCTAATATGTCATTCAATAGTTACAGAAATAGTAGCGTGTTAACTGCTTTATCGTTCATTTAACACTAGCGACCCCACCCGGGCTTCGCACGGGTGCAATGCTGATACTAAATACACTACAGAAAAACTGTGAACGTTGTATACAGTATGTTAAGAAAACCCTGTCCGACCCATAAGGATAATAAAGGTTAGGTAAACACATGACCAAATATAATATAAAATTTTACGTAACCATCATAGTACCAATACAAATGAATTTTGAAATAATCTTTTTTTCCCGCGAATTAATTCCAACTTCCCCGAAATTTGGTAATTTTTAAAAAAGTGGCAACACCGGTATTATTATGAGCGAATAGCGATGCGACCACGTGCCGCGTGCCCTGCAGCCCGCCGCCTGCTGAAGGGTGGTTAACGCACATTATTAAGTTACCTCTTTTTGCGAAATAATATTTATTTTTTTAGGGGGTTTTTTTTTCAGTTTAGGCCGGTTTTACATTCATTAGTAGAATCAGTTATCGATACCTAACAACACTTTCACGGGTCGGACAGGGTTTTCTTAACATACTGTATAATACATAGCGGCCCGCTGCTCCCGCCCTGCCCCCGCCGAACGGTTCCGCGGTAAACCCGACGCCCCGTAATTTTTAAATCTGTAATATCTTTGAAAATATTCATTTAAATCATATGCTGTAAAGGGCAAAATAGATCTATATCAAATCAACAATGTATGTAAGGTATTACATTGGATAAGAATTAATGCTGTTTTGTTTTTTTTTATTTGTTAAAATCGCCTAGAAAATTCGCCGGTATTTGTCGTAAAAAGTAAATGACAAAAAAATGTTATTGTGGGATATCCATTAGAGATAGACCTTTTCAATTTGTACAATATTTAGTACATTATTTTGGTAAATCTCGTAGGGTTCAGCTTGGGTTTCACTGCAAACGCGGAAATAAAAAAAAAATATTTACGAGATCACATTAGAAACCTCTGAAATAATAATTTTTCTCCACAATTTAATGGATGTTATTATACATATAAATCTTCCTCTTTAATCACTCTATTTATTTAAAACAACCACATCAAAATCTTTTGCGGAATTTTAAAGATTTAATCATACAAAGGGATATAAGGAAAGAGAAAGTTACTTTGTTTTGTATTATGTAGTGATACATTTACAGGGAGCTTTAAAAAGGATATAATGATATTGATTTATTAGTACTAATTTAAACTAATTCAAAATTTAAAATAAAAGAAAAATCACCTCTTTCAAAAAAATACCAACTCCAAAGTGAAAAACAATATTGAATCCGCTACGCAATTTGTTTAAATTAAATAATTAGATTATATATAATAATAATTTAATTAAAACAATAATCTAGGATCCAATTACAAAACTCAAATAATACCTCCTTTTGTAAGTCGGTTAAAAAGAGAAATTAAATTCTAAAGAGAGTTATAATAACGACAATCTGCGCGATTACCATTTCCTGATATTTTCCTAATTCTGTCAAATTTAATTTCATGTACCAATTTGTCCCGAATAAATGTCAATTTGAAAATAATTCGAATCATTTTCGATTTTGAATCCCGATTTGCCACGATTTCGAAGGATTCAAAACCTGCTGGATAAAATCACGAAATAGTATGACCTCCCATGCTTCCTATATACTCTTAAATATAGAGACAAGAATTATAAGGTTTTGATAAAAATCTGTCGAGGCATGAGGAACAGGGAGTAAAGTTCACTCATCCTCCATATAAAAGGGAGGTTCCTCCGACCAGACGGGTGTTATGTTTGGCGGGCACATCCCTAACGGTTGATATTGGCAAGTTGTACCTATGTATGCAATTGCACGGTAAACTCTGCTTGCGGGGTATACCTCGCGCGACGACGGCAACGACGCGTCATATTGATGCCACAAGAATTTTAAAATTACCCTAATTATTTAATTTAAATTTATTAATTATCCTAGGAACCTCCCTTTTATATGGAGGATGAGTGAACTTTACTCCCTGTTCCTCATGCCTCGACAGATTTTTATCAAAACCTTATAATTCTTGTCTCTATATTTAAGAGTATATAGGAAGCATGGGAGGTCATACTATTTCGTGATTTTATCCAGCAGGTTTTGAATCCTTCGAAATCGTGGCAAATCGGGATTCAAAATCGAAAATGATTCGAATTATTTTCAAATTGACATTTATTCGGGACAAATTGGTACATGAAATTAAATTTGACAGAATTAGGAAAATATCAGGAAATGGTAATCGCGCAGATTGTCGTTATTATAACTCTCTTTAGAATTTAATTTCTCTTTTTAACCGACTTACAAAAGGAGGTATTATTTGAGTTTTGTAATTGGATCCTAGATTATTGTTTTAATTAAATTATTATTATATATAATCTAATTATTTAATTTAAACAAATTGCGTAGCGGATTCAATATTGTTTTTCACTTTGGAGTTGGTATTTTTTTGAAAGAGGTGATTTTTCTTTTATTTTAAATTTTGAATTAGTTTAAATTAGTACTAATAAATCAATATCATTATATCCTTTTTAAAGCTCCCTGTAAATGTATCACTACATAATACAAAACAAAGTAACTTTCTCTTTCCTTATATCCCTTTGTATGATTAAATCTTTAAAATTCCGCAAAAGATTTTGATGTGGTTGTTTTAAATAAATAGAGTGATTAAAGAGGAAGATTTATATGTATAATAACATCCATTAAATTGTGGAGAAAAATTATTATTTCAGAGGTTTCTAATGTGATCTCGTAAATATTTTTTTTTTATTTCCGCGTTTGCAGTGAAACCCAAGCTGAACCCTACGAGATTTACCAAAATAATGTACTAAATATTGTACAAATTGAAAAGGTCTATCTCTAATGGATATCCCACAATAACATTTTTTTGTCATTTACTTTTTACGACAAATACCGGCGAATTTTCTAGGCGATTTTAACAAATAAAAAAAAACAAAACAGCATTAATTCTTATCCAATGTAATACCTTACATACATTGTTGATTTGATATAGATCTATTTTGCCCTTTACAGCATATGATTTAAATGAATATTTTCAAAGATATTACAGATTTAAAAATTACGGGGCGTCGGGTTTACCGCGGAACCGTTCGGCGGGGGCAGGGCGGGAGCAGCGGGCCGCTATGTATTATACAGTATGTTAAGAAAACCCTGTCCGACCCGTGAAAGTGTTGTTAGGTATCGATAACTGATTCTACTAATGAATGTAAAACCGGCCTAAACTGAAAAAAAACCCCCTAAAAAAATAAATATTATTTCGCAAAAAGAGGTAACTTAATAATGTGCGTTAACCACCCTTCAGCAGGCGGCGGGCTGCAGGGCACGCGGCACGTGGTCGCATCGCTATTCGCTCATAATAATACCGGTGTTGCCACTTTTTTAAAAATTACCAAATTTCGGGGAAGTTGGAATTAATTCGCGGGAAAAAAAGATTATTTCAAAATTCATTTGTATTGGTACTATGATGGTTACGTAAAATTTTATATTATATTTGGTCATGTGTTTACCTAACCTTTATTATGCTTATGGGTCGGACAGGGTTTTCTTAACATACTGTATACAACGTTCACAGTTTTTCTGTAGTGTATTTAGTATCAGCATTGCACCCGTGCGAAGCCCGGGTGGGGTCGCTAGTGTTAAATGAACGATAAAGCAGTTAACACGCTACTATTTCTGTAACTATTGAATGACATATTAGGCATTAGACCATGACCTTACAAAAGAGGTCACAATTGTCTCAATATGGCAACAATTCATTTATTTTACTGTGTAGTGTTCTATGACATAATGCATAATGTTTTGTGATTTTGAATCCCGATTTGCCACGATTTCGAAGGATTCAAAACCTGCTGGATAAAATCACGAAATAGTATGACCTCCCATGCTTCCTATATACTCTTAAATATAGAGACAAGAATTATAAGGTTTTGATAAAAATCTGTCGAGGCATGAGGAACAGGGAGTAAAGTTCACTCATCCTCCATATAAAAGGGAGGTTCCTCCGACCAGACGGGTGTTATGTTTGGCGGGCACATCCCTAACGGTTGATATTGGCAAGTTGTACCTATGTATGCAATTGCACGGTAAACTCTGCTTGCGGGGTATACCTCGCGCGACGACGGCAACGACGCGTCATATTGATGCCACAAGAATTTTATAAAATTCTTGTGGCATCAATATGACGCGTCGTTCGCATGTGGCAGTTGTTGATACCGCTACAAAGCCATAAAATATGAGTCTCTGTGTTGTGAGAGACTATCGTTGATATTAGAATACCCTGGGGCACGTTGACTTCACCAGATCATTATATAAGTAGATCTAGAGATACCGTTTCAAAATTTGTCGAACGCATATTTCACACTAGGTGACACTAAATTATATAACAAACTATGTACATTTAAATCATACAAGTAATTAACGATAAAATAATCAAAACTGTGAACCTGTTATCAATATTGGCAACGGTTTACGACACCGTGCACCTGATTCCGGGCCGTAGCCGACATTCAATGAAATAGTTCAGTTGATAAGGCGGGTTGCACAATAGACACCTTTCACTAGGTTGTGTAAGTGTCCAGCACTCGGACAGTGCGACGGTGCACTTATCAAGGTCGTATTTGTCATTCTATTGACGTTTTTATGTTTATTTAGTTTAAATTAGAGTTCATTATGTGTTACCAATGTTATCAATTTAACTAAAAACTTAGCTACTCCGTGCATCTGCATAAAGTTAAGTAATGTTTAGCATCTGGGGCCGAATGGTTCTGAAGTAGCGACCGCGTACCAGAAGACATAACTTTGAAAGGATTGACGACCTTGTAAAGTCGAGGGGTTCCCTCGACTTTACTTTGGATGCGAGAAGCACTGAGGTATTCTTGCAAGATGCTTAGGGAGGCCTGTGTCCGGCGGTGAAAATCTTTCGGACGAAGTTATGGTAGTGAAATTAATGAAATAAAAAAAAACCCGATGTTTTATAGAATTTTAGCGTATGCCCCCCTAGAGATGGGCAAAGACCATCATTCACTGGACGTCTGAGGGAGGACGTCGCTGTTGAGATAGACCTCGGCTTCGGCGGGAATCTCAGCGCCCTCACGCCTCTAGCCGACGCAGGAGACGCCCCCTGGTTGGGAGACAACGTTGAACTCCGGGCCACCGTAGGTGCGAGCTTGCGTAAGGCTGTAAGGAACAGGCCCGGGTCGATGGCGCGTTTTTTTTTTCCCACAAGAGATGTCAGGACATCCTCATGGGGTCCACGAAGGTTGTTCGAAAGAGATACCACGACCTTGGCGCCCAGGTAAGTGAAGGAAAACGGGTGGGTCATTTGATAATTCCTCATATAAAAAAGGTGGTGTGACAATCTGGCAAATACCGCAGGTACCATATGGTCGAGATCGAACTATACAGGGAAAAGAAGGAAAACAGAAAGGCCTTTGCCGAAGACAATGTAGACTTACGAAAGAAATAGTAGCTGAGTCTTAAACTAATTGACCCTAATTTCCTGATTGGACAATGATTATGAAATAAATTATGTTATTGATGTAAGAACTTGTCTTCTACGGATTTATTGTAACATTATTTTAATTCTGCCTAATGTATTATTAAATCACTAAACACGCTCATAATGATTGTGACTATGATTGCAAATCTAAAATACGTTAATAACGTAATTTTACTACGAATTCGTTTCTACTTCGCAGAATTTTTATTACGACTTTACAATATCCGGATTTATGTAAATTAGGTAGGTATCTTTTGTATTAGGTATAAACATAAATCTTCCGGAATAAATTTTTAATGAAAAGGGTAATGATTTTTTATCGGAAACGTTTAAAAAAGGTCAGATTATGGTGAAAGCTTATCTACATATTTTACAGCTTGGCTTAGAAGAACAACGTGATGACACAGACTCAAGAAATGCGACTATGTTTTTGACCGTTTCTTATACATGTTGACAAATAACTGGATTCGGTCATAGCGGACAAATCAATGATTTATTAAACGCGCCTACTAACTTACTGTCATTTTGGCCCAGCCATGACCCTAAATCCACTAATTGGACGATATAAAGGACCAGTTTAAGATAAACTCTTTCCTTCGACAAATCTCATTTACTAACCCAGTTTATCGAGGTATTATGTATATAACTAGGTGTATTAAACTGTCATATAAAATGAAAATATTACCAGGGTTAATAGTCTGTCCGAAGAATCGGAGTTATTAAGCTATAGAATCGAATGGAATAGAATCTCTTTATTATATATACTATAGTATATAAATTACAGCATATATGTATGATAAAAAAAGATTTTACAAAGAGACACTATGTCGTGGAGATCCTTGGGGGAGGCCTATGTCCAGCAGTAGACTACTTTCGGCTGAAATGACGATGAAGGGACACAATGGGTGGTCTAACCGCTAAGAGCGAGATCGCTCACTGTTGATGATGCTGCAGTGAGCTGGCCATGTTTGTCGAAGTGCCCATGGGCGGTGGAGCAGAAGAGTTCTGGAGTGGAGACTACGTTTCAATAATCGTAATTTGGAACGCCTTGCAGTTGGATGAACCAACAACTTTAATAAAGTGGCTGGGATATACTGGATGAGGAAAGCGGAGGACAGGGTGTTGTGGTACAGCTTGAGAGAGAGCTACGTCTTGAGCTACCACTAGACTTAGTTATTCACCGTCTACCAACTGCAATATGTTGAGTTGATACTCATGTCTGTATATAGAAAATTACATTAGATATTATTATGTAGAAGAGAATACTCTTTAGGTATTATGTACACTATACAAATTACAGAACATAAATATGAAAATCTAACAAAGAATGACTGACACAAAGGGCGAACGTATAAATTGTAAACAGTACTTCACCGCCGTCTCGCCTGATGGTAAGCAGTGATGCAATCGTTGATGGTAAACCGCGCTAATTTATTAAGAGCCTATTCACTCTAGCCTTGAAGACACTTAAATTGTAGTCAGACGGAAACACCGCCAATGGCAAACTGTTCCGGTCCCTCGATTTACGCGGTATAAAAGACGAACGTTCGAATCGTTGTGGTAGCAACAACGTAAGAGTGGAAACTCGCCGTACGACGGGTCGACCGACGATGGATCGGAGATGGGAGAATTAAATCATGCAATTTCCTCGCACACTCCCCAAAATGCATCTTATAGAACACCGACAGGCTGTCCACTCTTCGCCTGCTCTGTCTACTTACTCTTCGTGCTTCAGACTTTGGAGGCCGTTTTGACTCAAAGCCAAAAATTAGGGATCATTTGTCGATTAAACAAAACAGCTGTAATTTACTGTGATTAATGATTCATACAGTTCGCGTTATAAGTGTTAATTAATTAATATAATAAATAAAATAATAGTAATCTGTGTGAAAGGTCACGGCGTGTTTTGAGGCTTAGCCTTGCGCTTGCGACGCATTTGTGTCAAGCGTGAAATGATACCTTAATTAATACGTGCAGATAAGTGAATAATTACCATGGGCGGGTCTCGTTAGGATCCTTGGTAAGCTGTATGTTGCTGATTTGATTTTGTCAGTTAACCTGAACAATTATCTAATTGCTATTTGTTGTCTCAACGTTTTGTTACCTACATTATTAGACCGCAGGTTGTATGTTTTGTTAATTAATTGTTATGTAGTGTTTTCTGATATAGTACTAAAAAAAAAATACGGCGTAAAAAATCTGCTGCTTCATAGAAAAGTGTAATACCTACGTAGTTTAAATTGGTTCAGGGGCCCTACCATTAATTTTTATTTTATTTTTTTACTAGCAACGCTTAACTATAGGCTTCGCACGGGTGCGATGCTGAAACTAAATATACTACAGAAAAACTGTGAACGTTGTATAAAAAACATAGCGGTCAGTCAAGTGTCTACACTTGACTGATGTTACGATGGTTAAGAGAGTCTAAAGAATGCAAATATGATAGAAAATGTTATTACTATTTAATTACAATATCTACAAATAGACATCATTATCAATAAACCTAAGACGACGCCGCAACGCTGCAGGAGGTCGAGCGGCGCGTTGACCATATTTTTGTAGGGACCACTAGATAACATAACAAGCTCATAACTTTGTGATTTTTCATGATGGCTTTTTGAAATTTTGTACATAAATTGTTTACATGAAAATGCTGGATACGTGTTTGGGGTTTCACATAAACAAAAAATAACGTTGTGCATACGTCAAACCCAAAGGGAGCGTTGTTTCAAATTTACAATCACAAAATTGCGGCCTCGTGGTACATACGTCAAGTAGTAACGTGTACGTAATTGTTATTATTTGACGTATGTATGTATGTCTTTCTTATTTTTATTTTTACTTAATAATTATAAACTAGCGTTTGACCGCAATCCCGCCTGACGGTAAGCAGTGATGCAATCGTTGATGGTAAAGCGCACTAGTTTATTAAAAACCTATTCACTCAGATTGAGCGAATAGGAAGGAAGACGGTAGTTGAGCGAGGTGATGCAATGTTACACCCAACAACACGACCAACGATGCTGCGTCAAAGGGAGATTGATCTGAAGACCCTCCACGACCAAACTCCCAATACAACAACATTTGGCGCATCGTACCCGGCACACATGGCAACACAACTGCCCAGACCCGTCCTCCGTATGGCTTTTTTCTTTCTTTCTTTTCTTTAGAGTGAATACTACTTCAACTCTTCAATTGCCTGTGTGGTTAGATACCACAATTTTGCCAATAACATTTGTAACAAATTATAGAAATTCTTTAAAAAAAATATTTCACAATAATGGCGGGTATCGCCAATGACAGTTGAAAAAACGGCCGCGTGAGCCGCCTTCTAGGAGATTTGATGCCATGATGTGGCCACTAGGCTGCGATATTTCAATGTTCTTTATGAATTATTCACTGAATGTACTTTTTACTACATAAATCACGCGTTTTTATTTAGTAAACGAAACTATAAATAATTTTAAAAGTCCAATGAAAAATGCGCGTGACACTCATCTTGGTTTTCCTGTCAAAACTCCTGTATGTAAGTCGGGTTAGCCAACCGTTTGTAACAACTAGCCCTTGAATGTGACTGTCAAAACGTTGACAGTCGCATTAAACACCACTAAGCCTAAGATAATCACCTTATAAGTTCTCCACTCCTGGGACTCAGGCCTCTTCTCTACCACGCGACCCATTGCGGATTGATAGATGTCACAAGCCTTCCAAGTTTTGGCTCAAGGAGATGCGAGGTTCCTCACGACTGATGGGGTTCGTACCTAGGACATTACAACTTGTAAGTCGCGGCCAATACCACTAAGCCACCGCTGCTTGTCTTATTACTGCTCTTTATCTGAAGAGCTCGTTTAAAAGAACATTATTGTTTACGTCTTTGATTAAATACCTTTTATGTTCATTGGCATTGCTTAAACACTCTCCTAAATACCTATATACTTTTAAAGACTTATAATAGTGTTATATTAAATTTTGTATTCAAACCATACATCAATTGCGCACAAGCACAATAGATTTACTATCGAATAGCGTGTTCTATTCAAATTGTTCGCTTTGTATTAATACGTTTAACTGATTCTGACCGTTTAAATATCGTAGCCTTGGCTATCGATAAAGCTTATACGATATAGTATCGATCATTGACATGCCTATAATCGATACTCTCAACATCAAATATGACGAATACAGGTCGTGATGGATACGGCATTGGGCTATTATTGTCTTTGTTGCGCGTGCCCCGGATTCGAACGAAATTAGGTTCAAGAACTCATATCATAATGGCGACTTGAACTTTTTTAATGCGTGTCGAAATTATGAAGGCTTCATAAAAAAGTATTAATAATGACTTCTTGATTTAGGACTTTTTTAAATTCAATTATCGATGGTGTTGCGAAATCTTTTGTCAACGATCACAAAGTATGTAACTGATGTCGACCTCTATTATGTATCTACTCTGACAGTATTTAGGTACATATCTATCTACCATTGAACTTGTGTGTGACTTTTGTTTAAATTTCGTAATGTACGCATTGTCATGTCAAAGGTCATCAGCGAATTTTATTATGAACATTAGTAGTGAGGTGCCAACTTTTCTGTTTATCTATCGGGGGGTGTGAATGGGGTGATGAAATCAGCCTTCTAGGTAACTAGGGTTGTGAAATGTTCGTTGGATAATTTTGTTAGCAAGTGTTACCTGTTCTTACGTATCTCTTGTAATGTTGTTGTCGTGGATTTGATAATTGACCTCTTGATTCAATGTCGTGTATGATTTCAATTGTTTTCACCTTCAACTGCTGATGATAATTTCACTAGTAATGTTAAAAAAAAACTCACCTAACCTGTAAAAGATAACATACACTAGAATTGAGTCCAACTGTGTGCTCTTTTATGCGATGAATGTAAATAACATGTATTTAAATGATACATTATATTTATTTTTATATAATGGTTAAAAAGTACATTCACACGTCTAAATTAAATTATGTTTTAAAACTAGATGCGTTCGGTGTAACCTAATTGAGAGTATAAATACTACTCTGAGTATAAATACCGAAAAACTCAGATGTCTCAGTTTCTCTTAAAGGCCAAACATAATTTTGGTCAAGCCATATGAGGGTATATGCAGAGAGAAAAGAGGAGTGTTAGAAAATCAGCAGTCAGATGGCTGGTTTGGATAACCTATAAATTGGTATTTAAGACCAGGGCATAATTTGATATAAGATACCAAGGCATGATGTTTGATGAAGTCGTACGGAGGATGGGTCTGAGCAGTTGTATTGCGATGTGTGCCCGGTACGAAGCGCCAAATGTTGTTGTGTCGAGAGTTTGGTCATCATGGAGGGTCTTCAGATCAATCTCCCTCTGGCGCAGTATCGTTGGTCGTGTTGTTGGGTTTATTATTGCATCACCTCGCTCAATTGCCGGCTTCCTTCCTATTCACTTAGTTTTTTTGAGTTAATAAACTAGCGCGCTATACCATCAACGATTGCGTCACTGCTTACTATCAGACGGAATTGAAGAACAGCACTAGTTTATAAATATTTAGAAAAAAAGATAAATTGCGACACATGTGTTAAAAAATACAAAATTGATTTATTTTCAAGCATCTAATAAAGCAGTAAAATATTGTAATGGACTTTTTTTTTTTTTTTTTAATTGGGACAAACCCGCCACACTTTTCCCAACCACTGCAACTCCTGAAAGCCAGAATCAACAGTGGCGACCGCCAGAAAAACGCCGAGCAATGAAGCTCGACGAGTCCCGGAGAAGCGATTCAACTGTCTTGGGTCCCGCAACGAAATTAATCAGAAAAGAATAGCGGAGGAGTAAGAAAAAAGATATTTTTTTCCACTTCCCTCCATAACAAGCAGGAGACAGAACAGAACTAGGCCAAACGGCACAAAGGGACATTATTGCAACTGGGAGAAGCCCAGATTGCCAAACACCACGGAATAAAATTTGATTAAGTTAATGGGTCCTAAGTAGGTATTAGCTGTTACAATTGATTCCAATAATAGGTATGGCAAAAGCGCCTGAACGCACGGAAATTGGTTCTAGTTTCTACAAGGTCCGTATAATAAACGACTCCGGATGTAACTTGTACACTATCCAACATAATATTGCGGTCATTCTGCCAAAGAACACACTCCCACAAGATGTGATGTGCGGACTGTTCAAATTCACAGTTCGATGTAGAACACTGACACAAAGGGGAAGGAACAAGTTTAAAAGAATACAGTTTACTTTTAAAGTTGCCATGACCTGTGAGAAATTGGGCAACGCAGTGGTCAACCACCAGCCATGTCTTAGCCAGCCGATCGCCAACGGATGGAAAGAACAGATGGAGGTGCCGGCCCTTGATGGAATTATCCCACCTACTTTGCCATTCGGATAAGAGGTCCTCCCAGACTTCAGTCTGAGGTTTAAATAATCTAGAGATTTTATTAAAGTCGCGTTGTGTAACAAAATTAGTGTCCATGGCCTCCCCCCTCGCGGAGTAGTACATTGAAGCACGTCGCTGTACCTCAAGGTCGACTGGAAGTACACCTGCCAGTACCGGTAAGGCTTCAGTACTGACCGTTCTATACGCCTTGCATAAAAATATCAATGCCAAACGTTGGCTTTGAAGCAGTTTACGTCGCGCCGCTCCTATGCTGGCCCTATCGGCCCAAACAGGTGCACCGTAGCACATACATCCTAAGTAGGTAGCTCCATATATAGTTTTTAAAGTTAGGAATGATAGACCCCAAGTTGCTTTGGATATTCTAGTTAGGGCATAAAAGTTACGATTTGGTTTCGGAGGCGTCATCGTCTCTGTGGTATGGCAAGGTTCGGGCCACCGATACCGAACGACGCTGCGCTGTTGAGGATTTCATTGCTGAGATGAACCTATCGATTCATAATTCCCCTGATGCACCACCTACTTTCTGCAGCCAAATGGGCGAATCTTGTATTGACGTCACACTTTCAAGTGCGGACGTACGTTTGGATAGGTGGCGTGTCCTACCGGACGCGTCTTGTAGTGATCATCGCCTGATCGTGTACGAATTTGTTCCTGGTTATATTCAGGGTCCGTCTCATATTCCCGGTAATTTCAGATATAGATGTAAAGGCGCGAACTGGGAATTTTTCGGCTCGCTTTTTGCGTGTCACGCCAAAGAATTCACTCGGGACGGGCTGTCAGCCGAAGAAAGTGCTGACATTATGTCAGAAACCTTTACCTACTGTGCTGACATTGCCATTGGTCGCGGATCTATGACCAATATTCGTAGATGTGACTGGTGGAGTGATTACTTAGTTGAACAGCGTAAAAGATATCGCAGAGCGCGTAGACAGTTAAATAAACTCAAGAGCCGAAAGATTACTGGAGATCTTCTTACGTTCGCTTTAAATGCTTTTAGAGTTGCCAAGTCACGCTACAAAGCATCGGTGGAAAAATCTAAGGGTAATTTGTTGCGAAAAATTGTTGATAAGCTTGACAGGGAGGGTCCGTGGTCTCCCTTATATCACGAATTTAAAGCTAACAGATCGGTCGACCTTGCATACGTTCAAAACATTAAAGTCAATGATAAGCATACCACAGGCATAGAGGAAACAACAGAAGTGCTAATTAATACACTTATCCCTGATGATTCACCGGCTAACGATAGCGACTACCACCAACAGATTAGAGCGTGGGCTCCTGTGCCACCTGAATCACCAATGTCAGACGTACCATCTAATGACGAATTTATAAATATTGTTAGAAAACTACCGGTCAACAAATCATCAGGTGAAGATAAAATATCTAATAGGATGATTAAAGAAGCGTGTAAAACAGCGGGTGATGCCATCTTAACTGTATATAACCGATGCATTGCTGAAGGCGTTTTTCCTCGTAAATGGCGACGCGGTTTCTTACGAATAATACCAAAGTGTGGTGACAAACCACCGGATGATCCGAAGTCATATCGTCCTATCACACTTCTACCATCTTTGGGTAAACTTCTTGAGCGCCTCATCGTTCCACGTTTACTACCGAACGGTCCAAAATTCCATAATAATCAATATGGCTTCACCATAGGTAAATCTACAGTCGACGCGGCGCTTTCTGTCAGAAGAACCGTTAACCAATCTGAAAACAAGTACGTAATTGGGATCTTCCTGGATATTTCTGGGGCTTTTGATAACGCCTGGTGGCCTATGCTGTTGTTAAAATTAAAAACCCGCGGTTGCTATAGAAACATATATAATCTCGTTTACTCTTACTTTATAAACGGTTCCGCGGTACTTAAGCTCGGTCATTTTTCTAGTACTAAAACACTAACCATGGGATGTCCTCAGGGTTCAGTTGTCGGTCCTTATTTATGGAATTTGGGTTTTGATGACTTCCTCGCGATCCCGCTTCCTTGCGGCTGTTCACTTACTGGTTACGCGGACGATGGCCTACTGCTCATTCAGTCAAGTACCCGAGCTGGACTTGAGAACTTGGCCAGTACTTGCCTAAATCTAATATCTCAGTGGGGTGATCGTAACCGCCTAGCATTTGCGCCACATAAAACCTATCAACTTCTACTAAAAGGTAATCTTAAATCATTGCCTACTATTAAATTTAACAACGTTCCCATTAAAAAACAGCAATCCGTATGCTACCTTGGTATGATCTTAGAAAGGAATTTTTCATTTATCGAACATATAAAAATAGTTGGTGAAAAAGCTAAAAAGAACTTTTATTGTAATGGACTTATAAAATTGTTGCCTAACCCTTGTCGCCTGCCGCTCTTTTGTTTTTTTATTAAAAAGAAAATCTTTTCCCGCACTAGGTATTTCTCCTATATCGTGGTTACGTTTATAAACATATAAACTCACATACACAAACATCCAGTTCCGAAACAACTACCCGTAGGCCATACAAATATTTGTTCCGTGCGGGAATCGAACGCGACACGCAGTGCAGCAGTTGACCGCTCAGCCACTGCGATACACGTGTGTGTTTAAAAATATAACTCACGGATGAAACTCGTACTAAGCAGGGAAGCATGGCGCATAAGGGAGATATAAAAGTCCCATACTCGGTAGAGGTGGGACCAAGGCTTCTAATAATGATGACATGAGCATTTTATGCAACAACTTGGTACATCTTAATATATCAAGTCAAAGAGTTTAATGTGTATTCTGTTAACATTGACGTTTTCCGTGTCAATTACAAATGTGAACACTTAATTTCGTAGAAACAATGGGCTATACACCGTGGGATGAGGCCGGAACGTAATTTTATATATTTTTCACTGTTTCCATTGCCTTACGTAAGTGTTGTATGGAACCATTAAACACAATTGAATCCGGTGTAAAAACAGTAAAACACAATTACATGTTTGGATAGGAAAAGAGACTGTGACCTCTAAGTTTGTATAGGTTTTTCTTCTCAGAGTATGTACAGATAGGGAGCGCCGACAGAACTTAGTTTTAAAAATATTACTGGCTAGATTTTGTTGGTAAGTTCGTCGACGTGGAAATAAAATATAACATTATCGTCATGAAACCATGCAACATTACGCAACAATTGTCTATACAAATGAATACAAAAAACATTTTCCAATTATTTTTTTATTAATGTTTGTGGCCAGTGCGCGAGAGTAGCCGACATTGCCCGAAGAATTGCAACACTAAAGTGGCAGTGGGCTGGACATATTGCCCGTAGGACCGATGCCTGATGCGGCCGACGGGTTCTCGAGTGACGACCACGCATCGGAAGACGTAGCGTGGGTAGGCCCCCGACAAGGCGCAGGACCGGTCGTCGTGGAGAGCCTTGGGGGAGGCATGTGTCCAGCAGTGGACGTCTTTCAGCTGAAATGAATGAATGAGTGCGCACGATTAACAACAAGTAAGATTTATAAATTCGATGAGTATCTTTAATATGTTTGACCTCTTTGCGCTCCGAAACCATTGATCAGATTGTGATGAGACTTCTGGGGACACTCGTGAGGGTTCCTATGTGGCATTACAGACCCGCATACCAAGAATAGGACTAGTTGATACTGACGAGTGACATTGTGTACTCAGCCCACCCACCAGACAAAGTCTTGCCGCCAAGCGATTCGTCGTGTTCCGGCATGATGTCTGGTGAAGCCGTACGCAGGATGGGTCTTGTGCAGGTGTGTTGCGATGTGTGCTGGGTACAATGCACCAAACGTTGTGTCGGGAGGTTGGTCGCTGAGGTCTCCAGATCAATCTCCCTCTGACGCAACATCGTTGGTCGTGTTATTGGGTTTCACATTGCATCACCTCGCTCAACTGCCGTCTTCCTTCCTATTCACTCAGTTTCTCACCTCTCCCACTCTGGGAGGAGCAGAAGGGCGTGTCAGACTTTCCAGACTAAAACCCAACCGTGTTCCTTCACTTGCCTGTGCGGCCAGGTCCACAGTTTCTTGGGTACCTACTCAGTTTTTCAGTACTCACTGAGATCCCTACAAAATATAGAAACTTTACTTGTAAATGTATTCGTATAAAGCTATTTTTTAATTATTTTTTTTTATAAATAATTATAAACTAGCGCTTGACCGCAATCCCGCCTGATGGTAAGCAGTGATGCGATCGTTGATGGTAATGCGCGCTAGTTTATCAAGAGCCTATTCACTCAGAAAAACTGAGCTAATAGGAAGGAAGACGGCAGTTGAGCGAGGTGATGCAATGTTAAACCCAACAATACGACCAACGATGCTGCGCCAAAGGGAGATTGATCTGAAGACCCTCCACGACCAAACTCCCAACACAACAACATTAAGCGCATCGTACCCGGCACACATCGCAACACAACTGCTCAGACCCGTCCTCCGTACGGCTTCACCAGACATCATGCCGGAACACGACAAATCGCTTGGCGGCAAGGCTTTGTCTGGTGGGTGGTAACTTCTGCCGGCGGCCGATGTTATGGCCTACCAAAAAGTAACAATCATGTTTTCATACATATATACAATATTGATAACTGAAGGCAACATGGAGTTATTATAAATCCAATTTTGGAATACGGTCATATTGGTGCGATGCAATTTGTATAATGAGGTTTTCGGTTGAATAGTTATGTCTGGAAACCGCTAATCTATCATATAGAAACTATAAGACCTTGGCGCTATCTAGAATGGAAGCTAAGGTTTACTAAGGTAAACCTATAAACTTGCTGACGAATATTTATTATTTATGATTCAAGACAGCTCTTGGTTCTGGCTGCACCCACTAGTTATTTATAGGTACTTACCTACTATTATTTCTTAGCACGTTATTGGTATATTTGAATTTACTTGTTCTCGTGGTTCGAGTAAATCCAGAGGCCATACAGACGTTCTAAACAGGCATCTACGTCGCCACATGTGAACTACGGATCATTTGATTGCGCTATTAAAGTTCTTGACCAATACTTCATGATTGACAAATATTTAATGAACATATTATGAAGGTGTATTTTTCAAATTGATTTAGATTGTGATTGAAAGTGTGTTAAGTGATTGGAGTGCAGCTGATCGATCCTGTACAAACTCATTGAGAAAACTTAGTTGGATTGAACATACATAGAGAGAGTTCTCAATTCTGTAGCATGAGTTGGAATATCATCATTTTCTCGGTGGTAAGCCATAACATCGGCCGCCGGCAGAAGTTACCACCCACCAGACAAAGCCTTGCCGTCAAGCAATTTGTCGTGTTCCGGCATGATGTCTGGTGAAGCCGTACGGAGGACGGGTCTGAGCAGTTGTGTCGCGATGTGTGCCGAGTACGATGCGCCTAATGTTGTTGTGTTGGGAGTTTGGTCGTGGACGGTCTTCAGATCAATCTCCCTTTGGCGCTGCATCGTTGGTCGTGTAGTTGGGTTTAACATTGCTTCACCTCGCTCAACTGCCGTCTTCCTTCTTATTCGCTCAGTTTTTGTGTGAATAGGCTTTTAATAAACTAGCGCGCTTTACCATCAAAGATCGCATCATTGCTTACCATCAGGCGGGATTGCGGTCAAGCGCTAGTTTATATTTATTAAACAAATAAACATCACCATACTCCACAGTTAATTCACCTAAATTTTCATGATGAGTTAGTTAGAACATCACACTACAGGTATCTTTTGTTTTTGGACAGAAAATCATCAAATGCCCTCTCCCGTTTTGGGCAGAGCGAAAGGGGCGTGTTAGACTTTTATTGACTAAAACCCACCCGTACTTCTTGACTTGTCTTCGTGCCTGGAACCACGGTATCATTCTCGAACAATCTGCGGCCTACACTGCAGCTCCCTTAAATACATATGCTCCATTTTTGCAAAACTTCAACGTAAACATAACTTAATTATCGTTAAGAATAATGGACACAACTCTTGCGCATATAGTTGCTATTGTTATTGTGTCAATATCTGAGTGTTTTTGTACAGCGCTATATTTCCCATATTCGCTGGTAACTCGTGTGAGGTAACATTAATGAATAGGGTATTATCAAATGTTTGTAATGGCCGATTGAGTGGGGCTGACGAAACCGCGCACGAAACGCTTATTTTAGTTTGAAATGTGGTATAATTATTATTAATTAACAGCTATTTGTACGCATTGTTATATTAGCCGATGATTTGTTAATGACGAAAGCCTTGTGCACTGATCGTGAGCAACAGGCCGATGTGAAAAATGTAAAAAAAACGAAAACGCCCGCCCTTCGCCACTTACTAGTACTTTCGCAGGGAAAAAGAAGTTGGGAAGTGTTTTGTGCCTGCAGTCGGAATAACATTCGGTTCACTTAAAGAGAGTGTATTGAAATCAATTTAGGTGTGTGTGCAAATTAAATAATAAAATCTATGATATCTTATAGCTCAGTTTAGAAGGTTGTCAGCTGCTTAGCCAGGTTTGCCAGTGGATGTCTCAATAAATTAGAGCCAATACATTTCTGATTTTGATTGCTGGGAGGTTTGACTGGCCGTATATCGGGTATTGCTATAGCATGGCGTGTTGCTAGATGTGTCTAGTGAATTTTGTTTCATGTGTTGTGTTATACATATGTGTGTATGTATTCTGGTTGCTGTATGGGTGCTTTTGGTGTACTTGAAAGAAATGGTTTTTTTTATTATAAAATTATAACCTAGCGCTTGACTGTTGAAGTTCCTGATGATGTTGCTTGCTGCGAAGTTGTTGATGGTAAAGCGCACTAGTTTATTAAGAGCCTATTCACTCTAGCCTTGAAGACACTCAAATTGTAGTCTGACGGAAACACCGTCGCTGGCAAATTGTTCCAGTCCCTGTATGTACGCGGTAAAAAAGAGGAGGCGAAACGCTTCGTCCGGATCGTAGTGGTGTTAACAGCGTAAGGGTGGAAACTAGCCGTACGACGGGTCGTCAGGTGGTTTAACGGAGATGGGGGAATTAAATCATGCAATTCCCTCGCACACTCCCCAAAATGCCTCCTCCTATAGAACACCGAAAGGCTGGCTACTCTACGCCTGTGCTGTAGGCTTTGGACACCGTCTCGAGTTTAGTCAGGGTCACCAATGAGCCTCTTCGCACGCCTCTCCACTGAATCCAAAGTGGTCAGGTGACATTTAGCTGCACCAGCCCAAATGTGGCTGCAGTACTCCACACGCGAACGGACCTGTGCTTTGTACATCATTAGACGCTGCCCTGGTGTGAAGTACCGCCGGAACTTTGCAATAACGCTAAGTTTCTTGGCAGCCACCTTGGCCTTGCACTCAATGAACCGCCCAAAGTTTAGGTTCGAGGAAATCTCAAGTCCCAAAAGCTGAAGGCGATCGGTACACTTCAAGGATACATTTCGAAAAGTAGGAGCCACGGTGAACGGGCTCCTTTTGGCGGTGAAAAGACACGCCTGTGTCTTGGCGGCATTGAATGCTACAAGATTGGCATTGCCCCATTCGGAGACTGCCTGAAGTGCAACACTCGTTCGCATAGCCTCTCTTTCGGACCGGATTGATTCCCTACTAGGCCGAGCATCCGGCAGGTATCTCTCCACAGCTTAAAAACTATGCGACTTCACGCTAATGGCAATATTACTCTCTATGCTATTGCTCTTGGCCACGTTTTGGTCAGAATATTTATATTAGGCATGTGGAACAAATAATGTAGAACGATTGATGTAAGCTAGTAGTTGGACTTTTCCACTTTAGGCTCACTGCGGAAAGTTGAAAGTAAATGGCAGTATATTTAGGCAAGACATTAAGGTGCCGCCTAGTGATAGTGAAAATGAGCGTAACATACCTATTAAAATACTAAAGACAGTAAAAGTTTTCTTAATGGAATACTAAGAATCCTCGCGTTTAGGTAGTTTAACTATATAATTAACACGAAAAAGAAATCAGCACGATTTAACATTGTACACCAGTTTATTCGTGTCTGTAGCTTGCATAATCAAGAACAGGGTAAATCATGCTTTTAGAGTAGAGACAAAAAACGGAAACAATGATAGCTTTTTTAACAATCGATTACGTAAATCGAGAACACGACTGTTATCGAGTGAAACGTATCATTTGTTTACTGTAGTCATTATTTGGCGTATAATTTAGGTTTACTTTTAGCTCATTGCGTATTTTTCACGGTTCTATTTGGTTATTTTGAAAATGTTTTGTTATAATGTGGTAATGGTTTACGAACATTTTGATTTAGATTGTATTGATTGGCGATTTGTTTTCATTGAATTTGCAGATACAAGTTTTTAAATATTTTAGGTATGCCATTAAATTTTAAATGAATTCCAAATAAATATTAGATCATTGGCCACGATACCCTTGTTTACGAATTAAACTAAAATGAAGTTCAGTGCTACTTTTTCTTTATATTTCATTTTGAAAAAGGCAGAAGCTAATATGTCAGTTCAGATCTGTCAAATTAGTCCGCGCCTAACATAATTCAATTCAATTCTTGATTAATGGCCTTTGTGAGAGTGACGCCACAATTTTGCCAATATCACGTGCGAACGATTAATAAACCATCAAACGCTGGAGAGTATTTAGTGCGAATTAAAATAATAATAATACATTTCTTGTTAGGTTAAAATAAAAAATATTTCTTCGCAGATTGACAGATGGGTAGTAACATCACAGATTATGGATACGAAAATGACTATATCACGATGGACAATGAAGGAACAGAGAAAAAAAAAAGTTAATACCTAATTTTATTAATTTCAATAAATTGATGAAGTTTTGGTCGCCACGTTTATAATCGCGTCTGAACTGTATATCGAATATCTAAATGTTATCTTCTATCATTTTCTTAATGAAATAGAAGGAATAGATGCACTTGACTTAAAATTAGTTTGGTTTGTGAATAAGAGAATCCGCGTCCTTATGTAATTACGAATCCATGTTAAATATTTACTCAGTCTAGTATCTTGGAGTCGGGTTCCATTCTAATCAGATATACCTGTATACCCGTATTTTACAACTCCATAACCCAGTACATACGGTTACATGATTGTCGGCGGTATACCTGGTTGTCAGACTTTCGAGCTTCTGACTTGACCATTAACGATAGTCAAAGATCCACGACTGATGTGATCCATGCGATACCAAGTTACCGTGAGAAGTAGGTGAGACCTGGCCAACTCAGCTTCCTCGATTCGACAGCAGTTTCCTGCTACATATGTTTTTAAAGATATTTAGTTACATTTCCTGCTAAAAGCCGAAACATTTGTTACATAATTTCCTTCCTCTGGAAGCCTTTCACGAAAGTATAAAGGACATCTCAATGAACTTTTAAGGTAATGATATCAAAGTTGTACCTCATATAGTTTTTTTTTTTATAATTTTAAACTAGTGCTGAACCGCAATCCCGCCTGATGGTAAGCAGTGACGCAATAGTTCATGGTAAAGCGGGCTAGTTTATTCAGAGCCTATTCACTAAAAAAGAAAACTGAGTGAATAGGAAGGAAGGCGGCAGTTGAGCGATGTGATGCAATATTAAAAACAACAACACGACCAACGATGCTGGCCTAGTATTTCCCTCATATATTTAACCATTTTGGAATTCCGGATTCATATTTTGCCAGGATAGAAAATGAGTGATTTGTTTAGAAAAGAGGTGACTGCAAAGACGGCGAAATAGAATTGTTGCGCCGACCCCAAATACACTGGGATAAGAGAATTGATGAAGAACGATTATTTTCCCAGGATCACATTTACTTTTTCCTAAAATTATAGCGAGAAGTGAATAATACAGTAGCAGTAGGTCGGGCACATTGGCCGTAGGACCGATGCCCGATGGGGCCGATGGGTCCTCGAGTCGCGACCACGCACCGGAAGACGCAGTGTGGGTAGGCCCCCGACAAGGTGGACCGACGACCAGGAGAAGGTCGCGGGAAACCACTGGATGCGAGAGGCGCAGGACCGGTCGTCGTGGAGATTCTTGGGGACGGTCTAAGTCCAGCAGTGGACATCTTTCAGTTGAAATGGTCATAATGATGAAGAATAGTACTGAATAGTAGCAAGTGGCGGTAGTCTTGAGAGCGATTTCCTGCAACATGATTTTGTATTACATTTCCTGCTCAAAACTGTAACATAAATTACGTAATTTCCTCCAACTGAAAGCCATTCACGAAAATAAGAAGGACATCTCAATGAACGGTTGCATCACTTAAAAACACTTAAGTAACGTTATCATTTTATCAAACGTATACTCATATTGTCACGCAGAAACCACACTTCCTTCGTTACGTAAGAGATTGCACTGATATACGTATACCTCAACCCGGATGCGAACATTACTCTCCAGGAGTGTTACTCTCCTGGTAACACAGGTATTTGAATAAGGCACAAGAAATAGTTCAGCAACGTCTCATTTATTTTTTCTGAGGTATATAGATTGTTATTGCCAGTGTTAGATTGTAGGAAAATGCACGAGAAGGGTAAGTTTTTTTTTTAAATTATAATCTATTTTTTACCATAATCCCGCCTGATAGTAAGCAGTGATGCTATCGTTAATGGTAAAGCGCGCTAGTTTATTAAGAGCCTAATCACTCTAGCCTTGAAGACACTTAAATTGTAGTCATACGGAAACACCGTTTGCCGTTGGCAAATTGTTCCAGTCCCTCGATGTACGCGGCATAAAAGGCGAAAGGCTTCGTCCTGATCGTAGTGGTGTTAACAACTTATGGGTGGATGTACGACGGGCCGTCGTATAACGCGTATTTTTTTATTTTTTCTTTCATTCAAATACTTAGGAAGATATACTGATTTGAAATGTCGCATGACGTCACGCCGTGGTATATTTTGTAATTAGCCCCCACTCCGTAACTTTAATACGCTATAACTCAGTAGTTTTTGGCAATTTCGACAAAATAAAAAATACGGGTCTTAATTTTTTTTTATTATCTATAAGACGGACTAATTATTTTTTTGATTTCCATACCTTAGAAACATCCCTATTGTAGCCGCTAAAATGCCTGTTGAGCCACAAAACTCGCAGGTAAAACTAGCAGATAAAACTTAAGGGGTTAAACGGGACCTGTCAAAATCAAAGCAGGTTCTGAAAAGGCAGGGTCCAGTAAAGGACACGAGTGCCAAGGATGGTTTCGTTAAGGTAGTGAAGAGGAAGAAGAAGTCCCTTTGTCGAAATCAGTGCGGTACAGCTCCGACAGGACCCAACCAAAATGCTGCTGCGTCCAGCACTACCGGCGACACTGTTCTAGGTGTCCAGACTGCACCACTCCACGAATGTTGAGGACATCGTGGAATATCTGCGCGTCAAGACCAACAGGACTTTGAGGGTCGAGAGGTTGGAGCCGTGTCACAGCACGAATTTCAAGTCGTTTGTGGTGCATGTTCCGAGAGATCATTCTGAGAAGTTCCTCAAAGAAGAGTTCTGGCCGAAAGGTGTTGTGTACCGACGGTTTCGTGGGCAGCTACATGACACCAGTCAGCGAAACACGACGCCGACACTTCGTGTAGTATAATTAATAATGTTATATGTAATTTAAGTTTTTATTGTTTTTACCATGGATCCAGTACATGATTCTGAACCCTCCAGTGGTGGAATTTTTCGTCGGCTTTTTCATGATGTTGATGACCGTTCACAATTGCTATACTTTTATAACCCAATAAGATTTTAAAGTAAAAATTAATTAATTCGCCAATTACACAATAAAGCGCTATGAAAACAAAACTCGAAAAACTATCTTATCAGCTGATTTAATAGAGTTCACATCAGGGATCAACGTCATACCTACAAACCCGCACGGCGGCACGCTTGCAACGTTCAAAGGCCGAGCCGACACTTTTTGTTAAACTTTGTTATTTCTGTAACCGTTCATTAACGACATAAATGACTATCATAATTTTATTAGTGGCATGCGGTCTAGCCTTTCGCGAAGTTTGCGTTAAGATGTCAGATATACCCTGTATGTGTTTATATGGGCCTTGACGCCTGAAATAAATGGATATATGGCCATTAACTTTTATCTGGTTTTGACTGCATAATAAACCTTTAACGTTTCCACTTTTAGGACACAGATCTCCTCTCAGTGACTTAGAGTGGACCGTAGTCGTGTGTTTTCGATTTTTTTGGTTCTAGATCCTGCCGTTTTCCTTACCATATCTTTCTTCACTGTTTTGAGAGCAGTAGCCATGCAATTATTTCTACAAAATAAAACTCTTGGCTGAGTTTGAGACTACGAACTCTTATTTCGCTGTTGTTACCACTTGGTTACTAGCAGGGTAATAGGGTAGTTGACTAAAAAAAACTACTTAGTCCGTCAGTCAAATTTCCAAAAAATACTAGACACGTATTTTTTCTTTTTTCATATAAACAAAAAATGAAGACGACATAGTGCGTTGAAAACTCGTGTGACGTCACTGCACGCTACACTTTTTAGCCATCACTCCTGATCTTTGATGCCTTTTATATTTGTAATTTTTTATTGATTTGATAAAACAAAATATACGTATCCAATGTTTTTCTATAATTTGCATGACGGACTAAATAGAATCAATTTTTTAACCCAGGAAACATCCCTATTGTGAAACACATTATCAGTAGCAATGAGTTTCATTTTGATATTTGAACAACATTCATTGCGTTATTTACGTTGCTGGGCGGACACATTTTCGAACAAAGGGAGCAATGAAATAGCAGTAAGTTTCAAAATGATTCCAACTGAAAGTAATAACGTGTTACGCAAATGGGGTGCAGATGAAGCTACTGGTCCCGGTTGACTGTGTTGTTTCCCATGAGGGACTGACTCTCAGCTCTTCATAAAGAAATTCTTATTGTAGCGGGGGTAATTTCTAAATACGTCTTTTAGTAAGTCGAGCCTCTAAGGAAAAAATACAAATAATTGTTATTTTTATCATTTTGAAATATTTAAATTGAGGGGCTCGTGGCTATAATAATAACACCCACACAGGTCGATTGATCAGGTTAAATCACGCTGGCCGCGGTTGTTTTTTTTTTTTTTTTTTTTTTTTATAAAATTATAAACTAGCGCTTGACCGCAATCCCGCCTGATGGTAAACAGTGACGCAGTCGTTGATGGTAAAGCGCACTAGTTTATTAAGAGCCTATTCACTCTAGCCTTGAAGACACTCAAATTGTAGTCCGACGGAAACACCGCCGCTGAGAAACTATTCCAGTCCCTCGATGTACGCGGTATAAAGGAGGAGGCGAAACGCTTCGTCCGGATCGCAATGGTGTTAACAACGTAAGGGTGGAAACTCGCCGTACGACGGGTCGTCCGATGGTGGAACGGAGATGGGGGAATGAAATCATGCAATTCCTTCGCACACTCTTCAAAATGCATCCTATAGAAGACCGAAAGGCTGGCTACTCTACGCCTGTGCTCTAGGCTTTGGAGACCGTCTCGAGTTAAGTCTGGGTCACCAATCAGCCTCTTCGCCCGCCTCTCCACCGAATCCAAAATGGCCAGGTGACACCAGCAGCACCAGCCCAAATGTGGCTGTAGTACTCCACACACGAACGGACCTGTGCTTTGCTGTACATTAGAAGCTGCCCTGGTGTGAAGTACCGCCGGACTTGTTTGTGGATGATTGAACTTCTTTACATATCGAGACCGGTAAGTATAAATCGTTGGTGCGGGCTGTCATTAGTAGATCTTTAATAATCGTTATAAGTCGGCAGTAGTCAGAAAGTCTGACCATCTGTCTCTTACATAGGTGTATCGCATTACTCACTAATTGGGTTGTGGAGGTCAGATAGGCAGTCGCTCTATGTAAAATAATGGTATTCAATCGAATTTGGTTAGACTGGCAGCTGAATCCAATATAGCTGAGAAAAGGCTTCTTATCTTTTTCTTCGTCTTCAGCCCATAGAGGTCCACTGTTGGACAAAGGCCTCCCCCAAGACTTTGACCCACGATGATCGGTTGTGCTGCTAGCATCCTATTGCAGCAGCACCTTATTTGGGGCTTCCCTACGCTGTGTCTTCTGGTACTTGGCTGCTACTCCTGAACCTTACTGCCCCATCGGCCATATGACGATTGTTTTAAAATAATTAATTAATGTCACATCCCATTCAGGTATCTATTACACAGTCAAGCTATAAACTATCAAGAGTCAAGTTATTAATGTCGAGTTGATACTTATCTAGTTAATATTTCATTTTACAGTATACTCTATTACTGGATTAAAAATAAATGGAGTGTGTCAGCGTTTATCTTTCCGCTCTAATTATAATAATATATTAAGGCTCAAGTCTCTTTCGAAAGCAAATATTTAACCCACCACCAGCAGTTGATTTATAATTAGGAGTATTTTTTAAATGAGATTGAGATCATCAGAAAATATGAATGCTTAATGTTAATTATGTTAATTTTATTTTATGTTTCTCTTATATGCTGTTTATTAATTAGATGTATATATTTAGTTAAACTAGTATGATATATTTTATAACTAAATAGTACACTGTAGACTACCTACACTATTTCTCTCTCCTTCCCCTTAGTCTCCCATCCAATGGTTGTCTGTAAAAGATCGCTCTCAGCGATAAGACCGCCCATTGTAAAGTCTTTATATTAATGTTCTGAAATCTATATGGTGAACATAATAAAGAGTATTCTATTCCATTCTATTCTAATGTTATATTTGCACTCATCACTTATAATTAGAAGTGGCAGAGGGCGAGGCACATAGCTCGTAGAACCGATGGCCAATGGGGTAGAAAGGTTTTTGAATGGCGATCAAGTACCGGCAACCGGCAAGCGCAGCGTCAGACGTCCACCGACTAAGTGGTCGGATGACCTAACCAAAATCGCAGGGAAGCGCTGGATGCAGGCCGAGTCCAACCGTTCTTTTAGAAAATCCTTGGGGGAGGCCCGTGTTCAGTAGAGTACTTCATGTGGCTGAAATGATGATGATGATGATTTATAATTTATCCTCACTATTTGTATCGTGTTTGAAAAAAAAGAATTGCATAAAGAAGGACGAGCAAAAAATCGCACACCATGGACAGTTTTAAATAAAATCTTTAGGTTCATAATACTTAATATCATAATTACGAAAGTTTGTGAATATGGACGGATGTTTGTTACTTTCAAGCAAAAACTACTTCACGGATTTAGATGAAATTTGGCAAATAGATAGTTTATAACCAGGAATTACACATAGGATACTTTTTTATTATCGGTTCATTGAGTCCAAAACCAGGGTGGCTGCCAGAAAACTAGGCGTCATCGCAAAGGTCCGGCGGTACTCCACACCAGGGCAGCTTCTAATTTTATACAAAGCACAGGTCCGCTCGTGTGTGGAGTACTGCAGCCACATTTGGGCTGGTGCTGCGAAATGTCACCTTGCCACTTTGTATTCGGTGGAGAGGCGTGCGAAGAGGCTGATTGGCGACCCAGACTTAGCTCGAAACCGTCTCCAAAGCCTGGAGCACAGGCGTAGAGTAGCCAGCCTTTCGGTCTTCTATAGGATGCATTCTGGTGAGTGTGCAAGGGAATTGCATGATTTAATTCCGCCATCTCCGTTCCATCAACGGACGACCCGTCGTACGGCGAGTTTCCACCCTTACGTTGTTGACACCACTGCGATCCGGACGAAGCGTTTTGCTTCCTCCTTTATACCGCGTACATCGAGGGACTGGAACAATTTGCCGGCGTCGATGTTTCCGTCACATTACAATTTGAGTGTCTTCAAGGCTAGAGTGAATAGGCTCTTAATAAACTAGCGCGCTTTACCATCAACGATCGCATCACTGCTTACCATCAGGTGGGATTGCGGTTAAGCGCTGGTTTATAATTTATATAAAAAAAAAGAAAAAGATGCACCGTTTTTAAACAGCAGAATCGGCGCCATCGATGTTTAGATAAGCTGACACTGGCACAGATTTTCTTATTCACAAATAAGGATAGAAGATACCATATTACATAGTTTAGTCCTGTTATACTAAGATTCTCCATAGCCAGTTTAGATGCATTAAAAACATGGCGATAGAACATACATATTATGGCAATTTACTACAGGCGCGGACTAATTTGACAGGACTTCTAATATTTATCTTTTGTCCATTTCTTAATGAAATAGAAAGAAAAAGTTGCACTGCTCGTTTGTGATCAAAGAAATCGGGGTCATTATCAGCGCCTTTTCAAAGTAACTATAAGGTTGCTTTTCGTACTACTACTACTTTGACGGTTACTTGTAGGTCCGGACGACAGCAGGTCAAGCTAGCCCAAACAATGAGGCATTCCCAATCAACCTTGAGCCTTAATGCTTTAAAGATAAAGTTGAAAATCTAATAAGGAAACCTGACAGATTTCAGTAGCTTGGTCAGCTGTCGTATGTACAAGTTACCGGTAAGGTGAAGGTATTTGGTATCTTGTCTACCGATAGACGGGAATGTCGCTAGTGCCTTTAATCGTTTCGTAAGGTACCTACATGTCCGCTTTCTGTTTTTTTTTCTCAGGACGCGTGTTTCTAATGTCGGTAAGTTTATTAAACCTCTGTTTCTTGAAGGCTTACTAAGGCTTCTCATGATCAAGAAAACTACTGTAAAATTTCTTTACTTAGCTACTGTGACTAGCTGACTAAATAAAAAGTTTTTTTTTTAATACCTATGTATAATAATAAACTATTGCTTGACCGCAATCCGGCCTGATGGAAGCAGTGATCCCATCGTTGTTTAGTAAAAGCCTATTCACTCTAGCCTTGGAGACATACAAATTGTATTCAGACATGTACGCGGTATAAAAGACAAGGCGAAACGCTTCGTCTGGAAACTCGCCGTATGACGGGTTGGAACGAAGGTGGGGGAATTAAATCAATTAACTATAGACCTATTTGTCCTCCATATAAATACCTACAATTAATAAATAGTATTTATTATGTATAGGTAGGTATTAAATACCTGTATATTATAAATACTTAACTTTAAGCTTTTGAACAGTCAAAGAATGTCTATTTCAAATCCTACATTTCGGTAATGCTAGATCTGCAAGTACTGATTTCAGTAAACGTTAATTCATAATTGTAAATCAGGTTATAGAAAATTGAAGTTTTGACCTTGTATTTTTTCTATAGGTACAGTTTTTTTATAATTTTTTTTTTATATTATAAACTAGCGCTTGACCGCAATCCCGCCTGATGGTAAGCAGTGATGCGATCGTTGATGGTAAAGCGCGCTAGTTTATTAATAGCCTATTCACTCTAGCCTTGAAGACACTCAAATTGTAGCGTGACGGAAATCCCGCCGGCGGCAAATTGTTCCAATCCCTCGATGTACGCGGTATAAAAGAAGGAGCGAAACGCTTCGTCCTGATCGTAGTGGTGTCAACGACGTAAGGGTGGAAAGTCCCCGTACGACGGGTCGTCCGATGGTGGAACAGAGATGGGGGAATTAAATCATGAAATTCCCATGCACACTCGCCAGAATGCAACCTATAAAAGACCGAAAGGCTGGAAATTAGAGCTTCCCTTTGCATGGTTTACCTTTACGGCTCGAAAAAACATGGGATATTTAAGAATAGCGGTATGAGGAACAGACTGTAGATTACACTCTTCCTCCATAGAAAAAGGAGATTTCTCAGACCGGTCGGGAGTTGTATTTATGCTAGTTGCACGGTCAACTTGGCCGTGTCGTTCGCTACATACTTATTCAAAACGAAATTCTGTAATTATCTTCTGTTTTTTATCAAAATCAAGGAAGTTATAACATCCATTTGGATAATAAATATACATAGTGATAATTATACTAGGTTTCCTAAAACCGCGGCCCGTCTCGGCAGTCTAGGAGAGTGGTGGGCCTTGGACATAGGCTAAGCGGATATTCGAACAAATAGAACGTTCTCGTGTCAAACGCCTATAGTACTGTGGTAATATGCACTTATATTTGGACGTGTTATTAAATATGTTACAATAGTTTATAATTATAAATTGTACTTATGGCAATGGTTTTCCTTACAAAGGCTGTTATGAATTTTTATTGGTATTAGTTAATAATTTAGTAGGTACTTACTACACTAATTTCTAGGGCATTATTCAGTAGCTTAGCTTTGTATGGTATTCATTGGGTGTGGGAGAAGTTACATGTCCTCTCAGATAGTTCTAGGTTTATTTAGGCCTACATAACATTATGTACGTCTAAATAAACCTAGAACTATCTAGCCGCATTCGTTATTTTCGGTCTGCCAATTTAGTATTGCAGTAAGTTTTATTTCTATGCATACATACAAATAAACATAAAACACAAGAAACAAAAACAAACTTGAAACAGGCAAATATGTAATAGTCAAATAAATGTATTTAGGTCCTAAAAATAAGTGGCGCTTTTATTTATACAATATGTAAAAAAAACCCTGTCCGATCCGTGAAGGTATTGTTAGGTATTGATAATTGATTCTACTAATGCCAAACTTAAAAAAAACCTTCTAAAAAAATAAATATTATTTCGTAAAAAGAAGTAACTTAATACATGTGCGGTAGGCAGTCCATTCAGGGCAGGGCACGCGGCACGTGGTCGCATTGATTATAATAATACCGTCAAAATGGTGTTGTCAGTTTTTTAAATCTACCAAATTTCGGGGAAGTTAGAATTAATTCGCGGGAAAAAAAGATTCAAAATTCATTAGTCTTGTTGTAATGATGATTACTTACGAAAAATTTTATATTTTATTTGGTCATGTGTCTACCTAAACTTTATTATCCTTATGGGTCGGACAGTGTTTTCTTTACATATTGTACGTAGGTAGATATACCTACTTTATTCTACAGCAAAAACATACATTGATTAAAAATACATTACTGCTTACCATCAGGCGGGATTTCGGTCAAGCACTTGTTTTTAATTTTTAAGTAATTATAAAAAAAACATTCAAAACAACAAAATATATATACAATGGGCGTCCTTATCGCTAATGCAATCTCTTCCAGGTAACCAAAGAATGGACAGAGATTCTCCTAAGCCGTAAACGGGACTGTTGTTGGTGCAAATATTGTAAATACTCATTGTTTCTAGGTGGTAGGCCACTTCGGCTGCAGGCAGAAGTTACCACCCACCAGACAAAGTCATGCCGCCAAGCGATTCGCCGTGTTCCGGCATGATGTCTGGTGAAGCCGTACGGAGGACAGGTCTGAGCAGTTGTGTTGCGATGTGTGTACGATGCGCCTAATGTTGTTGTGTTGGGAGTTTGATCGTGGAGGGTCTTCAGATCAATCTCCCTTTGGCGCAGCATCGTTGGTCGTGTTGTTGGGTTGAACATTACATCACCTCGCTCAACTGCCGTCTTCCTTCCTATTCGCTCAGTTTTTCTGTGTGAATAGGCTCTTAATAAACTAGCGCGTTTTACCATCAACGATCGCATCATTGCTTACTATCAGGCGGGATTGCGGTCAAGCTCTAGCTTATAATTATTAAAGAAAAAAAACCTTATGACTATTATTTAAAGCTTATGGTCATGTTACATTACATTTTACAAACTGGTGCACAATTGTACATGTATATCATGTAGACAAATGCGTGGCTAATGATTTTATAACGTGTGTTATGACCTTAAGTCTAAAATTAGTCTAAAGGTAGCAAGGTCCTGTTGATAATGGTTCCGTTAAATGATAAATTACCGGACTAATAATGTTCGCTGTGACTGAGATTTATTGAGATTATTAATTCATTTGATAATCAATTGAGTTTTATTTGTGCTTTTTTTCATAATCGGCCTATAATTCTCACTCCTACGGACAGACCTTCTATCGGTGTGAGGGACGTACAGGTTACACGTGGGCACAGTACAGTTTGGTAAAAACATATTTTTCGGGTTATGAACATCATCGGTTTTCGGGTTTGGTTTCTATATAATGATATCCTTCACCATGTTGAGAGCAGTAATGATGAAATTAATTCTCACAAAGTGAAGGGTCTTGATGGGTTCGAAGGACCTGGGGCCCTACTACCATACTGTGTATGATGTGTTAAAACCAACATTAAACCGTATTGAAAAATAGCGCTCTTTATAATTATTTATTTATTTAGGTAACCAACAGCGATACGTATAATTTTACAATTACTAGTAGGTATTACATTTTTTTATGACCAATTATAGGTTTCCCTGTGTAACTGGGATGTATAATTTTAAAACATGCGAACAGACTAATGCCAAATAGTAGCATTTAAAAATAATAAAACAATACACAAGGATATACAATACATGACAAGGTTAACAATACAGGGTGTATCTGACATCGTAACGCAAACTTCGCGAAATGGCTAGACCGCATGCCACTAGTAAAATTATGATAGCCATTTATGTCGTTAATGAACGGTTACAGAATTTACAGTGTTTAAAAAAAAGTGTCGGCTGTGCCTTTGAATGTTGCAAGCGTGCCGCCGTGCGGTTTTGTAGGTATGACGTTGATCCCTGATGTGAACTCTATTAAATCAGCTAATAAGATAGTTTTTCGAGTTTTGTTTTCATTGCGCGTTTATGTGTAATTAGCGAATTAATTAATTTTTACTTTAAAGTCTTATTGGCTTATAAAAGGACAGCAATTATGAACGGTCTAAAGTGAAAAATACGACATACATATGTTTTATATTATGAAAAAGCCGACGAAATATTCCACCACTGGGGGGTTCAGAATCATGTACTGGATCCATGGTACTCGTTTGTGCGTCGATGTCAGATATACCCTTTATATGACAGTTATGAAATAAACTTACAACAATTAGAATAGATAGAAGAAAAAGATGAAGAAAATTAGCTGCTTGTCACTTGTTCGCGTCTATAGTTTTCAGTATTAGTTTTTTTTTAAGTATATCATTCTGTATAGCTCCATCTTTGTCTGATATTGGAATCATGATGGTTTTAAGGCGCTGAACACACAGAAAAGGCGTAAGACGTAGACGGGGCGCCGACAATTTATTTCTACCGCGTCCCTTTCATACAAAACATTTATAAAACTGCTTAAAGTTAACGAGCGATAAGCGATTCTTTAACCATACATTTTTGACCTTTTAACGTCACCTAAATCATCCTTTAGGAATAAACACCACAGTGTTTAAGGGGTTTATTCACAGTCGATTTTTATAGTTATGTGATCTGCAAGCGTCTAAAATGTATGTTTAAAAAATCGCTAATCACTAGTTAACTTTAAGCAGCGTTTATGAATAAGGGGGAAAATGTATAGAAGCGTCGCGACGCAAAAGTCAAAACTTACTAGAGATGGGGCGCGGGCGCAACGCTTTTATCTCGGCCCTGTCCGCTACGCATCGTAGTCTTACGTCTTTTCTGTCTAGCCTGCGCCTAATGCGTTATATGTAGTAACCACCCTGTTTGAGTATATAGGACATTACAACTCGTCCATTCTTACGCTAATTTACCATAAAATACAAACTTAATTCTTCAAGACTTCGTTGTCCCTGTTTCTGAGGCAGGAACCTGACCACTATGGACCCCATTTTCGTTATGCATTCGAGTTTTTGGTTAAAATTATTGCATAGTTAATATCTATTAAAATTTATGCAAGTATAATATTCAACACATAAAAAAGTGAAAGGATTTAATTGATTCTATTTTAGTTAAGTGTCGATTCATCAACTCCTTTCGACACTGCTTCGTTTAAAGTAGTCCATCTGAACATCTCATGAATAATATAATTCAAGGCGTCTCATTGGTACAATTAGATTTTATATCTTTCTAACATTAAATTAACAAGGACATATTTGATTATCCATTGCATTTATCAATCATCGTCCTGTGTCAACAACATGAACTAAATTCCAAATGCCAAGGTGTTAGACATAACCATTACCAGGTGGACTTACATTACCGGCTAACATAACCTGAGCTGCCTAAAACTATAACTAACCCCTTTAGTGGCCTGTATTTTTAAAGAGCCAAGGAGGCGAGGTAGGTTTTTAATAAATGGTTTATTTACTGAAGTGTCCAGTAGGTACAGATTTTATATGGCGTTGGTTCTCACAGTATCTATTAATATGACCATTTATTTAAAGGTCATTCTAGAATAGTTGAGGTTTGAGATATGAATTAGATCAGATAAGAAGTGACTTGCCATTAATATGGTGTTTGTATGAACGCAAATTAAAAGCAGTTTTTTGTTCAACGTGACTTGGGTTTACGTCTGGTATCACCGTTTATGCCATAATAATTAACCGTGAAATATCCTCAGCATGACATTGGTTTTTAACCGAATGGTAAAGTCATATTCACGATGCTATGCAGACAGGGATGTTAAAATTCTTTTGTTTTATTCGAAGTCTGTTCGCGTTAAATCTAATATATAAAATTCTCGTGTCACGGTGTTCGAATTTAAACTCCTCCGAAACGGCTCGACCGATTTTGATGAAATTTTTTGTGCTTAACCGGTATCTATGAGAATCGGCCAACATCTATTTTTTTTTCTAGGAAATTATTTATATGGCAAAACAACGTTTGCCGGTCAGCTAGTCTAATACGAGTATATAAAATTCTCGTGTCACGGTGTTCGAACTTAAACTCCTCGGAAACGGCTCGACCGATTTTGATGAAATTTTTTGTGCTTATCCGGTATCTATGAGAATCGACCAACATCTATTTTTCATCCCCCTAAATGTTAGGGGTAGTCCACCACTAATTTTTTTTTATTATATATATGGCAAAACAACGTTTGCCGGGTCAGCTAGTAATATATAAAAAATACAACACTAGCGCCAGTGATCAGAGGCAGAAAAAATTAAGTAAAAAAAAGTGTTCTTTCTTTCAAAAGTTGTAAAGTGTTCTTTTTTCTTCAAACTTCAACTCATAAAATATGCAAAATGCTTAACACATTTTTCTAGCCTTGACCGCTCGCCTACAAATAAATTCACTTCGTGCGAGTCCCAAAAATAAAAGTGAATTATCACTTGTTTGGTGCTTTTTTTTTGACTTTGAATAGGCTTTTAAACCAAACTCCTTAGGATTTGTATATTGAAATAAATTCAAAAAAATATAGCCTCATTTTTTTTTAAAGCGGTTTTTAAAAGGAGGACCGTTATTGCGTTTAGTTCTAGTAGAAAAATATATCAAGTAAGCATAACTAGATGTCTGTTCAAAAAAGGCAACCTTATATATTAATTTATTAATTAAAATTAATGAGTTTCAGTTTCAGTTTCAATATTTTTTTTTAATAATTATAAACTAGCGCTTGACCGCAATCCCGCCTGATGGTAAGCAGTGGTGCGATCGTTGATGGTAAAGCGCGCTAGTTTATTAAGAACCTATTCACTCAGAAAATCTGAGCGAATAGGAAGGAAGACGGCAGTTGAGCGAGGTGATGCAATGTTAAACCCAACAACACGACCAACGATGCTGCGCCAAAGGGAGATTGATCTGAAGACCCTCCACGACCAAACTCCCAACACAACAACATTTGGCGCATCGTACCCGGCACACATCACAACACAACTGCTCAGACCTGTCCTCCGTACTGCTTCACCAGACATCATGCCGGAACACGACGAATCGCTTGGCGGCAAGACTTTGTCTGGTGGGTGCTAACTTCTGCCGGCGGGCGATGTTATGGCCTACCACCGTCGTACGTACGTGTACGTCATACAATCATTACTATATTCACATTGAACTAATGTACAGTATATTTTGTTACATTTTAATATAGTATAATGGCATTTAAATGTCTCTGACAGCAATGTTAAGGTTAAGAGGCTTTCAAAAATCGATAAATACAAAATGGCGACCTTTACATATGTACATTTTTATTATTGTGTTAAATAATATTAATGTAATAAAACTCTTGGTAACTCAGGTAATATTATAATAAATATTATTCAATTTTGGGACCTTGGTGTCACGATACATTTTTATTTGGCATAACATTTTATTGATATACTTAGGTACCTACTTACATTATATTTTTTATCCCTTTCTTATCCGCGACGCCTTCTGTAATACAATTATAACGCTTAACATTTAAAAACCTTTCCGCAAAGTGTCGACGAATTTAATTGAAACTGGATCTTACTGTTTGAAGGCAGAATTAATATTGTAGAGATTAATGTTTGTGTTCAAATAAGTTTTATGATCCCCAGCGGGTAAATCGTCGCGAATATTACATCGATACATTTCCTGAAATAAATACAGCTGTTTATTTATTTTATATTGATACCTTCTCTTTAAAGCCTTCATTTTATGACTCTGATTTGAATAAATATAAATTTAAATAAATGCAACAAAATAAAAAACCGGACCAGAAAATTTACAAAATAAAACTGGCTAACATATTTAAATATCTACGCACTGCGTAGTGAGTATATAATGTCACGTATTCAGACCAAAAAATGTCACAATTCCACGCGCATACGTTCTCTATCGTGCCCAATTTTCCATAACGATTTTATCATATCCAACGCTCAATGCTCATTGAATAAATTTTTCAGCACAAGATAATACAGTAAGCCACGTCATGTTCAGAATGTCTAATTTGTATTGCAGTGGGCATGACTTAGGCAGGTGGGCTAAAGGTTAAGTTATGTGGGAACTGACGCGGCCTTGGTGATATGGTTCACGGAGAAAATGGACGTGTTTAAATGACTAGGTAGTTGACTGATTCGTTGTTGAGCAATGAGTCATATTGTTCTTAGGGAAGCGTTTCGAAACAATTAATATATTCGCATTGCGAAAGTTTTAAAAACGAAATAAGGAAATGTCTTTTATTTCTATGCATATTTTCGATGACGTATGAACGTGGAATGAAGCAAAAATGATCATTCACTTCACTTGAAGACTTACATTACAGTTTTGTAAGCGTAGAGCGCAAGGAGGATTCGTACCTACTGCCAATCATATCACCTAATATATATCAAACAGGAATTTTAAATACCGCGTTTCATAAGCTAGTATAAATGACAGCCCCCGTGGCGTAGCGGTAGCGAACGCGGCCGCTGCGCAAGGAGGCGCAGGTTCGATACCTGCGTAGTGAAAATATTTGTATGCATGAATATTAATATTTCCATTAGTCTGGTTGTGCCTTGGGAAAGCACCCGGTTGCCATACGAACATCTAATGGCAGTCGTTACGGTTTGTTGGAGTCCTCAAAAAAGTCCAAGTCCGGAGGTCAGACGGCAGCCGCTTCACAGAAAATAATGAAGTTTAGCCAAAATCAGCAGCAAAGCGATGATGTGATGAGATGATGATGCAACAAATCCCAGAATTTAAGGAGAGTAAAAAGTATCATATCCTATCGTCACTGCTTCGCAGAAGGAGGTGCCGGTCTGCCATGCACTCTCGCTCCGGACCATGGCCTGAACCAGGGCCGGACGTGAGAGATCGCCGCCACGAGGACACGGCGGTGCGTGTGTGTGTGCGGTGTCCGTGTCCGGTGGGGACCTGCGTCAGGCAGAAGGTGAGAGCGCCTTGGCGCCTCTGTAGCCACTCCTCAAAAAGGGCGCTATTGTAAAGGACGTTATTGTGGCGTGCCCAAGACATTCAAACCCTCACGTTAATAACATTATATTAATATGATTAGTAGGATAGATAGGATATAGTAGGTTAGGATAATAGGCCGCGCCCGCCTTGCCCGCTCACCATGTGGGAGCCACGGCCCCTCCTTAGGAGGGGCAAATGAGGGCCCGCTTCGCTAGGCCGGTTCCGCCGGCGGAGGAGTGGTAGCTCAGGCTCCGCTAGTTTCCAACTCCCCCGCCACTATGGCAATGCCGGAGTGCCGCTGGGGTTTTTAGTGGGTATACCGGGAGGCTCTCTCCCGGGGAGTCCCACATACCCCTCCGGTCCCCCGACGGGCGGGGATGCGTAATTGACATTTTCCCCAGCGACATCAAAAAAAATAAATAAATTAGGATTACTTGGGTATTAATCCAGATCGTATGCCCTGGAAGTCCTGGGGAGAGTTCTTTTTTTTTCCCATCACTGGAATGTTAAGTAATAATAGATTATCTTATTTCTGTTTTTATTTTTGGTTTGGATGAGAAATAATCGCAGCGGTCAATACGCCTGACTGCGACGTGGAGGCCTCGGGTTCGATCCCCGGCCAGGTCATGATGGGAAACGATCTTTTCCTGATTGGTCTGGGTCTTGGATGTTTATCTATATATGTATTTATTATAAAATATAGTATCGTTGAGTTAGTATCCCATAACACAAGTCTCGAACTTACTTTGGGGCTAGCTCAATCTGTGTGATTTGTCCGTATATATTTATTTATTTTATTTAATAATGACCTCTCCCGCTCTGGGCGGCGTGTCAGACTAAAACCTACTAGTGTTCCTTCACTTGCCTCTGCGCCAGGGTCCCACGGTTTCTCTTTTTGGATTCGTTCCCGCCGGCCAAAGAGGATGAGTTGAAGCTTCTAGTTTCTAGCAACTTCTCATAAAAATATACAATATGACACATGCTCTTTTGTTTTCGACAAGAGTCGTCTTACGTTCGTTAGTGGGGCTTCGCTCCGAAAACCTACTTACCTATATCTTTTCCCAAAAACTCTAGTTGTATAATATGCATCATTGTGCCAATGTTAAAATTTGTATAATATTCATTCTGTAAAATTTTAAGTAAGATGCTTAAAGACATAACGCCAACGATTCTTGAAAAGATTAAAGGCAGACATTTAACAAAATATATGTGTTTACATGCCACTCGTTTATAAACTACGGCTCTACGACTGCAAATCATGTTAAGCTCCACAATTTATATTCCACTTTAAACTGTGTTAACACCGTAATCTCAACTTCAACATGTTGCAAGTGCATGCGACATTCATGCAAATAGGTGCTACAATTTATTACCATTTCTCATTTAGCAACGAAACAACAACTCGAAAATTAATATACGGTACGGCAATACGGTGTACCGTGAATTGCGTCAATGAAACCAGGTCCCGAATTAATGCAACAAAATTTACTTTCGATTACAAACAAAACTCGATTTCCATAGTAGTAGGGCTTAACAATTGCTATGCAATATTATTTGGGGCGTATTGTTTATTTCATAATGGTGCATTATCAATACGGTTTTAACAATATAATCTTTCATGACCGCTGGTCCCGCCCGCCGAAGATTGCCAAAACTCTATACAAAAAAAGGTATTGTCTTAAATTCTTTCTTATCTGCTTTCTTTGTTCAGGAATCTGAATGTAAATCAATTTGTAATAAGTACCGAGCTTGTGTTGACATTCTTGCATTAATATTGACGATGGACTGGATTATTAACTGAATTGATTATCATGCAAATAGGTGCCTTTGACTTTTAATTCCATTGAACAGGTTAAGAATTAAAAGTTTCCAGCATGTGTATTTTAAAAACAATCCAATCAACATATTGATATTATACGTGCGTTTCGAATCATGTACTAACTTCAAGATAACAGATATTGAAATTCCTAGTTGAATTATACGACTGCGAATAGAATTACTCATTTAACTACAGGAGCTAATGTAAAGATAAACTTGCAGATAATGACTCGCAAAAATGATTATTAAAAATATGACGGCGCGTGATGATTTATTGAATTTATAAGCCCGACCTTATAAAGTTGTTATTGATTATTTTTACCATGTGGCTTTTTAATTTAGAGCAACACCTGTTGGGCTTGTAAGTGTCATGGCGGCCGTTGAGATCAATTTTAATGCGATCAAACGTACCTATCCACTAGCTCTAAATGAAAGTTTAACAATTATTAATTTGACTTAATCCAACAATTGGTCTAACTGCAACGCTTCGATATCGCGTTGTGGAGCTCAGACGGCAGTCGCTTCACGGAGTATATCGAAGTTTAGCCAAAAATCAGCAGTTAGACGAGTAAAGCGGACTCCAGACTCCAAAGCTGAAAAAGCTTCGAATGCGACTGGGATTACCGCTGAGATGATGATGACTTAATCAGTGATAATCATTGTGATCATTCAGTTTTATGGTTAAATTTCTTTGAGTTATATAAGAGTAAATTAAGCACGTTTTTTTACAAATATTATTTTCCTTAACACCTGCACGTACAGGCCGATACTGGAAAACCGGCGATGGCGGTTCAGAAACGACACGTGGTACCTCAGTCGCTCGAATATCCTACAAATACAACAACGTTTTAAATCAGTGGTTCCTAACCTTTTCAATGTCACTACTCCTGTGAACAAGTATGGGAATTGATTTTACCCGTAGCTTATTTAATGTCCATCGGATAGATTTATAAAAAATATGGAACATGTATTTTTTATTTTTTCTTTCACTCAAATACTTAGGAAGATATTTTGATTTGAAATGTCGCATGACGTCACCCCTTGGTATATTCTGTACCACGGCGTGACGTCATGCCCCACTCTATAGCTTTAATATGCTATATCTCGGTAGTTTTTGGTAATTTCGACAAAATAAAAAATACGGGTCTTAGTTTTTTTTTTTATTATCTATATGACGGACAAATTATTTTTTTGATTTTCATACCTTGGATACATCCCTATTAAAACCACATATATTCGAACTAAAATATGTTTATTATGTAAGAAATTGCACGTTTAGGTAACTAGTAAAGTAATATATAAATATCTAAGTTAATTAATGTGAAGGTTGAAATTGCTTTGTATTCGCAACTTTGACAATATTTGGTTCAGTTTCACTCAACGAGTATTTATTGCTATTTTAACACTATTTCGTGCCATCCCGTGTTAGTCCCCTAAAATCTTCATTTTACCCCTGCGGGGGTAATTACTCCCAGGTTAGGAACCACTGTTTTAAATGAACACTAAGTATCAACGTTTTCCCTACACAAGTAATCATCTTATCCGTTTATTATCTTTATATGACTCAACAAATTACTGACAACTAAACAGAGAAAACTTAATTATCAACGTACCATTACAAATTATCTAATATCCTGTGATTCCAATTCGTTTTATGATTTCCGAATACTTAAATTTTTTGTTCATCTGATTCCGTATGACCTTGGCAGTCATATTTTAATGTTGTCGTTTGATTGAGATAGGTATAGGAAATGGTCAATGTAGATCAAGAATAATGTTGCAGAAATTGATTTGAGTTCTGTGTGAAAAAAATTCAAAGTGTGGGCAGATTAAATTTTGTGATTGTAGTATTACACAGGGTGTATCTGACATCGTAACGCAAACTTCGCGAAAAGGCTACACCGCATGCCACTAATAAAATTATGATAGTCATTTATGTCATTAATGAACGGTTATTGAATTCACAGTGGTTAAAAAAAGTGTCGGCTCGGTCTTTGAACGTTGCAAGCGTGCCGCCGTGCGGGTTTGTAGGTATGACGTTGATCCCGGATGTAAACTCTATTAAATCAGCTGATAAGATAATTTTTCGAGTTTTGTTCACTTTAGGTTTTTTTGTGTAATTAGCGAATTAATTATTTTTTACTTTAAAATCTTATTGGGTTATAAAAGTATAGTAATTATGAACGGTCTAAAGTAAAAAAAAACTGCATATATTTTTTTTAATCATGTAAAAGCCGACGAAAAATTCCACCACTTGGGGGTTCAGAATCATGTACTGGATCCATGGTACTCGTTTGTGCGTCGATGTTTCAGATACACCCTTTATATATCCTCTTGAATCACTCTATTTATTTAAAAAAAACCGCATCAATATCAGTTGCGTAGTTTTAAAGATTTAAGCATATATATTATAGGTATATAGGGACAGAGAAAGCGACTTTGTTTTATACTACATAGCGGTCGAGGTCCTTACATTTTGTTCATGAAAATGTTTGAAACGCTCCAGCCTCGACTCTCGTGCACGTAACTCAAAAGTTTTCAGATTTTGTTGTGCAAGGCGCTGCGAATGTTCGACACTCGTCTCTCGTGTACATACCTGAGTTTCTCTGATTTTGTTCAGCAAGGCGTTGTGAACGTTCTGGTGAAGATCCGACCTCGCGTTTAAGTCGCGCGGGGACCTTACTCATAGATCTAAACTTCCCTGCCGCATGCATCGAAAGAAATCGTAATATTTTAATTTCACTATAACTTCAAAACGAAACGTCCAATTGTAATCATTCATCGACTAAATATTAAGTACATAAACTGTACCTAGTGATGAAATAATTTATTTTGAAAAGGATAAATAGCTTGAGTGAAATAAATGCATTTAAATGTAGTTCAAAAAAAATTCAAGATTTTTAAATAAAAAAATGGTTGTTGTGGCTCACTCGACATAGGTAGGTATAGTGTGTCGTGGACTTTTTTTGTATATATTTATCTACAATTAATTAGAACATTTTATTGTTATATCTTTTATAGTTTAGGCAGCGTACACAAAATAAGTAACTTTTCTAGTTAATTTTTCACACCTTGTGTTCAAAACACGAACCCTATTTTTTCCAAAATTAAATTTAGCCTATGTTACTCAGTGATAATGTAGCTTTCTAATGAAAAAATAATTATTAAAATCGGTCCAGTACTTTTTGAGTTTATTCGTTACATACAAAAGTACAAATCTTTCCTCTTTATAATATTACTGTAGATTAAAGAGAAAACACATCAGTTTCTAGTTTACCACCTGTTCTCAGACCTACCGAATATATGTATGTACATAAAAAGTTGACCGTTTTTTTAACCAAACTCCTCCGGCTTCGGAGGAATTTGGTTATAAAAAACGGTCAATTAACATACACTTTGACAAGAGAATTTTAGGTAAGTATGTACAATACATGAAAAAACATGTAGTTATTGTACTACTAATAGAGTAACTAAAACCTAAGTAGATTAAATCCATTTCAGTACCTACTTAAACATAAATTAGCGTATATTAACTATTTAATGGTTATCATTATAAGTATCCCAATACACATAAATAGCCTATAATTTCGTATCAACAAACTAGCATCCTAATTGCGTAACAGACTATTACTAGCACAATCCATAATTAGAAAAAAAAAAATAAAAACTCTGAAGTTAATCCTAAACTAAGCAGGGCTAGGGTTGCTACATACATAATAAAATAACCATTAAGATATACGGAACTCTCAAAAGACAAGGACATGCACTTGATTAGATTTTCATGTGGTCTAATTATCAGAGCAATTTTTGGTAGGTTATTGCTAATAAATGACCGGATTTATTCTAATGTTATTTCCTCAAGCCTGTCTGATAAATGACCATAAGATCTGAGACACGCGATAATGTAACGATGCATGCTTATAACAGAAGGTTAAAACGTTTTAAGATACGATAATTAAAATCTAGTCGCAGTCGAGATGAGTCTCGGTGGCAAATAAATGTCAAAAATTTGTCAAAATATGGGGAAATTAGAAGTATTTTTTGACAGATTGAAATCAGTACCCTAATTACGTAACACACTATTATAGTATGTCTATAAAGTCGTGAAATAAATGTTTCTGAAACTAAAAATTTTAAAAATAGGGTAACACTAAATTATAGTACATCGAATTTCATCGTCTGTCATACATATATTTGTTTTGTAACTCAATATCTATTGCATTTATTATTGCTTTTCTAATCTACATGGATAAAACATCAAAGAAATGCATTAAAAATGAGCACAACAAATAAAAATGGGAGCTCGAGAGATAATTTTTAAAGTATATCTGCGATGTTTGCCAGAACACGAAGCTGGACAAATTTTATCAAATTTGAATGATATTTATGCTTTAACAGTTGCTGAAACAGGTATGTAATCGTGTTACTGTTTGTTTTTATCTAATAGAAGTTTAAAATTTACTAAGTAACCGATTTTAAGACTAAAATGAGGATTGTTTACATAACACATTTTTAGGTAAGATGATAGCAGTAGCAGAGACGTTGTTAGTGACGGAACTGAGAATGAAAATACTTTTTAACGAAGAAAATTTATAATCAGATGATGAAAGCAATTATTATGTTTTGGAATACTTTTCATTGGTATAACACGTTAAAACGTATAATAATCAATATGTATGATTATTTTTTTTACTCTTTTTATGTAAACGCCAGAAACCATAGATTTGTGTTTTTAAAATCAGTTTTGCTTCTAGTATAAAATAATTTGCTAGTATCAAAATTATTTCAATCACACTATATGTTGCTATATGCACGACCGCAGCGCCCTCATTTATTTTCGCGATATTATAGACAGAGTATACTATCAGTTGGAATCATTTCAAAGCATATTGCTAATCCATTACTCCATGTGTTCGAAAACATGCCTGCTCAACCACCTAAATAACGCAATGAATGATGTTGAACTATCAAAATCAAACCCATTGTTGCTGATAGTGTGTTACGTAATTACCCTACAGATTGGAACAGATTATCCCCTTAAATCATCAAATGACCTTTCCCGGTCTGGATGGAGCGGAAGGGCGTGTCTGACTTTTACTGACTGAAACCCACCCGTGTTCCTTTACGTGTCTATGCACCAGGGCCACGGTTTCTCTTTTAACGAACCCGCAACACTGACCTAGGTATCAGTCTTCGTGGGCTCCGTCACGATGTGCTGACATCTCTTTGAGGCGCGCGTGAAATACAAATACAATGCGACGTCGATCCGGGCCTGGTTCTTACCGCAAGCCCGCGGATACGGTGGCCGTGATTTCGATGTTGTCTCCCGACCAGGGCATCTCCTGCGGCAGCTAGAGGCGTGAGGCGCTTGTCCTTTGCCAGTACAAGTACCGCTCAGTTTGCACAGCACTCATGGGCATATTTTATTATCCTACTAATATTATAAATGTGAAGGTTTGTAAGAATGTATGGATGCTTGTTACTCTTTCTCGCAAAAACTACTTTATAAAAAACATAGATACTTTTTATCGAAACAAAAATTACAAATATTTACGATTTATTTACAAACTCTGACTTATGGTTTTCTTCTTCAGTTAATCTGAATGGACTCAGCCCAGTTTTCGGCTACGTGTTTGGCACCAACACTAGCGTCTATCAGTTCATATTACTTGCAGCTGACAGGAGACCTAGGGTATTGCATTAAATGTCTCTACATTTGTGGATGGCGCCACATTTGCACTCCAAGACGGAAACGATTCGCCTGTTTAAGGGCTTCTAAGTTATCCAAGGCAACTGATGTCGCGTGGGAGATCCTGAGCGGTTAGAATGAATGTTTCCAGCTGTGCAGTATTGTCTCGCCACAGCTTATTTTTTTGGATGGGAAATTATCAAATGTCTTCTCTCGCTCCGAGTGGAGCGGAAGGGCGTGTCGGACTTGTAACTGACTAAAACCCACCCGTTTTCCTCCACTTGTTTAAACAACCTGTGGCTCGCCACATCTTCAGCTTGTCTTTTGATCGTCAGTCAGTGTCGACACTGTTAGTGCAGTGATTGAGTGATCGACTACTGCTACTGGTTAGATTCCCGCAGGGAACAAATATTTGTATGGCCTACAGGTAGCTGTTCCAGGCTGTTTGTGTATATGAGATTAAGTGTTTGTTAACGCACCCACGATACAAAAGTAATTCCTAGTGTGCGACAAATTTCTTTTTTTTTTTAAATAAAAGACTTCAAAAAACTTGGTTCAAATCACATTTCGATTTACCGGTAACTACAATCTTTCTATTGTTGCGCTACTCAGCCTCGCACGTACACTATCGTGACAAGGCATGTCACGGAATTTCTTGAATCTGTCTTACAAAATGTGACTAAATCCGTGAAACATGCCGTGCTTGTAGTATGTGTTAAGCATTTATCATTTTTATTGACTAAAATGACACGGTGTTGGCCAAAACTGTTCAAGTTAGCAGAATGTACGCAACTGCAGTTGGCTAAAGGTTGTCACTCGCTTGTTGCTGACATACCTACTTAAGAGTACCTATTGGGCCGTGTTTGCTGGTGTGATGGTAATAGAGCAAAGCATATTTTTTAAAAATAATTATAAATTAGTGTTTGACTGCATTCCCGCTTGATGGTAAGCAGAGATGCAATCGTTGATGGTAAAGCGCGCTAGCTTTTCAAGCCTATTCACCCAAAAAACTGAGTGATTAAGAAGGAAGACGGCAGTTGAGCGAGGTAATCCTGGCACCGACGATGTTGCGTCAGAGTGTGATTGATCTGGAGACCATACACGACCAAACTTCTGACACAACAACATCGTACCCGGCATACATCGCAACACAACTGCTCAGACCCGTCCTCCGTACGGCTTTACCAGACATCATGCCGGAACACGGTGAATCGCTTGGCGGCAAGACTTTGTCTGGTGGATGGTAATTTCTACCAGCAGCCGATGTTATGGCCTACCACCGAGAAAGTATAAGTAATTTCAAGGTTATGGTTAGATTTTCAGCATGGTTTAGTTTCACAGCTATATACCCCCACGATATAGTGTCTACGAAATGCTTTACCAGTGTTGACGATTGTAACTCAAAGTCGAAGAGTAAGGCCCAAAGCATTGAGTAGCCAGGAAGTCAAAGCACTATTACTTCAATGTTCTGTCATCATCATTTCAGCGGAAAGACGTCCACTGCTGGACATAGGCCTCCCCCAAGGTTCTCCACAACGGCCGATCCTGAGCCTCCCGCATCCAGCGGTTTCCCGCGACCTTCACCAGGTAGTCGGTCCACCTTGTCGGGGGCCTACTCACGCTGCGTCTTGCGGTGCGTGGTCGCCACTCGAGAACCCGTCGGCCCCATCGTGCATCGGTCCTACGGACAATGTGCCCAGCCCACTGCCACTTTAGTGTTGCAATTCTTAGGTCTATGTAATCTCCTCATTCCTGATTCGATCACGCAGTGAAACCCCAAGCATAGCCCTCTCCATTGGCCTTTTTTTGCTAATTACAAATGCACCTAAAGTTTGTGTTTAAATGCGTAGTGTGAAGTTGTAGACGACACGTCTTAGGTTAAACACCAACAAAATGATAGGGCGTCAATTCGGAAGCAGAAATAGTCTACATTGGAGCTTTCTAGTCATTCTCAAAACAAGCGATGTTCGTCTTATTATAACAAAATCCACGTAGACAAGGTTGAACACGTGTTTCATATAGTCGTAAGTAATTCTAATTACCCCGACATTTAACATCTGAGCTGTAATCAATCTTACTTAACAGGCCATGTCTTAATTATGATCAACTATTATATAAAATATAGTTTGATGTGTATTGATAACTGATTGATTGATTGATCAAATAATTTAACATCTTACTCCACTGCATCCACTGAAAGAATCATTATGCCTGGAAGCATAAAAAATGTGCGTCATAATTACTGCATGCGACTGGTATGGTGTATAAAATAATAGGGGTTAAAATATGAAATTGCCGATTTATTCTGAAAATCTAAATTGTTTGTTTTTTAATTACCCTATCGGTGGTAGGCCATAACATCGGCTGCTGGCAGAAGTTACCACCCACGAGACAAAGTCCTGTCGCCAAGCGGTTCGTCGTGTTCCGGCATGATGTCTAGTGAAGCCGTACGGAAGACGGGTCTCAGCAGTTGTGTTGCGATGTGTGCCGGGTACGATGCGCTAAATGCTGTTGTGTCGGGAGTTTGGTCGTGGAAGGTCTCTAGATCAATCTCCCTCTGGGTTAAATATTGCACCACCTCTCACAACTGCCGTCTTCCTTCCTATTCGCTCAGTTTTTTGAGTGAATGGGCTTATTAAACTAGCGTGCTTTATCATCACTTACCATCGGACGGGATTGCGATCAAGCACTAGTTTATAATTATTAAAAAAAAATTAATCACAATAGTTACCATTATTATCTATACATTGCTGCCATCTAATAGGAATTCATTTACATCTTTGCGATAGAACTCTGAGGATCTAGACTGCACAGTGTGAAACCATTTTGTACTGCTTCCTGGGAAAACTTCTTGTCACGTAGATAATATTGTCCAAATTACGAATAAAATGGTAGTCCGTTGGAGCAAGGTCAAAGCAAGGAATATGGAGGATGACGAATGGTTTCTAACAGCAGTTCCTGAAGGGTCCAAATGGTTTCTCATGCTGTATGAGGTCTAGCGTTGTTCATCGTCATCATCTCAGCGTTAATCTCACTCTCAGTATCAGTCGCATCCGAAGATTTTTTCAGCTTTTGGAGTCTGGGATCCGCTTTACCAGTCTAACTGCTGATTTTGGCTAAACTTCCAGATTTTCCTTGAAGCGACTGCCGTCTGACCTCCACAACCCGAAGGCGATATCAAAGCATTGCAGTTAGATCAATCGTTGGAGTTTTGAGGGCTCCAACAACCCGGAACGACTGCCTTTAGATGTTTGTATGGCAACCGGGACCAGGTCTAGCGTTATTATGGAGTAATAATGGTGACGACCGATTCATAAGTTGGGGCTGTTTTACTGCTAGTTTTGCCAACATTGTTCGGAGTTCGCCACAATTGACATCGGCCATTATTGCTTGACCAGATCGGAGAAAACGTTAGTGAATAACACCACGCCGAGACCACCAAACAGTTACTATTACCTTTTTATTGGTAACTTTTTTTAGGACACTGATGTGACATTTAACCTAGGGTCAGCCATTGCATTTTTCTTTTACGGTTATCATAAAGAATCTACTTTTCATCACATGTCACAATTCGATCCAAAATTCCTTCATTTCTGTACCGATTCAACAAGGCTACACAACTATCAACACGTGTTTCTTTCTGCAGAGTCAAATCATGAGGCACCCTGTATTTTTGTATTTTATTGATTTGACGCAAATGATTCAATATTGTGGGTAAGGTAAGGTTAAACCATCCCGCTAATTCCTGGGTAAATTGATTAGGATCAGCTTCTACAATCTCTCTTAATTATTGTTATTCACCTGTGAGAGCGGTCTTCCTCCTGGGTCGTTCAACAAGTCGAAATTTCCATCGCCGTTTAAACCAAAATCGCACGGTGTGTCACATTAGTAGACCCCTCTCTAAAGGCAATATTGATATTGCGGGCTGTTTCTGCCGCGTTAATTCCGGGTCGGAACTCGTATTCAAAACGCACTCGAATTTTCGCAGTATCCATCTTTCTTGACTAAATTGAATAACAAAAACGATTGCAAGTCAATATTCAAATGTTTCACATTTTTTAAAAGAAAACAATCATAGAAATCATGTAAAAAAAAGTTTAATTCGAAAAACTCAAACCATGAAAATTCTATGTCAATTCAAAGAACCTATTGCAACAAAACGGCAATTTCTAAACTTTAACCCCTAATTTTAAGAAACACAAGTCAACAAAATTTCCATCACCTGTCTAGCTTTTTGGCAACTATATTGGGGTCAGCTAGCGTTTTACATGGAGAGACTACCTATCTGACCTCCATAATCCAGTTACTGGGTTATACGATGCCCTTGGTAGGACTGATGGTCAGACTTAGAAGCTTTTGACTACACATAACGACTTTCAAAGATCTACGAATGATACGACGGGACCTATGGCATAACATCTTACCTCGGCATGGAGGAACTTCGGCATGTAAGGATGGTCACCCATCCAGAGATCAACCTTGGGTAGTGTAACTTAACCTGATCGATTGACCTGTGAAGCTGTTTTTATTTAGCCACGAGCCACACTTTTTATATACAACAAAAAGAAATTATCACCAGGGTTTCTGGTATTTGTTACAAATCACAATTAATTAATTACTAAACTACTACGCAATGACAATTGTGGCAACTCGGTAAACGAATGATTAATCAATTGAATAGATCGATCAATCGTCTACTCTGCGGCAAGTATCGCAATATCCTCTAATTAAAAGATTTTTATGTTTTTGTTGCTTTCAGTACAATTACTTCCTTAAGTACCTACATAATGTTTTGATAACGTGAAACGCATAGTTACTTATCATATAACTGTGTTGTTTGTAAGACAGTTTTTTTTCAGATTTATCAGCTACAATGAGTATTTTAATACGTGTCCAAATAAGTTTCCCCCGTTTAACAAATATGTCCTCACTAAGAGGTTACGTTGAAATTGTCAAAGGAGATGTTTCATTTTGGGCCACTACTATGTACACTATATAGATAAAAAGGAAAAAAACACAATAGATTTTCATAAAGATACTACTACATTAATTTGAATAAAATAAATATAATATAACAAGTATAAATAATTAATTGTTTGAAAAGTTTTTTACTGAGATAACCCTCTTCAAGGTAGCCATGACAGTGGTTATGACGTTAGATTGACGACTTTGACAGTTCTATTTTCCCGTTGTGTTCGTGGCGAGTGTTGATTTAACTTGATTGTGCTTATTTATTGGGCCGTATCTTCGGAATTCATGTTTTGTTTTTTTCGTAGTCATATGGTAGACAATACAGATACATTACACGTCAATCAAATGTCACTGTCAAAATCTTATTTCGCTTATTGCTAACCACCATATTTTTAGTAGTTTTCTCATAGCACATTAGACATTGGCAGAATTGTCGACATCGACACCATTGCCATAAACAAAAATAGAATAGAAGAATTTTTTAGTAGTTTTGTTGCACTCCTTGGCCGAGTTAAATTGAATATATATAAAAACTAGGCTAAAATACAGGAAGTTAACATTAAAAACAGTTAACTATAGCGTAACTATACCTAGCATTAAGTGTACAATGTGCTGGCCCAGCCTCCTTACATTTCTGAAACATCTCCTTTCAAATGTGATATCGAAAGTTAGGACATCTGGCAAAAACATATACTTAGAGTGTTAGTGACTCTGTATCAGTATCACATAGTATTTATTTTTGTGCAAAAATGTCAAGTTTTATGCCGAATAAGCGTCATTTGCGGGAACTTTTGAATTACTTCTTTAATTTGAACAAATCTGCAGCTGAGGCCCTTCGAGAGCTTGTAGAAGCTAATGGTGAATCTGCTTTAAGCGGAAGAAGTTGTTGTGAGTGGTTTCAAAAGTTTAAAAACTGTGACTTTGATGTGGAGGACAAAGAACGTATTGGAAGCCCGAAATCGTACGAAGACACGGAATTGGAAGCATTATTGGAGGAAGATAGAAGGAAGAGGAAAAACGCACCCATTACTACTCCAGATATGACAAAATTATTCTCCTACGTGATAATGTTTATACCTATGTTCAAGAAACGTTATTTTTAACGTTATAGTATAGTTATTATAAATGTTAAACGTTATTTTCAACTGACTGCATTTCACGTTTTCACCCGCGTAAACCTCACCTCGCGGTTTTGATTCCGTAGGAATTTTAAGAAGAAAATATCCTATGTGTTATTCCTAGTTATAAAACATCTGTCTGCAAAATTTCATCAATCCAAATACGTTTAGTAGTTTTTGCGTATAAAAGAAATCAACATCCATCCATACATCCTCGCATACTTTCGCATTTGTAATATTAAATAGGATATAAAACAGATTTTTTTTCGAAAAGCAGACCTGGTGTGGATAATTTTATACACACACCTATTTAGTGGTGTTTGATCTTTCTAAATACAAAAATCATTAATTAAAATTAGGAGAAAGAACACAAACATTGTCTTGATTTAATCAGAACATTTCATTACAGGAGGTTGTTTTAGAACACAGTTCAAAAGTTTCGGCATACCTACTGCTGGAGAACTTTCCAGCTGTGGGTATGCCGAAACTACTTTGGCTGTAGTATTTGAAGAAGTGGCGCACAAAATTTTGTGGCGCTTAATCTTCCCAGCCAAAGTACTAGGAAGTGGGTGAAGTTGACTCTTCTACCGAATCAAGACTTTTTGGAAATCCTGTCGGCGACACCGACACCAATTTTCACATCTCATTTGCCCGCCGGCAGAAGTTACCACCCATCAGACAAAGTCTTGCCGCCAAGCGATTCGTCGTGTTCCGGCATGATGACTGGTGAAGCCGTACGGAGGACGGGTCTGACCAATTGTGTTGCGATGTGTGCCGGGTACGATGCACCAAATATTATTGTGTCGGGAGTTTGGTCGTGGAGGGTCTCCAGATCAGTCTCCCTTTGGCGCAGCATCGTTGGTCGTGTTGTTGGGTTTAACATTGCATCACCTCGCTCAACTGCCGTCTTCCTTCCTATTCACGTTTTTTTAAGTGGCTTAATTAACTAGCGCGCTTTACCATCAACGATTGCATCACTGCTTACCAACAGGCGGGATTGCAGTCAAGCACTAGTTTATAATTATTTAAAAAAAAATATGGAGCAGTGGATTAGCAAAAGGCCTCAAAATGATTCAAATAGATATAGTAAATAATGTGTAATAGTGTTTTACGCATTTAGGGTGCAGTAGTTGCAGCATATTTTTCGCTATGGGGCAGGGGTATGAAAAAAAATAAACTCATCATCATCTCTGCGTATAATCCCTGATTGATCTGAAGACCCTCCAAGACCAAACTCCCGACACAACAACATTAGGTGCATCGTCTCCGGTACACATCGCAACACAACTGCTCAGCCCCTTCCTCCGTACGGCTTCACCAAACATCATGCCGGAACACGACGAATCGCTTGGTGGCAAGACGTTATCTGATGGGTGGTAACTTATGCCGGCAGCCGATGTTATGGCCTACCACCGTGGAAAACGTGCCTGCTTAACAACGTAAATGACGCAATGGATGTTGTTGAACTGTCAAAATTAAACTCACTCTTAATGACGTGTGTTACGCAATTACCCTGCTGTTCGGTAACAACTGCTAGGTAATAACCATTGGTAGGTAGACCATTGCTCGTTGGTCACAATCGTTCGAGTTGAATTCAAGGCGAGTTTACAACACATGCGTGTGAGTGTCGCAACATTGGTTGTTTTGGTGGTCAATTCATATTTGCCGAAACAATGTTGATTGGTACCGTCAGCATTGTTAGTGAGTAACGTAAGATATTGAAGCCGATTCTCTTGTTTATAAACTAAAATAATTTTAAGTTAAGTGCATCTCTTTCTTTCTATTGCCCCAAGAAAAGGATAGAATATAATATTTTAGTTCAATCCTGTCTAATTAAGATATTCCATAGACAGTTTGGACGCGATTACTGGTCGTGCCTCGGAAAACACGTTAAGCCGTTGGTCCCGGTTGCCATACGAACATCTAATGGCAGTCGTTACGGGTTGTTGGAGCCCTCAAAAGTCCAACAATTGGCCTAGCTGCAATGCTTCGATGTCGCCTTCGGGTTGTGGAAGTCAGACGGCAGTCTATTCACGGAAAATATCGATGTTTAGCCAAAATCAGCAGTTAGACTGTTAAAGCGGACCCCAGACTCCAAAGCTGAATAAGTTTCGGATGCGACTGGGATTAACGCTGCGATGAAGAAGAAGAAGAGTTTAGACGCGATTATAAAATAAGTCTAATAAGGTATATAAAATAAGTCTAAAATGTATATTAAGTATCTTAATTTGACAGGATTAAACTAAAATGTTATCTTCTATCCTTTTCTTAATGAAACGGAAAGAAAAAGATGCACTGAACAAAAGAATTATCTTCTGGCCTTTTCTTAACCGGGGCCATTGCCGCTTATGCCCTTGTTCACAAACTAAACTAAATTTAAGGTTAGTGCATTTCCGTCTTTCTATTTCATTATGAAAATTACAGAAGATAAATATTAGTTTTGACCTGTCAAATCAGCTAATGCTTAACGTAAATAGACGTATTTTTAGTCTCCATGTTTTTAATCACGTCTGATTTGTCTATTGAGTATCTTAATTTGACAGGACTAAACTAATGTTTTATTTTCTTCATGAACTAAAAAGAAAAAGATGCTATGAACTTAATTTTAGTTTCGTTTGTGAACAAGAAAATCAGGGCCATTTTGTAGGTTTCCAAGGTTTAACTACTAAATATATATTTAATTCTAGTAAAGAAATAATGTAGGTACCGAGTAAATAGAAATAATGTATCTCTCTGTAGTTTGACAATAAGACATTACCGCAGACAACTTAGTACACAGATTTCGGTATTATATGATTTTAATTTTAAGTGTATGTATTACTGTTTGCAGTATCGATTTTCCTTACAAATAGATACTGCATGAAAAATGACAGCGTGTAAATCACTTTTGTTCCTAATGGTACTACCTCCAGAGGTTAAAAACGAAACAATTACACTCTTGTGTTATCGATTGGCTGAACGAATCGCCAGGCCCTTTATATCTAAACAATATTTTATAGTCTTGTCGAAACAAGTGCCGTGAGAAATTCTTGTTATTTATAGATATGTATAAACAAAAAAGAAAGGGCAGACGGGTTTTTGTTTGTAATTTGTAGCCTTATTCATTTTAAACTCACTGCGGAACAAATAAATAGATATATCTAATATAATGCCGGCTACTATCATCATCATCAACCTTTTTAGGCACAGGTATCCCCTCATGCAGAGAAGAACTGAGCGTAATCAGTACGCCTGCTCAATGTGGATTGGCGATTTCAGACTTAAAGTCCAGGTTTCCTCAAGATGTTTTCCTTCACCCTGTAATCAGTTATTGGTGTCCAAGATATACTTAGCTAGTCATGGTGGCCTAGTGGTTAAAACACCAGCCTCTCAAGTATGAGTGTACGGGTTTGATTCCAGGTCAGGCAAGTATCAATGTAACTTTTCTAAAGTTATATGTACTTTCGAAGTATATCTTGGACACCAATGACTGAAAGTGAAGGAAAACATCTTGAGGAAACCTGGACTTTATATGTCTGAAATCGCCAACCCGCATTGAACAAGTGTGGTGATTACGCACAACCCTTCTCCGTATGAGAGGAGACCTGTGCCCAGCAGTGGTACGATAAAAAGGTTGTTGATGATGATGATTCTTTATTGTACATCAATCAAAAAACCAAACCAGGCGCGGACTAATTTAACAGGTATGAACTGACATAATATGTTCTGTCCTTTTCTTAATAAAATATAAAGAAAAAGATTCACTGAACTTAAATTTAGTTTTTTTTTGTGAACGAGGGAATTGGGGATATTGTCGCTTGGACAATCCGACATCCGATACGACAATGGAGTCCGCAATGGACATCAAGGGTCCATTGGCCTTGGACCCTTGATGTGAATATATGGACAATTTAAGTTGGTAGGTACTTATCAATTTAAAATCAATTGTTCAACAAATTAACCAATTTGTTGATCAAATGATTTCTCTGACTAAAGTTTAATTGTAGGTATCATACACAATGAGCCAATTATACTCTTCCTGTTTGTAGTTGTAAGTACTTATTAATCATTCAATTATATTTTTTGTAACTTCCACGTTGAACTGGATCAAAGCAACCAATTCATTCACTCAGTATGGACCATAGCCCACATCCGATATTGCGAAACCCTTATATCCTGCAGTGGAAGCGATAGACATAGCTTTACACATACCAGCCTTGACGGGTTCCACAGTACCTAAATTCTACGCCTTATACTTTAGTTTAGCATTCGAAACTTAACCATTAAACGATTTAAAATCATTGATTTTTTAGAAGACAATAAAGATTGGGATTGAGCTGCTCGCTCTGCTAAGCAATGTCATTAAGCAATTTGCGTAATTATGCTACAATTATGACATTTTCATTTTTAATGTCTGGCTTGAAAAAAGACGATGATACCTGAGTTTATTTCGGCTTTTCTTCTCAGAGGTGGTCAGTTAGGAAATGCCGGCTCCATCTAGTTTAAAAAAAATATGACGTGCAAAAGTGGTCAGTGATCCTAATTGCATAATAAACGATTTCAGTATAGCACTCCTGAGCCAAATTTGTGTATAGTAGTAATTATTTTAACTGTTGGTAACAATGAAATATCGCTATTAATTTAATGTCTAAAAATGAATGACCATGTACAAGCAAGCGAGGACACATTCCATTGTTTCTGATACATTTTGAAATAAAATCTGAAAGGTAATGCGTGCAATCAAGATGTATGTATTTATCCAGTGCTTTTGATCTGACCTATAGTAAAACAGGTTAAAAATAACCCATATTATGGAAAGATTACGGTCAATTCATGGAATTGAGCGTAATGTAAACATTTTACACTTTAAGCAGTTGTGAGTTGCATTTATAGTAATTTAAATAAACGCATTTCCGTGTAGTTGCCTCAAGACGCACGATGGCTGAATTTCTGTTAAATTATTTGATTGCTTTAAAATTTCGTATTTCCTCGTCTTTTTAGATTGTTTCTTTAGGTACTTCGTCTTTTTTTATACCGCTCTTACGTATATATATATATATTTATTAATTATAAATTAGTGCTTGACAGTAATCCCGCCTGATGGTAAGCAGTGACGCAATCGTTGATGGTAAAGCGCGCTAGTTTATTAAGAGTCTATTCACTCTAGCCTTGAAGACATTCAAATTGTAGTCCGACGGAAAAATCGACACTCGCGAATTGTTGCAGATCGTATAACTTAAGTATATAATTTTTATATTCACAAATTGATGAACACCGCTCCCTGGCGTCTTATGCCTACCACATACCGTCAGCCCAGAATTTAGTTACCAGCTCGGCAACTTCAGGCGTCCATTAACTCCTGTGTTTACTGCCGTGGTCCGACTTCTGTAGCTTGCAGATAATAGGATAAGCTTTGGACACTATACCAAGTATTCCATGTTTGTAGTACAGCACTATATTTACACTTCAGGGAGAGAGGTGGCTGCCCTCCATCTGAAATCTCCACCTGAGCTGGGAGATAAGACAATAGCCCCAGGCGTTGCTAACAAATAACTTTTTTATTGAGTCTCGTTCAATGTCTATTAAATTTAATAAATTCTTCTTAAATGTGTATCTGAAGTCAACAATAAGTAAAATCATAAAGCATTTATACAACTAATAATGATGATCTTCACTTCACTACACTTCACTCGTTGTTAGATTTTCAACACTCACCACAGCGCTGAAAAGTGATAATCCAAAAATGTACTTTTATTTGTGCATTTTTTCGTTGTTGATATAGCGATATCTACAAACGCCACATACCGACAATACTCATACTGACGTCACGTAGATCCTGCATATCGAGCAAAATTGACCGTGCAACTGGCATATATTATACAACTTCCCAACTTCAACCATTAGACAAGTGCGCGGGAGACTTAACACCCGTCCGATTGGAAGATCCTCCCTTTTCCATAGAGGATGAGTGAATTTTACATCCTTTTACTCATATCTCTAAAGTTTTGGTGACGATGTTAAAATAAAAGAGAAATTAGCTACTTTTCTTGTAATTCTCTAAAAATCTAGAAATTCTCCTATTACACTTAACTAAGGCTGTTAACACAACAGTCAGACAACAAAGCGAAATTAGCTCGCGAACTTATTATGCCCATAAGTGATAATTACAACCCATATACAACATACTTTAGATTGGAGATAAAAGTTGATTGATGCAAATAATGCCAGCGACCGCATAATGACTTGTCCGTCATCTGGATTACTATTATTTGGCAGATAATATTATAAGCTAGGCTGTGAATACGACGTGATATAATGTAGCCATAAATTAATATGTCCGACAACAGAATTCCAACTGACTAACCTTTTCCCAACTACTCGTATTATGAGGTCGGCTTTGAGTCTAACTTTGGATAGAATACAAATATTTTACATGGAGACTTTTTTCAGTGGAAAGGCGTGCGAAGAGGCTAATTGGCTACCCAGATTTAGCTCAAAACGGTCTCCAAAGCCTGGAGCACAGGCGAAGAGTAACTTGTCGGTGTTCTATAGAATGCATTTTGGAGAGTGTGCGAGGGAATTGCATGATTTAATTCCCCCTTCTTCGTTCCGTCATCGGACGACCCGTCGTACGGCGAGTTCCCACCCTTACGTTGTGGACACCACTATGATCCGGACGAAGCGTTTCGCCTCGTCTTTTATACCGCGTATATCGAGGGACTGAACCAACTTGCCAGTGGCGGTGTTTCCGTCGGACTACATTTTAAGTGTCTTCAAGGCTTGAGTGAATAGTCTCTTAATAAACTAGTGCGTTTTACCATCAACGATTGCGTAACTTCTTATCGATCGTGTACGATCAAGCGACCGCAACCCCGCCTGTTTATAATTTATATAAAACCCCCACTAATTTATAAATTATATAAAAAGAGCGACTGCCTAAGTGACCTCTACAACCCAGTTGGGTTGGGTTGCTGGGTCATAAATACCCTTTGGTAAGACGGTTACGGGCTTCTAACCTATGACTGTCAGAGTTCCACAAATGGTTGCCAGGACCAGCGGCTTGACGTACTTTTCGAAGCACGGAGATGTCTTGGAATCTAAAGATGGTCACCCAACCACATACCAACCGCAGCATGCGTCGCTTGACCTGATCGATCAACCTGTGCAGCTGTTATTAGTTAGCTATAAACTCTTCTGTGAACTGAAGTAGAAAGCTAAATTCTATTAAATTTATTTCCTAATATTAAATACGAATGTTTGTGAGGATGTAGGTATGTATGGATGTTTGTTACTGCGTGATGCGTCAAAGACATACACTATTACTATCAGTTGGAATCATTTTGAAGCTTATTGCTATTCCATTGCTCCCTATGTTCAAAAATGTGTCTGCTCAATAACGTAAATAATGCAATGAATGTTGTTGAACTGTCAAAATGAAATCCATTGCTACTGATAATGTGTTGCCCAATTACTCTGCTCAACGGATTTGAATGAAATTTGGTACACATATAGTTTATAACCAGGAATAACACATAAAATAATTAAATAAATATACTTTTTTTTACCACGATATTCACACGCGAAACTTACATGGGTCAAACCGCGAGGCACAACTAGACGTAAAGTAATGGAATGTAGAATAAAAGTAATTTGTATAGATCACACTGGTGTATGCTCTAGCTTATTTTATGGGAAAAGTAATCACAACACAGATGTGTCTTACTTAATCCAGTAATCAGCATTTGTTAAGAACACGTTCAAAATATACACATTGAATTTTAAAATGCGGATGTAAATATTTGACCATGTTAACCCATAGCGTATTTTACCGCAGGCGACTGCATTTTAAGTAAATGCAAAACATGATTCCAAAGAATAAAAAGTGCTCTATACTTTAAGAGTTACGGTTCCATTTTGATTAACCGTTAATAAGCTACACTATTTTGCCGCTCACTTAGAACAACTGACTTAAATCTCAGTAGAATGTAACACACCTAAAAATATCTTCAAAAGCATAACTTCGCTACAAGAACAATGCAATATTAATTTGCCATTCACTTCAGGCTTATTTCTAGAATATTGTTCCATAAATTAAAATACAAAACTTTGTCACTTCAACGTTGGTGATAGTTGAAAAGGTTCCCCCGCTGACGCAGAGGCCGTTGGCAAGGTCGTCAATGGCTATAACAGTTATAATGTATAAATAATTCCTCTTAATCAGGTTCCAGTAATTAATGGAAGTGTTAATGAGTTGCTATAGGTTGATTTTATATTAAATTATAAGGAAAGATAATGTGCTATGAATGACAAGCGCTGACCTTTGCTACATTGTGAATTAAATTCAGAAAAATATCAAGTAAATGTATGAAAAAAATAGCCAAAATAGCCGATAATGTTATGAATTTGGCAGAATAGTCCACATCGGTTCTGATGACATAGTTAAAAATATAATAAAACATTATGGTTGGTAGAATAATATGTGTTTAGCTGTAGATGTTCTATAGGATGCATTTTGGAGAGTGTGCGAGGGAATTGCATGATTTAATTCCCCATCTCCGTTCCACCATGGGACGACGTACGATTACGTTGTTAAAACCACTACGATCCAGACGAAGCGTTTCGCCTCCTCCTTTATACCGCGTTCATCGAAGCACTGGAACAATTTGCCAGCGGCGGTGTTTCCGTCGGACTACAATTTAAGTGTCTTCAAGGTTAGAGTGAATTTACCATCAACGATTGCGTCACTGCTCACCATCAGGCGGGATTGCGGTCAAGCGCTAGTTTATAATTTAAAAAAAGTTTAAAGATTTCAACGCCTTAATTATTTGCCAATACAATACCTTAATTTGCCTAACGAGTTTCAGAATGTCTTTTTTCACAAATCCATTCTCGTGTCGCTTCACTATACCTCACATCCCATAAAGCCAATTTTAAAACCGGGAACAAAAAACAAACAAGACCAAATAAATACCATTCTGGGATGTATCAGATTTCTGCACCCTATTTGCATAAAACACTATAAAATTCTATCTAATTTAAAGGATAGTATTAATCTAGATACATAAATGCGTCTGCTCAACAATATAAACGTTACTACTGGCGAAATATAAGCCATTGCTATATGATTGTGTGTAATTAACGCAATTACCCCACCAAATCATATTACAAAATGCGGTTACTTCATAGTGTTAACATAGTAAAACCAAAACAGCCCTACTATTAATTATATACATGTCTAAAACATGTAATGTATTCAGAAAAGCTTTAGAAACGTAAAAGCGCTTTGTGCGCTTAATAGCAGCTGGGTACTACAGAAGGTCGTTGCCAAAGAGAATTGAATCAGTAATTTAGAAAATGCTTTGTTTCATGACCTCAATCTTAGTTAATGAATGTTCATGTCGATAGAATGAGTTCGGACAAGGCGTACACATGCTCGCAAAACGGCGAAGGAAAACAGACAAAGCCTTGCCGCCAAGCGATTTGTCGTGTTCCGGCATGATGTCTGGTGAATCCGTACATAGGACGGGTCTGAGCAGTTGTGTTGCGCTTTGTGCCGGGTACGATGCGCCAAATGTTGTTGTGTTGGGAGTTTGGTCGTGAAGGGTCTTCAGATCAATCTCCCTTTGGCGCAGCATCGTTGGTCGTGTTGTTGGGTTTAACATTGCATCACCTCGCTCAACTGCCGTCTTTCTTCCTATTCGCTCAATCTGAGTGAATAGGTTCTTAATAAACTAGCGCGCTTTACCATCAACGATCGCATCACTGCTTACCACCAGGCGGGATTGCGGTCAAGTGCTAGTTTATAATTATTAAAAAAACATTATGAGGAAACCGGCATGTCCGGCATGTCCTAGAAGCAAAAAATTCGAAGACATGTAACATCCACCACCCCCACTGGACCCGCATGGTGGATTATAGCCCACATCCTCTTATGGAGAGAAGGGCTGTGTCTCAGGCAATATTACAGGCTGAATATTATCTACATATGTATGTACAGATGAAGTATTTAAAACTATTTTGCATAAATGAAGTATCTTTTAATATATATTTTTTTAATAATTATAAACTAGCGCTTGACCGCAATCCCGCCTCATGGTAAGCAGTGATGCGATCGTTGATGGTAAAGCGCGCTAGTTTATTAAGAGCCTATTCACTCAGAAAAACTGAGCGAATAGGAAGGAAGACGGCAGTTGAGCGGGGTGATGCAATGTTAAACCCAATAACACTACCAACGATGCTGCGCCAAAGGGAGATTGATCTGAAGACCCTCCACTACCAAACTCCCAACACAACAACATTAGGCGCATCGTACCCGGCACACATCGCAACACAACTGCTCAGACCCGTCCTCCGTACGGCTTCACCAGACATCATGCCGGAACACGACAAATCGCTTGGCCGCAAGGCTTTGTCTGGTAACTTCAGATTAGGTTATTAATTCTATTCAACCAGAGTAAACGGATTTAGGGATATCCCATTTATTATTATTCTATAACCTAATAGAGCAATAACACTCAATCAACTGATCAATCAATCAACCAATTGCTTAAATCAATTGAGATTTTCCACAGTCGCACGAAACATCTTGTATCTTTTTGCCTTTTTTCTTTTATTGGTCTATATTGTGTTCGACACTAGGCAAAAACCATTTCTTTCCAAACCTACCTCTCTCGCCATGTTGAACCTGCAAACGTCGCACCAAATCCACCGCAACAGCAATGACCTTCCTCAGGCGTCTAATGAGTACTATAATAACAAAGCCTAATGTAGCATTAAAGTGGAATAAGTTTGTTATAAGCTAATATACAACCTAAAATTATATGATCAACATTGCTCAATTTTCGCAGGAGCCAAAACCAACTATAACCTAGCTTTAGCCGACTCCATCACGATTCCGCTGTAAAGTTTACAAAATAGATCATGTTCTCCATAACTAAACGTGACATTCATCACCCACTCAGGTCATAAGCGTAAGAGACGATACAACTCGACGTGTGGAATTCGATAAGCGATCTAGTATCACGCGCGAACTTGCGCGTGCGTTTCTTTGAAGGATTTCCGCATAATTCACGAGGCAGCCTTGTAGTTGCAAGTTTGTAGTACTTATATATGGGACTGATCCAATTTTCGATTTGGAATTACATGTAGTAGTTTGATAGGTTTTTTTTTTGTGTATGTTTTAGAGGTGGGTGCGCCCACAATGTTATTGAATAAATATTGTGGTGTTAACGTTTATGTTCCGTCTTTTATTGTAAAAACAGCACCTTCAGATAAGATACCACCTTCAGAAAATAATGAATTTTTAAAGCATGTCTTATAATTAGCCTAAAATATTCCCACTATTCCTCGACAGCCTCCGTGGCGTAACGGTAGCGAACGCAGCCCCTGCGTAAGGAGGTGCGATGAATACGAATACACACATCAAAAGTGTCTAGGGATCAAGCATTTTTATGCGGATTTCTTGAGATTGAGATGTGGCTTTGTAATATTTCTGATGAGTCTCGTTTTGGTATGAGACCGGATACAAGACGTATACGACACTGGAGAACCCCTGGACGCCAACAGCGATTAAAATCCTGCCAGGAAGTCCATCCTTATAGTGGTGGAACCATCATGGTATAGGCGGGTATTTGGATCGGCGGAAGAACTGAGTTGATTTGGATCAGAGGCAACCTCAACGCTCAAATTTATGCTGAGACGATTCTATCAGACGTCATCGTTCCTCTACAAGTGCAAATCGGTCCCTTATTTCAGTTAATGCATGATAATGCACGACCGCACACCGCAAGAGTTGTAAGACAGACTCTCGCCGCAGCTAACATCAATGTCCTGCCCTGGCCTGCTCAGTCGCCAGACTTGAACCCGATTGAGCATGCATGGGATATGCTACAGAGAAGAGCTCTGCCGAATATGGAGGGTATCCAGTCGCAAGAAGACCTTTTTTTGTTGTTGCAACGAACATGGGCGGCCATTCCACAGCGTGATTTGGATGAACTCATTTTGAGTATGCCAAACCGATGTTCTTGTGTTGTTAGTGTTCGCGGTAGAAACACGGATTATAAATTGTTTAAGTTACCCAATAAAATTTTAGAGAAAACTGTTATTTCAGTCTTTTTTTCGAACTTTTGTGTTAGTGGTTCAAATGTCAAATATCCCTTTATTAGGAAAATGGCAAATTTCTTTATTAATGCAAAGGTGACTTGGTTTATCGTTACTGTGACAAACGAAAACACTTTATTTGATGAATCCTTAAAGAAAATTTTAATTAATATCAATCAGGAGAAAAGTTATTGCAAAAATATATGTTGATCCCTAGACACTTTTGATGTGTGTATTTGCACTGGTCTGGCCGTGTCTCGGAAAGCACGTTAAGCAGTTGGTCCCGGTTGCCATACGAACACCTAATGGCAGTCATTACGGGTTGTTGAAGCCCTCAAAAGACCAACAGTTGGTCTAACTTCCATGCTTCAATATCGCCTTCGGGTTGTGGAGGTCAGACGGCAGTTGCTTCACGGAAAATATCGAAGTTTAGCCAAAATCAGCAGTTAAAGACTGGTAAAGCGGACCCCAGACTCCAAAGTTGAAAAAGCTTCGGATGCGACTGGAATTAACGCTGAGATGATGATGATTCCCACTCCTGGGCCACAGGCCTCCTCTTGGTGAGGGAAAATGAGCTGCAACCAACCACTCTGGCCCAGTGCGGGTTGCTAGAAGTTTTGCCTCTAGGACCTTATGGTTTCCTCACGATATTTTCATTCGCCGTTTCGAGAGCATGCAGTGATGATGAAATAACTTACACCTTATAAGTCGCGATCGATACCAGTAGTCACATGTCTCAAGCATGCCTCAGTTCATGCAAACTAAGTTCCGAAGCCGTTGTTCAATGGAATCTGTCACTTGGCCTTACTTATTTAGGAAGTAATCTATGTAAATAGTACACAGTAGACTACCTACAAGTTATTTTTTGTTTTTGCAAAACCTAAATATAGTTTGTTCAGAATAAGCAACGAATCTATTCCAATAATTTTTACACCATGTTATATTTTTTCCCAAATACATTTAGAAAGTGTTGCAGTATGTTTACCGAGCGCGAAATTTAGCTTACGGCACATTATCGCCCGCGCAACAACTGACGCCAGAGGTCAATGCACCGCTCCCCCGTCCGACCTGAGCCTGGACAAGCTCATAACTTTGTTGTTTTTCATGATATCTTTTTGAAATTATGTACATAGATTCTGGAAAATACTGGACACGTGTTTCGGGTTTCACATACACAAAATATAATGTTGTAAATTATTTCTCTCTTCTTCCCCTTGGCATTGCATTCAAAGGTTGTTTGTAGAAAATCGCTTCTAGCGATAAGACCGCCTATTGGGTCACCCTTTGTAAAATCTAATTTATATGAAATTATCTGTAATTTCATATAAATTAGATTTTACAAAGGGTGACACAATATTCATATAATAAAGAGTATTTTATTCTAACAAAACATTTTTTAATTTTAACATAGTACACATGTCATCAATAACGGATCCAAAGACTAAACAATGCATTAAAATTCTTGACGAGATTTGCGAAACACTAAATGGTTAATAAAAAGTCAATTAAGAGTACATAATAAGAGTAGGTACTCTGAGTGATTTATTGAACAACTGATGAAATTGTTACAATACATACTTTAATAGAACCCATACTTTGAAGACCTCTGTCAAAGCAGCAGTCGATTTTGCCAAGCGGTCTTGTTGACTGGTCGTCTGAAAGATGAGGCCGAATGATAACAAATTATTTAATTATTATTTCGACAATGGCTTTGTACTTGCAGTGCCTAAATGATTGGGTTAATTTCAAAATTGTTTCTGAAAACAGGCGCATATTTAACAATAAGGTAAGCTAAAAAAATTGTATTGATGAGATTTAGATAAGCTTTAGTATATTAGTAAATTTATTAAAATAACGACAACATATACTTACATATCAATTTATTTTCTTTACTGGTCCCATGTACTTTCTTCGAAGGTCCATGGAGCGAGAGAGTGTGTTGTATTTATTTTTCAAATTTCTTTTTTTTACCGGCGCCATGGGGTGTATGCAAATAAAGTTTTGGCGCCAAGCGATTCGTTGTGTTCCGGCATAATATCCAGTGAGGCCGTACGGAGGACGGGTTTGAGCAGTTGTGTTGCGATGTGTCCGTGTACGATGCGCCAAATGTTGTTGTGTCGGAAGTTTGGTCGTGGAGGGTCTTCAGATAAATTTCCCTCTGGCGCAGCATCGTTGGTCGTGTTTTTGAGCTTAACATGGCATCACCTCACTCAACTGCCGTCTTCCTTTTTGAATGAATAGGCTCTTAATAAACTAGCGCGCTTTACCACCAACGATAAGTAATAATATCCTGTAACACTTTAATGAGGAGGTCATACACCAACAAACTGCGTCAGAGGTCAAACCGTTAAAATTAACCTAACTATTGGTGGGTGAAACTACTGTAACTCTACTCATTTGTAACTAGTAAGTAATTGGTTAAGTAAGGGCAAATCGAACTACAGTTTACTGCGTTCGCTGTCCTTGGACCGAATTACTATCATTACAGAGAATAGGCTTACGCTTTAACGTCCATTTCTTGGAATACGGATATTTTTTTTACTTTTTACTATTTCCTAGCGACTGCCTACGAAATCGTTCGCGTGGAGCTTGAGGATTTTCGATATTATGCGCCGCTCCTATTGGTCGCAGCATGATAGCTCAAAGCCTTTCAGGATTAATAGGCTATCCAACTCAAAAACTATTTTTCAAATCAGTCCCGTAGTTCCTAAGATTAGCGCGTTCAAACAAACAAACAAACTCTTCAGCTTTATAGATTAGTATAGATGTAGATTAATAGATTTACTTTGATTATAATGACTGCCTCTTTGGTCTAGTACTCGTAGTAAAGCACTACTGCTGAGCTGCTGAGAGGTACGGTGTTGCTTTTCTTGGTTGATAAGCGAGCTTATTGGATAGGAGGCAACCCTATTATATGGGACTTCAATGTAACTGGCCAAATGCAAGTCCATAATACGTACACCACTACCCTATCATCATCATGATCAGCCTACAGCAGCCTTCTGAGGGCTCTGCAATACCAAGGGCTTGCCTTGGTATCAAGGCTTTATATACATAGATATACATATTCAAGATCCAGTCCCATTTGCGGCGTTTGATCTGCTAGTCGGTAGAAGTTTCACCACAGATCTACATTTAGAATTTTCTCGAATCAGTATATATCGAGCGTACGGCGAAGACAGCTGTTGTCAACGACCTGGAGTTTAAGCGAGATGTCTCTTGTGACCTTCCACGACTCACATTCATACAGCAATACGGTTTTTACTTAGATCAATTTGTGATTGTCCTTGAATTTTGAGAATCGGGATGTTTCCTGGGTAAAAATGTAGAGTGCAGTGACGTCACACGAGTTTTCAACGCACTGTGTCTTCTTAATTTTTGTTTATATGAAAAAAGAAAAAATACGTGTCTAGTATAATTTAGAAATCTGATTGACGGAATAATTAGTTTTTTTTAGTCAACTACCCTATTACCCTTCTGGGATTTAATCTCATGCTGAGACTTAGTTCTAAGTAGCGTTAGACCAATAAAACAGCCATTAAATGTATTAAGTTCAAGTAAATTACATAAACGTTTCAGTGCACGCAATAACTCCAGCCCCAGGGCAGAAAAACTTTATCAACAGCCCCAGTAAGACCTATGACAAAACAATTGAGGTCATTTATATTATATATCAACAATATCGCGGCATATCTCACCTACATAACTGATCTACTTATTATACAACTTGTGCCCAAATATTTGGTAACTTACAATTATGTAGGTAGTACCTAATAATATCATTATCATAATGCTTATAAATAATTCCGTAGCTATGTAAAAATACCATTTAATGAAATGTAGGCCTTTGCTTTTCTACGTATTTGTGACGGTACTGTCTTGTTCAAAAGTGATGTTTTAGAAGTAAAAACTTCTTTAGCGGAGTTTTTTTGGCATGGGTGACGTGACCTGATCGAAAATTCGTAAGACGGAGAGAGAGAAAGTAGATCGCCGGTGCGGCGTTATATTCCTCTCCTTCTATCGCGTGGCGAAAATGTATGCCTGCTTCTACTGTTTAGTTTAAGCGGTGTAGGGCGCTTGCGCAAGTGTGCGTGTGAGTTTTTACTAAGTGTGTGTGTGGGTTTTTTACTGCAGCCTGCTACGCGCTTTCACGAATGGTGAATGTTGATGGCTCGACCATCCGGTAAACTCGTAAATGTCATATATATAAAGTAATAAAGCCACCCTCGGAATGCAATCCGTTTTTTACGATATTACTTTCTTCAATCCTACAACCTATCTGTCTAGCCTTCTTCCAAATATTTTCAGGTCGTTAGTACAGTATTCTACTTGTAACTACTGTCTGTCTGACCACTACAACCAGTTGCGTGTTGCACGAAACTCCCTGAAAAGACTGGTTGTCAGGTTTCTAAGATTCTGACAACTCAAATATCAAAGCTCTACGAATAACAATCGGGACTAACAGGCAACAGGCAAATATAATGTTACTTATCCATGAACCAATCGCGATAGAGTAGCTTAACCTTCGATAGATCCATGCGCCGTGTTATCATTTAACAACCTAACTATTTTTACATAGTTGTAGTAGACGATAAAGTAGTCTTACAAAGAATGATAGTTAAGTGCTTGCATCCGCTTTGGTAATGATGCCGTTCAAAACTTTCAGAGTCTAAGTGTCCAAACATCCGGTGCACTCTAGACAGTCAATGTCGGTTCTAATTTTGCTGACTTGCAAATTTTTTGATTGTAGCATGAGAACATCCATTTAAATCACATGTAATTAATTGGAGACGCACCGGTCTAACGGCCCATTGTTTTATTTTTGTATAGCTCCTTATTCTGGAAATAAATTACAACATTACGAGAGTCATTATCATCAATCTTTTTATCGTCCCACTGCTGGGCATAGGTCTCCTCTCATACAGAGAAGGATTGAGCGTCATCACCACACTTGCTCAATGCGGGTTGGCGAATTCAGACTTAAAGTCCAGGTTTCCAAAAGATGTTTTCCTTCACCTTATAAACAGTCATTGTTGTCCAAGATATACTTAGAAATTACATATAACTTAGAAAAGTTACATTGGTACTTGTCTGATCTGGAATCGAACCCATACTTGAGAGGCTGGTGTTTTAACCACTAGGCCACCACGACATCACAGCGACACGCCCCCAAGACGTCACAAAGTCACTACGAGAGTGCTAAAATAAAATCAGGTTTTTTTTTGGTTGGGGCGCCTCCCCTGCATGTAAAGTGGGGATGTTATTTTTTTCGCGTTAACTCCATTATGGCGCGGGTAGTTCGAAAGGGATACTGTGGCCTCTGGCGCACAGCCAAGTGGAAGAACACGTAAAGTAAAACGGCTCGCTCAAAAAAGCTGAAAATTGTACAACTTTGTTAGTTGACGAGGAATTTTATCTCACACTAAGAACTTCCCCTGTATCGTGGGTGCGTTTACAAACATATAAATGCCCAGAACAGCTTACTTGTAGGTCAGACATAGACAGAGGCCTAACTTGTAAAATGGAAAACATCGTACAAAAGTAACGAAATACATACCTAGTAAGTAAATTAATTCATGGTAATAAATACCAACATTGCCTTCTATATCCAAGTGTCATTCATTATACATAGGTGACTGTGGAACCATATCATGCCACCAACGCGATATCAGCCATTTATTTATTGTCATTGAGATATTTAAATGTATTCTTATTCCAAATGTAGTGTCTATCAATGTGTCTATCCAGTGTATCAGGTGACAATGACAGCTGCTGAATGACAACTCACTTCACAAAAAGAATAGAAGTTCAGAAGAAAGTTATGTCATTCACGTGACGACGAACTAAATAAATTCGAGAATTATAAAATAGTCTAAAGTATTTTATTTTAATTGGCTTGTTACACCGACTGTACTTGCAATTATTTTGCTCTAAAAAGTAGTAAAAATTTTAAAGGTATCGTAATTACTCTGGAAATTTAAACATTCATTTAGAATTATAATTAATATTACCGTGTATTGTCTAATGTAATAAATATGGTAAGGTGTTGCATTTATTCATAAATTATATTAAGAAATTATTTTATTCATTGTTGTATATGCCCCCCTAGGCCGGATTTGTACCACCCCTAGGCCTGACTTGCCCCCCCCACTCCTAGGCCAGAAGCTGGGTACGCCAATGGTTTCAATGAAACCAAATAAAATAGTATTTTTAATTAAATATGGCCGCTCAAATCTGAATTAAAAATTCAGAACGCTAAAGTAGACAGTTGGGTAAAGAAATAAATAAATTCAAGTACTTATAGGCATTAGAGGTAAGCTGTACCCACGTCAGATCATCATCATCATCAGCCTCTACTCGTCCACTGCTGGACATTGATCTCCTCCATGGCACGCTAACAAGCTCGATCCTGAGCAGTTCTCTGCCAGCCACTACCAGCCACCTTTTTGATGGCGTCGCTTCATCTCGCCCAAGGCCGTCCTACGCTACATTAGCTACCCACGCCAGATGCTGCTGCTTAATAAAGGATACATCATCATCATCATCAACCTTTATATCGTTCCGCTGCTGGGTACAGGTCTCCTTTGACGTGGTCTGGAGCGTGGCCTGAGCGTGTAAAGGTTACATAATAAAGAGTATTCTGTTAGTGAGTATTCTATTTATTTTACATCGCCATACTATATAAGAACTTAATAGAATACTCTTTATTATGTACACCATATCAATTACAATATAAACAAGAAGAGTTTACAAAGGATCACATAATGGGAGGTCTTATCGCTAAGAGACAATTTCGCCAAATAGTGTCGCCGTTAATAATCTGTTACGAGAGACAGATGGTGTCACAAATTTTGAATGAAGCACGAAGTCTTGCTACCATAAAGCGTGCTAACTACCGCACACGCGGATGTCACAATCAAACTTTTCTACCAATTCTGAGTAATGAATTTAAAATATGCCATTCACAACTCGTACGTGTTAAGAGTACCAGACAAGGTACGGATAAAAAGTTTCGGCCATTCTTGAGTAGTTCCGTGAGTAATGTCGCGTCTATGGAAATAGCCAATCGCTTATAGCTACGTATTGTTTAATACCAGGATTTACGTTTTATACATACATTCAATTTAATATACAATATGTAAAGAAAACCCTGTCCGACCCATAAGGATAATAAAGGTTAGGTAAACACATGACCAAATATAATATAAAATTTTATGTAATCATCATAGAAACAATACTAATGAATTTTGAAATAATCTTTTTTTCCCATCGAATTAATTCCAACTTCCCCGAAATTTGGTAATTTTTAAAAAAGTGACAACACCGGTAATATTATAAGAGAATAGCGATGCGACCACGTGCCGCGTGCCCTGCCGCCCGCCGCCGCGGAAGGGTTGCCTACCGCAAATATATTAAGTTATATCTTTTTGCGAAATAATATTTATTTTTTTAGGGATCTTTTTTTTAAGTTTAGCCCGGCTTTATATCCATTAGTAGAATCAGTTATCGATACCTAACAATACCTTCACGGATCGGACAGGGTTTTCTTTACATATTGTATATATATAGGTACCTCTGACCTTAGCAGTAAGATCTATTGGAATTGCTAATTAGAAATAGTGATGTTAAGGTATCATATGCTACGTCATAAAATTTGATGAGGGGATTAATAGGATGTAAATAGTTACAATTAGTTACACACTAAACTGAAGACAGGGGCTTATGTAGTTCAATAGTAACAAAAGAAAACGCTTTTAGTCCATCAATGGATCGTTACATAGGTACTATGACCCTTCCCTGTCTCGGAAAATACATTAAGTCGTTGGTGACGGCCGATATTCGTGGATCTTTTATACTCATTTCGGTTGGTCCGAAAAGCCAACAAACAGTTTTACCAAGGGGTCCCGTCTTTCCCTGTAATAACCAGTCCGATGATGACCTGTATTGGTGAACTAATTTAGAGGCCTGGCTTTTGCCAGCATTTATCTGAGCTTTATAAAGACATGACAATCGTATTCTATCAAGCAGATTCTCTCAATCATTGCGTAAATAAGGATTTTAGCCCAATGCCCTAGAGATCTACTGATCAGACCACGATGAGTCCCAAGTGAGTATCAAATGCGTTTACTTTGACTGTATCTGTACATTCTTACACTTTGAGATACTAAAACACTGGCTGATAAGTTGAAAGCTACAAGGAATTGTTGATCAGTTATGTCATAACTTTTCACTCAAACAGTTTCTACTATTTCATTCCTTCGCTATCGATGTTGTCATCAACAATATAAGGTTCGAATATCAAATACGATCTTTTTCAATCATGCGTCTATGTATGTCAGTAATTCGGGCAGTGTGGCCGTGATCGGCTATCATCGGCCATCGTCGGCAACCGTTGGTATTCGGTTCGCTTCGTGCGAAAACGAAAGTGTTTCGCGGCCTACATCGCGTTTTTGGGTGGTTGCGTAATGTTGCATTGGTGCATTGCCTGTTTCAATTGAAAGTGGAAGTATTGGAGTATTTGAGGTTTTTAATCTGATCGAAAGGAAGTCTTAAGCCTATTGTATTGTATGGATTGATTGTATTATGATTTAAAATTTATTAAAAATTACTTTCGATCGACTGGTAGAGAATGCCTAAGGCATAAAGTCCGCCTCTGTACAATTCATGTGTGAAAGAATAAATAAATAAATAAAGTGAATATTGAAGTTGAGATGATGTGTCTTATCGTACATTAAGGATTTGTAGTTGATGCTGAAAGATGACAAATTAGTTACGGAAAAAAAAATAGTTTTAGTTTAGTCAAGGTATGGTATGTCTTCACTTCCACATCTTTAAATATTTCGTTTATTGGGATTTGAACGGTATTGAAAGAAAGATTTTAAGGTGAAACCCAAGATAAAATATGCTAATATTTACATAATTTTCTTGCCTTTATAATAATTTATTTGGAGTCCGTGTTACATGTCCTTAACTTCCATAGTTTCCTTTTAGTCAATGTCCCGGTAATCACCCCTGTCTAACCATATCATCGTTCACACAGTATTTTATCTGTGGTAGGCCAAGACAATGTCTTGCTGGCAAGCGATTCGTCGCCTTCGGGCATGATGTCTGGTGAAGCCGTACGGAGGTCGGGTCTGAGCAGTTGTGTTGCGACATGTACCGAGTAAGATGCGCCAAATGTTGTGTCGGGAGTTTGGTCGTGGAGGGTCTCCAGATAAATCTCCCTCTGGTGTAGCATCGTTGGTAGTGTTGTTGGGTTTAACATTGCATCACCTTGCTCAATTATCGCAGTTTTTTTCTATTCATTCAGTTTTTTGGAGTGAATAGGCTCTTAATAAACTAGCGGTCTTTACCATCAACGATTGCATCACTGCTTAACATCAGGCGGGATTGTGCAAGTGCAAGCACATGTTTATAATTATAAAAAAATGTACTATGCATAGTAGTGTGAGAAAAATTTTCAGTTTTGAACAAAAGGAGAAGTGGTTTCATTAATTTTTCAAAGAAAATAGTTAAACTGTTCAATTCAAGTTCAATTTCTATAAAAAGATGTTTTAATAGACTAACTTTCATTTCGATTGAAGTTATAAGTAGATAATTGTATTTTCAGCTATTTAACACGTGCATTCTAGGACGAAGTTTGTTTCGAAAGTGGAAGTTCAACATAGTTTCAAGTTTATGAATTTAAATGCAGAAATAATTGAGGAATAATTTCTGAGGCAAATTTAGGGAAAATTGATTGATAAGTGGGGAAATTTGATGTCCTCCGTGGCGCAGCGGTCAACACGTCTGACTGTGACGTGGAAGCCCCGGGTTCGATCCCCGGCAAAGTCATGATGGAAAACGATGTTTTCCTGATTGGCCTGGGTCTTGAATGTTTATGTATATATGTATCTATTATAAATATAGTATCGTTGAATTAGTATCCCATAACACAAGTCTCGAATTTACTTTGAGGCTAGCTCAATCCGTGTGATTTGTCCGTATATAAAAAAAATCTCATCATTTTAAGAACATACACAATACGATATTTGTCTCTATATATCAAAAACCTAATCACAAGCTTCAATACATTTTTGACAAGTTCTTGATGATAATTGTCGCTGAGATCAGAATGCGACTAGATTTTGAATGTTTTTAATTACGGGAATCGGCTTTTGTTACATAAATAGTAACAGAAAAACAATGTTAATTATGGTGTATACTTACGATTTATTTTAGATAATAAGTAACGCGTAATAATGAGCTAAGTACTTAAAAATCCGCATTTTATTATTGTTAAAATACGGTTTTGTTTGTAAGAAAAATAAACTACGATCTAGACGTCCTTTATACCGCATACATTAACTGGACAGTTTGCCAGCGGCGAAGTATTCGTCTGACTACAATTTAACTGTCTTCTAGGCTAGAGTGAATAGGCTCTTAATAAACAAGAGCGCTTTACCATCAACGACTGCATCACTGTTTGCCATCAGGCGGGATAGCGGTCAGGCTCTAGATTATAATTATAAAAAAAAACAAAAAGTATTCAAATCCGCATTCCACGAAAAAACACTCTTAGGTCCGTATAACAGAACCTCAATCAAAACTCAAGCTTTACTTAAATCTCGTTTGAAGGTATTTGATTGGTCGACATTAGTTTTAAGTAATGCTTAAATCTTGAGTAAGTTTCTGTAATACGATCCTTCATCATCATCATCATCATTTCAGCCGAAAGATGTCCACAGATTCTCCACGACAATCGGTCCTACGCCTCCCGCATCCAGCGATTTCCCGCGACCTTCACTAAAACATAAAACTGAGTAAGTCTAGCCGATCGATTTTATAAAAATCTCAGAGTGATCTACCAATTTCTAATATTAATATGACAGGTCACTCCACGCTCACTTCGCCTTATCGAGATTATTACGGTAACACTGTTAATCTGAACCTTATCTGTCTTATTCAAATTTGTAGATATATGTATTTTCTGACTGAGTTAGAGTATATTACATTCCAAGCATGACATGATGATTGTACCATTAACACCTCTACCTACCCTGTCGGGTCATACAGGCGTGATGTTAGGTTTAAACCACACGTGTGAAACTGGTGACAAAATTAATAAATCGTGGTTACAATTGAAATGGCGAAAATGTAAAATAAAATGTCTTGATAAATGTTTGTTTGGACTTCGATACAAAAGACATCAACGCACTCACATAAACTTGAAAACCTACTAAAGCGAGAAGAGTTTCATTTCGTTAAAAATATAGTGGTTTCCTCTTTAGTGGAACCTTATTTATTTTAATAGCACCAATAAAGATCTTTGCTATATGGCTACTAAGACTTCCTTAACAAATATTTCGGTCCATTTACGGGTAATAAATGCCGCAAGGGTTTAAATACAAAGGGGCCGGATACATTTATATGATTTTATTCCCTTGTTATTTTACGAGTTTACCATCTCTAAGACGAAACACGTAAGTTTTTTAAAAGGAAATATCGCACCTTTAAATAAGCGTAAATAATTGCTATTAAATCGATACAAGGAAATGTTTTTTTCATTTTTTTATTAATGTTTATTAAATATTTGTTTAATTATTATGATTAAATTATCCACTTCAAATACACGTAGGTATGCTAGTTTGAGTAAGCTGTTTACTCAGAATGTTGAAAAAGAACAGATTTATGAGCATGAGTTTAGCTCGTCGTTATTTATTTCTCATATATTTAGATTAAACTAAATATGTTTCCGAACCCGTAGAAACAGCTGTTATTAAAGGTATACATTTGTGTTTAATTTAAATATATTTAAGCACTAGCTTTCCGCCCGCGGCTTCGCTTGCGTGGACATCTGTTATATCGCGCTTTTAGATTTCCCTTGTGAATATAATTTTTTTCCGGGATAAAAAATGTACCCAATTATTTAATCCGGACTTCTAACTTTACGTGTGCTAAATTTCAAAACAATCGGCTTAGTAGTTACGGCGTGAAAGCGGATCAAACAAACAAATAAATTCACTTTCCGATTTATAATATTAGGATATTTGGTGTACACATACAAATATTCCAGTAACCTATGTTACTTTCCTTCTTTTCAACTAACTGTATGCCAAAAATCAGGTCGATTAATTGATTAGCTACGGCGTGAAGGAAGGACAAACAAACAAACAAACACACTTTCACATTTATAATATTAGTATGGATTTACTAAAACATTTCGGTATCATACAAATCTGTGATTTTATCGTTCGAACTCAGCCCATTGTATTACAGTATTTATATTTAGAAAACGTACTTACAGTGTCTACTGACCGGTCAGCCGGAATGTTGCATTATCCCGCCCTAATCGATATCCGTCTTAGCGCCAAATCCCTGACATTTCACTCGCTTCCGTAACCCTTGGACGTGGTCTCATTGTCAGCGATATTTAGGGCCTTAGATGATAGCGGAAGCGATTATAGTCACACAGGTGTTTCTAAGTTATTCACCTCGGGTAAGTCCAGGAGGAAGTGTGATGTCATTAAATTTTTGCATATTAAAACAGCTTCAACCCCCATTCGTTAATAATACATCTGTTCAATGAACGATCATCGTCTGTTGCATTGATAGAAATACCTAAGACTAAATCTGAATCACGTAACGTCAACCCAAACCTTCAAACTAAACACTTTACTCTAGGACTATGCCAAAGGAAATAGAACTCTAAAGGAAGAACATTACAGCTGATATCTTAATTCTATTCCTCTGAAGTCAATCTAAACGCTGTCACCACTGCCCGACCCTCAGCCTTCAAGTGTAACAATTGTATCGCAACCCCCCACCTCGGGCGACTGCGGCCCACCGGCGCAGGCGCACCTCGCCGCGCAAACGATCACTCTGCGCACACGCGCTGAGCTTACGCGCGTCCCCTGTGTAATATGCGTCGGTGGTGATAGTGCCAGTGTTGTGTACGATATCGATTTTGTACAAAGACCGTGATCTGTGCTTATACTGCAAACATGAGGTCTTTCAGCGCTGTAGCGCTTCTTACTCTAGCGATAATAACAGGTGAGATTTTTTTTTTCACTTTTTCCGCTGAAAGTTTTTTTTTGATTGAGTCTAATTGGTCTAGAATAAAAATGTGCAGTCATGAAATTGGATAGTGTAGGAAGTTTAGAATGTTTGCGCGCGGCAATGCTTTTATAGCTACGTACTTTTTCGTACGAAATTTAGGTAAAAATATTTATTTGTATTTTTTGATCGGTAAAATAATTTCGTCAAATAATAGAGTGCTCTGAATATTTATAGTCTACATTTTGTGTCATCACATTTTGTTTTGAAATCATATAAATAATACATAAAATTACTATTTCGGTCATTATCAAATCACTTTCAATGCCAGCCAAGTCGATAAATAAATATTAAAAGAATATTTTGCAACAGTCATAAATATAAAACAGAAGCCTGCTAAAAATTCTAACAAAAAGTCGTGCTTTCGAATAATAACTTCAGATTTTAAATATTCATTAATATTTTTATATCACTTTCGTTCTCTATAACCAGTTGCGTTTGCGACGCCCGAGGTGCTGTCAACAGAGTTTTCATTGCGCGCGCATGGGAAAAATGGCAGGAGAAAAAGTCTATACATATAAGTATCTATGCAGCAATACTTCATGTAGCAATGTTATTTTTTAACATCCTAATTAAGTTCATAATCTTAGATCATTTTGAGATACAAATTTCATGCTAGAAGGAAAATATGCAGAGAAAATACGGTCCAAAATCGCTCGCAGTATGCAGGAGTCAATGTCTTGTTTCCATATAACAAAAGGCCTTTGCCCTGCTATATTACAATTACAGGTTTACTACATACAAACAGCAAACTGTTTACGCATTGTAATTCATAATTGGTATCGTATTCTTTGCATAATCTCCGTTTTGTTTTTACAACGACGTATGCGCACACAAACGTTAACCGCGCACAACTGTCGGTGAAAATTTATCATTCGTTTTCCTTTTTGTGATTGCCTGGTAAAGATATCAGTCGCTTATTGATACTTACAAACATTATGTAACGATGTTTTGTTGCAAAAGTCTGTTAGAAATGATTACTGAGTCATTGACATGTTGTTAGTTCTTTCATGTTTGCTGCGTTTTGTTGTGCCTTTAAATTCAATTAAATTAGTTTTTTCAAGTAGCAATACTCACACAAACAGATACATATGTACATAAAAGGTAACGTACAAGATAACAAGCACAGACAAAAAAGGAATACTCACTAGTTGAATTTGGTGATAATTTTTGTGTCTATTATTCGTGGATCTTTGACAGTTGTTACGGGTTGCCCGGAGCCCGAAAGTGTGACAAGCAGTCTTAGCAAAAAGTATCGTAACTGGGCTATGGAGGTCACATAGGTAGTCGCTCACAGTGTACGATGGGACTGGCATACACAGTCGTGTAAAAGTCCGGAAACTAAATAAAATGAGAAAAAAAAATAGCTGCATCTGGTTAGACTGGAGGCCGACCACAACATAGATGGGAAAACGTTACGCAGATAATGAATTATTATTGTGTCTGTCTGCTAGTTTAATAAACATATATTTAGAATATATATTTCGCTACGTGCCTATGTCATTGATATTGAAGTTAATATATCTTGAAAAGACCGATAAAGAGAGAAAGAGCACAGAATGAAAATACTTGCATTTGAAACATGTATGGAACTTTGTATGTATGGAATTCGTTTCCTGAATCTCCATCAAAACATGCTAACGAGTCCCATTATTACTAATGGCATTTTTTTTGTTAGTCATAAATTCGTTGTAAAGTCTAGACCGAGGAGGCGTAAAAAGAAGAAACATTCATTAAATATGGCGTTATAAGTATAATATTAAGAAAATATTATGGTCATGCAAGATAGAAATATGAAAAAAAAAAAATACCATAAATTCTTAAAAAGGAACATGACGTAAGTGACTCTAACTATAAGTCCCGTAAATGCTAATCAAATGTCTTTGGGTCAGTGTGGCAAAAATGACAGTTTATCAGTTTTTTTTACAATAAAGTGCTTATATTTGTACAATAAATTAACTCTGTAGGAATCTAAAGTTTTTTGAATCCGGTATGAAATTCTTTTTATAGTAACGGCATTTGAATGATGGTTTTAAAACCTACGTCTAAAAGATCTAGTTCTAATATTTATTTAATACTAGCTTTCCGTCCGCGGCTTCGCCCGCGTGGAGTTCGGTTATATCGCGATTCCAAGAGAACTCTTCAAAAGTCCGGAATCAAAACTATCCTATGTTATTTCTCAAGGTCAACTCTATCTTTGTACCAAATTTCAATAAAATCAGTTCAGTGGTTTAGATGTGATAGCGTAACAGACAGACAGACAGAGTTACTTTCGTATTATTGGGGATAATTTATTGTTGTATTTATCCTTGTGATAAGTGGCGTCTTTGCGTATTCTTATAGAATGGATTATTGTCACGTAAGATAAACAAATAAATACTTGCATGTAGAATAAAATAGAATAGAACAGAACACTCTTAACACCACATAAATAAAAAAAGAAGAAGTAAGAAGATAACAGAAAAAAGAAGAGTATTTAAGACAAACTTTGGATGTTTAAAAAGGAGCATGCTTTTTCTTCTATTTTGATGACTAATTCTAGTGAAAAATTTAGCGTGCAGTATAAAAAGGCTATGGCCGGAATTCCAGGAGTGACATGAGACTGTTCTATCTAATTTCGCTAAAATTGAAAATTAAATACGTTCAAAATTAAAACATTATACCTAACATAGTCCATGTTCTAATTAAAATATATATTTTTATATAAGTGTAGATATATATTTCAAATTTCATCCCGAAAACCATGAACTAATTCTACGCATTCTTTCTCCATCAAAAATTTTCCGGCCTTTCTGTCCTTTTGTTCCACGCTTTACACCTTTCTACAACACAAACGACAGTGTAAAATAAATGTTACATTCACGGTCAATTTTGACCAGATGGCCAACAAAAGGAATAGTTACTAAATCGCATACATACATTATTCTCGGTGCATTTGTTATGCAAACAGTTTTTTTCAGTTGCCATACTGGTTTCTGTAGTGTACTGTATCTCATGGTCACTTTCCCGCGATACTTGGTACTAATGGCGACTGTGCGGAGTGGTACTGTCACTTTCTTGACAAGTCATATGGTCAAATTGGTGTTATGTGCCCATATGTAATACGTGCGTTAAGTGAGTTTGTTTATTATGTTATGAATTTCTAAATGAGATATAGATAAATTTGTTAAAATTAGTAATTGGAATTTGGTTAGTTTTTTAAGTAATGTTATCAAAAATGTAAGTTTATTTTCCATTTTGATCAAAACACGGTACAGATAATATAAAAAGAAATGAAGTGGACTGGAGCCTAAACTAGGGTAGCCATGTATTTCAGAGATCTAGATTTTCTTTCCATGGTGAGTAAATTAGTACAAGTCATTGATAAATGACAGCTATAGGTGTAGGTAATTGTTTGGGTGAGTATTTATCAGTATATTTGTATGCGTGCGCGTCTTAGTGTGTGTATTGCATGTAAGTAATGAGTGGATGTAACAATATTCAATTGTTAAGGGATTATAATGTTTGGACAGAAATTAAATACATAGAAGTGAAGTTTCTTAATTGATATTGTCTTGAGGGCTGATCTGTACCTTATAGAAAATTGCTTAACAGACATACCGATGTTATGGAGTCAAAATTCGTTAGCTGTCTTGGTCTTCATTTGTTCACCGCAAAGTTTGTCTTAAACACCGATGGTTTTAACAGCAATAGCCAAATACTAAGAATTACCACATAAAGCAAATTCTACTACTGCGATTAGTATTGGTAGAATTGCTATATGAGGAAAGAAGGCGCGGCATTACACAAATTTGGAATTTTACATATGTAACAGTTCTTCAATAATAAGATCTAAAACATACTTGCTAAACAGCATTTATAGACATAAATCCTACAATAGTCGTTCAATAATGTCGGCCAAGGCTACTGTAGTTTCACAAATGATAGTACCAGGCATTCGAGGCACGTCTGTCTGTCTGTTTGTCTCATTCTAGACACAGATGTAGGAACAAAGGTATTGAATTTGGGTCAGTGTTTGTTCAAATTTAGTGTACCTCTGGGGTTGGTGGCAAGGTCGAGGATAGTAACATGATGTGCTAACATCGTGTTCTGAAGTGATTCACGTTTTTGATATAAATATTCAAACTTCAAGACTTATAAGTGTTATAGACTGTGGCTTTTCAGATCAATGTATCATTTTCCTTTCTTCTTACAAAAAAATTAATTTAGTTTTTTTAAGGAATGATAAAAACGTTTGCATTTTTTCTACGCTAAATATTTCGTTCTATAGTTAGTTTTTCCGAAAAGAAAAAATGGTTTAGTGAAAATCTTTGTGCAATATTACGCAATAGTTAAGAATTGAATCGAATTGACTTAAGACTAGCTAAATGTCGAAATTTAAGCAACGCAAACTGAATTCTAGGTCTACGTTTTTATTACAAGCAATCAGTGATTTGGTCTGCATAAGAATCCTAGATAATGGTTGTGTACATACATAGTTGCCAAATAAATCGTGTAATGCGACGTAGAAGACATAAAACTTGAGTGAACTTAAATGCAACAATTAGTATGAAAACAGCGTGTTAAGATCACAACTTGTTTTATTATCTTAAGAAAGTGTGATCAAGCCATTAAAATGTCTTTAAATACTATTTACCTATAAACTAAATGTATCAATTACGCAATTCTCCTTCAGTTTTTATAAACTAAGTACAACCGATGATTATGAAAGATAGGAAAAGCTTACAATATCAAAAATGGCTATTATAGTTTAAATTCGCTTTATTTGTTAAGTTAAATCGAATCTGTCAGTCTGACAGTTGATATGACACTAACACAAATCCTTGTGTTGCGACTGCTTATCACTAAGCTGGTACTGCCACCTGGCTTTACCTGCCTAAGTTATATTGCAAATATCAAGCTTATTTAGTTAACATGTAGTTTAAGTGCAATCTAAAGAAAACCAGTATCGAAATCCTTCACTATTTCTAGCTAGCATCTCAATCTACAGAGGTTAATAACATTTTTGCTATAAATAATAAAAAAAAAACAGACTTCACTAACAACATTCTCGTTCTAAGTTCAAACAGGGTTCGACCACAGAAATCAACGAGCGGTGTAACCTTACGACCTCCTAGTCGTTAGTCAATATGTCTTACCCGCGGACTATCGTAGCTGTGTTGCCAATGTCGATAATAGTAGTTCACCTTTCGCGAGAGATATAGAAGAGAGGTGTCTAAGTGATGCTGATGATTTATGGTTCTAGAATATCGACTGGTATTATTAATTGACTTTGAATCTGAGGTTGTTGTCCTTTAAAACGTTTTTGTGAATGTTTGTTTTGGATTTTTGCAACTATATAATATAAAAAAACACACATTATTTCAAATAAAAAGAGACACACAGGGCGATGGAAATAGCTATGCTCGGAGTCGGAGGATCCGCAGAAGAACCAAAGTCACCAACATAGCTTTTCGAGCCGCTAAAATGAACTGGCAGTGGGCAGGGCACATTGCTCGTAGAACCGATGGCCGATGGGGCAGTAAGGTTCTGGAGTGGCAGCCACGTACCGGAAAACGACCCGTAGGGAGTCCCCCAACAACGTGGACCGACCTGATGAAGGTCGCGGGAAGCCGATAGAGGCCGGCAGCACAAGACCGGTCATCGTGGAAAGCCTTGGGGAGGCCTTTGTCCAGCAGTGGACATCTATAGGCTGAACAAGATGAAGAAAAAGAACAATATTTTAAATGCACATAAATATGCCTTTCTTCTTTTTTATCCTTCAGTTGAAGATAGGCTCAGTGTGTTTCTGGAAGTGCTTTAAGAAATATATATGTCGGAGATCGTCGATTAATTTTAATAGAAGTTGCTGATTTGATTTACGTAGTAGAGGGGCGAACGCTTGTGACGTTATTTTGTGATGGCGTCACATGGACAGAGTCGCTTTGGAAAGTGGGGTTCGTCGAACGGTGACTTTGCATCGAGACGCGGACCAAGGCACATCTCCGAACCGAAACTGTCGGTTTGCCTATTCAAATTGTTATTATGAAGATTGGAGGGTATATCTACACGTCGTGCTTCAATTCAAAACTCACCTACGAAATGGAACCTGTACCACCACACGAAGATGCTGTCGACCCTACCGCTCTGCCGTCGCTGTCTCTGACATATATTTATTTATTAGGAGCCTGTGGTGTCTATTACAAGACAACTTCCTTTCCGTCTTTCTATTTTTTTCCGGTTTACTTCGACTGTGTTATTATTTCAAAATACAATGAATTTGTTATATAACAAACATCAATAAAAATATCGACAGCAAAGACACACGACTGTGACGCTCACGCACCTGATGAACTATTGAGTTTGTGACAAAAATGTCGAAGAGGCCAAGGCTTACGATGGCGTATTTTATAGGTACTTCATTAAAACAAGATTAGGTCATATCTATACTAATATATACTAAGATTTTGTTTGAACGCGTCAATCTCAGGAATTACTGGTTCTGAAAAAATATTTTTGCGTTGGATAGCCCACTAATCCAGAAAGGCTTTAAGCTATATAACATCACCAATAGGAGCGGAGCATAACAAAAATTTAAAATGAATGCTTTATATGTTTTTGTCGTCTTCCGTGGCGCAGCGGTCAACACGCCTGCCTGCGACGTGGAGGCACCGGGTTGGATCCCCGGCCAGGTAATGATGGAAAACGAACTTTTCCTGATTGGCCTGGGTCTTGGATGTTTATCTATATATGTATCTATTATAAAATATAGTATCATTGAGTTAGTATCCCATAACACAAGTCTCGAACTTACTTTGGGGCTAACTCAATCTGTGTAATTTGTCCGTATATTATATTTATTTATTTATTTTGGGGTTAAAATAAAATGATCAAATAATTACCACGACGCGAACCGCGAAGTCGCGGTGGCCGCTAATAACACATATTTTCCTTATAAGTTGCATCTATGTATATACATATAAATAGCACGTAGCTTTTACAGTTTAATAATATTCAAATGTATAGGTATGGTTATATATGTGTAGGAGTTCCTTTGAGAAGTTTATTCGAAAAAGGATTTATGCTTTGTTTAATTAAATGTGTAGACAGTTAAAGGTCAATCACTTCGTTGTGACTGCTGTAAATTGACTTGTAATATATTACAAAATAATAAAATGGGAAATAAACAGTCTTTATGTATATGAACAACATTGTGAGTGATGTAACGACAATTCGTTAAGTCTGTTCATGCGGTTAACATGAAAAGTTGTTCTGTTCAACAACGACTGCATGTATTTTTATCTATGTAGTTTTTTATTTGACGCGTAATGTCTCATTGCTGGAGTCTACCCTTGCTTTTTCCAAGTCTGCCCACAGTCATTGCAGTCCAGTCCTTTCAGAAGGAGTCACTCAAAAGACTTCGTCACTCCATCTTCATTTAACCTTCTGTTAGTTAAACTTTTTAATTGCTACATGTTCGTGAGATTGCTATCATTCTGATTTAGGTACCGTAGCAAGCGTGCCCTTAAAAGTTTAATGTGTAAATCAATTATTTTGTGTATAAATCTATTGTTGCAATACTTATAAGGTTAGCCTTTACTTTGTTGCTTTGCTTCATAGTGTTGTAAAACGTTTTGACATTTTTACTTAATTGCTGTTACTTATTTTATAGACAGCGGATACGTTTACAATTTACCATAAAGTAAAGAATAGTTTCTTAATAGAGTTGGACCAGAATAATAGTTTTCGTTGTTGGCTATTAACTCAGAATTAAAATCACTTAATTATCCTTTACCCAGCAACACCGTAGTTTCCTCATACGAGTGAAAAATACTAATCTTTTTATTACGAGCTTTATAGTCGCTTGCAATGTAAGTAATTATGTTTAGGTGATCTCTTGCAACTCAATTATAAAACAGATATCTTATACATATAGAAGTTGTGGGTACCCCCGTGTGGTACCGCCTTTAGATAAGTACCAACCCATATCCTCCCGTGGGTGTCGTAAGAGGTGACTAAGGGAACTCTCAGCAGGGAAGCGGGCAGCGCGTCTCCTGTGGAATAACAAATTAGTGAGATCCACAATCCACCTGCCAATCACCGCCAAAATGCGGTACGAGATGGAACACACACTCGGCTCATCATTAAGCTCCCAAAACCTATCTTGTATTATAAAGGGAAAGAAAAGGGAAATATTTTTGAACTATTGCTCTAGGATAGCAAAAATTGTAATTGATAGGAATAAGTAAGCGTAAGAAAATTATGATACTAAATATATTATAAATATATAGCTAAGTACCATAGTCATTAATATAACATTAAAATAAAAATAGGTTAAAGAATTGTTAGATAGTAGAGAATTAGAAGTAGATATTTTCTCGGTGGTAGGCCATAACATCGGCCGCCGGCAGAAGTTACCACCCACCAGACAAAGTCTTACCGCCAAGCGATTTATCGTAATCCTACATGATATCTAGTGAAGCCGTACGGAGGACGGGCCTGAGCAGTTGTGTTGCGATGTGTGCCGGGTACGATGCGCCTAATGTGGTTGTGTTGGGAGTTTGGTCGTGGAGGGTCTTCAGATCAATCTCCCTTTGGCGCAGCATCGTTGGTCGTGTTGTTGGGTTTAACATTGCATCACCTCGCTCAACTGCCGTGTTCCTTCCTATTCGCTCAGTTTTTCTGAGTGACCTATTCACCCTTAATAAACTAGCGCAATTTACCGTCAACGATCGCATCACTGCTTACCATCAGGCGGGATTGCGGTCAAGCGCTAGTTTATAATTATTAAAAAAAAAAGTTATTGTTATTAATTTTAAATTTTCATTAAATATTTAAGTGATATGCGCATTGTAACATTATAGCCACCAATCGATATTTAAATACGTTTTCACAGTAGATATTTTAGTACATTATAAACCTCGTCAATATAACACAGCTGTGATTTTTGATCATCGAGATAGCTACTTTGTAACGGCGTATGTTATAGCAAAAATCCTTCCAATACGCTGTAACGTTACTAGTAATTATATTAAGTTATATAATATGTTAAAGTTTGCTTAATATGTTGATTAACATTTGCATAAGAGCATGAGAATCGTGCGATGGGCAAATGCCACGAATTGGTAATTATATTCATTGTTCAGTAAAGTTATTACACATGGTGTCCTAAAAGTCGATAATCTCTTGTCATATAAATCAAATTCTCATAATTTTTGTCTAGAACTGTAATATAATTTACATAGATTTTTATGCCTTTTTTGGCAATGATATTCTAATCATAAAAATCCCCATTGTCCAAATTTCCGAAAATGTAATGATGATCACTATTTTACAGAACTTTTACGCCAAATCTAAAAAAATTGAGAACCACCAAAGCCAAGGTCGTAGAGTGTAAGGTGGTAAATTATAGCGATGACCTACTAGGTCATCAAAATATTGCAGCATTATACAGGAGTCGAGTCAGAGTTTATGACATAGGCCATAATTCACAGATAACATGTTATGCAATCTCATGATAGATATTTCAAAAACCATTATAATATATAAACTCAGGTGTGAATAAGTCCGATGATATCATGTCACAATCATCCATCGGTAACGACCATCTGACGAATGGATGTACGGTCAACTTTAACACGCGTGTAGGCTTTATTGACACAGATTACAACGACAGCCTTGTGTGCTGGTCATTAATCATTGCGGGCATTGTGTGGTAGTGGTTTTCTTACGTATGTTTTTTAAATTAAAATAAAGTTTAGAGATTATAATGGTCCGGATTACCTTGTTCACAAAATAAACTAAATTTAAGTACAATGCATCTTATTCTTTTTATTTCATTATGAAAAGGACAGAAGATAAATGTTAGTTTAGTCCACACCGACACTCGTCTGAGCAGCCTTCTTATTGGATGTTTACTATACCATACGTACGGACGTATACCATATTATACAGTATTTTTCTTCTTCAACCTATAGAGGTCCACTGCTGGACAAAGGCCTATCCCAATGCTTTCCCCGATGACCGGTCCTGTGCTGCCCTCATCCATAGGCTTCTCGCGACCTTCACCAGGTCATCGGTCCACCTTTTTGGGGGCCTCCCTACAGTATACAATACTGCAATATATATTTTTTGCTTGCTTTGCAAGCTATGTCGGTAACTTTGGTTCTTTTTCGGAACAATTTTTTAAATTATTTTATCTTACAAAGATATTAGGAGCTCTACAGAGCGCCGAATGATATCTTTTTAACTCAGATCTGGAATATTGAAATTTAAAGAAACGAAACCGAGTGTATGGATTTTTTAAACCTTACTCAGCTTGTTAAAGATTTGTGTTTAATTTTGTTTCCTTTTTGTGGTAAATGTAACTGCTACCAACACTTTGGAACGTCATTGAATACATAAAATATAAATGTTCAATTGTCCAAGAATCATCTTTAACCTTTTTATCGTCCCACTGCTGGGCACGCTTGCTCAATGCAGGTTGGCGTTTTCCGACTGAAAGTCCAGGTATCCTTAAGATGTTTTTCTTCACCTTATAATCAGTTATTGATGTCTAAGATATACTTAGAAAGTTCATAAAACTTTAGAAAAGTTACATTGGTATTTGCCTGACCTGCAATCGAACCTGCACACTCATACTTGAGAGGTTGGTGTTATAACTACGAGACGACTCCCAAGAATGCTTACAGACAAATAATCTAACTTCATTTCATTAATTACCTCGTCAAGTTACAAGTTATATTTAAGTAGATGGCGATCATTATCGGTTACATAACTTACGTAGTCCGACGTAAAGTCACGGAATTGTTATTTTTTATTGTTTTAACGTTCCGAGCGCTTTCACGGTCATGAATGGTGCGTGGAGTGGGTGACTTTCTTTTAGTGCACAAGAGCATTCAACAGGTGTTTTTCCACTCGCGCGTTGACCAGGTGATGCAATGTCACTGTCGGTAATTATTTCGGCTAATCACTGCGATTTTGTTTTACGTAATCGATTACGTAACGACAAAGCGATTTTGGTACTGTGTTGTCTTTAAGTAATATGGCGCGAGAATTGATTTAAAAAGGTCGTTTTATATTTATTTCTGTTAAGGATCGAATTAAAATTGAATGCATTTGGTAGTGAAATGAACCCCTCTATCAGGTTTGCGGATTATTTTAAGCTTTAAACTTGTTAAAATGGAGTCTTTTTGAATTTATTAAATTAATACCACGTAAATATTATATCTATGTTAAAGGTTAAATGTAAAGTTTTTAGAATTTTTTTCTAGTCTTTTATGTGCATATATTGTAGAAGTTTTAAAGTAATATATTCATTAGAATTAAATTAAAGAAAAGCAAAGTACATGACGAAATAATTTTGAAAAACTATCCTTGATAAAAGTATAATTTAAAAAGAGTTAAAATATAATTATTGATATACCCCGAATGCAGAAGAAAAACCTTAATAAATGAAAAGGGTTCCAAAAAAAAAAGCTTTTTAAAAAATACTTAAATTCCGATAAGGAACCGTTTATTGTGCAGATATAAAACACACATTATAAAGTACTAGCCGCGCTGCGCGGTTTCACACGCGTAGGTTTTGTAATGTTTTGTTATATGCAGATGTTGTCTGTCTTCCTAGATTAATGTGCTATCCAACGCCAAAAGAATTTTTAAATTGGACAAATAGTTCCTGAGTTTCGCTCGTTCAAACAAACAAACAAATAAACTCTTTAGCTTTATTTATTAATATAGATTATGTTCTTTGCCACTTAAAATATCATTGACTCTGTGAAAACGGATAGTATACTTAAATTGACTACATAGTTTATTCAGTAATCAGTTTAAAACTTTACATGCGAAAGTAAATCAATATTCTCCAGTAAGAAGAACAATAAAATAGCACATTGACATATGTATGTCTTTGCTTTCTTATATTGTATTTGCTTTCCATTTCCCCTATAATAAAATGAAATTACTTAATTGATCAATAAACAGCGCTTATAGCACAGCGGAAGGAACCCTGGCAGTTTAAAACGATATCCATTTCCTTATCAATAAAAATTGTTCTCATAAATCCGGTTTGAACAGAATAGGTTAAATGGATACTTTAAATAGTTTCCTGATCAATTACATGCATAGTGCACGGACTTTCTATGACGGATTAAATCAGGAATTAAATAATCCGGAATAGAGACAGAGTTATCGATATAGTTCGCAGAGTAAGTAATCTGGGGCCCTAGCCAAAGTAACATCGCTTCATAATGATACGAAATTGAATACCAAACCAACCAATAACGAAAACAATTGACCACGTGATTTCACGTGGTCAATCGTTTAGAAGTGGCAGTGAGTTAGACGTTGTCGATGGATCTATGACCACGAAAATGGTGGCTGGGATAAACTCAATGCGATTATTGTGGCGACGCTTGGCAGAGGTCTATTGCGATCAGTTGAGTTGACTGCACCCATTTAGGTGAAAGTATTTTCGAAAAACAAGTCCGATAACTGATCAGGATGACACCGGTATGGGCACGGCTGCCATCAATTTGAAAATCCAAAATTAAATTCCACGTTCAAAAGTGTAAGAGACAGATAATCTCACAACCGTTTGAACATACAACTTGACTCATTCGCTTGTGTTCTTAACAGTACTTGACATACAGATGACCCGTAAGTGCTAATGAGCTGTACTATCATGAACAGTAATCTGATCTTACGCTATTTGCTCTCTTGTTTAGTGACGTTCTTCGAATAGACAACATGATTCTCTTAAGAGGTTCCGTTTCGCGGTGATTCAAGGTTTTAGTGCTGTTGAGATGTAACAGTTTTGTGTGTGCTTACGTCATTATTCATGGTCTACTTAGCCTCTTTTAAACGATATTGAGCCTAATTTCCAGTCTAATCGGATTATTTTCTTACGTAGAGCAATTACCTATCTACCTTCACAACCAAGTGACTCTCCGGTCCACTGCTGGACAAGGGCCACTCCCAAGGCTTTAATTACATTACGGGGGTTTGTCATAATCCACACGCTTGGCAGGTGGGTTTAGGATCGCAGTAATTTGATATTCCACTGCTTCCCTGGTGAGAGTTCCCTTAATCTCCTCAGTCTGGTGATACGATATCTCTTAGTAAAATTGGCAGTCAAAGCTTCGGGCTACTAATTACCCGTAACTACTGTCAAAGATCCACGAATGATATCTGAGATTAACAGCTTAACGGGCTTCCCAAGGAAAGGATCTTGGTATGTAAATATGGTCACCCATCCACGAACTAACCCCGGCAAGGGTAACTTAAGCCGATCGATCGACTGTAAAAGGTGTACAAATGACAGCCACGTTCAGCAGTTTAACGTGCATAGGCACGTTTACTTCAATTAAGTTGTTAAAATATTGTTCGATTCTCCTTTTGTTCTGTAATTCATTTGTTTATATTTGGTGTTCACGTCATTGTATTGTACTATTTCAATATTATGCTGTTGATTGATACGCCTATTATGACCAATGATAATAATCCTGGGTTGTTTGTTTCATTAATATACGTTTTTTACTTATTATCTTCTTTCTTTGTCGACCTCCGTGGCGCAGCGGTCAACACGCCTGCCTGCGACGTGGAGGCCCCGGGTTTGATCCCCGGCCAGGTCATGATGGAAAACGATCTATTCCCGATTGGCCTGGGTCTTGGATGTTTATCTATATACATATGTATCTAATATAAATATTGAATCGTTGAGTTAGTATCCCATAACACAAGTCTCGAACTTACTTTGGGGCTAGCTCAATCTGTGTGATTTGTCCGTATATATTTATTTATTTATCTGTAATTGATTGAAAGAAAAATAATCGTTTAGATCAAATTAATATGATTCCGACTCTTTGCTTCTCTATGATTTGACGTGCGTAAATATTTAGATTTATTGCTTTACACACTAATAAAAACAACACGTTTTGTCTATTGACCCAAGTTTCCGCTTTACAATAAAAGGCATTTTTTGTACCAACCAGATTTAGTAATCCTCCAAGGTTGCGACCAATGTCAATCTAAGTATTTCCCGAATAAAATTCGAGCCAAATCATACTTTACTCGACGAAACTCGAGAGTATTATGACTAATATGCAAAGTCAGTGAGAAATCTTGTTAGACATACCCATTCAACATTATGTTGAAGAGAAATGGACACTTTCGCATTTCTCCAGATCGCGCATTCTTACGCAACGAAGATGTCATCTAATTACATTTGAAGATTTTTGGTCTTAGAGTAATATAGATGTGTATAGTCGACCTCGCAATTACTTTACCATTATGGACCACAATTCGAAGTACTAGGCGACATGGTTGGCTCACTGCCTGAGCTATCAGCTGCTGCGCTGCGTTTCGTGGGTTCGGTTCCCGCACGGAACTAACATCTGTATGACCTATATGTAGTTTGTTCTGGGTGTAACTGTTTGTGTATGTGAGTTTATATGTTTGTAAGCGCACCCACAATACAGGAGAAGTTTTTTTTAAATAAATAAAATAAATATGACTTTGTTAAAAACGAGCCTTCAATAATTCTGATTTTCTAAGTCACTGCGATCAATTTGGATGAAGCACTCCCAGAGCATAGCTCTTTTTGCTCTCTCGGCTTGCGCATTTTTTGTTCTAACTTAACGTAACTTAAAGGATTTCCATTTGGTTGAATTGTCCTAGTTTAGTTACTGAGACCAATGAGCAAAAGCCAGTGAATTAAAAAAGGGATTATTTGTTAAAAGTATAAAATATTATTATTATTACTATAACGTACATAATTTGAAGGTTAATATTTTTATGGTTTCAGAATGAGATTTACTAATTAATCTTTAATCAATATGTGTTTATCGAAAATGTTTATCTAAATTAAACGTATACTTTAAACTAGATTGACATATTTAATTTACATAATCATGATTGAATTTACTGGACACTTAATCACATCTAATTAGAGCTGTCATCTGGCTGCGAGATTTTAATTTAAAGTTCAACTTAAATTAAATGACGCATTTTATATTTAAATGTACTGATATTAAAATATAAAATGCATATTTTAATAAACAAATATATTATTAACCTTTAAATAATATTATGCCAAATTTGAATCAACAGTTGCATTTAGTTGCAACTCTTAAACTGAAGATACGATTCATTATTGGTAAAATTTGCGAATACATGACTATAGGTATTATTGGGTACTTAGTACTCACGTTACTTAGGTTAACTGGACTAAACTCATTAAAGCATGGATAGCACGAGGACCGACAAGTCCAGGCCCGGATCGACTGAACGTTGTTCCACGAATCCCTCAAAGAGCTGTCAGCACTTCGTGAGCTAGTCCACTAGGACGAATTCCTGCTTGTACAGCCGATTGTTCGAAAGTAATACAGTGGCCCCTAGCATAGGCTAATGAAGGAGCGCTGGTAGGTTACACAGTAGTAGTACAAATCTCCCGCTCCGTCCAAAGTGGAAAAATTCGTTTGATGATGTCTAAACTGAACAATGGATTGGCAGTACTTGTATGTAGACCTAGTGAAAAATCGGTTGTTTCACAGAAAAGGTACTTCTCTGTGAAACTCTTAAATAATTTTAAAATTATGTGCCATGCTTTTATAAAGCAGTTGTGACATTGTAAAATAGACGTTATATTTAGACTTTAATATACAATATGTAAAGAAAACCCTGTCCGATCCGTGAACGTATTGTTAAATATCGATAACTGATTCTACTAATGCCTACAAAGTTGGGCTAAATTAAAAAAAATCCCACTAAAAAAATAAATATTATTTCGCAAAAGGAGGTAACTTAATACATGTGCGGTAGGCAATAAATTCGCGGGCGAAAGGGGGCAACGGCACTCGGCACGCGGTCGCATCGCTCATAATAATACTCTCGAAAATGATGTTGTCACTTTTTTCAAATTTACCAAATTTACGGGAAGTTGGAATTAATTCGCGGAAGAAATAGACTAAAAATTCATTAGTATTGTTAGTATGATGATTATGTAAAATTTCATATTTTGTTCATGTGTTTACCTAAGCTTTATTATCCTTATGGGTCGGACGGGGTTTTCTTTATATATTGTATATAAATACTGCATATATGGACATAACCTATACACATTACATTTGTCACAGTGTTATTTTCCCAGCGCACCCATGCTATTAACTTTGAATTTTCCATAACGCTTACACGCTTTATTCTCCAATTCTCTCATGGAAATAGTAATACAGCCAGAGCTTCAATTAAGATGCTTCTTATGGAACACTTCCTATATTGTGCAATATCTGTTGCAAGTAATTAGTATCGAGTAACGTATGTATTCTGTTTATTGGAGGAAAGAAAGTGTCGTTTGGTAGGAAGGAAGCAGTTGAATGCCGTTCTGTTCTGATATATGTACATATTTGTGGTAGAAATAATTGGTGGTTTTGTGATTGGTTTTTATTGGTAGATTAGTGAGACGTTATGGGTTGAGAACTTGAGAGGGATGAATGGTGTAGCAATAGGTTCCAAGTCCTTGTTTACCACCTAAACCAAATCCATGTTTAGTTTATTTTCATCTTTCTGTTTCATTATGAAGGACAGAAAATAAATATTAGTTTCATCATCATCAGCCTTTTCATCGTCTCAATGCTGTGCATAGGTCTCCTCTCATACAGAGAAGGATTGAGTGTAATCACCACGCTTGCTCAATGCGGGTTGGCGATTTCAGACTTAAAGTCCAGATTTCCTCAATATGTTTTCCTTCACCTTGTAATCAGTCATTTAAATATATAAGTAAATATATACGGCCAAAATCACACAGATTGAGCTAGCCCCAAAGTAAGTTTGAGACTTGTGTTATGGGATACTAACTCAACGATACTATATTTATAATAGATCATCATCATCATTTCAGCCGAAAGACGTCCACTGCTGGACATACGCCTCCCCCAAGGTTCTCTACGACGACCGGTCTTGCGCCTCCCGCATCCAGCGGTTTCCCGCGACCTTCACCAGGTCGTCGGTCCACCTTGTCGGGGGCCTACCCACGCTACGTCTTCCGGTGTGTGGTCGCCACTCAAGAACCCGTCGGCCCCATCGGGCATCGGTCCTACGGGCAATGTGTCCAGCCCATTGCCACTTCAGTGTTGCAATTCTTCGGGCTATGTCGGATACTCTCGTTCTTCTGCGGATCTCCTCATTCCTGATTCGATCGCGCAGTGAAACCCCAAGCATAGCCCTCTCCATTGCCCTTTGAGCGACTTTGAGCCTTCTTATAAGGCCCATTGTTAGCGACCACGTCTCAATTCCATAAGTCATCACTGGCAACACACACTGGTCGAAGACTTTTGTCTTGAGACACTGCGGTATTTCGGACGAGAAGATTCTACGTAGCTTCCCGAAAGCAGCCCAGCCGAGTTGGATTCGACGATTGACCTCTTTCTCGAAGTTGGACCTTCCTAACTGGATAGTTTGTCCCAGGTACACGTAGCTGTCAACAACTTCGAGAACAGAGTCTCTAATCTTTATAGGAGTCGGTACAACATGGGCATTAGACATGACTTTCGTCTTGCCCATGTTCATTTTAAGACCGACTCGCTTGGAGGCCCTACTGAGGTCTTCGAGCATTGTACTCAGGTCCTCCGCGGTCTCAGCCATGACTACGATATCATCAGCAAACCGAAGGTGTGTCATGTACTCGCCATTGATGTTGATGCCCAGTCCTTTCCAGTCCAGAACCTTGAAGACATCCTCCAATGCAGCGGTGAACAGTTTCGGAGAGATAACATCTCCCTGTCTGACACCACGCTGCAGAGGTATTGGTTTCGAGGTCTGGTCCTGTATTCGGACTGACATGGTGGCGTTTTCGTACAAACCCTTCAGCGCTTCAATATACCGATAGTCTACTTGGCACCGCTGGAGAGACTGCAGTACAGCCCAGGTCTCGATCGAATCAAAGGCTTTTTCGTAGTCCACAAACGCCAAGCAAAGGGGTAGGTTATACTCCTCGGCCTTCTGTATAACCTGCCGCAGCGTATGTATGTGGTCTACTGTACTGTAGCCTTTTCGGAAACCGGCTTGTTCGGGCGGCTGGAAGTCGTCAAACCTGCAGGCGAGACGATTTGTGAGGACTCTTGAAAACAACTTATAGACATGACTCAGAAGTGAGATGGGTCTGTAGTTTTTCAAAAGGGTGTTGTCACCCTTTTTGAAAAAGAGTACCACCACACTTCTGTGCCATGCCTGTGGCGTTTTTCCCTTATCTATGACGGAATTAAATAACTTCTGAAGGGCCCTAAGGATCGGTTCACCACCCGCCTTCAGTAGCTCTGCCGTTATTCCGTCATCGCCTGGCGCCTTGTTGTTTTTAAGCTGTTTCAGAGCCAATCGAATCTCCTGCAGGCTGACGTCCGGGATATCTTCAGTGTAGTGTCGGGTTAATCTTGCTCTAGGGTCTTCAGCAAGATTTAATGCGGGTCTTGTCGTTGAAGTGTACAGCTGTCCATAGAAATTCTCGACTTCCTTCAAAAGCTCGGGCCCGGACGTTAAGATCTTGCCGTCGTCAGTCTTCAGCTTGCTTAGCCGGCTATGCCCAATAGTCAGATCTCTAGCGAAAACTTTAGAGCCTCTGTTTCGCTCTATAGCCTCCGTTATACGCTCGGTATTATACCGACGTAGGTCGCGCTTCAGAGACTTTGAGATCTGCTTATTGAGCTGCCGGTATCTGCAAGCATCACTTGACGAACGCAAAATCATCTCACGTCTGTCCTCCATGAGCTCGAGAGTGTAGTCCGAGAGCTTTTTAGTTCTATTTGTACGGCGGGTCCTGAAATACTTAGTCCCGACCGTACGGACAGCTTCTACAAACCCGTCATTATATTCGTCCACATCGCCACTTAGGCATTCGAAGCGATTTTGGAGCTCGAGCTGGAAACCCTCGGAGTTGTGGATCTGAATGGGTGCTGGCCGGAGCGTGGACTTCATCAGGCGAGATCTTTCGGACACTATGTTCAGATTCAATGTGCCTCTGACCATACGGTGATCGCTGCCGCATTTGAGCGAGTTGATCACTGAGACATCATTGAATATGTGCCTTTTTGTCGTCAAAATGAAGTCTATCTCATTCTTAGTGACCCCGTCGGGACTGATCCAAGTCCACTTTCGCTGTTCACGCTTTTTGAAGAAGGAGTTCATCATAAAGAGTCCCTCCTGCTCCATGAAGCCAGCTAACATGTGGCCTCGGTGGTTCCGACGCCCAAATCCAAAATTTCCCTGTCCGAGCTCTTCACCACTCCGTTTACCAAGTTTAGCGTTGAAGTCCCCCATGATAACGCTGTAGTGAGTTTTAGAGCTATGTATGGCTTTAGAGATGTCCTCATACATAGTCTCTACTTCATCGTCGGAGTGTGTCGAGGTCGGGGCGTATACCTGAATGACCTTCAGCGAATACCGTTTGGTTATTCTGAGTATCAGGAACGTCACCCTGGTCGACACACTCTCGATCTTCACTACATTGTCGACAAGGGACCTGTGGACGAGGAACCCGACACCACCTTGGGACTGATGGTCGCCCTCCCGGAAATAGAGCAAGTTACCGGATTTAAGGATTATCGAGTCCTCACCCTCTCTTCGGACTTCAGATAATCCCAGGACACCCCATCGCAACTTGCACAATTCTTCCTCCAGTTCAATAACCCTCTCGTCGGTCCGCAGTGTGCGCATGTTTAGTGTTGCCAGGTCGATCCGTCGTTGCTTGTGGTAGCCGGATCTCTTCCGGAGATTCTTCGCACCCCTTGCCCCGCCGTTACCTTGGCCGCTACCACAATGACCAGGAATAGCGGAGCTGCCGGGGACTAGGGGCCTTGGCTTAGTCGTGTGCAACATTTGGGGGGGGGGGGGGGGGGGGGGTTGCCATAATCCCCACGCTTGGCAGGCGGGTTGGGGATCGCAGGATTTCATATTCCACAGAAGAAGCGCTGTTGCCCGCTTCCCTGGTGAGAGTATAATAGATACATATATAGATAAACATCCAAGACCCAGGCCAGTCAGTAAAAGATCATTTTCCATCATGACCTGGCCGGGGATCTAACCCGGGCCCTTCACGTCGCAGGCAGGCGTATTGACCGCTGCGCCACGGAGGACGACTAAGTCATTCATTAAGATATACTTATAAATATAACTTTTAAAGGTACTTTGGGACTTGCCTGATCTGGAATCTGGAGGCTGGTGTTTTAACCACTAGGACGGTAGCTAACAGACATGTAAAATTTCACGTTTGTAATAAACATTTTTCTATAAGAGTTTTACTCCGATCTTGGTTACTAAATAGTATATTAATGTAATACCGATCAAGCATAATATGCAATATTTCGCTATTGAGGACGGCTGCGGTTAAACTCATAAATATCCTATCTGTTTCGATATCAAAGCTTTCAATCCTGCATAAGGAATTTCATCTTGTAAGTAACAATTTATTGATGAATGAATTATTATAAAAAGGTTTTTAGTTATTTTGTTATTATTACTAAAAAACCTATATTTTGTATAAATTATTAGTTCATCAATTCAAAACATTTTTCTGGTACGTACTGAACAAAATTCTTTTTTTAAATCAATCATTCTAAAGATTTTATTACGCACAAAACATACGGTAAAAATTTGTTGCTCTCAAAAATAATGCAACGTTATTTTATACGGAACACAAAATACGTATCTAGTTTTTTAAGTAAAGAATTTATGTAGAAATTTTCAAAGAGATTTGATTATGAGCTTGTTATCTTACTTGGTTGTCCCAACAATAATATGGCCAACGCACCGCTCCCCGCCCGCGTCTACAGAGGAGCGGCGCACTGGGACTGTCCAGCTATGCGCACGTGTCTAGTACTATGTATAATCTACCGTCAGCTGGGTTATGCGCTCGGTAACCCCACTGCAACAATTTCTATATGTATTTGGGAAAAAATATAACATACTGTAAAAATGAATGGAATCGATTCCGTTGCTTATTCTGAACGAACTATATTCAGGTTCTGTAAAAAGTAAAAATAACATAGTATAATTTATTCAATCCTATTGGTTCATCAATTCGCGGTGTATTTGCCCCTTGACAGGTTCATATATTTTATTTACTTTTAATGACTAATCATTTAAATTTAGGTAATAATAAGGCTATAACTGCCAATATTATTTATTGGTGCGTCCGTAAAGTTATAGATAACGGTTCTACATTGCAAAATGAATATTAACGAATCAGGTGTCGTTGACTTTTATAATAATGAAAAAAAAAAAATAATTGTGTGTTTGACTAAAAAATTTGATAGAAATTATTAGATAGTTTTAACTTCTTATGACAAGGCGTACTATAGGCTATCGACACTAACACATCAAGCTATCACAATCTGTTCAAATTTTCATCCTTAACAATGAAGCAATAAGGATTACAGTTTATTGGGTAAATTGGACACGTTCGGGTAACTTGATTTACTGGCGTCTGTATGATTGACTTTCAAAAACCTTAAACCGTGCTTAGAACCTTGTCATATTATACGACGCAAATAGCGATGACAAAAATGTGACGCGCCAACTGACGAATTTAAAGTGACAAAGTCCAAAGTGATCAACGTATTGATGGTACCTGAATTTTTACTCGAATATTTAAAGCTTAATATTTGTTCGTTTTTGAGTTTAATATTCGTTTCTATCTTGAAGAATAAAGAGTCAAGCAGGCATATGTTAGGTCTATCCAAATTGGAATAGACCGAACATATGCTTGTACAAGTTTGTATTATAAACATTTCCATCTTTGTATGTTTTCCACACACTGTCTCTTTGCCAAACTTGATGAACTTCAAAAAACGTGTGGTCAATCTGAAGGTCGTATTTATGATAACTTTAATAAGGAGATTACGTTTATTATACAAAATCGCCTTTTAATAACTAGTGAATTATAAGCTAAAACCAAAGAAATACAGCCAAAGAAATGTGACTTGCGCCAATAATACTAAACTATGAAGAAAGAGCTAACCCACACGCGAGCATACATACTCGTATGTGTGTGTGTGTCCGTGTGCTTGCGCCGGAGTCGTTGCGTTTTCACCTTGTTGCAAACTGGAAGTGTTTACGATGATAATAAGCGTGATTTTTCCAGGGAAATTATTGTTTAAACGTTTTCACTAACAAAATGAATATTGATTGTCTTGTGAGTAAAATATTTTTGTTGTTAGTTTTGTGCATTGTTGTTTAAATTCTTGTTAGTTGAACATTCGCCCCGATTTCTTTATTCACAAACTAAAATAAATTTAAATTCAGTGCATCCTTTTCTTTATATTTCATTAAGAAAAGGACAGAACATAATATGACAGTTTTGATGGTGGTAGGACATAACATCGGCCGCCGGCAGAAGTTACCAACACGAAGCCTTGCCGCCAAGCGATTTGTCGTGTTCCGGCATGATGTCTGGTGAAGCCGTACGCAGGACGGGTCTGAGCAGTTGTGTTGCGATGTGTGCCGGGTACGATTCGCCAAATGTTGTTGTGTTGAGAGTTTGATCGTGGAGGGTCTTCAGATCAATCTCCCTTTGGCGCAGCATCGTTGGTCGTGTTGTTGGGTTTAACATTGCATCACCTCGCTCAACTGCCGTCTTCCTTCGCTCAGTTTTTCTGCGTGAATAGGCTCTTAATAAACTAGCGCGCTTTACCATCAACGATCGCATCACTGCTTACCATCAGGCGGGATTGCGGTCAAGCACTTGTTTATAATTATTACAAAAAAAAAAAGTTTAGACCTGTCAAATTAGTCCGTACCTGACGTAAATTGATGTATTTTTGGTCGCCATGTTTATAATCACGTCTAAACTGTCTATGGAGTATCTTAAATTGACAGGATTAAACTAAAATGTTATCTTCTATCCTTTTCTTAGTGAAATGAAAGAAAAAGATACACTTAACTTAAAAAACTTAAAACTTAAAATCGGTTATTGTTTGCTTAGTAGGGTGTCAGTTGTTCAGATAGAAAACGAAGAAAAATTTAGGATGGACACAATGCTATCCGTATACCAAAATAAGTTCGAAAATTTCTAGTATATGTATTTTTTTTTTTCATAATTATAAACTAGTGCTTGATCGCAATCCCGCCTGATGGTAAGCAGTGATACAATCGTTAATGGTAAAGCGCGCTAGTTTAATAAGCCCATTCACTCAAAAAACTGAGTGAATAGGAAGGAACACGGCAGTTGATACAATGTTTTACCCAGAGGGAGAATGATCTGGAGACCAAACTCCCGACACAACAACATTTGGCGCATCGTACCCGGCACACATCGCAACACAACTGCTCAGACCCGTCCTCCTTACGGCTTCACCAGACATCATGCCGGAACACGACGAATCGCTTTGCGGCAAGACTTTGTCTGGTGGGTGGTAACTTCTGCCGGCAGGCGATGTTATGGCCTACCACTGAGTAGTATTTTAGTATCTCTAATGTGACACAAGACAATCCGACTTTTCTTTGTCAAAATATATTTATATTTGCTACTGCACAAATCCTTTGCTATCCTATGTCTGTCAAAAATTAAACAACGTGATCAAATTGTGAACAATACAAATGAATTAAAACTATTTGCGTCTTTAACAACTAATCCAAGGTTAAATATTTGCGTATTTTGACACACCGTACGCTAATCATTTAATTTATAATAATTTATTTGAATATTTTGGCGATACCACAGAACAGATAAACGACATATTACTTATCTACTCCGTGGCCGATGCCGTGGTGTCACTTTTATTGCAATTATTCAAATATTTATGTTGATTTTTTGTATGAAATGGTAAACATCCTAGATATGTCCAAAGCAGCAGATTTATTTCATTAGTCTTTGTAAAATTTCGTAATTTTGGCCTCGTTTCAAGATCACAGCGTAGCTTCTGTAAATGCATATTCATTGAATCTCCAGGAACTTTCTAGATAATCGAAGATGGTTCATTCACAGATCGAGATTTTAAGATATCGAAGGTAAATTATTTACTTGGAGCAAGAGTAGAACAGTATAATAACAGAAGGTAAATTCTCGTAAATGCAAACCTTCAAAATTTAATCACAATTTCTTCTCACAAACTGGTCGAAATTGTAGGAAAATTAGAGATACAATGAAAATAGCGATGACATTTACACAGAGATCAGTCTATGAACTTTTTTTTAATATTACGCCCTTCATATGTTTTCGGTCAGTAGACCTTCTAAGCCAAAACTTTAAAAGTGATCGAACAACGTTTTTTATGCATCGCTTACCTAATAATATATTGCCACATCTGCAAAAAATGTAAAACTGAGTTTATTACATATCATAATATTTATTAGTGTCTATACTAGTACCTCGAACCTGTTAAACACTGCGTTTGGTTAGCATTGACATGAAAGAAACATAAAATTAACTCATAAATTAATTTCAAATATTTATAAGATGTTTGGATTCTTGTGTCTGTAAAATATGAAAAACGTAGATGTGCCGATAGCCTCTCAAGTATGCGGGTTCGATTCCAGGACAGGCAAGTACGTAAGTTTCTCAATATATCTTGCACAGTAACGAGTGACTTAAAGGTGAAGGAAAACTCTTGAGGAAATCTGGACTTTAAAATCGCCAACCCGCATTTAGTAAGCTTGGTGATTACGCTCAATCCTTCTCTGTATGAGAGGAGACCTGTGCCCAGCAGTGGGACGGTAAAAATGTTGATAGATGATGAAGATGTGTCGATATATTACTAGGTGAGCACAGCGGTCAACACGCCTGCCTGCGACGTGGAGGCCCCGGGTTCGATCCCCGGCCAGGTCATGATGGAAAACGATCTTTTCCTGATTGGCCTGGGTCTTGGATGTTTATCTATATATGTATCTATTATAAATATAGTATCGTTGAGTTAGTATCCCATAACACAAGTCTCGAACATACTTTGGGGCTAGCTCAATCAGTGTGATAAAAAAAAAAAGACCACTCATGGCTTTGTTCTCGTGTCAACTTTTAGCAATTTTAACAATCTGAAATAATCTTAATTAGTATTACAATAAAGTTGATATTCGATCAACTGGAAATAACATCAACTGGAAACAAACTTGAATATACCTTATTAACAGGAATCCACACCAATCAATAATGTTTACTTACTTTACTTTTTGCTACTTTAATTCAACTTAATTCAATTCAACATCTAACAGTTACCTTTACAGACTGTATACAGTATGTTAAGAAAACCCTGTCCGACCCATAAGGATAATAAAGGTTTACCTAACCTTTATTATCCTTGACATGACCAAATATAATATAAAATTTTACGTAATCATCATAGTACCAATACAAATGAATTTTGAAATAATCTTTTTTTCCCGCGAATTAATTCCAACTTCCCCGAAATTTGGTATTTTTTTAAAAAGTGACAACGAATAGCGATGCGACCACGTGCCGCGTGCCCTGCCGCCCGCCGCCCGCGGAAGGGTGCTTACGCACATTTATTAAGTTACCTCTTTTTGCGAAATAATATTTATTTTTTTAGGGGGATTTTTTTTAAGTTTAGCCCGGTTTTGTATCCATTAGTAGAATCAGTTATCGATACCTAACAACACCTTCACGGGTCGGACAGGGTTTTCTTAACATACTGTATAAAGTTAATGTCATATTAAACCATACAAGATTAACCCGTCTCTTCATTGCCAGGGGAACATAATTATGGGCATTTTAATGCACATATTACGAAACATCATCTTAAGGCGATGTCACTTATCACACCTGTCTCCGGGTATACCTCCAGTGTTAGCAGGAACTTTCAGAACTACTTTCATTAGATCTACTTGAATATAGTCTGTAAGAGCGGTTCCCTAGCTTCCTGAATTAGGTGACTTTTTGTATTTGCAGTACACATTTATATATTAGCTGTCAATTTTAGTGTTGAAAGTTTCAAGTGTGAAATTGACGTAAATTATTATGCAATAAAAATGTTGCTTGTTGTGTGGAAAATATTTAAGTTGGTATACAGGTTATTAAAATGACTGCTGGCTTCTGAGATTTAGTGGCGCCTGCCAAGAAAATGAGTATTTATCTATAATTATATTTCCAAACAAAAACTTTTTATTGTATCTATGTCTATTGTATTTTCTATGTGAAACAAAAATCCAACTTTAACTTTATTCATATAAAGCTTAGGAAAATATTTCGTTGTTAAATTTGCTAAATAGCCATCATAAACATCAACCATTAAATGTCAAAACGTAGAATTAGTTTTAAATGGACGAATAATGATTGCGTCAATGTCAAAGTTTTCATTATTCCGTTGCTAAATGCGTATTTTTATTACAAAATTATTTTAATATTAAAAAAAAACCTTATGTCTATGACGAGTCTTCGAGTCTCAATATTTTTTTGTTTTACAACATTATGAGAATAAGAGTTTTCTAGATTTTGGCGGGAAAGTCAAGCTGAGTGTCACGCTCATTTTTCATCGGACTTTTAATAGTAGTTTATGAAACTGTTACATACATAATGAGGGTTATTATGCACGAGTGTGAGTTTAAAAAACGAGCGAAGCGAGTTTTTTAATAGTATCACACGAGTGTGTAATACCTTATTATGTACAGTTTCATACACTACTTTATCTAATCTCATACATTTTAAGAAACAATAATAATTAATTATATGTCCAGAGAAACACAATAACGACTCGCAATGCAAAGAAACGTATTTGGCGCCAAAATTCTGCACCCTGCATCAAAGCGCACGCGCCAAAGCGCGCGCAGCCTCAGATAAAAAAATGAAATAATGCTATCTATGGTTTGTAATCTGTACGGTAATGAAAAAAAAAATTATTATAACATTATTTTGTTAGAGAAGTAATGTTATAATTTAATTTTTTAATTTCCTTTCGATATAATATGGGTAAAGTACGTCAATATAAACTCCTTTTTAGTTTTATATTTTTGACTCCTTTTGATTTTTAATTTTTTGATCTGAGAGTAGATAAAATTATTTATAGTGTTGTTTACTAAATAAAAGTGCGTGATTTATGTAGTAAAAAGTGCATTCAGTAAATAATTCATAAAGAACGACTTTGTCTCAAACCTCCATCGTAAGACGGATCACGCCGTCTTTTTCGACATGAACAATTCATTACGTGACATTAGCTAAATGCACAAACCGTGCGAAGCCATAAAAGAAATAAAGAAATAAAGAAGAGTTTTCTAAAATGACGTTTACTAAATTTAGACATCAGGTCCCACCTGTCAAAACTGACAAAGCACCGATTTTTTTGCTGTCACGCTCAAGAATTGAACTAACATATTATGTACAAATAATTTCTCTAATGTGGCAATTCCAGAGATAAACACGTCCAATAAAACAAACGTTTCAGTATATTATTATAAGTATAGATTGATTATTCATTGTTGAAATGAAAAAAGACCAGTAGGCCTAGTATGAGTTTTCAATACGAAACTCGATTGTAAATATCGAGCGCGTTTGGCGCTCTCATTAGCTGAGAGTTCTTACGACCTTGAAGCGGGCCAATCGCTGAGTCAAACGCGCTCGATATCGACGAATGAGTTTCGTAATGAAAACTCATACTAGGCCTACATCAGGGTAATTATGCAACACACTATCAGTAGCAATGGGTTTCATTTTGTCAGTTCAACAACATTCATTGCGTTATTTACGTTGTTGAGCAGGCACAATTTCCGAACATATAGAGCAATGGTTTAGCAATTGGCTTCAGAATGATTCCAATTGATAGTAATGAAGTGATACGCAATTAGGGTGCTGGTTTTTCATTAATCGATATAAAAATCTTCATTGGTCGAGTAACATCGAAAAGAAAATGGATAAATATTGTCTCAGAGTGTTCTTTTATATACGATTGTCATTTGTTACAAAAGTGGAATTCAAATGGACCGATTTAAATAGTGTCGTCAGCCTTACTCTGAGGAAGATCACCTCGAAACGTGAAGGCTGTCGCCGAAATAACTGCGTTTTATCTGTTTCGTAGGACTATGTAAATAAGAGAATTGGAAATGATATTAAATGTAGGTACTGTTAGAAGAGGACCGGTTTGGTGATCGACCGATATGGCTATTAGTCAATCTATTAGTAAAAAATATTGTATTGCTTTCTTTTTACGCAATTTTATTTATAACTCTTATGTTTTTGGTAATAAGGTTGATTATCCAATGATTACATTAGTTAGAAAAATGCCTCAGGAACTTTCTTCGGTGTTTGTTAATATCGAGTGAGACCTGAGTGACGTCATGTTTAGGCTTGGTTTGAACTATGATTTAGCTAATGTTAAACGAAACTTTTTGATATAGGTTTGTGTACACCACACCTTATAATTTATCACACTGATGCGTTATAATATTTGCGTTGTATTTCGGCTTTATAAAGCGATGATGCAATTGTTAACAAAGCTTATTTATTTTTGGTATATTAAATGTAGTTGTAATCACCTCTAAAAATAAACAAAGAATTTATATTTTTTTGTTAATCACAACTTTGATAGTTGTTAAATTATGTATGACACAATAAATGATATTTTTTATTATGAAAGAGATAATCTGGATTCGTGGTTTATTCATTAAAAAACGTAAATAAATAAGAATTTATGCAAAAATTGCCTATAGACTAATGTTCAGTTTAGATTTCAACATTTTACAAAAATTTTCTAAAGTGATGTGTCACTCTGATATGAACTATATTTTTATTAAAATAAAGTTGAAATTTATTTAACTTTAATTGTTGAAGGTTTTAAACTAAACGACAATGTCTCTATAGATATAGTGAAAAGTAATTTTTAGATATATATTGCGGGCTGTTTAAAAAGAAACTGTGGTCCTGGCTTACAGGCAAGTGAAGGAACACGGGTGGGCTTTAGTCAGTAAAAGTCTGACATGCCCTTCCGCTCCGCCCAGAACGGGAGAGGTCATTTGATGATTTTCCATAAAAAAACTTCTTTGAAATTTCTTGTTCCTGTTTCGTCAATTCGCATAACCTGCCCACATGGTATACAGTACGCCATAAATCTCTCTATATGTAAATCCGCAAGAAAAACAAACAACACTTTCCCCCTTCTTAAAAAACGAAATCTAACTTTAGTTCCAGACCTAACGTTTGAGTCAGTATTTGTATTTCGAATTTGATTGAGGTTAAGTCAGAGTTCTTAATTCAAAAGTGACAACTTATTACCGAACAAAGCCATCATTTTTATATAAAGAAATGTATTTCTATAATTGTTAGGTGTATAATTCAAAAATCATTGTTTTAATCTGATCTAAATAAAATCTATGTTTTGTAATAAGGGGGTGTAGCTTTACATTACAACTAGCTGCGCCGCGCGGTTACACCCGCATATGTTTTTTTATATGCTCCGCTCCTATTGGTCGGAGCGTAATGTTAAATAGCCTAAAGCCTTCCTGGATTAATGGGCTATCCAACGCAAAAAGAAGCTTTCAAATCGGAAAAGTAGTTCCTGAGATTAGCGACTTCAAACAAACTCTTCAGCTTTATAGGTATATTAGTATAGAGATAAATAGTTTGGCAAACGTAAGGCAAACTAATTCGGACGACGACGCAGGCAGAACTAGTTACATATATGTATTAATGTAAAAAAAAATAGAAGGGATGACACAACGTGCGCTGTTATCGCTAGAAGCTTCATTGAAACAACTATTTGGCAGCTGTTCTGGACTAAATCTCAAATATTATTTCGTGATATTTAGTCTATTACAAATCAGCACCTGAAAACTAACAATAGGTTTTGATTTCGAAGTTTTTTACGAGTTCATCATTCTCCTTTGTATGATAATATAATCTGGGAATGTAAAAATGTAATGAAACTGGTACTTATCTCGTTCAAATTAAAAACATCGGTATAATTATCAGCTTTTACAACAGTCAATTGAGAATTTCTTCGACGTGATCATTTGGCAACGCCCAACGGTCTTTATACCTCGTTAGTAGAAAGACGCTTTTCTCTCTCATGATGAGATGCTATGATCTGTTCCGAAAGTAACTGATGAAAGTGTAAACATTATAATCTGCCTAACCTTTTTACAACTATTTAGTGGTCAGCTTCCAGTCTAACCGTATCAAGCTGAATACCAGTATGATACATGAAGCTATATTTTTTAAAGTTGCTCCACACTAGTAATTTATCTTGTATCGTGGGTGCGTTTGCAAACAGTCACATACACAAATAGCCAGATCCGGAACAACTAAATGTAGGCCATACAAATATTTGTTCCGTGCGGGAATCGAACCCGCTATACGCAGCGTGGCAATCCATCGCTCAGGCACTGCACCAATAGTGTCGTCTTAACCTTCAAATCTCAGTTACTAGGTAATATGATAGATCTTGATAAGACTGGTTTTCTGACTTTCGGGTTTCTGGCGTCCCTTTACGACTGTCAGAGATTCACAGATGACAGATGGTGCCATCGGCTAAGCGTGCTTTCTTGATATAAAAAGATGGTTACCAGAAGCGCAGCGTGTCTTAGTGGGGCCCCATATAAAAAAATTTATACGGGCCCCCGCTTAGGATGAGTAAAGAATTCCCACAAAAAAAAAAAAATGCATAAAATTAATAGAAATATTTATTCATCATAATTATCTGTCTGTCACTTTTTTCAAAATTTGAGAACTTCGCTTCCCCCGGAACCGTTCCGAAAATCAGAGCTCTCATTGGATATCGCTAGTCGCCCGCGTTGCTCATCGCGCGCAGTGTGCAGAGGCCATTACGCGGGAAAAAGAGAAATTGCTTTTTTGACTTTTGTCATTTGTGAAATAAAAAAAAAGTTGGGAAGTTTTTATTAATTTTTGCTTACGCGAGTTGGGGGCCCCGTGTAATTGATACGGCAGATACGGCGGTAGCTACGCCCCTGCTGGTTACTCATCCATATTCAAATATCCATTAAAAATGTCTTATTCAATAATCATTGAATGATCTTTGGACAAGATGTTATAACCACAAAGAGTTGATTATGCTAATAATAATTTTAGTTTTAATATTTGAGACTAATCATCCCAAATGTCTTATCTCATTTATATCTATCGAGAGAATTATTTAAATAAAAACAAAAAACTTAGTAAATAGACATAGAAAATCAAGAATATATTGCAAAATTGTGCTACTTATTGTATGAGATCATCAATTAGACGAGTCTTGCGTCTGCGCAATGCCGTTAACTGGCTTTGTTTCACACTCTCACAGGTTGCGAATCTCTGCAATTAGTTTTCTTCTCACAGAACGTTTGTAACCCCTGCGGTGACTATGGTTAGGTTTTGATGTTACAATAAGTAACAGGGAAGGACTTGGGAGGAGGGATGATGCTAAAGTAAAAACCAATATATTAACTAATTATTAGTCTGGTTTTAAGCATTGGTGTCAAGACGTCCTATTAAACTGCAAAGAGGTATATTTCTGCAAGAATCGTTCTTGCAAATCCAATGGCTTCGACATTCAGATTGATAATATTATACTATTTAGCTCTCACTGTAAACCAAAGTTACACTATGAGAAAATGCTAGCTTGAAGATGACTGTTGCAATTTCGCAAAACAATACCACCGAACAAAATTACAGAAACAAAGCGCGATCAACATTCACATTTGAGCACCCTTGACCAAATCTTCTACCCATTCACTCAATCCGGCCCTGAAGCCAGGTGTAACCAACCGTTTTCCCATAAGAAATGTGGTTGCGGCTCGCAGATTGTACGTTATTTGCGTATGGATTATGTGGAATTAGTAGTGAGGTAACACAAACCTCTTTGCTGTTGTAAAGTCTGTTTGGTGTAGTAGTTTGATCGGCTAATTTTGTTGGAACATAAATGGTTTAAAGCTGGGATTTATTGAACTTTAGGATTTCATTTGTAGTTATTTTGTGAATTGTTTTTTTGTTACTATCATTACTAAATCTGTCTTTGTCATAGACTGCTACATAGAAAGAAATTGAGGAATAAGTATCGATATAAGAATCTTATAACTCGAGAATTCCTTTGTAGACTATGTCATTATGATAATCCTTAACACAAAGCCATGCCACTTATCCATTAAGATCACTCAGTAAACATATTGCTTACCTTATTTTAATGTCAAGATTACACTTCATACACACTTATAGCACCCATTGCATATAACTAGGAGGTCACAGAAACCACCATACGCATAAGTATTTCTCAGTATTTTCATATATTTGTTCTATTTATTTTGACTTATAAAGAATAATAGTTAATTGTTTTGTTAATTTTTCGTACCAAATATGTTTGAGATATTCCATTTGGAGCATCGATTTCAATGTCATTTGACTTAAGCATTTAACAAATAGCTAGTGCTATTTGGTCGTTCAGACAGGTTCGATAAGTATGGTTCGTGGAGCATTCTAGAAAATAAATATACTGGATAACTTCTGCACTCTTAAATCGAGCCACTATGTACTGTCATAGCTGTGGATTCAAATTAGGCAATGATTTTGATAGGTTATGAAATAATGATGACATCAAAATGGTGGTCAATATTTCGGCTACACCACTGCATAAATTCGTTTTCTTTGATTCACCTATTTAGAAATATTTTTGTTTTTTATACGAGGCGTTTAGATGGAAATGCACGTAGTTCTAGAAGTGTATTTTCATTCACGCACGGTTCTTACTTTCAAGGTGTTTTAGTTAACTTTGCCCATGATTTTTTGATAAAACAAAAGATTGAATGTTTAATTTTAAAAGGCCTTATGTGACTTACTTCACATTCTAATAACGACCTTTTGTTTTTGTTGCAGGTAAATACTTTACTGATCGCGTAGCCATGAGAGAAAATGTTATTCGAACGTTAAGGTATGAATGGTAGGAAAAATTTGTGCACTTTCGTATTGTCACCTTAATTAAGTAATAAGTGTTATTTTACCTCGAGTTTTATTTCCCAGGGGAGAAAGTTTATCGTAATTTTAGTGAGAATTTTATTGTCTTTGATTATTTGAAGGTTATTGAACTCTCGAATAAACTTTAATGCCTTACATATCTGTCTATTACCCCTCCCGCACCGCACTGCCCCAACGTCTCAGTTATGCGGTTGGCCTATACTTGATGAAACCTTAATCCAAACCTACATTATAGTAACACATACACATCTTAGCAGCATAAAATCTTATATTGTTGCTAGTGTCAATAATATTATGTTTTTATTTCTGGTTTTGATTTACGCCGCAAGAAAAGCCTTTAAGTGATATTTAAAGCTGGTTATATAAGCGCCCTTTAAAGGACCATGTGGCAACTGACTGTAGGTTTAGTTGAGGCTAAAGTTCACAACACTTGCCTATTAAAATATAAAAATGAATACATTCTTTTGTGATCCCTTAGGAACATGTGTATCGTTTAGCTGACAGCAGTCGCTTCGATCTAACTGCTTCATCGCGGCCACTACCTCATTGCTTCTTCATTTATTAATTCACTCGATGTAACGCATCTGGACACATGATTAAAGAGAAGAGGAGAAATTTATTTCTTTAGTCAACCGAACCAATAATATTATTAGCGTTCCGAAAATTTATAAACGAAATAAGGAAATGCCATTTAGTTCTATGCATATTCTCGATGACGTATGAAGATGGAATGAAGCAAAAATGATCTTTAACTCGTTTGAAGACTCTGACATTGGTTTTGTAAGCGTAGAGCGCAAGAAGGATTCTTACTGCCAATCATATCGCTTAATCACCACAGTAAATATCAAACAGAAATTTTAAATACCACGTTTCATTTGAGCAAGTATGAAGATTATGAATGAATGGCGAACGATTAAAGAGGAATATGTTCAGCAGTGAACGGCTGTACGATTATGGTGATGTTGTAATCTTGTGGAGCGAAAAAGTACTTAAACATAATGGCTGAGTCTGTACCTGTGAGTCTGCTCCTGTATATGACAAATTCGAGATTACGAAGGTGTCAGGAGTTCTATTTGTGTATCAGAGTCTTAGGATTGGGTTTCCGTAAGCACTCCGGTTATTGTACTAGTATTTCCTACGTTATTCACACGAGTGTGGTGGTACAATGCCTTACAAACCCAGTGTTTTGAAAGCAACTCACGCGCATTTTCCCATCTTAAAGGTTAATAGTTCTTTAAGATTATCATTTAATAACTAACACCTGTACATTAGTGTTGTAATTAAGAAGATGTAGTAGTGGTTATTTATTAATATTATAATAAATTGATCTTTTCTAAGTGAGGTTGCGTGATTTGGAAGAAAACTGTCGGGCTAATGTAGTCCAATTAGGTGACGGTGGCGATATAGGTAGGGCTGATCAAATGTCGCTGCTCTGTGTTCAACATACTATTACGAATGCACCTTATGTCAATGGCATAAGGTTCAATATCGCGTGACATGCAGTACGTAACTTTTAAGCCCTATAACTCGAGACCTAGACATTGTATAGGTGCAATATAAAAACGCATTGCTAGACCTAAGGTGGCCTATGGAATGGTACAGGTTTTATCAACCTTTAGGCGTTTTAGTACCCCTAGCCCATAACAATGCTTTTTTCGACATACAGCATGTTGTAATCCCTGAAGAGTTTTAAAAAAAGTGGTAATGGTCCAAAAACACGATGTACACGATATTATGGTAAATAATTGTTATTGGTCACATTATTGAATTAGGAAATTCCTCTTTTTTTAATTTATTTATTTCAGGCTTGACGCCTGAAATAAACATACAATACTTTATTAACATAACAACTTAAAAAACTACAGTAATGATAGTTATGATGAGTTAATAAATAAATAAAGTCAGTTATGTCCAGATCCAATGTAACAGAAGATGAGTTTTTTGGCTCGCTTTTTCTGTACTCATTAGCAACAGTAATACTTAAATTGATATCTTAGGTAAGCAAAACGTCCTGAACGTAATTTAAAATTGTGAAATCTAGGAAGTTTGAATGGAATGCATTGTTGTCTGTTTTTTGGGCACTTTTCCTGTTGACAACAATGCTGATATGATTCTGTCCCCGCTCCTTTTTTATACATTTGCACACGTTATTAGATAGTTGGTCTAACTGAAATGCTTTGACATCGCCTTTAGGTTGTGCAGGTCAGACGGCAGCCGCTTCTAACTAACTTTAGCCAAATCAGCAGTTAGTCTGGTAAAGCGGACCCCAGACTCCAAAGCTGGAAAGCTTTGGATGCGACTGGGATTAACGCTGAGATGATGATGACATGTTATTAGATAGTATTATTTTAAGACTGTTTGTCTTTTGATGTACGCTGTATAAAAATGGGGCGAAGCTCTTCGTCCGGATTGTAGCGGTGTCAACCACGTAAGGGTTGATACTCGCCGGACGACGGGTAGTCCGATGATGGAACGGTGATTGCGAAATTAAGTTATGTAATTCCCTGCGCACACTCTAGAAAATACATTCTAGAGAATACTGAATTATGCTGAAAGTTGCCTTTTTCAGTAATAGTAGTTTAAAATACTTCTCTTTCTTTATTTAAAGTGCGAATGTATGTTAAAATGTATTCGCATTTCTCCGTATATAATCAACTTTCGTTCTCAGTTAGCATGTTAATTTTTAAGGTCAATGCTCATGACCGTCAGAGTTATACAGAATCTTTATATAATATTGGTTTGAATCGAACATTATTATCAAAAGCTATGGTTTGGTTATTTTGAAGAAGATAAACATTTATATTGAAATCATTGCTCTTAATTCGTTTTAGATTCCAAAAAATCGAGTTTGTGCGTGAAATAGTGAGGTTATTGTGTACCATACTAATATTGGTATTTCATTTTGAAGCATTTTGCTAATCCATTGCTCCTTATGTTCAAAAATATGTCTGTTCAACAACGCAAATTACGCAATGAATGTTGTGAAACTGTCTAAATATACCCTTTAAAGATTCTAAATGCCCAAAGTGCCTTCTTTTAAGGACTTGGAGTTAATTTTATATCACATCTTCAGCTCATAAAATGGATCTATCTCATAGGCAATCTTATTCTCAATGTAATATGAAATTTAACAGTATAAATTAAATTGTTGTAAAGTATCCGGAGATACAATCTAACGTTATTATAACGTTATCCGTTTGTAGTTAAGATATGCAAATTATCAGGTTTAACATTTAGCCAGTATTTCAAAGGAAGTGTTAACTGTAGGGCCAGTAACCTTTCTCTGATCACAACATTATATGAACTGTGAATGATGAATTGATTATTAATTGTTGTTGATTATTATTTTTGCTGTTTAAGAATGTTACTGTTCGAAAATCGGGAATATAATAGCTATTACTTTAGTTTTGTTATTATTTATTAGTATTTTTTTGCTGTTTGAGACTGTAATTTATATAGGGTACAGTCGCCTGCACATTAAGTTCCTACAATCTGTCAGATTTCTTTAATAGCTTTTCAACTTTATCGCTATAGTATGCCAGCTTATCAAGTTACTCCAATCTGTCAGATTTCTTTAATAGCTGTTCAACTTTATCACCAAGTTATTAAGGTTCAAGGTTGATCAACTTTTCGCTGCTTTCTACTGTTACCTCGCAAAGGATTCTAACACGAATCTGGATTACGTTTGGTTATGAGAGAGTTGGGGGATTCCTTTTGGTTACATACTAAGTCCTACTTCGACTAATGAAGTTTAATTACACATGCATGAAAAAGAAAAATAATGAAAGGAAATCCAACACAGTGAGTTGTCCAGCACGGTAATTGCGTAACATACTACTACTAGCAATGGATTTAATTTTGACATTCATTGCGTTATTTATGTTCTTGAACAAAAAAATTCCGAACATATGAAGTAATATTCTTCAAAATTATCGAAATTGTAGTTCGAGAGACGATTTTTCATTGAATGGTTAGAGGTCTTCAATAATAGACAATCTGTTGTATCTATTTATGCCTTCGTCCTATAGTATGTCAATTACAGACAGCATTAAGATGCATATTGCTAAGAGCTACCCAAGTTAATGATATAGTAATACTCAATGGAGCTTGGATACTTTGAATGCGTGAGTAGGTGTTCCCGTTCTAAGCAGTTAGATCGTTTGTAATCATAAGTCATTTCGCAACAGATCATTGCTACTTGTGTTAACGCTGTGTTGTAGGCACATACTTTACTGGTTATGTGCTTAGCTTTGTAGGTAAGGTAATTTGGTAATGAGTTTCAAGTGACATCGATTTATAATTAGCTAGGATAAACATGTTCAAGGTATGTGACTTATTATGCAATAGGTCTATTATCATCTAACAAGAGCCAATAAAATCTACCTATATTTTATAAACTTTATGCCCATATTTCTTGAATAATCTAGTATATAAACAGTACACTGTAGACTACCTACATTACTTGTCTTTCCTTCCCCTTGGTATTCTATTCAAAGATTGTCTGTAAAAGATCGCTGGCGACAAGTCCGCTGATTGTGTCACCCATTGTTAAACTTCATGTTTATATTCTGTAATTTATAAGGACCACATAATAAAGACTATTCTATTTAATTTTAGGTTATAAAATAATGCAAATGCAGGCCTAAGGCTAAAAAAAAACCTAAAATGTGACTGTGTATGTAAGTAGTTATTAAAGGTTTATTTATGTAAGCATTTATTTATTGCGTAGAACTGCGTGTAAATTTATTTGGACACGATTGAATGATTGAATGAATTTCAAATATTATAATTGCTTGAAATAAGATAAGTAATTTGTTTACTAAATGCGGATTTTATTGAAGAAGACCTTGGAGCAAAACATACAACTAGCAAAGATATTATGAGTATCTCAAACTCATATCGGCCTCATATTTCGTAACTAGCCTACAAGAACTGACTAATAGCCATTCATTATCGCAAATTGAGCTCCAATACATGATCACATACTAGATAAAGCTGGGCGTAGACCTCAGTCAAGTTTTGTCCTAAATATACCAAAGCTATTCCAGACTGACGTTTGCGGTCCTCTCTTACATACCTAAAAAGTACGCTCCGTAGCCTCCAAAGGAGGTACCCTAATTATGTATTCGTTTTTCTTGTACAGGAAATCTCACATCATAGGTAACAGTATTCTAATTGCGCAAACAAATCTCAGTCTGAATTATTTTGAAGAACATTGCAAACCCATTGATTAATATGTTTGAAAAATTTGCCTGCTCAACAACGATGACCGTTGTTAAAAAGTCAAAATGAAAGCTATTTCTACTGTAAGTGAGTATGACTCTACGGATCTTATTTGCCTAAAGACATATCAATGACATGCCTTAACTCAAAGAAAATTACAGATTATATCATCAAAGCCTATCTTGTTGTTTCATTTCTTTTTCATACTGTCCGATGCCTGTTCTGCAAATAAAAAAAAAAATGCCAAAAGAGTATTTACTATAGTGCATGCACTGACTTATGAGTAATGCTTAGTTTTGATAGGATTAGATCCTATCAAAACAGAACATAACTCGATTAATATACTTGAGAAATTCAATTAAGTTTTAGTGCGTTTCTGTCTATTATAATCACATAGTTATTTTCAAATTATTGAGAAATTTGCTCGTATTGAATTTCAATATTATTTCGCATTAGTAGGTTAATCAGTTAAAGTAAGCAAGTATTGAGCTTTAATTGAATTGTGATAGGTACTGTTATTTAGTTTATTTAATTTTCCATGAAATTAATATCAGTTTAGAACTATAATTAATCTTTAAATCAAGTTTATTATTTATTAGCTTCGTTACGCGGTTTCAGCAACAAAAGTCTCAATCCCGTGGGAATATCGCGGGATATAAAGTATCATATGTCTTAATAATGTAGGTCACAGTCGACCCATGTGTAAAGTTTTATACACAAACATACTTACTAAAAATCTCTCTCCAATAAATTTAAAATTAATTTAAAAAAAAAACATTTTGATAGAAAATCTCTATCAATTTATATTTGTTTATATAAACGAAAGTAAGGATTACTCTGCATCGATTAACAACAAAAAGCAAATCGATTTATCATCGATTGATATAAACAAAAACAAAAGAAAGTGAATCCATTAAAAGACAATTAAAACATAATACATGTGTTATAAACATAGGTCGGAATAGGTAGATTGAATTGGGGTTATTGATACCATACCCTTCATTAGAGGCTAAAAATAAAATATTGAAATGTATTAATGCTTCGATCGGAATTTGACTGTTTTTATTTTTCAACAAGTAAATAATAAATAGTTTAGTTTTGTTACCTTCCTTTAAATGAATTGAGTAGTAATAATGTCACTACCAACATTAACAATATTTACTTGGATCCGGAATTACATTTCGGGAAAATGATTATCCACGTTATTCTTTCTGTGAATATTTATGATACAAGTACCAAAAATCACTCTACCTACCGACCTATGGTTATAAACATTACTCACTGCCACACAATGTTTTAAACTCAACTCTCTAGTCAAGGAAAAAAGTTAGTGTATTACTAAATACAGTTCAATTAGAATGCAGTTCACTAGTGGTTACGAAACCATTCCGATTCATATGAGCCACCCGTCTTTTATTCTGTGTTCACGAGTTAGTTTTCAATCATGTAAACAAATAAGCATTTTGTTAAAAATAACCTCTAAAACTGAGTCGTAAAGTTCAGTTTTGACTACGAGTTCAAACAAACTATGGCTTCTTTAATTGCATTTTTTTTAAAATTTAAATGAACTTTGTTTAAACTTAATATTCATTTGACTGTAAATAAAAGTAATTGGAAACGAAGATTTGCATAGGCTCTACCTACTGACAAACATACTCATTCAAGGATGCGTACACCCATAGTTCAATATATCGCCTAACATTGGTTGTTGCAAAATTGTTGAGAAGCACTTTAGTACGTACTTTGTGAATGAGAATTGATGTTCAATGACCTATTAACATTCATTTAATGAATCATTTATTGTACATTTGAGCTATTGGTTTTATTTAAATGTGTGCAAAAATATATAGGTGAAAGAAAACGTTAATGAACAAATTATTTTTTTATAAAATATTCGTTCTTTTAAAAAAACCTAGTTTATGAAGTCTTGGACAATATGGTCTGCCTGATTTACTGCTGATGAAGCTAAATAGTACATAGGTAGAAAGTGTTCCGACGTGAATCATAATATTTCCCATTACCGTTTTCCAGTCATGACATAACAAGAGACAGAATTTTATATCACAAGTAGCTACATATAAATAATAGAAGCATCAATTACCCATCTTGAAAAGACGTAAAATAATAAATATTCACACAAACATACACACAGTATTGTTTCCCTTCCGACAGAGCTCGTGACAAAGTAACACACACTCAAACTGACTGACAAAAACTCTGCGTATGAGGTAACTTCCGAACTGTGTGAAATCTTCTTATCCGGTGCTTTTAAACAATAGATAAGAACAATAGACTAAACTGAAATAACTTATAAGTAGGCAGGTAGGTACAGGTAATTTTTAATTAACTCGAATGTCTACGGAAATTGATTATTGTTGTGTGTGTAAAATTCCATATGATTAACCTTTGTTTTGAGGTTGCTAATAGAGTTTAGTGAATTACCAAAGAGTTTAAAGGTTCTCTTTGATTGCTTGACAGATAAGTACCTACTTATAAGTTTGTTTCAATTCTTGATTGATGTTCTTACTACATAAATGAATATCGACTTCATTGTAGTGTTAATTAAGTTGATTTTTGAATAACTAAATGTTCAAAAAGCATATACATTTTTGAAGTTGTAGCCTAAATTAAATTAAGTGTGGGTTTTAAAGTTGTTTTTCCAAAAATTATATATTTATCTACACGTTTGGAATTTAAATCATGAACAACAGTACAGTAATTTTACTTCTAACAGAAGCCTCTCAATAGCTTCCTTCATCGTCAACCTTTTATCGTCCCACTGCTGGGCACAGGTCACCACGTTTGCTCAATGCGGGTTGACGATTTTAAACTTAAAGTCCAGGTTTCCTCAAAATGTTTTCCTTCACCTTTTAATCAATCATTGGTGTCCAAAATATACTTAGAAAGAATAGCATCCTTATTCGTTAGTAAGGTTCTCTATTAATCTTATAAATTTTGCAAACAAAAAATTACTTTGTTTTAACGGCATTAAAGATCACTGTGATCTTGACACTGCAGTATTATGTAAAACGACTATGAATAAATAGCCTGTTGGTTCTTATCAGCAGCAAAGTAGAAGGAATAGTATTTAGTATGACAGCCTCCGTAGCGTAGCGATAGCGAACGCGACCGCTGCGCAAGGAGGCGCGGGTGCAATCCCCGCGTAGAGCAAATATTTGTATGCATGAATATGAATATTTGCACTGGTATGGTCGTGCCTCGGAAAGCACGTTAAGCCGTTGGTCCCGGTTGCCATACAAACATCTAATGGCAGTCGTTACGGGTTGTTGGAGCCCTCAAAAAGTCCTACAATTGGTCTAACTGCAATGCTTCGATATCGCCTTCGGGTTGTGGAGGTCAGACGGCAGTCGCTTCATGGAAAATATCGAAGTTTAGCCAAAATGAGCAGTTAGACTGGTAAAGCGGACCCTAAACTCCAAAGCTGAAAAGCTTCGGATACGACTGGGATTAACGCTGAGATGAAGAAGTATTTAATTACTAAACTGTGCATTATTATTATTATTTTTTATGATTTTTACATTATATTATTATTGAAAACAGCCATAATTAGAAAAAAAGGTTTATTCTTGGCAAAAAAATACGCAAATAAAGAACAGAAAAACAAAAACGCATATATTAAAAACAGAAAATAGTCAGGTATCAATCTACCTATGCTTCAAGTGTGGCAGCCATTTTGAAGAAATCATGTAGATGGCAGAGGTAAATGTCACGGATCTTTTAGCATAGATACTAGTAATTTTCGGGCGTTCACAGAGACCGTTTAAAAATTGACGTATTTACCGATATATTGATCTCTTAATAAGAAAACACAGCAAATTCCGTGGGATAATTATCGCGGAAACCAACTTCACCAGTCGTTCCGGATGCCAGCCATACTAAACTATCGCTGTTGGGATTAAGTCAATTTGTTACAAATAGCCGCAGGCGCAAACACATCACTAGCGGCCACTGTAGCGTGTTCACTTCGCTGTATATTCATCAACGTCTATACTAGAAGGATGTAGTAGAAGTAAAATTTATGACGACATAATAGTTTTTTTTTAAGTTTTGTAGTATAGCTTTTTAGCCTTTGTGCCATCATCATTTCAGCCGAAAGACGTCCACTGCTGGACATACGCCTCCCCCAAGGTTCTCCACGACGACCGGTCTTGCGCCTCCCGCATCCAGCGGTTTCCCCCGACCTTCACCAGGTCGTCGGTCCACCTTGTCGGGGGCCTACCCACGCTACGTCTTACGGTCCGTGGTCGCCACTCGAGAACCCGTCGGCCCGATCGGGCATCGGTCCTACGGGCAATGTGTCCAGCCCACTGCCACTTTAGTGTTGCAATTCTTCGGGCTATGTCGGTTACTCTCGTTCTTCTACGGATCTCCTCATTCCTAATTCGATCGCGCAGTGAAACTCCAAGCATAGCCCTCTCCATTGCCCTTTGAGTGACTTTGAGCCTTCTTATAAGGCCCATTGTTAGCTTTGTGCCATACATAAATAAAATTGTCAGTGTTGTTACCACGACATAAAAATCATTGTTCGATAGAAAACGGATTGGTAAATGTTTAAGAGTTTCCTTCATAAATAAGGCATTATTATAGGCAAATTAATTGCTTTCAATACTATTGCTAATCCACTGCTCCATATGTTTGAAAATAGTATCTGCTCAGCAACGTAAATAACGCAATGGATGTTGTTGTAATGTCAATAGGAACTTATGAATGAACCCGTTGCTACTGATACCGTGTTGGATGTATATTGTATGTTTAGTTAGGAGTATATGTGTTTACAAAACTTTCTTTAGTTTTTTAATTTAGGACTTAGTGTGTTGGTGGCACAGGTGATCACGTGCTACCGTGCATAAGACTAAGAGGTTTAGGGGAGGCCCTCTAAGAGTCACCCCTGGGATGTGCCTTACAGGCGTTACGCAGGGGGGGTTCCACAATTGGTCTTTTAAGAGGAACCGGGTCCACCCCTAAGCGCAGATGGTGATCACCAGGGTAGTTTTAGTGAGGTAAAAATCGCACACTGCCTGACCTCATTCCTCGGAGGTTGGGTGCCTTTTGAAGGTTTCTCCCGAAAACCAAAAAAGGCATTTGTTTAGTTCAAACAGATGAGTGTTTCTTTACCATCCCAACACCGCGAGGTACATGCCAACCGACATGTTCTAGAACTTGCTCAATGCGGGTTGGCGATTTCAGACTTCCAGACTTCGCCTTTTCAAAGTCCAGATTTCCTCAAGATATTTTCCTTTACTTTTTAATCAGTCACTGGTGTCTAAAATATACTTAGTAAGTACATATAACTCAGAAGAGTTGCATTAGTACTTGCCTGACCTGGAATCGAACCTGCATACTCATACTTGAGAGGCTCGTGTTTTAACCACTAGGCCACTACGACCATAGTGGGCTCAATATAGGCTAATTATTCTAATAGTCACTGTTAAATTTACTCCAGAAAGTTAAAACTCGTGCAATGATAAAAACTGTGGTGCAATACAAACATTTATATTCAACAAGGAAATGTAAATCTAAATAATTTTACATCATAAATTCTTCAATAAAACGCAAGTGTTTTAAATATTATCAATTAAACCTCATAATTACAATCACAGATTTATGACATCATAAAAAAAATATAATTTATATCCGTGAATTCGTGACTGTATCAACATTTTAAAGTAATTAGTGGACTATTATCAACACTGATCAACCATGATGATGTAAATTTTTACTGTACCTGAGTATCATAATATATTAAAAAGAGAGCTTGCTTTGGGCTCTGACTGTGAAGTTACAAAGGAAAAGTTGAAAGAAAGAAAGAAAAAGGGCTTTATTGTGATTCGTACAGAAGGATCATAAAAATAATCTATATTGAACACATCTAATTGCACATTTGTATGACTTAATTCCCCCATCTCCGTTCCATCATCGGACGACCCGTCATATGGCGAGTATCCACCCTTACGTTGTTGACACCACTACGATCCAGACGAAGTGTTTCGCCTCGTATTTTATACCGCGCACATCGAGGGACTGGAATAATTTACCAGCGGCGGTGTTTCCGTCTTACTACAATTTAAGTGTCTTCAAGGGAATGATTGCATCACTGCTTACCATCAGGCGGGATTGCGATCAAGACTAGTTTATAATTATTAAGTTATATATAAAAAAGTAACAAAAATTAAGTAAGTCCTTTACGAAGCTAAAAGCTATCTACACTATCTCAGTGTAATGATTCGACATTTGAAAAGTTGAAGGAACAAAAATGACGAATGCATAGGCCTAATAATGATATTTATTGTGAGGCTGTTGATGATGCTGGCTGTTAAGTAGTTACGGTCATAAAAGAGGACAAGTAACTAGGTTCGGATATATAAGTACATTCAAAATCATTCGTCGGTTTTTGACTAAACTTTACTATATCCAAAAACCCTGATACCCTGTACAACATACATACAAAAATATGGAAGCCTAAACAAGTTTTCCCAAAGTTTTTTTCTAAAGCTTTGCCACTTTTCAAATTAAACATAGCTCAAGTAAGAACAGGTGATAATGATCTCTAATTAATTGACAATGTTGATGCTTCATTTACGAAGAAACAGAACATTGTTCTGAAAACCAACCTTATTGTCACATTATTGCCAGCGTAAAAAAACTTAAATACCAAAGCGTATGGTGAAAAACACTGACCTCATTTCACTAAACTCGAACAAAAAGCTTATAATTGCACACTTATTCACTTCATTACCTTTCTAGTTAACGTATAAACGTGTTTATCAATACGCCATTTACTTATGTAACGTTTTACAAAATACGGTTTGGCAAAAGCTAAAATATGTAGAAGTTTGCTTAATGAGACATTTATCAAATTGCGACATGAACTGTTCGCAGTGAGTAATTATGCATTACCACCCACGGGACTGTCAAAGTAGAGGCTTCTAAAATACGAAATAATATTGCTGGCTGAGATATTTACTTCGTAATGGTATCCTTAATTCTGTGCGGACCCTGGGAACATCAAGTAGGTACTCGTAAATTGAGTGTTGGCGCCTACTTTGTTAAGCGGTGACTCAAGTTCCCTTAAATTGTTGATACCATTGACTTGCAAATGAGGTTGGTGTGAAAGATGTTGAGTAAATTAGAAATGGAAAAAAAGAAAGAAAATTACACGTTTATTTATTGTAAACAAGTTGGGGGAAATATTTGTAACTTTGTAGATCATCAAATTATACTGAATGCGAGACAATTAAAAGTAAGGTCTCGCGCGGAGTATACGAAAGCTTTTATTTAATAATTAGCTTTTCGCTCGCGGCTTCGCCCGCGTGGAATTCGGTTGTATCGCGCTTTTTAGATTTATTTCCCTCGGGAATATCATTTTTTATTCAATAGAAGGTAGCATATATTCTTTCTCAGGGTCTAAAGATTGTCTTTGCCAAATTTCATCAAAATCGGTCGAGAGGTTTAAGCGGAAAATCGTAACAGACAGACAGACAGACAGACAGACTTACTTTCGCATTTATAGCATTAGTATGGATACTTTACGTATTACATATATGTATGTTGTGTTGCTCTAGTTGTTCGTAAAATCACACCAGACTCAGCACCAGACACAGAATCGGAATACCAGTGCTATGACAGTTACTTTTTAAATGTCGAAGCATTATGCTAGAGCCGTTTCGTCGTCCAAGATACCATAGTGTCTCAAGATTAGTCTTTGACCAGTGTGTGTAGCCAGCGGGTCTGCTGAACAACATAAATAACACATTAATATCGCAGCATAGTGGCCACATCATGACTTTGTCTCAAACCTCCATCGTAAGACGGGTCACGCGGCCATCTTTTTCGACATGAACAATTCATTACGTGACATTGGCTAAATGCACAAATCGTGCGAAGCCATAAAAGAAAGAAAGAAAATAACACAATGAATGTTGTTGTACTGTCAAAATGAAACTCATTGCTACTAATAGTGTCTCACGCAATTACATATATCACACCCATTTTGATTTGGCAACCTACAGACATGCCTTAGTCATATAACAATTTGTAGGTACTATAATTATTTCTAATGCTATCCACAGAATTGAAGTTTTTATTACCGTATAGTCATCATCATCATCTCAGCGGTAATCCCAGTCGCATCCGTAGCTTTTCAGCTTTTGGAGTCTGGGGTCGGCATTACCAGTCTAACTGCTGATTTTGGCTAAACTTGGATATTTTCCGTGAAGCGACTGCCGTCTGAACTCCACAACCCGAAGGCGATATCTAAGCATTGCAGTTAAACCAATTGTTAGACTTTTGAGGGCTCTAACAACCCGTAACGACTGCCACTAGATGTTCGTATGGCAACCGGGACCAACGGCTTAACGTGCTTTCCGTGGCACGACCAGACCAGTACAAATATTCATATTCATGCATAAAAATATTTGCACTGTGCGGGGATCGAACCCGCGCCTCCTTGCGCAACGATCGCGTTCGCTACTGCTACGCCACGGAGGCTGTCATATTATTACCGTATAGTACACATGCCTAAAATTATTTTAATACAAATAATGAAGGCCCGGCCGTCAATTATGTTGAGTCTAATTGAATTATAGGTTTGTGCGAAAATTGAGTCTGACTAAATTAAGGCGTATCTAAAGGTCAACCAGGCCACAAATGCCACAATCAAGTGAGGCATCGGTCATCGCCTTATAGATATATACTGACTATAGCCCGCGGCTATACCTGGTCTACAAATGACATAATAGCATACTATTGAATGTTCAAGTAGGTTTCCTCCAAAACAGTCATAAAAACGAGTAAGGTGGTTTTGTACAGAACCGGAAAGTTTACTCTTGTTTAACCTAATTTAGGTTGTACTACATTTTATTATGTAAGATATGTTATCAGATTTTAACGAAAAAAGTGATGAGTATTAGATAAGTATTTCTTGTTTACTATGTCTTGATTACGCTCAGTCCTTCTCTGTATGAAAGGAGACCTGTGACCAGCAGTGGCACCATAAAAAGGTTGATGATGATGGTGATTTCTTGTTTATACTTACAGTCTGGCAGTCGAGAGAATGCGTCTCTGAATAAAGATCAAATTAGCAAAACACCTATTCGTTTGTGAAACTGACAGATGTGATGAAGACATTCTCTCGGTTCGACTGTAATGAATGTTTTGGTGGATTTCTGACTGAACGTGGTGACTAATTTTGAAATTAATTTTAGTTTAATTTGTGATATTGACTAACTACGATTTTAGTCGAGATTCTTTAGATTTAATAAATTATATATATAAGTAGTAAAGATACTAAAATTGTGCTAACTCTGTCACCGTGGCCTCTGCTATTTCGTAGTTAATTTTATTGAATTCGTGAATCGGACGCGCCATACAAAACGCCTTCCTACTGCCAATACAATGTCTCAGGCACGCTAAAGACTATACACGGACATCATTTAGTACCACATCTGTTACTTCACTTGTCTTCAATCTTTAATATTTTTCTTTCAGAACGTGTAGTTTTGACAGTATAATCAGATATTTTCCCCGTTTCAATCTCTGCGAGAAAATGGTATGTTATCATGCGGGCCAGCAATTTCGATTCTAGAACATCCGGTTTCCTGACGATATTTTACTTATAAAGTGTGCGAGCGTGGTTTTGTTTTAAATGTTGTCAAAAACTGTTTAAAAATTCATTTCTCATATACATATTGCATCAAATAGCGAAAATCAGTTCTGATTTTCGACTTTTTATGTCGGAAAACAACACGAGATTGACCTTTCAGTAAGGTTTCCTATTCAATTTGCTATTCAGGTTCCACAAAAGACCGTGGAGGATCTATCAATACACAATAGTATTTACTAAGTCTTAGGGTTCTCGGTATCATACAAGGTGTGGCTCCATTCAATCATTAGTCTCTTGTTATAGTCAGTTACCTTCCTGCATGGAACTTGTTAATTTTTCATGCATTTCCTTCAAAAGTTGCCTCTGAAGAACATCTTTTAAATATGTTTGAGATTCCTTATTTACTTATATTTCAGTTTAGGTATACAAAACGTGTAGATACTCATTTGTTCGTAGCTGTATAATATGCCTTACAAAACGTTACTGGCTTACGTACTGCAGTTTATGGTATACATGTATTGAAAAACAAATTAGCGGGAAGAACAGTTAAGTACCGTCAAAATCACTCAAATGTCGCCACATAAGGTAATGTAGACAGTTTGGTTTGCACTTTGAGTATCATGTACTCAGTATAAGAATATTCTTCGAGAGTTTTAATCCTAACAATTTGTAGGACTGAAGTGATGATGAAATAATGTAGGTGAGTTGGTATTGGTACATTAGACATCCTCCGTGGCGTAGCGGTAGCGAACGCGGCCGTTGCGCAAGGAGGCGCGGCTTCGATCCCCGCACAGTGCAAATATTTGTATGTATGAACATAAATATTTGCACTGGTCTGGTCGTGCCCCGAAAAGCACGTTACGGGTTGTTGGAGTCCCTCAAAAGTCTAACAATTAGTCTAACTGCAATGCTTAGATATCGCCTTCGGGTTGTGGAGGTCAGACGGTAGTCGCTTCACGGAAAATATCGAATTTTAGCCAAAATCAGCAGTTAGACTGGTAAAGCGGACCCCAGACTAAAAAGCTGAAAGGCTACGGATGCTATTGGGATTAACGCTGAGATGATGATGATGTGTTGGGATTGGTACATTTGATTATGTACTTAGATAGGAATTTGCTTAGAAAATGGGTCGAGATTTGCCACTATACCATTGAAATCATCTGTAATCAGTTGGACGGAATTCCTTAAAAAAACCATATTATTGTAGAAACAAAACATAAAACAAAATATAAACAAAACATAAAAATGATGATAATGCTCAGCAAACAAATAATGATTCTTGAACAATAACAAATTATATATTCAAGAACGTGTAATCAAAATTTTGCAATAAAATCCTCGGACGGGTTTCCATAATTAAAACCCAGAATTCACAATAAATCTCTATTAATACGCGTGGTACTGTAATCGAGATGAAGATGACATCAAGTAGGTATTAGTCATTACAAAATGCAAGAAGGATTTAGCCTTTTCAACTTTAAAAAAATCTTATAACTGTTACGTCATTCCATCGTTTATGAAATTATTGAGCAAAATAGCAAGTCCTGTTTGGGTCATTGCCTTTGTCAAAAGGGTCAAGTTAAAAAAAGGTTCGTTGTTTTTTGGTACATGAATGTTGCCAGTTACAAAATAAAAATATGGTATAAATTGTTACTTAAAATCGAGCCTGTTTGTAACTTGTGCGAAATTGAGAACAATAAAAAGAGAACTTTACTTAGAAATAATTATAAACCTTCTAGAGTAAGGATTTTCAGGGGTTTATATTTAAAAGACAAAATCACTTTAGAACATCATTTATATTTAATTAAATTGTTTTGATTTTAGTCGCCCCTTTCATATAGTTTTTATATTTTAGTATGGAGAAAAAGGGTATGGAACTCCAGCAGGTAGTCGGCAGTTGGATGATGAAATCGTAAGCTAATAAGCTCACCCTTCAATGTCATCCAATGCAGCCATTTCGTTTGAAATCAGAAAGACATGCAGTCTTTCTTTTTGAATCATCATATTGTATTTTTTTTAATAATTATAAACTAGTGCTTGGACGCAATCCCGCCTGATGGTATGCAGTGATGTAATTTTGTTTTGTTGTAAGTAAAATACGATTCAACTATAGATAGAAATCTAGAAAGAAAAGGTGAAGCGTAAAATATTCTTCGTGTTCAGTAGAAATCCATTACATGTACAGTCATATGAGATTTATTAAAAGTAATTAGATATCTTAGATCCCAGAATTCAGGGTCTAATTCAATAATCTTGTTTCTTGTGAAAGGCCAGGTCAGTGGCCTTAAGGCTACCTGAGGCTTCAAAATAACGTCAAAGAATGCAATTCAAAGTAATATTTGATTCGGTTCTGCTAAAAATAGGCGATCTTTATTCAAGGTGAGGGAATAATGTGGAAGGATACAAACATTTAAGATCTGTTTTTATCTTCCACGACATCAGGACTCTTTACTCATCCACAATAAGCTCAGAGACACAACCCTCAATTTTAATGCTAAGTTTCAACGGCTTAGTGATTTCTCAGCGTTGGGAACTGTACCCATGCTGGGTGGTAGTACTTTTTCTTTCTCATACAATACTTTTTAGTACACTTTAATGTATTTTAATATGTAGAATACACCTTCAAAGTGATTTAGAATGTCATTGAAAGTGTGTTTCGCAACCAGGGTGCTGTAGACGTCATTCTATGGAAATTTTGACAAAGATATACAGTATGTTAAGAAAACCCTGTCCGACCCGTGAATGTGTTGTTAGCTATCGATAACTGATTCTACTAATGGATACAAAACCGGCCTAAATAAAAAAAAATCCCCCTAAAAAAACAAATATTATTTCGCAAAAAGAGGTAACTTCATAAATGTGTGTAAGCACCCTTCCGCGGGCGGCGGGCGGCAGGGCACGCGGCACGTGGTCGCGTCGCTATTCGCTCATAATAATACCGGTGCTGTCACTTTTTTAAAAATTACCAAATTTCGGGGAAGTTGGAATTAATTCGCGGGAAAAAAAGATTATTTCAAAATTCATTTGTATTGGTACTATGATGATTACGTAAAATTTTATATTATATTTATTTAGTCATGTGTTTACCTAACCTTTATTATCCTTATGGGTCGGACAGGGTTTTCTTAACATACTGTATAATAATAATTTATCATTTATTCTCTCTTCACAAAGTTGATTTGTAATAGTGTGTACAAAAAAAAAAGCAACAGCTTAATTCCACCTTTGTGAGAGACTGGTGCCTGATATAGGTATTTGGAGAAAAACCTGTGTTACAGGTCATCAGGCTCCTTCCATTGCTACAATTAGCTTTAATGGAGATACCGTGCAAGAGTAACAGACAAATATTAGGCATAACAAAATAAAAGTTATAAATAAACAATATGCTTAACAGATAAAAGCAAAAGTAATATGTTATACTAAAAATAATTCTAATAAATATAAGAAATACCTGCCTATAATATTGCAGAATTAGTTGCGGAGTCATGTTGTGAGACGATGAGTTTGTATGGTGATCTTGTGTGGAGTGTTGGAGTAATTTGACATATATCAAACATTATTGCTAAATCAAGGGTGGTGTTAACAACTATTTAAGACCAATCCAGCGTTCAGCGCCTTGTTAAGTATTGGTACTCTATATACCTTTAACACAAAAATAAATATAAATAAGTTTACATATGTACATAACAGGGTTGCAGCCTACTCATCTAATTTTAATGGCAATAGAATTGAATTCCTTTGACATTTGAGGCTTTCGAAAGGCCAAATGTAACCAGACTTGGATTTGTATTTGACACAGAAGCGAATGAAGGTAAAATGGATCAGAATAAATTATCTATATAGAAAGAACAAAGGTTAAATGGTGAAGGATGACAGTAAAATATCAAAAAAAAGGCACGAAAATTCACGAAATTACTTTCTTCAGAAAGAGAACGAAAATGCGTTAATGATAGAATATACATCTTTCTATTTATTGCTGAGTGATGGACTAAACTCCAAGCTGAATAGTGGGCTTGACTGATGGACTGACTCCAATTTAATCAACGAGGACATGATAGGTAGTGAAGGCCAGGCAGGTAATCAGCTGTATTACGGCTTACTTACAGTCTAATCTGATTTTTTTTAAAATTATAAACTAGTGCTTAACCGCAATTCCGGCTGATGGTAAGCAGTGATGCAATTGGTGATGGCCAAGCGCGCTAGTTTATTAAGAGCTTGTTCACTTTAGCCTTGATGACACTTAAATTGTAGTCAGACGGAAACATCATCGCTGGCAAATCGGATGCAGATGAAGAATTTCGATCTATGTATTTTGGATAAGGGTAGTCAGATACTGAAATACAATATTTCTAAACCTACTCGTTTTCGCATAAATACCTAAGAGAAACTTACATCACTCAACAATTCTTTTTTGACATACATTATTTGGAACAAACAATTTCAAGTTAACAACGTCACCTCATTGCAATTTCATAGCACATCTATAGGTACTAATATATAATGCTGAAGAGTTCGTTTGCTTGTTTAAACGCGCTAATCTCAGGAACTACTGGTCAGATATGAAAAATTCTTTTTACGTTGGATAGTCCATTAATCCAAGAAGGCTTTAGGCTATATAACATCACGCTGCGTCCAATAGGATCGGAGCATAACTAACTTCACGCGAACGAAGTCACTGGCGGCTACCAGTCAAAAATATATGTCAATTATTAATCAGCGATAGGAAATGTCGAATTCTCGCAACGTTTTGTCGCAAAAACTATTCTTACATAACTTCTTATACTTCCGTCGACTCGAAACTATAAACAAAAGAAAAACGATTCGTCTTTAGTGTAAATGAACTCATAATGGCGTCTAGTTTTTGGGTGAACTCGTTATAAAGATCAAAAAAAAAAAGTTTATTGCGCTCGCGGCCGCTAGGTGAATCTGTTCGCTACTATTTTTAGACGACCAGCTGATTTGATGTAACCTGTTTTTATAATCTAGTTTTAGTTTTGTTATTGTTCGATTACGGTATTTTATTTCTGAAGGAATATTTGTTTTACCTCATAATGTTAGGTAATGTAGCCAGAATTTTGTGATGACCGTCGTAAGAGTGTCCTTGGACGCTCTTTTGCCTACGCAGAAGAGCGTCCTGTTGGGACTGAGTACCCAATCAAATAATCAAACCTGTGTGCTTGTATATGTTTTCATTGAAATATGTTCGAGTTGACTTGAGTTGAGTCTTACTCTCAAGTTGACTTGGTTTGAGACTTACGTATACTTAGTCTAGAGATATGTTTCGTCGTAGGTTTATATTAGCACATCTTAATATCTATAAAGTATTTATACATAAGCAGGACTCACTGTTACTTAGAATAGTGTTTATTCATTATCATCCAATTACCCATTCTATTTAAATATCCTTATGATTTCATTAGTGGGTGCACATGTAGGATGCACTTCTGTTTCAAGGTGTTACTTTATGATGTACACGTATATCATTATAATAGTTCTTTTGATACACAATCAAGATAGTGCGCGTGCTAAATACTCAATGTTATATGAGAAATTAAGTCCAAGCAAATAGCCGAAATGTAACGCACTTATGATTTACTCAACAATTCCCATCAGCTTTAACATTCTAATCTTTGTATCGATCCTTCAAAAATACTTCTATATTACCTTAATTTTTAATTTTAACTTCATTTTAACTACACGTAGGACAGGAATAAGTCCGCATGTAAAGTTCAGATAAGTAAAATCAAATACCTACAATGGTCTACTAAAAAGCCTTACAATAACATAGAAACAGCCTCACTGTTCTAGACAAGAAGAAGACAAGGGCTTGTTGCATCGATAAATTCGTATATGGGCAACGAGACTTATGAGTCTCATTGTCCTTGATGAAAAATCTAACTCACATTAGATTGAGATCGAACAACCTCTACTGTTACATACATCTATATCCTGACCAACATTAAAAACTAGAAAACAGAGGATATGCCCGAGGTTAATATAATTGTTAAATAAACATTTAATTAGATAACTCTGTAGATTAACCTTCTCGTTTTGTCGGTCTAAGCGTATATTATGAGCGTTTTAATTTCCCTTGTAGCCCTGACACATGTAGGTACCAGATGCACGAAATAAGCTGTGGTATTAATAATAATATTGTTCTATCTGTAAGTTATCTAATGCCTTTGAAGAGAGATAAGGTGTGAAGTTGGAGAATTGGCGTGTTACGGTGTGTTACTTTTGAGTGGTTACTGTGAAGCTAAGTGGCTAAATCGTTTCCTAAATTTAAGTAAAATAATGTTCTTACTTTTGTAGACACCTTCGCTGAACGTGTTGGACATGGACAATCTTCTTCACCTCGGCGTTAATCCCAATCGTATCCGAAGCTTTTCAGCTTTGGAGTCTAGGGTTTATCAACCTAACTACTCATTTTGGCTAAACTTCGATGTTTTCCATGAAGCGACTGCCGTCTGACCTCCACAACCCGAAGGCGATATCGAAGCATTGCAGTTAGGCCAATTGTAGGACTTTTGAGGGCTCCAACAACCCGTAACGACTGCCATTAGATGTTCGTATGGCAACCGGGACCAACGGCTTAAAGTGCTTTCCGTGGCACGACCTGACCAGTGCAAATATTCATATTCATGCATACATATATATGCACTGCGCGGGGATCGAACCCGCGCCTCCTTGCGCAGTGGCCGCATTCGCTACCGCTATGCTACGGAGGCCGTGTTGGACATGGACAATGTTTGTGTGTGATTTGTCCGTATATATATTTATTTTTTTTATATTTGATGAAACTTTAATGTCTGTTGCATAATATCAAGAGGTCGATTCTCATACCTATGCTATTTAAAACGCTTGAAATCTTAGCGACCTTCAATGTCAAAATATAGGGAATTAGAATTATTATTGATAGATTCAGACTAAGAACAGATGTAAACGTTCTTAAAATGAAGGGAAATGCCCTTCCGGTAAAGCATAGCATGTTGTACCGTCTTATTAGTGTAACACGTTGTAAGTAATTGGTTACTTCAATTTTATTATATGAGACAAGAAACTTAGCATAATATAAATGGAGCACTCTGTCTACTCTAAAAGTACGTCATATCTAATAATAAATGGGAAGCAAACAGACGGAACATAAAATCTTTCTTTTTATCTCATTTGGTTTATAAAATTTTTTAAAACTGAAGATGACAAACTAAAATCTTAAAACTGGATTTCGTATTTTCACTTCCACTTTTAGTGTCAAACTTTTATAAGACTGTTATGAAGATATTATTAAACTTTTACTTGTAAGTTTCACATTTACAGACTTGTGATTGTAGCTTGGCGAGCTCAAATTTCGGGAAATCTTTTGACTCACCATTTTTGTCAGGTATAATTTTATGTACACTGTTTTACTAGGGTAAAAATAATGCGCGTGTTGCCAGCGCTGAAAAATTTTCGTTAACTAAATCGTTTGAAGTAATGTATTAAAATAGTGTATAATATAAATTCTTATATATCGTCAGTTGACGTATGGCATATTAAAATCTGTCGGCTAGTCCGTCACAACAACAGCGAAGTATAATTTTCAAAGAAAACTCTTTTCCTACATAATTATATTTTCCATAATATGCAAAGAAGCCTGTATTACAGGAAATGCTAAACCTAACCGCTAAATATAACTGTCGGTGGGAACTACGCTTGAACAGCTACAGTTGTCAATCCAGCATACCACTGATCACAGTTCAATTGTGCATTATATTATACCTCACATAGAAAGTATCTTCACATCCGTTTATGTAATAAACAAGCGCTTGATTAATCGCCTTATTATTAGTGTATTCTTTCCGCGACCGCCATTGTATAATGGCCGACTTGTCACAATGTTGCCATGCGCACTCAGTGAAAACTCTTACGCAACATATTATGATCTGCGACAGTTTAAGAGGATTTCGGGGGAGAATTTCGACTTTTATCTCTCCGCTTTTGGCTTTACTCTTTTGCCTGTGTTAATAAAGGTGGTTTTGGAAGTGTGCAGTGAAAGAAAAAGTTTGAAACTGTGAGGTTTTAATACTGACATTGACATGACTTGATTTCACATGTTGAATGATCTTGAATTGGAGATTTGTAACTCCATTTTGCATTAGTGTCTGTAGAGTTTAAATGTTCAATTAGGATTTAATAAGTAGTTAAAGATTAAAATTAAAGGCTTTCTAATAAATCATATTATATAAAAATACAATTTATTAAATAATATAAACAAAATAAAGTCACCTTTAATTGTTTTATATAGATCTTGAAAACTTTTTGAACAAGAAAGCGTCGAGTCGAATTCATTTTGCGTAATTGCGGTTTTAAGGCACAACAAATGTATTATTTTATATTAAAACCCGCATGTATTGTATTTTAAAGGCACTTCAGAATCGGTAACTAAGATATAGCCAAGTTTGCATAAGAGGAGCGTATGTACCGTTTTAACGTTGTCAATAGAATTTTATTGATATGTCTACTTTCTCGAGACTTTTATGAGTATTTAATTTTAATGTTTCTGTTCATACAATTATTTTTAGAGCTTTATTAATAGGTATGTCTGCACAGCTATGCCGTGTTTTGATAAAATATTTATCTAGTTCTGTTTGACTCGTTTAATTTTTCGACATCAATCAATGTCAAGTTTAAATATACATAATGTTATGTTGTTAGTGTAACATTTTTGCTTTAACACCTTCATGTTGAGATGACATTAGTTTTACATGGGAAAAAAAAAACAAGATAAACTATACAACGTTATTTTTTGTTCATGCGAAACCCGAAACACGTGTCCAGTATTTTGAAGTAAAGAACTTATGTACAAAATTTCAAAAAGATATCATGAAAAACCACAAAGTTATGAGCCTGTTATCTTACTTGGTTGTCCCAACAAAAACATGGTCAACTCTCTGCTAGGGTGGGGCAGCGGCGCGTTGACCTGTAGCGTCAGCTGTTGCGCGGGCGTGCGCACGCGCCATGTAATATGATCTACCGTAAGCTGCGTGGCGACCTCGGTAACCACACTGCAACAATTTCTAAACGCATTTGGAAAAAAAAGTAACATGATGTAAAAATGATTGAAATCGATTCAATTGCTTATTCTGAACAAACTATATTCAGGTTTCGTTAAAAGAAAAAATAAACGGTGTATAAGTGATTTATAAAAGCGAATAATATTGCAATAATTATGTATCTAAGCAAGAACATAATAAAAACCTTCTCGGCAACACCGAATCACAACTGTCCAGAAACAAAAAGGAACGGGTTCGATTATTCCCCTTCATAATACAATAATATTTTACAAACACTTTCTAATTAAGAGCATTTGTTCTTTCACTGACCATCAACTCACAAATCTTTTTTTCTCCTCCTTCTTTGGTCTTTTTTAACGAGGGAAAAATTAATTTGGAAACTGCACCTTCAAGAGAAACACTATCGGGTGCAACATTTGTAGAATCATTATAGCAATAATATATTCATTGGTTATAGTTATAGTTTTGACAAAAATTAAACTGAAAAACCTCTATAACTGATTTCTAACCGTGATTTAGGTACTATAACCAGCCTACTAACACCACAAGAATTACTATAATGATTCCAAGTCTTTGCCACTTAATTGTTTTCGGTTCAAAGTTTTCGTAAAATTATCATATGTAGAAAAATTACTAAATTATCAAATTATCGTATGTAGGTGGGTAAGTATTTTAACTGTCCTTATAATAACATGGAAACAAACTATTTTATTGAAATGCTATCAAATAAAAATACACTAAATTAGGTTTGGTTATAAAGTCCAATTTTCACTAATTCGTTTGATGAGTGGAAAGTTTCCTACTATCAATGCTAAGGAACTAGTGAAGTGACAAGTTAAATAGCGTTATTAATGTTGTCAACGTAATTATCGACAATTTGCAGTATTATTGGTAAATAATTATCGTATAGGAAATCGTGAAGTATGCACGTGATATGTTGATGTCAAATTGTGTTCATTTAATAATATTTAAACATTGAATTATGAGTAGTTGTGAATTAGTTAATATTATACATAAACTTCTGTAGAAGTTTTTTCACCAACTACCCAATACTTATCTTATTAATGATTAAAGAATTTGGCAGGTGTGGGTTCGCAATTAATTTGCAATCAATTGGTACCATCCACATTGGTCTATTCGACGCAAGCGTGGCTTTTGATCTTTTCTCAGCTCTAGCAAGAGTTAGAATAGAATAGAATACTCTATATTATGTTCACCATATAAATTCCATCATCATCTCAGCGTTAATCCCAGTCGTATCCGAAGCTCTTGTAGCTTTGGTGTCTGAGTTTCCGTGAAGCGACTGCTGTCTGACCTCCACAACCCGAAGGCGATATCGAAGCATTGCAGTTAGACCAATTGTTGGACTTTTGAGGGCTTTAACAACCCGTAATGACTGCCATTACATGTTCGTATGACAACCGGGATAAACATGCTTAACATGCTTTGCTGCATGTGACCAGACCAGTGCAAATATACATATTCATGTATACAAATATTTGCACTGCGTAATGTAACCCGCGCCTCCTTGCGCAGCGGCCGTGTTCGCTACCGCTACGCCACGGAGGCTGTCATTGCTACTGATAATATGGTAGGGTAATTATAATGTCCAAAAAATACCTTGCCAAATTAATTACTCGTCATACCCGTATTGCAACGTCCTAACCGTACACCAGATAAATTACAGAACATAAATATGAACATTATTTTACAAAGGGTGACACAATGGGCGGTCTTATCGCTAAGACAGATCTTTTACAGACAACCTTTGGATCGAATACCGAAGGGGATGGAGAGACAAATAATGCAGGTAGTCTACAGTTTACATAGATTATCATCATTTCAGCCGAAAGACGTCCATTGCTGGACATAGGCCTCCCCCAAGGTTCTCCACGTCGACAGGTCTGCGCCTCCCGCATCCAGCGGCTTCCCGCGACCTTCACTAGGTTATAGAGTATACAATAAATATATATGGAGTTATTCGGTATCTTCTATCACGAATGTCTTTTTTGCCAAATTTTTCGTTAAACATGTACGTAATGTACGTAATTATAACTGACGTTAATAATAAATGTCATGACGAAAATATGCAATATGTTAGTCGTGACGAAGACGTTTTTTGGATTTATTTTAGTTGTAAATTGCCTTTATAATATGTTACCTATGTCATGGATGATTTAATCTAAAAACATATTGTAAGTATAATGCGTGTAAAAGATATAAGACGATTCATTAATTAAAATATATTTACGTACTACTTATTAATATATATGTAAATGTGACCATAATGACATCATTATTACACAAAAACAAGAGATAATGTTTATCCTCAAACACTGAGTAATGACGAGTTGGTTGGAATTTGTTATTTTATGTATTGTGAAAGTTTTTTTTTTGTATTTACATTACTACATTACTATTTTGCGTAAAACTAGTAATCTTCTTTGCTGACCTACTAAGAGTCTTTTAAAACAAAGTAAGTCAAGGCCCTTTGCTATGACGTTGGAATTAATTACAGAGCCACCCACAGACCGGATAGAAAACGTCTGCTCTGCCACTGAACTATATATTATTACAAAATGTAAGCCTTTCCGTCATAGATCTCACCCATAGCTTTCTATCAGGCGTAATCGAGGTCAAGAGCAGGATCATTTAGTAATTAATAAAAAAAAAGCTTAACAATCAGGCTTCAAAACAAAAAGTACCTACGAAACCAAATACAACCTTCTTCTTAATGCGACCTTTTTGGCATATTAACTCAAAAACTTTTAACATAAAAAATACAAGTAAGTATGAACGCGCATTTTCCTTTTTTAAATCATTTGTCCACTTGATTAGGGATGCCCCACAATTTTTATATAAGTTGTGGTCTTTTTATAGAACAATAGCAGAGACAATTCTCGAAATTTAAAACATTCAAAATCTAGTCGCAATCTTAACACGGCGATAAACAAATCTCTATAAGATTTTAAAATAAAGGGAAATTAGAAGAATCTTTTGACAGATTGAGACTGAGACCAGAATGTGAAAATGTTCATAAAAATACCAGAATTGCCCCTCAGGTATGTACATAAAACAAATACAGCCAGCCAGTTTGCTCACTTTAACGATGCGTAAGATAAATTAGAGTGTGAAGCTGAGATTACTTTCTATTATGCAATATTACTTAGACCGCCCACTGTTTTAGCTAAATAGCTAAACAAATAACACACCAAGAAGCAAATATTAATATTATGTATCATATCAATCGTTATGATAAACAAATGAGGCTCATGTAACGAGGTCTTGAACTGACCCACTATTGGGCGTGGGATGCTTTTAGTTAAAACGATTAAAAAGGTAACTGAGAAATTGAAGAGAAGACGAAGAAGGAGTTGTGGCATGCTTGCAGAATAATCTGTAGAAATCGCATTTATTCGTGCCCTAGGATGTTCAGTTTGTGAGAGACACGCCTTTGCATGTAGGCATGTTGCAAAGAGTTCAGTACCTAACATTCCACAAAGCTTTTAGTTCTGCTTGTCTGTAAAGAGGTTTACTTATGTATGAAAGTATATGTCGTTTGTTAAAAAGTTACTAATTTAAAATTCGAATGACATAAGTGTAAATGGCCAATATTTTAATATAATTTAACAGCATCCTCCTCTTCCTCCTCAAGTCGTTCTCGTCGTGATGTCCCTGTGGAATTATCCTTTTCTTCACAATAAAGCATAGAGATAAAGACAGACGGAGTTTAATAGCATAGAGCTACATAATAGCATATTTTAAATATGTAGATCGATTTATCATACTACAAAATATACGATAGTAATTTTGCATATATATATAAATTATTAAGTAACTGTCAGATGGTGTCGAGCCTTTCTCTTATCTATTAATTTACATCAACCTATTAATAGCTATTATTATTTATTTAGGACAAAATATCAGATAATTTAAACCATTAATCAATGTCAAAACTTAAAAGAATAGACAAAACGCAACTGTTATTCAAACGCATTTAATTAGATTCTTAATTTGAGTCTACATTTCGAAATCGCACTGTTTTTCAAATGAAACCTGGAACTGTACACCCTACCAGGTGGTATCATTATGAAGCGTATTGCTAATCTATTGCTTCATATATTCGAAAAATGTGTCTGCTTAAACAACTTAAATAATGTAATAAATGTTGATAAACTGTCAAAATAAAATCCACTGCCACTGATTGTGACTGACTGTGTTGCGCAATTACTCTGTCGAACTGTATTGTATAAGTTGATCACTGTAAAGATTTTATATTGCAAATCTTTCGAAGAATCGTTCTTTAAAAATCTTACTGTGAAAACACATGTAAAGTAAGCTGTCATAGGATTAGGGGCCCTATTCTGCCATTACAATAGTGTCAGGATAGTCGATCTGTTATCTCATAATGATGGATTTTGACAAGTTTCGTAATTTACTAACAAAATGGCGTCATTCTGATTTTTCAGTGGTTATCTCTGACAACGCATTCTTTAATAATAAATGTTCAAATAGAATAGTAGTCTTTAGAAATATTTTTTTTAAATAGTGGCAATACGGCAATGTCATTCTATCACCATTCCATCACGAGACAACTGACCGATAATTGAACGATCATTATGAGTTTAGCAGATTACAAACTTTTTGCTTAATGACAATAGAATGAAAATGGAATCGTGTTCGAATGACAAATTTATAAAAACTACAGGCTAGGGCTCCGGTTGGCATGACAGCTTACTTGACCTATTTAAGTTTTCATATTGTTTTTAAATAACAAATTTGTAGATATGAAACTGTAACAATTTTGACCTTGTATACATTTTTAAAAGATTGAAAGACCATGACTTCTGAGTTTGTTTCCGCATTTCTTGTATTCGCCATCTTGTTTTTAAATTACTGATCCACAAAATATTGACGTCTGTCGTATGATGTTAAAAATATCTTAAAATATCAACTTTAATAAATAAACATTGCACCGAAAATATTTTATGAAATGTAATAATACCTCTATGAATTAAACTCAAATAATACCTATCTATTACAAACAAACGCATACCGATGACGCTCCTAATTGAAACAGCAAAAGACAATCGCAATAATAATTAATGGCTGCTAAACAAACACTCTATTAACGAGCTTGTAATCGATTAATTAATCGATTTGCGAAATCAATGACAGGGATTTATCGCGTCACACCAAAATTATGTTCGAGAACTGGTCCAAAGTGTTGTGATGTTGTAAGTGAAGGCCTTTTATTGGACTCAATAGGCGATACTAGAATCGAGAACTCATGGCAATACGAGCGGAACAAATCGATAGTTGCGTCAATCATGGGTAAATTCGATGGTGGATTAAACTTAATCTATGGTCATTCAAGTTTGTTTGGAAAACCATTTTCATGGTTTTTATCAAGTCTTGTTTGCGATAATTCTTTTTACATCACTGTGTATTTTGAAACATTTATACTTTTTATTCTATATTGTGTTACATTTCTGAGCAAGGGACACCCGCTTGTCCTTCCAAATATCCCCTTCATGCGAGATTGCTGGTCAAGTTGGCCATAAAAAGACGCAAAGTAAAGAAACAACGCAATTATAAATGGCAGAGGGACTTTGAAGCAAAATTTCTATCGCGTAATGTTTAAGTAATTTTACTGCATGATTTTTTAAAGGCATAACTAACGATTGTTATTATTTTTGTTACAGGTAATCATTATCAATATTAGTCCCAACAGATGTTCATTTAAACGTAAGTTACGTTTAAGTTAAGTAATACTCAAGTGAGCTAGTGTTCCTGGACTTAGCTCTGTAACATTGTGTACTGACAGTATGAGAACAAAAACAGACGTGTTACATCTTGATAATTTTTAGGTTATAAAAATATGGTTGAAACTTCATTAAATAAACATACCTAACATAAGTACAGACGCCAGAAAGTCAAGCTGCCCGATACTATAAAATTTTCCCAATCAACCTTAGGGGTTCAGTGGTATAGTTGATAATCTATTAAAGAAATTTGACAGATTGTAGCAGTTTGATGTGTTGGCGTATGTACGTACGGAATCTGCCTATAATGGTCTCACTGCTAAGATACAGGTTTCCTTTCAGTGGGCCGTAATACACCCAGCGCGGGTTGGTAGATTTCATTATATGTCTTCGATGTAGGACATGCCGATTTTTTCACGATGTTTTCCTTTACCATTTTGAGAGCGGTAATCATGAATTAATTTACAAAAAATGAAGCCGCGCCACAACCAACACGTCCTAAGACATGGTCGTTGCCACTAAGCCACCACTGCTTACAAAAAAACCTTATAAGAACATAAACAATTTTTTTATAATTATATTTCTGTCAAAAGAAATGTTAGCCACAGTTTAAAATGATGATAAATTACCAGTAAGATATATAAATGTAGCTAACTAGACAATAAGCACTCTTAGCTATTATAATTTCTACAATATCGTGGCCATCTTTCATTCAAAACAACTGACAGGCGGCACGCGAAACAATTGCGCAACAATCAAAACTCAAAAAAACATCTGTTACATTTCTTAAACGGAAATCAACAGTTGCTATTAGCAGCAATCTGTCAGATACTATTTCTTTTATTCTAGATAATAAATCAATGTAATATGGAACTTAAGAAGATAGTGTAACAACTCTTTCAGTACTGACAACAACTATTAATTAGACCCTCTTTGAATGCGTTACGTAATTCAGCAAGTAGGTTGGGATTTAGATTATCTGTGGATTCATTTTTTTAAATCTGTGTTATACAATTTGAAATTTAAACAATGAAACACGCGTGGATAATTTGGTGTTGATTGTCAGGTTGAAAAAAAAGTTGCTTGCAGACTTTGTGGCGAGATCATTATTGAAAGTATGTATCATATCGTCTAGATCTAGATCATAGGTCCTGGTTTTTACCTGCAATTTACAAAAAAAACTTAGTGTGGAAATTTATTTTTAATAATTAGTTTGACTACTGTTAAATAAATGTATGTGCAGTGTAAGTTGTCAATGATTTATTCTTGTGTTCTATTTAAGTGTCGTTAAGCAAGAGTCGGTACCAATTAGACCTAAGGTCCAGTATGTCCTACGGCTCGATCGTATTGATAATAGCCGTTATCACGACATCAAGGTCTGCGGGCGACTGTTAGGCATTTATTATAAACAATTACTTGGCCTCACTTTGTTATAAAGGACACGACGCAATACATAATATGTTTGTTGAATAGCTAACAGCTTACCTACTACTATAAAATTGTTGATATAAATAAAGGTATTTACAATATTATTAATAGCATAATATTTCCCCTTAATCATGAGTATCAATACGAAAAGTAACTATCGAGTGGAGTGTGAAGACAAGAAAATAACGAAACCGTCCCTAGTGTGCCGAGTCCGGAACAGCTCCAATACAGTTCTGGCGGTGATTGCCACTGTTTTGACTGCCCGTATATTGATCATTGCTGGCTGTGTCTGATAATATTTGTCTTATGTACTATATTTATGGACATATCCTGGTTACTGTATGGTTGCTTTTGGGTGAGCAATCTTGGTAAAGCTTTGATAAAAAAAAATAGTTTTGAAACTATACTGTGACAATGTTTAGCTTTAGGCTAATCTCTCAAGCACAACTCTATCATTAGAACACTTTCAACATGAAATCCAAAATAGCCATACAAAATTACTAGCCTTATATTTCGACACGTCTTGCCCCATACGGTAACAGGTACGGCAACGGATTAAGTGACATTGTCACTTTATACCGTACCATATTGAACTAGAAATACCAGTTCAGAATCAATTACATTATCGCCTCACTACGGTCAAACAACAGTTTCAGCAAGGCGTTACATAAAATGCACTTGTTCCAATTAACCTGTGCTAATCGATTCGGTTTGTCATCCGACTCGATTCAGAAACGTTTGCGAAATATCGATTATGTTATTATCGATAATCGGTAGTGAAGTGATTGTGTTTTGTTTCGATTTGTTGTTCCATTATGAAGTCAGTTGCCGTAATAAGAAATTTGGTGTTACGTTTTATTATAGAATTCTGAGGTTGTATCGAAATTGTTACTTAATTTTGTGGAATGGTCATATTGTTCTGCAATCCTTTCAAACAGACTATATTGTAAGAGCATGAAATTTTTCTGTAATATTTTTGGTCAATACTTTTTCTATACAAGTGTAGAAGTTGATGAATGACTTATCGTTAATATTTCCATGTGAAAATCATATGCATAAACGCATAATTCGAGCAATACGAATGCAATATGCTCAATTCAAATAAGACACGCCAGTAGAAATGATGACTACTTAATGAATGAACAATACTTTTTCATATTGACAAAACAAATAATTTCAAATCTTGAAATTGCTTTTACGTAAGGAAAATATCGACAATTCTGCAACAGTACCTACAGTCTTAGATCTTACCGAGATATCGACAGTAGATTATGAAACGTGTCCCGTTGCCGCAGCTTTTCCTGGTCAGCTAAATTTAAATCGATATTTATCTTTCACCATCACTAAAGGTCCGAAGTAGCCCATATTTTGTTCGGTAGTAGAAATATGTAACCTGCAGCGTTTTGTGTTAAATAACACGGCCGTTACTGGACCTTAGCTGTGATACGAGTACAACTGTTTCTAATGCTAGGCTGAACTTCGGGTCAGCTTCCTGCTAAGTAATCACAGCTGAATTGCAGTATTTTACAAAAGCGACTGCCTATCTGACCACCATAACCCAGTTACTGGGTAATGGTAATACAATGCCGGTAAGATCCGGCTCAGCTCAAGCTCAACCTGTTTTGCAAGGCACGGAGGGGTCCCAACTAGATATTTCCCTCTACAACTACGCGAACATTCTAAAAAAACAACAATGTATGTATGCTCTGAATTTTACATCCTTAATATACTTAGATATATCATCACTTAAAGCGCAGGCCACATCACCAGCTGGCAGACGGAACGGGCGAAACGGACGACATTGTTTCACCTCTTTTCATACTTGGGTTCACACCGCCAACTAACGAGCTAAGCTATGGCTCGCCAATATTTCGCGTAGTTTCCTCCGTTCGCTGTGCGCGCTCCGTCCGTCAGCTGGTGGTGTGGCCTGCGCTTTAATAAGCGAACATTTTGAAAAATCTGACTATGGGAACTTGAATGAAGTGCCTTTTTATCAGTAGTGAGATTTTATAACATCTCAGTGTGAATATTTGGGTGTACAAAGTTTGTTTGAACGCGCTAATCTCAGGAAATACTGATCCGATTTGAAAAAATCTTTTTACGTTGGATAGTCCATTAATCCAGGAAGGCTTTAGGCTATATAATATTACGCTGTGACGAATAGCAGCGGAGCATGACATGTTAAAATTACTAACTCCACGCGAACGAAGTCTTTGGCGACTGCTAGTAACTTATAAATGAGTTTTTTTTACTCTTACATATCTATATTCCAGAAAACGTAGTTAATAATAATTGCAAAAAAATATTTTTTTTCTTTAATCACGGTGAGATTCTTACAGAATAGAATGGCTGTCCGTTTTAATAATTGATATATAAGATTCCGCAACTTATGGAACCAATAGCATAGGAAGTTAATTGGCTTAGAAAGAAAATTTCAAGGATATCTTCTTTAACTTCGGATATAATTGAAACTAGTTCCGATTTCCGTCACAATTTGATATCCTTTCAACAACCACACGATCGTCGTGTCTCTATATGTAGTTTTTTAACAAGAAGGTCGTATGTAAGCGCATTGAGGGGCATGTTGACCATGTGTGAACTAAGTTATTATCAAAGGTTCGCGCTTATGTCAATCCTTACTAATATTATAAATCGGAAAGTGAGTTTCTTTGTTTGTTTGTTCTGTTTTCACGCCGTAACTACTGAACGTTCTATTCTAGATATTTTCGTAATTTTTCCTTCGAATCCTCTTTTTTATTAATTTTTAGCGCGTTATTTATAACGCGTTATTGACTTAATTCTTCATTTAGAATCTCTCTATCTCTTTTAATTTCAACCGCATCTTTAGAACTAACATTACGTTCTCCCACAACACTTGCAACAACCTACTTTTATTGTACCCAGTATCCTATTGCTATGAAAATCGCCATAAAATTATCTAAAATGTCTACAGTCACAAGAAACTTGTCCAATAAGGTGGTTTATGTAACATTGGAAACTGGAGCAATTGCTACATGAACTTAAACCACGTGACTACTAAGGACTAACGATAAAATAGTGTGCGTAGTTCTGTCGGTTGTAGATAGAACAGTTTAGTTTTGAGTCAATTCTAGTTTCTTCTATACGTTAGTTTCTTCAATCAATTTGTCTGGGAAATTATTTTGGTGTAGGTGCTACGTATCTCTACTACGGGTAAATAGAATACTCCTTATTGAATACTTAATAAATGGGGAAAATACTGAATGTTATGATTATTTTCATGTTACGTCTATTTAAATCCAGCTTCAAATATTTTCAAAATATTAATTAGGGCTTAAAGATTTTGTATAAAGAGGTGGCAGATTACCACATATGAGTTCAAAGTTAGCACAAATATTGATTTTTAATTATTTATAAAGTTTAGCTATGTAAATAGTATATGTTGTATATTTGTAAATCAAATAAGACGACCCTCTCACTTAAGACGCCCTTCACCATTATCACCAGATAATGGTGAAGGGCGTCTTATACTTTAAGTGGGAAGAATTGACGCAACAAACTCATCACCAGATAATGGTGAAGGGCGTCTTATACTTTAAGTGGGAAGAATTGACGCAACCAACTCCCTAGCAGCACAGATGTCTGTACAGTTTGAAGAAACGTATAGAACCGGCTTAACTAAAGATTATGCACATTTGTTTTTATTTCTTTTAGTTATAATCAGTTGCTAGGGTTTCTTTATTTGGCGAGTAGTTGGCAACTCGCCGCCCATTGAGCTGCAACGCCCTAATTGCGTAAGACACTATTATCATCAACTGGAATCATTTTGAAGCTAATCCATTGCTCCATATCTTCGAAAAATTTGTTTCTCAATATCGTAAATAACGCAATGGATGTTAATGAACTGTCAAAATGAAACCTGTCGCTAACTGATAGTGTGTTATGTAAATACCATGCTGACCCAGGTTGACGGCGGGTTGTGATTCTCTCGGGCCTCAGAGATGTCAGCACATCGTGAACGGTTCTTTTTTACCTCAATGACCTCTCCCGCTCTGTTCGGAGCAGAAGACCGTGTCAGACTTTTACTGACTAAAACCCACCCGTGCTTCTTCACTTGCCTGTGCGCCAGCACCACGGTTTCTTTTTTATCGAACCCGCAACCCTGACCCCGGAGACATAGGTCGCGCGTGAAACAATGGCCTGGTCTTTACCGGGCGGCGAGCTGACCACTGATCAGCGCCCGCAAGCCCGTGCCTACGGTGGCCGGGAGGGCGATGTTGTCTCCCGAGCAGGGCGTCACCTGCGGCTGCTAGAGGCGTGAGGGCTCTGGGATTCCCGCTCCCTCATGCGCCCCGCCTCCTCCTTTGCCAGCATCGCTACTTCGCAGAAGTAGGTGACGGCCTGCCATGCACTCTCGCTCCAGATCATGGCCTTTACGAGGGCCGGATGCGAGAGATCGCCGCCGATCGCCGCCACGAGGACACGGCGTTGCTCCGCGAAGACCGATGCCTGCCAGGGCCGCGGGTTGTGTTCGAAACAGATACCGTGGCCCCTGCCGTTGCTTCATTTTTATTTTGTATGTCTATTTAAGTATTCGTATCAGTCTTATCATGATCTGGATGGTAATCTTTTGGACTGTAATGCTATTGCAGTTTTTGGAGCGTTTAAAATTTGTGGAGGTTTGTTGGTCAAATCTTGGATGTATTTGGAGCAAATGTGATTGTTCCAATCATGATATGAATTCCTAAACGATACTGCACTTTCTTCTTATGTAAACATATGTATTTTGAATTTTATCGTCCATGATTTAATATATATAACTTTAAAAACACGGATAAGAATTAAGGTAAGTGCACTATGAACGCAGTTAAAATAGTTATTACCTAACATAAATTGTTTCTCATCGTTAGTGCAAAAGTTTTCCATTTCATCCATAGTTATTCAAGTGATTTAGATGATGTAATTTTATTTATTGATTTACTTAAATCGATATCGAAGTACCATCACCAATTCATAGAGAATTGAATGAAAAAGTTGAATCGATTTGATCAAAGAGAAATGTACGTACAGATATAGATCGATTGCTTTTATGACTTTTATCGTTTTTGCTCCGATGTAACAACAAATGTTCGTGTTACGCAAGTTTAATTGAACTTTAAAGTTAAAAATAAACGATATAAAGTGATTAAAGAGACCAATTATTTTACCTAGTTTAATTGAAATGGTTGTTTATAAAATCGAGTAATACTCGTGTAATTATGTTAATTATTTTTTATTATTATTAGTTTGAGAGTCATAAAATAATTAATCATTTGTAACGAGATGTCGAATAAAAATATTAAAAATAATTAATATTTTAGACCTAAATGCCATACGTTTAAGAAATCTTAGACAAAGCAAGGACATCGCATCAGAAATCAATACAGCTCTACTGAGTTGTATTGATATCTGAGATAAACGAATTCTGGAAGTAACCTAAGCGTTAAAGCAGTTTAAAATTTCATAGACATTAAATAATAATACCATACTAGAACGTTGTATATCAAATTAGGTAAAAACGTTGTGGGCACAGCTCCTTATATACGTACGAATACTTCACAAATCATATACAGAAAAAACAAAAAGTGCGATAGTCATAAAAATATGCAGCACATCAAGAGGACTTGTATGAAGGGCGAGGACCATATTCGTAAGAATTCTTGAAGAATTTCATAATGGTGAATGATATGGGACATCAAAAAGATGCTACGTTTCATTTTTCGTAATTCAAGTTGTATGATTCATTTTATTATTAATCGTTATTGAGTAAGCGTGGCACCATTTCGTGCCAAAGCTAAAAAATCCCATACCCTTGAGGGAAAAACCAAAGAGAAGATTCTTTTGAATTAGATGAAATTACTCAAAAAGAAAAAAATACAGACTTCCTCAAATACAAAAAGAATGACTATTGATTGCATTAACATCTAATCTCACTGCTTGGACATGATTAATATCCCAGACGCGGGCCCAACGTGGAATTATATTTTTGTATCTCATAAATCTGAAGAAAAAAGAAGAAGGTGAGTGACTTTGAAAATTTAAAATACACGATCCTACGATTTGTCTACTAGATACAGATAAATACTAGATTTATGTTGTTGTAGAAGTTCATAATGTTATGTTCGTAACTCGAGGAAAGGTTGTTGACTCGATGTATGTATACAAACAGTAACGAATTGCACACTAAAGTCTACGAAATATACATATATATGTACATAAGTGTATGGGAAGATGTGTAAACATACGAGGAAAACAATATTATAAATTTAAAACATACAAACCGTGGTACCAATGACCGTTGAGTTAGAGACGTGTTTTTGAGTGAAGACCACGCTTCGGTAAACGTAAGGCTTCAGATTAGGCACATATACCTAAGCTTCATATAAAAAGCTGTACCAGCTGGTTGAGACTTGCGGAGAATCGAGCTAAATGTCAACAGGACATGGCAATGTCTAATAGCGGACGGTGGTAAGCTTATGATGATGGAGTTTCTAAATAATTCGTAAATATATCTATAACATGTACTTAGAGGCATAATATTCTTCTGATGCAAAATTTGTTACTATTTTCTTAAGGTAATCTTAGATATTCTTCAAGAGAACTATTTATATCATTTATTTTATTTAATAAATTCCACAATCAATTTGTTGAGTTGGCTGATTTATTATCGTCATTCAAATCATTTATACTTTTAATGGTGGGCGAAATCTCTGGCCACTCACTAGGACCTTTTGTTGTGTGATTAATTTTAAAGCCATTTTAAATCACTTTTGTAACTGTGCAGTGTTAGGCATAGTGTTAACACTTGATTGATTTGTTTCAAAGCTTTCCACGATATTTCAACATAATTATTATTTAAATTTTCGGTAGACTTTTGATGTGCGATGTATTAAATAATGAAATTTATTTAGGTTTTGTGTAGTGATAACCTGCTTGCATAAACTATTGTCACGGATTAACAAGCAAGGCGTGATGTCTTGCGGTTAAACTTACTTAGTTTCTTTGTCTACATTTTGTATACCTAAGCAATTGGCTTGGTATGTTGTTTTAGAAAATACTAAAATATTTTACCTTATTAAATCTTAAGAAAGTACAATGTATGCCAAGCTTTATCGTATATATAGTTGCATAACAGACATTGTTTCATCTGGTCAACTGTGAATTATTAGAGTCGTATTCATACCATTCTTATCCAACCAGCTAAGTATCAGGCATTCGGCTAACAGCATATGTCGTCTTTCCAAGTATATTCTCTTCACTTACTGTGCTTACTTTACCCCTTTCTCATGAAGCACACTATCGTACATTGCTTTAGCAAGATTATTTAAATTATTCGTATATGATTCTAAGAGACAACTACTTGGGCATATAAACACGACGTTGAACCTCGTTTACATCAGAGGTTTCGTCAGCTGCCGACTGTAATTGTTATATTCAAAATGTATGAATATAGTCTTGTGTTTTTTACGCATTGATACATGTTCAGATCAATATTCGTTTTGGCAATGTATGTTGGATAACAAAACGACACGAAGAAATAACTGTACATATAGTCATTCGACTCCTGCTGATCGGCAAACTTCATGCCTTTTCCCCTTTCTTAATCAAATTCGCTTCAGGTCGGCAGAATTCTATCTAAGCCAAGTAGCATTTTCCGAAATATATATTTTGCCAGCATACTGTGCTTTATCGACCCGAGCGTATGTGTAGCCCACAACCGGAGGCCTATCAAACCTAAGTGTAGTCAAGATAAGTATGATCGCATACTTACTTCAGAATAAAATTGTCACATTCACTGTAGCAACTTTAGTACCCACTTTTGTCTGCATAACGATAGGTTTTGTCACGAATTCCGAAATTATGTATTATATCATATAATAAGTGTCGTGATTGCTACTTCTAGTCGGCTGTTGTAGAGCCTTAAGGTATTTTCGTAACTCTAGTATCTGAGCCGAACTAATACACAACAAGTATGAGGTGTTGAAATTTCCGTTGAGCTGCAAATGTATCTGTTTTAAGCTTAACTTTATTTAGTTGAATGAGACATGGTTAGCAGAATTTTCAGAAAGTACAATAATGCTTGATATGAAATCGTAATTCATATCAGTATCGTTAATTAGCCATTAAAAGTCAGCTGCCGGGTAGTAACTGGGTTTGTGTTGTTCATGCAGAAAACAGATATTCAGCAGGAAATATGATGATTGTTCTTAGAAATTCTAATTTAGTAAAATTACAATTTCTTTCATCGACATCTGAAATGTGATTTACACCAATTACATCAATCTTTAGAGAATTCTGCAAAAGTAACTTATTAGATTGATTAGAAATTCAGAATCGAGAGAAAACTCTCCGATAGAAAATCCGGTAATAGAAAATTCTAGTTGAAGACAAGCTCAAGAAATTTGTAACACATTACCGACAGTGGCAATAACTTTCATTTTGACAGTTGAACAACATTCATAGACAAATGTTTTTAACATATTATGAAGTTATCAATGTCTAGGGTTCATCTTTAAACTGAGCTTTCCAATAAAAAATACTACATACATTGATGAGTAGCTACATATCCGCCGACTGTTTTTTTGAGTTTTTACACACATGTATCCGATACATTACTATTATTACTTTAACAAATCACGATCACAAAAGTTTCGAAAGTTACAAATCACGGTTTCGCCAAGGATAATGTCTGTATTATTACAATAAGTTCTTCCAACATATATGTACTTAAGGATACATATATCGAGATTTATATAAAAGCGTTTTATGGTCGTTAATTGATGGGTTTCTGTCAGATGCGTGAGTGTGCATTATGGGATCTCTCTGGCCATTCAAATAAGCATTATTTGCAGAGATTTCTTTGATGACTTTTACATTTTTTAATGACTTTGGAGTATCAATATTGTGATTGTAACTTTGAATTTGCTGATATGTAAATTAAAATGACATCTGATCATGAGCATATATAATTTATTCTTTTAGGCAGATTCACTTTCAATTAAACTCGTTAAAAAGTACAACTAAATAATGATTAGTAAAATGAGAAAGTGTGTTTCCTATTTTACTAAGGCTTGTTTTGTCGTATGAGTATTTTTTTAATAATTATATCAATCTCAATATTAATATATCTTTCTCAGTAGCAGCCCCAAGTCTGGATTTATGCTTGGTTCATGCCAATAAGCTCGCTACCTATTTCATCTGACAATATGTGTACTACGAGTACTTACTGTAGGCACCTCTGCCTATCCTCTTCGAGAAATACAGGGTTTATGTTACGTCATGTTATTGTGGCTATGTGTTAGTTATGTCGATATGACGTATTAGTCACTAAAATTAAGTCGCAGTGGGCGAGGCATATTGCTCGTAGAACCGATGGCCGATTGGGCAGTAAGGTGGCGGCCACGTACCGGAAGATGCAGCGTATGGAGGCCCCCAATAAGGTGGACCGATCACGTGGTGAATGTCGTAGGAAGCCGATTGATGCAGGCAGCACAAGACCGGTCATCATGGAAAGCCTAGGGGGAAGCCTTTGTCCAGCTCACCTCTATAAGCTGAGAAGAAGATGTTATTATACCTCATCCTCTGTCTAGCTTTTTTCCAACATTTTAGGATTGTCTTTCAGTCTAACTGAATGCAACAGAATTCTAGTATTTTATTTAAAGTGACTACTCCTAGTAAAATATTTGGTATACATTAATTGGGTTGTCGAGTTCATATAAGCAACTGCCTATATTGTTATTGGGTGATATAAAACCCCTAGGTAAGACAGGTTGTCAGTCTTGGGTTTCTGCGATCCGTAACGACAGTCAAAGATATTTTTTTGACAGGAAAGCTAGGATGTATGTCACGCTCATTTTTCATTGGATTTTTAAATTATTTATAGTGTCGTTTACTAAACAAAAGCGCGTGATTTATGTAGTAGAAAATGCACTCGGTGAATAATTCATAAAGAACATTGAAATATCTCAGCATAGTGGCCACATAATGGCTTTGCATTTAATCTCCTCTTAGTCGGCGGCTCACGCGGCCGTTTTTTCAACTGTCATTGGCGATATCCTCCATTATTGTGAAATAAAATTTTTAAAGAGTTTATATAATTTGTTACACGTATTATCGGCATAATTGTGGTATCTAACCACAGAGGCCATTAAAGAGTTGAAGTAGAATTCACTCTAAAGAAAAGAAAGAAAGACAGTCAAAGATTCACGAAGGACAGACGGGACTCGGGTCGTGATTTCCGAAGCACGAGGAGGTCTTAGTATGTAAAGATGTCATAGACCTGTGTAGCTACCAAGAGTTTTCATTACGTATCGTAATGTAAACTTATGGTATCTACACTGGGGTCCAAGTCTGCTATTTTTAAAAAATTGTCATTACAACAAGATTCCATTGTCATTGTGATAAATGTTCGTAGTTTGCTAAATTCATAAGATCGATCAATTATCGGTCAGTTGTCTCGTAATGGAATGGTTATAGTATTGCCATTATTGTAAAATCCGTCACTGGAAATGATCTTTTAAAAACAACTACTCAATTTGAAAATTTATCAATATGGAGTGGAGTGTCAGTTATTGACCACTGGAAAGTCATAATGACGCCACTTTGTTAGTAGATTACGAAACTTATCAATAACGTTCATTATGGGATATCGTATCAAGTACCTACAAATAAATAAGTACATATATCTACTTTAGCTGAGCGTGTTTCTTGAACGCAATAATTACAGTGTAGGTAATGCTTTATTTAAAAGTCAGCTTGTTTCTATTTCATTGAGGTTACTGTTCCGCGTCTGCTTATCATGCTTGCGAGTCTACACGTTTAATGGTCGAGTAAGGAAAACGATTCGGAGATCGCGTGCTACTAGATGTGACACGAGAGGCAGTGTAGTTAGGTAGTTTCCGTCACGTGCGCAGTCGGATTGTTTTGTTTGTTAGAAATTAAGCATGTAGTAGAGTTATATATATACAATATGTAAAGAAATACCCTGTTCGATCCGTGAAGGTACTGTTAGGTATCGATAACTGATTCTGCCAATGCCAAGCCGGGTTAAACTTAAAAAAAAATACCCCCAAAAAATATTAACTCGTATAAGGAGAAAACTTCATACATGTGAGGTAGGCAATACATGCACGGGCGAAGGGGGGCAGGGTAATACCGTCAGAATGATATTGTCTCTTTTTAAAATATTACCAAATTTTGGAGAAGTTGGAATTAATTCGCGAAAAAAAAAATGATTATTTCAAAATTCATCAGTATTATTACTATGATGACTATGTAAAATTCCATATTTTATTTAGTCATGTGTTTACCTAACCTTTATTATCCTTGTGGGTTGGACGTGGTTTTCTTTACATATTAGGTAGTATCTTTCTTATGAAATACTAAATGTAAGTAAGCAAATGCAAGGACTAGGTGGCAAATGAAAAATAAAGCACCAGAGTAATTACCTAACACATTATTAGTAGCAATGGGTATCATTTTGTCAGTTCTACGATCCAGACAAAGCGTTTCGTCTCTTTTTTTATACAGCGTACATTCATTCGGTCTGGAACAATTTTTCGACTGCACGGTTAGGTCATTGACTGCTGCTCTGCGTATCGCAGGTTCGATTCCCGCACGGAACAAATATTTGTATGACCTGGAACAATTTGCCAGCGTCAGTGTTTCCGTCACAATACAATTTGAGTGTCTTCAAGGCTAGAGTGAATAGGCTCTTAATAAACTAGCGCGCTTTACCATAAACGATCGCATCACTGCTTACCATCAGGCGGGATTGCGGTCAAGCGCTGGTTTATAGTTTATAAAAAAAAAGAATAGGCTCTTAATAAACTAGCGCGATTTACTACCTGTATTAACGATTGCAGCACTGGTTACCATAAGGCGGGATAGCGGTCAAGCACGTCTAGTTTTTAATTATAAAAAAAAAAAATCGGCGCTACAAAATATAGAATGGGCGGCCATACTGCAAATGCAATCTCTTCCAATTCAACCTCTTCTTCTTTAATAAAGCCACTCTTCTTAAATTCATTTTCCTTCTTTTCTGTCTATTTAGAAAGAAACTGATATACTTTCTCTCACTCCCCTGTCTCATCCAGCATATCAACATAAACTAATCGTCGCTCCCCGGTCGGGCGCTTCTCTCCGCTTTCCGCATCGATCCATCAAGGAATGCATTTTCACTGCCCACAGTATCTCGATATCACTCTTCCGTAGTAAGATCTTAACGGTGGCTAACTCGTGTGGTTGTTACTCTATTCATGGTAGGAAGTTACTGTGACCGCAAATCCGCGGCAATACAGGCATTGATGATTAAATCTGAAGTTTCCTCTAGGTTTGCATGTCATTGGCATATCTTTAGACAAAGACTGTTTCAGGAAGGAAACTTGTAGACATCAGCATCATGTTGTTCATTATCCATACTGTAATATGATAAACGCGAAAGTAACTCTGTCTGTCTGTTACCTTAAACCTCTTTAAACCTCTCAACCGATTTTGATGAAATTTGGCACAGACAATCTTTAGACCCTGAGAAAGGACACTAGGCTACTTTTTATTGAAAAAAAATTGTTATACCCAAAGAAAACTAAAAAGCGCGATATAACCGAATTCGACGCGGTTCCACGAAAAGCTAGTTATTTATAAAGCTTCTATGAAATAGCGTGAGTACAAAATAAACTGAGATTTACTAATTTGATTTGACATAAATGTTTTAAAATGTACGTGCTTCGTGCCGTAACTTTTGTTTTATGTTATTTTATATGGGGTAGGGATATTTTTTTTAAATATTCTGTGTTTTTGATGCCTTTTAAGCTGTTTGCTCGCTATAGAGTATAGTAGACAGATTACTTAGCAAAGTGGCTCAAGTGAATGCATGTTGTAATTCTTTAGAGATTAATTTGCCTTAAGCTGTGTGTGGTCTAGTTCTGTTTGAATTCACTAGCGGGTGATTATTTTTGATTCTACTTCTTTATTTGCTAATTACAGTCTGTCAGTTTAGTATTATGTAATTGCTATGTCCACAGACTTAAAAGTTCAATGTGGCCATTGTTTTACATTGAAACCAGCGAAAAAGTAAAAAAAAAAATACTTAAAGAATTTTGTAGAATTGAAAGCAGTAGTTTATTAAATGCATCCTCATTCGAAATGAAAATGAAGTGCTTTTGATAGTAACAGTATTCTAAAAATATTTTAATATCCATATAATTTCCAATCTAAAGAAAATTGTAACCAATTACAAATGCGCATTTCGATAACCGCTCTGGCCACCATAATGCCGTTTTAATTAAAACTAAACCTGCAGCGGCGAGCGACGGCCAGCACACACGAATATTACAAAACCGCCTTCGGGTACTCTCGGGTTACTCCGGCTCGAGTTACCGGAGCCTGGGAGCCTAAATTATTGCATACAATTTATAAAACGTGAAATCCCTGATCACGCGATAAGTTTGACTTGACACCCCTGTGTATGCAATACTTTGAGGCTTTGATGCAACGATCATGCAATTAAATTTATCATAGCAAGTATTACAGTATGCACAATTAAGTAAGGTTTTTTTTATAATTATATACCTACTAGTGTTTAACCGCAATCCCGCCTCATGGTAAGCAGTGATGCAACCATTGATGGTAAAGCGCGCTAGTTTATTAAGAACCTATTCACCCAAAAAAATTAGTGAATAGGAAGGAAGACGGCAGTTGAGCGAGGTGGTGCAATGTTAAACCCAACAACTCGATCTACGAGCTGCGCCAGAGGGAGATTGATGTGGAGACCGTCCACGACCTAACTCCTGACTGAACAACATTTGGCGCATCGTACTCGGCACACATCGCAACGCAACTGCTCAGACGTCCTACCTACGGCTTCACCAAACGTCTTGCCGGAACACGACGAATCGTTTGGCGGTAAAACTTTGTCTGGCGGGTGGCAGCCGATGTTACTCGTATAGCGTAACACCGGTCCTGCTAAATTTTAGTGTAAGATACAGAAACACTGACTAAATGTTGCCAAAGTCAGTCTGGTATTTGGTATCGTGGTAAACTTAGTGTATGCATAAATTTAATTTGTTGTTACGAAATTAAGATAATAAATCTCATTTGATGGTGTAAGACTTGGTTGTCGTTTAATTCAGTCAAAAGCATTATGATTTTCTTGGACCTTGAGCCATTTCTTCACTACACAAACAATCTCGGAAATGTTAACTGATACGGTTGTCACATTATATATTAAATACACATGTTTATTTATTTGATTATTATTCTGATACAATATTCTAACCAATATTAGAGGAATGTGGAAAGTTTCGTCCGGAAAGTTTTGAGTATGAAAGTGGATGGTTATACGAGTATAGAGAAATGTCTGCATGTAACACGGAGGAGTAAGGAAACCGTCTTGAGAAAAGATTTGAGCATGGACAAGGATAGTTCTAAGAGTAGGAGAAGATCAAGTATACGATGAATGGATTGTCTCAAAAATGATGTTGCTAGAGATAGGGAGTAATTACTGAGATGACAAGTAATAAAGCAGTAGGTATGGAAGAAATAGACATGGTTCACCTATCGCATCTCTAGCATGAGAATTATGATTAGTTTGTTATTTTTTAAACGTTGCGCCACACTAGAAATTTCTCCTGTATCGTGGGTACGTTCACTTACAAACATATAAATTTACATTCACGAACAACCAGATCCGGAAAAACTATGTACTTACAGGTCATACATATATTTATTGCGTGCTTTAAACCGAACCCGCGATACGTATCGCGTCAGTCAATAGCTTAACAGCTGCTCGAACCGTACCGTGATTGTAATCATAATATCTTTGGCGATAGGTTACCGATGACGGGTGGTATTTAGGAGGAGGCAAGCCCTAAGGAATAGATTCTTTACCGTATATGTAAGTTTAATTAAATTGCATTCCAATCATGCGTCAGTCACATGATAATTACCTATTCAGCATTACGCTAGGATGTGAGTAAATTAAAGGATTTATATCTTCGAATATTTCCATTGAAATCGAATAAGTTTTCGATTTTGTATAACGGCAATTGATTTTGAAAATTGAAACAGGATTGATAAATCTTTAATGATCCAAAGCACGTATAGATAAAATGTAACTAAAAAAAACATTCTCATGACTTATATATACCCAGAAGACTAAATAAGCATTTGACAAATAAAAAAAAATAACCGGATCTCATTACCATTGTCGTTTCAATGTAAGTTTGTGGCAAAGGTATACAAACTGTGGAGCCGACCAAATCTTTCGCAACAAGATTTCATGAACATTACGTATAAAAAATATAAAGAATACACTCATTAGGTGCAATTAAAACGATTCCATAACTGTGTACTCTCGGCTTTATTGCTTCCTATGTGAACGTAGCCGAAAGTACAATACGAGGTCAAAAACCCATGTATTATGGTCAATTGACTGTCAAGATTTTCAAGATTCTGTTCCGCCGGAAGCTGGGGCGGACGTACTAACCTTGCAACGTCGTCTTTGTTTATTTAATTTTAAACCAGCACTTCTCTTTTCATAACAGTTGACAGATCTCGAACGCCTACTTCTGAGATACAAGGTCGTAGCGACCGGTTTGAAAAGTAGAGCTTTTATGCGATATCGGTATTATGCAAAGATTTTGATTACATTATAGATTTGCCATAAATATCTTGTAGTAACGTGCTCTGTCATTAAACATGTGTTTATGTGTTAAGATCACAACCCATCATTATGAAGCTGAGTAGGTCTTTATTATCTCCTTTGCAATTTCAGCTTGCCTGTAATTACGTTTAAGCTTTGACGTTTAATGTTAACGTTCAGGAACTATTACGTTCAATAACAGAGGGTATTATTTCCCGTCGTCTACAGAATTAGCTCCTGACATCTGTCAGTGTGACAATTCTAGTAGTGAATAAACGTAAATTTCGCAAAACACATTTGTTTGAATGAAACTGAGAGGTGTAAAGAACGCATTCTGTTGTCAGATAAGCTGTGTAAATACTTTTTAGGTAGAAACAAAAACATCCGTAACTTTTCTTAGAACGCACCTTCTATAAATTGCTTTCAAGGCTTTGGTCAGTCGGCAAGTGTCATGTAATTAAAGACCTCGACGTGTACGTCGTGATTACGACTCTGACACGTGTCACCTCGCATCTCTGTTCTCATTTCAATCAGTTCAAATTAATCAGACATTTATAAAGGCAAGGTAGGCACCGAATCTGGGCAAGCGTGTGATCTGTCACCAGTGTTACCATAATTTAATTAGAATCGCATCAGATCACTGGAAATTTATACCAAAGCCAATTAATTGGCTAATGATAATCATTCATCATTATCAACCTTTTATCGTCCCACTGCTGGGCAGAGGTCTCCCCTCATACAGAGAAGGATTGAGCGTAATCACCACGCTTGCTCAATGCGGGTTGGCGATTTCAGACTTAAAGTCCAGGTTTCCTCAAGATGTTTTCCTTCACCTTCGGTCATTGGTGTCCAAGATATACTTAGAAAGTACATATAACTTTAGAAAAGTTACATTGGTACTTGCCTGACCTGGAATCGAACCCGCGCACTCATACTTGAGAGGCTGGTGTTTTTTTGTTACCACTAGGCCACCACGACTTTTATACTATAATATACTGATAATATTAGTTTTCAATTCATAAATTACTGAGGTACCCAACAATGCCCGTTTCCCTATACTAATAAACTGACTTCAATTAATTTAAATCATTCGCTAAAACTTTCTATAAACATTACAGAACATCAAGCCTAAAAATTCAATTAACTCGAACTAAATTAGATTTGTTTATATCATACGAATTCGTATGCAAGCAGTCGCCGCCACAATGTTACGTCGAAAGGCCGGCGCGGGCTGTCGTAAGGGCGTGCGCGTAGAATATAAAAGTACCTACTCGTCCGCCCTACTTACTGAAATGTCAACATCTTTGTTAAGTGCCAATGAAATGTTAATGAATCTGTTTTCTGTTACAGGTAATTATATACACCGATCAATGAAAACAAACCAGGCTACATATCGTGGTCGCGGTAAGTTTACACTCGTTAATCCACTTGCATCTCGAATTTGAATTGAGCATAAATATTTTAATGAAATTACCATAAATATATGCCGAAAAGATAAACTAATTATCCGGAACGAAATTAAGTATTAGACCTGGCCGGGGATCGAACCCGAGGCCTCCACGTCGCAGGCAGGCGTGTTGATCGCTACGACACGGAGGACGACAAAATCTTTATAGTACTCGTATAATTTTGTGGTGTTTGATCCAGTAATTTAAATGCATTTGCTTGCATGATGGTATGCGGAAGTCCAGTTGCTAATGACGTCTGTCCAAGGCCTTGGACATGCGAAGGTCGGAAACTGGTTTCATCCCTAGCCTTTCACTATGTAGGTAGGTACTCGGCTGATTGATGTAGTTCAGGTGGATTTTATCGTCCGCTTTTATACAAGAATGACTATACGCCATTTTTATTGATATAGGTAGTAAAATTGACTTGGTTAATTGGATTGATTCTTGCATTTTATAGGTAATCTTTTTAGGTAAGACAAATTATAATCCCCACTAATCCTGTACAAGACTAGCATGAACAGGAAAGTGGTGTTCTGGAATTAATTTTTGATACATTTCTGTATAAACGACAGCAGGTCAACCTACCCGAAACTGTTAAAAATTCCCTTACAATAAGTTGAAAATTTAATATAATAAAATTGTCTGATTATCGTAGCTTGATGATACTCTTAGCCAGTTTGTGTTAATTTGAAAACTCCTTTACTGTCCTGAGGACCAATTTTCATCTTCATAAAATGAGCACCATGAAGTAGGAATTGGCATAAGTACAGGCAAATAATTAGTATTACTACAGGCAAATGGACCCAATCTGATTGCGAATGAAATCAGACAAAATGTTTATCACAAGATTTGATAATTATTTAAACGAATTAATAAAAATACGATATCAAATGAGAATAATTTCAACTCGTAAGGTGTTACTTTATTACATAGGTACACTTGATTCAATATACAGACGACATTTACATCAAGGTAAGGCGGTCTTACTTAGTTCCTTGCATAATCAAGTGGACTGTACCTACAACTCAGTGTGTCTACATGAATTTGTGTCAATAGGACTCTGTCAGAAGGTTTCAATTTATCTTAAACGTTATTTGAGACTTAAAAATTCCTTTTTGGTGATTGATGAACTCTTTGTTTACTTTTGTATAAGGTGACTAAGTATTAGATAATACTCTTGAAATAGCAAAAGCCTGAGGCCATATGACCATATCCAACAGTCCTTAAAAAATCGATTCTTAATGTCAAACAATCGGAATCTTATAAAATCTGGTTAGAAACACATTTAAAGCTATAAAAGAATAGAATAACCTATTTAAATCTAGCAGCTGCTAAAAGATCTAGGTAAGGCTTTATTTAATGGGGGTCATAAAACTGATTGAAAACTTGGAAATATTATTATCATGATAAACGTATTTCGTTTTCGTTTATAAAACAGTGATTATAAAAAGTAAATGTTTTTACTTTAATAATTTTATTAAATAAATAAACAAATGTGTAATTTGTAAAGCAACTATTATTACAATAAAATCGTATAAATTATTAACTAATTAAGTAATATTAAAACTTATCACCTAAAACACCCAGTGTTCTTACTCCTCTCTACTATTTGATCTAATCTGCGCCCGACAGAGTCGATTTATTAATACCCTACCAACTATAAATGTACCATTGTACTCATATATGGTAAATGATGTGATAACTTTTAATATTAGATTTATGTAATCTAGAATTAAGAATTTCCTTTCTTTTCTTTGAACCTTTTACTCACTGGTTTCTCCTCTTTGAATAAAACCAAGGCACCGTTATTCTCGCCCATAAAACCGCAGCTTCATCAAACTTTGAGCGTAGTGAAAAGAGTCTCTCCTTTATACCTTCTACCTTCATAGTTCATAATCCTTCGTATCAGATACAGCTTTTGTCCTTGCAAAAGAATTGTCAGTTTCTTATGGCTATCAAATTGCTCCAGTGTCATTAACTTCTGAGCCATATTCTTGCAGTTCAAGTAAAAGAATTTTGCGGTCATACATTTTCTCAGACAGCTTGGTTTCCGCGTGGCAACCAGCCCTTACAAGGCGTGGCTCGAGGTCGCCTAGTCCGTTCACTTGCGACTAGTCCACATTTAATGATACATACATTACTTAAGTATAAAACACGTAGTTTGGAAAATTTTCTTACATTTACATGTATGTCTGTGTTGTGTACGTAAGGACCAATCACTGTGTACATACGTAGTAACAATGGATCTGTGTGGGTTGATCTGCATTGTAAAATTAAAAGCAGTGCAATACAACTATGTATAATATAGAGCCAGTGTGCATTAAGAACGCGATTAAAGTAACCCTATTGATAAATAAACTTGAAAGATTTTTATGGATCGATTTTTGCTACTTTTTATGTAAAAACTACTGGACAGATTTGTATGAAACAATTATTACTTTTTATCCTGATATTTCTTCGAGATCGAAATTTAGGTGAAAAGGCTGGACGCAGCTATTTATGTACAATATTGAGTCATTAACTCAGAATGTAAATGATTGTTATATACTACATACATTGAGTTGCTAAATATAATTTCTTGGACTACAACTACAATATAATTTGAACCAGTACAGCAATTTGAATTTGTCAACATTCAATTAGTTGTATTGTAATATTAATGTAAGTGGACGTGCGCGAATATTATTTGTAATGGTAGTTGTAATGTACGTTCATTGCTTACTGCTTATAAACGAACATGTCAGCAAATTGTTTATTCAGATTTCAATCACGGCTACTAAATCCATTGTTTGTCATTGTAGTGAATGTTTAGAACTTAATGTAACTAACTTAATAGGTCAACTCGTTCGTTTATCGTGACTCTAAAGGCCGCGGTTCAGATCGGATATATCAAAGGGCATTGTCCACTTTTGGCATTAATAAATTATACCGCGGAAAATTAAGTAAATTCCATCATAAAATTGATCTAGTTTAGGAATGTAGCTACGTACAGAACTTCTATATTTTTATTCACCCTACATAAGTCACTGGGTTTCTCTGTCTCTCCCTTCGTCAATCTGTATGGACTTAATGTTAAATTTAAGGCCTTATTTCCTAGCTTTAGGCCTCTCACATCTAAAGGGTTATCAATGCTCACTTTCACCTTTATGAAGTTGATACTAGTGCAGGCTATAAAGTTGCCTATTCACTTTATTGGTTAACCAACATGTTAATTGCTCCTATGAAGTATGAGGCTACTGGTGTTCAATCTCTTATAATTTAATACAACTTGCACTTTTGTACATTTGTGTTATAATATCTGTTACGCTAAAAGCCAGTCTCGGTTGAGATTGGATGGATGCTGCGGTCGAAATATTTTTGGAAGAAAATTTTCTATTAACTTTAGCATTAACATCATCTAGAACCGCCCTTGTTGTTGGTGGGTGGAGCTAAGTGTTTCCTTGTCCTTCACTTAGATTCTTTTCAAATCATTTCTCATACAACCCCTACATCTTTTTCTTTGGCCTTTGTCTCTCAATTCATCTATCCTCATATACCCATGACTTTTTTAACTTTTACACCACCAAAAATATTGACATTTGAACTGTCAAACTTATGTGAAACTAGCGGCCGCCAGCCACTTCGTTTGCGTGGAGTTTTACACACATTTTAATTTAACCTCAAAAGAGTTATTTTAACATTGTAGTATCTTATAAGGTGTTAATCGAAATTAAGTGATGTCAAGAACAATTTCGTTCAAAATTAAACATTATTAATTTATTTCGATATGGATTAATATTTTTTATATGCTCCGCTCCTATTGGTCGCAGCGTGATTTAAACCTTCCTGGATTCATGGGTTATCCAACGCAAAACTTATTTTTCAAGTAGGACCGTGAGATTAGTGCGTTCAAACAAACTCCACAGCTTTATGTATTAGTATAGATTTAAAAATAATAGATACTATTTCTAAAACCATAAAACAATGACTTGCATAATAAATACGACGTATGACACTTCCGACAAACTGTAATTGTTAAATTTTATGTAAGTAGGTGATGCGTGTGCTCATGATATAACTTGATTACCTAATGCGTACTATAATATATTGTATTGTTAGAGATATGATGGACGACCGTAATCTTTTCTTTTTGGTTTTATTATTAGTACCTGCATCTTATAGCACGTAGAGCCTATTGCCGATGAGGCAGAAAGGCTCTTGAATGGCGACCACGTACCGGCAAGCGCAGCGTCGGATACCCACCGACTAGGTTTTCGGATGACCTGACCAAAGTCGCAGGGCAGCGCTGGATGCAGGCTGCATCCAACCGTTCTTTGGAAATCTTTGGTGAATTGCAGTGGATTTCATGTGGCTGGGATGATAATGATTTTGATTAGTATCTGCACATTTTTATGCATGTTTGCGAGATGATAAATTTGTTCTGACAATCTTGTTAGTAAAAAATTAGTGTTTGAAATATGACCACAGAAGACGGTGTTCCTTCGGGAGTTTAATTTATCTTAAGGACCAAGAATTTTTTTTTTTATTTACCACTGTTTGAGAGCCGTTATCATTATTTATAAAGTTAACGGCTGTCTGGTGGAGAATTGGAGGTCAAGACTAGACAAGATTATCATAGTTGTCACGGTTATCAATATAGAAACATTTAGGAAATTTCGAATTCTTAACAATAACTTGACAGATGGTTTTGTTCTCGGAAAACGCAACCAAATTAAATAATATCAAACAATTTTGTTTCACATGGCCACTTGTGAAACGTCAAAAGCCAAGTAGGTGCCAGGTATTAATCAGACATTTCCTATGGAGAATAGCTGGCAAGAAAACACAGTTACGCTTTTAAAAATAATTGGCTTTTACAATGTAACATTGAGAAACAGATATAAGTTTTGAATTTCTAAATTCAATATCTACTTGCCTACAGTAAAATTAAGGAGATCAAATTCTTACACGACTTTGTAATATCGACGTTTCAAATTGAATGTACGACTTTTTCAAATAACAACAATGGCAGAAACGAGCTTATTTTTTTAATGACAGATTCGACTAACAAGCGTTATATTTTGAAATGTTGGCAATGCCAAATTATCCTAATGACATCAGAAATGGGCATTATTAACTGATTTAAACATGGTGTGTATGGAGAATTTCAAGGACCGTATTTTATTAACGAATAGCTTAAAATTGTCGACCTCGATTACTAAAGGTTGTTTATCGACAAATTGATACAATTTCTTGTATCAATTGATACAATTTCTTGGATCAATTGAAACATGTTCTGTTATCATCAATTTGTCGAAAAATAAAATAGTCTGTACTACTCTTCAATATACTAATAGTACTAGATTGGACAATGGACGGAAAATAAGACCACAAAAAATTTTGTAGTCCTATTTTGCGTCATAGTCTTTGACCCTTATGGGTTAGAAATTAGATTTTATTTTTCCATAAACATTTCTGTTCAAATGTTTATGGAAGCCATATATATGGAGCCATAGTTAGCGTTGATACGATGTATGTATGATGCTGATGATGGATCAAGATAAGCGATTATGGTGAAATCTTTCTATAAATGTATTTATTAACTAACTAGCTGTTGCCCGCGACTCCATCCGCGTGGACTTCCGTTTACAGCGCGCGGTAGTTCCATAAATTAAAAAGAGCGAGAAATTGATATAAAATAAGCGCCTGTTAAAATAATGAGAGCAGTATGTAGTACGTCCGCGTAAGCTCCCGTTTTTGCAACATTTTTCGTCATAGCGGGATGTTATATTATAGCCTATGTATTTTCTCATGCTCTAAACTATCTGTCTACCAAATCTCATTACAATCGTTTCAGTAGCTTTGGCGTGAAAGCCGGACAGACAGACAGATAGACAGAGACACTTTCGCATTTATAATATTAGTATGAATATCGGCCTATATTATTCCCAATGCTAGGACACAGACCTCCTGTCTTCAAGAGCTAAATTCTACCATGCGGGACCTAGGACACGCCGGTTTCCTCACCATGTTTTCTTTCACCGTTTTAAGAGCAGTGGTGATAAAAAGTCTGTCTGGGTTTGAACCTACGACCCATTTCTAGGTAATATATGTATAAAACAGCGAAGGTTTCGCCTCGAAACAAAAACAACGATATAGAACTGCATGAAAGGAACTGAACCTCTTTAATAATATAATTCGTGTTAAGCTTTGCTAAGTGAAATCAAGTATAGAGTGTGCAAATGGTAGAAAGTATAATTATAAATAGGGCCTCATGATTAATCACACAGATATTTCGACTATCCTACTGATATTAATTACAGTCAGATAAGTGGAAAGTATGTAATATCACTTTAATGTAGCATTCATACGTGTAGCTTTCTTACTAGAAATATCTTTCATTCTTACAAAAAGTCAGAACATGACTTCTACGGAACTAAAAATAGGAGAAAGGGCATGTCAGAACTAATTTCTAATATTGTTCGTGGTTGTTCTTCCTCTGTAGGAGAAGATATATGACTACCATTCTTCAAACGTAGCAGTAATAGGGTATTAACCAATCAGAAAGGTCGTACCTAGGTTGTTGATACAGCTAAGTGACACTTATGGAGTCTGTTTGGAAATTCTTAGTTGATAGTTTATTCTTCAAAATATAGAACATACTAAGAGTGTTTTAAAGACCTCTATCTTGTGATTCTTCTCATAAAATGAGCCAATAAACTTTCCATATCTGCAATCTATTGGCAAAGTTACACAAAGTTCATGATCAGAAGTCACATAACACGGCTAAATCATAAAGCACACGATTGCCTCAGACGGACCATCTGCTTGGATATTTCAACATAGGTCGGGTTATCGCGATGACGTAGCAAACTTTCACCTTCTGTGAGACATTTGTCCAGCGGCATTGAACTTGGTGCTATATTGTATAATGTTTGAGTTATGATGAGGTCAGCAGCCAATGGTTAATAGTCGTTTGGTGGAGGCTATAAATGCAGTTTGGCAGGTTTGGAAATGCCGTAAACGTTTTGGATTAAGTGTGAAGAAAATTTACTGCTATAAATACGCACACAACCGTTGGAAGGCTGTACACATGCGCACACACAAAATTAAAAAGTGTTTTACACGTTTACGTGTGCTGCTAATGGTATGGTAAAATACCTATCTCTGAAGACGAAAACTTGAAAGTTATTGAAGATTATTATTTTGAAGTTGTCGTAGAGACTCTTTGCAATGATATATAGGCAATAACCCTTGGGCAGGTCTACTTGGAACTATAGTTTGAATGCGAGTGGAGTAACAGTTAGGTTGTATCCAAAAAATGTTTCGCTTTTCGTCACAAGTTTCTAATTTTAACAACGTTCTCAGCTCATCAAATACATAGTCAAATAAACCCAATTAATAACCCGAACGAATTTAATTTGGCAACTTGTTCAGGTCCTTAAAAGGAGTAATGAATTCAAGTAACCTAAAACTAGCTGGTATAAACAGAAATCATGCGTGTTCTTATGACGGTGGCGCTTCGATAGTTCCAGAAGTGGGAACATTATATAGGCTGATTATTACAATTTGTTTTAAAACTTCTGTCAGACGTTTTCAGGTTTTGCAGACAAAAGTGATTGTTTCTACAGCGAGTAATTATTCGTAGGATTCTCTTAAATGATTTAATTCACTTTTGTTTCCATACCAGAGCATTATGAATTATATAAATATAGCAATTTAACGGTTAAAATGTTAGCGTTCTTATAAATAAAATACTAATTATTCGCTTAATAAATTCACACGGACCATAAAGTTCTCACGTTGCTGTTGCAAAATACTGTCTGTCAAGCATTTAATTATTACCGTTGTTGTAGAATATGAATAATTGTTTCTTGAATAAATTTTGTATATATCCTTAGTTTAAAATTGTATAAGCTCTTCCAATGGAATAAGGCCTTACAGTAGCTGAGCTGTGGAGGTCAAATTTTGAGTGGTTTCATGTAAAATGTTGGGATTTAGCTGCAACCGTTTACACTGCACGACTCCATCATGACTGCAAAAAGGCTTGGCATATCAACGACTGTTCTATCATTCTTTGCATATTATTTAAATGCTGATATTCATTGAGAACAATTGTGACTGCTTCCGTGGCGTAGCGGTAGCGAACGGTAGTTGTATGCATGAATATGAATATTTGCACTGGTCCGGTCGTTCCTCGGAAAGCACGTTAAGCTGTTGGCCCCGGTTTCCATACGAACATCTAATGGTAGTCGTTACGGGTTGTTGGAGTTCTCAAAAGTCCAACAATTGGTCTAACTGCAATGCTTCAATATCGCCTTCGGGTTGTGGAGGTCAGCCGGCAGTCGCTTTACGGAAAATATCGAAGTTTAGCCAAAATCAGCACTTACACTGTTAAAGCGGACCCCAAACCACAAAGCTGAAAATCTTGGGATGCGACTGGGATTAACGCTGAGATGATGATGATTCATTGAGAACAATTATGGTAAAGACAACGGACTCATAAAAATAATAAGCGCAATTTAAATTGTGCATGAAATAAGGTCATTCTGAATTTCGGTTGTTGCAACACTTCCCATTCTGTTTGAAATCTGAAGCAATACTTAAGGTCTCAATTAACATAAATATGCATAAAATATCGCAACATTTATCATTGCATATAATCGGAGCACTACCCTTCAGAAAACTTACAAAACTACGTGACTTACAAAATTACACTTGTGGAACAATTTTTTTGTAATAGGACCTTCAATAAAATATTTTACAAATTTTACATACACTATAATACTAGTTTTCACTTCGTTACAGTTTTAGCAAGTATACAATGTTGTAATGTAACTTGACATGCACTTTTTACATTCATTTTTTTCGAGACTAGTCTTGAAAGTAATGTCTAAGGTCAGATACTAGATCAAAAATAATAATATAATAGCTTACCTTGACAAATATTAGAATATTGTTACTGTGAGACCTGTCAGAATGAATTCGAAACGTCGTATTTCAAAATAGATTAAATTTAGAACTTGCATAAATACTGCACTATATTGATTGTTAAGAATTAAAGATCAAAAAAGACTCCTTTTAATTAATTTGCAAAAATCGAATAAAACATTTCCTAAATGAAGTCTAGCAATCAAACAAGTTAATGAGAACAGACTATTACCTAATGCTCGGTCGTTGGTGTGATAAATTGCAAAATAAATTAAATTTTCATTCATTTAGCACTAAGTACTCAGGAGACAAAACTTAGCAGCACCTGTATTATACAACCGACACCTCTTAACGATCCATTGTCTTATAAGAGCGGAAAGTATAATTTAGTTCCGCTTCCAACACTACTGATTCTTACAACATCAATTAAGCCTCATCTTTGGGTTCACTATTGTATGTTAAGCGTCGATAGGGTCAGTCCATTCGTTGCTATTCACCCGCCCAAGGTTTAGACACATGGCCTCAGCTTCCTGCGTTACTCTTCAAGCGGACAGTACAATGCGTGTGTAAACCATTGTTGGCATCGTCTCTGCGAACAATTGGAAGCTCTATCTCAATGACATCTGCCTTTGGCGATTCGTCTAGCATGTCGCCTGTAGGCTGTACAACCGTGAGGAATAGACGAGAGACATTTGAGTGGCCGCCTTGAAGCTGGATCAAGTTAATCCCTTTGAGTTTAAATTGATTTTGTTTTTATTTCACGAAAGGGATTTACATTGTATGTAACCTTGTTTTTTTACTCTTCATGTTTTCTTTCTCTTGAAACCTTGAATATTGATTTGTTTCCAATAAAATAAATTTTATTTTTTTGCCGTTTTATGACATTTCGGTAATAAAACATTCATTATTGTCATCATTAAATTGACAGCATTTAGCAGCGACAATTTATCGGGTTTCGGACGGTTTGCTTAGAAATTGATACATTGATTACATCCAGAATATGGATATAAGTAATATATCCTTTATTATCGACCGTTGTAAATAATCCTAAAAACGTTATCTAAATTCGAATCTCGCGAAGCTGTCATGTCTGTGTTGAATTATTCATTGGAACCCACATTTTGTATTTGTTGTACTTTTTTTTTTGTTTTGTTTAAAATCACCGTTAAAGTATGTGCATATTTCAAGTATTGTAGCGGTAACTACAGTAACAGTACGTGATTGTATGAAGCCTTGAACACCGCCTTCGAACATAGCTTCGCAGTGATTCGGAAGAGAATTTGCAATGTCCTTGCCAAATTCTAGCTCCGTCATCCTTTTGGGTTTATTTAAATTGATCTTAAGAGATCTATTGGTTTTGGTGTATTCGACTAAATTATTCAGCAATTATTTTAAATAGAATCATGGTAGGAAATTGCTTACATCCGCTTTTAGAGGATTTGTAACCTTCAGTTCAATATCTAAAAATCATTTTGCTAAGATATGTTTCTGGTTAAGCTTAATACCAAACTGTGCTAATAAGTCTATTACTGCTTCCAGCTTGTCACCAGACTACTTTAAATCCCGTTAAACACTAAAAAGGTCCTTTTGTATTCAAGCCACGAATTCGACCTTTTCAAACAATGACTTAGCTTTAGCTGTGGCTAGATCTAACTCCCGATTGCGGTTTACTGCCAACGGTCTGTTCAGCTGACTAGACATAATCAAATTATGCCAACGAATTTTCATTTGTAACTTTAAAGTCATTACTAGATCGATGATTGTGTGCTTTAATGTAACGTGCGTAGATTAGGGCCAAATTGCTTCATGTTTCTAGACGGTACCCAACTTGGTATGGTTCAACTTTCAGTCTGACTAGAAGAAAAATGGTTGCCTGCTTTTTTTTTTAATTATTATAAACTAGTGCTTGACTGCAATCCCACCTGATGGTAAGCAGTGATGCAATCGTTGATGGTGAAGCGCGCTAGTTTATTAAAAGCCCATTCACTCGGAAAAACTGAGCGAATAGGAAGGAAGGTAGTTGAGCGAGGTGATGCAATGTTAACCCAACAGCACGACCCAACGATGCTGCGCCAGAGGGAGATTGATCTGAAGGCCCTCCACGACCAAACTCCCAACACAACAATATTTGGCGAATCGTACCCGGCACACATCGCAACACAACTGCTCAGACCCGTCCTACGTACGGCTTCAACAGACATCATGCCGGTACACGACGAATCGTTTGGTGGCAAGACTTTGTCAGGTGGGTGGTAACTTCTGCCGGCGGCCGTTGTTATGGCCTACCACCGAGTAAAATCTGCTTAATTAAAGAAAGAGTTTTGTAAATGGGCTTATAAATACTAGACTTCTGAATATAAGATATACAATCGAATGGAAAACCCACTTTTTTGAAGTCTGTTAAAATTGGTACTATCATCATAATTTTGAAAGATGACTATTAAAATGTACAGTTCTTTCACAATTTTCACCTTTAATTTTGCGTCACTCACAAAATAACATTGATCTTTTTGATATTGCAATAAGTTTGTTGTTCAGTTATTTCCATTGACAAATCTGTCAAAGTCTTTGTGTTCTTTAATCTTATCGCAATAGGGTTGCCATTATATAGTTTGCCGTTAGAGGTACAAATGACTGTGGAAGGACTGTAGACGATCGTCTCGACATTTAGCCTGACAGAATGACATATCTCAGAACACAAAAAGTCCCGCCTGCGACAATGCCTAACAAAGGTGACAAGACACGATACATTGGATACAAGGTTTCATATGTAGTACACTATTATCATAAACTTCTGTGTTAATGTTAAATAAAGCAACGGTCTTTACCGGTGTTAAGGCAAACAATCCAATTAATTAAGATTGCCAAAAGTCAGTAGCTGTCTCTTAAATCTGACCACAACATTACAATGAAGTTTAATTACGATTGTCGTCTTTAATGTACTCGTTCACTGATAAATGTTCGTGAACCTCAGTGCGATTGCTTTCTTGTTTGGTTTAAGCATTATTACGAAATTTTTGAGTAAATTTATTACCAAGTGACACGTTTTCATAATAATAAAGCCTGACGTTTATTTCTACCAGGTACCTTCATTTCAATGTTATTTTGCGAAAAGTTGCTATTTATTGATAAGATTTTTTTTACGTTTACTAAAGGAAGAATCTTACATATTTTTTTAATGTTCTAAATGTGTAAATATATTGACTTGAAATACTGAATGGAGGATTTCTATTTTAATGAAAAATTTCTTTGCCCATTTACTAAGTAATGGTTTAATTTTGTTTCAGGTAAATCTCTCTAGAACTTGAAAGCAGCTCGAATTAAAACATTACATAAATACCATAAGTTTATTAAGTAAGTAAGAACTTGTTTCATGCGCCGGCGCAATTAATATGAAGCAATTAAATGGCTGTGAGGCAAATGGCTACCTTGATCACCTAGAACTATTGTACATTGTACATTTTGTATTGCATCAGAAACATTCCTTTAAGGAGGCTTACTCTATAAGTTAACAAATGGACTTACAGAAAGTCAAATTTTGATAGGGTAATCCCGAAGCAGATCATTTCGTAATTTAAAGGATCAAAATTTAGTTTAAATTTCGCTTCGGCGACAAACAAATTATACAAACATTAAAATTACAGATATTTTTAATTATGACAGATTGAGATCCCATTGTGAAAGTGGTTGAAATTTCAAGAATTGCCCTCTGGTGTGAGCCAAAATAAAATAACATCAAACCTGTAATATTTAACAGGTTAAGCAAAAGTGTGACATAAGTCACCCCTACATTCCGCCAGTAATCTTGAGGTTCCATGAGATAATACAGCGCGAATCTGTTGCCAACAGACAGGCACAAATGTACATTCCGCCAGTAATCTTGAGCTTCCATGACCCCTTCATTCCGCCAGTAATCTTGAGGTTCCATGAGATAATACAGCGTGAGTCTGTTGCCAATAGACAGGCACAAATGTACATTCCGCCAGTAATCTTGAGGTTCCATGACCCCTACATTCCGCCAGTAATCTTGAGGTTCCATGAGATAATACAGCGTGAGTCTGTTGCCAATAGACAGGCACAAATGTACATTCCGCCAGTAATCTTGAGGTTCCATGACCCCTACATTCCGCCAGTAATCTTGAGGTTCCATGACCCCTACATTCCGCCAGTAATCTTGAGGTTCCATGACCCCTACATTCCGCCAGTAATCTTGAGGTTCCATGAGATAATACAGCGCGAGTCTGTTGCCAACAGACAGACACAAATGTACATTCCGCCAGTAATCTTGAGGTTCCATAACCCCTACATTCCGCCAGTAATCTTGAGGTTCCATGAGATAATACAGCGCGAGTCTGTTGCCAACAGACAGGCACAAATGTAAACTCCGGGCGACTACTGAGAAATAGCTACATTTCGTTCAACCAGGACTATCAAGTTCATGCATTCAGGATAGAAATTATTACAATGATTAGGCTCGAAATAAAATACTAATAGTTATGTGTGAAAATTAATAGGGAGAGCAGCGGTCGCCTAGTGGTATCGGTCGCGCCTTACAATTTGTAGGTTGTAGGTTTAAACCCCATCAGGCTTTGGGTAAATTATTTTAACACCATTACTCTCAAAACGGTGAAGAAAACATCGTGAGTAAACGGAATCTCCTAGACACAAAAAAAAAAAAAAAACTAAGACATGTGAGAGTTTGACAGGAAAAGCGATGATGAGTGCCACGCTCGTTTTTCATTGAACTTTTAAAATTATTTATAGTGTCGTTTACTAAATAAAAACGCGTGATTTATGTAGTAAAAAGTGCATTCAGTGAATAATTCATGAAGAACAGTGAAATAGTGTAGCATAGTGGCCACATCATGTTTTCACGCCAAATCCCTCCTAATCGGCTACACGCGGGAATCGAAAGGAGTTAGTTTAGATTAGGTTAAGTTAGGATAAGTTTAGGATAATTTAGGATAAGTTAGGATATAGGCTTACTTAAGGAAAAAAAAAATACTGAAGACTAGGCTGTATGGCGTACTATGCCTTTGCCTTTTCCGTTCGGAAGTACGGAAAGAAGAGAACCAAAAAAAAAAAAAAACTAAGACATGTGACATCTACCTACCCGCACTGGGCCAGTGTGATAGATTATGGCCTACTCCTTCAAACCAAGAGGAAGCCTGTGTCGCAACAGTGAGAATATTATAGGCTGATTATGATGATGAGGGAAAATATCACACACTTAGAATAAAACTTACTCGTGATAACATAAACAAAAGCGCTGCAGTAGACCTCAGCAATCTGCACCACGCAATAAAGCGCTGCAAACATCTCACCATTGAATCGTAATCGCTTAACAATTGTTACAATCGATAAAAAATGCAACAAGTGATCATTATTCATTACATCAGCCTACCTAATAACTCGATTGCAGTAATCGTTCACTTTCACTCGGATCGACGATTCGATGCATCGGACGGCGGGCGCCGCAATCAAAGGTCGACCGACCGAGACCATTTCTTTAAGATTCGACAGATAATTTCAATATGTTGAGTAATTCGATCGATGGACGTCCATGTCAAGATGGAGGATAAAATGTTAACTGATTATTTATAAGCGTTGTTACATTATAATACATTTTTTTAACAGTCTTTTAATACATGGTTTGATTTTAAATTCATTTCAAACCTGTTAGATTTAAACTTTACACTCTACACACTGAAGTCAATAGTTAGCAACATAAAACTGTTTAAAAATCAAATATATTGACTCAAATGTCAATCCTTCAAACTATAAAGCAGAGGAGCAGTTCTTGTCACACATATTGAGAACATTCATATCGTCTGATCTTGCTCTTATTTCTTCAAAAATACCTCTAATTTCTGATAAGTCTCTATCATTGGCCCGATTCCCATATTCACAAACTCTTTTCTTTCTCCCTTTATGGCTTCGCACGGTTTGTGCATTTAGCCAATGTCATGTAATAAATTGTTCATGTCGAAAAAAGCGGCCGCGTGACCCGTCTTACGATGGAGGTTTGAAACAAAGTCATGATGTGGCCACTATGCTGCGTATTTCACTGTTCTTTAAGAATTATTTATTGAATGCACTTCTTACTACATAAATCACGCACTTTTATTTAGTAAACAACACTATAAATCATTTTAAAAGTCCAATGAAAAATGAGCGTGACACTCAGCTTGACTTTCCCGCCAAAATCTCTATTCACAAACTCAATTAAATTTATTTATATCAGTGCATCGTTTTCTTTATATTTCATTAAGAAAAGGACAGAAGATAAAATGTTAGTTTAGACCTGTCAGATTAGTCTGCTCCTGACGTAAATTGGCGTATTGGTCGCCATGTTTATAATCGCGTCTAAACTGTCTATGGAGTTTCTTGATTTGACAGGATTAAACTAAAATGTTATCTTCTATCCTTTTCTTAATGAAATAGAAAGAAAAAGATGCACTTAACTTAAAATTAGTTTAGTTTGTCAACAAGAGAATAGGCGCTATTTTAGTTGAAATGAGACTGCTGTTAGATTCTGAGTTTTTTTTAATTACTAAATTCAGATCTTCAGGAATAATTAAAAAAGGTAACTAAGCTTGCGTCTGACAAGTAATGTAACACAACCCATAAAAATCTCTAACTTCGAACCAAAACCATCATCATACAAAAACGAAACTAACGAACGAAAGCGAAATTAATAGATACAAGTGAACAATCAATCCACGACTCGAGTCATAGAAAATAGAAAGCTGAATCGAGGCGAAGAGGTCTCTAATGCACTCGACCTCCCGCGCACGCGCAGCCTCGACCTTGTCGGCCATTAGAGTTGCGACATCTAATACTGCAACCCTATTACTTACCTAATCTCGCTGTCGCGAGGATTCGATTACGTGACATCTTTGACTTGAATCTGAGTCCAAGGTTGCGGGGTTTGTAGGTCTTCAGGGTAAGATGGTACAGGTGTATCTATTGTTGTATTGATGTTGCAACTATTGTTATTGGAAGATGAGGATTTGAACTTTAAACAACATACAATTTTAGTTTTGTATGCAACACATATTAGATAGTCTTGGTGGCTTATTGGTTAAAACACCAGCCTCTCTCAAGTATGAGTGTGCGGGTTCGATTCCAGGTCAGGCAAGTACCAATGTAACTTTTCTAAGTTATATGTACATTCTAAGTATATCTTGGACACCAATGACTGATTGAAAGGTGAAGGAAAACATCTTGAGGAAATCTGGACTTTAAGTCTGAAATCGTCAACCCGCATTGAGCAAGCGTAGTGATTACGCTCAAACCTTCTCTGTATGAGAGGAGACCTGTGCCCAACAGATGGACGATAAAAAGATTGATGATGATGAATGCAACATTTTGGAAAACTATTTACCTATTGAATAGCTGTTAAACTAGTTTCACATATATTCAGGACAGATGGGTCAACTAGTAGATAATCCAATGTAATTAAGATCAGATTTTTCCTTCGTCTATTAAAATTGACGTCTGACAGTTTTTCCTTAGAAGAACTGTCAAAAATTAAAAAAAAAAATTTTATCCAAAGAATGTTTATTCCACTTCTTCTACAACCTATAGAGGTCCATTGCTGGACAACGGCTTCTCCAAGGATTTTCACAATGACCGGTCTTATGTTTCCCGCATCTAAAAGCTTCCCGCGACCTTCTTTTTTAAAAAAAAAAAAATATTTATAAACTAGCGCTTGACCGCAATCCCGCCTGATGGTAAGCAGTGATGCGATCGTTGATGGTAAAATGCACTAGTTTATTAAGAGCCTATTGACTCAGAAAAACTGAGCGAATAGGAAGGAAGACGGCAGTTGAGCGAGGTGATGCAATGTTAAACCCAACAACACGACCAACGATGCTGCGCCAAAGGGAGATTGATCTGAAGTCCCTCCACGACCAAACTCCCAACACAACAACATTAGGCGCATCGTACCCGGCACACATCGCAACACAACTGCTCAGACTCGTCCTCCGTACGGCTTCACCAGACATCATGCTGGAACACGACAAATCGCTTGGCGGCAGGGCTTTGTCTGGTGGGTGGTAACTTCTGCCGGCGGCCGATGTTATGGCCTACCACCGAGAAAAACACAGACCTTCACCAGGTCATCGGTTCATCTTGTCGGGGGCCTCCCTACGCTGCGTCTTCCGGTACGTGGCCACCACTCCAGAACCTTTCTGCCCTATCGGCCATCGGTTCTACTAGCAATGTGCTCCACCCACTGCCACTAAATTTTAGCGACTCGAAGAGCTCTGTCAGTTAAAACTTTCTGGCGTTGGAAAAATCATCCCATAATTAAGCATTTTCTCACAAAATAACCTTATTAATATCATAATAAATACACAATGAATCCTAACGTAACCTAAGACAGGCATTATTTGCTTAACAGGAGGCTCCTCACACCAACAAATGTAAAATAATTTGGATTTCTAATAAATTTTATTGGATTTGGACTTGGATACATTCCGATAATGTTTATTAGAAGAATTTTTAATAGAAATTGAAATAGACCCACTACCAATGTAATTTTTCATCAAGAATCGTTAGACACTTTGAGACAAAGTGTAGCAATAAGACCTTGCTTGTAATACTCGCCGTAAATGGAGGAGACCTCAGCGTTTGAGCGATTGATATGTCTATTAAAAAACAAATGCCAATGCTTATGCAATATGGAACAATGTATCAATAAATAGTCTCTCAATTAAAAACCAACTCTAATATAAGGACAATCGATTAATAATAAGTATTTATTTCACTAAAACAGCACTTCGCACTGTATACATGACTATTTACAATTACTATGTAATATTACTCTCTATCTTTTAAACTATGGCTCGCTTATATCTTAAAAGATAGGGTTTAACCAAATGGGGTTTGAATGGTCAATGATTTGTATTAACAGCAAAACAAAAGTTTTTATAGGGCTAGACTGAAACAATACAACATGATCTCCCTAGAACAAAAGCCGACGGCTAAATGATGCAACGTTTGGTGCAAAGTAATGACCCACAAAATTGACTGCCCCCAGATATTGAACATTTTTAATATCCGTGCCCCTCAAGAATTCCTTGCAATTCAGTAATATAACTGTGGCCACCACAAAGGAGAATGGTTTTCGGCACCAATTCCCCTTAAGCTAGACTTTGTAAGGTGGTAAATAATTGTAGCGATCGATTCGACTTGCAATTTGACTCTTTTAGCAAACTGAAAGCCATAATTGACATATCTTCCCGATTGAAATTAGCACTCACTTCCTGGCAGAAAATGAAACGAGTCTTTTCCAATAACTTAGTTTAAGTTTTAAGTTAAACTCTTGTACAACTCCATTTTTGTATTCATGCGGAGTTCACTTATAAGTGATTGTTACACTATTCTGTCACCTTTTAAAATTACATGTAACCTTATTACAACACCCAGTGTAAACAGTTGTTGGTGGACCTAAATTAACAAAAAATATTTTAAATTATTTTAGCTGTTTCACTCAATATCGATTTAATGCCATCAGATACTTTTAATCGATTACTCGGTTGGTAGCTAACACAGATCAACAGATGCAATAAATTATGTTTCAATATATGGTGAATTTAGTTATGATTAATTTTCAAAATCGACGATTTCCTGCTTAGGCTTGGTGCCAATCTTAGAACAGGTTAATCATGATATAAGAGTGAACTGAACTTGTATTATGGATGAATCCGGTTGGTATTACAAAATAATGTATTCATCAAAAGTCCTCAAAATCTATAGCAAGATTGGAAGCACCATGAGTGCTATTATCATCACTCTTCCAATCAAACTAAAGCTTATAATCGTGTCAATGATATTTTGAAGATACAATTTAGAGCGTATTCAAGCATTTGTAACACTGTCAGATAGATTAACATCTATTAGTTTATCCTCTTTCCTTTTGTTCGTTTCACTAAAACAATCATGGTCTCAATATCATTATCTATGGTTACCCCACCATGTGTGCAGTGTTGAAATCTGAAAGTACTTTTAGCTTGCAATGCATGTGTGTAAGGCTATGTTCACATAAAAGTGACAATCTCAGATGGAAAATCGTAACTAAAATCTTGATACTTTTTACTCCGTTTTGATACTTAACGAAATAAAAGGACTTGAAATCTTGGATGCTCCCTACTTTGTATCTAATCTTATCTTCATCCGATCTACAGCCTATCAATAAAATCAAAAGAGCACTTCACTTCAATCTTCCTTTTATACATGTTCTAACATTTTTCAAGCTTTATAAGTCAATGCAATGTCGCAACATGTCGACCGCGAAACATTTATTAAGACTCAGTCGACCCAATCGATGTTTATGATCGATTATATCTGAGTCTGACAAATCGATTCCTCGTATCACTACATTACTAGTTAACGATTATATGATTGGCTTGTTAGGATGTTTGTTTTTATTTAGTACGAGCCTATACAATCATGGATAATGTCCATCGTTTTGTAGTTATTGATGACTTGGTGCAAAGTTCAGCGTTTTAATGGGTTTTTGGTCCCTACATTTATTCTTGAAATAATATGCTCGTTACAAATTTATTATTCAAAACCATATTAAATATAATTTTGTAAACTAAGTTCGCAAAGCTATTCTCCAGAATCTCATTTTACATTTTCACGGTGAACCCACAACAATAATATCCTTTTCGATGGGAATCCTCCATTCTTTCATTATGCGTCCACCATCTCATTTCCAAAGCCACTCAAACAAGTCGATTGCATCCATGCATCTAAACGCAATACGCATCAGCGGAGATGCATCAAAATGATCTGTCGATCATCCGGTCGCGGTTCGTTGCCCTCAATAAAATGCATTTGCGGTTGCATCAACTGCGTCAGGCAATCAGATGACCGTGTGTACTGACCCTTATCTCGTGGTACAAGATGAGGAAAGAAGCAACTAGAATTATTACGAAGATTAATTTGATTTCGTATATTTAAACGCTTATATAATATGATTGGCTCGTGCACTTGTTATATGACTGCCTGTCGAACTATTCTGAAAATCTGACCGTGAATAGTTAGGTCAAGTGTGCTTAGAGGAAGTTCTTTATGTTCTATTGACATCATAAACAACTTACTCTCTTCCTAGCATTAGTAGGAATGACAGCTCACTCTACGCTCATTTGACCTAAGTTTTTGCGGTGAGATGGTCAGAGAGTCGCATTACAGCTTTTAATAATAATTCTGAATGTCATTAACAAAATCGGTCGATCATAGACTAATGAAAAAGGTAATGGTGGACTATCCACTGTTCTATTGTTTTTAGAAAGAAAGAAAATGAAAGAAAGAAAAAAGTTTATTCAGCACAAACAAATTGCACATTGAAAATAAAAATACATAAAATATACTCAAAAGCCTGGTATTGAAATATATAAAAGTTTGTCAATTTTGTCAGTTGTTTGATGTCAGGGTCATGTTTGGATTTTGTTTATAAACGTTGAAAATATATGGTTTTATATTGTATGTAACGTACTCAGGTCTTCAAGTGAGCCATTGTTCGTGGATTTATGGTCTTAAGAGTCGCTAATAATTACTTAAGTTCTCATATCACATTAGATATTGGCAGAATTGTCGACATCGGCACCATTGCCATAAACAAAAATAGAATAGAATTACTTAAGTGTAAACAGCGATTATATATAAACTCAAGTATCTTTAACAATTTACCTGTCAATCTGAAGGTCTTGCATCTAATGCTTTTATATTTCATTTATCATAATACCAAGTCGATGGGTCTTGAAGTTATACGTACTTAACTTTGACATTGATTTTGAAGTAATGGCTGCCTTTAAATACAATAATATTTACATTCAATTTGGACTTATATCACAAATCTGTTTTAATTACATAAGAATGATATTTGTACATCTTGTGGTGTCATAGAATGTATACACAGTATTTAAAAAATATTAACACCACCTATACGTCTGTGTGTGTCCGTCTGTATGTGTTCGTCTTCTATTCTTCTCATATTTTCTTTAGGCCCTGCAGCCCCTTTCAATTCACCTACTTGCTTTGTTCAGTTTCACTATACACACGCACATGCAGTTTTATCACGCTTTCCGTTCATTCTTTAAGCCTCACAAGGTGAGGCAACCCTTGGGTACAATCATAAACCATAATGGCGTAAGTAAATCATAAATATACCAACTAATGTGTTCCGTGGGAAGTCAGGTGTGAGAAAAACACCTAAACGTAACGCGCAGGTCCTAATGCTCCAGTATAATGGTGGATTACAAATGGTCATTTATTTTGCCTTGACTGTGACTGTGGCTTCCGTGTCTACGTGTTGTCTTTATGTGTGTCCCTCAAATTAGTGTTACGTACGGAATTATGGAAGCACCTGTGTTGGATGTTTCAACGCTGGTCTATTTTATGAAGGTCAGGGACTGGTGGTAAAGTAACAGCAATACAGGTCGATCGATCAGGTTAAACTACGCTTGACGCAGTCGGTCTGTGCATGGTGAACCCTCCATCACTCGGAAAGCCAGTTAAAATGCTGGTCCTGACTGTTATTCGTGGGAATGACCTGAATGAACGAAGCGCCAGCATTTTAATTGGTGGCTTGACTGTCAAAGATCGATTTTGTCGTATTTATGAAAGATTTTAAGCATAGGGGGAATAGGCAATGAAAACGACGCGTTGTGAAACGGATACTGACTGATATCTTAGAATTTTTGCACGAAAATATTCATATCGTTTGGTTATTGGCTGCACTGATGAACATAGACAAACCCACAATAATGAAGGCTTGCGGTGGCCATTACTTGCCTTGAATATTTTCGTGCAAACATTCAAAGCCATCAGTCAGTGTCCTTTTCACAACGCGTCCATTTCATTGCAGATTCCCTCTATATAAATAGAGATGAGCCTGAGCTAGGCTTATTAATCCTGAATGTCGGGCCATAATGGCGCATATATACTAGCGACTTTATAGCTAGATGGACACTGAGGACTTTGAGGACACACCTAGATGACTTTTGACGTTTGTACTTACAGAAAATGTCACAGACCGTTGGTTGTAATCATGTCAAAGTTGAAGATTAATTCTAGGAAGTCTCGTGGAATTCTTCAGTACATTACTAATAAAATATTTATTTCTTCGTACACTTCGTTTCTCTCAGTGGTATGCCATAACATCGGCTGCCGGCAGAAATTATCACCCACCAGACAAAGTTTTGCCGCCGAGCGATTCGTCGTGTTCCGGCATGATGTCTGGTGAAGCCGTACGGAGGGCGGGTCTTAGTAGTTGTGTTGCGATGTGTGCCGGGTACGATGCGCCAAAAATTATTGTGCCGGGAGTTTGGTCGTGGAGGGTCTTCAGATTAATCTCCCTCTGGCGCAGCATCGTTATTCGTGTTGTTGGGTTTAACATTGCACCACCTCGCTCAACTACCGTCTTCCTAACTATTCACTCACATTTGTTGAGTGAATAGGCTTGTAGCTACACACATTAACACGTTTATTGACTCTCTGAAAGAAACAAAGAAACAAGTAGTTCTGAAAAGAACTGATTTTTTTTAAGTGCTGAAGAGAACTGTTTTTATACGTTGTTCAAGTTCCTGACATTCCACAAGAAATTTAGATAGAATCAAGAGTTCTGAAAAGAACTGTTTGTCACATTCCGCAACCAGGACTGCACTGCGGATATTACTCGTCGTAATAAACAGTTCTTTTCAGAACCTAACGCTCTGTAAAAGTCATACACTACAAAATCATTTTAATGTCCATTGAAACTTATTTAATATTCGTTTAACTTGAAATAGCATCAATATGAAACATTTGCAATAGACTTTAACTTAAAAGTGTTAGTTTCTCTAAATTCAACTTAATGTCCCTTAAAATATAGTTGATATTCATTTAACTTGACATAACATCAATTTGAAACATTTAGATTAGACTTTACCTGAATCTATGATTCAGTTAAGACGTTATTAAACAATGAATCAACAGTTTAAACTATAAAGCTCAATTACCACAACTGAAATTCTCGGTTTCTTTATAATTACTGTCTTTGCGTCAGAATTAATTAGTGGCACATGATACTTTAAGCAATATCCATCAAAGTACTCGGTTAAAAGAAGGGAGGCACATGCACTGTAGTTACAAAGGACGTTGCAAGAAATGTGTGGAGTGCATGTATGAATAATATCATATACATACCTTTAATTTTATTTATACGTATACGGTCTTAACACATAATCAGCCTATAATGATCCCACTGTTGGGACAAAGGGCTCCTCTAGATGGGGGAGTGGGCCGTAATCTACCACGTGGGCCCAGCGCGGGTAGGTAGATGCCACATGTCTTCAAAGTTTTGTTTCTAGGACATGCCGGTTTCCTCACGATGTTTTGGTTCACAGTTTTGAGAGCAGTGCCACAAAATAATGCGCCTGACGGGGTTCGAACCCACGACCGATACCACTTGGCCTCCGCTGCTGAACAGTCTAAGTCAGTCGTCTCACATGGCTTATATTTTTCTGTACCATTGAACTAGAAATTGTATCTATAGAATTTTATTCACATTCGCCACAAAAACACTTCTAAGTAAGCAAAACATATATTTACTATAATTATTGTAAGTAGGTGTAGTGTGGTGCACGAATAATATCACAAATATTTATTTGTTTATTTATATATACTTTTTTGGGGAGTGTGTTCCGCCACTTCTTCCCAGCGAAAGTATTAGGAAGTGGCGATGGGCGCCGTTTTGGGGGACTGTCTTATGTAATATTGACGTTCAAAAAGTGCTGATTCTCAGCTTAATTTGAATAAATGACTTTAGATTTTGATTGTACACCAAAAACATATATTACTTAAAAAATATATTCAACATTACAAAATATAAAATAGGCGATGTTAATGCTAATGCAATCTCTTCCAGGCAATCTTAGAATCCACAGAGATTATCTCGGACGTTAAATGGGACTGTTTTTGGTGCAAATAACTATAGCCGTTAACATCTATCAGTAAGTGCGTGAGTTACATGCAAAGTTTTATTTATTTATTTACACTTTCGCTCAAAGAAATGTACAGACGCGGACTTAATGCCTTGGAAATTCTCTACTAGTTAACCACGGGTGGTGAAGAGAATATATGGCAGGTGATTTAGTTGAAAATATAAGAAAAAAAAACATGTTTTGAATCTGAGCTGCTCATTGGAAGATCGTTTAGGCTATATATTGTTGGAGAAACCTATCAGAATACTAAACACTACACTTTTCGTGTGCACAATGCCATCGTAAAAGGTTCCACGATGTAGTTTAACTAAGTATTTTTATAGGACTCCATTCCGCCAAGATTGATTGAGAACTTGAAATGTGTCTTACAATCGCCTACACATTTGAAGAAGACAGACAGAATTCTTGTAATTAATTTTTACACTATTCTCGTAGCAATGATGTAACATTAAGTATGCAAAATAGTAAAAAAATATACATAATATACAGTATGTTAAGAAAACCCTGCCCGACCTATAAGGATAATAAAGGTTAGGTAAACACATGACCAAATATAATATAAAATTTTACGTAATCATCATAGTACCAATAGAAATGAATTTTGAAATAATCTTTTTTTCCCGCGAATTAATTCCAACTTCCCCAAAATTTGGTAATTTTTTAAAAAAAGTGACAACACCGGTATTATTATGAGCGAATAGCGATGCGACCACGTGCCGCGTGCCCTGCCGCCCGCCGCCCGCGGAAGTATGCATAACGCACATTTATTAAGTTCCTTCTTTTTGCGAAATAATATTTATTTTTTTAGGAGGATTTTTTTTTAAGTATCGATACCTAACAACACCTTCACGGGTCGGACAGGGTTTTCTTAACATACTGTATATGTTCTACATTGTATTATAATGTAAAGCATATAATTTACGTTGCGGTAAACTCTGTAGTCCTAGGGTAGCGTTAATTTGATACATGTTACATTAGTATCAACGGTCTCTCATTTCGTATTCTTGCTTACGACATGGCAATTCCAATCATGCGTGAAGTTTGCTAACCCTGGTTTCCGTTGTTATTTGTATTTGCATTTCATGAAATTAATTACTTTAATGAAGTAAAGTAAAGCAAAAAGCAAAACACACATAATTGATTTTTAAATAGTACTTAGCACAACTATGAAACTGAACTGGGGAAATTTTAAAAAACCATGTTCAAAGCCGTACCTACATACGTCTACAGTGTATGGTTCTGGTGTAATAATAGGCACCTAATTGTTCTTTCACACGCTTTCATATTTCGATATATATTTTTGTAGTAAATTCAAACAGCACCGGTATGTCCTAAGAAATATGATTAGTTACAGTTCAAAAGAAAATTAATATCACCAACAGCCTTTTCGTAATGCTTCTGCTCTTGTTAAAAACTGTTATTATATCGTGCAATTATTAATACACCTTTCGTCAACGAGATATTTGTAGGCTTAGAAAGCGACAGTGACCATGCATTTCCACCTCCGAGCACTTCGGGACTTAGCGAAGGTTACAGGTAACTTACAATATGATGGATTTGGTTCTTATATTATCCACAAGGTGGCGCTGTGCAAGGTCGTTGTCGATTACTCGGACACGTACGTCAACAGCTTAACACTTACTAAATCGATAATCGATTCCGGAAAATGGATGAGGAACTAATCGTTCAATTCGATTATTTCCGCCATCTTGTTCCCGTCGAATTTCGTAATGTAGTTAGATATTTATAGTTTATAAGTTTTCTGAACTGTTCTTGTTCCTGTAGCTGGAGTTAATTATTAACAACGCTGATTAGTTGATTGTTCAATGAAAAGCTGAAGCGAATTTTTATTAACGGTTTTAATTAGACGATCTTGCATCATCAAGTTACTTCTTTAATTTCAAATATACTTTTTAGGCTTCAAATCAAACCAAATTAAAATGCAACACTCACAAAAACACCCTACAGCCTCGTACCAGATCTGAGGTCACCTTTTTACCATCAAATTCGACCTCACGTTCATTAAACAGGCCATAAGTTTTAATCTAGACGATATTATTGTACGATGTTGAGATCAGTAGCGCAAATGACCCAGATTTTGTTCTTTAACGGTTATGAAAACGTGACCGCGGTCGCACGAGCGATTGAATCGTGATGTCTGCGCCCGAGTCTATTGTCTCTGAATTATCTCTAGCCTTAGGAATGGTGTAAAGATAAATATCGGGTCGCCTGTGGTTTCTTGTGTAAATATCGGTAATGGGTTTTATTTTTTTGGTTTCTGAGAATTAAAAAATGAATGATTTGTGGTAGAATTAAATTTGAATTTCAAGGTTTGGTTAGTACAGTTTTCGTGGTAAACTAACTTGATCAGGAGTGTGGTAAGCAGAGCTTATTCAGGAATGGGCAGATAATTGTTGCCATCAATGGCAAAATCTGAATGAAGCTGGCATAGGAGTGTATTGGCACTAAAAAAGAGAGACCCTAAATGGAAGGTACCTTAGTGAAGTCAAGCTGTGGATGATAATATTGCTTATTCAGAATAGGTAAAAGCAAACTACACTTTCCGAAAGAACATAAGGGAGATCCATTGAAATTCTAGGCTGGAAAGATGTCTATGATTACGAAATTAATATCTTAAATAAGGAACATGCAAAGTAAAACTTTCTTACTACTCATCTGTTGCTATTTTTAATTTCGTGCGTGAGTCCGACACGTGGCAAGTGGGGCGTTAACCTCTGGCGTTTGCTGTTGCGCGGGCGCGCGGTACTATGATCTATCGTAAGCTGCGTAGGGCGCTCTTAACTGACAGTTTTAGTTAGATTAATAGTGGCAAAGTTTTGTATAACGTAACAGATTTTACGTCGTACAAGAAAAAAAAAGAAATACATTGCTTCGCATTATTATTTCATCCGTACGTATAATACTTAGTATGTGTCTTCATATACGTTCATTTCATTTCCAAAGCTCTATTTACATCTCAACGTTATTTACTCGGTACCTAATGATTACGTCGGAAGTGCGTGAATCTTGGGCGCAACGACGCGGGCGCAGTCGTCACGCCTGCTGCGCCAGCGCGCATGCGCGAATTACACAACGCTAACATTAGGGCCTTATTATACGAGTTCATTAATTTTGTAACACTATAGGATGTAATTATTTAGGTAATATGAATGTAATTATTGAGGTTATGTTGTGGGTGAACTAGTGTCTAGACGTTACGGTTATGTTTTCGACGTGTTTTATGAATTCTCTTTATTAAAAAGCACATTCTTCTCTCTATCTTCTTCTTCTCTTTCTATCTTTTTCTTCTTCTTCGTGTAGCTGTCACGACTGTATTTTTAACATTGCTGACTCGAAACTTTGCCTCTTCCATGATATGAGGTGGCAGCGCTGAGGTCACTTTAACTGAGTGTTTTGGGACACATGGCAGGACAGGCAAAGAGTAAGGAAAGTTTTTATACCCAATCCCTCAATAAAGTCTGTAACCAGATCTCTGGGGGTATTTTTAGTTTTTGAAAATTGGTGACGCAATAAAAATGCTGTCAAAAACTGTCATAATACTATAAAAAACGGAAGTTACATTGTATTAAAACTATTGTCCATCCAGCGTGGGCACATTTCCCAACTCAGGGATGTAACAACTTCGAAAAGTCGTCGAAACTTAGCGTTAAACTTGGGGGCTGTATCTGTGAGCTGATTGTGGATCACTAATGAGTCCTGGTGTCTTGGAAAATAATCAGAATAGCTAAATAAATAAAAGTAATGGAATGCTTATTCTAACTTGCAGGCATGACTGTAAATAAGTGTGGGTATATACATTACATTATACTGTGTGGCTATCATTACTGACTCACAAGCCCCCGAAGGAGAAATCAAGTGTACCCATAATGGGTTTTTTTTTCAACGATGAAAAATAATTAATATAAATATACTATACTAATATATAAAGCTGAAGAGTTTGTTTGTTTGTTTGAACGCGCTAAACTCAGGAACTACTGGTCCAATTTAAAAAAAAAAACGAATGTGCTTATGACCACACGACTGAAGTGAAACTTCTTTCGCTCCATCTGTATGTATATATATATATATATATATACAGTATGTTAAGAAAACCCTGTCCGACCCGTGAAGGTGTTGTGAGGTATCGATAACTGATTCTACTAATGGATACAAAACCGGGATAAACTTATCTATATAAAAAAATATCCCCCTAAAAAGATAAATATTATTTCGCAAAAAGAGGTAACTTAATAAATGTGCGATAAGCACCCCTTCGCGGGCGACGGGCGGCAGGGCACGCGGCACGTGGTCGCATCGCTATTCGCTCATAATAATACCGGTGTTGTCACTTTTTTAAAAATTACCAAATTTCGGGGAAGTTGGAATTAATTCGCGGGAAAAAAGATTATTTCAAAATTCATTTGTATTGGTACTATGATGATTACGTAAAATTTTATATTATATTTGGTCATGTGTTTACCTAACCTTTATTATCCTTATGGGTCGGACAGGGTTTTCTTAACATACTGTATATGTGTGTACAATATATACATGTATACACATATACATATATTAATTTTCTATAAATATTTAAATTTATTTCATGGTTTCATTGGTAAATTATTATTTTTGCATAGATCTTCTATTTTTATTGAAAAAAAAAAATTCCCTCGGGGCCAAAAGGTCGGGCTCTTCCTCCTGAATCAGGGGACCCCTAACTCGGGTAGTCCACGACCTCTGACTTAGTCAGTCCCGAGATAATCCACGGGGGGGTGAGGTAACTAAAGGGGGTCGGGGGGGGGGATAGGTTTCGTGGGGTTGCGGGGGGATAGGTTTCGTGGGGTTGCGGGGGGGATAGGTTTCGTGGGGTTGCGGGGGGATGGGGGAGGGGGAGAGGGGGGGAGTGGATTCCCTCGGGGCCAAAAGGTCAGGCTCCTCCTCCTGATTCAGGGGACCCCAAACTCGGGTAGTCCACGACCTCTGGTTCCCGAGATAATCCACGGGGGGGTGAGGTAATCAATGAGGGGGGTCGGGGGGTGTTCGTTCGCAGCGTCATGTTCTCGAAGAAATTCATAGTTCTTAATCAATCAAGGTACTTAGCTTAATAATTGAGCTTATGAGGCTCGAAAGCAATTTGTACTTTGTGTCCAATTATCGTATTGTGACGATATCTTCAAGCTTCTATACTTTCAATTATATCAGAAATGTTCAGCAAAAATATATAAAACAATATAAAGGCCAGAACAGAACGAAATTTATAAATTATTTGTGCTCTTAGGTAATCAATTGTTAACAAATCTTAAAAAGATCCAAAAAACATATATTGCCTTCGGCGAGATGCGAACTCACAACTTCATACTCGACATGTCATGCAATATTTACATGAGCCAACTCCTTGTTTGTAGTACAGACGAAATAGGACCCCACTTAACTTCCGTTCGCCTTGCCCGATGATTTTTCGTAACGCTTTCGCCAGTTTACTCCCCAAGTCAAGCGTGCCTAAAGAAGTTTCACTTCAAAAATCTTTTTGCGTTGGATAGCCCATTAACCCAGGAAGGCGTTAGGCTATATAACGCTGCGGCCAATAGGAGCGGGGTATATGAAAAACAAAACGCCAGTGAAACCGTGAGGCACAGCTAGTGTGTTATAATTTAATAGTCAGATCCATATTGTTAGTAAGACCAATCAAATACATAGGCAGTGACGATCCACAATATAAAAACAACATATAACTTAGAGCTCCTCATTTGCCATTAGAACATAAATGTTAAACACATTATAACATTCCTTAACCACTCTTACAAAGACTATTTAGCAGCACAACACTGCTTTGTTACGACAGCCCTAATATAATATAACAAGCAAAAGTAAATTGGGTTAGAATTTATTGCACACCGATACGCCACGCACCGAGCAATTGGTACGCAGTGCAACGCGAGATCACTAATGCAGGTATAAAAAAACGCTAGGTATAAAAACTGGTAATTGCAAGCTTTCGCTAACGGTCAATGCCAGTCTTATCTAGCAAGTTCCACTAATTCAATGTGTGTCGTTGCCTGCTTCGTTGGTCTATAGTCAAGCCGTCGACAGAATGCGTTTTTGACACCTGTCAGTATGAAAATTCTAGTTGCTAATAGAGATCAAATTCACAAAATTTTAGGCGTAAATAATGCATACTCTAGTCGGCCATAGTGTAGTAGTTGCAAGCGCTACTGAAAAGTTGCCGGTTGGCTGTTAATATCTAATGATTGGCGGCATATGAACATATTCTCGGTGGTAGGCCATAACATCGGCCGCCGGCAGAAGTTACCATCTACCAGGCAAACTCTTGCCGCCAAGCGATTTGTCGTGTTCCGGCATGATGTCTGGTGAAGCCGTTCGGAGGACGGGTCTGAGCAGTTGTGTTGCGATGTGTGCCGGGTACGATGCGCCTAATGTTGTTGTGTTGGGAGTTTGGTCGTGGAGGGTCTTCAGATCAATCTCCCTTTGGCGCAGCATCGTTGGTCGTGTTATTGGGTTTAACATTGCATCACCTCGCTCAACTGCCGTCTTCCTTCCTATTCGCTCAGTTTTTCTGAGTGAATAGGCTCTTAATAAACTAGCGCGCTTTACCATCAACGACCGCATCACTGCTTACCATCAGGCGGGATTGCGGTCAAGTGCTAGTTTATAATTATTAAAAAAAAAATAACTGGTAAAATGTAATTGTCACTATACATAGATGCCATCGGAAATACAGGAGTGATTTTACGTTATGTAATGTCTAAGCCAACTGAATAGGAAAAGTGGTTGTGGATTAATCGATATTAGTATTCGATGCAAGTAGGGATGTGCTCGGATTTCTAAAGTTTACGTAAATCGATAGAACGTAATGTGACGTTTATAGTGCATAAAGGAAGATATAATTGATTTTCTATACTCAATTAAATGGTGGGTTGATTTATTTCTGATTTTGCAGAGTACCTACCTATTTACTTTTTTATTCTCTATTTCCTATACCTACCTAACCTAAAAACTGTCTCTGTCTGTATAAGATTGATTCTTGATAATCAATATTGATCTGTTATTTAGTGTTTATATATAGTTTTTATATGTTTATTGAAGTGTTATTAATGTTATTATATTGACCTGAATATCTAGACAATACCTTCCAGACGATCAAGTTAGTAGTCATATTCGATAGTTAGTATTTCAGATAGTCGTGGTGGCCTGTGGTTAAAACACCAGTCTCTCAAGTATGAGTGCGCGGGTTCGATTCCAGGTCAGGCAAGTACCAATGCAACTTTTCTAAAGTTATATGTACTTTCTAAGAATATCTTGGACACCAATGACTGAAGGTCATGGAAAACATCTTGAGGAAACCTGGACTTTAAGTCTGAAATCGCCAACCCGTAGAGCAAGCGTGGTGACTACGCTCAATCCTTCTCTGTATGAGAGGAGACCTGTGCCCAACAGTGGGACGATAAAAGGTTGATGATGATGATTGTTGACCTGAACGCTACTTCCTTCCATTGTTTTTTCTTTAAATTCAGTAATAATTGTTTCCTCTGCTTCACCAAAGCTTACCAAACTTTGAAAAAGAAGCCGATAGATCCAGTTGGGATGAGCAGCGTTTGGGGGTTCCTCAAGTCTTCTCTTCGACGAGTTCTGGAATAGAGACTGTGTATAGGCAAGCGTAGTAGGTAAGCCAGGTAAGATCGTCCATTCATTTAGCTGAAACGCCTCACAGCTAAATGAAAGGATGACCTAAAGAAATGGCTGGAGTAGATTGGATGCCGAAGGCGGAGGACAGACTATTGTGTAGCCTAGGAAAGATTGTCTGACTGATTGTCTGAAGACTGGACTGCAACAGGCTGAGTTAAATTACCAAAACTTATTAGCACAAAGATTACAAACAAAATTATTATTCAAATCTTTCATAACAATGACCAAAATATCATAATACTAAGATAAGGTGATATAATCGTAATAACTATCTCACCTTCCATTATAGTTTATCCCATTGTTACCTTTTGCATAATAGGTAAGTAACAATTTAGCTAAAAGCATGCTGGATAATCGTAACACTTCTGTGCTCGTATATATTCCGGTAGCGTACAGTCGGTACAGTCCGGTACAGTCGCGATCACTTTCACTGGGCATTGTTGATTAATTCCCGAACTGTACGGCGACTGTGAGCTGAATCTAATGTTTAGTTGCTAATACCGCATGGTACGATTGTGTTAATATGTATGTGTTATTAAAGTGGAGTGATCTGTCATCCCAGTTATAAATTCATCATCATCATCATCATTTCAGTCGAAAGACGTCCACTGCTGGACATAGGCCTCCCCCAAGGACCTATACGACGGCCGGTCCTGCGCCTCCTGCATCCGGCGGTTTGCGGTGTGCGTGGCCGCCACTCGAGAATCCGTCGGCCCCGTCGGGGATCGGTCCTACGGGCAATGTGTCCAGCCCACTGCCACTTTAGTGTTGCAATTCTTCGAGCTATGTCGGTTACTCTCGTTCTTCTGCGGATCTCCTTATGATTGTTTACACATTATAAATTGTTTTTTTTTTTTTTACAGCATCGCAACTGATTCTGTAAAAAAGATAGTTCTGCTTATGTAATTTTTTTTAGTTTTCTAAGAATCTCAAAATTAGCATATAGTCTATTAATCAAATACGCCGTCGATGCCGCCAAAAGATGTGAACTATGCCTCATGGGTGGGCTGTTACCATTTTGTCCCTACTGTCAATAATAAGACCTTGGGTAGTTTTAGCAATGAGGCCAAGATGCTCATAAGAGAGATGGGCTACAAGCTCCGTGACAAGGCGTTGACTAACCTTCCGCTCGTTCTTGCTGCAGCTATCCAACATAGCAATGCAGTAAGCGTTATGGGAACAGATTGTTTGATTAGTTAAGTTATGGTTATACTTGAGCAACTTTAGACTTGCACAAGTCTGCGTGATATCTTATGGTTCGGACACTTGAGCTAAATTGTCCAACACGTCAATGTACTCTTGTTTAAGTCCAATTTTCCGCAAGTATATCGTATAGTGTGTGGGATAATATATTTTTATTTAAATAAATTATTATATATACGTTGTATTTTTAATTTTTTTTTATAACTTCAATATTGAATTCACATTAAAGTTTTATACTCTATACGAAGGAACTTTTAAAACAACAAAAAACAAATCGCTATAATGAATTGAATTACACGATGAACACCAGAGAATGTATCATCGAATTATAATAGAGTAGTTTTTATCGATTAAAAAGTTTCTAATTGTTGTAATGATTGCCTTTTTTGTGAATGGAACGGTTATGCTTTACAAAATTTAAGAAAAAAGAGCCTTTATTGGTTTTAACCGTTACATAACTGAAGGGGTTTGGATTGTGTTAAAACTTGAAGCAGGTGTATTTCAGTGCATTCAGTCTTTGTTGAACTGGTATCTCTCATATCTTATGTACGTCGATACAATTAATTATCATTGTAAAGAAAGAGAAATAATGGCTCATTGTTCTACCCCCTTCATCATTGTAAGTTGAAATACTGCTGTATCCTTATTTAATCTATGAAAGTAAGTGCAAAATTAACGCTTGATTACCTTTCTCCTGATAGTGACTAAGAAGTGGTTTCAAATAGTGAGTAAGTGAAGTAAGTTTTTTTTAATAATTATAAACTAGCGCTTGACCGCAATCCCGCCTGATGGTAAGCAGTGATGCGATCGTTAATGGTAAAGCGCGCTAGTTTATTAAGAGTGAATAGGTCACGCAGAAACCTGAGCGAATAGGAAGGAAGACGGCAGTTGAGCGAGGTAATGCAATGTTAAACCCAACAACACGACCAACGATGCTGCGCCAAAGGAAGATTGATCTGAAGACCCTCCACGACCAAACTCCCAACACAACAACATTAGGCGCATCGTACCCGGCAGACATCGCAACACAACTGCTCAGACCCGTCCTCCGTACGGCTTCACCAGACATCAGACAGACAGTCAGACAGACAGACAGACAGTTTTCTGCTAACAGTGCTGAAGATGAGGGAGAAAACTGGTCAACCGTCAACTTTGTCGTATTCCTACGTTCGTTTCGTTTTTGTTCCTTTACAAATTCTTCGAGATCCACTTCTTGCCTGGCTAAATTTGCTACGGTTTTTGTCACTTGTTATGGGTCCTGCGGGGTGAGGCGGGAGTGACGAGATGCGTGAGTTAAATGATTTGGTAGTTACCCGGTACAGGAACGTGTCATTGACCTCGGTAAACAATCTGTCCCGAAACTACTCAGTGAGGAAGCTTTCATTTAGTTACATACACTCGATAAGTAATCTGTACAGATTCGGTACTGACCTGAAAATGCGCCGATCTGTTGAGGAAAGCGCTTGTCGTTCTTTAGTTACTATTTAAGCCGAAATACGTCCATTGTTGTACATAAACCTCATTCTAGGGGTTATCACATTTTATAGGAGGTGGTCTTTAATGGGGCCTACTTCATTTTATTTAAGTTTGGTCCTTAGTCAATCAAGAACCAACAGCTTAGCATAGGACTCGCCCGGGCTCCGTCATAACACCCTGTCCTCAGCCTTATGCATGCAACAGCCAATTTTTTCCCTTTTTTAATTACAAAGGACCAAAGGAATAAGGTCGAAAATTGGTTAGCCGCAAACTTTGCCTATTGTAACTTTTACAGCCGCCTTGATGTGTAACATATAACATTTACAGCTGTAGAGCAATAACCTTCTGGAGTTCCAATCAATTGTGAAAGATTTCTCCTCCTTACATAACACAGACTTCAGTAGTTAAATGTCCAGGCTTAAGATAACAGGCATTAGTGCATATACATTTAAAACTACTACAACTTCACTTTTTATTGAGATGCAATGACTTTTATTGTTATTAGATAAGGTTGATAATCGATTGGCATCCACGCATGTTACAGTTACGGCTTATGCAAGGATTCAAATGATCTCAAATCACGTACATAAACATAGCAAGATCATTCTGTCTGTTCTTCCGTTTGTCGCAACTACTTTCTCTATACGTGGACGCAATGGTAATACATTTGTGTTCGCAATCGTTATAAATACGATTGCGTGTATGTAGAGCAGCCCTAGGGCTAGACATAATGCTGAGCGAAATATGTGATGGAATTTCATGAACGTGATTCCGATGATCGTGGCTACGTTACTAAGGCGCGTTATTCCGCCTACACACTTTCGGAACATTCTCACTTATACGCTTAATATCATCAAAATTTAAACGTTCAGTTCATCTAGGCAATTAGAAAGAGCTTTTGACGTACATAATACATTCTGGGTAAAAAGATACTAATTTTGAAACGATTCTTGGACGTCTTGTTACAAAGGACATTTCGAAATGGAGTAAAAAGGACAAGAAACTTCATAGTTACCTAATATATATTTTGATGATTTTAGAATATTTTCCACAGTATATATTTAATATATGGAGATAGTGTTACACGATAATTCAACTCAGATTTTTCTTGTCTAACGCAGGCAGCCCTTAGAGTACAGTTCAGAGCATAAGTGTGTTAATGTCTTAATTAAATTGCGTTAAGATTAGAAGTGTAATTACGTTCACAAAGCAAGCTTGACTAGTATAATCTTAAATGTTTATTTTTAAATATTTAAGTAATTAGGTCGTTACTAACTGTCCGCCTCTTGGATGGTGTTGACGTAACTGAGCATGGAGCGTACCGATCTTTTTGTATCGAGTTTTTTTATTCCCATTGCAATTTCGGAGCCCCTTATTATTCTATTTTTATTAAGTTATTTACAAAAAGTTGATAAACTGTGATAGACTAAAATTCATTCACAACACAAACCACTAAAGACAATTAGCCCTAAATATATTTTAAACTCGTTTCGTTTAACTCGTTTGTGTTTAGAATTTTATAGTGTACTGGTATATGGGCAGAAAGTTTAAAAAAAAAAAAATACTTCATCAAGAATGTTTTCCTTTCTGTGTTTGTTATTTTAGATTGACCCGTCTTGCTATACTTATAATTAAGTAATTTACCTAAACACTTCCTTCCTTGCTTCACGCAACATCCCTCAGAGGCGGTTCACCTCTGTCTATTACATTCGCTACATCTTAAAGAGTAAAAGTAGTTCCCAACGTAATTACTACACAACAGTGGAAAATCGTGCATATTTACATGAACTTAAATTGGCATCCATCAGCCGACAGTACCGCCATTACATATCGAGACAACTTTTTCGTTTTCTTAATCTGGATGGGAAATCATCAAATGGGAAATTATCAAAATGATGTCAGACTTTTACTGACTGAAATCCACCCCTGTATCTTCATTTGCCTGTGCGGCAGGGCCAACGGTTCCTTTTTTAACGAACCCGCAACACTGACCCAGGAGGCATCGGTATTCGTGGACCCCATCACGATGTGCTACCCTCTATTTGAGGCGCGCGTGAAACACAATGCGCCATCGTCCCGGGCCTGGCCCTTACTCGGCGGCGATCTGCTCACTGCTTTCCGCCCGCAAGCCCGCGCCTACGGTGGCCGGGAGTTCGATGCTGTCTATCGACCAGGGCGTCTCTAGCGGCGGCTAGAGGCATAAGGGCGCTGGGATTCCCGCTCCCTCACGTGCTCCGCCTCCTCCTTTGCCAGCATCACTGCTTCGCAAAAGGAGATGACGGCCTGTCATGCACTCTCGCTCCGGACCATGGCCTGGTATATCGAGACCCCTCGGTGCTCCAAAGTACGTTACGCCATTATCCCGGCTATCAGATCTAAGACAGTCGCTATTCCCCAAAAGTCAGACAACCAATCTTATCAAGAGGCATCGTGTTACCAAGTAACTGAGTTGTGGAGGTCAGATAGGCAGATATTCCATGTAAAATAAGGGTATTCAGTTGCATTAGGTTAGACTGTAAGCTGCAGAGTAATTGCGTAACACAATAGCGCTGATTCTGTTGTTCACAAACTAAACTAATTTTAAGTTATGTGCATCTTTTTCTTTCCATTTCGTTAAGAAAAGGACAGAAGATAAAATGTCAGTTTAGACCTGTCAAATTAGTGCGCTCCTGACGTAAACTGGCGTATTTTTAGTCGCCATGTTTTTAATCGCGTCTAAACTGTGTGTGGAGTATCTTAAATTGACAGGAATAAACTGACATTTTATCTTCCATCCTTTTCTTAACGAAATGGAAAGAAAAAGATGCACTGAACTTAAATTTAGTTTAGTATGTGAACAACGAAATCGGCGCCAATATCAGTAGCAATGGATTTCATTTCGACAGTTAAACGACATTGATTGCGTTATTCACGTTGTTGAGCAAACACATTTTCAAACATAGGGAGCAATGGAATAGCAATAAGCTTCAAAATGATTCCAACTGATAATAATGGTATGTTACGTAATTAGGGTGCCGGTCCCGACATAGTTTAGAAAAGGAGGGTTTAGACATATTGATTGGTCGACAGTAAAGCAAGTCGGTCGACTACCGATCGGCTGTACATCGGAATAGCAATTTTCCGTTCAGGAAACGATTTAAGTTACAGTTCTGTTACGAAACGCTTTATTTATGAGGCCATTTTATATTGTCGAAGTGTGGAGCAATGTCTTACTAATATTCCCGTACTTACTATGGGTATGGCATATTTATTAAATTGTTAATGTACTATTACGTTTGTGCGGTAACCGATAATAATTTGTATGAGAAAGGCGTATTATCGCTTACGTGTACGATCTGAAAGGAGTATCATAATCCATTGGGATAATATTAGGAAATTGTCGTCACGTAATTTGTGCTTTGTTTTTTACTCATTCGGTCAAATTACTTTTTATTTCAACACTATTGATTCAGATTTGCTTAAATCTGTTCTTGTATAGTTTCTTAGTAGTAACTAATAACCGAGTATAGGAAAAGTTGTCATAAAGAAAAACCCAAATAATATTTGGTAACCACAAACCGAGAATACAATAAAAATAATGTTTGAAGGTTAGTCCTAAAGAAATCTGCGAAACATTGCGATATGAAACTGCGCCTACGCATAAACTAATTTCAATTCTTTGGTTTCTTTCTTCATTGTCATTTATTTGGTAGCCTTTATTCAATAAAGTTTATTGCTTCAAACTAAACTGACATTACCTAATTGTGTTTGCCTATTATATTGATAAAAATAAGTAATTAAAAATATCTATTAATTTATTTTATAAACACTTTAGTACTTATAAGTACTAAAATGGGATTAGACGTTCGATTTTTTGTCGCACAAATCTTAAAAAAGTCTTAGAAATATTTATCAGATTAATTTGATTATTTCTATGAAAATATTTTGTATAGCTTGCTTTTAAAAGAACATTAATTGAGAATTGTGAAGTAAATATTTTTCATAACATTTTCAATAGAATTGATTTCACTATTGAAAACATTATAAAATTGTAAGTTAGACTAAGTTTTGTTTTGTAGGTAAATTTATTATTTCAAAAATTTTTTAATACATATCATTATCTAATGCTTTATCCCGCGCAATCCCGCCTGATGGTAAGCAGTAACGCAATCGTTGATGGTAAAGCGCGCTAGTTTATTAAGAGCCCATTCTCTAAAGCTTTTATTTATATTCTATTAATTCATATTTGTTTACACTTTTGGCGAATTTGTTGCAGATCAGCATCCCTTTTCAAGCACATTTCACTATATTAAAATTTTCATTTTGTTTTTAAAATCTAAATAACAGCAAAATTATTTATTAAATTTGAAACCGGAATGACATTAAAAAAACGGCAATCAGATTATTTCTCACTCTTTAACTATTAGATTCTATTATAAAATTCCCTAAAATACATCAGAGAATCTTATCATGTTCATGGACTTTTGTTGCCGACCCTACCTTGCACAACCATTTCCCTATACGATTTCTCCATACACTCAATTGATTAGTCAATACGGCTCGAAAATACTATCAGATCAAATTAGCATAAGCTAAAGCAGGTATATACGACCTGTGGCCGATGAAGTTGCGGGCAATAGCTAGTTAGTATAGGTAGTTACCTATACGAGTATGATTGACGTTAGTTCTATAACACAATACTTGAGACATGGTGCTGGTTGTTTTGTGCAATATCAGAAATACTTACAATCGTCTAACTTAACTTTACTATCACCTTACTCAACTTTATTATCGTTTGGACTGAATCTGTCGTGTCACTGAAACGTGGTCACTCACAATGGGCTAAATACGACATCAGAGATTTCCACGAGACCAATTTATTTTTTGGTAGATTTTCACGCCCGCTTTTAGCGGAGCGTGAGGGCGAGTCAGCCTTTTATTGACTATAACCCATCCGTGTGTCCTTTTCTTTTTGTTCTGGATGAGAAATCATAAAATGACTTCTCCCGCTCTGGGCGTAGCGGAAGGGCGTGTCAGACTTATACTGACTAAAATCCACCCGTGTTCCTTCACTTGCCTGTGTGCGAGGGCCATGGTTTCTTTTTTAACCAACCCGAATACCCATGTCCGTGTACTTAGTCTAGATTTGTGCGCAAATTAGCGACGATAAGTTTGTTCTTTTCAAATAGGCCTAAATACATAATTATAACTAGCGAATCTCTCTAAAGTCCCGTCTACACGCTCCGTCTTGCCTGCGTAGTCCAGGCCTGTAGGCCTAGTATGAGTTTTCAATACGAAACTCGATCGTCGATATCGAGCGCGTTGGGCGCTCTCATTGGTTGAGAGTTCTTACGACCTTGAAGCGGGCCAATCGCTGAATCAAACGCGCTCGATATCGACGAACTAGTTTTGTAATGAAAACTCATACTAGGCCTACTGTGCAGTCATGACTGTATAAAAAGACGGAACATTCGGGATTCCGCGCGCTACCGTCTTGCCGTCCGCACACACGCACTTACCTGCGCAAACTGGTTTGCACAGGCATGCTCCCGTATGATTCTTTTTTTAAACGTTGCCCCACACTAGGAAATTCTTCTGTTAAATTCTGCTTTGATTCTGTTAAAATTCATGATTAAATGTATTTTATATTAATTGTATTTCATTAATCATGTATTGTGTAAACGAATGATGCCGCGTACAAACCCTTGTTTGTACGCGGCATCACAAAGTATTCTAAAACATGAACATGTCGGATTTAATGAGCCATGTTCAAATGCAATAAACTTGGTTGCAATTTATGATTACGGCACTAACATAATATATACGTCAACACTATTGAAATATTACTTACAGTGAATTAACAATTACAGTTCTATTTGTAAGGTATTTAGAGCAACTAAGAAAAATTTAAACTGGTCGAATGCCAATCGGACATTGAAGGGTTGGCTCTCAATTGTCGATGCAAAGTAAAATAATAATACCAATGAATATATTTTATTTTTAGTTTTTGTTGGAATGGAAATTCACCGGAAAAAAAATCATCTGTGTAAATTTCAACTGTCTATCACAGTTCATGATTTTAACCTGGAGACGTAAAGATAAGACAGACAGCAGATAGTGGAGTGTTGTAATTGCCTTCCAGTTTTAATCTTTAGGTACGGAGACATAAAACATATGCATTGGCTTGCTAAGATAGGGATAGGGAGTTGAAGGATATTGCTAATCCATTGCTCTATATGTTCGAAAAATGTGTCTGCTCAGCAACGTAAATAGAGTAATGATATTGAACTGTCAAAACGAAACTTAGTGCGTTTCGTAATTACCCTGCTGGTTTCTATTTGTTCGTAGGGGAGTGTTTAAGGGTAATCCAATATCAAATTTTGTAGCCCGTAGCAGACTGATGACATCTTTATTTGACGGCAATAGAGCTCATATTATGAGATGTATACATAAAGTGATGAAATGAAGGTGTTACTATTATCTCCCTTTGGGACCTGATAATTTATTTATTTTATCATTTATATACACGCCACTAGCAAACTCCTTAACTCACGTAAGGTAGCTGCAGCTGGAGAGCGTTGTTTAACGCATCTCCAGAGCACGTCCCATAAGTGCTTTATTTGTAAACACATATTAAAAATAATAAAACTGCATAAGATAGTATAGAGGTGATGCTTATTTCATAAGAAATCTCTTCCAGCATTCCTGCTTTATCCTTTTACGTCTACCATTACAGGTTACCTCAGTGCGATATTTATAGTTGTGACTATTGGCTAGACGTTAGTAGTAGACTACTAGTTATCGCGAATTGATGTCGTATTACCCAGTGACTGGGATTACCCAGTCGTTGTATATGCCAAACCCGAAACTGGTATCTAGTATTTTTAAGTAAAGAATCTATCTACAAAATTTCAAAAAGATATCATGAAGAATCACTTGGTATCTACCTGGTTGTCTCAACATAAATATGATCAAGGCACCGTTCGCCCGCTCGTGTCTGTTTTACTGTGATCTACCCACCAGCTGTGTTGTGCGCTCAGTATCTACACTGCAACAATTTCTGAATGTATTTGGGAAAAAATATAACATGGTGTAAAAATGGTTAGAATCGATTCAGTTGCTTATTCTGAACAAACTATATTCAGATTTCGTATAAAGAAAAATAACCTTCTATATGTATAATATTAGTATTCACCTGCTTTAAAATATCATCTTTTACGATTCTTTGGCAACTCTGTCCTTATGAACTTTCGGGGTCCATAGTCCATAGACTCATTTATCCGTTCCAACATTTGAATTAGGTTCTTGATTGACGTGACATTTCTGCAACTTGTAATGATATTGTTATGGTTGTTATCGACGCAATGCTTGAATATGAATGATACGATCGTTTCTACATATAGTTGTTTTGATTAGATCTTTATAATGTATGTCGTTGTTGGGATTTATAAGGGAATGTTGGCATTACTAATTGGCCAAATTTGGTCATATAGTGTATCTAAGAGTAAGTCCAGCACTCTAATTGTGTAACATTCCAAATTTGAATCGTGACGCATATTGCTAATCTATTGCTTTATATGTTTGAAACATGCGCCTGCTTAACACCGTAAATAACGCAATGAATGTTGTTGAACTGTCAAAATGAATGCCATTGGTACTGGTAGTGTATTACACGATTATCCTGCTAGTGAACTTCACCACGGATCCTATTGATAAACCATCTTTTTAATTTCATATAAATCTGTTAATTTTATAAATAAATCTTCGTGACGTCGTTGACTGTACCGGGGGGTCGATAGGAAAGTAAAACGTCAGGAAAATAAAATCCACTCTTGGCGGGAAGGAAACACAATAAACTATAGTTAGGAGAAGAGTGGAAACATTATTAAGCGAACTAAACGATCTTTGTTACGTTGTGTACCAACCGAGCCTCCTAACCTCAAAGAGATGCCAGAACATCGTGACGGGTACAATAAAATCAATGCCTGCCAAGACCACGGGTTGCTCGAAAGATATACCGTGCCCCTTTTCTCCTGCTCTGGGCGAAGAGGAAGCGTGTGTCAGACTTTTATTGACTAAAACCCACAAGTATTTCTTCACTTGCCTGTGCACCAGGGCCACGGTTTTTTTTTAACCAACCCGCAACCCTGATCTAGGAGGCATCGGCCTTTGTAGACCCCATCACGATGTGGTGGCATCTATTTGAGGCGCTCGTGAAACACAATGCGCCGTCGACCCGGGCCTGGTCCTTACCGGGCGGCGAGCTGCCCACTGCTCACCCGCAAGCTCGTGCCTACGGTGGTCGGGACTTCGATATGATGTATAGGCAAATAATGGAACACGGGTGGGTTTGAATTAGTAAAAGCCTTGACAAGTTCTTTCGCTCCATCCAGATAGGGAGAAGTAATTTGATGATTCCATCCCATCCAAAAAAACTAAGTAATGAGTGATCGACCGGTACTGGTTTCATCTTTATATCCAGAACTATTGCTCCGCAATGTTATGATTTGCATCATTAATTCATACAACAAGCTCATAATATTTAACTACCCACCTGCTTTCTATACACATTCTAAACCAGAAAAGCACAAATCAGAAATGACCTAAAAACAAGATTACTTAACGTCCTCAACTAACTTATTCCTGTGGCTTACACAAGAGTATGTACCTACGTTAGTAAGTAAGTATAGCGATTGAAATATGGCTGACCAATTCCACCGATAAAGGAAATAATTTCTATTGAGTAGAAGGCTTTTATGTAAAGCGTACGTAACTGGATCGGTCTTGTTAGTGGAATAGCTTGTGTCTTAAGTAAAGACAAGGCTATAAAGAGTTGTGAAGTGTCCCAAGCTGATGGAAATTAGCGATTGTTTAGATTTGAATAGGCGATATATTGTAAATATCAAGCTGATGGAAAGATGAAATAATGTTATAGTGATTTGAGCTTCAGATAGCGATAAATTTTGGATTATGATTGTGAATCTTTTGCTCTAAGTATGCTTTTACCCTACAAAGTTTTGGGTTAGACTTCATTAGCTCAATGTCAGTATATGCTTGAAAATTAGATATAGAAATGATAGTAAAACTGTCATTCTAAATTCTTCTAATTATCTTTCTATCAGCATAATTACTGCCATTTTTGTTTCTAGTTAAAAGGTTGTTTATATAAGTATCTTCCTCACTGTTACGAAGCGCTAATGTTACCGCACCTGTTTTATCAATTTTACACCAGCCTCTTTAGAAGGGTGGCGCGCGCACAACGACAAGTAGAAAACGGTTATCAGTGAAAAGGTACTATGCGCATGGTTGTACTGCTTCGTTTAATGGTCGCAGATAATAGACACTATTGGTTTCATGTAGCGAGGATTATCTTAAGTACTTAAGGTCCCTGTTCCCTGTTGGTCTAGAAGGATTTATAGGCGGTATTTTGTGAGAAAGGTTTTAGTGTTCTATTTTGTGCCTGTATCAATCATATCAGGACACTGCACTAGCCATCCTGCGAAGATCGTCGCTTTATCGAGCCTGAGGGCGTCCCAGATTATGTTTATTGATTTGTGTTCTCCTCGCAAGAACACGTCTACAACGTCGTAGACTATGTTGGCATCTATTTTTAAATAAATAGGTACTGTACCCAATACCTTTTTGCCTATTTACGAAATTTTGAACCATTTTGAACGCTCCGATTAACACCGAAAATTGTAAATCCAACAGTGAGATTTTTTTTACGCGCTGAGATTGCTCTGTTGGATTCTCAACGATCGGTTCGTCATCAAAAGTTGATAACTCAGTGCGTCATGTAATTCCGCATCTGAAAATGTTCCCGTTTTAGTTATGCATTCAAGATTGAATGTCATAACAATGACACGTAGAAGAAGAAGTTACATTCACACCAATTAAAATAAGCTCTTACCTACATGTTATATTATGTATAATTTAGCACATAACTCGTGACTTACGTAGGAATTATCACGAATTTACGATCTTTTTCATAAAGAGATAGCTTGAGATGGCTTCTTTGTATGGCCCACGCGTCAGCCAAATGGTTCAACGATTTTCAAGATTAGATGATTGGACTGTTTGATAGCATTTAGGATTCAAGGTTGAATGTTATGTCAAGAACAGAAAGTAGTCCAAAGTAAAATAATTCAAAGATTTAGAACCTATATTGGGCAATTTTGAGAGAGAAAATTAGGAGGTATTTTCTATTGGAGTAGCGATTGTAATTGGAGAATAGTAAAAAACCAAGCAATTATAGTAGATAATAAGGGTTGAGAGTATCATGCACAACATAACATGCATTCCCAAAGGTTCAGAGGTTCAGCGGAAAAAATAGAATTGGCGAAAATATTAAAAAGTAAAAAATGATTCTTACCACGCAAGGAGAAAGAGACGGCATTAAATATATAAAAAAAAGGTTCAGAGGTTAAAATGGACACGGAGCCTATGCCTCTGTGATATTATAAAAAAAAAAAACTGCAATCAACTACTGAACATACCTACTACGTACCCAATCAGTTGTAAACCAAAAACACAAAGCAGAATCCTGACATGCCTAATGTTACCTAAGGTTGGATATGCTGGCCAAACCGAACGAACAGTGGTCTACTTTAGCTCTGTATAGAAAAAGCTGGATATTATAAGTAGAGTGAGTGTCATAAGTAGAGGTCGGCTGCCAGCAGAAGTTATCACCCACCAGACAAAGCATGCATGGTTTCCGGTGAAGCCGTATGAAGGACGGGCCTGAGCAGTTGTGTTGCGATGTGTGCCGGGTACGATGCACCAAATTTTTATTTTATTTATTGTTGTGTCGGTCGTAGAAGTTCTCCAGATCAATCTCCCACTGGCGCAGCATCGTTGGTTGTGTTGTTGGATTTAACATTGCATCACCCCGCTCAAATGCCGTCTTTCTTCCTATTGACTAAGTTTTTTTTAAGTGAATAGGCTTAATAAACTAGCGCGTTTTACCATCAAAGATTGCATCACTGTTTATCATCAGGCGGGATTGCGGTCAAACACTAGTTTATAATTATTAAAAAAAATCCGTGGAATGACGCAGGCTAACAGTAACAGTAACTAAGTAGCTGGTAAAGTCCAGAGGTAGACCAGTGGTTGCAATATTGCAAATCCAATAGTAGCAAATTCTTTTGATTTTCTTACGTATGGATTATAAATCTCATACCTCCCACCTAATTTTCGCGACAGTTAATCTCACCGAGTCCCACACTATCAGCCCTAATGTTACATGAGCAAGAATGCTCTAGGGCCATTAAAATGCAAATGAACCTTGTCTACGTGTAATGTACGGCAATTAAGATCAAGATGCATTACAACTGTATTCACTTTTGTGTTTATCTGTACTAAATCGTGCTTCTTTTAAGTCTAGTGTGTGCATTATTCACGTATGAGTGATGAGTGGACTGTCAGGCGGAAAAGTGAAATGTTTTTAATAATAATAAAAAAAAACTCATATCCCGATTCGGCAAATATTCACATACCTATAGTTTTTCGGTTTTTTGGGTGTCCGCTAGTTTAGAGCTACTATTTGATCTCGTAAAATAGTGTGAAATTTACAAAACATAATACCTACATGTCTATGCGTGTGGCAAGCATTTGCAACAATCCAAACTGCATAATTCATTCGCGTTCCCGAGCTTACATTTTGTGCGCGCCTGTACGCGGTACAGCCGTGAGCACTCGTTGAAAATCCAATTACAACAATTTGCCAGAATGCAAGCGTAACATTGCAATGGCGTAATATTATGGAACACTTTATGGAATCCGGAACACGAAAGTCTATAATTAAATATTTTGCGCACGGACGGCGAGGTGCGCGAGCGCCTAATTTCTTGCTGAAATAGTGCGAATTAAACTGCTTTTTGTCACCCTGTTCGTGGAAACTGTCTAGACAGTGATTTAGAAATTAAAAATATACGTTAAAATACAAATTTTTTTGCTAAGCTTTTTACCTTTTAGAGTCCAATAAGTAACATTATTATTTTATAAACTAATAAATTAGGCTTCACTAAAATGTACTTTCAGAATGTCCACTATGAGGTTAAATTAAAACTCTCTGACTAGTGATTCAGGTCAGGGAGTTCTAGAATTTATACTAAGCCTCCAAATCCTTATTCTCCAAATGCAACATGTAAATTAATTAACGCACATCCTGAAAATAGTTTGTTGAGGATCGTTTACTAAATCGGTTTATATAATTTTTTTAATATAGGTATTTTTTATCCCAAAAATAATTAAGAACGTTAAGGTCTTCGATCTCCAAGAATTAGTACTTATAACTAATTTAATATTTACTAATGCCTACAAAGCTAACTAAACTTTAAAAAGTCCCCAAAAAAAATATTACGCAAAACGAGGTTACTTAATACAAGTGCTGTAGGTAATACATGCGCGGGCGAAGGGGGGCAGGGCACGCGGCACGCGGTCGCATCGCTATTCGCTCATAACAATACCGTCAAAAACAGTGTTGTCACTTTAAACAAAAAAAACAAATTTTGAGGAAGTTGGAAGTAATTCGCGGAAAAAAAAAGATTATTTCAAAATTCATTAGTATGTTGATTATGTAAAATTTCATATTTCATTTTTCGTATGTTTACCCAATCTTTCTTATCTTTATGGGTTGGACGGGGTTTTCTTTACATATTGTATATTATGATAATAATATAATATTCTAATTGTTATATTCCATCCCCATAGTGTTAAAATGTTCTAATATCGATTAGATTTATGTTACTTTCACGCATTCTTGCACGATTTATAAGCGTTCGTAATTATTCCTTAAAAGATTAGCTGGCCTGGTTCCTATATCGGATTTCAGCACCACTTATCCGACTTAACGGCTTAAAACCTAAGCATAAATCAGATCCAACCAAATGAGAATCGAATTAATTCATCGTATATCTAAATAGCCATCGACTTTAGTATTGCATAACGTCGTCCGTGCCTCATTTTGTTATGCTCATTCTTAGCGTTAGTTCTGGTCAGTGTGCAGTGAATTATAAGATAAATGCGCTGGAGCAGAGATGGTAGACTGTTTTGTATCTGCGTGCCAATTTAAAATAAAAGAAAATTAGCCTGACGTAAGTAAGGTGAAATTGATAAGAAAGAGTTTCTAAAAAAATAATATTGACAAAATGCACAGTAAATCTGGCATTTACTTTTTTTTTTTAATAATTATAAACTAGCGGTTTTTTAATAATTATAAACCGCAATCCCGCCTGATGGTAAGCAGTGATGCGATCGTTGATGATAAAGCGCGCTAGTTTATTAAACCCATTCACTTAAAAAACTGAGTGAATAGGAAGGAAGACGGCAGTTGAGCGAGGTGGTGCAATGTTAAACCCAACAACACGACCAACGATGCTGCGCCAGAGGGAGATTGATCTGAAGACCCTCCACGACCAAACTCCCGACACAACAACACTTGGCGCATCGTACCCGGCACACATCGCAACACAATTGCTCAGACCCGTCCTCCGTACGGCTTCACCAGACATCATGCCGAAACACGACGAATCGCTTGGCGGCAAGACTTTATTTGGTGGATGGTAACTTCTGCCGGCAGCCGATGTGGCCTACCACCGAGTAAACTATTATTACTACTATTACTTTGCATTTTGTCAGTATTTTTTTTATTTTACATGGACTGCCTATCTGACCTCTATAACCTAATTACTGGGTGTTACAATATTTGTTGGTAAAACTGGTTATCAGACTAAATGACTTTTAGATAATAATATTGACTTCTTCTTTATCTCAGCGTTAATCCCAGTCGCATTCGATACTTTTTCAGCATTGGATTCTGGGGTCCGCTTTAACAGTCTAACTGCTGATTTTGGCTAAACTTCGATATTTTCCGTGAAGCGACTGCCGTCTGACCTCCACAACCCGAAGGCGACATAGAAGCATTGCAGCTAGGCCAATTGTTGGACTTTTGAGGGCTCCAACAACCCGTAACGACTGCCATTAGATGTTTGTATGGCAACTAGAACCAACGGCTTAACGTGCTTTCCGAGGCACGACCAGACCAGTGCAAATATTCATATTCAGGCACACAAATATTTGCACTGCGCCGGGATCGAACCCGCGCCTCGGGATAATAATACTGACTGATTTTTGATTTGACTGTCAAAGATCTAAAAATGACAGCCGGGAGCAGCTTGGTATGTAATGATGGTCACCCATCCACAGACTGGCCGCGGTAAGTATAGCTTTACCTGACCGATCGACCTTGTGGCTGTTATTATTTATTATTTACCCACGGGCTCCTCTTAACTCTATGTAACTTTCTATAAAATCACTTGCAAACTAACTACATAATGTGCTAAGCCTATTGTCCATTTTACTGCTGGCTCATAAATCAATGATTAATGACACTTAACACTTTACTCCCGATTCGGCGCGCGCGCATTATTATTTACGATCACAGGCCATGATCCGGCTATTTGTTGCTTAGGAAACTGCTGTTTTATACCCTTAAGAGCTGCAGGAAAGCAGCGGTGGTCTATAAATATCAGACGCGACTTCAAGTTTATAGGTCGTAGGTTCGAACAACGTCAGACGTCACTTTGTGTAAATTATTTTGATCACCAGTGCTCTAAATCAAAATCATAAGTCATTTAATCAAATTAGGCTGAGAAACAGTACTTTTTCAACGTCAATATTACATAAGACAGTCCCCCATAAATGTCCGCTCGGCCTCTGAACGTTGCAAGCGTGCCGCCGTGCGGGTTTGTAGGTATGACGTTGATCCCTGATGTGAACTCTATTAAATCAACTGATAAGATAGTTTTTTGAGTTTTGTCTTTTTTGTGTAATTAGCGAATTAATTAATATTTACTTTAAAATCTTATTAGGTTATAAAAGTAGGTATAGCAATTATGAACGGTCTAAAGTGAAAAAAACTACATATGTATTTTTTTAAATCATGAAAAACCCGATGAACAATTCCACCACTGGGGGGTTCAGAATCATGTACTGGATCCATGGTACTCGGTTGTGCGTCGATGTCAGATAAAACCTTTATTGCTGAATATAAATCGTTGGTATTTACTGTATATGAATTTTATATTACGTAAGATTGTTTTATCCTCAAGTTTTCATACCTTACATTGTTGTCTTTCAGTAGTATTTACGAAATGTTTTTATTTGTTTCAGGTACAAAATAGCTTTTAATGAAGACAATTCGAACGGGAAATACATAGTAAGCAGGCCGAGATACTAAATAGGTTTTAAGGTTCAAATATATGACGAATGTCTCTTCTTTATAGGTTCTTTAGTTACAGTTTTCTATGTATTATGATAGTAATGGAGTCGAGACCAGAAATATCGGCCAGCGTCGTATGAGAAGCAACCGTGCTAAATATACAGACGCCCTTAGACAGGTGGCTGGAACAGACTGGATGTAAAAGGCGAAGGACAGGGTTTTGTACCACAGCATGGGACAAGCCTATATCCAGAAATGTACAGCTATAGATTGAGTTGATTAATTTTCACGACAGAACTAGTCTTAGTGATTTTAGTTCAATAAGCTACAATTTGCCAACTTTGTGTAACAATGTCCAGGAAACTTTTTTAGTGTCTGAGAAAACGAAATGTAGTCACTGAAAAAACGTAATCATGTTTGAATATCGTGTCAGGTAGTGCCAAGCGTCGAGTGCGTGTTCTACACTATAGGTACTGTGATTTTAATGAATTATGTTTATCATATTACTTCTCGAGCACCAGTTCTCACAATGTGAATTTGTATAGTTCAAAACTCCACAATGGTTTTATAGTACTTAACATTATTATTTATTTATTATACACACATCAAAAGTGTCTAGGGATCAACATATATTTTTGCAATAACTTTTCTCCTGATTGATATTAATTAAAATTTTCTTTAAGGATTCATCAAACAAAGTGTTTTCGTTTGTCACAGTAACGATAAACCAAGTCACCTTTGCATTAATAAAGAAATTTGCCATTTTCCTAATAAAGGGATATTTGACATTTGAACCACTAACACAAAAGTTCGAAAAAAAAAATTAAATAACAGTTTTCTCTAAAATTTTATTGGGTAACTTAAACAATTAATAATCCGTGTTTCTACCGCGAACACTAACAACACAAGAACATCGGTTTGGCATACTCAAAATGAGTTCATCCAAATCACGCTGTGGAATGGCCGCCCATGTTCGTTGCAACAACTAAAAAAGGTCTTCTTGCGACTGGATACCCTCCATATTCGGCAGAGCTCTTCTCTGTAGCATATCCCATGCATGCTCAATCGGGTTCAAGTCTGGCGACTGAGCAGGCCAGGGCAGGACATTGATGTTAGCTGCGGCGAGAGTCTGTCTTACAACTCTTGCGGTGTGCGGTCGTGCATTATCATGCATTAACTGAAATAAGGGACCGATTTGCACTTGTAGAGGAACGATGACGTCTGATACAATCGTCTCAGCATAAATTTGAGCGTTGAGGTTGCCTCTGATCCAAATCAACTCAGTTCTTCCGCCGATCCAAATACCCGCCCATACCATGATGGTTCCACCACTATAAGGATGGACTTCCTGGCAGGATTTTAATCGCTGTTGGCGTCCAGGGGTTCTCCAGTGTCATATACGTCTTGTATCCGGTCTCATACCAAAACGAGACTCATCAGAAAAGCACACGAAACGCCATTGTTCTTCTGCCCAATTTCTGTGTTCAAGAGCCCATTGATATCGAATCCTACGATTGTGCATTGCTATATGTGGTACCCGTAGCGGTCTTCGGGAATGAAGGTTCACTTCATGGAAGCGGTTTCTGACTGTTTGGTCGCTAATTAAGTTCCCTGAAGAGTGATGAAGCCTCACGGCTAACATCATGGCGGTTATTGTTGGAGCTCTTCGAGTTAAGATTTGAATGTATCGGTCTTGTCTCCGTGTGGTGCAGCGATACCGTCCTCCATGGCGCTCAGCCACGGTACCAGTGCTTCGGTAACGTGTCCAAAGTCGACTGATAACACTCTGACTTGTATTCAGAGCTAAAGCCACAGTACGTTGCCGGGAACCAGCTTCTATCATTCCCACGGCTCTGAGCATTTCTGCCCTGCTTAAATGACGTCGCCGCTCCATAATAACGTTGGTTTTAATCAGTAGTAGGGAAACAGTAGCACTAATAATGTCTTCAATGCGTTGTATGTTTTTATAGGGAAAATATTGACAGCTGATTTTCATCTTTTACTCGAATTTGATTCACAGTTCCTGATTCAAATTATGAAATGCACCAAAAAGGATCCATATAAATTTATAAAATCATAAATTTATTACAAAGCCACATCTCAATCTCAAGAAATCCGCATAAAAATGCTTGATCCCTAGACACTTTTGTTGTGTGTACTTACAAAAAATTCAGTATTTTTAAGCTATTGCATAGCTTCTATCGCGGGCCTTGAGCGCGGGGACCGAATCCAGAAATTCCGTAACGAAAAAACCTCACGCTCCCCATCGTCTAACGTCGTTTCAGTTCGGCAGTCTTCGGCACGGTATGTTTGTGTGCGTGCGACTACATCTTTTGAAAACAATTTATAGATTTTCAAAAAGAGCATGCATATTGCAGGGCGCGAACTCAGTTCTACACACTTGCCATGTTACTGATAGTCGCGATGTGCTAAACTTGCGATTAATTTTCTCTCTGAAATATGTCTTCTATAGAAATATGTCATAGACGTCATCGACGTTGTCATCATCATTTCAGCCGAAAGACGTCCACTGCTGGACATAGGCCTCCCCCAAGGTTCTCCACGACGACCGGTCCTGCGCCTCCCGCATCCAGCGGTTTCCCGCGACCTTCACCAGGTCGTCGGTCCACCTAGTCGGGGGCCTACCCACGCTACGTCTTCCGGTGCGTGGTCGCCACTCGAGAACCCGTCGGCCCCATCGGGCATCGGTCCTACGGGCAATGTGTCCAGCCCATTGCCACTTCAGTGTTGCAATTCTTCGGGCTATGTCGGTTACTCTCGTTCTTCTGCGGATCTCCTCATTCCTGATTCGATCGCGCAGTGAAACCCCAAGCATAGCCCTCTCCATTGCCCTTTGAGCGACTTTGAGCCTTCTTATAAGGCCCATTGTTAGCGACCACGTCTCAATTCCATAAGTCATCACTGGCAACACACACTGGTCGAAGACTTTTGTCTCGTTCGTTGTCATGGCTACCTTAAAAACTTTTCATATAATTAATTATTAAGTACTTTTATTCAAATTAATTTAGTAGTGTTTTTATAATAGCTTTTTTTTTAACGGAAAAGCTAAGATGAATGTCAAGCTAATTTTTCATTGGACTTTTAAATTATTTATAGTGTTGTTTACTAAATAAAAGCGCGTGATTTTATAGAGTAAAAAGTGCTCACGCGGCCGTTTTTTCAATTGTTGCAAGAATTCAAAAGACTGTCTTTAAATAGTGTTCCGACGATTGCTCAAAGTGTATTAGATTTCATTAGTAATAGAAATGGCATTTCAATAATGACTTTCAACTGCCAAAGTCTAAATAGTCATAAATACGGTTTACAAGATTCAGTTAAGAGACAAACAAATGTGTTACTTCTTACCAAAACTTGCATGACGCATGATAATCCAATTGAAATACCTAATTTTAATTGTATTGTTCAGTTCGAACGAGATACTGTTTCAAAAGGTGTGGTAGCTATTTACCAAAATAAAAATGATATTACTAATATTATGACTCCGAATATTGAAATAAATATTGCACACGTTAGCGATGTTAATGTTAGGCGCTCAGTTGTTGGAGATATTTGTGCGTGCTTATGCAAACTTAGAAATGGCCTAAAAATAGTTATGGTAGCAATTTACATTTCTCCGAATCCAAAATTGGACGAGGTAGAGCATTTTATTCATCGCACTTTACTGCTCAAAGTCACTCAAAGGGCAATGGAGAGGGCTATGCTTGGGGTTTCACTGCGCGATCGAATCAGGAATGAGGAGATCCGCAGAAGAACGAGAGTAACCGACATAGCCCGAAGAATTGCAACACTAAAGTGGCAGTGGGCTGGACACATTGCCCGTAGGACCGATGCCCGATGGGGCCGACGGGTTCTCGAGTGGCGACCACGCACCGGAAGACGTAGCGTGGGTAGGCCCCCGACAAGGTGGACCGACGACCTGGTGAAGGTCGCGGGAAACCGCTGGATGCGGGAGGCGCGGGACCGGTCGTCGTGGAGAACCTTGGGGGAGGCCTATGTCCAGCAGTGGACGTCTTTCGGCTGAAATGATGATGATGATGACTTTACTGGAGTACACTGAAGAAGGCTCGAAAATACTTGGTACAAATGGTAATAAATTTCCATTTATCTTGGCTGGCGATTTCAACATTAACTTCGCTGATAAAAAATCAGAGCGGTTGACAACTTTTCTATCAAAAACATTGAATTTGAAAATGAATAATGATCCACAAGAGTCCACAACAAAATATGGGACCACCATTGACGCGGTATTTTCTAGGTATTTATTTAGAGGATATTAAGTCGCAAATTTATGTTTCTTATTTCAGTTATCATAAACCTATAGTTTCAATGATAAATATTCCTAAATAACCAACAGCTACTGTAAGGTAATAAAACCCACATGTATTGTAAAATAATAAAAATATTTTAAATAATATTAACTTTTTTATATTTAATAAAAGAAACATTTATTTTCTTATCGGTCACCACACTCAAAAAGTGTAACTTGAATTAATATCAAAGAAAAAGAAATACTGCATAAATAAAATAAATAAATAATTATAATTGCATAAATTGATACAAAATGCTATGCAATAGCTTTACCGCGGCAGTCCCCGAGTGCCACACGTCTTTTTTTTTTTAAATCTTACTTATTCGCACGAATCGTAGCCAAATAATATATTGTGAATTTTATTAAATAAATTTTAGAAAAAAGGGCACTGGCGCAAAAAGTGATGTCAAAAAAATGATTCTATTTAGTCATTCAGATTATAGAAAAATATTGGATACGTTTATTTTGTTTTATCAAATCAATAAAAATTGACAAATATAAAAAGTAGTGGCTGGTGACGTCACTGCTCGCTAAAAAGTGTAGCGTGCAGTGACGTCACACGAGTTTTCAACGCACTGTGTCGTCTTCATTTTTTGTTTATATGAAAAAAGAAAAAATACGTGTCTAGTACTTTTGAATATCTGACTAACAGACTAGTTACGTTTTTTTAATCAACTATCCTATTCCCTCGCAGACTCTCCAAAATGCATTCTATAGAACATCGACAGGCTGGCTATTTGTGTTACACAATTACTGCACGTGCCTTCTACTTGTCAGGAAGTAAATGCGGTGATTCCATACTGCACGCTTTCAGACAGTCTATTTCAATTATACAGTGTTAGTACTAGATTAATCTATATGTTTTTCAATTCTGTAGACATTCTTACTAATATTATAAATGTGAAAGTGAGTTTAAGTCGCTAAACTTAAGTGGCAGTGGGCAGGGCACATTGCTAGTAGAACCGATGGCCGATGGGGCAGTAAGGTTCTGGAGTGGCGGCCACGTACTGGAAGACGCAGCGTAGGGAGGCCGCCAACAAGGTGAACCGATGACCTAGTGAAGGTCGCGGGAAGCCGATGGATGCGGGCAGCATAAGACCGGACAGCGTGTAAAGCCTTGGGGGAGGCCTTTGTCCAGCAGTGGACATCCATAGGCTAAAGAAGAAAGTGAGTATGTGTGATTGTTCCGCTTTCACACCTAAACTACTGAACAGGTTTGGATGAAATTTGGAAAACAGATGGGTCATAACTAGGAATACAAAGGAATACTTTTTATCCCGATATTTCCACGGAATCAAAACATACGCAATATTACATCTCCTGAGAGCAGTGGTAGCCTGGTGATAACTGCTATGACTTAGGAATTGTAGGCCGTAGTTTTGGACCCAGTCATGCCCTATTTTTACATGCTTTTTATTAGTTTGCTTGTCCGTCTCTAACTCAAAAATTTTTTCAACCTTACCTTACATTAATTTGTGCAGGCAAAGTATTTTTTAGTTTAGATTTATATTTAGTTACTTGGGTAACGCATCATTACGAATTTTAGCACTTGCTATTCTGTCTGTTGGAGATCAAGAAAAGTTTGGTAAAAACAAATGAGCACCACTTAAGCGTTCGTGTTATCCGTATATTATTTTAAAAAAGAATATCGAACTAAAAGTTGAAAATAAATATAGTTTAAAAAACTAAAAAACATGCTTTTAAAAAATATCAAACTAAAAAAATATTTTAAAATTTAATTTATGACAATAGTATATAAACAATAAATTAAATTTTTTAAAAATATTTTTAACTTTTTAGTTTGATATTCTTTAAAAGCATGTTTTTTTGTTTTTTTTTTGTGTAAATAATTTCAGCGCAATAGCTTTTAAAACAGTGAAGGAAAACATATTGAGAATGCTGGTGGATCAAAGCCTATTCTCTCTAACCAAGATTGGGTTTGTGTTCTAGGAGTGAAAGCATTGATTATAATTATGTAATTATCTCCACCAAGCCTAAACGTAATATAAGCAAGTTTAATTCAAACACAGTTTATAAGTGTCCTAATTATGTGACAACTGACAAGTTACAGTTTTGTCACCTGCAGATTGATCTCAAGGCTCTAAAGCCATTAGTTCTAATTATCTACAACCACTTGCTCAAGGTCCGTTTTACACTTATGTATAATTACGACACTTAATTATATTGTTGGTCAATGTTGTTGTTGTGATTGATAAGAAAAACGTTACTTGTTGGCTCGATCGTGTATATTTACGAAATAAAAAAGATTTATTTGTGCATAGATTAGATATTTGTGATTAATTCTTGCCACATCATGATGTAGTAAGCTCCCTACTGCAGTCATCAAGGGTTTTACAATTACTATACATTTTGCTTTGATGCAGATAAACTTAAATGAAGGAACAGCAGACTTGTCCATAGTCAGTAAAAGTCTGACTCGCCCTTCCGCTGCAGCCAGAGCGGGAGAAGTCACTTGGTGATATCTAACCCATAAAAAAGCTCCCGTTCAAGTCATGTTATTGTCAGATACACGAAAAGGCTGAAAATAACATAAGCATTCATAAACGTTGCTTGAAGTTATGTATTGATAAAGACTGTATCGCCATACAGTTTTGACGTTTAAACGTCACTTAAATCGATATAATTTGTCATTTTAATAATCTTTTTTTAAATAAACCTTAAGATGGTAAAACTGAAACAAAAAAGTCAAGGTAGGTATGTACTCATAGTTCAAGAACAAATACATTCATATTTTTGGTACTCTGTGTAGGTTAATTTCAAAGATCCAGTATCGAACACTTGTCTCTGCATCATATCTAAATAATTCCGATAAAATAATCTGTCTGTAGCTATATTCTATCATTATCCACTTTGAATTCCAAATTCTGTACCTTATATAGGCATTATTATTTGATTACTAGAAGTCATTCGAATTTGCTATCGATCAATCATAGAATCATAAATTGGTCGAATTTTTGTCAGTACTAAATTATAACTTACGGCCTAGGTATCTTTTAGTTGATATGGTATGTTTCGACTCTTTGAAAAAGTAGGCAAAGTAAATGATCTGGATAATCTATTAAGTCAATCATGGCGCTACCATCTAAGCTGGGTTCTCACTTAGAATACATATTTTAAGCATATATTTTTCAATATAGCGAGCTTCCATTGCCAGATAAACTGAGATATTAACATTAGAAGTACTGGTACTAGTCATTATGATCTAGGTTGGTTACTATGATGACATATTCAGTAGGCATATGCTTGGAAAGTGCATTGAAAGAAAAGACATACTCGTAGATGTTACATTATTCATTGAATACAATTCTATATAATAAGGGCGCATAGAAATGTAACCGATTGCATTACTTAATACTGTATAAAAAGATGTCCTATCAATTATTCAGAAATTGCAATAAAATACCTCATTTGTAACACAGACTTGTGAATTATTCATAAATTTCTGAATGTTTGTAATGTGTTTTATCTCGGGCAGTCACTGTGCTGTAGGCTTCGTTCTAGGAGATTGTTTTCACTGTCATTCGATATTAATATTTTGATTTTCATTACTGAGATTGTTTTGAATGAAATGTAACTAATTTATTAAGGTTAAGAATAGGAAATCCTACAATTGACTGTCTGACCTCAAGATTTCGTAAACAAAATATATACACCTTTTTTGCATTATACGATCAACATCAATTCATAGGTATGAAATAGGTATTTAAAATGCAGAAACTATTTCTTTCACTTAAAATTAGTTACTAAATTTACATTCACACAAAACTTTGTATACTAAATAATAGTAAATGTGATCTACAAAAAAAAATATCAAACAAAATAAAACGATAAAATAAATCCATCCTCGACTTCCAATCCCGTATCGTATCGCACAATGTAATCGCACTTCCAGCTTGACTAACTCAGCTATGCCGGATACACGGCAGGTGGTGTCTTGCACAATTTACGCACGGTCCCTTGCAGATGCTTGCAGGCTTGCACATTTCATTCTAATGTTACCGCCCTGCAAGTATTGTGACAGGGTAATGTAACACCCGCGTTAGTGTAAAGTAAAATAGTGCTGTTTTAGATGAGATATTTACTTACAAAGAGGTTAAATTAGTATGAGTTTGTAATAGCATAATTGTTTTCTTAGACATTTCTGTTTAGATTATTGTGCATTAAATTATGTAATATAATGATTAAATGTTCAGTAATAAGACACCCAATTTCGTTTGTTTATTGTACATTTATCAGACATTTCATATAAGTCTATATTCAATCAGTAGTCGTAGTTTAGACTAGATAAAATAAAAGCTACATTTTTATAAGCAAACTACGAGTATGCTTTAAGTTTTGGTCTCGGGAACTATAATTCTAAGAGAGGCACCAGGTGACGTGGAAGACAAGCGAACTTTAGCTCTCTATGTAACAAGCAGGGCGATTTGGTTTCTATAAAAGACATGTGGAATCATTAAATGACCTCTCCCGTTTTGAGCGGAGCGAAATTTAGTGTCAGACTTTAACTGACTAAGGCATGTGGACCCTCGAATCAGTCAGTTGCTTCTCGATTTTGTTGGCTGAAGGAACAACATGGCTACTTTCCTTCCAAAAACAAACGTATTGTTTCCTCATCTTTTCTATCACTATTGGTATATAATATTACATAATATATTTAGTCACTGCGGTCATAGTGCAGTACGGTTGATTGACACTGACATTTTTAAACAAACTCTATTGTAACGGGTCATAAGGTACCGTCCGATTCACTATATATTTTTATGCAGTTATGGGTAAGTAGGTATATAGGTCGTATAATGATATAATATGCTTTGTAATGGACGTAATAAAGACGGATATTAGTTCATTGTAATATGTAGGCTATAGTGTATAGTTAGCTATTACGAGGCAATGTTATGCATAACGGAATAGATATTTGTGAATGTTTAATGATAAGGAAGTGTTATTGGTCCGCGAGTTATTCGAAAGAGATACTGTCAATGGCGCACAAGCAATTCTTTTTTTTTTTAAATATGGCATCTCGTAGTTGACCTTGAGAGGTTGTGACTATTTAACCGGACCTGTAGCTGCCTTAAATGAATTTAAAGCCTCCAGCCAGGGGCACCTAATAACTAAGCGACAACATGCTAAGGGCACCCCCTGTGGATTACGAACCTCAGCTTAGGGCGTCGCTGGAGACTGGCGAGAACAGCAAGGGACGGCTGGATCGAAATGTTTTTATTGTTATTTCGGTTTGATGGCCGCGGCGTTTCCTAGTACTAGCTCTGAAAACAAATGGCAGAAACAAACTCAGAGGTCATGGTCGGGAATTTATATTTACTGGCTCAACTGCGGCCCGGGCTGGCCTTCATCGGACAAGACAAGCAATTGAAGAAACATGGGTGGGTTTTTATTCAAAAAATGCCTGACACGTCCTTTCGCTCTGCCTAGAGCGGGATCCAATAAAAGAAAGTGTTGTTTTATTTAGGTTAACTTTTTGAGTCGATCTCTTCGGTATGACTCGAGTAAAAAGTACTTTTATCAAAGAATACTGGTAATGGTAATGATCGGAATATCAATGAGAAACTTACTGCTACAGATTCAGAGAACGAAACGTGACGGTTATTGACCCTTTCTATGGAACATTAGATTTTTTGATACCCGAAGACAAATGCCTACGGAAAGGATCTAGAATGTGAATAACGATGTTTGTGGGCTTTTCTAGAAGCCCCAAGCAAAATTATGCCTGTTAGATACTAAATTTAATGAAATCGGAGATGAACGATTTTGTGAATACTCGTAAATCACTTGTTTTACGATTTTTTTCCAAATACGATAAGTATCAAGACTTGCTAGATGTATTTATTAAAAAAGAAGCACATTTTAACACACACTTGCAGAGGTTTTAAAAGTATTATTCTATAATATACGAGTTATTCGAATAAATATAATTAAATATGAACATTAAAAATCGTTCAGTGGGCGTAATAGGGCAATCGAATTGAACATAAAATATAAAATAAATAAACATACCTATTTATAGGTATAGAAAATTCAGTTAATTTATTTTATGCCCAAGAAGATGTCTGTATTCAATCTAAAACCAAATAAAACATAAAAAAACAGTAGTTATTTATTACATAAAGTGACTGTAATACTGAAAGCGTGCAATGAATTATTACAATTTCACAGATGTCCCAAACATCTGTGAAATTGTTACTGAAACTTGAGAAAATCTAGAAACGTTAGAATGTATAAATGTTTAATTCTCCTTTAGCATGCTGTTGTAATGTAATTTGTTGTGCACTACTCGTAAAATCGCTTTATATTGGGTATCAAAACTTAATGCAACTAATTGATTTATATCAACGTTCCGATTCAATTAAGTAAATTCTGTTCCGGTTTGAAATAGCCGATGGCGAATTAACGGAATGCAGATTTTTGTAGATGGACATTTAGTAGATAAATAGAATTTAAATGTTGATTGAGGTTGATAGGTCAATTTATGTAGATAAATTATGAAAAATATGACATTTTTAAGAGAAGTAAATTAAGATAACATATATTTTAATAAAAGATGTAGCCCATGTAAAAGCTTTTTTCTTAAACAACGGGTATACCTAGTTAGTGCACATGAGCAATTTGGAGGCAAGGAGTGGTCTTCAAACTAGAAAACCTGTATCTTGAAGGACACAGTTGTACTTTTAAGGGAGTTTTGAGTTTTACAAAATATTCATAAGTGGTTTATAACTCTGATGCTAACATAATATAAGAACCTTGTTTTATTCGATGGTCTTGACCTCTTCAAAACAATGGTTTATGAGGTAATATGTATTACGTAATTCATTTTTTTTTTATTTTTATGATCTAACACTTAACCAACCTGCCAACATCCTAAAAGATAGAGAGGTTTGGGAGAAAAAAAATGGAGACCTTTGCACAGCGGTGGGACACAAAAAAAGAAAAATCTAACCCGCACTCTACTAGCATAACACACTAAACTATTACAAGCACTTTAGAATGTGTTTGACATGGCCAGTCTGAAAGATAAACTGAGTTGGTGTGCGTTCGCGCAGCGGAATGTTGTTGAATTTAAAGATTTTAGATATGCAGATATTTAGTGTATGACGTCGTATAATTGTGTATGGTAAAAAAAAATTTGTGCACGCAGCCATTGTGGAGAAATTCACAAAATACTGATTCCGCTGGGCGAACGTTGTCCTGGCGGAACTTTTTTTAATCCTTTGACTTTAGAAAAAAGAGATGTGTCCAAAAATTAGTGTGTATTTGTGTGTAATTGTGTATGTATGAATAAAATTTGTGCATGCATAAACTTCGGAGATATTCAAGTTTCCGCTGCGCGAACGTTTGGCCATTAGCTAGTTTTCATATAAAGCGCTTACATAGAGAGCTGTAGATTTTTACATACTTTGTTTTGAATTTGTGTATATTTGTTTAAAAAACAGATTTAAAAAAAAACGTAAGGCTTAAAAGATAAAAATATAAACGTAAAATACGCCTATTTGGTCTTAGTTCTTAAAGTATGCACTTTGGGGTCTAGATTTTCACGTTTATACAAACCTTGTAAGTGTCTGCAATATATTGCCAAGTATCAATGATGTTCCTTTAGTAATTAAAGAGTTATAGGACAATTTACCATGACATAATCACTGTTTACAAAGCAGTCAAATATCACGACATTCTAAAGGAATTGTATGGTAAAATGTATGCCAATAATTAGTGTATTCATTCAACTATTCACATGCAAAATTTCATGTCATTAAATTCAGTAATTAAAGAAATACAATTATAAAACTGACGAAGCATCGAAAACCTACATAACCCGACCAAGTTCGGATAGCTATAAAAAAGCGGCCGTGCAATATATTTAGGTAACATCCCAAAATTTACAGTATAATACCGGTATGAATTGGTATAGGTGATAACACAATTGTTTCGATTTAATATAAAGGTCATTTATTTTTGTACACCTATTTTTTTAAATGTATTTGACTATGACAAAGTAGGTACTATTTACGTAGTTATTTTATTTAAGTATGCGCTTGAGACTTGAGATATAATCTAGATATATTAATCAGGTTCAAATACAACAGCAAATTAATACGCGCGGGCCACGGCTAATGAAAACATATTGCCCTCTCTTTTCTTGAAGGATGGAAGTACTGTTTCAAGCGAGAAGCCGCCTAACGCTCGTTGCGAGCAGCGCGTTGTCTATAAGGAAGTAAGGTCCATTACAGAACGTCACTCAAAACTCCAGCTTTACTTAAGTCTCGTTTGAAGCCTTTTGATAGGTTAAAACTAGTTTTAAGTAATGCTCAAGTATTACTTAAAACTAGTAAATAAAGCTTGAGTTTTGAGTAACGTTCTGTAATACGGACCTTATACTACTTAACCAAAAGACTAGCCTTAAGCGTACCGCTTCAATCAAAATAATTCTGCATATTTTGGTGGGGTGCGGGGGAACACGCTCACTTAAATAAGTCACAACCAGTACAACAGTATAGACCATCAATTAAAAAATCGATTGAAGAAGTAGTTTTTTTTTAAGTTATTAGATTGTTTGATCCACTAAATTTGCAAAGGGGAACGCTCGTCTAGTGCATTGGTTAAGAAGTGTTATAAGCTACAATATGATAAATATTTACCTAAACAGTAGTACTTACTTGTGATAAATATTTTATATCCCTGGGGGGTCTATAGTAAGAATCCTGATGCGTGAAATCTTCAATAGAAATTAGCTGTATCAATTTTATTTGCCTAAATTAATATATCTAGATTATATCTCAAGTCTCAAGCGCATAGGTACTTAAATAAAATAACTACGTAAATAGTACCTACCTACTTGGTCATAGTCAAAAAACATTTAAAAAAATAGGTGTACAAAAATAAATGACCTTTATATTATATCGAAACAATTGTGTTATCACCTATACCAATTCATACCGGTATTATACTGTAAATTTTGGGATGTTACCTAAATATATTGCACGGCCGCTTTTTTATAGCTATCCGAACTTGGTCGGGTTATGTAGGTTTTCGATGCTTCGTCAGTTTTATAATTGTATTTCTTTAATTACTGAATTTAATGACATGAAATTTTGCATGTGAATAGTTGAATGAATACACTAATTATTGGCATACATTTTACCATAAAATTCCTTTAGAATGTCGTGATATTTGACTGCTTTGTAAACAGTGATTATGTCATGGTAAATTGTCCTATAACTCTTTAATTACTAAAGGAACATCATTGATACTTGGCAATATATTGCAGACACTTACAAGGTTTGTATAAACGTGAAAATCTAGACCCCAAAGTGCATACTTTAAGAACTAAGACCAAATAAGCGTATTTTACGTTTATATTTTTATCTTTTAAGCCTTACGTTTTTTTCTAAATCTGTTTTTTAAACAAATATACACAAATTCAAAACAAAGTATGTAAAAATCTACAGCTCTCTATGTAAGCGCTTTATATGAAAACTAGCTAATGGCCAAACGTTCGCGCAGCGGAAACTTGAATATCTCCGAAGTTTATGCATGCACAAATTTTATTCATACATACACAATTACACACAAATACACACTAATTTTTGGACACATCTCTTTTTTCTAAAGTCAAAGGATTAAAAAAAGTTCCGCCAGGACAACGTTCGCCCAGCGGAATCAGTATTTTGTGAATTTCTCCACAATGGCTGCGTGCACAAATTTTTTTTTACCATACACAATTATACGACGTCATACACTAAATATCTGCATATCTAAAATCTTTAAATTCAACAACATTCCGCTGCGCGAACGCACACACTGAGTTGACAACAAAACTAAATGAAAAAAAAAACAGAATAAATTATATTTGTATTGGTATTTATCTAGAAACGTACAAACTGTATGTAAAAAGTCATTAATCACTGGTTACCTTTAAGAAGTATTTATGAATAAAGAAGTATGGTAGAGTAGAAGTAGACGGATCATACATTTAGGTATACAGTTCAATATTGTAATGAACACAGATTACAAGACGCATTTTGTCAGACTACTAATGAAATACAGAATGAATTGTTTTGTAATGTGAGAACAGAATAACCAGAAAGACCAAAAGGCATCACCTTATACCTATGTATTGTATAAATTTCGATAACCTATAAACTTTGAACACGGATTCGCCTGCCAATCATAGCAAACGAGGTATAGTAAGCTATAATGGTCAATAGGGTCACTTCACAGCTATGGGGTTATTATATAATTGTTATATAATACAACATTGTACCATAGAGTATTGACTAGAACTATTGTCACTCATGAATCAATGGTTGAATTATAGATAAAGGAAAGAAAAAACTGGTATCTATTTAACAATGGACTGATTTGACAGGACTAAATATTTAACTTTTGTCCTTTTCTTAATGAAAGAAAAATATGCATTGAACTTGAACATACATAGTTTAGTTAATCCAATATCTAATGAATTCATTTTAAACGATTGTGACTAATTGCTTGAATTTTGTACTAATTTTGGAGGTAAAAAGAACAGGGTGTAAAATTCACTCATCCTCCATAGAAAAGGGAGGACCCTCCGACCAAACGGGTTTTGAGTCTGGCGGGCACAACGGTTGATGTTGGGAAGTTGTGTGTATGCTAGTTGTACGGTAAACTCTGCTTGCTAGATATAGAAATAGTATGACGTCAGTATGACAAGCTGTTTAAATCAATTTATTTTGAGTCATCGTAAATTTGGTTAATATGCCTTAGGTTATGAACGTATGACCATTGCTAAAAAACATATATAATGAAACGTAATTTTTATTTTAGCAAAGGAATTTACTCATAACGAACAATTTAGGGCTGTCAAAACCGTAATTTTAATGCATATGATTCAAGAGATTTAAGTTCCTTTTTTTTGTTGGGATGTGAAATCATCAAATGACTTCTCCCGCTCTGGGCGGAGCGAAAGGGCGGGTCAGACTTTTACTGACTAAAACCCACCCGTGTTTCTTCACTTGCCTGTGCGACGGCTAGCCCCACGGTTTCTTTTTTAAACAACACGCATCCCATGACCCAGGAGGCATCGTGACGGGTGTGAAACACAATGCGCCATTGATTCGGGCCTGGTCCTTACCGGGCGGCGAGCTGCCCACTGCTCACCGGCCGCAAGCCCGCGCGTACGGCGGCCAGGAGTTCGATGTTGTCTCCCGACTGGGGATGAGTTTGAGTTCCTTGAAACACATTTGTTCAGCTTAACGTTTCATATAATTATGTTATATAACTTGTTAATTTTTTATCCTCTCAGCGCCTACTACGAAAATCGCCAAATTAAAACTAGGATGGTTGACTTGCCAACCCTATCAGGGTTGGCAAGTCAACCATCCTCAAAATAATTCAATAACGAATTAGTGACTGACATTATCTTCTAAGATGAAGGTGTGAATGTTTATTTAAGTAATCAAATAAATTATAAACAAGCGAACCCGTTTCACATTTAGGCAAGTAAATATATATTGTTTTACTTGCTTTTAGTGCTGTCTTCTTGTTAATGATATGTTTTCCATAGAAGGAGAAAAGTGCTCATAACTGGAACAGTATATGGATGTAACTGATAGTTAATTTGCAATCTGAGAGTAAAAATCAGTACTTATGGCACTACTACTGCTGTTGGTCTTTGTACAGTTCTTTCATGGAATATGGCTACTGAGCAAAATATTATTGTCATAGTAAACAGTACTATGAGCAATGCTCTAATATTTTTTTTTTAATAATTATAAACTAGCACTTGACCGCAATCCCGCCTGATGGTAAGTAGTGATGCGATCGTTGATGGTAAAGCGCGCTAGTTTATTAAGAGCCTATTCACTCAGAAAAACTGAGCGAATAGGAAGGAAGACGGCAGTTGAGCGAAGTGATGCAATGTTAAACCCAACAACACGACCAACGATGCTGCGCCAGAGGGAGATTGATCTGAAGATCCTCCACGACCAAACTCCCAACACAACAACATTAGGCGCAACCTACCCGGCACACATCGCAACACAACTGCTCAGACCCTACTTCCGTACGGCTTCACCAGACATCACACGGAACACGATAAATCGCTTGGCGGCAAGGCTTTGTCTGGTGGCCGGTAACTTCTGCCGGCGGCCGATGTTATGGCCTACCACCGAGAGAATTATATTGACTTAAACAATTGTTAATGCAGGTAAATATTAATGTATAATGTAGGTAACACTTTGTTCAGTCGATAATTGATCTTGAATGACTTAGGTCGCCCAGATGGAAATGGAGAGAGTCTACAAGGGCCGTGGGTTGTTTGAAAAGAATACTGTGGGCCCTGGCGCACGGGCAAGTGAAGGAATACTCGTGGGCTTTTTTTAAAGACTTACACACCCTTCCGCTCTTCCCAAAGTGGGGAGGTCATTTGATGATCTCCCATCCTCAAAAAAGGGCAACGGAGAGCGTTATGCTTGGATTTGCCCTGCGTGATTGATTCAAACATGAAGATAGAGATGGCTTGGTAGAATGTAGCTTTTGTTGATTTAGAAGACCGTGAAGACAATTTGCGACGTACCTTGTAAAGACAGTGAGTTAAAATGACTAATTTGTTTGCCAAAAGGTCAATAAAACATCAGACACGACTGCATAAACTCTAATAAATTATAATCAACATCGAAAGAATCTCAACACTGACTCCACTAAATGACCTTTTAAGTATAAATTAATTGCACATTACACACTTAGCACTTTCAAATCTACATTACAGAATAGATATAATTAATACTTCTAAAATATAATTATAATGATCAGTTTTAAATGTAGTTGCACCTGAATGACTAATACTCAGATTAACATGGAGCTGTTAATACCTTAACTGTAGGATCTGGAAACAGATAATACAGCGTGACTTGGTCATAAGTAAATTGCAATAGGGTATTTGACTAAAAAAAAAACTAATAGGTCCGTCAGTCAGATTTCCAAAAAATACTAGACACGTATTTTTTGTTTTATCAAAACAATAAAAATTGACAAATATAAAAGACATCAAAGATCAGGAGTGGTGGCTGGTGACGTCACTGGTGGCTAAAAAGTGTAGCGTGCAGTGACGTCACACGAGTTTTCAACGCACTGTGTCGTCTTCATTTTTTGTTTATATGAAAAAATAAAAATACGTGTCTAGTATTTTTTGGAAATCTGACTGACGGACTAATTAGTTTTTTTTAGTCAAATACCCTATTGTGTTAGTGTTTTGATAATACATACTTAATTTGGTATAAAGGTTACTTTTTCGAAAGGCTATCAGTTAGTATACAAAGTTTTTTTTTTCTTCTTTAAACGAAACTTGAATATAGTTTGTTCAGAGCAAGCTTCTGAATTGATTCCAATCATTTTTACACCATGTTATATTTTTTTTCCAAATATATTTCAAAAATGTTGCAGTGTAGTTACTGAGTGTACAACACAGTTCACAGCGAATCATAGTGTCCTAGGGCCCCCGCCGCACTGTGCTACTGCAGGCGCGACTGGGCGAGGGGCTCGTTGACCATATTTTTGTAGGGACAACCAGATAACATAACAAGCTCATAACTTTGTGATTTTTCATGACAGCTTTTTGAAATTTTGTACATAAATTCTTTATATAAAAATATTGAACACGTGTTTCGGATTTCGTATATACAAAAAATGACTTTGTATATAATCTGCCCAAGATTATGTGTGGACTGTAAGAGTGACTGTGACGTATGAGTTTGTTTTGGTCTTTCTTCTCAGAGTAGTCAGTCATAAGCCGAAATCGTCTAGTTTGAAAAAAAGTGGTTAATTGAATCATTTATCAGTCTTCCTAGCAATTTATTCATTAGGGTCCATAACTTGGTCTTTTATCCCAAGAAGTACATGAGCTCGACGAACTCGAACGGACTAAGAAATAATGACAATACCACTACAGCTTCTCCGAATAAGTCAGTCCCGTCCAAAAAGGATAATTAAACGGGTGCAGGATTCAATCTTAAGTTTCGAACTACTTTCAAACAAGTCCGTATCTTCGTTGGCGGTCTTAGAGAGTAAGCCCCTGATACAAGTTAATCTAAAATTGGATCGTGCCGCATCGGAAAAGTTGAAAGCGAGTCAACCTACCTGAAAGGTCACCGGACATACCTACCAACAGTGAGATTCTGTACCCATCCCACTGTGAAACCATTTTCTTTTTTTATTTTTCTTTTTTTACGAGTGGTAATGCCTCTACGCACCATACCCGCCGCTCGCTAGGCGACTGACGTGTGCGGGACTCGCCCGGCCGAGGCCGGGAATACCCACTAAAACCACTCGGTTACCCTCGGCCTTGTCACGGGATCGGCCCAAAGGCCTAATCACCGTGCCACTCCCAGGGCTTTCCGGCCTTGTTAGGGCCGATTTCCGCGCCAAAGGGGGATTACCCGGGTACCGGAGTAACCCCCAGACGTGGTGACCGGTGCAATGCACGTGCGGGGGCTACCCACACGCGCTGGTCACACTCTGGGGCTAAATAAGACGGGGGTTCATCCCCCGCCTTCTTCGCCCCACCCGTCTACGAATCCCACTGTGAAACCTTAGGTGAGGTGAGTTGATTCAGTCAGTTCAACTAAACCTTTAGAGATTTAGGAAGGGAACACCATTCACAGCTTCATCCAACTTTTCACGGGGCTATTTTTACAGAATCGGTGGAATTCTCGTAGCTATCTGTAAGGATACACTGGGAGAATAGATGGATACTTGGGAGTCCTTTTGTAATCAATGAGTATTCTTTGATTCTAAGAGAGCAGCGGTGGCCTAGTGGTATCAGCCGCGACTTACAAGTTGTAGGCCGTAGTTCGAATCCCATCAGGCGCTATAATTTGTATAAATTATTTCACCACCACGACTGATTTCAAAACGGTGAAAGAAAACATCGTGAGGAAACCGGCATGTTCTAAATCCAAAAAACTTCGATGACATGTGATTTCTACCAACCCGCACTGGGCCAGCGTGGTAGATTATGGCCCATTCCATCTCACCCAGAGGAGCCCTGTGTCCCAACAGTGGGAACATTATAGACCGATTATTTATTCTTTGATTGGAGAATTCAATCATGATGATGAATGATTGTGGTTATAAACCCAGATTGTATATCTTATCGTAAGGCTATTTCTGCTTTATTTTATAACAAGTGCAATATCTTCAATATATACCTACTTTAGCAGACCATCCCAAAAGGGTGTGCCGTTCCTGACATAGGTAAAATAAGGAACACAGATGGGTCTTAGTTAGTAAAAATCTGACACGTCCTTCTGCTCCGCACAAAGCGGCAGAAATCAATTAATGATTTCCCACACAAAGGGCATGTCTTAGAACTAAAAAAAAGTATCTGTAACCTTCTTTCTAGTTATTATAATATTGCACAATAAAACTCAAACCTGTAGACGTTTAATTTATGTAATTTGAAAGCGATACTGTTCTATCCTGTCACGACTCTTTCGTGATCGACCAGGTGATCTGATTCCGTACCGCAATGGCGGAACTACTTTTGTTACCGAACAATAATTGTTATTAGAATATCTTTTACTGGTATCGATGTATGTGTGAAAGTCAATCAAGCGGTGCTGACCGGTTGTGGCTTTTTTGCTGCCGGTACATTACCTATATCGATTACTGCTTAGTGTTGATAGTTTGAAATGTCGTCTGATAAAAGATAAAAGATGTGTCAGTCGTTTATTGGTGCAACTTATGTTATGTTTATGACATTCTATCACATAGCTAAATAAATAATTATCTATGATAGATGCTCAATGCAGTATGTAGCAAGAATGTACTAACGTAAAAAAATATAATGTAAAGATGAGAGCCAGACCTTTTTATTGTTTTCTTTTTAATTATTGTAAACTAGTGCTTGACCGCACAATCCGGCCTGATGGTAAGCAGAGATGCAATCGTTGATGGTAAAGTGCGCTAGTTCTTTAATAGCCTATTCACTCTAGCCTTGAAGACACTTAAATTGTAGTCAGACGGAAACGCCGCCGCTGGACATTTTTTTCAGTCGCTCTATGTAATGCGAAACGCTTCATCCGCATCGTAATAGTGTCAACAACGTAAGGATTGATCCTCGCCGTATTAGGGTAAACGCAGCTATCAACGACCCATTGAAAATCTGCAGTTATTACCGACCCATAAAAGTAATTGGAAATCTTTCGTTTCCGGAACTATTCTAGCTATAGGTAGGCAAAGTTTCACACGGGTTCATTCCTTGACCATCGTATACTTTTACTTTGGTGTAAGTATCTGTGCAAAAAAGACATAAAATACGTCAGGTACTGTGGGGCAGCGTGAACACAGCACGTTTCTTACTGTACCCTTGTTCCTTCAAGTAAGTATATGACTTTTCTATTTAAGACATTTATACAAACAAATGACGTCTATTCTTTATCTTATATTACTAAATGTATTCATTTAAGTGTCAACTCTTGATTTCTTACGACATTTAATTATTAAAATTAACTTGAAATGATAAAACTTTAAATTAAAAAAGGACGATATTAGCTTCATCAGTTTTAGTCGTGGCAGCTATCAACGACCCATAAGTCGTTAATGGCAGCGACGTAACTTTTCGTTTTATTTTTCTATTATGTTATTATATCACACTAATACAAGTATTTTTATGCACCAGTTTAAATCTAAGCTATCAGTCTTTATAAAAATCTATTAGCGGCTCAACTTTTTTTGCCTAGTTTTTACCTTATAGCGTTGTCAATTTAACCAAAGTTATGATTTTTATCGAGGATCGATATTGAATAGTTACAGTAATAAATCTTTGTTTTTGTGTTTAAAACAGTGTGCATTTGTTCATATTTTCTGTGACATTAATCAGTTACAATCAATTTTATAGTCCGAAGGTCAATTGAATTAAAATAACCATTTTTTTATGAGTCGGTAATACAATTATGTTTATACTTACATACTTTATTACCGAACCATGAGGGTCGGCAATAGCAACTATAAGAAGCTATTACCGATCGTATAAAGATTAATTAGTTTCTCACCTACTTTTATGACATAATTTCTATTAATAAATGGTACTTCTTGTCTAAAGCAATATAAAACATACAATTATATTTTTTCCAGAAGTATGAAGTCAAGATGCGTGGTGCTGTTGTTTTTCAAAAAAGGTGACAATACCCTCCTGAAAAACTACAGACCGATATCCCTCCTGAGCCATGTCTATAAGCTGTTTTCTAGGGTCATCACGAATCGTCTCGCTCGCAGGTTCGACGACTTCCAGCCTCCCGAACAAGCAGGCTTCCGAAAAGGCTTTAGCACCATAGACCACATACATACGCTGCGGAAAGTTATACGAGTACAGAAGTCCGAGGAGTATAACAAACCACTATGCTTGGCGTTTGTGGACTATGAGAAGGCCTTAGATTCGATCGAGACTTGGGCGGTGCTACAGTCTCTCCAGCGGTGCCAAATTGACCATCGATACATTGAGGTGATAAAATGTTTGTACAAAAACGCCACCATGTCAGTCCGTCTCCAGGATCACCGATCCAACTCCAGCGTGGAGTGAGACAAGGAGATGTCATATCTCCTAAATTGTTCACTGCTGCGTTGGAATATGTCTTCAAGCTCCTGGACTGGAAAGGATTTGGCATCAACATCAACGGCGAGTACATCACTAATCTCCGTTTTGCAGATGATATCGTGGTCATGGCTGTGACCCTGGAAGACTTGGGCAAAATGCTCAATGACCTCAGCAGAGCTTCCCAACAAGTGGGTCTAAAGATGAACATGAATAAGACGAAGATCATGTCGAACTCTCATGTCGCATCCACTCCAATTCTAGTTGGTTGGTCTGCACTCTAAGTTGTTGACAATTACATATACCTGGGATAAACAGTCCAACTAGGTAGGTCCAACTTCGAGAAAGAGGTGTCTCGTCGAATCCAGCTCGGCTGGGCAGCGTTCGGGAAGCTACGATACATCTTCTCGTCGTCCAAGATACCACAGTGTCTCAAGACTAAAGTCTTTGACCAGTGTGTGTTGCCAGTGATGACTTACGGAACTGAAACGTGGTCGCTCACAATGGGCCTCATACGGAGGCTCAGAGTCACACAAAGGGCAATGGAAAGAGCTATGCTCGGAGTTTCTCTGCGTGATCGAATCAGAAATGAGGAGATCCGCAGAAGAACCAAAGTCACCGACATAGCTCTGCGAGTCGCTAAACTGAAGTGGCAGTGGGCAGGGCATATTGCTCGTAGAACCGATGGCCGATGGGGCAGTAAGGTTCTGGAGTGGCGGCCACGTACTGGAAGACGCAGCGTAGGGAGGCCCCCAATAAGGTGGACCGATGACGATGATGGTGAAGGTCGCGGGAAGCCGATGGATGCGGGCAGCACAAGACCGATCAGCGTGGAAAGCCATGGGGGAGGCCTTTATCCAGCAGTGGACATCCATAGGCTGAAGAAGAAGAAGATCGAGTCACAAAAGCGGCAGAAAGTATATAGTGAAATACAGCTCGCCGAAGCAATCAAAGCAATTAATGACGGTACTCGTACAATTGTATATCAGGCATCAAAAAGGTTTAATATTCCCAAAACTACATTATGAGGCAAACGGGACGGGAAATATAAGAATGAAATTTGCGGAGTTCAACCGGTTCTTAAGTGATGAAAAACAGATTGTAGACTGAAATCACTACCTTGACAAGATGGGATTTCGAGTTACAAAAGAACAGTTATTAGAAGCAGTGGCTAAGCTAGTCCATGACTTAAATCATCCAAATCCTTTTAAAAATGGTGTGCCTGGCAGATATTGGTTTGAGAATTTTATAAAGAGACATCCAACAGTGTCTAAACGCGTTGCACAAAGTCTTCCTTCAAGCCGAAATCAAGTCACGTGGTTCGACAGAGTGAACAATTATTTTATGACAAATAATCTGCATCATGTTTTAGTAGATCCTAGATGAGTTTTTAACTGTGACGAAACTTCTTTCTTTTTATGTCCAAAAGAGAAAGAAGTTTCAGCAGAGGTAGCAAACGTGTGTATAATAGAGTTGCTAATGACGAAAAGGAGTGCTTGACTGTGCTTGTGAACGTTTCAGCTGACGGAAATGTAGCACCTCCAATGATACTTTTTCCTTTTAAACGTTTGCCAAAAAATCTTGTGCCTAGATTACCCCGTGGATAAGGACTTGGTAACACGGAATTGAGTTGGATGAACACAGAAGCATTTTATGAACATGTCACCAACCGCTTATATCCGTGGCTTGTAACAAATGAAATACCAGTCTTTGTTGTTTCGTTTGTAAGGACCAGATGTACCAAAACATATAATATGTAACTACGTAGTTGCAATTTATTTCTAAAAAGAGCTGAACCAATGACTATAATTTTTAAAAATGATTATGATCTCAATAGCATAAGGAAATATCCTATAGTTTAAACTCCTTAAATATAAATATTTATGTGTATTAATAGTATTATGTTGATTAATTTAAAAATATATTTATTTTATTAAAAATAATGATAATTAAAAAATACGAATAAGTATGTTTAAGTATGTTTTATTTTATTAAGATCGGTAATCATCATCATCACTAGCATACATATCCACATTCCATTGCTGGAAGAAGGCCTCCTCTCATACACGATCGGTAATAGCTGCATAAAAATCGTTAATAGCTTCACAGCCGTTTTTATGGGTCGGTAATAGCAACAATCGACTAAGACACATTTTAAATCATTTTTTACAAGATTGTCTTTTATTTATATGTATTTGATCAAGTAAATACATTTTTTATACATAACACTAGCATATAAATTGAAACTATTAATCTTTAGAGGAACCAGTATACTAAAAAAACATGGTTGATTTTAAAATTGCCTTAGGGGGGTCGTTAATACCTGCGTTTACCTTACTGGTCGTGCGATGATGGAACGGAGATCGGGAATTAAGTCATGCAAATCTCTCGCACACTCTCCAAAATGCATTCTATCGAACACCAACAGGCTGGCTACTCTTCGCCTGTGCTCCAAGCTTTTGCTAGATTTTTTTTGTAGTTTGTTTTTAAAATAAACTAAAAATCACTTACTTATAGACTCAACAACTTATTATATAAACAGGAAAAAGTAACCCACTGTACACTATAACGTATTGCTTTTATTTATGATCGTGTTTTGTTTATACAAGAAAAAGAATACACAATCACACGAATTCGATTCTTATTGTAATGGAATAACAATACAACTTTCTATAAATATAGTGCTCTAATAAAACAATAACAATATTTAGACAGCTATCAAGAATCGATTCGTCAAGTTATGAGCAAGGCGCGATTTTTGATAAATATAAAGAAAAATGGAAAAGAAAAGTCTTAAAGTAATACGGAATAGGTCGATATGACTTGAATGAATTTTATGATATTCGAAAGATAATCGAAGATAGTCTTGATAATTTTAGACTTTACCTTCAGAAGTTGGTTTTAAAGGTAGGTAGGTGTCCAATTGAAATTCTACTTCTAAAACAAACTTCTGAAGGTAAACGAGCAGGTACAGGTAACAGATATAAAGCAGGGGCAGGTCACTGGTGTAATAAATTAATATAGTTTTAGAATTCTAAAACTTCATTAATTTATTACAGGTCACTGACCTGCCCCTGCTTTATACCTGTTTTTCCGACCTTAAAATTATCGAAATTCTTTATTTTAAATAAGTCAATATTAATGTTTTACACATACTAAACTTCCGGAATAAATACTCTAAATGATAGTGAAAATACAATCAGACACGAGAAGCCAGTTTGTTTGTACTACATATAGCTAAATGTCGATATATTTAGAAACTAGAACTAATAAAATATGAACCATGGTTATAAATCAAGTTATCTAACATAATACATTTGAAAGAACTTAGATGAACTAATATTAAAATCTATACATCATAGTTGTAGACATAAACGGCTATGATATAGCCATTTTAGTCCTACACCCACCTACATTTCCGCTAAATATTTGACCTTTAAATAGTCAAATAGCTAACTCTGTTATTGCGATAGTCACGAATCCGCTATAGTCCGCGGTCAAGTACTATTTACTTATATAATATTTATCAATATGAAAAAAAAAAAACGTGTTAGAAGCGTCAGCACAGCGTCATATCTACTTGATAAGTTATCTCTTGATTATTGTGATGAATATTAGGTGTGACAGCCATGCCTAATCGCAAAGTTCTGCCGTTTGATTATTGCTAAAGGCTGTAAGACAGTGCTTTTCTTTAAAATGGTTATTGCATAACTGAAATATGAGTATTTCGTCAGATATAATAATAAGAACTAAATTAATTATAAGCAAATATAATCATTCAGACGTAAGTTTGACAAATGGCACAGATAAAGTTAGCTTTGTTTCAACTTTTTCATTTGACAGCGGTTACATTCCAATTGTGATCCAGTTATACTTAAACCGCCAGTTAAAAGAATAGCGCGATTCGAAACATAACTAAAGTTTTGAATTGGTTGCGATGCAATTCTGTTTTGTTTGAGTTATTTATTTAATAACTAGCTTTCCGCCCGCTGCTTCGCCTGCGTGGAATTCGGTATTTTTGTTTTTCCTCGGGAATAATAATTTTTTCGGGGATTAAAAGTAGGTATCCTATTATTTAATCCGGACTTTAACTTTACGTCTGCAAAATTTCAAAGCAATCCGTTCAGTAGTTACGGCATGAAAGCGGAACAAACTCGCTTTCTGATTTATAATATTAGTAAGGATTAATATACCCCTGATAGAAATGATTTTTTTTAAATCGTTTCTTTTGACTTATCAGTGATTTATTCGCTTAAATTGCAGTACTCAAAATGTCTGAATAAATCCATGGACCGTCCTTAACTAAACATATCTTCCTGCACACTAAATAAAGTTTCTACAGCTAAAGAGTTTCTCTAACACGCTCACCGTTGATCGCCTGCGCCAACTCCGGCAGCCATTCAGCATTATTGCAATAGTCACGCGCCGTGTTGCTGTCTGTCGTCGGGATCGGGCACTTGCTGCGCCTGCGCCCACTTGTCACGGGGAATGTAGGAAATGTCGAAATGTATCCAATTGAACGCGGGCAGCACAGCCCAACAGCCCGGCTAACTATGAGGTAATGGTCAGTGGACAATAGGATTTCGTATTCGAGATTAATGTTGTCGTGCGAAATTGTAGGGTGCCTTTTAAGGCTCGTTTTGAGGTAGTGGGTATTTAAAGCAACTACAAAGTTTGTCAGTTTTGATACTGTTTAATTTCTTGTGTATTCAATCGCTGATGTGTTATAGCATTTATGTGCCCACAGATTTTTCCGATATTTGACGATAGTCACGTGTTTTCTTTAGTAGTTTTAGCTGTTTCCGCCCATGATTAAGAAGTAAATTTCCAGTTTTAGGTGACATTGGTTTAGAAAGGTTTTTTGTAGTAAGCCGGCTTATTATATTGGAAATGTATAGCTTGATGAATCGCGGCGCGTAAGTTCTAATTAAAAATGTGTGTTTTTTCCATAATCAAGCAATTTGTTTTAGTTAGTTCTTTTCAGCAAACTGCTTAAAATGTGTCATTTTACTATAGTTGATGATATCATATTTTAGATATGTGCATAACATGTTTGTTGATTAGGTGGACCTAATTACTAGATACCAAGTTACAATTTCGACTAACAATCAAACTATTTCTGAACCAGTTTCATTGCAGAACACATTTCGCAAGCCTTTTCAATCTGTTATCCAGGACAAATACCTTACAATTGCCACCTAACACAGCTCTCAAAAATACCAAACAATATACCGCAGTTTCTGGGCGATACAATTTCACAACTGGCACATTTTCTACATTCCTCCATAGGGGCGTAGTCTATAAAGATACCGACCTGTCTCATTAAGTCACTTTTCGTCTTGTCATGTTTATGGCCGAAGTGGATAGACCTGACCTATCACGAGTAATTACAACATAGTTTATAATGGTAGTAAAATCCTGACACCCCTTATTTGTTTTGTCTTTTTGAGAAAGGCGACTAAGTGATAAAATTTGGAAATATTTAAACATTAAATATAAAGTAACTTGGACTGAGAAAGTTTTTTTTTTTGATAATTATAAACTAGCGTTTGACCGCAATCGCGCGAATGAGCGAATAGGAAGGAAGACGGCAGTTGAGCGAGGTGATGCAATGTTAAACCTAATAACACGACCAACGATGCTGTGCCAAAGGGAGATTGATCTGAAGGCCCTCCACGACCAAACTCCCAACACAACAACATTAGGCGCATCGTACCCGGCACACATCGCAACACAACTGCTCAGACCCGTCCTCCGTACGGCTTCACCAGACATCATCCTGGAACACGACAAATCGCTTGACGGCAAGGCTTTGTCTGGTGGGTGGTAACTTTTGCCGGCGGCCGATGGGCGGTAGGGTGGCCACCAGTGTAGCTACCATGAGTTTACATTACGAGACTCGATCGTTGATATCGACAACGTTTGACTTATCGATTAGCCCGCTTCAAGGTTGTAAGAACTCTCAACCAATGAAAGCGCCAAACGCGTTCGATATTGACGATCGCGACGACGACACAGGTATTTTTCATCCGTAATACCTTGACTTTCTTAGAGTAAACTTCCTTTCTGGTGGAGGCTAAATAAAATTAACCTCTATTTTTCCTTTCTTTTTTTATTTACACTAGGAATTTCTTTTATCATGGTTGCGTTTACAAACATTTAAACTTATATACACAAACATCCAGGCCCGGAACAACTACCTGTAGGCCACACAAATATTTGTCCCGTGCGGGAATCGACCCCGCGACCTGTAACGCAAATCTCGCTCGCTCATCCACTGTGCCAACCTTGTCGTCAGATCTCTTTTATTGTTTCTATCTAAGTTTTTATATTAAGACTAGCTGCGTCTAAAAATGGTCGAATTCCACGCCTACAGATAAACCAGTAGTTGGTTTATCTGTAGGCGTGGAATTCGACCATTTTTTCATAAACGTGTCGTAAATACCTAATTCACTTTGTCACACATATGACTTAATAAGTTTTAAGCGAAAGGTGTGAGCGTTAAAATTAACAGCATTATGCTAAAAAGATGCGTAATATTACTTAATATGCAACCAAAACATAAAGTTTCTTAACACGAACCTATTATTATAATGTTTCGAACGCAATCAATCGAAGAGGGGCTAACATTTAAGGTTACAACGAAGATTCCCATGGTCTATTGTGTATTGCTAAATATTGACGGAATAGACATTTAGTATGGCCTATTGCAATGATAGGTATCGTCACGGAAAAATGTGAAGCGTTCTGTGGGAAAATAAAGGTAGTAGACAGTTGCTAGATAGTAGTTAAATGTTATTTATATAGATTATAAAGTTTGACCCCCCGTGCGGCAAGTTTTTTGTTTTTTGTTATGGATGGGGAAATCATTAAATGACCTCTCCTGCCCTGGGCGAAGCGGAAGACTAAAACCCACCCGTGTTCTTTCACTTGCCTGTGCGCCAGAGCCACGGTTTCTTTTTTATCCAACCCGCAACCCTGGCCCAGGTGGCATCGGTCTTCGTGGACCCCGTCACCAGTATCCACCCTTAAGTTGTTGACACTTCTACGATCCGGACGAAGCGTTTGTCAAATCCTGCGGCGGTCTTCTTGTCTGTCTGTAATTTAAATGTATTCAAGACTAGAGTGAATAGGCTCTTAACAAACCAGCGCGCTTTACCATCAACGATCGCATCACTGCTTACCATCAGGCGGGATTGCGGTCAAGCACTAGAATTTAATGTTAAAAAAAACTTTATTTGTTTATGTATTCACTTATGGACACACATTTATAAGAAATAGAAGAAAAAAAAAACAAATGAAAATAGTTGATGCTTATTCATAGATAAATCTAAAGAGAAGACAGTTGAACTGTGATAGATTGATTTTTAAAGTGAAATGCATAATTATAAGCTATTGTAGTTAAGAGGCCTATGTCCAGTAGTGGACGAGTAGAGGCTGGTGATGATGATGATTGTAGTTAAACTTAGAATAATATAATAATAGGGTTTGGGAACGCAGTAATTTTGATAGTCCTGATATTCCACAGGAGAAGCGCTGGTATCACACGAGCAGAACACTAAATAGATCTAAATAATTTTGATACGTCTATATTACCTAAACATTAATAATTTCTAGCGCCAGTCGTGATTTGCTGCCAGCTTTGTGAATGTAAATTGTAATTGGCTGCCCTTTGCTAACAATAGGAATTTCAAGTTAACGCATTACTTAGTTTTGAACAAAAACTTTATAACGTGGGCCTTTTTGGAACCGTTCCCGCCCGGCTAAAGAGGCCGAATCGAAACTTGTAGATTATAGAAATTTCCTTTTAAAATATTTAACTCGCACCCCTGTTGTTTTCGAGGAGAGTCGTCTGATGTCGTACGTACCGATAACGTGCATCATTTTGCCAATATTTTAAAAATTTTGAAAATTAACTATAAGATTTTTTTATTATTAATAACCATATATTTTTGGACCTAAATAAGTATGTAGATACTCTAAATTCCGAGTCGTTACGTTGTCCAGCGTGAAAGAAAAATAAATCTGGTTTTATTCAAATATTCAAACGAATTTAGAATGAGATTCAAATTATTTCTAGAATTTTTTTTTCGACAACAATGATGATAGAATACTGTGCGTTAATGTGATACACGTTCGCTTGGAATAAACGTAATAATAATAACGTTGTATTAATTTACAGCACCGTACAACATTCTCTATAATACCTACTAAGACCGCGTAGTTTCACGTCCGCTTTACGCACGCGTATACATATGTCAAACATGGCGCTTATTATCGTCAAACCAAAAAAGGAATGTTTTAAAATTACAATTACAAAATTAAGGCCTTGACGTATTTCAGTTAATAGCGAAAACGCAATCGTTACAATTTGACTGTATAATGTATATGTTACGTCAACCAACCGTTTGTTACCTCAGGCCCTAACTATCTTATTACAAAACATGGATTTATGGATTTTTTTTATTTAGATCAGTTTTAAACCACCTAAATGATTATTGAATTATATACCTAACCATTATAGAAATGCAGTTCTTTATATAAAAATGACGGCTTTGTTCGGTACTAAATTGTCACTTTTGTATTAAGAACGTTGATTTAACGTCAATAAAGTTCGAAATACAAATATTGACTCAAACTGGATAACTCTGGAATGCTCTTATGCTATATATTACTAAATGAATTTTAAATAATTTTTTAAAACGTTTTGAAATAAGAAGATAATTGTTTATTCATAAAATCTGAGCAAAAATGCAGCAAAACAAAATGGGTCAAAATTGGAGTACCACTTTTGACACTTATTGTATAATATAAAGTTCAAAGATGGTAATGCACTTTAGACGATTACTTTACATATATTATCTCCTTTCAAAAGACGCCGTAAAAACTATAAACCTTTTTATCTCCACCGCACTTAGCTCTAAAACATTCATAAATAACTAACAACACGTCCATGCAGCAAAAAATAGCAAATGCAAAAAGTTATCGCAATCTCAGCGGAGAAGTGTGCCTCTAATAAGACCCTTTTTTGTCTTATTCCACGCTTATAACATTGTCGTGTCTTATAGAGCACTGACCTCTCTAACATTGAGCCGAGAAAAAATGTATGCCCGGGTTACACGAACCTAGTTTTTTAAACTATCATAAGCAAGGCGAACAAGTTAGTAGTTCTGCCCTCAAACTTACTTTTTTTTTATTTGACTATGAGAGTTGAATCTTTTTAAACTTTTCTAACCTCGTTGGTCGGCTACTTAAACGCGCCTTCCTAAATACTGTCATAAACTATCGCGGATTATAATATAGACCTCGGGCATATAGTACTATGCACATTTTCAGGTTAATAAGCTTGTGAAAAATATACGCACTTTCACTACTGCTGTTACTATCTAGCACCCTAAATGCGTACACAGTTACACACACTCATCATCATCATTTTAGGCGTAATATGCCCACTGCTGGACATAGGCCTCCCCAACCCGGCTCTCTACGTGATTTCCCGTGACCTTCACCAGGTTATCGGTCCACCTTGTCGGAGGCCTACAATCTTTTGATCCCTCAAATGATTGTAAGCCCCTAATCTGTCATAATCGCCACGCTTGGCAGGCGGGTTGGCAATCGCAGTCAGATGTTTGTAGTACTCGGATGACGCTGCTGCCCGTCATCCGGTTTTTTTCCAGGACACATATTATTAGTATTAAATTGTAATCATTTTGAAGCATATTGCTAATTCATTGCTCCAAATCCGACAATGTAAATAACGTAATGAATGCTGTTTAACTGTCAAAATGAAACCCATTGCTACGGATAGTGTGTTAAGAAATTACTCTGTTTTTTTTTTTTGGGATGGGAAATCATCCAATGTTCTCTTCCACTCTGGGCGGAGCAGAACGGCATGTCAGACTTTTACTGACTAAAACCTACCCGTGTTTCATCACTTGCCTATAGGCCAGGGCTACGGTTTCTTATTAATCTGCTGGCTTGTGTACTACGAGTAGCTTCATGTGGTCTGTGGGAGCTTGTATCGAATTTGAACATTTTGTTCTACAGACAAAGTCTCAGAAATGCAACTGTCCTAAAATAGCCTAGCATCGTTTAAACGGATTTAGAATGTGCCAGTACTTACTTGCAGTTCTACTGGAGCTATCGTAGCTTTGTGTATGTCGAGCATTTAAGGCACAAAAAGGCCTAAAAGTATTAAACCTATAAAAACTAAAGGGTAGGACAAAACTACCAAAGAACTTTACCTTGTTACAAGGCGCAGTATTTAATTTAGGTATACCCGGATACAGATAATGTTGCCTTGGCATTCACAAGAGAGAACTGTCAAGAAATAAAAACTTTTTATTATAAAAAAAATATCACAAATCGAGTGCCACGACAAATTCACTTGAACATAATTTATGAGCACGATTTGTGATGATAAATGGAATATGAAGATAATTAAGATATAAGATATGTTATTTTTATGATTTTTTCCATTTTGTAGATTGGTAACATTATTCATATTTTTAATTAAGACCTACCTCTACATCCTACAGATCTAATCGATAAAACAGCTGGCGTTTTGAACTAAAGTTCGATTAGAATGTTATTTGCATAAGTATTTTTTAATTGCCGGAGCCATATCATTCTTTTCTGTCATGTCTTTTTATTTATGTCTTTAATATAATTCTAGATTAGTAAATTAAATGTCTTGAAGGAGTTTCTCTGCGTGATCGAAGCAGAAATGAGGATATTCGCAGAAAAACCAAAGTCAATAATAAAGCTCTTCGCTAAGATCAAGAGGCAGTGGCCGCATTCCTCGTAGAACCGATGGCCGATGGGGCAGTAAGGTTCTGGATTGGCGGCCACTTACCGGAAGAGGCAGAGTATTGAGTCCCCCAACAAGGTTGATCGATGATCTGGTGAAGGTCGCGGGAAGCCGATGGATGCGAGCAGCACAAGACCAGTCATTGTAGAAAGCCTTGGGGGAGGCGTTTGTACAGCAGTGGACTTCTACCTATAGGGTAAAGAAGATGAAGATAAATGTTTAATTTCAAGTTCTATGTTTAAAAAAAAGTTTCGGATTGTTTTGTTTTAATATAAATAAGTAATATTATGTTGGTTATTTCAAGAATTTGCAAGGTATTTCCTAAGATTTTTGCATCAAATGCCAGAAACATAAGGGCACCCCTGCCCAACTCTCTTGTGAATACTGGCATGATGTTATGTATTATTTATTTTATTAATCATTTTTTGAGTAAAAATCTTATGTGACTACTGGAAAGCAATAGTTTATACAAAAATAACAAATACAAACAACACAAAAGAAATATAGTTAATTGTCAGTACGCTGCCATGAATGCCACATCTAGTGATACATCTGTCTTTACATTAGATCCATGTTTATTTGGTTGGTGATTGGTTGATATTTACTCTTTCTTCAAAGTAACTTCCTATTCATTATTGTAAATTAAATTTTAGCGACGTTGTTTTACGCTCGTAAACACTGTATGTAAAGTTAGCTTTTCTGAATAGGTAAGTCAATTGTTCTTCATTCTTAATTTTAAATCAATTGTTGTTCATTCTTAATTTGAAATCAATTGTTGTTCATTCTTAATTTGAAATAATATAGTTCTTAAACCATTTATATTGAAGTTCAGCCATTCTTTAAGTGAAATTAATATAAAGTGTCTCTCATTGTGTATCTTACTATATATTACTCTTGTATTATCTTAAATGCGAAATTTTGTGATAATGTATGGATGATCTCTCGACATTCGACATCGACATTCTTTCACGCAAAAACTACTAAACGGATTTGGATGAAATTTGATTCACAGATGGCTTATAACCAAGAATAACACACAAGGTACTTTTATCCCGCCATTCCTACGGGATTTAAACTGACGCGGGGCGCAATGTTCTTAAAATCGAGAGCAAACCGTCGTCAACAGTTTCGTGTTTAAACCTTTTAAATTTTTACTTAAAATTGCTACATCTCTGTATCAATTTCATGATTTACATATAAATCTCATGGTTTTATCTCATCGCTATAGGCATTATCTTCCCATCACGATCTGCCACCCACAATACAGTTAAGAATCTTGACATTTTGTCGAGTTCAAAGGAAACTATTAAAAACAATTTGCATAATATGTGAGCAATATCTGCTCAGTTTAATCGCGTCTAATAGTGCAGTGAGGTTAAATGTATCAGGTATCGAAAAAAAATATGTGTAAGCAATTTTTTTTTAAATTCTTTTGTCTGAGCATAATACTTTGAAGTAACTTTTTTTTTCATGAAGGTTGTAAGAATTTCGTACTAAAATAAAAAACGTAATTTAAATAATCACTGGCCGAAAATAAATAAAAAGCTGTCTGGGTGTATTTAATTTATTGGTAGCATGCGAATTCCGCTCATGACATTATGAGCGCAGTTATTCAAGGTAATGATTTAAATAGAGCAGGAAGTTATTACGAGTAACCGCTAGGCGTTAAGTGTCCATAAATTCGCTTTTTGTCAAACAAATTAGATCAATTTTATAATTTACTACACAAACAGACAATATCAAGATTTGTGCCCTTGATATATGTATGTATGTTGCAGTTATGTATGATTTTATGGAAAATGTCATCTAACTCAACAAAATGCCAAGGCAGGCTACTTGTCATGAGACAAGAACTGTAGCTCTAATATCGCACATCTAATATTGCATATTAGCCTACATAGAGACACCTTTATTTTGATACCTCCATAATGTATTATACGGCCGATATGTTGCTGCCCTACTGACAAATCAGTGATCTATAATACTGTAACAATTGCTTACTTTATATCCTACAAGTTTTATCGGGTCTGAGCAGTTGTGTTGCGATATGTGCCGGGTACGATGCGCCTAATGTTGTTGTGTTGGGAGTTTGGTCGTGGAGGGTCTTCAGATCAATCTCCCTTTGGCGCAGCATCGTTGGTCGTGTTGTTGGGTTTAACATTGCATCACCTCGCTCAACTGCCGTCTTCCTTCCTATTCGCTCAGTTTTTCTGAGTGAATAGGCTCTTAATAAACTACCGCGCTTTACCATCAACGATCGCATCACTGCTTACCATCAGGTGGGATTGCGGTCAAGCGCTAGTTTATAATTACAAAAAAAAAGTTTATATAATTTTGTGCATTTTTACGTTGGTTTAAAGACAGCGCGGGAGGCATCATTAGCAACTGATTTTACCAACGACCTTCCCATGGTAACAGTACAATTAGCAGGTCTCGTCTAGAACACTTCTACTGCTAGAGCACAAAACAAAAGAATAACCTTTCCTTTAAAAAACCACAATGTAGAGGACCTTGAGACATTTTCAAGTATCGAATGTTGCAACGTGGAGGCATATTTTAGAGTAGTTGTGCATAAAAAAGTGAAAAGGCGGCTATTATTACGATACCGAGGCCATATACCGTGACAACTAAAGTAACATGGAGGTACAAGCGATGAGTGGGGGGCGATAATATCATACCTCACGATAATGCCATAATACATGCTCTATTTTCTTCCACAAAGTGCAGATAGTGGCACACTGTGAATATCTTGTGATGTGAAACCTTTGTTTCATTGCACAGGGTTCTTGAAGGAATAAAGAATAAGCATGACATGTGTTGTGTAGTCGTGGTGGCCTAGTGGTTAAAACACCAGCCTCTCAAGTATGAATCTGTGGGTTCGATTCCAGGTCAGGCCAGTACTCAGCAAGCGTGGTGATTACGCTCAATTCTTCTCTGTTTGAGAGGAGACATGTGCCTAACAGTGGGAGGATAAAAAAGGTTGATGATATGTTGTTGAATATAACTTGATTTGTAACTTAGGTAAGTATGTTAATTCAAATAAAGCTTTTATTTAACTTTGACTGTTTACACTCCGCTGTGCTACAATGATAATCTGTACTAACGTTAAAAAATAAGTATGTTATGGCTGCACAGGCATCATGTGGCGTGTGGTCAAAATTAAAACTAAAGCCGCCATTTTTTTTAAATACAATGCTACAGACAAATTATCTGAAATGCTAAACAATAATCCCCTGTTAACGTCAAAAAGCGCCAAAAGGTCCTTGTAGTACTTTATCTAATATTTTTAGTGTATAATACACTTTTTTTCACTACCACATATGTTTAGAAAACTACCACGAAGTTCTGAATTTGACGGCTTACGTCGCTGTACGGCTATCTCCATACGATACTGGCAGAATAGTCAACATCCGCTCAGTTGCCAAAGAGAAAAAAAAATCTAACATTACCAGTGCTCAATAAAGCATTTTTGCAATTTAGTAAGAGCTGCTTGTCGCCATTAGTTTATGCCTTGCACAGTTTTCAAAAACACGGACGCGGAAAGTAATGTCATTTCGCAACGAAGTGCAATGATCGACTAAATCCACGCAGCTCTGTGTAAGTGCCATGTATAATCTATATGTCATACCCAGTATGAAAAATCTCGACAACGTCTAACACTTTATAATAACATTTTGCACAATTCTAATCCCTAAGAATATGTCTATAAAGGTACATAAATGATTTATGAGTTAATAGTAAACACAGACCCAGTGAGAGTAAAATCAAAAGTTACCAATAGCCAGTCTTGTATTGTAACAGATAAAATTTACAGAACAAATAACTAAAAGTGCAGGCACATTAAGATAAAACGTGAATAAAAAGCTAACTCTCTTTTTACTACGCAGAATCCAGATACACTAATGTATAAACAGTGTCAGTGTAAGCATTTTGCCGATATACATACAGCAAAAATTCTCTTGAATAAAATATAGAAAATGGGTTTCTCTTTTATTTTCATTATCATTGAAAAGTATCATCGGAATTTTTAAGTAGGCGCCATACAAAGAATTAATTGATTCGAAATTCCATTACAAAACACATATTTAAAAACATTAACAAAAAAGTTTGGGTGTGTGATTAGAGTTATTTTGCCTGGGGCATATATATTGCCACATGCAACCACGTCCAAAACGATTAATATTGCGGCAATATATAGAACGGGTATGAATAACTCTTAACGAGAACATTAGCGATAAGTCGTTCACAATTATTATATAACAAGGGACTATATTGTTGTTTTTTTCTGCCACGTACAGGATTTAAAGAAATGTTTGGAAACTCGTCCACTAAGCAGCAACAAATAAATTGAACTTAACTATACAGAAACCCTTATTGGGCTCGAGTCGCGGATTAGAACAACAATTTAGATATTTTTACGTTTCAGTTACTATGTCGAATTTGAATTACTTATATCTATTATTACGCGATGTTATCAGGTTCAACATAATTTTCGCTGTGGTATTTCTATTAAATCACAGTTGTATCAGACAGAACGATTCTTAAGTAATCGATGTTATTTAATCATTGAATCAAATCATTCTATTTTTAACAAATTTAGTCGAGTGTCCTATTGATTCAGGGCAATGATTTATAATCGAATAATCGATTTGCTTTGAAAGTGATTGGATTATGTATCTTTAGATAAGCTGCAGATAGGAATCAATTTGCAGTATTTTCAAAATATTGATAAAATATGAAATATCGACTGTCAAAATAAATTGGATTGCTTGAGACATTCAGAAATCTCGCCCACGTGACTGTTATTGTTATTAATGAATTTATTGTTAGTGAGAGGTCCAAGGCCGATTTTGACGTATCATTATCTATATTGTGCAGGCGAACCACGAATGGGCAGTTTGGCGAAGTGATATAGGTTGCAGATAGGAATTAAAGCTAAAAGGTCAATGTGCCACAAAGGGCACGTGATCACGACTTTAATGTATTGTTCATGTGTACAAAACATAAAATTTCTGCTCTTGCCTAATACTAGCGCAAAGTAATCATAATTGTAGCAATGTTTAGTAACGAGGCACTGACCTCTGACTTAGATCCTGAACTAGATGCTCCAAAAACGATTTAAAGATTATAAAGAATTGATCTCAAAAGTTTCTCTGAAATGTTTTGACATCATTTGATTTAAACAACCTTAACTCACGTCTTTATTCTTCAATTGCGTACCTTCTCTAAGGTAGCCATTTACACGTTTGCAGAACATAAGTCGTTTTGGAAACATCCAATACTGTTTCCTGCAGCTTTTTATTTACATTAACTATGTACACTGGGATCAAGACTATAGATATCATAAATCATTGAACACAATCACGTTTGTCCATTCTCGCCTACTCATCCTAGGAGTTGGTTCACCCACCTATTGACTATCCTGGTCCATTTACCTCCCACGTGGTCACATATATATCCTGCCGTCATGTTTTCTCTGCCCGGCTCTGATGGTGTTGCCCGCTGTGAAAATCTTATACAACTAGTTAACATAGATGGCGGAGTGATCAAGTGAACACATTCATCCTTCTTGATGTACGACTTTGTTGAGTTCAACATACATAATTCAACCATTGTTTGTGAAAACATATTTCATTCATACTTGAGAGTTTGCTGCGCAGATAATTCTTTCTATTGTTTGACAATTCTTTAGCAATTTATTTCCGAGAAACTAGGAGCCATTGAAGTAATGTGTTTGCTATGAAACAGTCTGTTTTTAAATAGGTGTTGTTAATTTATTTATTTTGGCATTTAATTAAAGAGATGGGGTTTTTTGTTTTATTTCAAGTTCAATTTAAACCTGTTTCTGAGCATTCGTAATGACAGTGGGTGTATGTAAATGTATTCAACATGCTACAGAATGCAAATATGCTCGCAATACTTGGCGATATTCGACGTTTTACCGCCCACAGTTATCCTGTAGTTATCGGCTAATAGCGTGGAGGTTCTTTTGTGATTTCGCAAACATGGAAACGCAATTGCGGTAGGATAGGAATAAAATGCTTCAAAATGTCGGAGTCAACGATCTTAGGACGTCGGATCCGAGTTTAATTAGAGCATCGAGTGTATGTACCTATATACAATGGTTGGATCATATTTCAACACGTCATATTGCAATGTGCAGATTAATCGCCCATAGCCCGAGAGTTTCCCACACAACCAGGCATTATTATGGATCTCATGCGTCTATGGTTCCTCCACGACGAATAATTATGGATTTATTACAGTTTGCAACACTTTGTAGCCACGATCAGGGGATCTGCTGATTGATTAATAAGCTGATTCGAGTATAGAGCCGGTCGTTGCGACAACTGGGTCGATTTCGTTGTTCGCTAATTCTAGAGTTGGTTGCGTTTTGCCAACGATTTTGCCATGGTTTAGCTAACCATTAGGATGGGCGTATGTCTACTTTGCATCCGTTATTTGTACTTTGCAACTGTATAATGTAATTACGGACTGACTTGTCCCCTTATTGTTTTCATTGCAGGCAATCAAATAAAGTGGTCCGTCCAAGATTTCCTGACCAAAATAAGATAAGGAAGTTTTTTTTTAAAATATTTATTCAAAGAATGATCGGAATACAATGTTTTTTGCGTCACATTAAGCAATGACTTGACAAAAAATTGTCCTGTAACCAGTATTGAAGGTCGTCGATCTCAAATACGGACTTCGAATTTGCATACTAAAATGATTAAGGCGTAAGTAATCTAAATAATGCTGGAGGCAAAAATGTTATATTACATAGATTTTTAGGCTAAGTATTGGATGATTAAGCACTAAAATACGATTGTTAAAGATCAAAATTATACGTGAGTGGACACTAAGCCTTAGGGTGCCTGAAGCAGCGCGTGCGCGGATCACGGCCTGAATGTTGACGGTCATGTGTCGACATTGGGATATTAACTGACAACGGTTTGACTCTTATAATGAACACGTTAAGTATGTTTTTTGTCTGACAATTTTTAGGATTAGCTACTTGTGGGAAACTCAAGCATTTGTTCGACTATTACTATTGTTCGCAGATTGTAAGTAGTTGTTTTAAACACAAGGTTGTCTTGCAAAACGTATAGTATGATGGCGGCTTATCTAGATAACGTTAGCTTATTACCTTTACGGGATAACTATTATGTTGGTTGGTTAGTTCTGCCTGTGTCTTTGGTATTATGTGCAGATTTGGATGTAATGTGTCTATGGAATAGTTTTGTGGGTGTAAAGGGCGCCATTGAGTTGCAAACTTGATTCGGAGTGAGACTGTATATAGGCGCCGGCGCTTGCGGCCGGAAAAACATATTATATAGGCCGTATAATAACATAATGGCGAACTGGAATGGCGAATGGTGAACGACAATATTGGTAGGGAAAATATTGCAATTAAATGAAGTATGCTTACTAATATTAGAAATCGGAAAGTGACTTTGTTTAAATAAATAAATAATAAATAAATAAATATATACGGACAAATCACACAGATTGAGCTAGCCCCAAGGTAAGTTCGGGACTTGTGTTATGGGATACCTACTAACTCAGCGATACTATTATTTATAATAGATACATATATAGATAAACATCCAAGACCCAGGCCAATCAGGAAAAGATCGTTTTCCATCATGACCTGGCCGGGTATCGAACCCGGGGCCTCCACGTCGCAGGCAGGCATATTGACCGCTGCGCCATGGAGGACGAGGTTTGTTTGTTTGTTCTGCTTTCACGCCGGAACAACTGAACCGATTGCTTTGAAATTTAACAGACGTAAAGTTAGAAGTCTGGATTAAGTAAAAGAGCACTTTTATCCCGGTAAATTTAATTGATATTTCCGAGGGAAATGTAAAAAGCGCGATATAACCGAATTTCTTGCGGGCGAACCCGCGGGCGACAAGCTAGTATGTAATAAAATATGTTTTATTAAGTAAATTATATCCAATTAGTTTTGAAAGTCGGTTGTTTAGAAGCCACGCCGTCATAGTTATTTTTTTAATGAATACCTTATAATAGTCCCGACATGGATAAATAATTATTTTTGATCATAATCGAGACCAAAATCCGAATTTTTAAATAAAGTTTATGAGAAAATTTATAGTAAAAAGCTTTTTTATGTCGAATTCTTCAAATTAATTAATTTTTCGTCAATTTTGAACCATCCTTCCTATCTTTAAATCCCATTGGTTTAAATTGTGGTACCGCTCTTGTGGCGTTAAGACAGTTTAGGTAAGTAGGCATTCTGCTTATTACATAATAAACGTAACACTTTTTAATTAATTTTCTGATTAATAGTCTGTATCGAGAGTGGAGCAACACCATAAAAATGACATAAGAATAAGACCAGCTTAACAATGCGTTTGAAGCCATTAAACGAAGAAATTATACCATACTTTATGGGTTGTTGTTTCGTTCTAGATTTATGTGACTTCACACCATCTGTGAGTAATGGTGGCTATAGTTTTAGAGTGTAAATATTCTCTGTGGAATAGAGTATGAGTTATGGTTATTATAGAATAAAGAGGTTTTGTTTGAGCGTAAAGGTATTGCGAGGATAAAAATGAAACCATAACTGAATAAAGTTAAAACTTTTGTGTTATGCCAATTTCATGCCCAAACATAAATCAATAGACATTGACACACGTATATGTAGGTATATGCAGACTATTATCAACATTTCATTACAGACAAGGACGATTTGGTCACCTAACAACACGCTATTAAATTAAAATAATGAAGTAAGTAGAACATTGACCAAGAGTAAACAGATAGACAAAGAAAACGAGGAGCTCTGTAGGTCGTAACTACTTAATATCTTAATCCATACGCGAAATCCGCTGTCTGTCCCAAATCCCACGTAATTCGTGATACAATGCGAACTTACATGACAAAATTGACTACGATTTAGATAAAAGCTCACGGTTTCTTAACACACCGCTGATAAAAACATCGCCATGTGAATTTAAATAAGTTACGAAAATGTATCTATTTGTCCTGGGATCCGCCGCTATTCTGGTAATATATAAGTCATGAAATATAATAGAGAAGACAAAAGTTTGTGATACTTAATAAACAACAAAAATCATTCGTTCGATCCTCATTAAGCATAGGATATGCGATCAATAAAGTCAGCCTAGCAATATACTGTCTATTGCTGGTTTCTTATAGGCCTCTCCCAGACAGCGGAAAAATAGTCTTCCACTTTCTGCATCCAGTCTGTCTAAGTCGCCTGTTTTAGGTCGTTTGTTCTTCTAGCTGCGAGAAGTCCCACACTTCGCTGGCCGATACGCGGTCACAACTCTTGGACTCGCCTGCTATGTCAGTCCTTCGAGATACATGGCCAGCCAACTGCCACGATGTAAATGCGTTAATACTGTTCAAAACATAATTTGCCTTCGAAAATTAAAATTAAATTCTTTTTTATGTTTATTGACGCTTGCCCAACCAGCACTAAAATAAAATTGAGAAGTAAAAATCCTGAGTATTTTTTTTTTGCTTTCATTTCCTTTAATCAAGTTAGACCACTGTGTGAAACTACGTGCTCAATGTGCTGTACAGTTTCACTAATTACCAACTGATGTAAGACTATGTAACATTATTATGTTAGCCTCGCTGACTTCGAACGCTACACAGCATCAATTGCCAATAGGTTTTTCGCCATTATACTTTAAGAATGTGAAGAAAAAATAAAACAATCCCTATTGTTACGGTAATTTCATATTACACAATTGAATGTGCTATAAAGCAGCTGACGAATCAGACTTTTGCACATTAACGAAATCAATTATATTTTATAGCTTTATTTTTTATATTTGGTCGCCAAAGACATGAACCAAAAGCCAACTGTTGTCAATAGACATATTATATTATCAGAATTGTTATTACTTGATTATTTGAATAGTATTCCTCATCTAAAGTAATAAGATCAAAACAAAGAAAGCATTAATTAAAATATTAACAAGAGCATAGATCTTAAACACAGGCAAAAGAACAGAAATATCGGTAGGTGTAATATAGATCGTAACTAAGTACGGCCATTAAGGCTTTCGTAGGTGGTTTCTGCTTATTATTCCGATTAGTATGCGGTTATCTTAAAGCGTATCGGCGACGGATTCGTTGTTTGTGCTATGTACAACGGCTTGCGACAATTGTTTTATATCACTTTCGAAGCGTTCCAAAGACAATGCGGCTATGCGTGTTGCATTCGATATATCTTGCGTTATGCTATTATTATGATTGATAGTCAATTGTGGTTGTTTGGTCTAATTTGTGATCAATGGTTTCGATTATAATAATAGATTTGTCGGGTACGTTAGTTTATTTGACGACTGTGACACAATTTATACTAGTATAGTAATAAATGTTATCTTTTATGTATTCATTGCCATGATGTTGTATATAGACTAAGAGAAATTTGTAATTCTTGGAGTGATCAATAAACTATTATTATTATTTATTGTTTAGAAATATTTCTCTAAACTATTTCACTTCACTCTTCTTTTTCATTGGAACAGAAATTACGTTTTGTTAATAGTAACTCAAAAAACTCAAATAGACTCGCGTTTTACACGTTTACTTGGACATTATAATTTTATATTTCCGCAACTGAATTCCATTTTTTAATTTCAGAATGCTTCGGTGCTCACTCCGACCGGTCGCGGTCTCGATCCGGCCCGGTCCGAAGCGTACCTGTAGCAGCCGACATCAAGCGTGACGTCGACTTTGATTGTCCCGAAGAGTTCGGTTATTACCCACACCCCACCGACTGCACATTGTACTACGTCTGCGTGTTTGGCGGCGCACTACTCGAGTCATGCACTGGTGGCCTTATGTACAGGTGAGGACAAGTCATCATTATTACTATTAGTCTAACCTATATCCATCACTTGCTATGTACAGACGATAGCACGACAAGCTACTACATTCTTGCCTATAAGTACTTTTGCTACTTTTATTGGATTTTAAATTTTATCATTAAAGCATTAAGGCTTGTTTCGGGTAGCTTGACCTGCTGTCGTCCGCACTATAAGCTTCTCAATAGTCAGTTTTGTTGCCATAGTAATTACGCTTCACTGACGGCCTTATGATCACGGGTTATTGTTTTTGACTGGCAGAAAGACTTTTCATTCATTCATTTCAGCCGAAAGACGTCCACTGCTCGACATAGGCCTCCCCCAAGGCTCTCCACGACGACCAGTCCTGCGCCTCCCGCATCCAGCGGTTTCCCGCGACTTTCACCAGGTCGTCGGTCCTCCCTGTCGGGGGCCTACCCACGCTACGTCTTCTGGTGCGTGGTCGCCACTCGAGAACCCGTCGGCCCCATCGGGCGTCGGTCCTACGGGCAATGTGTCCAGCCCACTGCCACTTTAGTGTTGCAATTCTTCGGGCTATGTCGGCTACTCTCGTTTTTCTGCGGATCTCCTCATTCCTGATTCGATCGCGCAGTGAAACCCTAAGCATAGCCCTCTCCATTGCCCTTTGAGTGACTTTGAGCCTTCTTATAAGGCCCATTGTTAGCGATCACGTCTCAATTCCATAAGTCATCACTGGCAACACACACTGGTCGAAGACTTTTGTCTTGAGACACTACGGTATTTCGGAAGAAAAGATTTTACGTAGCTTCCCGAAAGTAGCCCAGCCGAGTTGGATTCGACGATTTACTTGTTTCTCGAAGTTGGACCTTCCTAACTGGATAGTTTGTCCCTGGTACACGTAACTGTCAACAACTTCGAGAACAGAGTCCAATCTTTATAGGAGTCGGTACAACATGGGCATTAGACATGACTTTCGTCTTGTCCATGTTCATTTTAAGACCGACTCTCTCAGAGGCTCTACTGAGGTCTTCCAGCATTGTACTCAGGTCCGCCGCGTTCTCAGCCATGACTACGATATCATCAGCAAACCGGAGGTGTGTCATGTACTCGCCATTGATGTTGATGCCCAGAAAAAGAAAGACTTTACTGCCTATTTATTCTTTCAGCTTCATCATTATCACACATATATCAAAAAGGTGACCCTTAGTTGAGATAGATGATTTACATTTCTAGTGGAACTACATTTCATACCTGCCAGTATATGTCAAGATATAAATGGCTCGAAGTTATATGTTTTTTTTTTATTCTAATGAGAAAATACCATTCATTTAATAAACATATATGCGTGACATAAAGAGATACGCTAGGGTTATATGGGAACATCTTGTTAAGCGTGAGAAATTCACATTGAAAAAGTTCATTTTTAATGAATATAATGAGTATAGCGCTAACAATATTGAAATCGTTGGGTAGCATGACTTTGAGATTGTTGGGAACTTAAAAGAACACCAATGACCTAAATGTCCCAATGAGAACAACGTTCAACGTTCCTTTACTAGAGTAGTAATCTACTCTCGTAACGTTGATTTGTTGGAATAAAGTCATGTCAAGAGCAAAGAATGACATGATAGATATGAATCAAGCCTGTCTCTTTCACACAGAAGTTCTTCCTCTATAAATATTAAAAGATCATGAATAATATCCTTATACTGAAAATAAGCTTCTTTCGGCTTTTGATTTATTTCTAAATATCTTTTTAATGTTTTCTAGCCACGAGCTCCAAACGTGTGATTGGCCGCGCAACGTAGGCTGTGACGGCACCAGCGCGGTTGGTGGTGAAGAGCTGGAACGGATCAACGAAAGAGACCCGCCCCCTCGCCCACCACCACGCCGCACACCACCGCCGCCACCACCACGTGCTCAGCCCAATCCTGTGATTACTTCAAGAGGACAGCCTAAATTCAGCCGACAAGAATACGAAAAGGTATTTAATGTCGAGTACAAGAGACAGCTGCCACATGACTGGCTTTTACTAAGTGGAACATTAATAATTTTTTGCTTTCATTATAGCAACAACAACTATATGAAGAAGTAGATGACCTACCACCGGTCGAGGAAATCGAAAATGACAGACAACAACGTGTTTACCGAGGACAACCTCCTACCATAGGACAAGTTCAAAAGGATAGAGATGGTTATGCAGCTCAACAAACCAACACCGGAAGAAATTATAACTCTAACGTTATTCCCGCGTCCATTCCTCAAAATAGTGGTAAAATAGGCTCCTTCTCATTTGGCTCCCAAGTTGATGAACGACGAACTGCTACTGTTACTCCCGCACCCCAATCTTACAAGTAAGTCTTAACAAAGGTATAATAATAGACGATATATTGACTATGAATAAATAATTAATAGATAGTGTCGTTATTTGCAGTGAAGACAAAAGTGACAACGTGACTGACTCTTCCAATGACAGACAGTTAGACATTGAGATGAACGAAATTATTACTAATGACCCGACTGAAGTACCAGTCTTGAGAAAGAAAAGGGAAGTGGTAGGAAAAGACTTAGTTGCTAATGAAACCAGTACGACAGAGCCAGAAAAAATGTCTAAAAGAAGTGACAGTGGCGAAGAAATGGAGTATGTCGAAATAGATACTGAAGATGATGTAGATGGTACAACACTAGACGATACCGAAAGAGGAAAGAGACAAGTCAGATATTATGTTAAAAATGGCTATAAGTCTCCTGGGAAAAATTGGGGCCTCGTAAAACCATATAAAATAGTTGAAATCCCACAATATAATACTAATGTTCAAAATACTAGATACCAGTCAATGTTTAATAACAACCCAAATAATAACAATTATTATGTTACTGGCCGCCCACAAGCCTACAACAATAATGCATATTCTACAGCAAATCCATTTTTATCTTACCAAGCGACCAATTTACAATCGCAAGGACTTTTTAAACCTAGTTTACCAGATCCATCTAGTCAGCCTTTAGCTCATAATCCTTTGAATGCTGCAACACAGATAATAACAAAAAGCCCACCTATATCATCTCTTAACAGTGGGCAATTCACATCATTAGCCGGTGGTTTTTACAATAATGCTCCTAAGCAAAATAACGTTCAGTACATAAAACAATATTATTCTTCAACGCCATCCAATATTAATTATAAAAACAATCCGATTTCATTTCCTGATTCATCACATGGCCCTAGTACTATTATTACGGATAAACCTGTCCCAGTGCCCACATCACCGCGGCCCGAAGAAAGCTACAGAACTCAAGAACAAAACATGAATAAATACCAGCAACAGAAACAACACCCAATGAACAAAAATCTACAACCAATTAGAAACGTACAGATTATGCAACAAAATGATGAAAAAAGACCGTCAGATGATAAAGATTATGATGATGAAGAGAATTCAAGTGAAGAAGAGGATGAAAGTTCAGAGGAGGACGATGAAGATGATGATCACCCTGCACCACCCTATGAATTCACACACCCAACTAATAGATTTAAAGATATAGAAAATCCGTTTGCTAGTCCTGACTTTGATTTTGACGCATATTTGTCCAAATTAAGCAATGGTCAGTATAAAGCTGGAAACACCAATGATAGTCCAAGAACAGCACCTATAGTTAATCCCACAATTGAAGTAACAACAGGATCACAACTTGGTTCTCGATTACAGAGTTCGACAATAAGCTATACGGGAATGAAAAAACCTAAACCTTTCACTGTACCTTCTGGACCTGGTAGCTCAGCAGCATCATTTGTGAGTAGTTTTAGACCATATTTAGCACCAATAAAACAAACACAGTCATACGACCAAGGAATTGAAAGACCAGAACCGACCAGACAATCTTATCAACAACAGCAGCACCAGCAACAACAACAAGAACAGCAGCAACATCAGCAGCAGCAACAACAAAAGCAAGAGCAGCAGCAGATGCAACATCAACAACAACCGCAATATCAACAACAACAGCAATATCAACAACAACAGCAATATCAACAACTTAAGCAACAGAAGCAGCAATATCAAAGTCAACAACAACCTCAAAATCAAAACACATATATTTTTAGACAAACTGCTGCTACTCCTTTAGATGCTAATAGACCAAAGTTAAATCCACCAAATTTCAATGACGACCGCCAGTTACCATTAAGTTATAGCTTCAACAGGCAATTAAGTAGCACTCCTAAACCAAATCAAGATAATACATTAAAAGGACAGACTCATACATCTTCTCCTAGCCCTAAGCCATATTTGCTTATCACTGGGACATCCGAACCTATCATTGTGTCAACACCGAAACATCAGTATTTAGTAAAGCCTGAAAAGATTATATCACTTCATCCACATATATCAGCAACCGCAAAACCGTATCTAGTATCCTCTATCAAACCGCATAATGCTTACCTTGCACTAAAACATTCCACACCCAAGCCTCTGACGACGTTGGCAAATCAGCAACTTTCAACTTTACAACAATATTGGAATAACCCGTCAACTCAGTCTCCATTCCGGGTTGTTTCATTCAAACCAAGTACACCAAAAAATATTCAAAATTTAGAAGATTTATTTTCGCAAGCCATAAAATCTACCCAATCTCCAGCAATAAATTATAGCAATCATCAAAATATGGCTAATTCGTACAACAACCAACAACAAATCACAAACAGCCCCGTTATTACCACGACTAGAGCGCCACCTAAACGTAGACCGATACCAAAACCTTCTCCAGAAATGAATGATTATTATTATGATGACGAAGATGAACAATATTATTATGAACCTGTAGTTAAACCAAAATATATGCCAAGTACTGAAGTGAAACCACAAAGACCACCCATGGCTCAAAATTACAAGGAATATGACGATAGTTATGAAGATAATTCTGCACCAGCCAATGTTAGGCCAAAGCCTACGAGAGTACCAATAAAAGCAGAAAGTGTCACTAAGAATCATAACGATGTATCTATTGTGACAAAATCTCCAGTAAAAGATTTGAACAGAAACATAAATGGAAAAATTCCTATACCTGTGTTAGTAGACTACGGTACCCCTACTCCGAATACTCTGATTCGTCCTGAAATATCTAACTACCAAATTATACATCATATGCCTCGAAACAGAACTATTATGCATATAAGAAGACCTGTTACTGAAAATGGACCTAACACTGTTAAACCACCCAAATATTTGAATCAAACGACTTTGCGTCCCTATACTGTTAGGCATAGGTTAGCTAAGCCGACTACTCTAAAAGAAACGCCCCAAAATGAAGATAAACAGACGAGAGGAAGAATGAGACATCCGAATATTGTTGCACAAATGATATCGACAACTCCTCGTGACAGCCACAATGCAGAGACTAGATTTACAAAGACTAAACATGACGGTATAACGAACAGGTAATTCGAAGAGCATACCACTTTATAATTACTAACTATGAGATATACTGGAGATGACTTTTCACATAACTAACTTACACTCTCTGTACAGAATTCTTCGGTTATTTGATATCTATCGCACTAAACGTATTCAGACTAAACTAACATTGACTACATATAGTGACTTTGACTGTAGAAAAGACTGACCAAGTTGCTTTGTATATTGCCAAATATTTATTGTACATAAATCTTAGTTGAAAATGTTGAATGAATGAATAATTTTGATGTTACCTGAGATTTCAACAGAACCAATGGTATTTTTAGCTTGGAACCGACCGAAAGCATAGCCCCAGCTTCCTATTCAGCAAGTCCTCGTCCGAAGATGTTGTACAATGGATCTCAGAACTACAACCCTGATCCATATGACCCCTTCTATGCTGTTTATGATGAAGACGGTGAATTGTACAAAGATACAGGTAAAGTTATAGTAACAATCGCATAGACCTCCATTTTTTAAATTTTTATATACAAAAGATTCATTTCCACTTTAAATTCTTTACTTCATGTTCATAATTTATTTTCTCATAGCGCATAATTTGGTCAAATAAAGTAAATTATAGTTTTTTTTTTTAATTTAATCATTTGCCGCACACTAGGAATTTCTTTGTATCGTTCATGCGTTTACAAATATTTAACTCAGTCACACAAACAGTTATCCATTAAGTGCTAAGTTTATTTTATTATTTGATTAGACTGCTATTATGTTTGTAACAATCTAACCACTTGATATTTGAGCATGACCTTTTAAATCTTACTACGTAAAAGGGACTTCTTTGCCATAATACTTATTTTAAATGGATATTGTTAACAAGAGGTCATCTGAAAAGTAATAACTACTTACCCATAATTTATAAAAAAATGTAAATACTATATTAATTATTATTTACAATAAGACGGAATCCCGCATTCTTTTATATTTTAACACGGAACTTGTTAACCCAAGTGATGGCAACATTTTAACAATTCCAAATATAATAGAAAAACAGTAAATCCTAAATCAACCTATTTATTGATTCTATAACACAATACCATAATATTTATAATGCACATGACCTTTTATATATAACCTTCCAACTTCATGCACGTAACCCACTAACTGGTATCGGCAGACTACGTTCAGCAATATAACACGGCCTCGATCCGTCCACGCCCAGCTGTGCAGCAGACGTACCGAGGTACCCCACCCCCCGCGCCGGCTAGGCGACCCATTGAGACCTACACACCGAGACCAGCGCCGGTTGACTACGATGAAGAACTCATACGACCACAGGTAAATTTTTGATTATGTTTCACTATTACTGAGTAGTAATAGTATTAGATAAATGATTAGTGGTTGATAGTTTAATAGAGTTATTAATCTATCTAAAATATCGTTAATATGCGAATGTTTATATTGTCAGTCTCAAAAAAAAAAAAGAAACAATATTTACGATATTAATAGACACTAAATATTAATTAAGCTAAATAAAATTTCAGATAAACAATAACCAGAACCAATACCAAACACCAATTCGCCATTCGACTAGGTAAGTTTAAAGTTCAATTACTACCAGATCTTAATAATGTATTCAATCTAATAAAGCTCAATGTAAATTTAGCAAACCAATTAACATGGTAATATTGCCTATGATCCAGGGGCGAAGGTAATGAATTGGGATACGATCATAACCCAAGCAGCGGGAGGACGACAGTGTACGAAGCTACCACTTTTAGCACCACTCCTTCCACAACCAGCACAAGCACAACAACACAACGCCCTACTACAGCACCCTATACTGAAGCAATGACCCCGTCTCGATATACTCCAAGGTACTACAAAAGATCAATCTTCAAATGTAAAATCATCCCGGCTTAAATCATTCTCTCAAAATTTTCATTAACATCATTCTATCATCTTACTTTGTCATCTAAATCTCATCTCTCATTTGCAACCTTTCAACTGATTCAAATTTCTAACTATTTACTAATTTGTGTTCTTCTTTTGTATCGGTCTTAAGGTTGTCCAAAATTTCATTTCAGTATCTAGTTTTATCAGTACTATTTCTTTTCTCTTTTAATAATATATTGATATAATAAGCTTTTGTGGTATCTTCTGTCTCAGCAATGAACACTAAACATATTGTAACTTGTTTCCGTTTTCACTAACTTCACTAATTTATCTGTAGAAACGAGACAGTTTTCCGCCTGTTAAAATAAATATTTATATAAGTAGTATTTTTTAGAGCTTCAATTAGAAAGAATTTTTTGCTTTGTATTCAACAGATCATCCACAGATGAAAGTCTAATTCCTGAATCCTCTTCAGAACCTTCTGACGAGATCTCATCGTCGATCCCTACCACGCAATCACCAACCTTCAATTTTTCCTCCCTTGCCAAACCTTTTGAAGCGACTGACAATTTATATAGATTAAAAGAGACATTACCTACGACTGAAACGCTTGCGACCGCATCAAGACGTTCTTCTGTAGTGACTAACAATAATAATAACGTGGAAGTGGTAAGATCCAAGTCCAGGAACAATAAAAAGGTGTCACTAACATCTGGTTTTTCTATTAGGCGTAATCCTAATAATGTCGACAATACTTATACGTTGACTGTTCTAACGCGACCATTGGAAGATTTCGATAGGGCCCGTAAACCAAATAATCGAGGACGTAGTAGTAGTAGGCAAAGACAGTCTGATAGGTATTATTATGACAGCAGTAGTAGTAATAGCAAAGAGGCGTCCGCAGAACCGGCGTCTGCAGAACCAGGGTTTGCAGAACCGGTAGCGGCAGATCAAGCGTTTGCAGAACCAGCGTCTGCAGAACCGGTTTCTGTAGAACCGGCATTTGTTGAACTGGCGTCTGTAGAGCCGGCGTCTGTAGAATCAGTAGATAAAACCGAAATGAAATATGAAATATCTTCCGAGAGCTCGAATCCTAAAAATGATTATGGTCCTGACAATAACGAAGATGACTACGATATTCCTGTTTATGTAAGACCAACCAGCAGAACAACACCCGTAAAATCTAGGTATAGAAGTACCACATTACCCTCCACTACATCGACGAAATATTATATCAAAACACGACCGACTCCATTTTCTGCAAACAATCAAGAAGTTGTTGACTCCACAGAGAATTCCATTAATACTGAAGCATTAGTTGAGACCGGTTTACAAAATTCCCGTGATAGCGAGTTATCGACCGCACCTCTAAATAACATACCAAATGAAGAACCGAAATCAGAAAGAGAATACGATAGATCTCCATACACTTGGAGTGAGTCTTCCATTTCACCTTTCAAAACATTGGATAATTTACGCAATACATACAGGAACGCTGATACACGTGACCACACGACCTCTACCACATCCACAACTGTAGCCACAACAACGACGCGCAGATCATCCCGACACGGTAATACTAAGAAACAAAAACAATCGCGTAAGCCTTCGTACTATAGTTACCGAGTAGAAGATGAGGTTATACCAGATCAAACAACGGAAATATTTAATGGTAAAGGTAAAACTGTCATAAAAGCATTCTTAAACAATTTTGTAAGTTCCTCTGCACCAAAATTTTCCGAAGAATTTTCAACGACAACTACGACAACATCAACTACATCTAAACCTACAACAATTACAAATATATATGAAGAGGAAGTAGTTAATATAGGATACCAGAAGAAGCCGTTGAAGTATGTGGATGAAAAACCTTTGCGAAGCAATGTGAAGCGTCTACAAATTATAACGGAGCCTCCTGTTAGTAGGTATGTTGCCCCCAATGTGGAATCTATTGGTTTCTCTGAAGCGGAGAGTGACATAAAAGATTTTTCATCAACAACTACAACTATGGCCAGCATGAGTAACACTCCCTTCACATATGCCAACCAACCCACATCTCCAATGCCGATACAAAGTTCAACCAGTAATTATAAAAGCATACCAAGTAGGGACTCGTATCAATCTAAATTCAGTAGTCTTATAACAAGTACACCAGAAAATGAAGGCTCGTACAAGTTCCAAAACATTATTAATGATGTTCCAGCAACTGATAGCAATATTCGGGATGTCGATATTAATGATGGCGTAGTTAAGTCAACTCAATCTATTATGGAGAATAGAGGTACGACTGATACTGATGAGCGACATCATAAAGTTGAAAGTGAAATTGCATCCACGACAAGTACCACGAAATCGACTACGACTATGAAGTTCGACCCGACGACTTCGACGACTAAAAGCATATCCTTTCCACCGCGAGCGTCACGAGTCAATCCCGCCATAAAGTTAGCTGCGACAAACCCAGGAGGTGGGCGCAGGAGTTACCAATCGTCGTCCAAATGCTCGTCAGACAACAGTTTGCAAGCGAATCCAAAATGCAACGAAATCAAATACCAGAGGTACAAAACTCGCCGGCTAGTAGTCTAAGCAGCCTGAAGTTATCTCACATTAATTATTGAGGGTGGAGGCTTCGTTTATTAAAAACATCCTTTATTTTCTGCCTCGCGCGTAACTAGCATGAAGTCAAACATTTTATCCGGCAATCGTTTAATAGCACCTACATCTAAACTCTTTCGCTTAACATACTGTTCTCATTGGGGGACTTCATGTCGGTTGAGTTGAATTTCCGAATTGTTAACTCCTGACGCGACCTTTCCATTTCCTGCACACTATTGGTATTTGTGTAGTTTGTGGAATGTTTGTAGTTAAGATAATATGGGTAGCAAGTTCCTCAATGTAGCCTCACGTAATTGTATTGCACCACATTGCAAACTCATCATTAGTTTAAGTGCACCAATATCATAAGTGTATCGAAATGTGTCCGTGTTTGGTACGGTACTGCATGTTGTGTAACACCGTTATTAACATATTTGTGGTATCATAATATAGACAATCATGAAGCCACGTCTGATGTTCAAATGTTTATATCACTCAAATTTGGAATAAAACATTACGTAGTGATGAAAATAAAAAATTACTTGAATCATTATTTGAATATAATTTTGAAAATGCTTTATCTTTAAATTCACGCATACTAACTGAGGGATATATGAGCGAACGTGTTGTTTAGTTGGTAATGTACTATTTGCAGGCCCACCAGCACTCGAGGCCGTGGTTCTGCGCACTATTCCTCCGCGACCGATGCGCAGCCGCCACAGTCACCCCCGAACAGAGGAACACCACCAACGTTAGATTTGAATACAAACTCAATCATTCACCGTCATCATTCCATGTTCACTTATTTTGATTTCATTATTATTACATTTACCTATTATTTTTTTCTAATAGTTATTAATTATTAGATATATTACAGTTTGCGTTCTATTATCAACATAATAAACAAAATGATTATGGTTATAATCAATTTCAAGAATTAAGAAGTAACAACTTCACATAATTGTTAAAACCATGAAAAAGTAAAACTGCCCTTATATGCACTTCATCTCATTTCTTTACGCACAATAGCGTGACTACTTCTTGCAGCACCTATAACTGTTTTTGTTCTGAGCAGTCGCAGCCGACCAACATTGAAACCGTCAACGGCTATTGTCTCCAAAACGACTGAGTTCGTTGACATCTACGCTCACCCACCGAGCAGGCCTGACCCTGTGTACCCACAGCCTACTCCAGACAAAACAGCAGCTAAGTGCAGGAAGGATGTTTGCCTACTACCCGACTGTTCCTGCGGTGGCAAGGAAATACCTGGTATGTAAAGGCTTTGTTGTTTTATTCAATTTTATGTTTATTTTATAAAGTGACTTTAATCGAAGATACATAACGCATCAGTAACGTTTCTAATGCTAGAAAAGGCCTGGTCCCTGTGTAAAGGATGTTATTTTAACTAGAAAATATTTTATCGACTGTAAATAATAAAATGTGTATTGTAAATGATATTTGTGACATAGGAAATTTGCCCGTCAGCGAAGTACCACAAATGGTATTGATAACATTCGACGATGCTGTGAACGATTTGAATAAAATGTACTACGAAGAACTTTTTGAGAGAGGGCGAAAGAATCCAAATGGCTGCCCTATTACTGCTACTTTTTACGTCTCCCACGAGTGGACGGACTATAGTCAAGTTCAGAATCTTTACGCTGATGGTCACGAATTTGGTTCTCATACAGTATCGTAAGTCAATGAGCAAAGAATTCTCTTTGAACCTATCGGCATCTTTGGTAGACTACAGATTTGCCACTAACAGGGTATTTGCGGCCATCTCTATAATATATATTAGAAACTATCTAATTGTTTATTATATTGAAACTAATCATTTTAATTTTTTTCTTTTCCTCAACTCTTCCATCCTTCTTGAAACCTATTTCTCTAATTTCCTCTTCCTGGCACTACACACCCACACGCACATACTACATCCCGACACAGGCGACTTGCCGGTGGAACAAGTGCCTCAGATTGTTCTACTGACCTTTGACGACTCTGTAAACGACTTGAACAAGGGCCTGTACGCTGATCTGTTTGAGAAGGGTCGTGTCAACCCCAACGGTTGTCCGATCTCCGCAACATTTTACGTGTCCCACGAATGGACCGATTACAGTCAAGTACAGAATCTTTACTCCGCTGGACACGAGATGGCATCACACACGATTTCGTAAGTTTATGGACTACTCACTACAGCACATAATCTTGACAGTTTTTGCACCAAGACATGAGTTTCAATTACGACTAAATTTTACTACTCCTACTCTAAATTTCTGCTTTTGAATTTTCTATTATACTCTGATTTCTGGGTTTAAATTATTTTCTGGAGTTTTTTTTTTTATTTTTTATGATATTTTTAGCAGTTTAATTTTTTTTTTATACTATTTTAATTTCGACTTCTTATCTTCAATTTTACTCAACCTGTAGTAGGATAGCCAACTAACAAAACTTTATAACGATTTTAGACATAGTTTTGGAGAACAGTTCTCGCAAAAGAAATGGTACAGAGAAGTGGGTGGTCAGCGAGAACTCTTGGCAGCATATGGTGGAGTTAAACTTGAAGATATAAGAGGTATGAGAGCGCCTTTCCTTTCCGTTGGAGGCAACAAGATGTTCAAGATGTTGTATGACGCTAACTTCACCTATGATTCGTCACTGCCCGTTTATGAGAACAGACCACCTAGCTGGCCCTACACTCTTGACTACAAGCTGTTCCATGATTGTATGATACCGCCATGCCCAACGAAATCTTATCCAGGTAAGACAACCAAGTCTGTTACACGTCAATTTTGTTCCACGAACATAAAAATCAAACCCTTAGTTAATTTTTTTCTTGTTTAGTAAATTAAATATTATAAATAACTGGTTGAAATGAATTTTAATTACTAAAATCTTATTAATGAAAACTTTGTTAGGTATCACACTAATGACTTATTAAATTATCTGAGATTTTCAATTCAATTATTGTTACTTTTATTCGATGTTGGTACTAATATCCCATATGTTTAGGTGTATGGGAGGTTCCTATGGTGATGTGGCAGGATCTGAATGGAGGCCGTTGTTCAATGGGTGACGCTTGCGCCAATCCTCCCGAAGCCGAGAACGTATACAAGATGATATTGAAAAACTTCGATAGACATTATACTACCAATAGGTAAGTTATCAAATATTGAAAATATCCCAGTCTACCAACCGAGAAGTGATTGTGTACCACACTATCGGTAGCAAAGACTTTATTTCGACTATTTAACATTTATTGGAAGCCGAACCCAACGTAGTAGTGAAAAGGCTATGTAGATGAAGATGAGCCAGCTCAGCCTATGGAGGTTCACTGCTGGACAAAGGCCTCCTCCAAGGCTTCCATTCTATTGGAGGGGTTTGCCATAATACCCACGCTGGGCAGGCGGGTTGGGAATCGAAGATGAGAGTAACAAAATTCACTATGTTATTTTCATATTTTTTGTACACCGGTGCTTATCATTTATAGTGCTGGAAAAGGCAAAAAAAAACTGCTTACGAAACTATAGAAATAAATTCAAAACGTTAATGGTAGAGGTTGATATACTTGTTCACATCGCCGTCATATGGAAACAAACCAAAAATACTGGCAGAACTGGCACGTTGAACGGCAGTGCTAATATGAGAATTAAATCATCATAATCAACCTTTTTATCGTCCGACTGCTGGGCACAGGTCTCCTCTCATACAGAGAAGGGATTGAGCGTAATCACCACGCTTGCTCATTGCAGGTGCGCGATTTCAGACATACAGTCCAGGTTTCCTCAAGACATTTTCCTTCACCTTCTAAACGGGTATTGGTGTCCAAGATAAACTTAGAAAATACATATAACTTAGAAAAGTTACATTGGTACTTGCCTGTACCTGGAATCAAACCGTGCGGGTTCGATTCCAGGTCAGACAACTACCGATGTCTCTTACGACGTACGACGAAGTACGACATCTCATACTTGAGAGGCTGGTGTTTCAACCACTAGGCTACCATGACTAATTAAATACCATAAACTAATAAAGGTTACTATAATTTCAGGGCACCTTTCGGCCTCTACTACCATGCAGCGTGGTTCACGCAGCCCCATCACAAAGCCGGCTTCCTCATGTTCTTGGATTTCATCAACCAGATGAAGGACGTGTGGATCGTCACCAACTGGCAAGCGCTGCAGTGGGTTAGAGACCCCACACCTATTAACAGGCTTAACAATTTCCAGCCTTTCCAATGCAATTACCAGGTATGTATAGATGTATATATGTATATGTAGATCTTCTATTTAATAATCTTAACCTTTCTGCCTTTGGCTAAAGTTATTTGCGGTCAACGCAATAGGTTTTCTTCTTGTTTCTACATATTGTTTAGTTTTGGGTTCATTCGGTTATTTTACGGGGTAAATATTATCATTAATATGATAAAACCCGTTTTAAATAAATAGTATTTTTCTAAGTTAATCTATCTAAACCATATCATGAATATACTCAAATTGCGTAATTACTTATTGTATAAGTTTATCATTAACTCCTTACATTTCCATATTCCAGGATCGGCCGAAGAAATGTAACAACCCTAAAGTGTGCAACCTCTGGCACAAATCCGGAGTCAGATACATGAGGACGTGCCAACCCTGTCCCGAAGTATACCCCTGGACCGGAAAATCTGGCATCAGATCTTCACGCATAGACAACGATATCGGAGAATAGGCAGATTAGTTACTATAGCGTAATAACACTACTACCCTCGATATATATGTTGAGTGTTGATACATCAGATGTATCAAAGCTAACGAGGCAGGAAAGGTTACGTTTGTGTAACTCACAGACTCATCAGTAAAAATTGTTTTGTCACCAACTGAAGAGTGCCATTTAGATTTTGATGGTCACAAAGCAAACTTTAAAAATTTCATAGTAACGAAACGTGTTCGTTATAATCCCCTAAAATACGTCCTAAATGTATTGGAAACTGTGATATTAAGTGTTTTCAATCGTCTAGCATGAAGATAGCATCGATTTCATTAGGTTTAATTGCATGATCTACTTGTAACAATACTCGTGCAATGTTTTTGCAATAATAATATTTCCTATTTTGTGTTCGTTTTAGTTTGTAATAAATCTTTAAATTAATGCAGCTGTTTTGATAGACTTTTTGATTTGTCATATTGTGATAAAAGTTACAATCTTCAGTATTTATCACAAACATCCTAAAAATGATTACCATTTTCCGAATAATTTTAAACGAAAGCCATATTAAAATTTAGAAAATATGTTTTTCTAATCTTGCCAGCTTTGTGGTTTACACTGCCTTTTTATATTTGTAAATATAGATATAGTTTTTAGTGTGTAATTTTGTACTAAGAGTACGTACGTTCTTAGCTGTGTTTAAATCAAAGTCCTCCGTCAAAGATCAGAATTATGATTTCAATTAAATTCAAATACAAATGTAAAGTTTTGGTTTGGAAAATAAAGTTTGTAGTGTGTAGCATTGTGTAGATATCTGTCCACATCGCATTTGTGTTCATCTGTGATGTTGCACATGTCTATACAACTGTTCATTCATTCGAGGACGTACAATACAAAATTATTGTTAGGAGAGTTCCTGTTTGAGTCATAGGTTTTCTATTTTCCTTTAGCTTCATCCTTTTAGCGTACCTTTCTACACTACTATACTATGACTCATAACAGTGATTCAATTCTTACTCTATTAGAATTAAAGCTTTGGTCTGCTATTGCAACTAAAGTAATTGGAAGCGCTTGCTACGAATCTTATTTAAAAGTTATTCATTATTTAATAAGCCCTACTGTAAATATAGGATTAGTATTTAAAATTGGTAGTTTCACTTTTTTATTATCGTCTCGGCTAGAACAATGTATCTCGGATGTGAATGCACTGAGGTAGTGCAAAACTTTAGGACAAGTTGATTTCGTATTTTGTATCGGCATCATTATTTATATTATATTGTACAAGAACTGTAACAATTTTGTGACCAGTGCTGAATAATAAAATGCTATAAATAAGTCGATGTTTTATTTTATTTTTTCTTATTTTATGAAAATATATTTACATTTCCCTCCAAAAGTTAGTTGTCATTTTCCTAAATTAGTTATGATACAATGCTTGAAATCAGGTTCTCGTTGGGGATTATTTGATTATTTTTGTACGATTATTTATCCATAGTTGGTTGAATTAATCAATAAAAACGTTACAGCAGTTCGAACCGTTGGATCACTAGAAATCATATCTAAGTCACAGCTGGAGAGGAAAAATATCAATTAACTTTAGGGGGCCATTCTATACGTCTATTTTGGCCACCCTTAGTGGCAGGACTTTTTTCTAATAAATCTGAAAGTGTATGTAATTTTGTACTTCATAAAAAATTAAACAACAACGAAGAAATAATTTACTCCACGAAATAAAACTAAAAGTCACGGTTACGACCGTGACCATAAAGAATCCGCAGTGATCATCAAAAATTAAATTTCAATCATAACACCTGTGTTGTGATGTTTTCGTTGGCCAGGGTCAATAAAAGCCTATAAAAATGCTCACACATGAGCAATCGCCTCAAACATAAATCAGATAATATGGCAGTCTCTTGGTTTTGTACGGTCATTCTTGCTTATTATGTTTTTGGTGCAGAAGTTGATATAGAATATTATCCCTCTCAATCAGTCCATACGTATTATAAAGAAGTCAGAAAAAGAGAAATAAAAAGTAGTAATACTTTTGAAAACGTATATACTACCAAAAAATTTAAATGGAGGCACTTCGAACAAGAAAAAAATGAAACCGATGGGAAAATTCACAAAAGAGCGCTTGACCCGGTGTTTCATGGACACCCAAAAACCAGAGAAGAACTATGGAATGAGCACTTCCTAAACGAATCTTCATATTTCGACCAGACACCATCGCTTACGAATTTGATACATAACATATCTTTGACTTATCTAAAGAATTGCGTACCGGTAATACTTTACGACAATCAAGTCAACTCCAAGGAAAGTTACTTAGTACAAAATCTTCTAAAGGGATTTCCAATGACTTTTATTCATGGTTATATCAATGACAGCGGTAAATTAGTAGATCCTAAACTATTGCACGCTAACTCAGATTGTCAACACTTTATACTTTTCTTGGCGGATATAAGAACCAGTGCAAAATTATTGGGTAAGCAACCTGAAAACAAGGTTATAGTAGTTGCCAGATCCTCTCAATGGGCTGTACAAGAATTTCTAGCAAGTGTTACTTCAAGAATGTTTGTTAATCTACTTGTAATTGGTCAGAGCTTCAAAGAAGAAGACGATGCGACAATGGTAAGTAAAGATATGAAGCAAAAATGTTAATAATCTAAGAGCAGAACATTTTACTAATTATATTGTACTGCCTGTTTAGGAATCACCATACATTCTGTATACGCATAAACTTTATACAGATGGATTGGGAGCTAGTCAGCCTGTCGTCTTAAATTCTTGGACACATGGAAAATTTTCAAGAAATGTTAACCTTTTTCCTGTTAAAATGACTAAAGGTTATGCTGGTCATAGATTTGTGGTCGCTGCTGCTAATCAACCTCCTTACGTATTCAAAAGGTAATTACAAAAACCTATCATTGAAGTTCTTCTATATACATATATCTTCATATATGCATATTTTATGTTTCTTTATTTCTGTTATTTAGAATAAAAGCAGATCTTGATGGTGGAAATCCTCGAGTTGTATGGGATGGTATTGAAGTACGGATAATCGAACTATTAGCTAAAAGAAACAACTTTTCTATAGAAATTATAGAACCACAGGAACCTAATTTGGGGTAAACAGATGACATATGTACGTTTTATTAATGTAACTGAATTCGAAATTGCTAATGATAGAAAATTATTCGTTAGGCCTGGAGATTCAGTAGCAAAAGAAGTTATAATGGGACGAGCAGATATTGGAATAGCGGGAATGTACCTGACCAACGATAGAGCACGGTACATGGATGTATCGTTACCGCATTCTCATGATTGCGCGGTTTTTATAACATTAATGTCGACGGCTTTACCCCGGTAACTGTTTGTGACCTCATTGATTGCTTATTTAATACTGATTTGATTGAACTTATCTGCACCAATCTTTAAATAAGTTTAATTTGTACTAATACACAAAGTTATTTTTTGTACATGCGAAACCCGAAATACATGTCCAGTATTTTTAAGTAAATAATCTACATATGTTCAAAAGTTTAAAAAAATATCATAAAAAAACACAAAGTTATGAGCTTGTTATCTTACCTGGTTGTTCCACCAAAAATATGATCAACGCACCGCTCGCCTGCCCGAGTATTTGTTATGATCGACCGTCAAGTGTGTTGTGCGCTCGGTAACCACACTGCAACAATTTCTAAATGTATTTGGGAAGAAATATAACATGCTGTAAAAGTAGCTTATTCTGAACAAACTATATTCAGGTTTCGTATAAAGAAAAATAATATTGTATATTTATAATTCTCTTTTAACTGCTTTAATGGTATAGTGACCGTAAACTCTACTGCTGGGCAGTTGAGTTTGCGAGCACTAGGGCTTATAGTCTTGGATTTGACTACCGGTTCAGATGTGTTATTAGTGATTCCATCTGGGATACCTCAGTAACTAATAGCAATAAGCTCGCCTCTATTACATAGGACTTGACATAACTTCTTTGTTTATCCCCTCGGGGATTTCAGGCGTGATATTATGTCAAACATTTATATTCTTTTCAGCTATCGAGCAATTCTCGGTCCTTTCCACTGGCATGTTTGGATTGCTTTAACGTTTACCTATCTTTTTGGTATGTTTCCACTAGCTTTCTCCGACAAACATACTCTGAGACATCTGTTGCATAATAGTGGGGAAATAGAAAATATGTTCTGGTACGTCTTCGGAACTTTTACAAATTGCTTTACGTTTCTCGGCAAAAATTCTTGGAGTAAGACGAATAAGGTTACAACGCGGTTGTTGATTGGTGAGTTCATTTTCATTATGGTGACATTCTACATCAAATTGAGTATTGATAGAGCCTGTAATCTCTTTTTATTCAGGTTGGTATTGGATTTTCACAATTATTATAACGAGTTGCTATACTGGATCTATTATAGCATTTGTAACATTACCAGTATTTCCTGAAACTGTGGATACAATAAAACAGTTACTTTCGGGATTCTATAGAGTTGGAACCTTAGGTAAGCAAAAAGGACTGTCTATTATTTTTTCTGTGTATTTTTAACTAAAGTTATTTATATTATTAATGGTTTTGACACAGATCGAGGTGGTTGGGAAAAATGGTTTTTAAATTCATCTGATCCTTATACCGAGAAATTATTGAAAAAACTTGAACTGGTACCAAATGTGGCAGCCGGAATAAGAAATACAACCAAGGCTTTCTTTTGGCCTTATGCGTTTCTGGGATCCAAAGCTGAACTTGAATATATTGTGCAAGCTAATTTTACTGTGACGAAGTAAGATATTTGGGACGTTTAACAAAAATTCGAGTCTTCCCGTCGCATATTCCACAGGGCCTAAAGATTAAGATCTTCAATCAGAAATGTGGACACTCACAATACGGCTGGTCCATAGATTCAAGGTCGCTCAGCGAATTATGAAACGGGCTATGGTTGCAGTCTCTCTGAGTCTCTCCGCAACGAGGTGATCCAAAGTTGTTGACATAGCTCACAAAATAAGCAAACTGAAGTGAGCAAGATGACCGTTAGAGTAGACGTGTTCTTGAGTAGAGACCGTGAATTGGTAAACGTAAGGTGGAACGCCCTTAAGCTAGGTGGAGCGACAATCTTCGCAGGATGGCTGGTAGTAACTTATTGAAAGTTGCCGCAAATAGTGTTGAATTGCGTGAAATAGGAAAGAGTTATATCCAGCAGTAGACTGCTGATGATATCAAAAATTTGGGAATTCACTAAAATTTTCACCAAATTTGGAAAGTAAATTCATGATATCAAATAGGTGCAAAATCTGTGCAACACTGAATCATCATAACAACCTTTAGTACCTATTATTATCGATGCATTTCAGATCAAAGCGGGCAGTCCTCCACATTTCCAACAAATGCTTTGTTCCATTCGGAATAACTATGGGGTTTCCCAAAAATTCGGTTTATTCAGCGAAAATGAACAATGATATAGCTAGGATGATTCAAAGCGGACTTATTAACAAGATCACCGACGAAGTGCGCTTCGAAATGCAACGAAGTACAACCGGAAAGTTACTTGCTGTAAGTATTGCCTACCTACTAACTGAGTCGAGCTCCTTGAGTTATCGACAAAGAAATGTGTCTGCTGACTGGACAGGTCCACACAAACTGTGTTCTTCTTTCCTCCAAATACCATTTCAGACACCAAAATACATGGTCTTCACGTGTTTAATTATGATAATCAGTGATGCAATTGTAGTAGAAGGTAAAGCAGACTAATTTATTATGAACCTATAATATACACTCTGGCCTTGAAGATTAAATTTATTATTAAATCAGACGGGAAGACCGCCGCAGGTGAATTCTTCCAGTCAACAACGTAACGTGGCGGAATTAAGTCATATAATTCCTGTGCACACTCCAAAATGCATGCTATAGAATACCTAAAGGTGGGTTACCCTACGCTCATGCTCTGGGCTTTGGAAATTGGTCCTGAAAAAATCTAGATCACTAATTAGCCTCTTCACACGCAGATGACATTTTGCAACACCAAATTATATGTGATCTTTGATGAAAATTAATAATCTCAGATATAAATATAAAACTTCACAAATACACATTTTTGTTAATAATAACCGCAGGCTGGCAGTGGCACAATAAAAATACCATCAGCGGAAGAAAAAGGACTCACTTTAGAAGATACGCAAGGAATGTTCCTGCTCTTAGCAGCTGGTTTCATTATAGCTGGAACCGCCCTAGTTTCAGAATGGATGGGAGGCTTCACAAGAAGATGCAGATTTACAAGAAAAGTTGATACACCCATCAGTGCTAATACTGGAGAACACTTAATTCCTACACCAAAAACTGATATTGATAGCGAAATAAAGATTATAGGAGACACTGAGAGTAGACTAAACTTCGATAGTAGACCGTCTACTGCTGTGTCTACGGATACTTTAGATGGTCAAGTAATCAATGTTACCAAAGATAATATCGATGTACATAACTCTTTCAACGTTGATAGATTTGATTCTAGACGTTCGAGCTCGTTAGACCTGGATAGAGAAGTTCGGGACATATTCGAAAAAGATTCGAAGAGGCGTAGATTCGTTTCTCATGATATGGAGTCTTTAGATGAAAATGGAAGAACAGTTTCTAATGCTGCGTTTGGTGATCCTATAAGACACGATAAATAAGAGAAAATAAAATACATATTAATATAATAGTATCCTTGGAAGAGTGCCTTTGTTAACGTTGATTACATAAATCGTCATATTATGAATTTGATTTCAACAGAAATCTAAATATCATATACTACATAATATATTATGTTACGGTCACGTGTCATATTTTGGTAAAAATACAACGATGTGACTATAATCTTAGTTGTAATTTTATTTTTTATTATGTATGTTTAATGTCACTTTATGGCGGACATGTAGTTTCATTTTAATGTACGGACGACAGCAGATCAAGATGCCTGAAACTGTCAAATATTTTCACTCAACCTTAAGCTTTAATGCTTTAGCGATAAAGTTGAAAATCTAATAAAGAAATTTGACAGATTATCGTAGCTTGATGAGCTGTTGTCTGTACTTCTATGCCCTGTATATCAAGATACTAATGAGAGTTTAAATAAAGATCCATTAAGTCTTAAAGAAAAGTTAGGAACGCTTTGTATTGTCATCTGTTATTATATATTATTGTTATTTATAGTGCCGTTGATAAATTAAGTATGTATATGGGTCCGCAAGGTAATTATATAACACATTATCAGCAGCAATGGGTTTCATTTGACAGTTTAATCACATTCATTGCGTTATTTACGTCCCTGAGCAAATATATGTTTTAAATGAATTAATATTTATTATTTTTAATTTTTATTAATGGTTTAAAATATGCTTCAAAATTATTCCAATTGATATTAATAGTGCGTTACACAATTAGGGTGCAGGTGTAGCTACAAAATAAACAACGAAATTTGACATCCAACTCTTTATTATCCTTCGAACAGTCATCAAAATAATTTATAACAATTTTCTAACACTGTCGATAAACATTAATATTTCATTCAGCCACTGAGATGTTCCATCCATCATACAATTATAATACACAGGGCAGAATTGGCTGCCTCAACACAGAGATACAGCGCCGTATGACCTAAATTAATGCAATATTTGGCCCGGCCTTATCTTAAAAAATAATTACACAATTATGACTTAATATTCCCGAGACGCACCTCCGGAAAACCGTCGGCGTTCCCTCTGATTATCAGTAAAAATATCAATAAAATACAACAGATTTTGCATTCTTTGTAAAATTCAAACGAAAATATACCTAATACCTACCTAAGCATTTTGTTATAGATGTATTGCACAACTGTTGTTACAAGAGAAATTAATGTGAAATCGATTTGAGTATTCAATAAGGATATGTATTTATATTCCTATATTCTATTTGGATTGTTCACGATACCTGTAGTGCAATAGCAACGAGATGGAAAACGAAAACCCATCGACATCTACTGTGAAGAAGTTCAGCAAAATTTCCTGTTATCTTATGACTACGTATCTTTTTAAATGCAATGAACTAGATTATAAGTTAACTGAACAAACCCTTTGCTATTGTCACACAGCGAGATAAAATACAGGTAAAACACATATTACGAAAGTAGATACATATAAAGAACAAACAAACGCTTTTTACAATAACACACGACACGGTTGTGCGTCCAAATGAATAATTATATTTATATATTTATTAATTAATTAAACTTGAAACTCATTCCCGATAGCAAAGCTCACAACCTCGGAAATTATGCTCCCAATACCAGCTTAACTGTCGTAATAATATACAATATAGTCGATACAATAGTCTGTGCAAGCGATAAACACAAAGTCCGTTACTTTATCTCCCTACGCGAGTACAAAGTAAACTTCACTTATTGTAAACATTTTCATCCGATAACAATGTGTTTTTGTGCAAAATTGCGTTCATTGATTTGGCTATGACCTTATACCAGTGCAATTGTACTGTGATAGGTATATAGGTTACAGTTAACGTGTTTGATATCCTATAATGCAACACTTAATTATATCATATCATGTTCTACAACGGACAATTAGAAATGAACCCCAACAAGAAACAAGGATTTCGCATCATCGCCAAACATATTGAGCAAAATTTTAATACAAAACACATCGACGCTTCCAGAGAAAGGAACTTTTAGGAACGAGGGACCGAAAACAGCAGATAACGCAATTGTAGAATTTGAAACTACGGAGCCCAGAGGAGAAATTTACAAGAATCGCCATCACACACAAATAAACAACAATGATCGCTCTTGTACAATTGATCAATAAAAAAGTGTGCGGTGACCTCAAGGGTGGTATAACAATGAGCGGGCCCAGGGCTGTAACAGTGTAGGTAATTTTATCACATTAACAATTTAATCTAACATTGCAGATGTACTTCAATGATATTTATAATAGTTTCCTATAAACGGGACAACATCTATCATGTTCCGGTAATAAAATATTAATTCGTTAAACCTATCCGTGTACTTATTTTACAATGCGAAAATACATTTCATTTTTAAATATTCTCATGCGTTCAGACTTTTGAACTTCAAAATGGATAACTCCCTGTACAAATTTAACAAATGTACATTTTACATTTTGTTACTGTGATTTGAAGGTATACATACTAATGATACATATTTTATGATGCAAAGTTGTTCATTACACTTAATTATATTTATACAGTTATAATCACATTTATACAGTTTGACTGACAAACGTGGTACAGAAATATATTATAGGTATTGTTCTAACCGTAACACACGCATACAGTCGAGCGCAAAGCTAAAAAGAGTTAAAATCGCGGGATCAAATGTCACATTCTAAAAAGCAGGAAACATTTATTTTATATTTATCAGAACATCCAACATATATCTAATGTTTATTACTCTTCTTACTTGTCTCTGACTGTATCTAAATTATTGGGTGCTACGACCAGAACAATTGACATCATCAAATGACTTAAGATTAACCAGGATGTGAATATTAAAGCAATAATGCTATAACATACAAATTTTGGTACAAAATGGTATATATAGGCACTGTGAGTAAGGCAACTACAGTGAGGCGATATGGGGAGAGGAAAAGGGGGTCAAGCAATTCTTTGGGCCGTAAGAATTGGGGTATTAGGATACGTGCTACATACAGGCGGTAAGGATAGCAACATCTAAGGAAAGCGGGGAGATGAAGGACATTATGAACTATATGGACGACACAATGTACATTTCCTTTCAGACAATATCATCTAAAAATAGGGCGGATCGTGATATAGTGCATATAATAGTGTAAATATTTTAATGTAAAATATAATTTTGTATGTGCTTAAAGCTGACTCGTAGGTATATTGTTCTGTTACAATAGCTACTAGTATTAACTTTATTTAAGTAGAAATAAAACAAACTTCAGATCACATTAACAAAATTAAAAATAAATGTACTATCAACAAAGTTGTTCCATTCATTTTTGTAACCCATTATAGCCACTAAATAAACCTACACATACTTAACAAGTAGTTACATAAAATATGATATTCAAAATTGACTCGATAATATTTTGGTCTGCAACGAGATACGACCTTACATACATACAATATTTTGAACGGGATTTATAGTATAAGGTATGACCGAAGCATAGACAGATACAAGTTAGAATGAAACTATATCTGCAGTGTTCTTTTTCCGAACATTGAACAAACCATAACGCTATTATGTTGGTAATAGCTAAAAGCAAAATTCAGAAAAAGACGCGATATAATTTTGATTCTAATTCATTCTTTCTCTTAAACTCAACTATGTACTCAAGTGTCGAAATGTCAAGAATTCTAAATTTTACGATATAAACTGTGTTTACTTACAAAATCTGCTTAGAGTGCAAGTGTTATCATAAGAAATTTTAAAGCTTCGTGTGGTACCTTTATATACTCATCTCTAGCTAACATTACCTACTTACTTACATAACATTCGTTCCTAACGGGACGTGTATACATATTATGTAAATATCATTATGATTTCTCATGTATAAATATGTCAATAGATAAAGTAGATTTTATAATACATATAATTTATTATCTTTTGTGATGACACTATAACTACTAATATTTACTATACAGATTCAAGTTCGGATGTCATACTATTAATATAATTTTTTAAATGGCACAAAAAACGTTTTAAAACACTAACACAAAAGTCAACAGTCGTTTTTAATATAGTCTTCCTCGCACTTCACATGTTGTGTTCCGTGTCTATGCACTACACAACTCCGTCCAGCCGCTTCTTGAACGCACAATTTTCAATATTAGTGCACTAGTACATGTTACAGTCACTAATGTTTAAATTGACTAACTTTAAGCTAAACAGACAATGGCACGGATTGCACATATAATGTCGTCTATTTACAGGGGAATTCAATATCTATCTATATGTACTTAATGTTCAAAATTGTTCTGAAGGGTCGCTATTGTACTTAATTTTAACATTGAACCTTAATCTTTAGTGTACTCGTGTGCATTACAATAATTAATTACGTATTAATCGAGGGTAGTGTAAAGTTGAACATTCAATTATATAGGATCTCATTAGAGATTTACGAATATGTAACAAACTAGTATGCTCAGGGAGAGGGCCCTGATTCTCACAGAAGAAAAGTTAGTCGACCGTGCCATCAAAAATTTAAGCACCGTTTTAATTTGGATGCACCTTTCCTGATCAGACTTTTGGAGTGATTAGATTAGCACTGTGCCGCGAGGGTAGTCTGTTCAGTCCAGATAGAGCATGTCTGGTTGGAGGACGGTCACCGAAGCTCGATAGAGAGAAGGGGCCGCTTGGCGTGCGTGCGGGGCCTCGGGGCCGCGCGGGGCTTAGCAGTGCGGGTGTAAGGGCCTCGGATACGAGCCGAAGGCCTCGTAGCCTAGCTATGTGGCCCAACCCTCGATTCGCGGCCGCTTCGTGTGCGGCTGTTCATAGTCAAGAGGGCCTGCACTGGAGTGCCGCATGTCCTGACCAGCTGGAGAGCCCATGTTGCTTGAGGACACTGAACCTGCAACGTGCCGATACACTGTAATTGGTAAGGTTAGTATTGGTTAATAGGTTTCAAATACATTTTAGTTACTAAACTATCTACTACAAGTAAATAGATCATGCAAACAAATAAAAACACAAGTTTTAAATTCACTGCTGATAGAGATATTGCTTGATTATGACCGTTGAAAGTGTTTCCCAATTAACTTAATGTGTTCGCCATCATATTCATATTGTTCAAAAATAGAAACAAGTGTGGGCCGAAAATAATGCCTTGCATCAAAACTTCAAACAGGTTTTAGGCCGCAGTAGATTGTCACAGACTAAAAAAAAAAACCAAACACAAGCTGTTAGCATCACAGTAAAACAAATACACACCATCAATGACTCCAGAAAGATGGGCAGGCTGTGGCGCAGGAGCAGGCGGCGGGGCACGGTGCATGTGATCGGGCGCGCGTGGGGGGGACACTGGTTCAGCTTTGATTTTCACGTTGCTGGGCGACGCCGCTGGAGGGGGCGTCCCGCCACCGCCCAGTACTGGCAAGCTGCTACTGTTGAGTGATTGGCAAAATTAGTGACTGTGGAAATAGAAACAATACAAAGAAGGGAATACTAATAAGTTGGACATACATAATTGTTATTTAATTAACTGCATCATTACGTAAAGGGGGGTCAAAGATGTTGTACGTTTACATTGAGGCGTGTACCTAGCCTAAGAGACATTTAATACACAGTTAAATAAAAAAACAATTGCCTACTTGCTTCCATAAATTTCAATTCATAGTCTTTACAAAAACCCATAATAATTGTGATTAGTTGCAGAAATATTTGTCACCATTTTTGCCAACTATCTCATTGAACCTACGCATACCAAATGATAAATGTAGCACTTCATCAAGCACCAACGCACTAGTCTTTACCTGTCATAACGGCATGGCAGTACGTTAACCTGATAAGCTGCTATTAGCATTATGTTTAATTCATAACGGCCAATTAGACACATGCAAAGAACTTAAAGAGCCCGTAGTAACCGATAAAGTTAATTTATGTTGTAATTATTATCTGTGCTCGATTGGCACGGTCATGAGTAGCGACCAAGTGAAATTAGTATTTCAATCAACATAGGAACTCCCCTCTGTCGCCGTGCTTTTGTACAGTTGCGGGGGACAGGGTAGTTTGACTGGGAGCGTAGCATCTCCTTTAATCCGGCTTCTCGGAGGTTGGGATCGGAGAATGGTTTGAGGTCGGGGGTCCTGGAGCTGAGTGGCCCGTGTTGACTGGACGTCCACACTAAGCCCGGTGTAGATATGGATTCCCTCGAGGAGTCCGGGGGATGTAGGTCTTCTAAGGAGAGGCGGACCGGGTCAGGGAGGAAACTCAGCTGCCAAAAGTCTCCGCATCAGGCAGTAGTGGCATAGCGGCTGGGAGTGGGTGCTCGGTATCAGCCTGACCAATAAAACCGGACAGAGTAATTTATTGATATTGGTACTGCTGTTAAGACTGTGAATGATACAGTTGCAGGTTTTGGTGCAACGTCCACCAGCTACGGTAGCCGTGATCGTTTACCCTACGTTGTGGCCGTAGTAACCCAGGTTCGAATCCTGGTCACGGCAGTGGTAACACTGTTACGGGGAGCATTTTTTTTTGCAGTGTAAAATTTCTTTAGGCACTTTGATCACTTTTGTTGGATGGGGGAAAAGCATTGAATTCGCGTAAGCGTGTCCGACTCGACACCGTGATAGTTTTTTACTTTTCGTGTATTCTGTGTTTTTTAATGATTTCAGTTTTCAATTCTGTCATTTAGTATCGACTGCAATTTTTTTTTTTGTTGATTGAGCTGCAGGACTTTTATTTTCCAGAGTAACGGATTATGTTGTAATATATTGCCAAAAGATAGTGGTCTGACACAAAACATTAGTCAAAATCGAAGATGGACTTAAAACATCAGGTTTTTTTTTTCCTCAATAATTTATATATTGACTGCGCTCATCGTTGAATTCAAAAATAAATTGGTTGTTATTCTTGAAGATAAAAACCACGCCATCTTTGGAAGTGTACAAGAATTACTATGTAGCCGAAAATCAAGGGCAGTAATTGGAGCAGTAGTGAAAGGAATTATAGTTTGTTACTTTCGTAACAACTCGTACTGTGGTCAGTTGTTTAATTGAGTCTGTCACCAGCTCCGATAGCCGTGATCGTCTAGTGGTTAGGACCCTACGTTGTGGCCGTAGTAACCCAGGTTCGAATCCTGGTCACGGCAGTGATAACACTGTCGCGGCGGAGCAGATTTTTTTAAAGCGAAAAAATTCTACATGTGTAGGTATGAGTAACAGGGAGAATTTCATTCATCCACAATCGAAAGGGGAGGACCCTCCGACCAGACGGGTGTTATGTCTGGCGGGCACTTTTTTATGAATTATAAACCAAGCTTAGCATATAGTTTGACCGCATTCCCGCGTGATGGTAAGCAGTGACGCAATCGTTGATGGGAAAGCGTACTAATTTATTAGGAGCTTATTCACTCTAGCCTTGAAGACACTTCCAAATGCATCTTTCTCTATCAGGAAATCTAACTCCTCGTAGGTGTGGCGTGGTGATTTTCTGGATTTTTTTTTTGGAAAAGTTCTTTATACCCGTTTCTCAAAAGGCATCAAACAATTTATATCAATTTAATATTAATTTTTGTCCTTTGTCCTGGATTATGTTACCTCCTTTGAACTTATTGGTACATATTATTATTATTAAATTACTAGTTTTTAAACTACGTAAACACAAACATTAAGTAACAAAACTGGAACAGCTAAATTGATACACCTACCTAAAAAAATGCAATATAACAGTAGGTATATTAAAGACATTGGTAATTTGTAAATGGTTATCTCATTTAAATGGAAATATTTGACAGCCATATTATAATAGACATAAAGTTCCTACGAAGACTGTACTAATCAATATTCCTCCGTGTGGTACCGGGCTTAGAATAGTACCAACCCATATTCGTCCGTGGTTGTCGTAAGAGGCGACTAAGTGAACTCTCACCAGGGAAGCGGGCAGCAGCGCTTCTCCTGTGGAATATCAAATTACTGCGATCCCAACTCGTCTGCCAAGTGTGGGGATTATAGCAAACCCGGGAATGTAATGGAAAACCTTGAGGGTGGCTTTTGTCTAGAGGCTAAAGAAGAATAATAATAATACATCGTACTAGCTGCACCCCGCGTTTTCACCTCCGTAAGTTTAGATCCCGCGGAAATATCGGGATGAAAAACATCCTTTGTGGTTTTTCCTGGTTATATCTGTGTGACAAATTTCAATTAAATCCGTGCAGTAGTTTTTCCGTGAAAACTTTCGCTTTGTATTAGCAGGATTCTTTTGATGTTTTTTCTCGGTAGTAGGCCATAACATCGGCCGCCGGCAGAAGTTACCACCCACCAGACAAAGTCTTGCCGCCAAGCGGTTTGTCGTGTTCCGGCATGATGACTGGTGAAGCAGTACGGAGGATGGGTCTGAGCAGTTGTGTTGCGATGTGTACCGGGTACGATACGCCAAATGTTGTTCTGTTGGGAGTTTGGTAGTGAGGGTCTTCAGATCAATCTCCCTTTGGTGCAGCATCGTTGGTCGTGTTGTTGGGTTTAACATTGCATCACCTCGCTGAACTACCGTCTTCCTTCCTATTCGCTGTGTTTTTTTTGAGTGAATAGGCTCTTAATAAACTAGCGCGCTTTACCATCAACGATCGCATCACTGCTTACCATGAGGCGGGATTACGGTCAAGCGCTAGTTTATAATTATTAAAAAAAAAAAACAAGTTTTTGTAAGATAATTGTCTGTGTATGAATCTGGCAGCGTTCTCTTTTTGAATAGCCTTTGTTTATTGATAGAGGAAGCCATTAATCTACTGATTCCTATCTTTATGTTCAGTTTGTAATTGGTCTATTATTTATTTGACAATAATGTTTAGATTCTTTTTTGTATGAGAGGAGACCTGTGATAAAAGGTTGATGATAATGGTGATGATAATGAATGTATAGATTCCAACGGCAAAATGGCGATAGAGAAACTTGGTACTTTAAACAATCTAATGATTATGACTAAGGCCTAGGTTTCTAGATTCTTATATGAAGTAGTTAAAGAAATTCACCTATCTTTGACTTTAGGGGATGACTTCTCAATATCTAAATAGGAATAGTTTTGTTAAAATATACCAAATGTATAAAACAAAAAAGAAGATTCTAAGTATTTATTGTTAAAATGTATTTATTTATTGTTTGAATGTATTTTTTTCTTCTACATCTCTTTTTTCTACCCTCCTATGACAGATAATATATGCTGAAGAAAATTTCATTTAAAATAAACATCACCTTTGCACGTATTTTTTCTCGTCTGTTTATATAAATAGTTAAAGAAATAAATAAATGACAATTAATATTTTCTTTTATTTAAGTTTAAAAACACGCCATCTGTTGTGATCTGTAAGAACTTCTAAGTGATCTGAATAACAAGATCAAGGGCACCAAAGTCGCACAGTTGCAAAGAAAACTGGTCAACGACTTTCACAATGCAAAGTGACCATTAATTTTACTGATACAGACACAGTTTCCGATAGCCGTGATCGTCTAGTGGTTAGGACCCTACGTTGTGGCCGTAGTAACCCAGGTTCGAATCCTGGTCACGGCAGTGATAGCACTGTCGCGGCGGAAGCTTTATCATTTTTTGTTTTTTTTTTTAAAGAAAATGCTGAGATAGAAAATATTACTGGTGAGATTTTAAATATAGATATTTGTGGAAGTCTTGTAAAATATGGATGAATGCCAAGAAAGGTACCTAATAGCAGAAATATTTACTTATGGATTCTTGTGGTTTTTATTGTTTGGCCTAGTTTCTAACTGGGTGTCCGTAAGTATTTCATTGTTATCATTATCGTCTCCACTAGACGATTCGTCGTCCCTATTTTGAAAATGATCATTATTGTATCTTCAACATAATAATTTAAAGAACACTTTTCGAGTCTGTTATCGAATTTCTTATCAGATTCAACAACTCACTTACTGGGCAGAAAAAGTCTTACAAATTAATTTGATTTTTTTCTTCCTTTTTTCGTTGGTCTGATACGAATCCAATCTGAATCTGCCCATGCGTGACGGCCATTCATTTGACACGCTACGCCTCCCGGAAGACAATCTGATGCTAGATTTTATCTCGCGTTGTGTCCTTGGTAAAATATCCTTGTATTTTTTTTTTTTTTTGCTAGCTATCTAATCTTTTAAAAACTTTACTGAATTTGTGCTTTCGGTTATCTGTACTTTTAAAATTAACCGTACTTTTTAGTATAAGAGTGTCTTCCTATAAATCAGATTTAAAAAACAGTCATATCTGACTTTGTTCTTTAAAGCTGATTTATTTTTTCCCTGAAGTAACCTACAATAATTAATTTATATTTCTTATTTAATAACCAAATTCTTTTTTTATTATTATTTAACTATAAGTTGGATGTTTAATGCCTAGCAAGCACTGGATATGCCTTACAGTTTATATAGAATATAATTATGTAAAACGCAGCTATTTATATTAGGTAAGCACAAATAATTAAAAAAGATCCTTAGTTTTGGTCACTTAGTCCTCGAAGTGTTTGTCTGCATCGCTGTAATCTGGGGAAACGTGCCCAGAAGGCTGGAAGCAACTCCACGTTTAATTATTTACATAGTTTATATTCGGTAAGTTTTAAATAACAATCTACTTCTAAGCCTCAAATGTGTATGAGTAACATGTAATTTTTCGTTTTTTGTTCCTGCACGTGTCTCTCAATGTGTTTTGGTTTTTCTTTCTTTGGTTCAAATGCCTTCACATGGCAACCAGCAATTTAGATTCGTTTAGTTGCTTTTTTTCTCATCTAAATTACTTCGGTATAACACAAGTGTTTTTTCATCTAAGTAATTAGATAATTTTGTGAGTAATACCGACACAATAGTTATAACTACTGTAAATTTAACTCCTTTGAACATAAACAGGCATGATGATAAATTGTTATAGACTTATATACGGAGCATTAATAAGTTAATTTACCTTTTTTCCGTCATTTTGCTCACTCGGGCGCACGCAACCGTGAATGTTCATGAAAAGTGACGTAACTGTTTTAAAGAGATTATAGTTTTCGACAGCACTACCAGTGGTTCCAACAGCCGTGATCGTCTAGTGGTTAGGACCCTACGTTGTGGCCGTAGTAACCCAGGTTCGAATCCTGGTCACGGCAGTGATTACACTGTCACGGCGGAGCTCTTCTTTTGGGTTTTCGTTAGTTTGTTTACGAAGTTATGTAGAAATAATTTATTAACAAACATACAATTATATAATGTTGTTCATCTATACAGATAGATATATTTATTCATAATGTAAAATTTTATTCAATTGTTTCTTTTGTTTGTTAGTTTAAATTGAAAGCTAATTAAATAATTTAAATTAGAGTACAACAAGCAAGCGAGTCATTAGCAACAAATTCCTTTAGACTTCCTAAGCAGGGATAATTTTCTACTCAATACAGAATTTAAATTTAATAATTATTAATTTCATAGTAACAGTCAATATTTGTATGTTTTTTGTAAAAAAATATCGAACTCAGTGGAAGACATTTCCTTGAATATATATTACTTAGTCATGCGCTCAGCTCGTATAGACAAAGATGGGCTGAAATGGCGAAATATATAGATAAATAATTGTGAATGCTACCACACACACTACCAAGTTTGCCCATACATTCACCACCTCGTAACCAACGCTAGCCTACAAACTGATCGCATCAAATGGGCCAAAAGCGACACATATAAAGAGTGGTATAAAAGTGATCACAGACATGTACCTGTTGTGTTGTAGCGTCTGCAGCTGATGCGCTCCCCATGTCAGTCCGATGCCCATGTCCGAGTTCATGCTGAAGTCTTGTGGTCCAAAGTTGCCGAGTCCTGAGTAGCCGAGAGGTGTCTGGAAGAAGAAAGAGGGATAAGGTCACTTCTAATGAATTAGCAACTAGGAGTGAATTTCAGTAACAAAATTATCCTTCATCTTTTTTATGACATTGATAGTGTCATCCTTGTTATGGAATATTGACACACACACACACATACTGTGCCCGATTCTCTTGTTTATAAACTAAAATAAAGCTCAGTACATCTTGTTCTTTCAACAAGTTAGAGACGTATAGGCATCTTTGGAGGAGGCCTTTACCCATAACGGGGTTCTTGCTGACTAACTCTATTGCTATAATAATAACATGTTAAACTAACAAAAACTGTAAACTAACAAACCTAACTTTTAAGTATTTGCTACAATTAGAGTTACTAACAAATTACATATATTTTTCTTTTCTTATGTAGTATAGATACTTTAATATTGCATTTAAACTTGTAATTTTCAACGTGTAAAAGCAAGAAATAAATGGCTTATTTATTTTTTACATCTTTTCTTTATATTTCATTAAGTAAAGGACAGAAGATAAAATGGTAGTTTAGACCTGTCAAATTACTCCGGTCCTGGTGTAAATTGACGTATTTTTGGTGGCCATATTTATAATCAAGTCTAAACTGTCTATAGAGTATCTTAATTTGACAGGATTAAAATAAAATATTATCTTCTATCTCTTTCTTAATAAAATAGAAAGATGCACTTAACATAAAATTAATTTAGTTTGTGAACAAGAGTGTCAGTGTAGTGTACAGGTTCATTAGTCGAATTTGCCCAAAGATTATTAATAATATTGGAGTATAAGATAAAACGAAAGAACAATATAACAAAATAAATTTAATCGTCAATACAAAACAAAACATGCAAAAATTCAAACTGAACTAAACACTAGAATGCTAAAAGTATATTTAATGATATGATTCTAATCAGAATTATGCCTGAATCAGATTTAGTAGACAGTTTTCACTTATCTCACTTACATCGAAAGAAGCAAATTCAAATTCAGAGACTCAATCAATAGTGGCGAACGAGTAAATTGTGTATTCTTTTTATATTACACACTACAAAAAGCAAAAGTGCAAATTTATTTAAAACTAGTGTAAAAAAGGATTCATCACACAAGGCGATATCTTATAAACAACCTTTGCATAAAGAAAGGAAAAGGGTTAAACAAACAAAAAAATAATAAAAAAGTGCCTCACAATCACCTCTCCAGCATAAGAGATATCGTCTTGCGGTGGTGGCATAGAGCTGGGTATGACAACGCGCAAGTTATTGTGCCGTGGTGAGTGATGCGGCGGCGGTGCGTGCCCATGCGCCTTGTGTCCGTGCCGGTGCGGCGATGGAGCCGGACCGGGCGACGGCGACGGCGTGCATCCGGCGTCTAGTGGAGATCCTGAACCTGGATAGCCGTTTGACATTTCTAGCATTCCGCCGCTTGGGTATACTGGAATAGAATAAAGGTTGATTTTTAGGAAAAAAATTCAAGGCATCCAACGCTAGTATTGAAAATGATTTCAGATATCTACTTTATTACTAATTACTGTGTTCAAAACTAAAAGAAAAGAGTTTGAAAAGACAAACAGTCGTAGAAAACAATAAACGCTGGAAAATTACCTGAATCGGTTTCCGAAGACGAGGGCCGTGGACTGATAGAAGTATGCATCTGTGGACTAGCTTGCAGTAGTGATTGATCGTAGTTGCCTACTGGGACGCTGACAGGCAGGTTGTAGTTGTTTCCCGCCACGCCCACACCCACTCGGCTCCCGTTCAATTGGTTCCTCTGCATCATCATTTGGAATTCCTCATCAATCTTGGAATACTTTGCCTCGGTCCTTGGTGTCAGATTGTACTCGGGCTCAGCTTCAGGGCTATCCGGTGACATCACTCCGTTCTTATGCTCTTTCTTCGTTAGTGCCTGTAAGTGTCAGCGAACACAGCTCAGGTGGCTTGACGAGCCAAACTTATAAATACTCTACTCGTACTGTATTAATGTGGCATGCATTAAAATCCAGTTAAATTATTAGATTACACCCTCTATACACACTATTAGCGTTATCAGCTTCAATCGCGTTAAACGTAATTGCTACTGTTTCGTTTGTTTAGATCTTATCACATCAGTATGTAGTGGAGGGTTTCAAAATAAAACAGTGCTCCCAATACTCGTAAGACTACAGTGTAACTAGGTAAAATTGTACGTGTCAAAATTTTTTAGCGTACATTTGTGTGGTGTCGAACGCAATGATGCAACACTGACTATATCCTTGTATTACAACGTCAGAGTCAGGTAGGCGCGGTTAATTCAAATAAACACAAAATATATTTACAAAACCCATGCTGGTATAGGAAAAAATAACATAAATATTTGGGGTATCTAGTCATAAACTGTTAGTATAAAACGGGGTCTGGTGTTTTGTACTTCATCCTTTTTTCTAACAGGAAATAAACATGCTTGGTTTACTCGTGTTTGTCTATTCCTATGTGTATATTGATGTGATATCGTTTACACAAGGTCTTTAGATACGAGATCTACATCTATAATCTAGTGGGGTTTGAACAACATTTGCTTGTTTATAGCAGGGATTGTTTTAGTATCAAATGTATGCATTAGGGTATTGTGTGTAAGTACAAAGCACGCGGTTAATGGGATAAGTCAATTTTGCATGGACATTGCATTGCGATCACGGGCACACAGATGACGCCGTACTTAATGTACCTCGATGATGTTGCGGTTGGTCAGTGACTCGTGCGGCTCGTTGTATTCCGTGTATTTCAAAAGAACCTGCAAAGAAACAAACATTATTGGTAATAGATCTTCCATTATTTAAAGATCTACTTTCCTTAAGATCTTTCACAAAAAACCGTCTCATCTGAGATATCTTAACAAATCTATTTCATTGATTAATTGATCATGAATATTTTCAATTTAACTTCCTTTTCTTTCATACCTAACCCAACCATATTTATATTTATTTTTCTTTTCCGTTTAACTAACCATCTCTAAAATGGCATACATAAGGGATTTTAGTAAAACCTGTAATTTAGCTTCTATTCACTATTTTCGTAGCAACATTGTGGTTTACTGATACAACATTTTTTTGAAAAAATATTCCTTGTTTACAGGAATATTGTTCATAATATTTCTATTATTTTTTCAGCCATTGTGACTTTACATAATTAAATAAAAAATTACGAGTAGTAACAGGTGATTTGACACAAACGTATGATCTTTATGGACGGTTTATTCAGTCAGCGTTGCCAGCAAATGATAAATAAAAATTGTTTATTCAAATAACCTGAGTCTAGCTGCTACTAGGAGTTTCATTAAAATATAAAAAGCTTAGTTATAAGTGGGTCGTGTTAGCCGTGTAACGATAAATTACCGTGAATCACGTTAGAAGAAGTTAATTCCATTACTGTTGGAATTAAATATTTTTTCATAAACTACAAATACTATTTTAAAAGAAAACCACATCGAACAACATGCCAAGCAATCACCTTTTAACGTTATAAGCAATGTTATAAAAACTACAGACAACAGGAAGCTAGTTTAACCAAAATTAACATAGATAATTAATAACGAGATCTACCTTACGAAATGAAAATAAAGTATGAATTTACATAATTTGAACAACATTTTAGATTCTTTTATGATCTAGGATATTCTATTAGATTTTTAATCATAAAATAATTAAATTGTAAGTCCACTAAGATGACATATAGAAATCAGATGCACACTGTGTAAAAATTCAACTCAATATGGAGAAGTATTTGGTAATTGAAACTATATAAAGTGTACTAAACTACTCTAAAACGAAAGGAAATATTTGATATATTTGAAGAATACAAAGGTAATATCACAAACCTTGTCCATATCAGTGCTGGCATATTGGTAGAGTTTGTTGTTGGAGCTGAAGATGATGAGCGCGATCTCACAGTCACACAGTACGCTAAGCTCGTAAGCTTTCTTCATCACACCAAATTTACGCTTGTTGAAGGTCACCTGAAACATTCAGATGACAAATATAAGGAAAATGAAGGAACAAAATCCACCTTAGTTCCTATAGCAGGTGATTTTGAAAAACAAGCGGCGGGCTTGGAGAAGTAATGTTTTAACCGTGTATGTATATACGAATTCAATAAGAAATCCCTCACATGTTTCTAGAGTTACTGTTCTAGTTATTACAAAGCTCAAAAAGCTATTACAGAATTTTTAAATGCCGCAACTACTTTCATTTTCCAGATACAGACATTATGTGATTAAAATATACGTAGTCTTCATACTGTACTTTCGATATTGATAACATGGAAACAAAAGCGACTTATTGGGTCATGGACGAAATCAAATAATTACAACTGGAACTCATCAAACTTATTTGTCATTCAGTATATTTTAAATTCCAATATTTCAAGCTATTTAATAATGCGCTATTGTTCGTACCTATACATCAGCTGCGGTTAATTTGTAATTTTCCTTAATACACTAAAAATCGATAGGTGTTCTGGTATAGCCATTTGTTTAAGAACACTATTTGTAAATACTGTACATATTTCCTGTTATTTATAGGTACCAAATGTTTTGTCTAATTACAGAATGTTCATATTTTATTTTGAATACTATAAAGAGCATAGGAAGTTGGTCCGCCGAAAGCAAATTGACCTTCGCAATTTTAATTTTCCATGTCTGCTCCTGATATTACTAGACCAGATTCAAAGAGCTTCTCTGCCCTCTTGTAATTAGAAATGTGCTTTGAGAGAGGGGCAGATGAGGAGTGCTTTGTAGGGTCATATTAAACTGGACAAGTTTGATATACAGTGTAATCGTATAATTAATAAATTACAAGCGGGAGCGGTCGTTGTCCCGTCGCGATAATGTTTTGCAGTGGAAGTGTTGATAGGCCGCATCTGTTAGGTCATGCCTCATGGTAAGGTCATTTCACTCTCCTCCAATATTATACGTACGAACTTCGTATTGAATGTATTACTTTTATTTTCGGTTACATAAACTCAAATATACTATGGGAAAGTTGAGAAGTTATACTGACCATCGTCTTTCTGAATGTAAGTTCAATTTCATCATTTTTTAGTAATCATTTTATTACCTATATTTTATAATTACGAGTATAACGTTATTAGTATTACGTTTAAGGAAGGTTGCTAAAGATAGCCGATATATGTAATTGTAAGTGGAACTACCAGAAAGTTATACTTTTGCTTTTACCATACGAATTCTTAAGACTGTATTACAGAACCGTACTCAATAACTCACCCTCTTAAGCGTTACTCAAAACTAGTTTCAATCAATCAAATAGCTTCAAACGAGATTTAAGTAAAGCTTGAGTTGTGAATGAGGTTCTGTTATACGGGATTTAGTATAAAAATAATTTGGTACTAACCTGTCGATTCCGTTCGTCCGTAATCCGGGATATTTGTATTTTCTTCCGACCCATGGTGGCAGCAATCTTGGAAGGGGATGCGGGGAGCGGGGGCGAGAAAAATAGTTGCCTTGGGCTGGCTGCTACTACGGACGTCAACAGCTGTTACCTGCAGGCAAACAAAACCAGACTTGAATATAAAATCATAAAGCTTAATACATAAACACATCCAAGTAAACGATAGTGATAAATCATAAAATGAATCAATTCCGAACTGTGACCCTTATGGCTATTGTCATAAAGTCGTAACAAATGACGGTTTATTAAGGCCAAAAGCTCTCGTCATCGCGCTTGTGCCATGAAGCCATGGTCGCGTTTGTGACCATAGCGAAACAAGGCCAATGACAGATATTATAGAACTGGATGACGTAACAAAAATGCAAAGATAATTACGTAAACATAATAGTATTTTGGTAATCTTATATAGTATTAAGTAATGCTGCTTATGGATAAAGAGTTCTGCTTATCTCTTGGTTTGATATCGTTAGCACATGTGATAGACGTTTGGTTTACGATATATATCCATAATCCGGTAGCTGCCGTCAAATTCATAACAGATAAAACTATCTGTCATTATTTTCAAAGCATTATAGTCGCTAAGTGATTGTTTTTAATATATTATTTCCTCATGATTGTTTGTGACTGTTGATAAATAGGTTACATGTACTGTTAATAATGACATGTATCATAATATTCAATCATGCATAAATTTGTTTAAAATTTGTGTAATTATTTCTAATACCTACCATAAATGATGTATGATCTTCTATTGAAACCGAACTTAATCATACTTAAGACTCTTTAAAGATTAAAAAAAAAACAACTTTTTATCAAACAGAAAAGCACATGTAAATGATAAAGTAATAATAAACTTTATATAAGCATTATTAATAGTATAAGCTCCAAAGCAAGGTCAGAGACAAACCGACCGGACATCACACATTCCTACTACGTGCCTAACAGTTCAGTGATAATGTTTACAACAATTACGTAATCAGTAGTGGAACCAGGTTTATTTATTGGACTATTGGGGTCTGATATAGTCTCTTGTTAATCTATGAGTGTAAAAAAATGTAACAAAATAATAGTATAACGCTATTTATACAAAGTATGGAATGGACAATATTATGTAGAAATAGTTTAACATTTTTTTGAGCATATAAAAAGCAGGAATCAGCTATCTTGTACAGTGAATTTATTAGAAAATAAAAAATAATATCATTCCAAGGATACAAAAGACAAAATTATTCACACTATGACTATCCGCAAATCTCTTCAAATTGACGCTGTCATTGATGGATATCGTACCTAATATCCACTTACATAATATACTATATACTCCATCTTTGTTAAACAATAACGACAAAACTAAGTAGGAGTTTTACGTTCAAACATTGCAAAAAGTATTTGGCATAATTCCAAAGTGAATTTTATTTTTTTGTTAAAGTTTTCGAAGAATGAATTGACGTGATGATTATCAAAAAAAAAAAAAAAATGGTGGACGACGCAATTTTTTTAAAGATAGTATGTAGGTAGGGATCCTAAACTCAAATTGCTGACACAAGAAAGTTGTGTTCATCAAAATGAGACAGTTAACAGACACAGTGTTTGTAACAGGAAAACGTTGATTACCAATGTTAACAACATGGTTAGGCAAAAAACGGGGTCATGTGGGCTGATAGTAGGGTCATTATGCAAATCTGTGTGACCCGCTGACTTGTACGCGTTTCATGGTAAATTTAATGTTTCACTTTGTTGGGATTCTTCTACAGCCATGCTATTTGGAATATCTTTTTAACATTCTGCATGGTGACTACATTAGCAGTGAGTGCGGACGGATGACGGATGTTCCTTGGTAGCATGTAAATTGGCGGATTTTGACAAATTTTGTATTCATCGATCCGCTTTTGTAGAAGTGTTGCTTGTAGTTTAGTTTAGCTGGATTTGTGTTTTATTATCATTAGCCATAAAACAATTCTTATTGTAGTACTAACACAAATAAATTAATCAAATTTGAAACGTTCAAGCCATGTATGCATTGATAATAATAATTCTCATATTGCAAATAGTCGATTTTTTTTTGCCCAAATCTAAAACAAATTATTGTGTTTTACTTTAATGCACTACGTAGAAGGCAAGACATCATCTACGTCACTTAAGACGAAGTTTCGGTCATTAATAAATTGAATTTTGTCGATAGCATTGAATTCAAAATTAATTTTCGCGAGACGTTATCGGAATATTTTATAGAGTTTATTATTTACATACTTGCGTGGGGGGTGGGGATCAATATTTGTGGCGAAATTTATATTATATTTTAGTAGCTAAGCGTATAATTGTGTTAGGTTAGTTAGTAGGTAATTGCAATTTTAATGATTAAGATCACAAACACACTTCTAACAAAGAGAATGAAATTAATTTTACTAACAATAAATAAACATGAAAAGAAAGACTAATTATAACTAAAGCTACGAACACGAATACTGATATTAATGTATCTGTTACAGTACTGTGGGTGGTGAGGACCAACGACGTCATAACAACAGTACCAATATTCATAGAAACACATAACCTTTTGTGCGCTTTTGCTATAAACATAATAATAATGATCCCTGAATTTGAGTATTGTGTCTACGCATACGTGAACAATGATTAAACAACGGTTAATGGACAAAATGGGGACGTGAAGGAGAAAATAACTATAAGGTAAATTGAACCATTGATTGCTCCCGATGATATAAAACACAGTATGTTTAGCCAAGTTTCGTAATCACGTAAGGGATAATCGGAGATAAGGATAAGAAAATGGTAGGTTTCTTTAAAGATGATTACTTAAAAGACTTTCTGCATCCAAATTGATTTAAATGAATCACAAATCATTATCAAACCGGATTCCATATTAAAGCGCGGAGAAAGATCTTCAACTAGGTAAATAAGTAACATTTTCATCTCGTACAGAAATTCAAGGAGGAGCTTAATGAAAGTAAGTTACGAATCCTACTTGACAAGGAATTACATTGTAATTATTCGCAATTTCACCAGAGTTGACGTCGACTCGTTGCTATTACCTAATGTTATTTGTTTTCACTTACAAGTCTTCAGAAATACTCACTAAATTTACTGTAGAATTCGAATAGAAGTTACATGCAAATTGGATGGATAGAGAAAGTAGAGTATTTACATTTGAAATCTATCCTAAATGATTGTTACTTTGTCTCTTCAAAACGGTTTTTACTTCTCAAACCTATCTCTGCTTTAGAGCTGTTTGTCCTCCATTGGTCCATTTACCTTCTCTTGAGTTTTATTATGGTTTTCAGTTTTAATCAGCACAACGTTGCGTTTCTATACACGTGACGAGAAAAGAACGATACAGAAGTAATTTATCGCTGGTCCACAGTAAACACGCGAGGGTGCTACACGTCAGTGGTCGCAAAGGGCGTTTGTTTCTTGCAGGGTTTCATGATACACACCTCAGTACTAAGCTTACGACAATAATTCTGCTGTACTCGTGTTAATCACATTATCGGTATGCAACATCTCACCAGGAATATAACGTGCATTAAAATGCAAAGGAAAAACATGTAAGTATATGAAAACAATGTTATCAATATTGTCATTCGTTTCAAATAGTTTATTAACAGGTAAAACAGTATTTAGTATTTCATCCTCCATTTTGTTAATGCTTATGTTTAATATATTTGTTTTGTGAAAATAATAAGCACTGATATGTTATTATTTTGGTCGTATTATCTATATTATTATTTTTAGCATCTTCACGTATCTAATATCTAATATCAAAATTTGATTGAAAATTTAGCTCCAATGGCAGTTTTGAGAAGGCGTTAAAAATTCCGAAGTTACAAATAGGCGTGCACATGAATATTCCATATCTAACTTTGACACTTCCTTCTCGTCTTCAAAGTTCTAATACAAAATTATGTTTTAAAATTCCTTTAACTAAAATAAAAATATTCATACAGCCCTTTACACCGACCTAGTCGCCTTAGTTTCCTATAAGTGCGTGACATGAAACACTGTTGACGTGATTGAGTTCTAGGTTGCTTTTTATGTGACCTAATTTCATAATTCATCATGTTACAAGAAAATTGCAACATATAAAATATATGGCAGTGTTTTTCTACTTAAGTTGCTTTAAAAGTTTTTATTATGATTTCTTCAATTTCTTGAAAAATTTAATTTATTTGTGTTTCAGTGTTTACACATTATCAATCAGATTTATTTATATATTGAATTTCAGATCATAACTATAATAACTATATATTAATTATAATTATTAATTATAATATATTATAATTATTTTTGCTTCTAACAAACTGTTTGATGTTAAAATAGCCTCCAAATATTTCGTTTCAAAAGTAAGCTCGTAAAAATGAAATTTATTGCATGGAATATTTTCTTTTGAAGCAATTAAAAGTGAAAGCGAAAAATGTTTTTATTTTGACGCCTCGCGATTAGGACTTGAATAGTCTAAATTAAAGTGTCAACATTTAATTCCATCACTTTTCAGTTGGCAACAGAAAGATTTTATTATTCCCGCTACCGCAAAATTCCGATTCTGGTTAGAGTGTGAGTTGGTGCATGAACGTTCTTCGAGTATGTGTGCATAAAATATAGTTCACGGTGTCATGTTTGCCCAGTTTCCCCATTTCGCTATAGTGTGGGTGGGTTAGCCTACGCATGAAAGCTTGTCAGTGTGTAGTTGAGCGTGTGTGCTTTTGTGTGCATTTTTGCGCGTGTGTAGGTCATAGGGTGTTTTTAGAGGTGCAGGGTGGCGTGGGGAGGGGGGTGACAGGTCACTGTGTTTATAGGTGGCTTGTTACGCGGCACTTGCGTCTAATCATGCATTATTATGTTCCCTCTGCGGGTGATTATGGTGTAATCAATCAGACTGTAGCTAAAACGATTACCTCGATTTATTCTTTCTGCTACTTGATTTACTTGACAAACCTCAAAATTTTATCTATGTAAAGACCACATCATCAACTTTTTTATCGTCCCACTACTGGGCACAGGTCTCCTGTCATACAGAGAAGGATTGAGCGTAATCACTACACTTGCTCAATGTGGGTTGGCGATTTCAGACTTAAAGTCCAGGTTCCCTCAAGAGGTTTTCCTACACCTTATAATCAGTCATTGGTATCCAAGATATACTTAGAAAGTACATATAACTTAGGAAAGGTTACATTGGTTCGTGCCTGACCTGGAATCGAACCCGCACACTCATACTTGAGAGGATGGTGTTTTAACCACCAGGCCACCACGACTTAACTTTGACTTAACTTCGACGGACTTCTAAAGACGTGTGTTACATAATCAATGAGTTTTGTGAGGAGTGCAATATTCCCATGTAGTCTTAACTCTATTATATCTAGCGACTGACAGCCTCCGGAATTACCCACAACAATGAGTTCATGAAAAAATTCATTAGCTTTGTTGTTTCAATTTGACCTCAGCCTTATTTATTTTAATTAAATGAGCTAGAAGAGAGTGTATGCAAATTTAAGTGAAGCTTAAGCATTAACGACAACGCAGTCTTTCCCTTTTTTCTCACAGCTCATTAAGTTTTTTTCTTAAAAGGTTAATATAAGCGTGAAGCTGTGAACTGGCCTCGCTCAGGGGCAACTAACTGAGAATATCTTTAACGCAACATTTGAAAGGAAAACTTGGACCCTAGATTAATGGGAAGAATTTTAAACCCGACAAAGAAAAAGAAGAAAAAGCATCCACCCTGTAGAGACGTAGAACAGTGAGTGAGATTTATGGTACGATTTCGCCGTGATATACATACCTAAGATTATGTCTGGGTAGTATAATATGATCAATCTATGGAAAGGAATATGATAACAAAATGAGTGTTAAATGAAGCGTATATGCACAGATGATCCTGCCTTCACAAGATCGTAGCCATGATCTAGATCTTGCGGGTTAGTCAATGCTAATAAGAAAAAGATGAACAAAATATTACTTTCTTAAATGCTAGGCTAGAAAAAGTTAATAACGGTAATCTCAATACACATAAAACATGCTTAGTCTTGTCGAAATAATTATTAATTCAAGAATTGCTAGTTCCGACCTCAATTTCACATCACGAGTGAATAATTTTAAATAGGACATTTTACACGTGCAGGCTTCAACGATTCCCTGAATTCAATTTAGCTCTCTACCTGTATTTACTCGGGAGAGAAGCTTTTAACGGGAAGGTTTCACTGGAAACCTTTGAGTGAGGAAAAAAGTGCAATGATAAAGTAGAAATAGACTTGGTATACATGAATATTTTTTAGTTTAGCTTCTGTCTAGCGCCAGCAACAGCAGCCTCCGTGGCGTAGCGGTAGCGAACGCGGCCGCTGCGCAAGGAGGCGCGGGTTCGATCCCCGCGCAGTGAAAATATTTGTATGTATATAAATATCATGCAAATATTAATATGAATATTTGCACTGTTCTTTTCGTGACTCGGAAAGCGCGTTAAGCCGTTGGTCCCGGTTCCCATACGAACAGCTAATGGCAGTCGTTATGGGTTGTTGCAGCCCTCAAAAGTCCAACAATTGGTCTAACTGTAATGTTTCGATATCGCCTTCGGGTTGTGGAGGTCAGGCGGCAGTCGCTTCATGGCAAATATCGAAGTTTAGCTAAAATGAACAGTTAGACTGGTAAAGCGGACCCTGAGGAGATCCGCAGAAGAACAAGAATAACCGACATAGCCCGAAGAATTGCAACACTAAAGTGGTAGTGGGCTGGACACATTACCCGTAGGACCGATGCCCGATGGGGCCGACGGGTTCTCGAGTGGCGACCACGCGCCGGAAGACGTAGCGTGGATAGGTCCCCGACAAGGTGGACCGACGACCTAGTGAAGGTCGCGGGAAACCGCTGGATGCGGGAGCCGCAGAACCGGTCGACGTCGAGAACCTTGGGGGAGGCCTATGTCCAGCAGTGGACGTCTTTTGGCTGAAATGATGATGATGATGAATCGACAACACTGAACCTTCATGTTATACATGATTGTTAGTTGTAGGCTACGAAACATCTATCTATACAAGTTCACATTTAAACCACCAAGTCTCTTAAACTAGGAGACCTAGAAGACGAGTTAAAGTTTTATTTATACCTGATACATGCATTTTGATTGGAATCAATCCAATGCACAGACTAAATTATCAATAATGAATTTGCTTTCACTTGGGTGGTAATGAAAAAATTGGTAGTAAAGGATCAGAGAGTGCGTGGGTGAGCGGTTTTTCAAATAACTTCACTTAGGTAGTAATGAAAAAATCGGTAGTCAAGGATCAGAGGTTGTGGGCGAGCGGTTTCCAGGCACCGCGCCTACGGTAAATCGAAGTATGTACGTCATATATACGGGTACGTCTAGGCACAGAGCTTTGTGCTATATTATAGAGGTTTCGGTTTATAAGTTTAATATCTTTATCGGATTTGCACAACTTTGATTTTACTTTCGAGAAGGGTTTAACGTACAATGCGAATGTGATGTTGTCTGAATATTTTTTTCAGCAATTTTCGAAAGAGAAGGTGATGAGAGAAAATGGTTTTCCTAAAGGAGATTCTAATGAAATTTCTCATAAAGTAGTGAAGTGAACTTTATGAATAATGTATCGAATTACTTTTTAAACTGTATAATTTTTTATTTCGAGTTTTCTAGATTTGTATGAGTGGTCTAGATTTTTCAATAAATAGAAGTAAGTAATGTTTTCTCTACTTCCCACCTAAAACTTGTGGAGATTATAATAAGAAGCTGATTCACTCGCTTATCTTTTGTTTGTAGGTCAATATGGGAATTTGCCAAGTGTTACAGAGCCGTAACAGAAATCGCACGAAATCATAACGGAATGCTACGAATATTCACGATAAACTGGGCTAAACTTGAATATACTGGTTTTTAAACTGTACTGAACTGGAATATACTGGTTCAAATAAGTACCATTATCGATTTTATTATGATAACGAGAAATCTTAAGCATATCGCTACTTATTTTATGTATTGTATTTGTAGTAACTAAGAAATAATTATTTTAATATAAACTGGCATAATGACTCAAAATATTAAGAAACTAAAATGAAACAAACAAAAACAACATCATCAGCCTGCAGCAGTCCACTGCTGGACAGAGGCCTCTCCAATTTGACGCCATTCAACTTGATTCTTGGCAAGTCTCATCCAGTTACTACCGGCCATCTTGCGAAGATCGTCGCTCCACCTAGCCTGAGGGCGTCCCACCTTAGGTTTACCAATTTGCGGTCTCCACTATAGAATACGTCTACTGCAACGGTCATCTGCTCTACGGCTAATATGGCGACTTCAGATTGATTATTCTGTGAGCTATGTCGACAACTTTGGTTTCTGTTTATGGTTTGTAGTTCTTTAGAAGGGTCTTATCATCCTTCTTAAAGAAAAGAACGATAACAATGCTTTGCCAAGCTTATGGAGTTCTTCCAGAGAACAGAACAGAATTGAAAACCCCCGAAGCTCCGTCCGTACAGGGCTTTCTCCCACTTTTAGGGTCTCGGTTGTAATCCCGTCCTCACCAGTGGCAGGTCAGTATGGCTCTGGAATCCTTATTTTCCGGATCAGGCTGCGATGCGTACACTTGGTCATAAAGGTTTTCAACTTCCGAGAGAATTTCAAAAACAAAAGCGAAATAAAATAAAAATGGTGCGCACGGTTGCTACAATATTGGTTTTTCAATAACCAAAAAAAAAAAAAAAAAAATTATTTTTAACGAAAAACTAAAAAACAGTATATCTTTTTATATTTTGTAGTATATTCATTAAGGCCAACAACGTCCAAAACTATAAAAAGAGATAAATCAAAATTAACGAAAAATTTTAACTAATTGTTCACTAAATGGTAATAATCAGAATAAAACTGCAGCAAACAGATATTCCATTTACTATAAACCGAAACTCATTCCCAATGTGTTTTATATGTCTGTTATTTTCATTTCACTTCGCGGAAATCCCGGATGCAATAATACTAGCTCTGGTTGTTATGGAGACGCCTCGTGGAACAAGATAGGGATGTACCACACAATATCATGGAGCCTTTCTCGGTCAAGCTCTAGTCCTCTCAGATAATTGATTCAATTATAATTGCTGTTGGTTGAGTAGAGTTGTGACGATTTATAGGCGAAAGTGGAGTAGATTATGTTATGATATACTTAGATCCTACAATAGGTGATCCTTAGGTGTCAGGTGACACCAAAATGCCGGTTAAGCTTAAAGGGCAGGTCTATAAGATCATCATTAGACCTGTTCTCCTGTCTGGCAGTGAGGCATGGCCTGGGCTTAAGCGACACAAGCAGGAGCTGCGTGTCACGGAGATGAATATGCTGCGGTGGATGTGTGGAGTTACGCGGAAGGTCCGCATCAGGAACTCCCGCATAAGTGGCAGTCTACATGTCCTGGACATAGCGGAAAAACTGCAGGAGGGTCACCTACGTTGTTACGGTCACGTCTTACGAAAACCGGCTTGTTCCGTGGGTCACAAATGTCCTGCCATGGCGCCTCCGCCGGGCCGGAACTAGCGGGGTAGACCAAAGAGATGCTGGTTTGACGTCGTAAGAGATGACATGCGTGCCAACAATCTCACACCACAGGATGCTAAAGATCGCGTGAAATGGAGGAAATTAAGCAGGAAAGCGGACCCCGGGCTCCAACGCGAAAGCGACGGATGCAACCGGGATAAAACGCTGAGATGATGATGATGACGATTATACTTAGATTCTACATTAATGAAGATAACTTTACAAAAACTCCCTAAGGCATGCACTTTTTATTTACACTAATATTAGAAGGTTAAAGATTAACAATAAATACTAAAAATGTAGTAATAAATACTTTTTCGTTCTTTCCTTAAGTAGTAAATCGAGCGATGCCATGCGATGTGATCGGTAGGGATACAGTACTGATCAGTACAAAATTACTGTTTCAATATTTTTTACCGCGTTGTTCTTGCACTTCTCTATGAATCAGACAAAACATTTGTAGGTTATGTTGTCTATAATCAGGTACTAGGTGATAGATAACTAGGATACATTTCTTGAGCCGATACCCCGGCCAACAACCTTTTTATAAAAATAGGTTTAAGCTTATAGGTATTTTACCTACAATATGATTGTAAGGTTATTATTACAAATTAATGACATCGCGCAACTTCCGATCTATCCACAAATAACTTTGTATTAAGATTTCCAATTCAAAAACAACAGCTAAACTATAACAGTGTCCAAAATAAAGAGATCACAGCTTTAGAATAGATTGTGAATAAACAGTATACAAAATCCCTGCATTTCAACATAATTCAAACACCTGTTTTGCCCACCCTACCGGGTAACTAGTCGCGACGGTGCGGTTCGACCTTGTGGCTGCAGGGGGGAGGTAGGGCGAATGGGGGGTACACCCACGCGTTTATTATGTCCAAAATCCTAATGTACATAATATGATATTGCGATGGAGCTACGACTCAACGAGTAACAGAGGAACAAATGTGTGGGTTTCGTCGGTATAATTTAACCAGAATTTTTAAGGAAAGCTTCGGTAAGAGGCTGAAATGAGACGGAGTTTTATTTTTTTTTTCCAGATGAGAAATTATCAAATGACCTCTCCCGCTTTGGGCCGAGCGGAAGTGCGTGTCAGACTTTTACTGACTAAAACTCTTTCGAACAAATCGTAGCCCTGGCAGGCAGTTCTACGTACCTTCTAAATGTATGATTGCATTTTGCTCAATAAACACAAAAAAAATCCTTACTAATTAATTCTACTAAATGAAATCAAAACAAAAAGTCGCTTTTCATATCCAAGGTAACCGTTTAATTTGATTTAACTCCCAGTTCGATTAATACATCATAGGTGGGTTGCACTGAAAGGGTGGCACTTTGCACATCCCACGCAAACACAGACATATACATGTGCATATAAGCATAGGCGTGTGCCGGCACGTGTAAGTCCGTGTGGTTTAAATTTTTGCCTGCGAAAAACCGATGAAGACATTAAGTGGATATGCAATTATTTTGCGACCCCGAGAGAATTCGTTTCCATTCCGTGACACATTCATTGGTTTATAAAGCAGTTTTTATTAAAATTGTGATATTCAGGATTCGAAATAGATGTATAGAAAGTGAGGAGCATTTATTTTCAATATACGTACCTTCAGATGAAGAATATGGTAGGTTATTGTATGTTGAAGGATGTACTTTAGTAAAATGTACACCTAAATTATGATGTCATAGTAAAGGAGATGTTTTGTAGTAAGTAAAATTCCAGACACACGTATTTTGTTTTTTTTATTTTACAATGGAAAATACATACCTGTAATGTACGTATTTTCCTTGCCTTACGCATGCCATAAAGTCAAACACAAGACGAATTCGGTAAATTTATCCAATGCTAAGAAAATACAAAACTGAATATTAGAAATGTGATTAAATGAACAAATAATTAGCCATTTATCCATTATTATCGGGTGGTTTGCAAGTGAGAATTGTAATTATCGCCACTAAGTTGTGGTTTAAAACTGAATCTTTTATTTGATAAATGTGAGGTGCGTCTTTTACGTAGAAATTAGTCCATATCTGCAGTCCTAGCTATGATTTACCAAATATATATAATATTATGTTTAATATTAGCATGTTAAAATAAAACTATAAATAATATTTTATAAACTATATTAACAAAAAAAAAAAAAATAGAAATAAAAGCAGTATGTCCTACACGGAACTAAAACTTCGAATAGTTGTATTCGAATATTCGGTTAACAACCCGCACTTGGTCCGCCTGATAGGTCCTAGAGGCCTATGCAACCTATAGATTAAAATATCAGTAGAACTTTTACTCATATAATTCCACAAAACTGATCCTTGAAAAAAACACCTTCAAGTTAATTTTAATTAGAAAATAAAAAAAACGAATCCTCAGTCCGTTGTCACGTCGAATAAACTTGCTTCGGGAAACATACAAATTACAATATAATTCCACGCTTATAAGGAAAATGTTGACATTAATGTGTTCTGTCTATCCATGACTATGCCGTGACGTATAGCAAGATGTCATGAGGCCAATGGTCGGTCTGCATGTTGGAAGAACAAATAAAACAATAAACGGTGCAAATGATGTTCTACATTAATTTACAAGAAGCAACATTAAGTTAGAATCCCTACTTAAATGGCTTGGGGCGAATTTTATGGGACGATTAGACTGATCAGCATCATTGGACTCAGTAGAGAGGTGTGGTAAGAGGCTACCCAGATTTGGTTAAGAACAATTTCCAAAGCCTGGAGTACAGTGGGTCGTCAGCCTTTCGGTATTGAGTGCGCAGCAATTACATGACATAATTCCGCATTTCCGCCGTCACCGTTCATCGGACGACGAGTTCCACCCTTAATCTGTTGGCACTACTACGATCCGGACGAAGCGTTTAGCGCAGATCGTGCTGGAACAATTTGCCTGCGATGGTTTTCCGGTCCGATTACAATTTAAGTGTCTTCAAGGCCAGATGAATAGGCTCTTAATAAACTAGTGCGCTTTACCATCAACGATTGCATCACTGCTTAGCATTTTTTTTTGTTGGGACGGGAAATCATCAAACGACTTCTCCCGCTCTGGGCGGAGCGGAAGGGCGTGTCAGACTTTTACTGACTAAAACCCTTTCGTGTTTCTTCACTTGGCCTTTACGATGGCCAAGGCCGCGGTTTCTTTTTTAATCAACCCGCAACCCTGACCTAGGAGGCATCGGTCTTCGTGGACCCCGTCACAATGTGCTGACATCTCTTTGAGGCGCGCGTGAAACAACGCGCTTTCGACTCGGACTGCTTAACTTTAGGCGGGATCGTGGTGAAGCACTAGTTTAGCATTAAAAGACAGCGCATATAAACTACGTTCATGAGCTGTCATTGTCATTATTGTTGTGGAATATTGACACTGACGCTCTTTATCACTGAAGATTTTGATACGTTGCTCGCATTTAGATGTAGAGATGAAATTTGGCCATAGCACCTATGGTAATATTGGTGTCATTTCAAAAGTATGTATGTACATAAGTTTGATTATCAGAAATGATAAGTTAATAAGCTAAAATCTATCGTCCGGTGGAAAACCTAGTATTATTATTTTGTTTTGTTTGTTTTTCCTAACCAAACAAAGTTATTTTTTGTGCCACTTATTCTAAAAACAATTTGCTGTAGAATTTATGAGCACTAAGCTTCGATAAGCGTGGGTAGTTTTACAAATTTATGCAGAAACATGTTTTGTGATACCAAAAAATGTTAAATTAAGTTTCAAACGGTCTTGTTTATTGACCCTTTCTATTTCGTTTCTGGGAATACAATTTATAAACTTCAATCGTCTTTATAAATTGTATTCCCATAAATTGTATACCAATTTTTGTAATTTTTCTTAAAACAAACAAGAAGGTATGAGATGAACAGGTCGAACCTTGGCGCCAACATTTGAGGCTACATTTTGGGTAATTGACGCACCTTTTATTTATCGATCTTAATAATTAGTACAATGTACTTAAAACGTACCTAGTACAAGTGACGCATTGGGGGATTTCTAGATATATATTAATGCATTTTATCCTATGTCTATACAGGATAAATACATATACAATTATATATGTTGGGAATTTGAAATAAATGATGTGTAGTGTTGTATTTATTTATGTCTTGACGAAGGTATTTTTGTAGTTTTATAATTTTTTTCTTTTAAATTGTTTACTGAATAATATATGGAAACAATAGATTTATTTAGAAATTATAGAAAGGAAAACTCTAGGTACATGTATGTGTATGTGCTGAAATTGTTTGAAAGTCGTAACAAACTCGTTTTCTCAAAAAGTTTTCTCGGTGGTAGGCCATAACATCGGCCGCCGGCAGAAGTTACCACCCACCAGACAAAGCCTTGCCGCCAAGCGATTTGTCGTGTTCCCGCATGATGTCTGGTACGGAGGACGGGTCTGAGCAGTTGTGTTGCGATGTGTGCCGGGTACGATGCGCCTAATGTTGTTGTGTTGGGAGTTTGGTCGTAGAGGGTCTTCAGATCAATCTCCCTTTGGCGCAGCATCGTTGGTCGTGTTGTTGGGGTTAACACTGCATCACCTCGCTCAACTGCCGTCTTTCTTCCTATTCGCTCAGTTTTTCTGAGTGTATAGGCTCTTAATAAACTAGCGCGCTTTACCATCAACGATCGCATCACTGCTTACCATCAGGCGGGATTGCGGTCAAGCACTAGTTTATAATTACTAAAAAAAAAAAAAAACAAACCCTTTCTCCAATGCAATTACTTCAACCAAGTATTATTGAGCTGTGTATTTCTATTATTTCAAAGAAACGGGTTCATAATCAAACTTAACTGCTTTCTTTGATGGGACTCAAATGAACGATTTATTCGTAATCTATCAAAAGGCCACAATGGTGGTAGATACCAAATATCGTCGAATTTTGCTGTGGTTCTAGGCCCTTTTTTTTCTTTTTTTTTGTTGGGGTGGGAAATCATTAAATGACTTCTCCCGCTCGGGGCGGAGCGGAAGGGCGTGTCAGACTTTTACTAACTAAAACCCACCCGTGTTTCTTCACTTGCCTGTGCGACGGGTAGGGCCACGGTTTCTTTTTTAACCAACCCGCAACCCTGACTCAGGAGGCATCGGTCTTCGTGGACCCCGTCACGATGTGCTGAAACACAACGCGCCGTCGACTCGGGCCTGGTCCTCACGATATGTTTTCTTACATCGTTATGACACCAGTAGTGACGGAAAAAGGTTCCAAATTACAATTTGAAAAGGAATTGTTATGACGTTATTGACATATTGTAGACCGTGTTTACTAATCATATTTGGCTAGCATTATCAGGCGTCGCGCCAGATCGATAGATGCCCTTGCCAAATTTTGGACATCCTCAGACAAAGATTGTTGACTCGTATGAACGACCTTCACAGATGGTATGGATGGATAGAAACGAGAACAAATTTTAACTTCGATTTAATACTGTAATGCGAAGTAGTGAATTGATTACCTTCATGCTATAAGTTAGTACCTAATCAATTTAATACACCACACGTATGATATTTTTTTTTGAAGTCTTGGTGGCCTAGTGGTTAAAACACCAGCCTCTCAAGTATGAGTGCGCGGGTTCGATTCCAGGTCAGGCAAGTACCAATGTAACTTTTCTAAAAAGTTATATGTATTTTCTAAGTATATCTTGGACACCAATGACTGAAGGTGAAGGAAAACATCTTGAGGAAACCTGGATTTTAAGTCTGAAATGGTCAACCCGCATTGAGCAAGCGTGATGATTACGCTCAATCCTTCTCTGTATGAGAGGATACCTGTGCCCAGCAGTGGGACGATAAAAGGTTGATAATGATGATAATTTTTATCCTGATATTCCCACAGAATCAAAACTTACACTCCACACTAGATACCGCGGGCCGCTGCTGATATATAATGTATAATAAGCTGGCTAGAAAAGTACCATCCTATAGGTATCCTCCCGTGGGTGTCGTAGGAGGTGACTAAGGGAACTCTCAGCAGGGAAGCGAGCAGCAGCGCTTCTCCTGTGAAATAGCAATTTTCTGCGATCCTCAATCCGCCTGCCAAGCGTCGAGATTGAGGCAAACTCCCCTCAAAAGTAATGAGCCTTGGGTGAGGCCATTGTCCAGGAGTGGACCTCTATAGGCTGAGAACAAGAAGAGAAGAACTTTTAAGCACAATGACAATCGTATGACTATGGAGTCGTGTTGGAATGTCAAATTTATACAAATTACAAACTAGGGCCATTGTGCCGCTGCGGTTATTTAGTGGTCTCCTCTCTCACAAAATTAAACAGAATTGTATTCTACAAATTTTTTTTTTTTTTTTTTTTTTTTTTTTTTATTTTTTTTTTTATTAAAATATAAACCAGCGCTTGACCGCAATCCCGCCTGATGGTAAGCAGTGACGCAATCGTTGATGGTAAAGCGCACTAGTTTATTAAGAGCCTATTCACTCTAGCCTTGAAGACACTCAAATTGTAGTCCGACGGAAACACCGCCGCCGGCAGATTGTTCCAGTCCCTCGATGTACGCGGTATAAAGGACGAGGCGAAACGCTTCGTCCGGATCGTTGAGGTGTTAACAACATAAGGGTGGAAACTCGCCGTCTGTATTTGCCAATAACATCATTACCTTACAAAAGACTCTATTTACGTCTGAGTACAATGTTTTAGTTTATAATTATAAGCTGGTACATTCATGACCTGACCCATCTAATTATCCGGCAGCCAAGTCCACATTATTGCTTTATGTAGCGGTATTATTATTGCTAGTAGCATCAACGCCATGCCTGTCTTCTCCCAAAGGGTGAGCAGAGTAGGTAGTGTAGGTACCTTCATCTACATTCAGCTAGTTACTTTTAAGCCCCATTTCCATAAAGTCCAGATTTTTTTTTGTTTTTCCTGTAAACAGCCAGACCCGGAACAACTACCGTTAGGCCATACAAATATTTGTTCCGTGCGGGATTCGAACCTGCGACACGCAGCGCAGAAGTCGATTGCTCAGCCTCTGCACCAACCGTGTAAATCCCAATGACAGTTTTTCCAACTTCTGACAACTGCCCACTATCAGAAAGTAGTAATAGGTTAGGTATCATTTTGACAGTTCATCAACATTCATTGCGTCATACGTTGTTGAGTAAAAACAAAATTTCAAACATAATTATGAAGCAATGGATTAGCTATACTCTTCAAAATGTTTCAGATTGATCCTGTGTTACACAATTAGGATGCGGGATCCTAAACCAGACGGAGACTGAAGTAAATAGACTACTCATTCTAAAACTAAGAGCAAGATTATATTTTATATTTCCTTTAGTTGATTTCTGCTTACGTTTTTCAACAGTTGGGCTCACGTATTGGTTTGATTAATAAAGTTGTACCTATTCGTTAATGCACAGACGACAGTACATCAAGCTACTACAATCTGTCAGATTTCTTTATTAGATTTTCAACTTTATCTATAACTTACTAAGGCTCAAGGTTGATTAAGTATCTACTAAATTAATCTGCAGGGTAATTGCGCAACACAGTATCAGTAGCAATGAGTTTCATTTTGACAGTTTAAAAACATTCATTGCATTATTTATGTTGTTGAGCAGATATATTTTTGGAATATATGGAGCAATGGATTAGCAATATGTTTCAGAATCACCTTTAGCTATCTTGAGGAAAACAGCATGTCCTAGAACCAAACAACAATTTGAAGAGATGTCATCATCATCATCATCATTTCAGCCGAAAGACGTCCACTGCTGAACATAGGCCTCCCCCAAGGTTCTCCACGACGACCGGTCCTGCGCCTCCCGCATCCAGCGGTTTCCCGCGACCTTCACCAGGTCGTCGGTCCACCTTGTCGGGGGCCTACCCACGCTACGTCTTCCGGTGCGTGGTCGCCACTCGAGAACCCGTCGGCCCCATCGGGCATCGGTCCTACGGGCAATGTGTCCAGCCCATTGCCACTTCAGTGTTGCAATTCTTCGGGCTATGTCGGTTACTCTCGTTCTTCTGCGGATCTCCTCATTCCTGATTCGATCGCGCAGTGAAACCCCAAGCATAGCCCTCTCCATTGCCCTTTGAGCGACTTTGAGCCTTCTTATAAGGCCCATTGTTAGCGACCACGTCTCAATTCCATAAGTCATCACTGGCAACACACACTGGTCGATTCCAACTCTAACTGAGCCCACCTAGGGGATCACACATTCCCTGTCGACTTGAGGATGCCTCCAGGATTAAAGACTGCATTTTGTATTGCAGCAGGTTTTCAAAGAAGGGGCTATGGCAGACCAATGACCAGGTGGGTGGACGATCTACAGAAGACCGCGGGGAAGACCTAGATGATAAATAGTCTGTAAGTAGGTTTATGCAAACAAAGTTCAACTGTCTTCAATGCTAGAGCGCATAGGCAAAATAACCTAGCACTCTTTATCATCAAGGATCGTAGTAAATATAAAAAACAAAACTTTTACAAGTCAAACATGTAATATAAATCTTTGGAGGAGACTCGCAGGAATAAAAAAGGGATGAGGCCTCAGTAGTGAGCGGAAGAAGGCTCTCAAGGTCAAGGATGATGATGTGATAAAGAATCACCAGGCTATGCTGCTTAAAATAGATTTAAGATAATCGAAATAGCTCCTAAAATTTATTTCACAATATGTTTATTTATTTATTTATTTAATCTTTCGCACATGAAATGTACAGAGGTGGACTTAATGCCTTAGGCATTTTCTACCAGTCAACCACAGGCGGTGAAGGGATAAGATGGTAGGTGCTTTAGTTAGAAAAAAAAAAGTACCTAAAGAAAGAAAAAAAGAATATTTTAACACTATTAAAAAAAATACTTAAATAAGCTAAATATACATATATACTATTACCAAAATATATACTTATAATATACTCGTATACATACAAAACTAAAATTTGGGAGAGATGTAGCAATATCTCTACCCTAATTGTTGCGAAAATAACTCTCAACATCTTAATTTAAAACTGTATTGTATTGTTTTAGAATAAATGCATTATGATTTGTATAATTTTAATATTCGCACATAAAATTTAATAATTTTCAGTTTTAAGTGGAACAATACAATTGAATGACGCATTGTAGAGGAAACATTGATAGACTGTGGCACGTAGTGAGTAAATGTACAATAGCTAACGTATTGTAATTTTTGGGCAAATTCAAAAGAAGAATACTTCCCCAACAGTGGTCTAACAATGCCAAAATAATTGACGCCGAGATTTGACTTCGTGGTGGCCCGGTGGTTAAAACACCAGCCTCTCAAGTATGAGTGCGCGAGTTCGATTCCAGGCCAGGCAAGTACCAATGCAACTTTTCTAAAGTTATATGTACTTTCTGAGTATATTTTGGACACCAATTACTGAAGGTGAAGGAAAACTTCTTGAGGAAACCTGACTTTGAGGTCTCAAATCGCCAACCCGCATTGAGCAAGTGTGGTGATTATGCTCAATCCTTCTCTGTATGAACGGAGACCTGTGCCCAGCAGTGGGACGATTAAAAGGTTGATGATGAGATTTGACTTTGGAAATTGAGAGGTTTTTCAGTGAAACGTATCAGGGAATTTCCGAAATCGGTAATAGGATAAATGTGAAAATAATATTTATATATCGCCATCAGATTCTAAGAAGAGTTTTAAACTTTATTCGAAGAAATCCCTACATTTTCTTTTCAAATTTTCTCATTTCTTTGTGGTAATTTTCTGGTTTTAACTGGGAAAATTCCCTCAGATTTCACTTCAGATGTTAGTTTTCAAATGTAACCTCTTATTAAGATTCTGCGAAACAAGGCTATCTACCACATAGTTCTACAGAAATGCACATTCCAGTTATACTAGAAAGATATTTGGATGACTACTTCGTTTGAGATTTAAACTGCGTAATAACAACAATAGGTGGAACAACTATTTCCCAGCGCAAGCGCAAATATTTGTCACCACGTAATGAAACTTGACTTCATAGTATTTACATTTTTGATATCCTAACTAATATTATGAGCTGTCAAGCCCTTTATACAAGACCTTTAATTTAGGTAATAAGTTTTTACTTATTTACATTTCCATTTTAATGATTTTTTTTTTGTTTTCTGGTGTTTTATTAGGGTGTCTTTTTTTTGTTAAAGCGTACCTACACGAGACAATTTAGATGATCGTATTTTAATATGATTTAAAATTTAGTATAGGTAAGTTTTACAAAAAAGATTGAATGTGTGTTAAGTTTTTTTTTAATAATTATAAACTAACGCTTGACCGCAATCCCGCCTGATGGTAAGCAGTGATGCGATCGTTGATGGTAAAGCGCGCTAGTTTATTAAGAGTCTATTCACTCAGAAAAACTGAGCGAATAGGAAGAAAGACGGCAGTTGAGCGAGGTGATGCAATGTTAAACCCAACAACACGACCAACGATGCTGCGCCAAAGGGAGATTGATCTGAAGACCCTCCACGACCAAACTCCCAACACACCAACATTAAACGCATCGTACCCGGCACACATCGCAACACAACTGCTCAGACCCGTCCTCCGTACGGCTTGTATTAAAAAGATTACTTTATAATTAACGTAGAAACGAATAAAGTAATCAAGAATCAATTTCGATTAACAGCTGAAAGAGATTAAGGCATGCCATGTGTCAAAGGTACTGCTTAATTAGTTTTAAGTAATGCAATAATCAAATATTTCAAAATGTAAAAATACTCATCATCATCATCTCAGCGTTAATCCCAATCGCATCCGTAGATTTTTAGCTTTGGAGTCTGGGGTCCCCTTTACCAGTCTAACTGCTGATTTTGGCTAAACTTCGATATTTTCCATGAAGCGACTGCCGTCTGACCTCCACAACCCGATAGCGATATCTAAGCATTGCAGTTAGACTAATTGTTAGATTTTTGAGGGCTCCAACAACCCGTAACGACTGCCACTAGATGTTCGTATGACAACCGAGACCAACGGCTTAACGTGCTTTCCGAGGCACGACCAGACCAGTGCAAATATTCATATTCATGCATACAAATATTTGCACTGTGCGGGGATCGAACCCGCGCCTCCTTGCGCAACGGCCGCGTTCGCTACCGCTACGCCACAGAGGCTGTCCAAAATGTAAAAATACTGTTTGCTACAAATGTAATATAATTATTTGCATGTGATATAATAAATCTTGAATGATGACGTCAGAACAGAACGTTCATTTGACTGTAAAAATTTAAAACCAAAACTACATAAACTAAAATACAAAATAGGCGCTCATTACATATAAAATAATATGCAATTTCGTCGGTATGGAAAATTTTAACGAATCTTTAGAGTAACCATAAAAAATCAATGTGCATGATAAAATCGCGATACAACCTGTCTAAGTGCGTCGCGTGTGTTCGGTTGCCAAGCAACGCGTCACTGTCGCAAGATGGCGCGCATGACGTCAGCGGACGGCGGCGGCGAGCGGCGGGAGGGGGAGGGGGGCAAGGTCTCACTGTCGACCGACGACCGTGTCACTTCCCAGTGAAAAAAGACTCAAGAGAACCCGAATCAAGGGTTGTCCTTGAATTTGGCGGAAGGCAAAAGTATAACATCAACTTTAAAGCAATGAGGATCTTGGTACGAAAGAAAATCTACGTTCAAACATTTCATTCAGGCTGAAGCTTAAGCTAGGAGCGGGAGCGTTAAGCTTTGTTAAATACAGAAACAAGAAAAACAATCAATAGTTTCGAAAATATGATTAAAAAATTCAGTTGTTTTCTTCATTTCTCATTTAATGTTTAAAACATTGACATTGAAAGCCTGAACAATGTGCCCAAACAATACAGTTCATTAACTATGTTCGTAGGTATGTTTATGAGTAACTAAGTCGCGTGGCTATGACATCAGCTAAACGTTTTGTTTAGCTGCGTCCTAACTATTCGACCCGTGTCAAGTTCAGTGAAAAGGAAAGTAATTCGTTCTTTTTTCAAAAGTCCATACGTTCAAACACGTGTATGCTCACGTAAAACCGTTAAGCACCTGTCAAAACAGCAATTGTATCAATAATGTCAGGCCAAATTAATCTCAACCTCGTTCAACGATGACGTTATGAGATATTTTGTAAATCATAATTTTAATATTGTTTAAAATATTTTAAGTAATTGGTTCGCAGATTCACCAACTTTAATCATTATTATCCTACAGAACAGAGCACATATAACAATTGATCCATTTAAATGAAACAAACACAATGATTCAACAAATAAGGACTTCTTGTAAATTCAACGGTTAGGAATATTAACTTATTAGTTATTACGAATAAGCCCAATGATAAATGATTGTGTAGTACCTACATTGTGAATTTACAAAGAACGCTTAAATTAAAGACTCGTGTCGATCGCGCGATGGTAATGTAAATGATGCTCCACGCTCAGGACACAATGTAACATTAGAGCAACATGGTACCTACGATCAAAACCAGGCTGGAATTGAGTTGTATCCGTAATATAATAAATTATTGTCCTTGTTTACCAGTGAAGCAAAATGTGGTTTAAACCTGTTCAAACTAGGTAGACTGAGTTCATTCCAAAATTTATTGACATTGAGAGAAAAATGGAATGTTGAAGATATTGACAACAGAAAGTTGCTGACGTTGTTGCTGTTAGTTGACGAAAACAACTTTCTTATAACCTTTACAGCTTGTAACAGTACAATGAAATAATCCAGCAATAAAATAACCATTGATCACAAACATTTGTTATATTAAACAAATAAATATTTCACGCAGAAAAAACCAAGAACAGTGGCCGAGTGCCGCTTGTTAGCCGTGACAGCGATGACAATTGCATGACGTCACCCCACTAACACAACCACACTAGCTCCGTACGCATTGATAAAGAAAACCACAAATGTTTGTCTGTGGTTGTATGTGTACAAATATGTGTGGGTGTTGGAGATTACATTCAGTTGCGTTTACCGTCGTAATGGTACGATTATAATTACTATAGGTTTCATACTGATATGTCAAACATTTGTTACAAACTCACATTATTGGTACGGACTGACAAGGTCGGTTTGAGCAATCTGTGAATTAGTTGATATATGCTGAATTGATGCAAGTTGTTAAAAGTGATATGTAATTAATGACATTACATTGGAAATCTAAGAACACTTTTAGTTTAAAATTTTTACAATGGTGTACGTGTCTACGACGTACTTTTTACAGTAGTACGTAGTTTGTAAAGCCTGGAGCACAGGCGAAGAGTGGCCAGCCTGTTGGTGTTCTATAGAATGCAATTTGGAGAGTGTGCGAGGGAATTGCATGACTTAATTCCCCCATCTCCGTTCCATCATCGCACGACCCGTGTATGGCGAGTAAAATACGCCTTTACGTTGCGGATACCACTACGATCCGGACGAAGCATTTCTCCCTGTCTTTTATATCGCGTACATCGTGGGAATGAAACAATTTGCCAGCGGTGGTGTTTTCGTCTGACTACAATTTAAGTGTCTTCAAGGCTAGAGTGAATAGGCTCTTAATACACGAGCGCGCTTTGCCATCAACGATTGCATCACTACATACTACATCAGGTTATAACCTGATAAAATATAAAAGTCAAGGTTAAATCAACCATCGATACCATATATTCATAAGTAATAGTCTATAGTTGTATACCTTTGTATATAATGTAAAAACTTTTAGGTGGGTACTTCTTGTTCTCACGATTTTCCTCAGGACTACTGTTACTCATTGCTTTCATTTGCCCATTATCGCAGTCTGACGCATGCATACATAACTTGAAAAATTAGTCGTGAAAGTCCATCGATCAAACGCCATGAAACAATCAACTAACGTGAAATAGGCGTACTATTCAATCATTATTGATTTGAAACACACGCATTTATTTGAGCAAACCATAATACTTAAATACCTAAACGGTAAAACTTCAGAATTCGTTAGATTATTTTTGAAAGTTGTTGTATTTACTTTATACATTTCTCTTGTGATAGAGGATATCGGGAGAGTGACATTAATCTTTATTGAATTATCAGATATCTAAGAATAAAGTTTCCCTGAACAAAAGCTGAAGTTGGAATTAGATCCGAGCAGTCTGATGCCGTATTGTGACTTGTGTAAACTGAGTGAGGACTGACAAATTGATATGGAAGAGTTTCAGATAAGTCTAGATCTATTTAAAGTAAATTTTGTTAAAATAGAGAAAGTATACAAATTATTATTTTATACGGATTTCATAGACTGAAATGTTACTTAATATTTTACTGTCGGTGTGGGTTACTTGATTTTTCATTTAAACTATGAAAATTTCGTAGTGTGTTTCTGTATGCAAGTTCATAGACCCAATAATAATTTCTAAATTCTAATTTTATTTAATTCATTGATTTTTTATTTTTTTTTATTATAATCATACCAGACACATAAATCATACAAACATTCATTGTCTCTATTGGTAACCTCTCTATTTGTATATGAAAAATTAAGGAAGTTCAATATCAACAGGCCAAATAGAACACTCTGATGATTGAAAGGGGAAAAAATGCTCAGCAATACAAAGCATACATATTTACATATTTTTGTAAGCATATAAAATAATGTCGGCATGCAATGTCGACAAGGTAGTTGAGGATGATAAGCAAAGTGAAACAGAAATCCTATCGCTATCCTTAGGCTTGTATAGAACAGAACACAAGCACAGTCTCAACTCAAAATAAATAAGAACTGATGCCAAACTTTTGGTTTTACATAAATAAGGTCCGGCGGTACTTCACACCAGGGCAGCTCCTAATGTTGTATAAAGCACAGGTCCGTTCGTGTGTGGAGTACTGCAGCCACATTTGGGCTGGTCCTGCTAAGTGTCACCTGGCCACTTTGGATTCGGTGGAGAGGCGGGCAAAAAGGCTGATTGTTGACCCTAACTTAACTCGAGACGGTCTCCAAAGCCTAGAGCACAGGCGTAGAGTAGCCAGCCTTTCGGTGTTCCATAGGATGCATTATGGGGAGTGTGCGAGGGAATTGCATGATTTAATTCCCTCATCTCCGTTCCACCATCGGACGACCCGTCGTACGGCAAGTTTCCACCCTTACGTTGTTAACATCATTACGATCCGGACGAAGCGTTTCGCCTCCTCCTTTATACCGCGTATATCGAGGGACTGGAACAGTTTGCCAGCGGCGGTGTTTCAGTCGGACTACAATTTGAGTGTCTTCAAGGCTACAGTGAATAGGCTCTTAATAAATTAGTGCGCTTTACCATCAACGCCTGCGTCACTGCTTACCATCAGGCGGGATTGCGGTCAAGCGCTAGTTTATAATTTTAATAAAAATAATAAAAATGTTGCTTAAATTCAAATCTTAACAAAAGTGTCACCGCACTACTTAGATCTTAGTCTTAGTCGTGGTGGCTTAGTGGTTAAAAACACCAGCCTCTTGAGTATGAGTGTGCGGTTTCGATTCCAGGTCAGGCAAGTACCAATGTAACTTTTCTAAGTTATATGTACTTTCTAAGTGTATCTTGGACACCAATGACTGATAAAAAGGTGAAGGAAAACATCTTGAGGAAACCTGGACTTTAAGTCTGAAATCACCAACCCGCATTGAGCAAGCGTGGTGATTACGCTCAATCCTTCCCTGTATGGGAGGAGACCTGTGCCCAGCAGTGGGACGATAAAAGGTTGATGATAATGATGATGACTACTTATATCAATAACTTTCAACGTTACGATAAACAGATGTGTTCATTTCAATGTGAAAAGTTCGGTTTCTTGTATGTGATTAAAAATTCTCATATCTTCCAAACATGTAGAGATGGGATTCAATAACATTCTAATATTATTTGGTATCATTCATGGCATGTATGTTTTCTTTCCGTTATGCGTTGTATATTATATTATTTGGATTGGTTTCTTCTGGCAAACGTATGAATTATGGTCTCTAATAAATTCTCACTTCAGAATTAAAAACAATATCCTTTTTTATTTTGAGGATCAAACACGACTTTGTCAGTCTTTGACATCAAGTTGTTTAACGCCATTACACCATACTGGTTGTTTACCACCAGTATTTACACTACACACATTCAATTTGAAGTAAACGTGAAGGTGACATCGACAATGCACTTAATCTTATGCCAGTAGTAAGCCATTGTACGGAAGACGTGTGACTACACATGAAATATGCAACTGCTTAGCGCGACACAGTGTGAATGATGCATACTTCAAATGCTGAGCCTGATCGTGCTTTTCCAACTATAAGGACATTAGTACCTATTAGAAGTGTAATAAACTACGGAACTGAGAACTGTGTCGTTTTATATGCACGTATAAATACTTTGCATGCTATAAATATAAATTTAATTTTATTCTTAGATACATTGAATAATCTTTTTGCCTTTTAAATATGTCAAGTCTTGAGACCCCTGTAAATGTTTACATTGAGTTATTTTTTTAAGTATCCGTATTACTCCAAAGCTTTTACCAATCAATTTGTAAAATTCAAGATCATCCTTTGATACTTGAGTTTGTTTTGTTTAAATAGATATTTTTATTATAAATGCTAAGGTTTAGTGAAACCCCTTACAAAAATTTTGCTATAGTTGAATATCAGCATTTACTGCTGTCAAGCCAACTTCAAGTCTGTTTTATTGTTCCGTTTGAATCTAATGAATTCGTTTCATTCATTTTTTTTTTATGATTTCCATGGATAGTTCTCTTTTATGTTTTACTTTCAGTAACTTTGTAACTTTGCTATATATCAGATTCTAATATGATTTTGCTTCTTAATAGTGACACAATAAATTTCCATAAAAATAATACAGACCAATCTATTCGATGGCATTGAAAATCGAATCAAAATGCACATAATAGATGTAAGGTACACGTGAAACAGATCAACCTGTTGCTTGACGATTTGGGAATTCTCAGCAACAGAGACTTAAAATGAAGCCGCGGAGTTCGATTCACTCAAATTGTTTACATTTATGTGAACTTCTCCGTTGTCAGATCAGTGACTAAGTTGTACAACTGTATCAACATATTTTAAAGTAGTTATTGGATTCAAAGCCATCATTTTGTTCCTTCCTTTTGAAAAGATGTAACCAGATACTCATCACAAAATTATATTTTCTGTTGGATGTGTAATATCTCTAGCAAAGTATAAAGAGCTTGTTGTTGTGGAGGTGATATGATAAAATTGTTGAGCAAGTTACTGATAAGGCGATGTCAGGTCATTCCTTTGTTGTTGGAGATTACAATGTCAAATTGTATTAAGTGATGTTCTCTTCAGATGCTAATATGTAAAGAAAATGGCGCCAGTAGCGATGGTATCGCCACTGACACTGGATATGACGTCTGGGTGACCAACTGTATTTGTTAAAAAAATATAAACTGTTGCAAAAAGGAAAGTGTCTCACTATATTCCTACTACCTTATTTTCGAGGCTTATCGTTGTAAAGTCTGCAGATTTTTTTTTGCAGATTTCAACTTTCTCAGATCTCAAAAAACAAAAATTGACCATAAAATAATACAAAAATCCTCTAGTATCTCTAGGATTTATAGGAATAACAAATAATTTTTATTTAGCGTACGTTAATATTTTTCAAGCAATGTCAACAATATCTATATGCATACATCTGAAACAAAATATCAATTGTCTTTTTATAACTACTAAAAATCAATGCTTATATTCACGAAATACCTGTATTAGCAGTAACATCTTCATGTGTTGCGTAGGCACGAAAATCCGGTTAATTGTAGCTTTCATTGGGCTATCTTATCAGTATTGTTAAAATTGCGAAATAATCTACTAACATTACTTAACAGGTGATTATTTCAGTTGTGATAACTCCAGTTACTAATGTTTCATTTGTTTCATTTTCAGGCATTGTTTCAATATCAGAATCGAAATTTAGCACATGAAGTACTTTATTAGCTAAAGTATTCGAATAGATATCAATTAGGTTTGAGATATCAGATTTGTGTACCCATCGATAAGGAAGGAGTATCGTTAGATAGTCCACAGTTATCTAAACCGAAAGTTGTTACTAGTAAAACAAACTCTCTTAGCGATAACGCTAATGCCGGTTTTACCAAATTCTTGATTCTCAATAGTTATATGTCGTAACGGGCATAGCAATTTGTTTACAGCACTCTCGCACCCGTCTGACCCAAAACGCGAATCTGTGTCAAGCAGTTTATTCAATCTGCGGGCCGAGAGTCTTAAGAAAACTTTCCAAGCAAAACTGGCATTTATTTACCGAGGTAGTAGAGTTGAAAATTGTTGTATACCGCATCATGGGGAACTTAACTACGCCCTTGTAGGTGTGTATCGTCTCTGTCCTTGAATATGGTGCTAACGACGATGTGAGAAAGAAAGTGGAAAGATTGGGGCGAGTGCGAGTTCCAACTATTCTGTGCATTACGTTTGTGACTTTAGTTTCTTCGGTCATCAGCCTAGTGACTATTTCTGTCTGTTTCTTCCAATTCCAATTACGTAACGTAATTTTTAGAACTAGTTTTACCTACGTTTCACTTTTAGAAGATTATCTGTGTGTAGATACATCGAAATCTGTATGCGTGTTGAGAATGATCGTGCTTATAGATAGGATGACGTCATTATTAAAGTAGAGAATTTTCAACTGATTGAGGACTCTAGAATATTAATCAATTACACGCCTTCAGGCGGTCTTTATTTTGCAAAATGATTTCAGATAAATATCATCAACATCCACCGTAGTGACAAAAAAATGTAACACAACACATGACATATATAGCGTTATCGTACAAAGCGAAACTAATACGTTCCATTTTCAGTAATTACTTCTATTTTCCTATAGATCCTTTACGAACCACAACATCTTCAGGTAAAGTAAACATCTTAGCCTAAATTAAAACCAAGTTTCTAATAAACTAACATTTCCGTTAGATTAGACTAACACTCGATTAGCAAAATTTGTCGGCAAATCCGGCAAACGTGCTATCTTCCCTAAGAAACGGATTACAGAGTTCTGTCAAGCGTAATAGATAACAACATCAATTGCTCCTTGCCAAACGCCTATCGCAATCGATATTTATTTACAACCACGCGTTATTTGCCAAATAATATGATAAGATTATTGCAGTGTCAATATTATTTTGTTTATCTGACAATGATACGGACATCTGTTACAATTTTCAGAAGCATCTCAATTGTGATGTATCTCTTCAATTAAAACATAAGACCAATTCCACGGATTTTTTAAACCTAGAATATGTATTGTTCTGGTAATAAATTTTGAATTTTTATCAGTTTTTCCATACTAGATATGTCAGGCGTCAATTTTCTTTGACTTTGATTAAACAGGCCCTTACAGGTATAGGTTTAGGCAGGAGAGGGTCAGGGGAGGGAAGTTGTAGGTAGTAGGTTCGAACCCAGACAAGCCCTTTATTTTTTGGAATGTGTTTCATCACCACTCCTCTCAAATTCGATAATGAAGACACCGTGAAGAAAACGGCATTCTAATACATGTGACGTTGACCAAACCGCACTGAGCCCGCAGGGTGGATTACTGCCCACTCCCTCTAGCAGAGAGGACGAATGTGTCCTAGTAGTGGGGGCGTATTTATATAGCCCGAAAATGATAGATATCTTTCTCAATGTATAAAATAAAAAATAATGAATAGACAATTTGTCGAAGCTTCAAACGTTTAAATTTAGAACACAAATGAATCACTAAGACTATTTTTGTTATATGAATATAAACAAATCAGCTGGTAACGGTCAAGTTATATATAGTACCATGTGACGCTATTATAACTTATGATACGATAAAAATAAACAAACCTCTAATTCTAATACTTATACCTATGCAACCAAATAAAAAAAACTCTCATTGAATTAGGTATTTATTATATTAAATACAATTATAATCTCACATTCTGCTGGATTATTGAATGTATGATAAGTTGATAAATATAATTATCTAATGTGACTAAATATATTAGATTGCAAAGTTAGCTATTTAAACCTCACGTAATTATGATTTGACAAATATAAAATTGTATAATTATCAAAATTAACGCCATTAATTGCTGTAATACCTAGCTTAAACAAAAATAAGTTGCATAACGAGTTTCCTTATAAGAAAAATAAAAACGAAATAGCGAACGTACCGCGCGGCGTCTTGTTGGCAACATTGAACGCGCGAAAAAAAGTAATGGCCGCCGTCAAGGTCACAAGAAGCTGTCCTAGTCACGGAGGGCATTTACATTTTTTTTATACAGGGCGTGTAACGTTGCATTTAATAATAATTATGATATTTTTCACATACATATATTTCGATTGATTCTAATTCGATTTCGCCTCAACATAAATTACATTTGTTAAAACAATATAGATTAAAAACACACGTTAAAAATAGATTTAAAAAAATATTCTTCATGGCGCATAGACACAGGACAGGTAATGCAGGTTGTGATGTGAGCTTCCATAGCGAATTAAGCTCGAACGATGGATTTTTACGACTTACAAATAGAAGCACGTAATAGGAATCATTCGTATTGATGGTTTTATACATTACAATTTTAGTAGTTGTTTTGTAGAAGGTATGTACCTATCTGCTGATTATTATTTTAAAGATTTTTTGTTGTTAGGTGTCTATTTGTGGCAATATATGTTTGTAATAGTTGAATAAGTATTCTTAAAACCTACGTGGTACCTACAGAATAGTTTCAATCGCTTTGTGAATGCTGACTGTAAAAAATTTAGTCTTTGTGTTACGCACCTAAGTAGGTTTGAATGAAAACCATATTTTTAACACATATCTACTAGATACAACATTTTTAATACATTTTTTTAAGCTCTAATCAAAACTGTAACGTTTTTTACTGTATAGATTACATCATCTGGAATTCTTGACATAGGGTTGCATAGTGTTGCCAAATAATAAAAGCAAATAATAACCATAAGAGTATCTCATGATACCAACATTCTATCAGTATGAAATTAGGTGTAGTTTATTTAAAACAAAACCGAAATACCTATTCAACCGATAATATCAAGTATCGACATTGCAAGTTGCCTTGCAAAACCAGAATCTTCTCATTGTAGACCCGTTTCAGATAAGAAAAAAGAAAAGGTTCTGTACGTGAAGATCGCATGGGAACGTCGTAAGCGCATCGGCTCTACAATTTTTTTATTCAATCATGCTGCACTTTATGTCAACGCAATAAGGTGCATTTTATATATTTTCTGTATATCGCTGAAAAAAGTGGGAAGGTCCATAAACGGCGTTGCACCTGTCACTAGGCCTGCAGTAGACAGGTTATAGGAATTAGGTTTTAAATCACAATTAGTAAAGTTAACCTACAAACAAAAAAGAAGGTACATGATTTTTTCCAACATTGTCATAAATTTTATATCTTGATTAAAATTATTAATAATGTGTCGTATTCGTAGCCAATGTACGTATGATTCTCTTTTGAAAAATCCGACAAACGGTTAGTTTACGACAATTATGAAAACTACATCACACGCGTTTACAAAAGAAACAACGCTATAGCAGTAAAGATTTTATATGTATTGAGAATAAAATAATGTATCTACGACCGATCTGTATATCTACATATGTATTACTTATTGAATGTAACCACGCTCAGTTGTTTTAAATTTTTATAACGTTAACATAAAGGAATTTTTGTCAAATTGAATACGGAGATCCTCATTAATTCCGAATTTGTCCAAAGAAAAAACATTAATAGGTTTGTTTACTAGTGAATGGTGACCTTCGTAAAACAAATGATATATTTTATACCTATTTTAGTAGTGAACTTACATTTTTAAGTATAATTTTTCTGGAAAGAATCGAAATACCTACGGTTACACGATGTTTGTAAATATTTAATGCGATTGTTATGATTACAACAATTATAATTGCAAAGTGTTATCAATTATTTAATTCCTAGAATTTTGTATTCCACTCTGACGTTTGGCAATTAGTGTAAGAAGCGTAATTAAGTCCGCTTGATTAATATTCTACACAGAGGGTGGGTTTTATTCCAATACAGTCGGAAAAAATTATGAAACTTCTGTAATTTTTTTTAATAATTATGTATGTATTTTGGAATTCTCTCAGACCAATATCCGAACTAAAACTACAAAAAAGCTATTATTTATGTTCGCTGATAGCAATAACTAATACTCTTTTAACGATGCGATGTAAAACGTGTGCGTTAAAAATTATTATTTTTAATACTTTTACTGTGTCACTTAATTGCTAAAAGACCGGTTGAGGCTAGCTTGGTAGCAAGTAGCAACGACACTAAATTACTATCTGCGAAGCGATGCGTCCGCGCAGTTCACGCTCGCAGTGGCGCGCCTGATTGGTGCCCTAGTCTGCTGCGGTCTAGGGTTGCCAATGGTGCTTATGAAATAAAAAAATAAAAACTAGCATTTATGCTGCGTAATTTGCAGAAGTACATTTTACGTACGTTCAAAATAAAAAAGATCATTTTGTGGCTTTTTAACATTCAGTGAGTTGTTCGATGGGGATGTTAAAGAAACATTTCTATGTATAGTTTAATTTTATTATATTTTATTACATTATATTTTAATAACAATGGTAAGTTTAATTACGAAAATTCTCAATTTTTTGTAAGTCATCTGATATTTTTAAACACTTGTTTTCGTGTGGTTTAACAATGTGTTGTCCTCATATAAAAAAAATATTTTTCTCTGACAGAAACCAACATTGGCTCTGCAGCAGTTTTGCGGTTAAAATTCATTAAGTATTTGGTGACCAAACAATTCTGTTGTCAAATATCGAATTAACAAATTAGTGATGTCAATATGTAGGTACCAAATTTCTATGAAATCTAAGAAAATTTGTTTTTTAATGACTTTTCCGAGTGTAAAAGTACCAGACAGAAGGATGAGGGGACAAGCTGGAAAAAACAAACGACTAGTGGGCCACTTTAGCCCTGAGCCGAAGATTCTGGAAGTCATAGGGAGAGGCATTTGCCCAGCTATATGATAATGCTGGGGGTAATCGCGCTAAACAAAACAGTAGAAGTTCAACTCTTGTTCGTATCTAATGCAGTTAAAGTTATGGTTTACTTTCGATCACATTTCGTAAACGAAGTTAAAACTTTAAACTTCGATGGGGTGATACATTTCGTCAGATAAAGTATTCGTTTAGACGCAAGTTTGAAAAATGGCACAGAAAATGTTAGCTTTGTTTCAAATACTTCATTTGACAGCGGTTACGTTCCAATTGCGATACAGTTATGGTTAAACCATCTGTCAAAAGGTTAGCGCGATACGAAACATAACAAAAGTTATTTTTTATTTTATTGGTTTGGTTGCGATCCAATTCTGTTTTGGTTGAATTATTTTAGCGCGATTGCCCCCCAGGCATATTAAGAGTGCTAATTTAAACTGTGTCTTTGACAACCCTAGTAATACAGGTGTCTGCAGAAAAATCCGGCCGTTCCACTAAGATACCCGTCCTGAACTGACCGGCTGAAGATAGTTTATCTACATTAGATTTAATAATCATCGTGGGGTAGTTAGAAAATTAAAGGCCATAAGCTATGAATAGTTAATAAAAGTAATGGCAGTGTGCGTACGTAATGGCAGGGATTAATACGATGGAAATTAAAATTTACGACCTTTTAAATACGTTTGATTTTTATGTATTAGTTATCTTCAGTGGTTTTTTTTGGCTGGGCATTTTCTATTAGTAAGTCAGTTTGATGTATAGGTTATTTATCTAAACGAACAAAAATATTACCAAAATCGATCGAACCGTTCTCAACTTTTTTTTAATAGATGTTTAATTATGATAACGATTCAGAATACAATATACATACAGCACCCGTTAATTCAATAAAAACCAGAAAAAACAAACAATCTCCTTGTCAAGGATAATATTGTTTTAAATTCGATTTTATTCTAAAGTCGTGAATATTAAAAAGATGTCGTAATCATAAGTAAAGCTTGTCATTAAAGTCAGAAGGCGTCGTCAATGATGTCATAAGTCAGGGATTTGCAGACATTTTGACATCACTTTGATTAATTTATTGAAATAAACTATGTTAAAAATGTTATTAAAAGTATCTTTAATAAGAGTAACATTAAGTAATTTGAAGATAAGAATATATATCTACTTAGTTTATGTTGTAACAATCATTCAAAAGGTACTGACATGCCATTTACTGTCCTTCATGTCCAAATTCTGTGAATGTAGGTAGAAATGTACGCAAATGCTAACATTAAAATAACTACTAAAATTACTTACAAAATAAAAAAAAATGTATATTTTCATTTTCCTTCCATGACATACCTAACTTTGGTCTTTCGCGTTTATCTTTCTATCAGCCGATCAATCTTTTCCGCAGAGATAAACTTACATGATTTGTTTACAATCGAGATTATGAGAAAAGTTAACGATAAGGTATCAGTTGATTTCTAAAGAGGGGGAACGTGCAGCTATTTATTTGGCCTATCTTTTTTAATAATTATCAAAGTCGCAATATATTGTTTTGACAACAGAATATGGGTCGCCAGTCTTGTGTTGATAAGCACAATTAAATGATTATCCAAGCTTCAAATATATAGTCGTGTACTATGTATCCTTATGTTGGAATCATTTAAATGTAATCTTTCTCATAAATTTTCCGCTCGCATGCGTTTTTAGTATTGTCCCTTCTTCTAAGTTTAAGTTCAAATAGAATGTGTCTATGGATGTTATCATAAACTTTAACCATAGTCCATAAATCTGTAAGTTTTAAAATTTTTACTATCGCGTTTTGAACAGAGGGCATTGTTTCAAAACATACTCACTTAAATGCTGTGACGTAAGCGCGGCCAAAATCGTCGATACTCGGAGGTCAAGCTGTGCGTACAACCGAATTGATATTATGCTTCACCGGACGACCGTGTCTTGAACTCATTCGAATCGACACCAAGAACTGGACCAGAACATACCTGGAACAAGATAATTATGATGATTATTAAAATAAGCTTATGTCGTATTAAAATGAAAGGAATTTATGAACATGCGTCATATAGTTATGCCCACAATTGGAATTACATTTAAATTTAATACATACTCAAACACTTTCAATACGTAGGTACTTTATATAATTCAATATTTTCGTTAAATTTATAATTAACGAATAGTTATTATGAAAATTTGTACAACAATTCTCTATTTGTAACTGTGGAAGCTTGTAAATAGGTTGTCGAGAGTTACCTCGCTCCTACTTTTGTGTCTGATACAAAAACACAAAAAATATGTTATTTAAATAGCGCCGAATAAAAATAAATCGTTCTACATCCGAAATAACCTTAAATTATAATATTTAGACTTAGACATTGTCCTTGATTTAATAAATAAATAATTAATGAAATCAAGTTTAATCTACAAGTCAAACTGTTTATTAAAAAAAAAATGTGGAATAAAAATGTGTGACCTCTATGATTGTTCTAAAGATTATTAATCACTTGTCGTATATTGAGCACTACAAATAATCTAGTCACCCTATTTTTTAAATATTTTTTTTATAGACAGTTACTCCGAGTGTGACCTGAAATAACGAAGTGACATGATATACTCCATGCGTGCTCAGAGCTCGTTTCCTAAACTAGCGAGCGACCTAGTAAATAGGTTAGGTGGACAGCCAGATTGACGCAGGTAGAAGCCAAAACTAGGCAGAGATTAGAAAAGCTCTGTCACAAAAGTTTGTCTCTAAGTTTTATTGTAGTTGTGATTAATAACTAGTTGAACGCTACTGTGATTTATTTGTCATGATAATTGTTTTTTTTTTTCTTCAATTATGCAAAAGTCGTTCAATCTATTATATATGTATTATAAAAACGGCTTTAGGCTGCCATTTTGAGTTATTAAAGTCTTCTATTCTTTAAAACAATGTTGTTAGTAGGTTCGTAATTAAATAATTTTGAAAATAGAAGTCGTTTTTGAATGTGCTGTCAAGCACAGGTTTATATTCCAGACATTTAATACCTCTTCGTATATTCATCAGAGTAGCGTGTCAGAAGGTAATTTCGGATAAACTGTCATAGCAGGGTTCACACTAACCGGTTAATATTTTAGCATTTACTCGTATAATGGTAGATTTTATGTTTCGACATGTTTTATAATGGCAGGTAGCTTCGTTTGTTGACTTTGAAGTAAGTGATTTTGACGAAATAATTATTTGAGCTTGCATATTGCTACCTGTAGAGATTAGGTGTTTTGCATATATTTTTTGAAGTTTTTGAGTGGTGGAGATAAAAATCATAATACCTAAAGGTAGTTTTTGCTAACAGCTGGCACTATCTAAACGGGATTTTTTATCTGTTTTTAGTCGTTCAAATCAGAACCGGTCGTCGTGGAGATTCTTGGGGGAGGTCTATGTCCAGCAGTGGACATCTATCGGCTGAAATGATGAATGATGAAAGAAATCAAATAGATGCTTTATTTCTGCGTTTTGTATTTTTTTTATAATATGAATTTAATAACGATGGTCTTGAGAGCCATCTCGGAAAAATTACGATGAGTAATAAAATAGTTACCTATCATTTAATTCGAATAACAATAATGCCTTATCTAGATACTCTGGAACGAGTCATGGTCTTTGACATCTAAGGGGTCATGTTTACATTAAAATTCAGTAGAATAGGTACCTACTGCAGATAATTAGTAGGTATTCGTAATGATGGGAACATAAGTCCAAATCATGAAAGTAGAATGAGATTAAAATTCTCAATTTTTTTTGAGGTTTCTTATTTCTTGTGTCTGGCTGAATATAGAATCCCTAAATCCCTAAAAATATTTTTATTGATTTTTTTAAATTAAGAACGCTAAGTTGTGTTTCGTTTTTCTTATAGCTAATGCAACCAGTATTTAATTGGTGCAAAACAGGGTTTTAATTTACTGTGTTTTAAAAATCCCTGAGTGGCCTATTTAGTGTTTTCCATTCCAGATTTAATAGCCTACACTTTATGAGATTGCATAATAGACATGATACTAGAAACTCACTGTATTATTGATATGTTAAAGCTAAAAAATACTTACATGGATCTGTAATTTTTATAACAGTAAAAAATTGGGAAACTGATGTATTAGATATACCTACGTAGGTATGCCTTTCACTTAGTAATTAACTAAGAGAAAGGTATAACTAACCAATGTAGGAAGTAAACATTTACAACCGATTTTGTGATGTTTCTTTGTCTTTGATATTGAGAAAATATTTTAATCAAAAAGAACATGTTCTAAAGACCACGAAATCTTTTATGTTTTGATAAGAATTTAGTCACAACATATACATTTAAAGCTAAAAAGCTATACTTAATTACATTTCTACCTATTCATACTGATATAATGTAGCATTACGTAACTTCATGATTCTCGTATTGTGAATAATACTTAAATAATAGGTACTTACAAGTACCTACTTAATAAATAAGTAAGAAATACATCATAAACAACAGTAAAAACTTGTGGATAAATATTTTATAATCGATTTCCAAGTTCAATTTAGAAGCAAAAAGTTTTTATATTTAAAAAACTGGCATAACAAAATATTCCGTCAACAACAAACGAAAACAAACAATTCAATATGGCGTCGAGACGTCACTCGTACTATCGGTCTCGGACGCGTTATCACCGCGCGTAGACGATCCGTTTTTAGAAATATTAATTCAGTAATAACTGTTGTACTATTTTTAGTGCGGCCTAGGCTAAAAATACGGCGTCCGTAGAGGCGAGCAATGACGCTTACACTTGATAATACTAATGTTACTCATGTAATGTAACAGTGTCAATGACTTGGTGCAATTTATTGGTTATATTGTGCACAATTGACATAGAACGTCGTAGCTGGGGTTATCACCAATCAGTGGACTATTAGACAGGTCATTGTAATGGAGAAAGTGCATTTGAGAGCATACCCACCCGAAGATTTGTATTTCTATTAATTTTTTTCCAATATTTCTGGAATATATTGGGAATTTGAATTTAACGACTCCGTTTTTTCTGACCACCTTTTTGGACTCACAAAATTCATAAAATACTGCTTTTATAAGCAAAATAAAGTATCTTTAAATCCTAGTACATAAGGAACAAAGACTTATTTGCCTCTGAATTACACATGTGAATAAAAATCATCAAAATAAACATACATTAGTATACATGGCTCGATTTAAGTAATACTAAGCAAACTTTGCGACCTATGAGCGTCGCGAACTAACACGATTTGATTCGATTACCACTCGATTTAAATTCACTTCGCGAAGGTACATTAGCAAATTAATAGTTGGCTTACGTAACTAGATGTCCACTATTCGGACGATATCGAGCGTGAGACGTGCTCGAGTGAGTCGCAAGGCCGACTTCACGACATTGACCGTGAAGTTACGACATCAACTCACAAAAAAACTTATTATGTTTCCGCAAATCGACCGCTCTGAACCAAGTTGAAAAGTACAGACTTGTTGAAAAACATGGAGGTCACTTTACGTCACTTTTCGTGTACTATTGTAAACATACACATTAAGAATTGAATAAAAAGGTGGTTTAACAACGTTAGATTAAAATTTATTATGTTTTGTCGTTTTTATTGTTGGTTATTTCATTCAATTTATTGAGAAGTTTTATTTGTATTAATTAATTAAGTTAAATCAAATCTTCGTTTTGGGTAGAGAACTGTATTCAGAGTTTCATTAAAGTGTTTTGTGTTTAGCAAGGGTTTATTTGCTTAACTATGTTTTCTTCCATAGATTGATCAAATTTGTTCCTCATAATATTATATTCTTCAGATGAGGTCGTCACTTCATTTAATTATATTTTTACTGATTTATCTGACTGCGAGGCCAAAATAATGGTAACTATATAAAACGTGTTCTTATTCATAAGCTAAAAATATTAAAATTGGAAAATATTTAATGAAAAAAAAAATATGATGAAAATACGTGTGAGTTAAAACCGCAGTTGTTAATTTAATTACCTGGTATGTACCTACAAAGAATTTTATCACTTCACATAGTTGAAATGATAGCTACCCACATAAATTAGCTAAGAATTTTGAGGACAAAACGCCGGAGATACATAATGCCAATGAATATCGTAAATTATGAGCTACTAGCAGCGGAACGCGGTTTCACTCGATTTTCAGGATATACAGAGTGTTGCTGACAATACGACAATAAATGAAAACACGAATAATGCTGGTTCATAGGAATAATCCTAAACCATAGAAAAAAACCTAGCAACAAAAACAAAAAGAAAAAAAATTCAAACAAACTAAATTGCAAACGGAATAGAACATCCTTTAAAAATCCTGCGATCGGCGACAGCGCGATCCTGTATCGACTTGCTTATTTCGTTTATTATTATTTAAGTTTGGTACCGCAGGATACGGCGATCATTAACCTGTAAGCGCTTCCTTATCAACATGTATATTATGTAGAATATGTGAAAGATGAAAAATATTTTTTTGTGACTAAACGAATGTGTTGAGGTACACGATGTATAATTTATTGTCGTATTGTAAGCATCACTCTGTAAAGTACACTATGTGTTATTCTGATTTATAAGCTATAGTAGTATTCATAATCAGCCTATAATGTTCAATAGGGGTACTGGGAATCTACCACATGGGCCCAGTGCGGGTAAGTTAATAGATAATACGTCACATATCGTCGAATTTTTTAATTCTAAGACATTCTAAGACACTGTTTCCTCGCGATGTTTTCCTTCACCATTTTGATAGCAGTGGTAATGAAATAATTCACACAAAATAAAGCGCCTGAAGGGGTTTGAACCTATGATCTACTACATACAACTTGTTAGTCGTGGCAGATACCATTAGGCGACTGCTACTCTCAATTAGGCCACCAATTACTGTACAGTTTCATCAAAATAGTGTCAGTATTTTTGCGTGTGAAAGTAACAAACATTCATTCATACTCACAAACTTTCGCATTTATAATATTAGCAGAATTCACGTGATAGGAAAAACACTTTTACGAGAATTTCCACCTCGTACTTCCAATAAGGAAAGGGAATGAGTAGATAAATCCACAGAATAATTACTCATATTAATTAAAATTGGATGTAAATGAAAGCTAAGTGGATGTCTGAAATTCTTAGGAATATAATTCTGTGAATTAGCAGTTGCTTCGTGGTAAAAAACATATTTGATTTCAGATGGGTTATGTATCGGTATGTACACAGAAAATGGCAGATATTTACCATATCAAACATGAGTAAGGCATGCGGTTGTCGGTAAGGACTGCACGTGCAATTCTTAATCAAAAAGGAACTCGACAATTGACTATGATAACAGTTGTCTGATGATAGGAGCGTAGAAACAATGTTCAGGGAATATGAAAGCTCTTCTTGCAAGAAGAGAAATAGCTATTATTCAAAACAAGTAAAGTGATTCCTTTAAAACAATGTACAAAGGTCAGAAAAATAGACACAGCAGTGACTCAAGTTCTACGAAGACTGTGTAACCTCGGGAGTTTCAGCACCCATATTTTTTATACTTATGACCCAAATTGCGAACATCAGATGACTAGTTACAACCAAATTTCTGGGTCTTGTGACATCTGAAAATGTTATATATAGACGCTCCAGAATCCAAAATTGGTCGGCCAATTAGTGAAGATATGCTCCAAGTCCGTTTCAATTAACAAAAATTATATTAATCTCCGCTAGCCGGCGCCAATGCATCATGAGGACATACGACCCTTTTCCACAATGGACGAGGATTAAATGGTCGTAATCGCTTAATATTCACGCTGCATAGCGCCACCCACGCTAAGACGATTGTTTGGTTGTGCTGCGAATGCTCGTACATACATACGTTAAACAGAAAACTCAGATTTATTTTGCACAGAACTTAGGTGTATGTGAGACGGGTTCAACGTGAAAGGAAATCCTTATGTGGTAAATAGAACAACAAGTTGAGTATGCAAGGCAGTTTAAAGACGGTGAATGGAGTTTAATGTTGGGGTTTAACTGTATGAGATAGTTGATAAAAGGCAGATTGTACAGCTTGATGGGGTTGTCAATTATAGTTACGTCATTATACGCCCGACTAATTGTGATCAGAATCAAAATGACAGCGCAATAATAACCGCAATTGACACCAAAAAGTTGTAAATAAAGATTCATGTTTATTAAATAACGCTCTGATACCCAAACGAATCGTGGGGAGCCCGAAGCCCGACCAAAAACTATGTGCAATAAATCACGCTTGCTACCGAAAATTGTTTGCTATCAAATATGTATGATATACTCGTATATATCAACATGTACGTACCGCGTATTGAATTCCAAAAAATATGTATAATAATCTCTGCTACCATAAGCCCCGGCGCTTCACAATTAATTATTATCAAATGAAGATTAAAGTTTTTCTACACTATTGCAATGTAGTTTAATATGTATTTTATTTAATATTTCGTATTCTTCAAAAATTTGCACAGATGTGTTGTTTTTATTTTACTTTTCATAGTATGTGGCCACGCGACCTTGACGGGTAGTAGTAGCGGCCAAAATGTTTAATTATTCATTATTCCGAATTAATTCATATGAGAATGAACATTTTTTGTTCTTTTACGCTATGTATCATGAATTTATACCGATTTCATTACATTGTAATTTTTCCATAAAAGATTTCATTTTGAATCTCTCAAAGTAGTAGTTTCTATTTTTGTTAGTTGCTAATACTAGTATTGTGTTGGATTTCACTTTAATTTATTTAATTCTGTCATTTGGTTATGGAAGTTCCTTTCATATTAGATATATTTCTAGTTTGTATTTCAGATTTCAAATTTATTTGATCAAATTATTCTTCTTTCAATTTGAGCCAAAGCAATATCCATATATTGTATGAATATTCTTGCATCATTACCATCATTTACAAACTTTTAAAACTCAACGAGAGCATTAGCTCTTTCATTAATTGTACTCATTTTCATTGTATTTCAATTCTTAATAATCCCCATAATTAAGTCACCATAATTTAAGCGTTACATCTTTCAAACTCGTTGAATATAAAGAAACCTAGCCTGATACCAAGCAATAATAACTAGGTTTTCTGTTAATCCTAGTCATTTAACATTGTTATTCAAATTCAGCTGTGTCCTCAAATTGAACGATTATATTATTAAATTGTTTCTCGGTATAATATTTAGGTTACTTTAGATAGAGGAACAAAACAAAAGACGATTATTGTCTCTCTCTTCTCCTTTTTCTTGGTGGTGTAGGTACTTGATTACTGGAGGTCGTATATTACGATATTCATTCACTACATTCGGTTAGATTAGGATTCTATTAAAGCGTTCGTAACAGAGCCTCCAGTGAGGACGGTTCGTTGGTCTGACCTGCAGTTTGTGGCCCCGATTATCTTGTTCTGTTGTTCATAAACTAAATTAAATTTAAGTTCAGGGCTTCTTTTTCTATTTCATTAATAAATGGATTGAAGATAAAATGTTAGTTTAGACCTGTGAAATTAGTCCGCTCCTGATGTACATTGACATATTTTTGGTCGTCATGTTTATAGTCGCGTTTAAAGTGTCTTTGTAGTATCTTAATTTGGCAGGATTAAACTAAAATGAAATCTACTTTCCTTTTTTTAATGAAATTGAAAGAAAAAGATACCATTAACTTAAAATTAGCTTAGTTTGTAAAGAAGAGAATCGGAGCCAATGTAATTTTTTCAACGAGACTATTGTTAAAGCTTTAAAATAATTTGATCAAGCTTCATTAGATGGCTTTTTCAATAGACTGCTGTCAAAATTGCTTAAAATATGGTTTTCCAAATAGATAGTTATATGAAATAGAAGTAATAACTGGTGATTGGGAAGAAGTCTTACATATCAGCTATACTAAAAAAAACACTTCTTCTTCTTCAGCCTATGGATGTCCACTGCTGGACAAAGGCCTCCCCCAAGGCTTTCCATGCTGACCGGTCTTGTGCTGCCCGCATCCATCGGCTTCCCGCGACCTTCACCAGGTCATCGGTCCACCTTGTTGGGGGCCTCCCTACGCTGCGCCTTCCAGTACGTGGTCGCCACTCCAGAACCTTACTGCCCCATCGGCCATCGGTTCTACGAGCAACTAAACACAAAACAACGAGCAACTAAGCAAAAAAACACTTATTCAAGCTTAATAAAGCATATGATGGTGCAAGATGGTCCTGCAGGGTAATTGCGTAACAAACTATCAGTTGCAATGGGTTTCATTCATCTATACGTTGTTGAGCCCACAAATTATTTGTACTTTTGAAACAATGGACTAGCAATATGCTTCGAAATAATTCCAATCGGTAGTAGTTGAGTGATACGCAACTAGGGTGCTGTCCATAGACAACGCTGTCATTCTCATCTTGATTGACAAAAAAATCCTATTGGTGGTAAATAGAGCAAATATATCTACTTTTTTTTAGTTAACCGTTTTAGGTACTGTTTTACAGTTAACACCGACAAATTTTACTGTAGACTCGATATTCGACATAGTGCGCCTCTCAAGGTCATAAGTGAGGAAGTGAATAGACAATGCACGGAGCGATTTCACAACTCAAGCGCAGACAACCGTCGAAGTAGGAAGTCTTTGGTTATCAAGACAATCGGCCAACTACGCCGAGATAAAAGTGACACGAGTCCTATTAATCAATACAATTATTTTTTGCTTCATCTCCATACTAAATTGTGAAAGATGATTATTTATTGCATTGCTTTTTTACTGGGGTGATGTACTATGTTATGTAACGCTTTTGTCATGTCGTGTGCTTTTAGACTTTGTCTTCAACCTTCGTGATGTCAAGTGCATTAAATGCAGGAGTTTATTGTGCTGCCACACAATAATTCACTTTCTATTACCGCACGAATAACACTCTCGAAGACCAGCTTTTTCAATGTGCGAAGATCAAGTTTCATAGGGGCATAACTGCAAATATACACAGTTTTATGTCATTCTGTTTGCAGTATCAGGTCCTATCTGTTGAGCTTCAGATGGAACTTGAAGATAGGAAATAAATATATTTTTGTTACTCTTAGGTGTCGTTTGCGTCCATAGATATATGTATTTTTTGTTAATTCAAAGTGAAATGCATTTTATATGGTTTAAGAAAAATATTTTACAAGAAATCAAAAGAAAATTTCAACGGAAGGAAATGAACATAAGTCTAAATGGAAACCACCAGGAAAACAATTAATAATTTTTATATATCACGTTGCGAATTTACGCCAAAAATTGTACGATTTACGCAGATATATCTATTAAGTATAAGTAAGACTGATATCGAATAATCTTCCGATAAATTATGATTATTACTTGTTGAAAAATTGATAAGGCGAGATTATTAAACTTAGTGTAATGATAAGAATGATAATATTATTGTTTAAGTACAAAGTTTCCACGTTCCTTTTGAAGGTGGGATACATTGAAGTAAGTATCAAATCCTACTAATATTATAAATGTGAAAGTTTGTGAGTATGATGGAGATGGATGTTTGTTACACTTTCAAGCAAAAACTATTGAATGGGAGTTTTTGGCGGGAAATTCAAGCTGAGTGTCACGCTCATTTTTCATAGGACTTTTAAAATTATTTATAGTGTTGTTTACTGAATTGAAACCATGGATGAACTGTGTGAAAGATAATTGTTTCTCTAATATCGTCCATCAATGGTTTGGTGCAGATGTATGGAAGGAGTGACTACCGTGATGACGCCATAGGGAAGGAAGAAAGCAAAGAAAGCAAAAATCTTTACCTTAGATACCATAGATTATTCTGACTTTGAAGAACTCAATTAGAATAATAATCTATGGTATCTAAGGTAAAGTTTTTTTCGGTTTCTATAACGCCTTACTAATAGGTTTTCTTTTAATGTATGGATGGCAAAAAGTTCACATAATCTGTTTGGCTTATTGAGCTTCGCGACAGGCATCACTGTCCCCTCACGCAGTGAGAAGAACACCAAGGACATTCCAAGTGTGTGCGCTTATTAAAACCTTTCATTGAATTTTAATGTTTAATTCTCAAGAAATACTTAGGCTGCATAGTACCATGGTAAGACACTCAGGAGGTGATAAAAAAAAAGTTGCAGTCGTGGGACTGACCGACAGAAGTAAACACTGAAATTTTTAAAAAACACAGAATACACAAAAAGTAAAAAACGCTCACGGTGTCGGATCGGTCACGCTCACACGAATTTTTTTCTTTTGTTCTTGTGTGGCTCTATGTTTTTTGTCAGGTATTATATTATCCATGGTCGGAAGCGAGAGCGCATGGCAGGCCGTCATCTCTTTCTGCGAAGCAGTGATGCTAGCTAAGGAGGTGAAGGAGTCCCTGAGGGAGAGAGAATCCTAGCGCCCTCACGCCTCTAGCCGCCGCAGAAGACGCCCTGGGAGAGAACATCGAACTCCCGGTGGTGAGCAGTGGGCAGTTCGCCGCCCGGTAAGGATCAGGCCCGGGTCGACGGCGCGTTGTGTTTGACCCGCGTCTCAAAGAGATGTCAGCACATCGTGACGGGGTCCACGAAGACCGATGCCTCCTGGGTCAGGGTTCTGCCTGTGCAAGTGAAGAAACACGGGTGGGTTTAGTCAGTAAAAGTCTGCCACGCCCTTCCGCTCCGCCCAGAGCGGGAGACGTCATTTGATAATTTCCCATTCAGAACAAAAAAAAATTATTATATTATAAGGAAAATGCCTTATTAAGAACGCTAAGTGACGGGGTGTGAATAACGCCAAGGAAGTCGCTTGTTAAAAATAAAAATATTTAATATTAGCCGTGGATACAGTTTAGTGTAGTGATTATGCAGTTTGCATAATAGCACCCCTCGTGGGAGAACACACAACAGTTCTCACTTAAAATGGTATCCTCGTGACTGTAACTTTACAGTGCTCGTCGAAGATATAAACGCATTATGCAATAGTTAAGAATAGTTTGATTTAGCAAATGTGTGAATCACTTTACAGAATATCACAATAGAATAGAATACTCTTTATTATGTACACCATATAGATTCTTCTTCAGCCTATGGATGTCCACTGCTGGACAAAGGCCTCCCCCAAGGCTTTCCACGCTAACCGGTCTTGTGCTGCCCGCATCCATCGGCTACCCGCGACCTTCACTAGGTCATCGGTCCACCTTGTTGGGGGCCTCCCTACGCTGCGTCTTCCAGTACGTGGCCGCCACTCCAGAACCTTACTGCTCCATCGGCCATCGGTTCTACGAGCAATGTGCCCTGCCCACTGCCACTTAATTTTAGCGACTCGCAGAGCTATGTCGGTGACTTTTGTTCTTCTGCGGATCTCCTCATATCTGATTCGATCACGCAGAGAAACTTCGAGCATAGCTCTTTTCATTGCCCTTTGTGTGACTCTGAGCCTTCGTATGAGGCCCATTGTGAGCAACCACGTTTCAGTTCCGTAACCATATAATTACAAAAACATAAATATAAAGATTTTACAAAGGGTGATACAATGGGCGGTTTCATGCAGAAGTTTCAGGTATATTTCAGGTATTATCAGGTATATAGTCTTAATCTTTGAAAAAAAAAAACTTCTATTTTTTCCATTGACAATTTTTTTACTGATGAGATTACGACGAAATTTGAAACGTTTTTAATAACTGGAATAAGTCTTCCACTTAAAAAGTTAAAAATTTTATTTTTAACCCCCGACGCTAAAACGACGGGGAGTTATAAGTTTTTAATCGACTTCAAAAATAGAGGTACTAAATCCGAATGTTTTTTAATAAATGTTTTAATGCTACAATTTCCGAGGGAGTCAATAGAAGAATTAAACAGACATAATCACTTTTTGGCATTATACTTTCAATATTCACTTGTAAAGACTCGGCTATTCAGCAAAAAATCAATATCAAATTGTAAATTAAGTATTATATCGTGTAAAATTTGTTTCGTTAAAATTATATTCACTTTAGAAGTAAGAAAACTAATCAAAATGTAATGCGCATCGATTAAAATTATAATTTATATGGAAACAGTTTTCTCATAAAGGGAACGTTTCTATAAAAATATCAGGTGATCTAAGACCTAATGCTAGAAATAAAACATTATTGTGACTTTATCATAAGCTGCTAAACGCTCCGAAGGAATACAGTTAGGTACTTATCAAATAAAAAGACAAAGAAAAACAAAGTTAATTTCCAAATAGACGATTTCTCGAACGTTACCCCCGTGTCAAGGCTGGTCCGAAAAAACAAAAACCCGTGGGGCAAATCAAAACTGCCAAGGACCTAACAGTCAAAAATCACGTTATACAGTAATATACACGTGAAATTCATAACCATGGCCGACATGAATCACTTGACATTGAAAACACCAAAAGCCCTGAACACCTAAATTTTGGGGTGGTGGTTCTTGCTCCCATCGATCCCCGTGGAAATGGGTCGGCCTCCCTTCGCCTGTGACCTTGGGTGGCGGAGATGGTCGAGCGTTTCCGAAAAGAGCCGAAGCGTTCATTCATTCTAAGCCCAACGCCCACGTAAGTGTTAGCTGGGCGGATTTGAGTTTCCACGATGGACACCGTCTGCTTCCAATTTTAATGATGTACACTTTAATGTCGTACGGTTTTTGAATGTTTGAGAGTCGAAACCTTATTATTCTGTTAGGAGTTTTTTTAGGCTTAGAGATTATGTCCTTGGTTTAGATTTAAGACATATATAGATTTTAGAAATGAAATGAAATGAAATGAAATCGTTTATTAAGCAAGTAGGATCACCGATCACTTTTACACGTCATATGATTTTTTTTCTTCTTTTTTTTTTTTTTTAAACAAGATGAAGCCGGCATTTCCTAACTGACTACCTCTGAGAAGAAATAGCCGAAACAAACTCAGGGATCATCGTCTTTTTTAAAGTCCAGACATTAAAAATGAAAATGTTTACAATAATTTACGTTATAATTACGCATATTGCTTAATAACAATGCTTAACAGAGCGAGCAGCTCAGTCCCAAGCCTCTCTATCCTCTAAATAATCTGAGATTTTATAATACCCCTTTTTGCAAAGTTTGGCCTTTATATAGGTTTTATATCGTTTAATGGGTAAGTTTCGAATGTCCATGGGAAGCTTGTTGTAAAAGTGTATACATTGACCCATGAACGAGTTGCCTACTCTGTGGAGACGAGTGTGATGTACAGCAAGATTGTGTTTGTTCCTGGTATTTATATTATGAATATCGCTTATTTTCTTAAAATTAGATATATTTTTATGTAGAGGTAAGAATAATGATATAACACAAGTATCTATTTTATTATAAGTATGTATCTCACAAATTTCTACTCTGAAGCGGTGCTTAGATGTAAAAGAAGAAATTAGTCTAAAGCTTTAAAATGAATATTTATATATGTCATGCTCGGCTATGGCCACCCACTTTACAGTTTTATTATTATTATTATTTTTTTACTTTTCCTGTTTAATACATATAATAAACGATTTTTTGTTATGTTCACTATGTTACTCGTGAAAACAGTCTTTGTATGACATTTCATCATCTACTTATGTCTACCCTTATGGAATCACTGATTCTCAAGTCACAGGCTATAAACCTAGTTTGGGAGCCAGGAAATATAACCAATGCACTTTTTGTTGTACCATACTACTGTACTTGTAACGTATGTAACATTTTTACTGGTAATAAAACATTATTATTATATTATTATGGTTTCTTGTAGACTTAACGACAAGGTTGGCGTAGTGGCTGAGCAATCGACTTCTGTTACGTGACATGTGTTCGATTCCAGTATATAACAAATATTCGCACAGCCTAGAGGAACAAATTAAGTGTAAATGTTTGTAAACGCACCCATAACACAGAAGTAATGCCTGGAACGCTATTTATTATACAACAAAAAATTAAAGGAATTTCAAATATACTCGTATAAATTTTAAATTAAATGGTTTTTACTCAAAATGTCTCAAAATTCTTTAGATATTTTGCCTTTCTCTTTGATCAATAAACAAAATAATCAAGACAGCCATCATGGCCAATGGTGTTTAAGTTGTTGCTTTAAATGGCCAAGCAAAAGGGATAGCTGATAGCCTTGCCCAGATTACAATTCCCAAAAAGATTCTTGACATAATTGTTGTAGAGGACCATGAAGCATATAGTTTAAGAATATTACATGATAGATCTACTGATGTCGTTTCTTTAGGAAGCATGAATGATGAAGAAGTATGTACAAAAAAGTGTGAGAGTGGGGAAGAATTCTTTTATGTGCCTTATTGATATGGCAAGATGATGGAAGAGAACATCACTACACAGAACAAAAACTGGGATTCCAAAACCCCATATAATACCAATCCATGGTAGAAATATAAAAGCACATCTAAATCAGGAAATATCATAGAACTAAGATGATAGCCTATTTTTACAAAAATGTAGTGATTCCGATTGCTGGATTCTGCATTCATAGACAGTACAGTAAAAAGAGAGAGGAAAGAGGATTCATACACCATTAGAGGTAGGTATTCATTCAAGTTCTTCGATCACCATCCTCAAGGCATTGGTTTTAACGTTCGATCATAGTGTTTTTAACGAATTATACTTATTTGGAATGTCACAGTGTTTACTTTCGCTCTCAATCTTAACTTTTTCTATTTTGGGAACACATAAATATGTTGGAACTTTTGAGTCCAAAGGTGTCCAATTTTCAAAACTAGACTCGTCAACGTGGTAACAGAGGTAAACGGTAGATGCACTTCAGATTTCCTATCGCATATTAGTCGGTTATCTTTGTATTGATTGTGTTAATTTATTGTTTTCGAAAGAACGGTTATCATTATTAATTATGTCAACATGCTTCTAATTAAATCGTGTAATTTTTTTATGATTTGGCGAAAGTATATGTAATACTTCTGTTGCAGTATCTTAATATAGAAAGTGTGCATTAAAGACATGTTCCTTAGCTTCACCAAGGGTATTTCTAGTAGCTTAGTAAACATCTTTGAAAACCGCGGAAGATGTATTGAAACAACATGTAAAAGACAATGCAGGGTCGCCTTATCACACCATATCAATATTTGCATGACCTTAGGAAAATTTATCACTATATACATCATTTGCTTTGAGATGACATTAGTTGTGTCGATATTATATAATTAAATACATCTCAAGGTCCGAATCGTGGAATTTTTAGGAATAAGTATGTATGTAACTGGTTTTATATCTTCCGTAATAATTAAGTTTCTTAGTCGTTTGAATTGAATCGAATATTTATTAATTGGCATGTAGTCAAAGAGTCCCCATAATGAAAGTTAATTTGATCTGTTTTGTGGTTAAAAGGTGAATATAATAAAATTTTAAAATGTTCGTTGCCGATTTTCGTACATAGGCTTAATTTATTATTACTTTTAAAATTTAATAAAAATATTATGTGCTAAAATTAATTCTATTACCAGCTGATAAAAGGGTAATAGAATCTTGACATCAGAGATGTCCTATAAAATACATATTTCATTAATTATATGTATGTAAATGAAGGCATAATTATATTTTATTTAGCTATATAAAAGTCAGTGACTTTGATATTATCTTGTATTTCACCAAATGTTCATTAAATGCATTTTTATGAACTATTGTTTTAGTTAAAACACTTTCCTGTTTTCTTTTTCATCTTTTTTACGATTATTATAAATTACATAAACAAGATAAAGTAGGTATAAACATGAGATTTCAAACCAAATAGAAAATAATGTAGATTAAAGTTAAGAACATCTTATAACAGATAAAAATATTATCAGAGCAACTATATATGTACTGTACCGCTTATATAATTATCTGACATTATTAATACTATAACCAAATATTAGATTACTTTTGGAGACAACGAGTGTGATAACAGACATCGCTACAGCCAATCATAGGTGTTTACATTGTGCCATGGGGAAGGATTGGATTGGTTGTAAAGATCTGCTTTTGATGCGAATCTGTATCTAATTGGTCAACACAAAACGGTGCATCAAAACTAGAATCCAAAACTCGGCTAACTAGTTTTTAAGACCCGAAAAAAAGATGGGAGGAAAAAAACAAAACAATTTAAACATTTGAATCTTGATACTCTTGCTAATTTGAAAACATGAACGTCCTAAACAGGTTGGCAAAGAAAAAAAAATATACGGAGGCAATTTTGTATCCTTCTGGAAAATATGTAGATAATGTTAACATTCTTTCAAGTGTCAAGATAATCTTTAGAGATATAAATATAAAAGGAAAGGACTATAATGATATATGTATGTAGATATTATGAAAAAACTAACGAGCATCCGATGCTCTGCATGCTCAAACTGATAAGCATCAAATCCATCAATGAACGCTAAAGTGCAACATCTGTGATCAAGTCTAGTACTAATAAAAAAAAAATCTCCAATAACAGATGAACTATTCGAACAGATAGATCAAAGCCTGCGGCCTTTTAGTATTGGCACTTATGATTATTCAAATCGACAGACACCCATACTCAAGTGGTGTAGAACTACTGGATGGATGACGTAATATGATAGCAAAACAGTCAATATTTGATATGGAACCATTAGCCACAGCGTACGATAACACGCGACCAGTTCACTAATGAAAACGGGACACAAAGATACTGTCGCCGCTTTAACGAACGTGCTTCGCGAATAAAATTGTTTTGTTGATGCTAATTAATGTACTAATTTTGATATGGACTGCGCTGTAGAAGGTATAAAGCTTGAAATAGCTGACGCCTTGGCTACTAATAATATTCGCGTAAAAAAAGAATAAGAATATTTTAATTTTGGTCACCGTTAGCCGATTGTACATGTATTTACATAAATGGAATTCTAAATACTTTGCATTCCTAAATTGTTAGGTATAAGTGAATGAAAGACAGGTTTAGAACACGCAATATCAGTTAAGAATATCTGTTACCATTTTAGTGCGATGAGAGTAACAATTTTTAACTTATTTTGATTATGCTGAGTGGATAAACCTTAGAGAATGCATGTTTAAAGAAATCTCATGCATCTAGTAAAACGTCAGATTATTTGTGATTTATAAAGGGTGCTCATTAAATGAAGTACAAAAAATACCCTCTCACTTCTGCCGATCGGCTTTTTTGTACAATTATGAGCTGTGATAAGGTCAGAGCGAGGTCATTCGAAAGTCCCTTTTCCAGTATTGGATTGTTCATTGATAGTGATTACTGACGTGAATTGGGGCAAAAACTTAAGGAGTTCTTGAAGAAAGCGAGATAAAATAAAATGTTTTAAAATGGTGTGTTTGCTCATAAGATATAAATCATTTATCAACCTACATCTAAAAGGCCAGATCCTTAAATCGTTAGATACATTTTGATGACTAAATAAGTGGATACGGTAATGACGGCTGATAGAGATATTATGGAAGAAAATAGTATCTTCTCCAACGCCAACTACAAGAAACACATAATTATTTAAGAAATACAGATGTAAAACTATACGTATTATCGGAAATGCAAAGTAGTATGCACTAAAATTGGAATCAATGACGATGCAGCCGGTACTTCTAATAGAAAGAATAAAGAAAATAAAAGGATATCCTCACATCAACAGAGATGAGAAAAATTTGCATCGTACGAAAAGTCACGAGGTTATCTAAACGTTTGACCTTTGTCTGTTGTAGATCATGCTACTGACAGAGTAAATTTACCTATTAGTACGAACACTTCCGCGATAGCGGTTTGTTACTAGACTAACAATTGAAACAAAGATGTATCTATTGTCTTTGAGATCAAAAACGAAGATTAAAATGTCAATGGTCAAAGAAAATTAGTCAGCCTTATTAGGAATGTGACAACCATCTATTTTATCACTGCTTATATTGTTGTTGCGAGAAAATCAAGGTATTTCTATCTGTTCAGATTTTTGTTTTGTAAGGCCGTTTTGGTAGACAAGTAAACAGTATGATGAAACTTTATTATCTGATTGTAAGTATATCTACATTATGAACATCGTTTGCTTCGTTTCCTATTTTGTATTCAACGTCGAAGTTTTGTTTCATGTGACTGCCGGTAATATCAAGAGACATATTTATCCAAAACACTGTTTAAATTCTGTCTATTTCATTGATTCGTTGCACTTCGTAATAGCTTGTTTATAAAACATAATCAAAAGTCATTTATTCAAATTAGACTGAGAATCAGCACTCTTTGAACGCCAATATTACATAAGACAGTCCGGACCCCCAAAACGCCAGTCCTTCGCTTTAAACTAAACGTTATATGTGTTATATGTATATTCAATGTAAGTCACTTTAGAATGGATATACATATTAATATGTAATTGGCTTCAAAATTGCTAACGTTCTATCCAAATTCAAAAATAAACTCGTAAATATAAAAATCCATCAAGAAATTTCGTATCTTGATATTTATAGGCGCACTTTCGCTAAAACATCGCATCTCCGTGGTGGGGTACCGGGGGAAGACGTCGGAAGGTTATCAAAAGTGATAAGAGCACATCCATCACTCGACGTGTGACTGTCAACGAATGCTCTAGGGCGACGCTGTATGTGGAATATTTTAAGTTTCCAACCACAGCATCTATCACCGGTGACATAAAACTTTTTTAGTAATATAGTAATAAAATGTATATACATTTGTTCATTTAACGAAAGAGGGTCAGGAAAGACTTATTGATGACTTGTGTCTCTACTCACACGATGTAATGGGCCAGTGTTATCGGTACAAAACTGAGCATAATTTTGCTGCTCAGTAAGTGTTGTTATGCCTTTGATTATGACACTACATACAAAAAACCTGATAAATAAAAACTAAGCGCTAACAAAGACGATGTTTTGATTATAATTTGTTTTTATGTAGATATTTATATTCAATCTATTTATTTTCCAATTTAAAGTTTTTCATTTTTATTTAACGAAAATTAACTATACGAAATTTTCTCCAAGTTTCGCCTACTTGATTGAAATTTGAGAAATTTTAAGGTACACAGACTGAACGCCCACATTCGTTCTTTGACGGGAAACAGCTACAGAGGAGTGGAAAACTGAAATTGTGACGTCCAATATTATACCTGGTAATGACATTAAATTAAATTCTGAAAGTGACGTCAATACGAGTATTAGCGACGATGAGAGACTTAAATAATGTCTATTATATTTTTTATTAATCAATGGTTTATTTCTTGACTTAGAGGCATTGCACTTGAATGAAGTTATTTCAATGTCAAGAATAACTGTAGCTATATTTAGGTCCACAATAAGTATAATGTATTACACTTCTTGTATTTTTACTAAAAAATGCTTAGAAGAATATAAACAGTGCTATATCAAGTATTAAAAAATTCGCTTTAGTATTCTACATGAAGTGGACGAGATTGTCAGTATTACGTAACAACTCGTGACTCCTATTACGAGTGTCACAATCAATAAACGTTACATGTCTATTAAAAGTCATTAAACCAAAGTGAACCTTTTCCTTTTATCAATAAAGTCGCATGTAGAGCAACAGCACTCGGCTATGTTTTCTCATTGGGCGAATGCTAACATGCTTTCCTAGTCTGGTCTCAAATTATAATTTTAGTAGAACCTTAACGTTTCTTTGATCCGTTTGATAAACTATTATATTCAAAGCAATGACAAATTAATAAGACATGTGATATAAGGCTTCAGTAAATACACAGCAATCATGTTTAATCGGTTATAAACATGAATTCCTCTGTTATAAGGCTCTGTTATTTATATATTTTCTTTATTATAATGTTTAATACTAGCTATTGCCCGGGACTTTGCTTGCTAGAATGAAAAGTAGCTAATGACCTTACATCTATCCATGTGCCAAATTTGTTTTAGGGTGAAAGCGAGACAGACACAGTTGCTTTCGCATTTATAATATTAATATGGATATAAAATCAGGTATGGTTCGAAATAATAGTTTCTTTCAACAGTAGCAGGTGATGGTAGTACGTAATATAAACAGACAATGCTGTTTTAATGCTAACAAACAAAGAATAAAGAAAAACATCTTATTTATTCAGTAGTAGAGTTCGGTAATAAAATGAACAATATTAATGAAGAAAAAACAAAAAAAAGACAGTTGAACACGCACATCGGGAATCCACAAGCGGACCGCTGGCACATACCCACACATTAGCAAAAAACGTGTTCGTACACACACATACAGGAGCAAAAACTTTGCAGATGTGCTCACACGCATCGTTGTAGAGCAAAAAGCGATCGGCGTGTCTTGATCTCGCGTCGGAGCAGCTCCACTCGTTTGCTTGTATCTCCTTAGTTTTCATCTTTTTGCGCGATAAAAATTCTTTAGAATTTCGTCCTTTTAAAAACCGCTTTTCTCACTATTTTACTTATTATCTTTAGGACCAAACTTACTCCGAATTTTCCATTTCATTCGATTTATTTGTTCTATACTGGAGGAAATTTCTTTCATTTTAAAAAGAACGAAGATTTTAGATTTAATTAGCTAAAAATGACTCGAGCACCGCTCAAACTTTTGTAATCCATCTTCCGATAAATTCTTCATTCGTGTGAAATGTCTGCAAAGATAATCATCTTGGTTGCGATCTCTCGCCAGTGGAGGGCTCTCTCTGTTTTATTTTAAATAATTTCACTCATTTTATTCTATTCAACACCTGTGCAATTAAATCTTTATCATCCCTAAGCCGAGCTGTCGTAGTGGTAACTCGTTTTTAATTACTTTTTAAGTACACTTATACAAAACAACTCTCGAGACCTAACTCGACACCGTCGTCCATTATTTGAACGTCAGTAGGTACTTGGTGTATTGCTGTCGTCATTATAATAATAAACATGTAGAACAAGTGACAGGTACACGAATTTTAAAGTTGCTGACATTATATTAGTCGTACATGCACCGGTGAACAATGAACTTTCCTATTTAATTGCATGGTTGTGACTAAAGAAAATTTGAGTTTCATAAGTTTTTTTTAATCTGATTTGAAAACATTTAGGAGCTAAATAAGCAACTATTAATACACGCAATATTTTTTTTAACGAAGCTGTAACTTTCATTGTTCTATACCTAATATTTTATATGTATATTGAACAATTCGTGTCATTACCTTTATAAACTGGAATTATTATATGAATAACCATGACTGGAATAAGGGTTTCTTTTGAAAATTCACAAATTAGTGTTTAAACCTGTTTGTGGATTTATGTAGGATGTCAAACATGAAGGTCGATAGTGCGAAGAACCGAGGGCAACACCCAAGACTTCCGATGCATTGTAACGTAAATATTATCGGAGAAGAACTCAACTCTTGTAAGAACTGATGGCAATGTATTCCAAAAGATCAGAGATCGAAACAGCAATACATACTTTCGCTGTTAATCCAATCATCAACTAACAGTAAACCAAAATATCATCTAGAGTAAACCATTCAACGTTCGATTAGGAAGGAATAAGCGATATGCTTTTCTAAATTCCAATCAAAGTCTTTTATCAATTATATATTGAAGTAACTTAAACAAAAGTTGCAAGCCAATACTCGTTAAACTACTGTTCAAATTCTTAGAGCAAATTAACATAAAATTGTAGTGCATTCACCAGTTGGGTCTGAGAGTTGTAGGGCAGGTCATGGCTGAATGCGTAAGCACAAACGGATGTGCAAACGATAACATTATCACTATTCCACAAGTGTGTTTGCAGCAGAAAAAGCCAGTTAAGGGAAAATAAATATTTGATCTCTACTACTCGTATCTTTTGCAGCGTTTAAAATCTGATGCAAAATTCCTCTTACTTCAGTGCAGGCTACGTTAAACACTGCGTAACATCTATTTTTTTTTTTTGAATTTTCTGTTTGCATTCCATAAGTAGCCTTGTCATAAGTCCTTCGTTCAATTGTAATGTTTGTCTGGAGTACAGTGTCTGGCCACTACTTCAAGTACCAGGCTTGCAGCGGATCGTGGCGGTGTCACGTTACGCGGTGGCTGTTGACACCAGCGCTTGATTAATATTTATGATACGGCTGAGCATCTCGCATGGCCGGTTCGCTCACTCGATGCGAATTATCTTCGTCCTACTCGCACATGTACGCAGTTCTTCTACGCTAGACAGAACACGAATATGTAGTACATATGGCAACTGCTCTTTCAACATTCGAATGTGCGTAAGTGCGAATGAGAATCCCAAATCTTCTTAATTTTTGTTAAGTTTCGCTTTTGCTGCCAGTTTTTTCAGACCAAACGTGTTATGACCTTGGTAGTATCACGATTGAGATTTGGGTAAACATTTGAACAAGTTCTGTTTTAGATAATTAATTATTTACAATCAGATTCATATAAGCTTGCTATTGGAAGTTCTCAAACAATAGCAACAGTTGTATTCCGGTTGCTTTAATCGTCTTATTAGAGACGTAAATCACTTGATCGGTGTCAGGCCCACTGACCATAAGATTGCAAATCGAAAGAATTGAGTATGTGGAACGAGGCGTGGGACCAACGCCTCGAACCTGACCGTATCGAGGTATCTCAACCGGACAGACTCGACTCGACAGCCATTATAAAAAAAATTGCAACAGTTATAAGGGAAAACCGTGTTGTAGAAATTACAGCCATTTAGAAAAGGGAACACTTGTAGCATGTTGTTTGTTGAGTAAATAATTAAATACTTTATTAGTTTCTTGGGTACCTCCACTTAACTTGAGCAGATTCATGTTCATTGAAATTAATCATTGGACCGTTTCATTAGTCACTTGAACAGTATTACACGTCGCTAATTGAAACGCATCCAAATTACTAGTTTGATCTCCTTTGCTTTATCAGTCTCTATGACGGCAATCAATGTCATTTGTAAATACGTTGTTTCGTTCGTGCAATTTGCATATTTGTCTTTGCAATGAGATTAGCGTATTTAAATTCAGTCTTAATATTCCAGTTGACAGAGGATATTACAGATATTTTCTCATTGTGTTTCCTGCACGAATCTCTCACATTAACAGAATTATCAATGTGTTTGCGACATCACTATCGTTGTTTGTCTGGACATTTTCCGTGAGCTCGCGCGCTTCCAGCGCCGGCCGGCGTTCGCGAGACTCTGCTCCAAGGTCACGTTATCGTGCTATCGCCAGCCCTGAACCAATCCAAGGTTAACAGACGAATATCCACTTTTTAAATATCCATGTAGGGGACTAGACTCTTAATTTTTAAAATCATCGACATCAATACGTCACTCGCACGTCCGTCTTACAGGAACTCGGCAATCTCGACCGTCGCGCGCTGGGTCTTTATTGTTAATTTGCGAACGTTAGTGGAGCGCGCTCCGGACGCATACTCTCGCTTTTAAGTAGTAATACTGCAATATAGTATCAAATCAAATTAGCTGCGTGTTTACGTTTTATAAATAGAGCGCGTTCACGTGGCGCCGTAGCGAGATAAGCGACCGTCGACTCGCCGACATCACTCACCGTGCGCTGTTAACATCCTCCGCGGGGTGGCACGGGATCCTCCGTCACACTGACACTCGTGCGGGATATAAAGCACTCACAAACGGCGCACTTAGATGAGCGGCACACGCGAGGACTGCACGGCGCGACACCCACAACTAGAATGCGGGTGAGACGGCTCGTCGCGGGGTGCGGGGGGAGACCGGCAGCGACACACGGCTTTTACGAAGGCGCGGCGACGAGGACTGCGGCCGAGCAAGAGCGCGTTTCCCCCCATTGGTTGGAGACGGTGTGACGTCACACAAAGTAGCCAATCGCCGCTCGCTCTTTAGTTCCTGCTGCCTGCCGGTAGAGGCGCTACGATCGAGGAAGTCGCCCGCCCTGCAGAGCTTTCTTCAGCTAGGGCGTGTGCTTTTGCGGGCGGCTAGCACGGAAAGAAATCACGGCATAATGAATTATGTATTATTATAATTTACATGGTTTCCTTAGATGATCGGAATAATAATTATTATTTATAGTTTTACCCTTACCTTTTATAAAAACGTTTCAGAAGCTGAAACGATTACCTATTCAAATTAGATCCGGTATCGAGCAAATACTAAGGAAAGTTTACATGTATACAAAAATGATTAGATAATCGACCTTGGTGATATGTCTTATGTATAAGTAATAGGTTCTGGGTTCGTTAGAGATAAAGTAAATACTAGAAAGAGATGGATTATACTTATACATACAGTATGTTACGAAAACCCTGTCCGACCCGTGAAGGTGTTGTTAGGTATCGATAACTGATTCTACTAATGCATACAAAACCGGGCTTTACTTAAAAAAAAAATCCCCCTAAAAAAAAAAAATATTATTTCGCAAAAGGAGGTAACTTATTAAATGTGCGTTGACCACCCTTCGCCTGCCGACCGCGGGGGGCGGGCGGCAGGACACGCGGCACGTGGCCGCATCGCTATTCGCTCATAATAATACCGGTGTTGTCACTTTTTAAAAATTACCAAATTTCGGGGAAATTGGAATTAATTCGTTGGAAAAAAAGATTATTTCAAAATTCATTTGTATTGGTACTATGATGAATACGTAAAATTTTATATTATATTTGGTCATGTGTTTACCTAACCTCTATTATCCTTATGGGTCGGACAGGGTTTTCGTAACATACTGTATATTGGAATCACCTGCGTGTCCACCTTGCTGATTTATTTAAACCCCAATTACTAAGTTTAGTTACACAAATTAAAGTGTGAGTATTGCTTAACAAGCGAAATATTAACAAGCGAAATATTTATATTTGCCAAACTAACAAACGATTTGTTGAACAAGAAATTGAACTTTGTAAATACAAGCCTGTATTTTGTTGAATGAATTTAGTTTTGGTACTAATTATTGAATGGGGTAAAGTTGGTATTAACTAATAATTTAGCTCAGGGACTTGTTTTGCGTAGAACTGTTTATTTTATGTGACGAGGCTTGGAGATTTAAGAAGTGTGGGTAGCAGACCTTTATGATTTAATGAATTAGTAATAAACTTTTGTTACATAGGACTTAATCGCCGCCCGGGGAGATTATTGCGCCAACTTTTCTTCACTCCCCAGCTGAAGGCTTAGGAAATGGTGAAGGGCTGGCGTTTTGGGGAAATATTTCATGTAATTTTGACGTTCAAAAAGTATCCATGTTGAGTCTACAATAAATAATTTAGATTTTTTTTTTATAATTTTTAGAATCATAAAAGAATCGCTATCCCGCCTGGTGGTAAGCAGTGATGCAATTGTTGATGGCAAAGCGCGCTAGTTTATTAAGAGACTATTTACTTTAGCCTTGAAGACACTTACGTTTAAAAAAAGGATGAGACCAAAACACTGTTAATTTAAAATTTAATGAGCTAATGAGTGACAATTAATGTTGATAACATTGCACAATACCCTACACAATAAAATTATAAATATTTAAGTAATTTATTATAATTAATATTAATAATGTAAATCGTGCAATATAAAAAAACCAAACCTCTGTGTAAATACTTCTATAAAATATAAATACCATAAAAGTGTACACCACTGTTCTTTAATAATACCATTTTAATTATTACTTTTTTTCCTCAACTGAGGATGAAGGCGCTCTAGCCTTCATCCTCTCTCCTATAACAAAAATAAAACAAAATACTTTGCTGTGCCCGACAGGGTTCATAATTGATTCTATACTTTAATATACGAACTACATATTATGTAACATTATGGAATGCAATAAATTATTGAGTATTAAATTGTAGTCCGACGGAAACACCGCCGCTGGCAAATTGTTCCAGCCCCTCAACGTACGCGGTATAATAGACGAAGCGAAACGCTTCGTCCGGATCGTGGTAGTGTCAACAACGTAAGATCCAATGATGGAACGGAGAAGGCGGAACTAAATCATGCAATTCCCTTGCACACTCTCCAAAATGCATCCTATAGAACACCAACAGGCTGGCTACTCTTCGCCTGTGGTCCAGGCTTTGGAGACCATTTTGAGCTAAATTTGGGTCGCCAATTATCCTAAACGCACGCCTCTCCACCGAATCCAAAGTAGTCAGGTGGCATTTTGTACCACCAGCCCAAATGTGGCTGCTGTACTCGACACAAGACCTTACCTGTGCTTTGTATAACATTAGAAACTGTCCCGGTGTGAAGTACCACCGGATCTTTGCGATAACGCCAAGTTTCCTGGCAGCCACCTTGGCCTTGGACCTAATAAATCGCCGTTAAGGTTTGAAAAAATCTCAAATCTCAAAAGCTGAAGGCGGACAAAGGAAGGAAATTCTACCTGGTGTTGTATCCTAATTCATTTTAACACCATCATGTTGGATTCTAGGCCCAAGGGAAGGAAAGGAGGTGAGCGAGGGACTTTAGATTTTGTTTTTTGATTGATTATGTACTAGAGTAAAGATTTTTTTTATTAGTCTATAAGTGTCGTACTACTGCTCAAACCTCCGTCTTGTATAATCTCTAGCCATGTTGGTTCTGCAAATGATATTAATTTACAAATATTATATTATAGGACTGTATACAAATATAGCTATATAACCCTATACCCTCTAAGCGAAATAAGTAATTAGACAAAAAAAAAAAAAACATACTATCTTCTGTTTCGATAAAATAAAGAATATATGAGGTTTAGGCCAATGACTGATTACAAGGTGAAGGAAAACATCTTGAGGAAACCTGGACTTTAAATCTGAAATCGCCAACCCGCATTGAGCAAGCGTGGTGATTACGCTCAATCCTTCTCTCTCAGTATGAGAGGAGACTTGTGCCCAACAGTGGGATGATAAATAGGTTGATGATGATGATGATGATGATGAAAGAATATAAGTAAAAAACTTTCTACTGTTTCTTGGAAAATAGTACGTGCTTATATACAAAAACGTATTTGAATGCTTTCTTTTCTTTTATTACAAATCTCTTTATTACAAAAAGGAGAAATAGAAGATTATTTGATCCAGGTGTAGTTAGGCACACAATAATAAGTGTATTTGATTTCAGACACTAAGTTTCGCCATAACATCGGCCACCGGCAGAAGTTACCACCACCCAGACAAAGCCTTGCCGCCAAGCGATTTGTCATGTTCCGGCATGATGTCTGGTGAAGCCGTACGGAGAATGGGTCTGAGCAGTTGTGTTGCGATGTGTACCGAGTACGATGCGCCTAATGTTGTTGTGTTGGGAGTTTTGCCGTGGAGGGTCTTCAGATCAATCTCCCTTTGGCGCAGCATCGTTGGTCGTGTTGTTGGGTTTAACATTGCATCACCTCGCTCAACTACCGCCTTCCTTCCTATTCGCTCAGTTTTTCTGAGTGAATAGGCTCTTAATAAACTAGCACGCTTTACCATCAACGATCGCATCACTGCTTAGCATCAGGCGAGATTGCGGTTCGCAAATAAAAATCAGGCGTACCTTAAGAAAAAAAGCCTGAAACAAGGTAGTAAAGTAAAAAAATATTCTACCATTTATTATAAGGCATAGCTTCTAAATAGTGACCTACCATGAATTAGCTGCATTCGCATGTCTATAATTTCGTTAAAATTTCGTTGAAGAACTTCAAGAAGTTTTGCAAACGTTACATAATGCAATGCGTTGCATTCTTTATTGAACAAGTCCATAAACAAATTTATGGACTTGTTCAATAAAGAATGCCAGCATTCCATAATGTTATTTGTCCTGTAACTCTCTTGGGAAACGCAGGATTCATTTATAAAATTTAGATATTTCATCCATGTACTTATTTCAAAGTCGAGTGGGTCCTCTTTAGTTTGCACATAGTAGAATACTTACCATGTGGCGTTCCTACAATTCATCGCAACAATATGGTTAAGTGTGTGTTTGGTGGGATCACGAAAAAGTTTTGTCCCACTAGTGGGAAATTGCAGTGGGACCACGGTTCCGGAGTCTTTTATTTTATTCCCCTATTAATTGTCCATTTATTTGCACAATGTTAAAAAAAGCATACTGTTTATTTCTCGAATAACAAATCATTAAACACTATAGCAACATAGCTATAATTCTATTATTAAATCATACTTACCACCATAAATATTCACCATTAAAAAAATCAAAATTTGCAATCGATTATTACTTGAATACAATTCAATGACTAGGTAGTAAAATTATGTAAAAATATATAGTGAAAGATTATTATATACAGAATCTACAATGAATTTTTCGTCAAAAAATCGCAGCGGTCAACACGCCTTCCTGCGACGTGGAGGCCCCGGATTCGATCCCCGGCCAGGTCATGATGGAAAACGATCTTTTCCTGATTGGCCTGGGTCTTGGATGTTTATCTATTTATGTATCTATTATAAATATAGTATCGTTGAGTTAGTATCCCATAACACAAGTCTCGAGTTTACTTTGGGGCTAGCTCAATCTGTGTGATTCGTCCGTATTTATTATTTAATTAATGAAAGTACAATTTATAGAATTTTTTTTTGTATATAATTATGGCCTCAACCGTCTAATCTAAAAGGTTTTTAGTGTTCTGGTTCTTATAAACCTAAAAGCAGTCCTTCTTGAATTATATCGTAGAGTTCATGTTTTGTGTATTTAGGAACTTGGTAAATTCGCATAAAATCCAGACTGCTGTAAACTAAACAGATTTATCAAATTTTGCGGTAATGGGTCCATCCTACACACAAACTAAATTCAATCAGCTGCTCGGAATTTGGCCTTCAAAATCGTTTCGTTACGTGTTCACCCTAAATTTGGGCTGACGTAACAAGCCACCGGCAAAAACTACTGGAATTAGTATATACATACAAGATTCGTAATATCTAGGATGGTGGATTTCTTTAAAATTACACATATTGTTATGGAGTAAGTGGTAGAAGCAAAGAGCTAGATTCAAACATAGGAATAGACTGAGGGGATTCGAATCCCTGTAAAATATTTAATACTACATATATTCTGTTTCTTTTCCCACCCCTTTTTATTACTTTGTTTTATTTATATTCTTTAATTTTAATACGGCTACAGTAAGTAGTACGTTCTCTCTAAAAGATTAAAGTGCCTCCTTATAATGGCCCTGAGACAGAAGGTCGGACAACAACGGAGCCTTAGTAATTTGTCCCCGTTTACACTCTTTGGAAAACCAGCTAGCTATGTAAGTTCAAACGATTTGTTCGATTGATATTCGTAAAACATTGACCACCGTGAATGACGGCATAAGGGTCAAGGTCGATGTGAAATATTGACGAATGTGTCAGTGTGGTAAATAATTACAATCGACTTTTTGAAGGGGCTGATAAAAACAACACAATATTTGTATGTAATTCTAGACTATTAGTCAACTGATTCTTTTAGTAGGTTTTCGTACAGTTTCATCACAACAGTTATATTAGTCCACCACTAGACTTAGGTCTCTCCTATAGCAAGCCATTCAACTATCAAACCTGCGAAGACCGTCGTTCCACCTATTCCAAGGGCGTCTTACCTTGTGAGTTTAAATATAAGGTAAATTCTATTTCTTTTCTGTTATTCTGAGCAAATCATCATTATTGTCTGTTAAGCTATCTATTTATTGATTATAAAGTCATCCAAGATATCAACAGCGCTAGTAGAATTTATAAATATGTAAACTGATTTCCTTGAAAAACGTCTCAATCGGATGTTTTAGAATTGTCTACATGTTCGTGTCCTGTATAGCGAAGCATATAGTTAAGAGTGTATATATATTTTTTTTTATAATTTTAAACTAGTGCTTGACTGCAATCCCGCATGATGGTAAGCAGTGACGCAATCGTTGATGGTAAAGCGCACTAGTTTATTGAGCCTATTCACTTAAGAAACTTAGTGAATAGGAAGGAAGACGGCAGCTGAACGAGGTGATGCAATGTTAAACCCAACAACACGAACAACGATACTGCACCAGAGAGAGATTGATCTGGATACCCTTCACGACCACAGTCCCGACACAACAACATTTGGTGCATCGTACTCGGCACACATCGCAATACAACTGTTCAGACCCGTTCTCCGTACGGCTTCACCAGACATCATGACGGAACTCGACGAATCGCTTTGCGGTAAGAGTTTGTCTGGTGGGTGGTAACTTCTGCCGGCAGCCGATATTATGGTTTTATAGTTACTCAAAATTCAAAGGCGATGTGCTGATTATAAAACAATAATAATGTTCTGGACTACGTATGTACTCGTACAGCTTCGTATCAAGTCTGTTGATGCTTTAAAACTTTTGCCATTTGTTAAAGTGTCGATTTCAATAGATTACTGCCGAATCTGACTCCGAAAGTATTAGAATTTCTACCCAGACATTCTTGAACATAACAAGCAATAGGTACAAATCCGGTGTGAGTAAATATTCAAAGTAAAGCAATTCAGTAGGTACCGCGGAGATCTTTGTCATTAGAGTGTGCTGTAAACAAAACCCTTAGTGGTGCCCGAGGGAACGACAGCTGTCTCCAAGCCTCACGCCTCGCCATTAAACACCCACGTCGGTTCAAAACAACATTGTAAAATCAACCTTAACATCTCAACTTCTTAGTCCAATTTTAATCCACAGAAGTTCTACCTTTCTTTGCATTACGTACGTATACATTTTGGCGAAAATTTAAATTGAGTTTTATAGAGTGCTATATAAGATTGCTTTTGAAATGGCCACCGTAATTATATTACAGGAAATTGTATCGGAGATTTTAAGTAGAAAAAGCGTTAGTGATTGGAATAAGGATTTCAGCGCTGATAACTATTTTTTGTCTGTACTTTTTTAGTTTGTGATATTCGATATTATTATTTTTTGAAGAAAATTCGCGGCTTATTTTACTGTTTCAGGAAAGGTGGTTCTGTATTTGGCTATTCTCAAGTATTCATCGGATCGATCAAGCACGACGACACTTTGGAGTTGTGAAAAGAGAATAGGAACGGCTTATACTTATTGATAATTTTGCGGACGTCGAGACCACAAAATCGGATGGATAGTATGACTTGTAGAGCTACGCTTGGTCATCCAAAGCCACATTTAAAATAATTGTTGTTATGCTGCGAATAATTTGATCAATTTAGTCCAAGAGGAATGGTTACTTCCATAAAGAGGAAGAGTGTAGAATATATGTATATAAAATTTGTGCTAAAACAACAGAATCTAATCAGATAGAAAGCCAAATGTAATTAAATATTGATGATTAATTTTGCCGTCGACGAATTAAAAACACCTATCTTCTAAAATTAGGATAACTTTTTTCTAGAATTATGATCTGTCTGGTTGATTGCATTCAGAATCTCCAGGGCCAATTGTCTGTTTTAAAAGATAGATATAGGGAATGAGGCAGCCTCTTTCAAGCTATAATCTTGTTTCAGGAACTGAAACTTAGTTTGTAGTATTTTGCTGTACAATTTACAACAAGTTATTGCCTTACTCCTGTATCTGCACCTAACGGTGATGGGACAAATGGTAAGACCTTCATGTACAGAGCACATGGGTCGACAGCGAGACGCAAGATCCTTCAAAAGTGACTTGACAGCTACTCTGATACCTGAACTCAAGTATGGTGGTGGAGTTAGTCTGACAGGCCCTACAAGTGAAGAAGGTTGAATTTGGTTCTGGTGATTCGGTAAGGTTGGAGAAAGTCAGACCAAATGTCGCTGACAATCTAGAGGTGCTGAATGTTTACTCTTTTTTTTATATAATTATAAACTAGCGCATGACCGCCTGATGGTAAACAGTGATGCGATCGTTGATGGTAAAGCGCGCTAGTTTATTAAGAGCCTATTCACTCAGCAACATTAGGCGCATTGTACCCGGCACACATCACAACACAACTGCTCAGTCCCGTCCTCCGTACGGCTTCACCAGACATCATGCTGGAACACGACAAATCGCTTGGCGGCATGGCTTTGTCAGGTGGGTGGTAACTTCTGCTGGCGGCCGATGTTATGGCCTACCACCGAGAAAGCCTACTCTCTTCAATTGGTATGTTTCTGTAGAGGCACCACAATATCACCATTGAACACCATATCCACTCCCTCCTGATGTCCAGTTTACTTCATTTAGATCTCATATGTTAACACAAGCTTTTTGGTAATAAGCTATCAAATGTACGGACGACAGCAGGTTAAACTACCGGAAATATACTATACTATATACTATACTTGCTTATATATACTGCTTTTTACTATAAAGTTGAAAATCTAATAAATAAATTTGACACACTGTAGTAGATTGATGTGCTGCCATCTGTATAATAATTGTATCTAACATTAGAATCAAATTGTTACTATTACCTTTATTTTTATTTTTTTTAATAATTGTAAACTAACGCTTGACCGCAATCCCGCCTGATGGTAAGCAGTGATGCGATCGTTGATGGTAAAGCGCGCTAGTTTATTAAGAGCCTATTCACTCGGAAAAACGGAGCAAATAGGAAGGAAGACGGCAGTTGAGCGAGGTGATGCAATGTTAAACCAAACAACACGACCAACGGTGCTGCGCCAGAGGGAGACTGATCTGGAGACCCTCCACGACCAAACTCCCAACACAACAACATTTGGCGCATCGTACCCGGCACACATCGCAACACAACTGCTCAGACCCGTCCTCCGTACGGCTTCACCAGACATCATGCTGCTGGAAATAGGCCTCCCCCAAGGTTCTCCACGACGACCGGTTCTGCGCCTCTCATATCCAGCGGTTTCCCACGACCTTCACCAGGTCGTCGGTCCACCTCGTCGAGGGCCTGCCCATGCTGCGTCTTCTGGTGTTCTGGCATGGTCGCCACTCGAGAGCCCGTCAGCCCCATCGGACATCGGTCCTACGGGCAATGTGCCCGGCCCACTGCCAATTTAGTGTTGCAATTCTTGGGGCTATGTCGGTTACTCTCGTTCTTCGGCGGATCTCCTCATTCCTGATTCTTTTTGTTCTTATCGAAGCCGTACGGAGGACGGGTCTGAGCAGTTGTGTTCCGATTTGTGCCGGGTACGATGCGCCAAGTGTTGTTGTGTCGGGAGTTTGGTCGTCGAGGGTCTCCAAATCAATCTCCCTCTGGCGCAGCATCGTTGGTCGTGTTGTTGGGTTTAACATTGCACCACCTCGCTCAACTGCCGTCTTCCTTCCTATTCACTTAGTTTTTTAAGTGAATGGGTTTTATAAACTAGCGCGCTTTACCATCAACGATTGCATCACTGCTTACCATCAGGCGGGATTGCAGACAAGCGCTAGTTTATAATTATTATATATAAAAAAAAAAATTACATCTAGCTTTAAGATTCACATACATACATAAGTGGACCGAGAGGGGTTTGAACTCACAACCGCTATTGCCATCCCTTGCTTAAACCATTAAACTGTAGGCGCTAAAAATAAATGAGGTGGGTGTTGAGGTAGCAAAAGTGTTAAATTTCGCTTAAATTACACACAAGAGAAAATACCAAGAATTGTAAACAAACCGAAGGTAAATTAAAATAATCGTTGGGAAATTGCCACGTGGCTGACTATGGTGTGAAATTAACTCAAATTATGAACGATAGCTACTCTATCTAAATCTATACAATGACTTTGTTCCATAAAGTGTAGGAAATTGGAACTGCTGTATAGAAGTTGTATTGTTTGTTTTTAGATGAGGACAATTTTATGAGAATTGTACTGACATGTGTGAACATGCAGGGTAATAGGGTATTTGACTAAAAAAAACCAATTAGTCCGTCAGTCAGATTTCAAAAAAAATACTAGACAAGTATTTTTTCTTTTTTCATATAAATAAAAAATTAAGACGACACAGTGCGTTGAAAACTCGTGTGACGTCACTGCACGCTACACTTTTTAGCGACCAGTGACGTCATCAGCGACTACTCCTGATCTTTGATGCCTCTTATATTTTTCATTTTTTAATTGATTTGATACAACAAAATACATATACTTATCCAATATTTTTCTATAATCTGAATGACGGACTAAATAGAATCAATTTTTTTTACACAGGAAAAATCCCTATTACGGTAACACACTAGCAGTAGCAATGGGTTTGATTTTGACAGTTCAACAGCATTCATTACGTTATTTACGTTTTTGAGCAGACACGTTTTCGAACAGATAGAGCAATGGATTAACAATTTGCTTCGACATGATTTCAAGTGACAGTACAATTGGGGTGCTGGTCATCATCTGCCTTTTTCAAATTACAATAAACGGATGAAGTTGAATATCAATAGCTTATAGTCTAGCTGGGTGCAAATGAAGACCAGTATTTTATATAGGACTAGCAGCCGCCAGCGATTTTGTTCGCGTGGTTTAGTTATGCTCTGCTCTTATTAGTCGCAGCGTGATGTTATATAGCCTAAAGCCTTCCTGGATTAATGGGCTATCCAACGCAAAAAGAATTTTTCAAAGCGGACCAGTAGATCCTGAGATTAGCGCGTTCAAACAAACAAACAAACTCTTCAGCTGTATACAATATGTAAAGAAAATAAAGGTCCATAAGGATAATAAAGGTCAGGTAAACACATGACCAAATATAATATAAAATTTTACGTAATCATCATAGTAAACAATATTAATGAATTTTGAAAATAATGTTTTTTTCCCGCGAATTATTTGTATTGGTACTGTGATGATTACGTAAAATTTTATATTATATTTGGTCATGTGTTTACCTAACCTTTATTATCCTTATGGGTCGGACAGGGTTTTCTTAACTTACTGTATATTAGTATAGATCACAGCCTATATTTTGACCTCCGCATCCCAGTTACCTACATTAGGTCGTAGGTGTAAATTATTTCATCACCGCTGCTATCAAAACGGTGAAGGGAAACGTTGTGAGGAAACCGCCATGTTCTTGAGCCAAAAACTTCGAAAACATGTGACATCTACCAAACCGCACTGAAACAGCGTGTTCGATTACAGCTCACTCCCTGTCACCGAGAGGAGGCTCTGTCCCAACAGTGGGGATATTATAGGCGGATTACGTATCATCATCATCATCAACCTTTTTATCGTCCCACTGCTGGGCACAAGTCTCCTCTCATTCGGAGAAGGATTGAGCGTAATCACCACGCTTGCTCAATGCGTTCAGACTTAATTAAAGTCCAAGTTTCCTCAAGATGTTTTCCTTCACCTTCAGTCTTTGGTGTCCAAGATATACTTAGAAAGTAAATATAACTTTAGAAAAGTTACATTGGTACTTGCCTGACCTGGAAACGAACCCGCGCACTCATACTTGAGAGGCTGGTGTTTTAACCATTAGGCCACCACGACTTATGTATTATGTATGTTATGTATTTAACCCAGTTACTGGATAAATACAATACGATCGCTTATACTAGTTGCCACACTTTCGAGCTTCTGGCTTCTTGTAACGATTGTCAAATATTGCCAAAAAATTACCGCTGTGACCAAAGACTTAATGTGCTTTCCGAGGCACGGAGGTCTTGTTACCTATGTAGGCGCGTTATTTCACGTGCGCCTGAAAGAGTTGTCACACAGAGAACAAACAACAACAACAACGAAAACCTGATGCTTTATAGATCAGGGTTGCATGTTGGTTAAAATAGAAACCGTGGCCCTGGCGCACAGGCAAGTGAAGGAACATGGATGGGTTTTTGTCAGAAAAATCCTAACATTAACTTCCACTCCGCACAGAGCGGAATAGGTCATTTGATGATTTTTCCATCAACAACACAAAAAGGGTTTTGTTATGTGAAGAAGGTCACCCATCCATGGACCAACCATGGCAAGCGTAGCTTACCCTGATCGGTGAACTCACGCGGCTGATTTTACTCGGCCACTAGCACTTCTCTGGCTGGGTGTAAATTACTACATTAGTTCCAAAATTGGTAAAGAAAACTATCAGTTTTGTTTGGCTTTTTTGGGATAATAGCGTCGATTAAATTACCTTTTTCACAAACTAAACTAATTTTAGTCCAAGTGCATCTTTTTCTTTCTATATCAATAAGAAAAGGACAGAAGATAACATTTTATTTTAAAGATACTACGATTTCTCGGCGGTAGGCCATAACATCGGCCGCCGGCACAAGTTACCACCCACCAGACAAAGCCTTGCCGCCAAACGATTTGTCGTGTTCCGGCATGATGTCTGGTGAAGCCGTACGGAGGACGGGTCTGAGCAGTTGTGTTGCGATGTGTGGCGGGTACGATGCGCCTAATGTTGTTGTGTTGGGAGTTTGGTCGTGGAGGGTCTTCAGATCAATCTCCCTTTGGCGCAGCATCGTTGGTCGTGTTGTTGGGTTTAACATTGCATCACCTCGCTCAACTGCCGTCTTCCTTCCTATTCGCTCAGTTTTTCTGAGCGAATAGGCTCTTAATAAACTAGCGCGCTTTACCATCAACGATCGCATCACTGCTTACCATCAGGCGGGATTGCGGTCAAGCGCTAGTTTATAATTATAAAAAAAAAAAAAAAGATTATGAACATGGCGACCAAAATACATTAATTTACGTCAGGCGCGGACTACTTTGACATGCCTAAACTAATATATTATTGTCTGTCCTTTTTTAAATGAAATAGAAAGAAAAGGATACACTTAACTTAAAATTAGTTTAGTTTGTAAACAAGAGAATCGACGCCAATGGCTAATTTCTCGGATGAAAGATTTTTAGACTTTAAGTAACAAATAAGTAAGGTTCACCTGCAAATAATAATATGCACCTAATATGGAGTTGAAAAATCTCTAAACTAAAATTAAGTAATGGCGCGGATCGAGCAAAAAGATGCACTTAAATTTAGTTTAGTTTGTGAACAAAATTTAACAGAAAAATTTTTTTTAGTTTAGTCCTGTCAAATTAGGATACACATTTTAGACGTGATTTGAAACATGGCGTCTAAAAATGTGGCAATTCAAGCCACGCGCGGACAAATTTAACTGCATTACACTAATATTTTATTCTGTTGTCGTTTTCTTAATGAATTGGAAAGAAAAAGATGTATCAGACAGTGCTGTCAGATATTTTTGCATTTAAAAAAAAATAGAAAAAACTAAGTTTTTAAACACTTTTTAGTGTTTTTTGGAAGTCGGTTTTTTGTAAAAAATGTTTTTATTTTAGACTTTTTAGTTGTAAAAGTTCTGTTCAGCTGCATCGGGTTAGACTGGATGCTGACGCTACTTAATGAAAAAACTTACAAACGCACTGGTTACCCTACGATTTTTGAAACTTCCCCTTGATTTCTCTGGTCTTCCACCATCAAACCCTGATGTCCTTATCATCTTTCCAACAGAAAAAGAATGATTAAAGTCGGTTCATAAACGACGAAGTTATCCGCGAACAAAGATAAAAAAGCATATAGGTATACCGGTCGAATTGAGAAACCTTCTTTTTGAAGTCGGTTAAAAAATAAAAATGTCTTATCTATAAACTTATTAGAGTAACTGTAAAACTAATCGAAAACAATGAAATAATCTGAAATCAAATAAAAAAGTATAACGTTACGAAATTCTTGTGTTCAGCTCGTATAAAGTATTCGTTCTGTACAAGTACTTATAGACCGACTAGCAGTGCTGTGTTTTCTCACAGAAGCATTATTCTCCTGAGAAAATCGTGATTAAAACATCCTAGTTATAAACTAATCAGTGTACCAACTTACACTGGTCAACTAAATTTTGTAATAAGAAAAGTGCTGGCTAATTTTAAATTACCTATCAAACCTCATTTTATAATTATATTTATTTTGATTCCATCAAGTCTAATTTTCGTGTTACAGCTACTACCAACAAAATTAAAAAATAACCTTTTTTTATTTTACTTTCGCATTCAGAGAATTTGTTTATTTGAATAGCCTAATGGTTTCTTCTATTATTAGAGTGAAGTGATTCTTAATTAATAATGTCAAGAAAGTATAAAATGATCCTGACAAGTTTTGTTACATTTGTGGTGGCATTACTTTCAAATCTCAACGAAGTAATTTGACACCATTAGTAAGTTATATGAACAGTATTTTGGTTTTTCCATCGGACAACAAGTCAAATCGTGGGTTCCACACATCTGTTGTGTTACATGTGTGGGTATTCTCACTGGATGGTCGAAAAGATCTCGATCTATGCCTTTTGCAATCCCTGTGATTTGGGCGGAACCAACGAACCACTCAACCACTCATCTGATTGTTATTTTTGTCTTACTGATACAAAATGTATCAAAATTAAAACAAAAAGTAAAATCAAGTACGCTGACCTGCCATCAGCTAAAAGATCGGACCCTCATAGTGAAGATCTACCGGTGCTAGAACTACCTCAAACTAGCGATCTGTGCCTTGCGCCAGAAGTCGAAAAAGAGACATTGGATCTTGATTTTCAAGGCACATTTGTAAGCCCCCAAATCAGGCAAATGATAAAAGATGATATATTTAAGGAAAAACTAAATAATTTACAAATATTAGCTTGGGAATCTCTCGTGACAGTAACTTCCAATTTTCTAAGAAATCGCCGATCAAATGACTATAAATGTATTATCACGGAGCTTTTATCTACTTATAAGGCTTAGGAATATAAAATGTCATTGAAAATACATTTTCTCGATTCATATTTACACTTTTAAAACATGGTGAAGGATTCCATCAAGACACTTCTAGCATAGAAAAACGATATCAGGGCAAGTGGAGTCCATGCACGTTAGCGGATTAGGTAGGTACTGATGGACATTAAAACAAGACGATCCTGAAGCAAAATGCAGACGAAAATCATAAAAGTAAATTCATATTCATGTAGCTATAAACCGACATAACTACTTTTTGTTTATAAAAATTCAAAATTTCTACAATGGTATTACAAAAAAACTATTCGTATTTGTAGCATTTTAATTTTATATCTAGTATCTTTATCCTTGTCCTAAACATAACTAGACAAAAGTTCTCATATTACAAGCAAAAATTATTGTTTTATTGTTGACTAGTGTTTTTTATCCAAATGTGTTCAATGATTTTTTCGTGATAGGGTAACAAAGATTTACCGTTTTTCGCAAACTTTCACATTTATAATTAGTAGTATGTACTTACATAATATTTGCAAGAATACAAAATCAAGGCAATATACTGCTTAAAATTAACTTAATTATTTCAGAGCCTTCGGGTTCAACACAGCGGTATTTGTAGGTACTTATGTACAAGTTATTAACTTATTTGTAATTGTGGGAGAACTGTCATGAGTTCCTGAACTAACTAAGTTCGCAAACAAAGTTTTAAACGGTGTCGGCTACTGCTAGTTAGATATAATTTCATTTCTTTTATTTCCTCACATATGGTCTATGACCTCTCCCGCACCGGGCGGAGCGGAGGGGCGTGTCAGACTTTTACTGACCAAAATCCACCCGTGTTTCTTCACTTGCCTTTGCGACGGCCAGAGTCACCGTTTCTTTTTTAACCAACCCACGACCTTGACTCAGGAGGCATTGGTTTTCGTGGACCCCGTCACGATAACGATATGCTGACATCTCTTTGAGGTGCGCGTAAAACAAAGCGCGCCGTATGGACTGCTGCCTCTCTGTCTTAACGGTTATAGTAGCCTCAATGACCTTGTGCATGTGGGCGGAGCTAAACGCCGTACTCCCGAATTCGTAAAATGCGCGCGGTGGCGCGCTAAACTAAAACGACAATCAAAGAATATCCAGAGATGCAGACAAGCCGCGTGTAGGTCGCGATTTGTGCTTACGATTTCAGACGGGGGTATGGATGCAAGACGATAAATGTATATTTTGCATTAATAAATGGTAATATCGTACTATAATATATTTTTAGTATTCTTGATCAATGTTTAAATAAAATCAAGGAGTGCTCGTTACACAGTTTAATGGCCGATCGCAGACTGACAGACATTTGTAAAACAAGTATCCACACATTATAATATATCATAACATTCACATAAAAAATAATGGTAGATGGTAATATCTACCGATTCAACATATTTGAATTTTTTTTTCACTACTTTTCAGTATATGAGTATCATGTCTTTGCAGTGTCCTTGAATTAATTACTAATGCGAATAACATAAACGAGTTCATCGCGTTAACGTAAACCAAACGCGCACTAGGCACTTTGTGATATTTTTATTAAAAAAAAAAAACTCAACGTTTTTTTTTTATCGTGGGTGCATTTTTAAACATATAAATTCACAGACACAAACAGCCAGACCCGGAACAACTACTTGTAGGACATGTTCTGAATATTTGTTCCGCGCGGGAATTGAACCCGCGACAAGCAGCGCAGCAGTCAATAGCTTAACCGCTGCGCTAACCGTGCTTTATATAGATGCCTTGAGATTACAAAGCGCGTAGTTTCGGCCGTTTTCCATAAAGAGATAGTACCCTATTTATACTGTGTCAGTGACGTCGGATTGAATGTACTTCGTCGTAATGAGGTTTCAAATAAAACACGAGTTATTTTAAAATCTGTAAATTTTAATTCTTCGATTCAATAAATAACATGCGAGATTATAGGCATATCTAAAGCTGCAGAAATTTCTTGCAGTTGAGAATGGCCACAGTCTATTTCTATTGTTCCTACAACTGCACAGCTGATATTGATTTCTGTAGGATGTGCAAAATGTTTCCATACACATACGGCATTTAAAAATAAATAGGGAATGTAGTCCCACTTGTCGTTCTCCAACAATATCCACAGATCCTAAACCACAGTCTATAATTCTCCGTGCTTAGCAATTTTCTTTAGTTCTGAATAAAAGTAAGCAATATTAATTATGCGTCGCCCTTCGATGAAACAAGCTTGAGATTTGTTGAGGTTTTGGTGATATTTTGAGCTAAAAAAAGATATAACATACATTTTAATTAACCCTTGCAACACTGTTAGAGATTTATGTCAAGGAATTAAGAATTTATCAAGAAAAATTAATTAAGAATTAACAAAAAAATAATTTTACAGGTATATGATATATTTGTAAACTAAAAATATAGGTTGTAGGACATGCAGGCATAATTTTACCTGAATGATGATGATGGAACTTGCGTCGTTTTTTTGTGCACATAGAGATATATAATATTATCATTTTCTTGACGACATTCTGTATGGATGTCTGACCTAGAATCAACTGCGTTAGTGTTCGACCTAAAAAGCAAATTAAACTTTTAAGTTCTGTCGATTGGTTTCTTTCTCTTCTTTTCTGTAAGTCGAAAAATGTTATTACAATATTATTTATTATTAATTAATATTATTTATTATTTATTTATTTATCCTACAGTATGTTAAGAAAACCCTGTCCGACCCGTGAAGGTGTTGTTAGGTATCGATAACTGATTCTACTAATGCATACAAAACCAGGCTAACTTAAAAAAAAATCACCCTAAAAAAATAAATATTATTTCGCAAAAAGAGGTAACTTAATAAATATGCGTTAAGCACCCTTCCGCGGGCGGCGGGCGGCAGGGCACGCGGCACGTGGTCGCATCGCTGTCGCTATTCGCTCATAATAATACCGGTGTTGTCACTTTTTTAAAAATTTGCAAATTTCGGGGAAGTTATTTCAAAATTCATTTGTATTGGTACTATGATGATTACGTAAAATTTTATATCATATTTGGTCATGTGTTTACTTAACCTTTATTATCCTTACGGGTCGGACAGGGTTTTCTTAACATACTGTATATATACGGACAAATCACACAGATTGAGCTAGCCCCAAAGTAAGTTCGAGACTTGTGTTATGGGATACTAACTCAACGATACTATATTTATAATAGATACATATATAGATAAACATCCAAGACCCAGGCCAATCAGGAAAAGATCGTTTTCCATCATGACCTGGCCGGGAATCGAACCCGCTGCCTCCACATCGCAGGCAGGCGTGTTGACCGCTGCGCCACGGAGGACGTCAAAAAATTTACTGATAACTGTGACATTCCAAGCCCGCCAGCCCGCGTCCATCGGCTTCGGCTACTTTAAACAATTACATATAGAAATGAAATATTTACAGGAAGAATCATTTAAAATAATCCAAGTAAGAGTTTTTATTACACATTTTTGCTAATATCGCAAAAACTAAAAGTCCTATCAACTCAAAACTTTTTGTAAAACTGTTTTTACACCAAAACCTTTAATTGAGTCCTAATTTTTGGTTTATATCACCATAAACAAAAAATCACATTTTCAAGTTACGTAAATTTCTAATAAGATTTTTATTTTTAAATCTCCTTACAAACCTATAAATTATAATCTAAGTGCGAGTGTTTACTCACCTGAATAGAGTCTTCTATATTATCAGCGGATGTAGTTAGTCGGATTATTGCCTTTCAAGTCTAAAGATTTCTTTCTAGATTTCCTGGAACAATTCGTAATTGTTTAACTTCAATTGTAAAAGAAAAATGGTTACAAAAGCTAATAGTAATTATAAAGAAAAATACAGTAATATGTAGGTATAAATACAAGAGTATAGGTAGATAGATACTTACGCCACCAGACGCATCTTCAATTCTCATTTGCGAGCTAATCTATGAACGTACACTGACACGATTCGCTCGTAAATATTTGCACTCACACAGACAACCACGCGTAGTCGGCGATAGCCGGAGCAGAGCAGCAAGCGACACAACCCTCCCGTCTGAATGCTAACGCACGACTGCCGCCCGCGCCCGCGCAGAGCACCTCTAAACCTATGTTTCAAAATAAGGATATTTTCTTGGCAAATGTTGATGGATTTAAATACGCTCTTGCAAATTTGTAGCACTTCTAACCGCGAATTTTTCAGTGTAAAAATATTTCCACACATCAATGCCGTTTAGAAGTAATAACGAATATTAGCCAAAAATAGCGTTTTGGTAACTATTTTTTTAAGGCAAAAGGCAAAATCCTACGAAAAAATCATCTTTAGTAAATGTTGTACATGAATCAATAGACAAGATATATTTTTTTCAAATCTCAAAACCAAGCCGTTAATTAGAAATTAGCTTCCTAAAGTGACCATTTTACGCTACTAAATGAGACTAAGGCCCTTAAGGCAACCGTTTTGTGCCGTTCAGGAATACAATTGTCCCAGAATGCGACAGACAAGTCGTAAGTTGGGGAGCCTTTTGTTTCACGTTAGTTATCTTGAGAAGGTGGGATGAACTCAATAGAAGCTGTTAAAACTGAAAGCAGGATGTGCATGGACGTAGGAAATGGAAAGACTAAAGAGTGTGACAGCGTGGACTATTAAAAAAATATCAATTTATATTAGGCAACTAAGACCATCAATAAAATACATAAAATAGTCTTATATGATAATCTTACTAATATTATAAGTGGGAAAGTGAGTTTGTTTGTTTGTTGGTTCCGCTTTCTTACGTAAAGTTAGAAGTCCGGATTAAATAATAGGGTACTTTTCATCCTTTTCATTCCCGAGGGAAATCTAAAAAGCGCGATAGGTATAGTTGAATACCACGCGGGCAAAGCCGCTGGCGGAAAGTTAGTAAAGTAATACATAAAGAAACCTTAGTCTAATTTTTTACTATAAAACTTTACATCACTAGCTTGTTTCTGAGCTAATTTGAAGTATCTGTCCGAGGAAGTGGCGAAACAACACGTAGCCAGAAGAATTCTTCCATGAAGACAACGGGCAGATAGCATTTTAGTTGCGGACAACAAACACCTTGAAGTTTACTATATTGTTGTTTGTAGCTGTATCCTGAGCGTGTACCTCGTCTTCTGGCGCATGTACTACAAGAAATGAAATGAAATGAAATCGTTTATTTAACAAGTAGGATCACTGATCACTTTTACACGTCTTTCTTTTTTTTTTTAACTAGATGGAGCCGGCATTTCCTAACTGACTACCTCTGAGAAGAAATAGCCGAAACAAACTCAGGGGTCTTTTTTCAAGGTTTCCTCTTAGTGGTACACCACTGCACTCCAGTGCAGGCGGCATATTGACACCGGTGTGTTCGGCTTTGCGGCATGCAAGCGGAGGGTATTACTAGAGAGGAATTCAAGCATTTTTTCCATTCCTAAACATTAAAATATGACCAGTCTTGTTGGAGCTGCGTACAAATATGTATTGCAAATATACTATAAACACCTTTCAATATTTCCACAGCTGGAACATGAACCTCCTCTAGGTGAGAGGAACTGGGCCGTAATCCACCACGCAAGCCCAGTGAGGGCTGATAGATGTCACACGTCTTGGAATTTTTGTTTCTAAATCAATAGGGATATTTGCTGGGTAAAATATGATTCTATTTAGTCCGTCATTCAGATTATAGAATAATATTGGAAACGTAAATTTTGTTTTATCAAATCAATAAAAATTGACAAATCTAAAAGGCGTCAAAGATCAGGAGTGGTGGCTGGTGACGTCACTACTCGTTAGAAAGTGTAGCGTGCAGTAACGTCACACGAGTTTTCAATGCACTGTGTCGTCTTCATTTTTTGTTTATATGAATAAAGAAAAAATACGTGTCTAGTATTTTTTGGTAATCTGACTGACGAACTAATTAGTTTTTTTAATCAACTACCCTATTCGTTTCTTCTAACCTATCATTAAATATGACATAACAATGTAGTTTTCTCAACACTGTTTAAAAAAACTTCTATAATAGCTTAGGTAGACGTCCCTCCCTCTCTATTTAATACCACAGCAAGGACATCTAATTTATTACCTGCAGCATCTCACAGAGGTGTATAAATAAGTCAGGAGTTAAACGCTCTGCTCTTCAGATTGATACTTTTTTTAACATATGTCCATAGTATACTATTCCAACTAAATTTAATACCATTCTTTCTTAAAAGAAGATTATAAACTATTAATGAAAGAAATTCTCTTAATTTAACAGCACAGAAGACTTTATATGTTTTCAATACATGCTATGAAATATTTTGTTTTATGTACTTACATAAATGGTGACTTACAATGAATATACATTGGCGCCTAGTTCTCTGTTAACACACTAAACTAAATATAAATTAAGTGCCTCTCTCTATACTTATATTTCATTTAAAAAAGGATAAAAGATGAACATTTGTTTGTGAACCAACGAATCTGTGCCATTTACTCAACAAACTTCTAAATAATATTAAAACTTACTAAGGATTTATATATCCAACGCCAGATAATTTTAGCCAAGGAATAATTTTGAATTTTTGATAGTTCTTCCATAAAATTAAAATCTGTCACACTACAATTATACGAAACGAATAAGAATTATCTATTGATTGAAAAAACAGCCTTAAAATCTATAAAAAAAAAAAATAAGGTGTCGTTCGTAGTCCTCCGTACTCATCGTCAACCTTGTTATCGTCCCACTGCTGGGCACAGGTCTCGTCTCATACAGAGAGGGATTGAGCGTAATCACCACGCTTGCTCAATGCGGGTTGGCGATTTCAGACTTAAAGTCCAGGTTTCACCTTCAGTCATTGGTGTCCAAGATATACTTAGAAAGTACATATAACTTTAGAAAAGTTACATTGGTACTTGCCTGACCTGGAATCGAACCCACGCACTCATACTTGAGAGGCTGGTGTTTTAACCACTAGGCCACCACAACTACTTCCGTACAGTCCTCCGTACTGTCTACTGGTAATTCGTATTGTTATATATGAATTCTAGAGACTGGTGGCATTACCACGATGTATGGCAATATTTATCCTCCAGCCAAGGTAAAAGTCAGCTCTTTTATCACGAGAAGTGGTATCCGGCCGATTGGAGCTTGCTAATAAATTAAATTTAAAATCATAGGCAGATACACATAACAAGAAAATGTGTAACACAATCCACTTGTATCATGCATCTGATCAGTTAACGGAAAATTGCTGGAGAATTTCAAAACTTGTCAACCTTTCAGGTTAGTAAAATGCTGTAGAAATTCGTACTTAATTAAACTCAAATAATGGCTTAGCTTAGGCGCGTGCTTACGTTCAAGCACCATGGCAATATGTAAGCATAGGAATCCACGAGGATTCTATTTTTGAACGGTTCCCCTCGCCAACCGCGCGAGCGCAGTCTTCAGGGAGACTTGAGTTTAATGTACCAATAAGTATAATGGAAGTGAAATATTTTTTTTTCATAATAACGTCGTGGTCGATTGTATGGTTTTCTTTCGACACAGATGCTGTGTATTTTTTTAACAATCTACAGATATTTACGTATTTGATAAATCTCAATTTACTATCAAGGTTGCATCGCTTGTGACCTACCAGGGACAAGGAATTTCAAGAAATTCATGATAGAAATGGAAAATCTACTGAATTAATTGTCACTTCTCCGTGATTAAGTTGTAAATAAGTTGAACAACTAAACTACGTGCCATAGTAAACCAACACAATAGAATACTAGTCACTTCGGTTTACATGCTCCGTCATGGTTGTACTTCTTAATTTAGCAATGGTGTTGTCGAATTATAACATTGACTGAAGAGTACAAGTATGACGTACTGCACTGATTTGTTAGTTCGTTTGGTGATGAAAGAAAGAAAGAAATAATGAATAATTATTTATTTGGACTCGTAATAATATTGTAAATCCATCTGGAGTATTGATAACCATAAAAGTTGATGCTGCAGTCATTCCTCTAAAAGTATTTATAACGGTAGAAGGTGATGTTGTAGTCACTTCATAAAGAGCTTAGCATCCGTAGTAGGTGATGTTATAGCAACTCCATCAGGATTGTTCATAAAGGTAGAAAGTGCTTCTCTAATCTGGAGTGATTTGGGGCGGTCTACCGGCCTTCTAAGGCGAAGCCTTGGTCACCCCACTAGTAGTGTCTGAACCAGTAGATGGTGATATTGTATTCACTCCACTAGGAGTGTTGGAACCAGTAGAGGGTGATGCTGTAATCACTGCAGCAGGAATATCTGATCCGGTAGATGATATATCTGTAGTCACTCCACTAGGAGTGTTAGAACCAGTAGAAGGTGATGCTGTAGTCACTGCAGCAGGAGTATCTGATCCGGTAGATGCTATGTCTGTAGTCACTCCACTAGGAGTGCTTGAACCAGTAGAAGGTGATGCTGTAGTCACTGCAGCAGGAGTATCTGATCCGGTAGATGGTATATCTGTAGTCACTCCACTAGGAGTGCTCGAACCAGTAGAGGGTGATGCTGTAGTCACTGCAGCAGGAGTATCTGATCCGGTAGATGGTATATCTGTAGTCACTGCACTAGTAGTGCTCGAACCAGTAGAGGGTGATGCTGTAGTCACTGCAACAGGAGTATCTGATCCGGTAGATGCTATATCTGTAGTCACTCCACTAGAAGTGCTTGAACCAGTAAAGGGTGATGCTGTAGTCACTACAACAGGAGTATCTGATCCGGTAGATGGTATATCTGTAGTTACTCCACTAGGAGTGCTCGAACCAGTAAAGGGTGATGCTGTAGTCACTACAGCAGGAGTATCTGATCCGGTAGATGGTATATCTGTAGTCACTGCACTAGGAGTGCTTGAACCAGTAGAGGGTGATGCTGTAGTCACTGCAGCAGGAGTATCTGATCCGGTAGATAGTATGTCTGTAGTCACTGCACTAGTAGTGCTCGAACCAGTAGAGGGTGATGCTGTAGTCACTGCAACAGGAGTATCTGATCCGGTAGATGCTATATCTGTAGTCACTCCACTAGAAGTGCTTGAACCAGTAAAGGGTGATGCTGTAGTCACTACAACAGGAGTATCTGATCCGGTAGATGGTATATCTGTAGTTACTCCACTAGGAGTGCTCGAACCAGTAAAGGGTGATGCTGTAGTCACTACAGCAGGAGTATCTGATCCGGTAGATGGTATATCTGTAGTCACTGCACTAGGAGTGCTTGAACCAGTAGAGGGTGATGCTGTAGTCACTGCAGCAGGAGTATCTGATCCGGTAGATGGTATATCTGTAGTCACTCCACTAGGAGTGCTCGAACCAGTAGAGGGTGATGCTGTAGTCACTGCAGCAGGAGTATCTGATCCGGTAGATGGTATATCTGTAGTCACTGCACTAGTAGTGCTCGAACCAGTAGAGGGTGATGCTGTAGTCACTGCAACAGGAGTATCTGATCCGGTAGATGCTATATCTGTAGTCACTCCACTAGAAGTGTTTGAACCAGTAGAGGTTGATGCTGTAGTCACTGCAGCAGGAGTATCTGATCCGGTAGATGCTATATCTGCAGTCACTCCACTAGAAGTGCTTGAACCAGTAAAGGGTGATGCTGTAGTCACTACAGCAGGAGTATCTGATCCGGTAGATGGTATATCTGTAGTTACTCCACTAGGAGTGTTAGAACCAGTAGAGGGTGATGCTGTAGTGACTGCAGCAGGATTATCTGATCCGGTAGATAGTATATCTGTAGTCACTGCACTAGGAGTGCTCGAACCAGTAGAGGGTGATGCTGTAGTCACTGCAGCAGAAGTATCTGATCCGGTAGATAGTATGTCTGTAGTCACTGCACTAGGAGTGCTCGAACCAGTAGAGGGTGATGCTGTAGTCACTGCAACAGGAGTGTCTGATCCGGTAGATGCGATATCTGTAGTCACTCCACTAGAAGTGCTTGAACCAGTAGAGGGTGATGCTGTAGTCACTACAGCAGGAGTATCTAATCCGGTAGATGGTATATCTGTAGTCACTCCACTAGGAGTGCTTGAACCAGTAGAGGGTGATGCTGCAGTCACTCCACTAGGAGTGTTGGAAGCAGTAGAGGGTGGTTTTGTAGTCACTGCAGCAGGAGTATCTGATCCGGTATATAGTATATCTGTAGTCACTGCACTAGGAGTGCTCGAACCAGTAGAGGGTGATGCTGTAGTCACTGCAGCAGGAGTATCTGATCCGGTAGATAGTATGTCTGTAGTCACTGCACTAGGAGTGCTCGAACCAGTAGAGGGTGATGCTGTAGTCACTGCAACAGGAGTGTCTGATCCGGTAGATGCGATATCTGTAGTCACTCCACTAGAAGTGCTTGAACCAGTAGAGGGTGATGCTGTAGTCACTACAGCAGGAGTATCTAATCCGGTAGATGGTATATCTGTAGTCACTCCACTAGGAGTGCTTGAACCAGTAGAGGGTGATGCTGCAGTCACTCCACTAGGAGTGTTGGAAGCAGTAGAGGGTGGTTTTGTAGTCACTGCAGCAGGAGTATCTGATCCGGTATATAGTATATCTGTAGTCACTGCACTAGGAGTGCTCGAACCAGTAGAGGGTGATGCTGTAGTCACTGCAGCAGGAGTATCTGATCCGGTAGATAGTATATCTGTAGTCACTGCACTAGGAGTGCTCGAACCAGTAGAGGGTGATGCTGTAGTCACTGCAACAGGAGTATCTGATCCGGTAGATGCTATATCTGTAGTCACTCCACTAGGAGTGCTTGAACCAGTAGAAGATGATGCTGTAGTCACTGCAGCAGGAGTATCTGATCCGGTAGATGGTACATCTGTAGTCACTGCACTAGGAGTGCTCGAACCAGTAGAGGGTGATGCTGTAGTCATTGCAGCAGGAGTATCTGATCCGGTAGATAGTATGTCTGTAGTCACTGCACTAGGAGTGCTCGAACCAGTAGAGGGTGATGCTGTAGTCACTGCAACAGGAGTGTCTGATCCGGTAGATGCGATATCTGTAGTCACTCCACTAGAAGTGCTTGAACCAGTAGAGGGTGATGCTGTAGTCACTACAGCAGGAGTATCTAATCCGGTAGATGGTATATCTGTAGTCACTCCACTAGGAGTGCTTGAACCAGTAGAGGGTGATGCTGCAGTCACTCCACTAGGAGTGTTGGAAGCAGTAGAGGGTGGTTTTGTAGTCACTGCAGCAGGAGTATCTGATCCGGTATATAGTATATCTGTAGTCACTGCACTAGGAGTGCTCGAACCAGTAGAGGGTGATGCTGTAGTCACTGCAGCAGGAGTATCTGATCCGGTAGATAGTATGTCTGTAGTCACTGCACTAGGAGTGCTCGAACCAGTAGAGGGTGATGCTGTAGTCACTGCAACAGGAGTGTCTGATCCGGTAGATGCGATATCTGTAGTCACTCCACTAGAAGTGCTTGAACCAGTAGAGGGTGATGCTGTAGTCACTACAGCAGGAGTATCTAATCCGGTAGATGGTATATCTGTAGTCACTCCACTAGGAGTGCTTGAACCAGTAGAGGGTGATGCTGCAGTCACTCCACTAGGAGTGTTGGAAGCAGTAGAGGGTGGTTTTGTAGTCACTGCAGCAGGAGTATCTGATCCGGTATATAGTATATCTGTAGTCACTGCACTAGGAGTGCTCGAACCAGTAGAGGGTGATGCTGTAGTCACTGCAGCAGGAGTATCTGATCCGGTAGATAGTATATCTGTAGTCACTGCACTAGGAGTGCTCGAACCAGTAGAGGGTGATGCTGTAGTCACTGCAACAGGAGTATCTGATCCGGTAGATGCTATATCTGTAGTCACTCCACTAGGAGTGCTTGAACCAGTAGAAGATGATGCTGTAGTCACTGCAGCAGGAGTATCTGATCCGGTAGATGGTACATCTGTAGTCACTGCACTAGGAGTGCTCGAACCAGTAGAGGGTGATGCTGTAGTCATTGCAGCAGGAGTATCTGATCCGGTAGATAGTATATCTGTAGTCACTGCACTAGGAGTGCTCGAACCAGTAGAGGGTGATGCTGTAGTGACTGCAGCAGGATTATCTGATCCGGTAGATAGTATATCTGTAGTCACTGCACTAGGAGTGCTCGAACCAGTAGAGGGTGATGCTGTAGTCACTGCAGCAGAAGTATCTGATCCGGTAGAGAGTATATCTGTAGTCACTGCACTAGGAGTGCTCGAACCAGTAGAGGGTGATGCTGTAGTCACTGCAGCAGGAGTATCTGATCCGGTAGATAGTATGTCTGTAGTCACTGCACTAGGAGTGCTCGAACCAGTAGAGGGTGATGCTGTAGTCACTGCAACAGGTGTGTCTGATCCGGTAGATGCTATATCTGTAGTCACTCCACTAGAAGTGCTTGAACCAGTAGAGGGTGATGCTGTAGTCACTGCAGCAGGAGTATCTGATCCGGTAGATGGTGTATCTGTAGTCACTCCACTAGGAGTGCTTGAACCAGTAGAGAGTGATGCTGCAGTCACCCCACTAGGAGTGTTGGAAGCAGTAGAGGGTGGTTTTGTAGTCACTGCAGCAGGAGTATCTGATCCGGTAGATAGTATATCTGTAGTCACTGCACTAGGAGTGCTCGAACCAGTAGAGGGTGATGCTGTTGTCACTGCAGCAGGAGTATCTGATCCGGTAGATAGTATATCTGTAGTCACTGCACTAGGAGTGCTCGAACCAGTAGAGGGTGATGCTGTAGTCACTGCAACAGGAGTATCTGATCCGGTAGATGCTATATCTGTAGTCACTCCACTAGGAGTGCTTGAACCAGTAGAGGGTGATGCTGTAGTCACTGCAGCAGGAGTATCTGATCCGGTAGATGGTACATCTGTAGTCACTCCACTAGGAGTGCTCAAACCAGTAGAGGGTGATGCTGTAGTCACTGCAGCAGGAGTATCTGATCCGGTAGATAGTATATCTGTAGTCACTGCACTAGGAGTGCTCGAACCAGTAGAGGGTGATGCTGTAGTCACTGCAACAGGAGTATCTGATCCGGTAGATGCTATATCTGTAGTCACTCCACTAGGGGTGCTTGAACCAGTAGAAGGTGATGATGTAGTCACTGCAGCAGGAGTGTCTGATCCGGTAGATGCTATATCTGTAGTCACTCCACTAGGAGTGCTTGAACCAGTAGAAGGTGATGCTGTAGTCACTGCAGCAGGAGTATCTGATCCGGTAGATGGTATGTCTGTAGTCACTCCACTAGGAGTGCTCGAACCAGTAGAGGGTGATGCTGTAGTCACTGCAGCAGGAGTATCTGATCCGGTAGATAGTATATCTGTAGTCACTGCACTAGGAGTGCTCGAACCAGTAGAGGGTGATGCTGTAGTCACTGCAGCAGGAGTATCTGATCCGGTAGATAGTATATCTGTAGTCACTCCACTAGGAGTGCTTGAACCCGTAGAAGGTGATGCTGTAGTCACTGCAGCAGGAGTATCTGATCCGGTAGATGGTATATCTGTAGTCACTCCACTAGGAGTGCTCGAACCAGTAGAGGGTGATGCTGTAGTCACTGCAGCAGGAGTATCTGATCCGGTAGATAGTATATCTGTAGTCACTGCACTAGGAGTGCTCGAACCAGTAGAGGGTGATGCTGTAGTCACTGTAGCAGGAATATCTGATCCCGTAGATAGTATATCTGTAGTCACTGCACTAGGAGTGCTCGAACCAGTAGAGGGTGATGCTGTAGTCACTGCAGCAGAAGTATCTGATCCGGTAGATAGTATATCTGTAGTCACTCCACTAGGAGTGCTTGAACCCGTAGAAGGTGATGCTGTAGTCACTGCAACAGGAGTATCTGATCCGGTAGATGGTATATCTGTAGTCACTCCACTAGGAATGCTTGAACCAGTAGAGGGTGATGCTGTAGTCACTGCAACAGGAGTATCTGATCCGGTAGATGGTATATCTGTAGTCACTCCACTAGGAGTGCTTGAACCACTAGAGGGTGATGCTGTAGTTGTAGTGAAGCTACTAGGAGAGCTTGAACCAATAGAGGCTGATGTTGTAGTTGTAGTGAATCTACTAGGAGTGCTTGAACCAGTAGAGGGTGATGCTGTAGTTGTAGTGAATCTACTAGGAGTGCTTGAACCAGTAGAGGCTGATGCTGTAGTTGTAGTGAATCTACTAGGAGTGCTTCTACCAGTAGAGGCGGATGCTGTAGATGTAGTGAATCTACTAGGAGTGCTTGAACCAGCAGAGGGTGATGCTGTAGTTGTAGTGAATCTACTAGGAGTGTTTGAACCAGTAGAGGCTGATGCTGTAGTTGTAGTGGAGCTACTAGAAGTGCTTGAACCAATAGAGGCTGATGTTATAGTTGTAGTGAATCTACTAGGAGTGCTTGAACCAGTAGAGGCTGGTGCTGTAGTTGTAGTGAATCTACTAGGAGTGCTTGAACCAGTAGAGGCTGGTGCTGTAGTTGTAGTGAATCTACTAGGAGTACTTGAACCAGTAGAGGCTGATGCTGTAGTTGTAGTGAACCTACTAGGAGTGCTTGAATCAGTAGAGGCTGATGCTGTGGTTGTAGTGAATCTACTAGGAGTGCTTGAACCAGCAGAGGGTGATGCTGTAGTTGTAGTGAATCTACTAGAAGTGCTTGAACTAGTAGAGGCTGATGCTGTAGTCACTCCGCCAGGGGAGCTTGAACCAGTAGAGGCTGATGCTGTAGTCACTCCACCAGGAGTGCTTGAACCAGTAGAGGGTGATGCTGTTGTCATTGTAGTCTCACCTATCTTCCAGTTACTTTTAGCATCAAAGAAATGATCGGTATAAATTTGTTCCCAAAAGTTTAGTGTACCTTCATATGGATTTTGTAATGCTACTTCTAAGAAACCGCTTTCGTTTATTTCATCATTTTTAAGGACGCGGATAAAGTTCAAATTTTTTCTTGTAACTGGAGACCATGTAACTTCAGAAGTTTCACTTGTCGGGTAACTGTAAAAATTAATATCGTAATTAATATAAGACCAATTTGTTAAACGACAAAAAAATATTTAGGTGTCTAATGATTCACTCACCCAGTTTTGGCAAAGTTTGTCCACCTCTCTACAAGAATATCTCCGATTGTATGGTCTCTATCACGTGTTTCCGAAGCAGGATTGTTGTTGAACATGTAAGCTAATTCTTCACCGTGAGCTGCCGATTCAGGTTTTATCGGCCCCACAAATTGTAATCCGAGAGTTCCAGAATATGAGAATTGATATAAGTAAATCGGTGACGGGGACGTGATAATACGATTTCTGACTTCCCTTAAGGAAGATACTATCATCATTGTATCGCTATGATAATGAAAATAATCTGCAAAGTTTCCCATATTAATAGGATTTTTTCCAAAGTAAAAATCTCTTATTCGCTGAACTACTGCCGCCTTTTCAGTATCAGTTTCGAATTTCAAGTCAGACGGTATAAAGTCAGTGAAAGATATTTCCATTCTTTCAATCCAGTTATGTTCCAATGCCTCTTTGGCTCTGATGGTTCCTTCGTTATCTACGAATCCAATTATGATAGGGATATGCTGAAACTCACCATCACGAATAATTTCAGATGGAGTTTTAGTTAGAAAAGGTTCCACGTCTTCCAGTTCGTGCCTTTCCACACAAGGTGCAAAAGCGTTTTTAGGTAAATCTAGTTCACTAATAACTCCCATCAAAGCTGATACACTGGTTCTAGTAAAGACATCTGACAACTGTTCAGTGGTAATTATTTTATGGCCTAAAGCTTCAGCTACTTTAAGGGCATTCCCCAAGTTATCTCGAGTTACAGTCCATGGCGCTAATGCATTTCCACTTTGAGCGATCGCTTTATGAATTAAACCTTGACCCATAGGAGACAAAGTGACTAAATCGACGGCAGCTGCTCCACTTCCGTGACCAAAGAGGGTAATATCTTCAGGGTTTCCTCCAAATTGCAAAATATTTGCTTGTACCCACTTTAACCCTGCAATAATATCCTTTAAACCAGCGTTGCCTGGTGCGGATTCGGTTCCAAGACACAAGAATCCTAGGATAGATTCGCGATAATTCAGAGAAACGACGATGATCTCCTTCCCAACAAAATTTCTAAATGACAGCTCTGGTATATTTACTTCATCAAACTCGTTTCCTTTAATCCAAACCATGACAGGCAGTCTTCTAGTAGTATCTAAAGTTGGTGTAAAGATGTTCGCTACCAAACAATCTTCGGTGCCTTCGACTCCAACACTCAAGGCCCGAACACATTTTATTTCTCTTCTATTCGCCCCAAAGGGAGCTTCAAAAGTTGGAGCTGTTGAAGGTGCCTGAAATTGAAAAATTATTAATAAGTTTGATTTTGTTTAAAATAATCTTATATGCACACTAAACTCCGTACCTTTGTGTGATGCATAATTGGGTACATCTGAAGCCTATTTCATTAAACATACCACCCAGTATCTATTTTAAATATTTATTTATCTCAGAAATCGTAACACATTTTTTTTACTATTTTATTACCAACTGTGTGTGAATAACATATAACAATATTATGTAGGTACAAAATATTTTCTTTCTAAAAGTGCTGATTCCCAGCCTAATTTAAATAAATGACTTTTGATTTTCATTGATTAAATAATTTGCTATGCTTATAACTATTTTTCATTATTAACTGGTCATATATAACTAAATATTAATTTATTTAATATATACAAACTTATAAAACTAAATAAATACAAATTACTAAATAAAGCTATTACCCTAATTAAAACTATTAATAAATTACAATACAGCATCAAAAAATTCTTCGTCATCGCTGTCGACTGGTAATGTACCCAAGAGACTGGCAGCATTGCCGCGTTTAATGGCAATACTTAGTCTCTGGCCAAGGTAAAAGCCAGCCCTTGGGTCACGGGAAGTGTCACTTGGACCCCACGGCCCAAGAGTTTCAACCCCAAACGGCCCGAAAATATAATTTCCGATAAGGTTGTTATATTTTCGCCGTTTGAGGTTTTCTGCAGCCGCAGCAGCAACGCCAGCACAGCACGTCGAACATAACTTAATATGTATATGGAAATAATAGTGTTTCCGAGACAAATAGATTTTTTTCCATAATAGTATTGTTTTTTATCTTTTTGTAACCGACTTCAAAAAGGAGGAGGTTACTCAATCGGACCATATTAATATGCTTTTTATGCTTGGTCGCGGATAACATCGTCGTTTATGAACCAATTACAATAATTCTTTTATTGTGGACAGAAGATATTTTCAAGGCGCTAGGGTTTGAATTTTGATGGAATTGAATGATGAAAGACAGAAATCAAGGGGATTTTTCACAAATCGTAGGAGCGACTGGCGCATGTTAGTTTTTCATTGGGTAATTTAAAGCATTACAATCTAATAAAGGTCTGGAGTAGATCTGGTGATCTACTCCAGACCTGATGGTAGATCTGGATCTGGAAACCCGCATTAAATCTTGCTGAAGACCCTAGAGCAAGATTAACCCGACACTACACCGAAGATATCCCGGACGTCAGCCTGCAGGAGATTCGATTGGCTCTGGAACAGCTTAAAAACAACAAGGCGCCGGGCGATGACGGAATAACGGCAGAGTTACTGAAGGCGGGTGGTGAACCGATCCTTAGGGCCCTTCAGAAGTTATTTAATTCCGTCATAGTCGAGGGAAAAACGCCACAGGCATGGCACAGAAGTGTGGTGGTACTCTTTTTCAAAAAGGGTGACAACACCCTTTTGAAAAACTACAGACCCATCTCACTTCTGAGTCATGGCTATAAGTTGTTTTCGAGAGTCCTCACGAATCGTCTCGCCTGCAGGTTTGACGACTTCCAGCCACCCGAACAAGCCGGTTTCCGAAAGGGCTTCAGCACAGTAGACCACATACATACGCTACGGCAGGTTATACAGAAGACCGAGGAGTATAACCTACCCCTTTGCTTGGCGTTTGTGGACTACGAAAAAGCCTTTGATTCGATCGAGACCTGGGCTGTACTGCAGTCTCTCCAGCGGTGCCAAGTAGACTATCGGTATATCGAAGCGCTGAAGGGTTTGTACGAAAACGCCACCATGTCAGTCCGAATACAGGACCAGACCTCGAAACCAATACCTCTCCAGCGTGGTGTCAGACAGGGAGATGTTATCTCCCCGAAATTGTTCACCGCTGCATTGGAGGATGTCTTCAAGGTTCTGGACTGGAAAGGACTGGGCATCAACATCAATGGCGAGTACATGACACACCTTCGGTTTGCTGATGATATCGTAGTCATGGCTGAGACCGCGGAGGACCTGAGTACAATGCTCGAAGACCTCAGCAGAGCCTCCGAGCGAGTCGGTCTTAAAATGAACATGGGCAAGACGAAAGTCATGTCTAATGCCCATGTTGTACCGACTCCTATAAAGATTGGAGACTCTGTTCTCGAAGTTGTTGACAGTTACGTGTACCTGGGACAAACTATCCAGTTAGGAAGGTCCAACTTCGAGAAAGAGGTCAATCGTCGAATCCAACTCGGCTGGGCTGCTTTCGGGAAGCTACGAAGAATCTTCTCGTCCCAAATACCGCAGTGTCTCAAGACAAAAGTCTTCGACCAGTGTGTGTTGCCAGTGATGACATATGGAATTGAGACGTGGTCGCTAACAATGGGCCTTATGAGAAGGCTCAAAGTCACTCAAAGGGCAATGGAGAGGGCTATGCTTGGGGTTTCACTGCGCGATCGAATCAGGAATGAGGAGATCCGCAGAAGAACGAGAGTAACCGACATAGCCCGAAGAATTGCAACACTAAAGTGGCAGTGGGCTGGACACATTGCCCGTAGGACCGATGCCCGATGGGGCCGACGGGTTCTCGAGTGGCGACCACGCACCGGAAGACGTAGCGTGGGTAGGCCCCCGACAAGGTGGACCGACGACCTGGTGAAGGTCGCGGGAAACCGCTGGATGCGGGAGGCGCAGAACCGGTCGTCGTGGAGAACCTTGGGGGAGGCCTATGTCCAGCAGTGGACGTCTTTTGGCTGAAATGATGATGAGATCTGGTGATAGAGCCGGGACACAGTCGAGGGACCTCCTCAACGATTCACAGCAGCTACCTTTTGTTCATGCTTGATTCATTTTTATTGATTAGAAATTTACTCCTAGATGGGTTGTGACTGTCATTATGGCTCTGATGATGAAGACAAAGGCCAGCAGGGTAATTGCGTATTACTTTCTCAGTAGCAATGGGTTTCATTTTGACAGTTTAACAACAATATTCAATGCGTTATTTTAGTACGTTGTTGAGCAGACATTTTTCCAACATAATGAGCTATGGATTAGCAGTAAGCTTCAAAATGATTCCAATTGATAGAAATTATATAAACAATTGATAGTGTATTATATAATTAGAGTACTGTTCAGGGAAATCCTGAAGAGTTTACAATAGCCACCTTGTATTCGAACTTCATTCATTTATATTGATGAGAATTTGGCTGTATGGGATATGGGATAGATAGTCGAGCGAATTCTTGATGACAACCTGCGCAGGGAGGCGCGGGTTCGTTCCCCGCGCAGTGCAAATATTAGTATGCATGAACATGAATATTTGCACTGGTCTGGTCGTGCCTCGGAAATCACGTTTAGCCGTTGGTCCCGGTTGCCATACGAACATCTAGTGGCAGTCGTTACGGGTTGTCAAAAGTCCTACAATTGGTCTAACTGCAATGCTTCGATGAGATGAAGAAGAAGAGAGTCGAGTGAATTCCTCAGCGACTTACAGCATTGATGTTTAACATTGGACAACCACTATCTACTTATCATGCTAATGCGACAAAAAAGCAAGAGATTGGATTTAAATTGCATGATTGCGTCACAATTAGCAATGCTCATACATTGAGTTTGGTCCCATGGGAATTTTATGAAAATCAGTTCAGTTGCTTGGTATTTAAAACAAAATTACGGGTAAAATTTCAAGTAAACATAATTGCATCGTTTGCTTTCTAGCTTATTCCTAACTATGATGGTGTCAGCGCCCAGTCTGACCTAACAGTACTTTTTACAATTACAAAGTGTTAAACCAAAACATTAAAAAAATAAAATAAAAATAACAACCGAATTTCTAAATGCTTTTATTGAAATTGGTTGTTTTTTTTTAAATATTTTTGTAGGCAATAAAAATTAAAAGAGTAATATATTTACAATAGATTTTACCTTGAACCTGTTGATGCCTGAAGTGGAGCCTGCGTATGGTATACCATGGAATTCGAAGTATTCTCCGTCGGTTGCCTTACTGCCCACCACGGTACCTTGTGCAATGGTAACCGTAGGAACCTGTTGACCTGCAGCTGTTGCTGCCAGCAAAGAACAGACGAACAATACTAAATCCATGTTACCTTTGTAACCGTGGAATTCTGACTGTCGAGGGGACCACGGAATCCTATTTAAATAGGTAAGTTTAAACGTTTTTTTTATGATAACACTGATAAGAAAATTTAATTGATATGAGACTTCAGGCGAGATTACGTATGAAGGTATGAATGGCGACAGGTGAGTTCTGTCACACGTGACATAAAGACCAGGTTCCATACTTAAAAACCCTCCAAATCTTGTCACAATATCATTTCTTCGACAATCAATATCAAACATTTGTCAAATATGTAAGAAATTTGGAGAATTTTTGACATATTGGAAGTGACCGTTTTTAAAATCACGTAAATTGGTAAGGTGAAGGAAAACATCTTGAGGAAACCTGGACTTTAAGTCTGAAATCGCCAACCCGCATTGAGCAAGCGTGGTGATTACGCTCAATCCTTCTCTGTATGAGAGGAGACCTGTGCCCAGCAGTGGGACGATTAAAAGGTCGATGATGAAATTGGTAATCAGCTGAATCCGGTTAGATTGGTGGCTGGTCAACATAATTTTGAGAAGGCTAGGTAGATGATAAGCATTGCCCGTTTCATGTCATCAGACGATTCATCGCGCTTATGTGCTTAAAGATTCATAACGATAATAATCCGTTATGAATCTTCGTTGCCATCATAGTAAAAAAAAAGATATAAAAACATTGTCTTGCAATTCTCCTTTGCTTTTAACTATCTTTTATTGTTATTTTAGCGGACATACTTTGCTAATTTTTTTCAAGTTTTTTCGTTTCGAAAAGTACAGTCCTGTGATAGGATGGGTGGACGGACCGCGGATCCTTAGCAATTGGGTCCAGTTGACACCGTTTTTGCGTTTTATAATCATTTGACAACATACTATTTATTAGAAATAGTAAATTAAATTATGGAATTAAATTAAGCGAAATTATCAGCCTCTGTATGTCCCCTCTGTGCGATGCGTATATCGACAAAACTCTTGTATTATAAGAGCTAGCAGAGCATATAACTTGTTGTGTCAGAGTGTTGGTGATCTCGATTTATTATCCACCAGTGTCTCTAAACAAAAAAATCTTTGTGATAAGTTATTTGTAAATCACTAAAACATTTTCAGTCTTTGCTAAATAATCTCCGAGTGCTTACTTGTTCTTGATTTCACTTTCCTGTCCTTTCCTGTTACTGTCTCTTATGCTAACTTAATATTGTTCGTGGAAACTTTTAATTGGTCTGCTTTCACTAATATTATCCTTACCTGTATACAATGTGTAAAGAAAACCCTGTCCGATCCGTCAAGGTATTGTTAGGTATTGATAACTGATTCTAATAATGGGTACAAAGCCGGGCTACAGTTAAAAAAAATCCCCCTAAAAAAATAAATATTGAATATTATATAAATAATATACACGTGCCCGCGGGGCGGCGGGGGACAGGGCACGTGTCACGTGGTCGAATCGCTATTCGCTCATAATAATACCGGCGTTGTCACTTTTTTAAAAATGACCAAATTTCGGGCAGGTTGGAATTAATTCGCGGGAAAAAAAGATTATGTCAAAATTCATTAGTATTGTTTCCATGATGATTAAGTAAAATTGTATATTATATTTGGTCAAGTGTTTACCTAACCTTTATTATCCTTACTGGTCGGACAGGGTTTTCTTAACATACTGTATATGCTACCTGTAAGTTTCCTTAAAATGTAAAAATAAAATATATTTTAACGTCCCATAAACCACAGATTGGAACAGATATGCCAATATCCACCAAGGAAAGATATGTCTCTTTGAATACCGTCAATTCACAATCATTTTTTTTTAAATAAACTGTTAAGTTGTCTACATACGGTTACTATTTACTAAAGTTTATTGTGGTCCATTTTTTCAGCGGTTGCCTTAGCGAAGATGTATTTGTATTAAATGATTGCATTATAAAACATCAATTTCTTAGTATTGTATAATAGCACACGTATGAGCACAAATTTATTTATTTTTTATTTTTTTATTAATTATAAACTAGTGCTTGACTGCAATCCCGCCTGATGGTAAGCAGTATTGCGATCGTTGATGGTAAAGCGCGCTAGTTTATTAAGAGCCTATTCACTCAGAAAAACTGAGCGAATAGAAAGGAAGACGGTAGTTGAGCGAGGTAATGCAATGTTAAACCCAACAACACGACCAACGATGCTGCGCCAAAGGGAGATTGATCTGGAGACCCTCCACGACCAAACACCCGACACAACAACATTTGGCGCATCGTACCCGGCACACATCGCAGCACAACTGCTCAGACCCGTCCTCCGTACGGCTTCACCAGACATCATGCCGGAACACGACAAATCGCTTGGCGGCAAGGCTTTGTCTGGTGTGTGGTAACTTCCGCCGGCGGCCGATGTTATGGCCTACCACCGAGAAAAATTTACCTGCTATAAAGCTACTATTTATCGGTTCCGTCTCTCATCAACATGAATATGCTCTGGTGGTTGTCATGCTCGCTCTAATGGCTCGCTGGTGGTGGCGTAGGTTGATCATGATCATTAAGTTCCCTTCAAAGTCTTGCCGCCAAGCGATTCGTCGTATTCCGGCATGATGTCTGGTGAAGCCGTAGGAGGACGGGTCTAAGCAGTTGTGTTGCGATGTATGCCGGGTACGATGTGTCGAATGAATGTTATTGTGTCGGAAGTTTGGTCGTGGAGGGTCTCCAGATCAATCTCCCTCTGGCATAGCAACGTTGGTCGTGTTGTTTGGTTTAACATTGCATCACCTCGTCCAACTTTCGTCTTCCTTCCTATTCACTCAGTTTTTTTGAGTGAATTGGGTCTTAATAAACAAGCGCGCTTTACCATCAACGATTGCATCACTGCTTATCCTCAGGCGGAATTGTAGTCAAGCACTAGTTTATGATTATAAAAAAAATATATTGAGTTGAATGGTGCTGATCCATACGCCATGTTCGCGCGTAGACTGGGGCTGCGAGGACTGGTCATCTCTTAATTGCTTATTTTTTTGTTATTTTTTTTATAATGGAACCTTTTGACCTGCACACCTTTCTGCATCGTTTCAACACGAGAAATCGAATCAAATAATTTCTAAGAATTATATAATTTAAAAGTGTCTGATATGTGAAGGTGGTGTGTTGTGAGGTTGATATTACTCATTACCCACGCATTGAAATGGGTTCTTTGACATTTCAAGTGCCTGAATTTATAATTTACAATATACATAGTATTAAGTAGTGCGAACCTACAACTTATAGCTTGTCAGCAACGTCCTTTACAAGTGGGGAACCAATGTCGCTTTCTTTATGACTACATAAAATTTTATTTACTATTTGTCTTATAAATCTAGACTTCTTAGCCTTTTTTTGAGGATGGGTAATCATTAATTGATTCTGATTAAAACCCGCCCGTGTTCCTTAACCTGCCTGTGCGCCATGGCCACGGTATCTCTTATTTTATAATACCCTATTATAAAATAAGAGATACCGCTATATGACTAAAAAAGACTAATTAGTCCGTCAGTCAGATTTCCGAAATACTAGACACGTTTTTTTTTCTTTTTCATATAAACAAAAAATGAAGACAACTCGTGTGACGTCACTGCACGCTACACTTTTTAGCGACCAGTGATGTCATGTCATGACCACTCCTGATCTTTGATGCCTTTTATATTTGTCAATTTTTATTGTTTTGATAAAACAAAAAATACGTGTCTAGTATTTTTTGGAAATCTGACTGACGGACTAATTAGTAGTTTTTTTTAGTCAACTACCCTATTATAAACTAATGCTTCAACGAATAAGCCGCAGCCCTGGAAGGCATCGCTATTCGTGGACTCCATCAAGATATGCTAACATCTCTTTGAGGCCCGCGCGTAACACAACGCGACGTTGTCCCGGCTGCAAGGTGTTCGCCGCCCGCAAGCCCGCGTCTACGCTGGCCAGGAGTTAGATGTTGTCTCCCGACCAGGGCGTCTTCTGCGATGGCCAGAGGCACGAGGACGCTGAGATTGTCACCCCGTCACTCACTCCGCCTCCTCCTTTGTCAGCATCACTGCGTCGCAGAAAGAGCTGATGATCTGCCATGCATTCTTGTTCGGGATCATGGCCTGGCCAAATCCGATCGCCGTTACGAGGACACAGCGGTGTTTCGTCTAAGCCGGGCAGACCTCTATCGTATGCTCTACCATGTCCACGGGGCAATCCTTATAGTGGTGACACCGAACAGAACCCTCCCGAAACAGCCATGCGTGGTGAGGAACTGCGTCAGGCAGAAGGCGAGGGAGACGTGGCGTCTCTGTAGCCAATCCCTAAAGACGGGATTTATCGCCGCTATTGTGGCGCGCCCAGCGCAAGGTTTCGACAGTCGCCATGAGGTCTTCTCATTCTATGCCTTAGCGTCAGGTGTGGGAAAGGTTCGCTGTAATCATTATATTTATGTTCTGTAATCTATATGGTGTACATAATAAAGAGATTCTATTCTATTCTACATGTGGGGCGAAGATATTGCAAGCCATAATGTTAGATAAAAAATTACGTCGAATTGAAGATAGCTTCTGTAATCCCGGAATCGGATGTCAGTTTTAATATAACAAAAACAAGTTCTTGATCACATGTAATAAAATTATATCATCTAAGTAGGTACTTATACCATACTTCTTTAGAACATCCGCCTTTTTAAAATCACAAATTATAATCAGTTAATTGCTGGATGGCGTGACAGCCAACCAATATCATCGATATTTACATAATTACAATCTACGATTACTCTAATCCATGCTCTAATAATTCGATTTCTCATCGTTAAAAATATTAAACGAATCATTTAGATATTTTTGAATGAAATGGCTTTATCTTTTATTTTGTCGAAGCGTTGACGAGATTCTATACGCTTGACTTTTCGCGTCAGAAGGTTACACGATGGGTGTTGCATAATCATACCGATGCTTAGAAGCAACCCCAGGTGGAATGGTGCCGTGATTTGATAAACAAATTTGAAGCAGACTCGTCTCGGCGTGTTAACGGCATCATTGCAGATTTATCTATAAGATCCAGAAATAAAGCGTCAATCAGATGTATCCATAAGATCCAGAATTGAATCGTCATTCGACGGTTTGGGGGGTTTTGAAACGTATCGACCCCTACCAAAGTAAAGCAATCTAGGGTCCTCACCCTAGATCGCTTTACTGTGGTAGGGGTGAAGGCCTTTCAATTTTACTGACAACTTACCGTAAGATTGGCTTCGCCCCATTCGGAGACTGCCTGGTACAAAGTTTGTACGCTCTACCAGAGCCTCTCTTTCGGGCTGGATTGCTTGGTACTACCCCGGTTTCACGGCAGTATCTCTCCACAACTGTGCTGTCATTCCAACCACCAAAAACTAGGCTTACAACAATCTGTTTTTTTTGCCATCACTCCTGTATATAAAACTGCGTATGGGCAATATTATAAGCATACATATGTCGGCGCCGAGCACCGTCTGTTATCGATATAGTTTTAAGTTATCCGATTAATCGATTTTGTAATTTCTGAACTAAATGTAATGTAATCGAGTAGTAATTCCTAAACGTAACACTCGACACTGGCACAAAAGAAGAGATAACGGGGACTGGTGACAGCTGGTCAACGGTTAACAGGGATGTACGATTCGTGTCAAGTGGAACGTTATTTCTTAGGAAAATTATTGTAAATTGGAGTGATCTAAGTGTGATTTAAAGTTTATCGTTATAATTGTTCTCCTTGCCCGATAATGTACGCCTACAATGGATCCTTTGCTATATAAAGACGGAGCTTCCCCAGATGATGCTTTTGAAGTACCGCTAACTTCTTCTGATGATGGCCATATGCCGTTACATATTTTGTAGGCGCCCCAGTAAAGCGCGTACATCTACCGCGCATTTGTCACGGCTTATTCAACAAACAAGGTCGGCTTACACCACAAGTAAAATCAATCTCCGATCACACTCTAGTAAATCTACGGGACTTACCTGGGACTCAGTGTGCTTCGTCGAGAAGTGAAGTCCGGAGAATCGACGCGCGCGCGTCGATTACGATGACGTCCGATGTCTTCAAATTCACTGACTGTCCCACCAGTCGACACACCAAAGTTCCCTTATTAGGGCACCAAAGCTCACCAACGTAAGAAGTTATTTAGCAGTGTCAATCACGCCCGACAAAGATCGCCAATGAAACCACGTTTCCGATTCAAATTCAACTCAATTTACAGACGCACTGTTACGTTTTATAGTTCAAGTAAATACTTCAAAACACGGGCAACAATCGCGACAAACTATACAAAACGCGGCCGGTGGCATTTATTTCTCGAAATTCACTCGTCCGAAACACGCCACGCATGCGAGGATTTCGTCAAGATTCAAGCAACGGCCCCGTACGCGGCGGGGTCTCAAGACGTTGTGTCCGTTCAAGAATGGCGGCCGCGCGTCGCCATAGACAATACTAATTGCGCCAGCCCGTTCCGATCGGGCATCTATCACTCGACTAACTAACAATCGGACCCGATCGATAAAACTAGCGCGAACATCCCCCCGCCCCGGACAGTAACAAACGGTCCGACAATTCAATCTAAGGGCAGGCGAGAGAGGGTGGCGATCGCGCGCTTCAAGACAGAGTCCCCCACCAGGACCTCGGCAAACCTGGGAACACCATCCGACCCCGGATACAATTTAACAATGCGTCCACGACGCCATCGGAGGGGTGGCAGGTTTGGATCCTTCAACAAAACGAGGTCTCCGACTCTTGGTGGGTTCGTCTTGTCTGACCACTTAACGCGCTGTTGTAAAATGTGCAAATACTCCAGATGCCAACGGCGCCAAAAACTCTGCGTAAGCTGATGAAGCAATTCAAATTGCGAGAGCCGTCCGGAGTTAATGTCCAAATAAGGATATTCAGGCAGGGCGTTAAGTGGTCTACCTATCAAGAAATGGCCCGGCGTGAGGGCCTCCAAATCATTCGCGTCGGATGACAAAGGGCATAACGGACGCGAGTTGAGGACCGCCTCAACCTTACAAAATACGGTCGCGAGCTCCTCAAAAGTTAGGATACTATCTCCAATAACGCGACGAAGGTGAGTTTTCGCGGCCTTTACAATTGTTCCAAATATACCTCCCCAGTGGGGGCAGGACGGCGGTGAGTACTGCCATCCTACCCCTCTGCGGGAGAATGTGGATCCGATCACAACATTATGTTTATCTAAAAATTCACAAACATCTTTCAAATAACGATCGGTACCCTTAAAGTTGGTCCCACAGTCGGATCGAATTAAGGACGGCAGTCCGCGACGCGAAACAAATCTGCCAAGAGCAGCGACGAACGCCTCTGTCGTGAGAGCACTAACCACCTCGAGGTAGACCGCTTTAGTAGCTAAACACACAAAAACGCACAAGTAAGCCTTCTCGGTCTTAGCGTTACGGAGACGCGAAGCTTTTACAATAAATGGTCCCGCAAAATCCGTACCAACTCCGGCAAAGGGCATCGATTCGGTGACTCGATCGGCAGGCAAATCCCCCATTTGGGGCTGCACGATGTCCGCTTTCAAGCGGTAGCACGGGAGACAACGGAAGATAATATATCGGATCACTCTCCGCGCAGACAAAATCCAAAATTCACGTTTAGCAGTAAGAGCATTGCATCCGGCATGTGCATTTTTCACATGGCGGTCTGCGATCAACAACTTCACCAAGGGGCCGTTCTTGGGGAGCAACAATGGATGACGAGCCCCATAGGGGAGCTTAGCATTTCTAAGCCGACCTCCGACACGCATCAAACCCTGATCATCCAAGAAGGGATTCAAGCGCCCTAAGGGTCCCTTCAGATTGGATGTGCGTTGGCGGAGGGTTTTCAACTCCGCTGCAAATTCACTCTCTTGAACTATCCGCACCCAATACAACAGAGCGTCATTGCGCTCTTGCGGTGAGAGGACCGGAGACTCAAATTTGCCACGAGGGCTACGACAGTTGTGGATGAAACGCCGTATCCAGGCGGTGACGCCGAGCAATTTATCCAAAGAACTGTAGCGGTCAAGCAAAACTCCGGATCTGGAGCCGCTACAGTCTCGGTGGCGTGAACATGCACCCCTGGCGTAGATGCCCCGACCACTGCGGGGGTAAGGGGCCAAGAACCCTCCAGCTGTAACAACCATGGTGGACCCCACCACAGCTGGAGATTCACAAGTTCGGGCGCCTCGCAGCCGCGGGAAGCGCAGTCTGCGGGGTTCAAATCGCCAGGCACGTGGTGCCAAACCAACCTCCCAAAAGCGTTGGAGGATGTCCGACAAAGCAGAACCAACAGCGAGGTCGCTGTCTGCCAAAGGGGGGTCTGGGACGTCCCTAAACGATCCCATTACTACATGACCCAACAACAAAGAGGTGGATATGGCTAAAAAACCGGCTGCCTGCAAAACTCGCTCGCTCCCACGCAGCAAACGACCTAGCACATTCACACCGATCAACAAATGGATCGGGCCAGGTCGGTGGAAGTGAGGGTCAGCCAGAGCCAATCCAGCCGACAATTCAACGGCGGCGTGTGGGGCTCGCACTTGCGGAAGCGGCCCGACCACCGTTTCAACAACAATCGCCGAAGTACCGATTTTCAGCGTTGAGGAGGAGTGGGGGGAGAAGGAGAACGAAACCCGACCGATCGGATCCGGAATCCGCAGGTCTCCAACGCCCCGTACCGATTCCCTATGCGGTACAATATTTAAGCCTAACTGTCGGACGAGCCAAGTAGAAATGCAACCCTGGGCCCCTGAATCCAAGAGGGCACGCACTGTGACAAAATCACCTTTGGGGCCCCAAACACGCACGGAGGCTGTTGGCAACAGCACAAACTCCGGTGGGGGGGTTGCGCCCGACAGTAGCATCAATGAAAACCCGGGGGGGGTGATTGCCCCCCTGGACCCCGGGTGAACTGAGTCGACAAGATCGGAGGGGATCGCCGACAGTAGGCGAGAGGGTCCCACTCCACAACATCGAGACTCCTTCCAACACTACTCCGGGGTGTGGGCCAATAACCGTGGGCCGCGTACGGTGGAACATAACGCCCCAGTCGAGGGTAATCAATCAAGGGGGGGGAGCAGCGTACCGCCCGCCTCCCCGAGCCCCCGACGGCCACCGCTACAACCTGCGGGGGGCCCCCGCCCGTGGGGCCCCCGCCCTTGGGGCCCCCGCCCGTGCGCGGGGAATCTGGGCCCCTTTCGGACCCGCCACCATTGCGGTTCAAACACAGGAGAGCGTGATGTCTCCCGCCGCAATGTGGACAAACCTTAGCCTGGAGGCACGCTGACTGGCGGTGGTCCCCCAGACACATGTAACACCAGGCGCGTTGCTTGGCGAGGGCTCTTCGACCTGCAGTCCGGAGGCCCCCGAACTTCTCGCAAGCACGCACGTCATGTCCGTCCCCCCGACAATACCGGCACCGTTTACCTGGTGCGGGGGGGGAGTCACTTCGGACAGCCGAGCATTGTTTGGTCGGACGGCGGGGTTGTCCCCTCGCCGCCACCGGACGACCCGTGCTCGTCCCCGGCGTGGGGTCGGTCAGCTGGTCCAGTACTCTGCACTCGTCCTCCAAAAAACGAAGCAAATCCGAGATGGGGGGGAGGTACGAGGCGCTATTGCCCCCGTACCTTTGCTCAAATCGCCCCTTTACGTCTGCGGGCAATTTCGCTAGGACGATGTGCAGAAGCAAAAAAGACCACTGGTCGACCGGCAAATCCAGCCGGTGCAACGAGTGGACGGCGGTCAAGAGCGGGTTGACCAAATCCTTCCTTAGTGAGGAAACCCGCGTTGCCTTCGGTAAGGCCAAAATGGCGGCCACATGGGTGTCCGCTAGCAAGCGGACGTTTTGGTAGCGGTCCAGCAACAACTGCCGCGCAACCTGGTACTTAGCATCGCTGACTATCAGGTGCTGGACCACTGCACTGGCTTCTCCGCGGAGGGCGGAGCGCAAATAAGCCAGTTTCTGGATGGGGGACAAATCTTCTCTGGAGTCCACCAAGCTGTCAAACAAGTTGATGAAGCCCATCCAAGCCGTGAGGTCCCCGTCAAAGTGGGGAATCTCCAATGTGGGCAGTCTCCCTAACAAAGCCGGCGGGGTCGGTTTAACCTCCCCGCTCCAAGTCGGCTTTCCCCTACGGGCAGCCAGGAGCCCTTCTGCTGACTCCGTAATTTGGTCAGCCAATTCGTACGCCTGGTCGACATCCCTCTTAAAGGTCTCCACTATGGCTTCATCCGCTGGAGGGTGTTCCAAAACGTACGCATGGAAGTCGACAACGTGTCGCTCCAAGCCTTCCATGCGCGCAGGCAACCCTTCATAACGGGTCAACAAAGCCTGGACCGCGGCCTTCGCCGTAGCATGCGGACTGGGAGCCATTTCAAATAAAAGCCTTTAATTCAAATTAACAATTAAATTCAATTAAAGAACGCGCGGAAAGCAACAAAAACAAGCGTAAATAACTCAATAAATTCCGCGAGACCGTGTGGGGACCAAAGCTAAGGGCAACCGTTACAAACAAAACACTAACATGTACAAATAAAAAATATTACAAAGTATACATACAAAATATCAGTGTGCAAACGGCCTAACTTAAGTGCGACACAGATCAAACTTATTAGCAAAACAAAATTATTACTACCAATTACACAATAAATCAACAAACAAACCGAATAAAATTATTACTGTGAATTATGTAATAATTCAACAAAATTACGACTATGAATTACGAGCTAAATCAACAAAATTACGACTACGAATTACGAGCTAAATCAAAACATTCAAACACGAACTATCTGGTTCGTACAATACACGAGTTGACCAAAACAATAACAAAACATTAGTCATAAAAATAACTCGTAATTATTTATCCGTAGCTCAATATTCAACAACAAAGCGAACTATTTGGTTCGTACAAATGCACAAGATTCGAGTGAACAATAACAAAACGTTACTCGTAAGCATTACTGGCTGTATGGCGTATCATGCCCTAGCCTACTCCGTTCCTCTGAACGGAAAGAAATGAACCAAAAAATAAAACAATCTACCTACAATTGTTTTTACATTTCTTACTTTGCAAATTATCGGATCCACATAATGTATGAAGGTGGTCAGAGATATAATTTTACGAGTACCGACAACAACAAATAAAAAATCAAATTTTTACAAATTAGCCTCTGAAGGCTACCAAAATACTGGAATGATACTCTAATTAATCAAATTAGTAATTAGAAACCACGCTCTCTGCTACCAAACGATGTAGGCGCGCCCCAGTACAGCGCGCCCATCTAGCACGCGTTTAGCGCGGCTTATCCAACAAACAAGGTCGGCTTACACCACAAGTAAAATCAATCTCCGATCACACTCTAGTAAATCTACGGGACTTACCTGGGACTCAGTGTGCTTCGTCGAGAAGTGAAGTCCGGAGAATCGACGCGCGCGCGTCGATTACGATGACGTCCGATGTCTTCAAATTCACTGACTGTCCCACCAGTCGACACACCAAAGTTCCCTTATTAGGGCACCAAAGCTCACCAACGTAAGAAGTTATTTAGCAGTGTCAATCACGCCCGACAAAGATCGTCAATGAAACCACGTTTCCGATTCAAATTCAACTCAATTTACAGACGCACTGTTACGTTTTATAGTTCAAGTAAATACTTCAAAACACGGGCAACAATCGCGACAAACTATACAAAACGCGGCCGGTGGCATTTATTTCTCGAAATTCACTCGTCCGAAACACGCCACGCATGCGAGGATTTCGTCAAGATTCAAGCAACGGCCCCGTACGCGGCGGGGTCTCAAGACGTTGTGTCCGTTCAAGAATGGCGGCCGCGCGTCGCCATAGACAATACTAATTGCGCCAGCCCGTTCCGATCGGGCATCTATCACTCGACAACTAACAATCGGACCCGATCGATAAAACTAGCGCGAACATATTTAGTTTAATATCGTTCTAATATCAGTTTAATTTGACGCAATCCTGGGTGGACGGATCGATGGAGAGTTCAGGGTTACGAAATTTGGATTTGGGACGCGAAACGATAGGGGTCATATGCTGACTGACTTCTTGGAGAAGGAGGAACTCTTTGCGATGAACTCGTTCATCAAAAAGTCACCTCAGAGAAAGTGTACCTGTCTAGGTCCCACTAAACTGAGACAGGTATGAGAGATTGTAGAAATTTTTCAGGCGGTAGGATCGAAGGTATTGAGATCCCACTCCAAACAAAGGCCTCAAAAAATCTCTTCCCAGACCCGAAAATTGATGGCTGATCGACGGTTCTTGGCGCACATCGGCGGCTTAATAAACAAACCCAGAAGACCCTGAGGCACGATATTTGAACCTTTAATACAGAACGTATTAAGGAGACAATAGAGCAGAACAAGGGCTCTTAAGTGTTCTCAAGAGTGGAGTCTATTGGGCACAGCCAATTGGTTAAGCCAAAGACGGTCGATAAAGGCTGAGGTACTGGGGGAGATCGAGAAGTTTTATGGACAATTATATACATCAGTCGCCAAACCCACTTCTAGCTCGGATAAAGATCCTAGAGCTAGGCTTACCCGACTTTCCGGACGTCAGCGTGTACGCGATTAGGATTGCCCCGAAACAGTTGAAGAACAACAAGGCGCTGCCGCGATGGGTTAGGACGGAATCATAGCAGAGCTTCTGAAAACGGGCGGAACGCCGGTACTAAAAGACCTTCAGAGGATCTTCGTGAAACTAGGGCGTAGTGGTCTTGTTGTTTCTGCAGGCCGATCACGCTCTTGAGTCCCGTCTTGCAAACAAGCTCAATGCTTTCCAGCCTCCCGAAGAAGCCAGGTTCCGTAAAGGCTATAGCACCATAGACCACATACATAGGCTGCGGCAGATTATACAGAAGACCAATCAGTATAATCGGCCACTATGTTTGGTGTTTGTGGTCTATGAGAAGGCCTTTGATTGCGTCGAAACTTGGGCTGCTCCCGCGATGTCGCATTGACCATTGGTATATCGAAGTGTTGAAGTGCTTATACAGCAATGCCACTTTGACACTCCGAGTACAGGAACAGAGTACGACAGCTACTCCACTACAGAGAGAGGTGAGGCGGGGAGACGTTATATCTCCGAAACTGTTCATCGCTGTACTGGAATATGCATGCCTTCAAGCTCCTGGATTGGGCATCAATATCAATGGCGAGTACATCACTTACCATCGATTTACCGACGATGTGTGGACCTTAAAGTGGACATTTTTTTTTATATAAATTATAAACTAGCGCTTGACCGCAATCCCGCCTGATGGTAAGCAGTGACGCAATCGTTGATGGTAAAGCGCACTCGTCGGTGAGAAACCATTTCTCTCTCTCTTTGTCTTGCTGTTTTGAAGACAAAATAAATGTTTTTAAATGCAGAACCACTCCCGCCTCGTCGACGTTCCCTTAAAAAAGGATATTCTGTTTGATCTTCCATCAATTTTCTGATTTCACATAGCTGCTTCTCATTTACTTATTCGTCTGGCTACTTGATGAAGTGTTTTGTTGCCTTGTCTTGTCATACTTTTAATGCGATAAAGTTTATTTTTCAATGGATATGCGTTGAAACTTAGAAGTATCACCATGCATTTAGATGTGAAATGTTGAATATTAACGCCCATTTCTAGACATCATTTTTTCATCATCATCATTTCAGCCGAAAGACGTCCACTGCTGGACATAGGCCTCCCCCAAGGTTCTCCACGACGACCGGTCCTGCGCCTCCCGCATCCAGCGATTTCCCGCGACCTTCACCAGGTCGTCGGTCCACCTTGTCGGTGGCCTACCCACGCTACGTCTTCCGGTGCGTGGTCGCCACTCGAGAACCCGTCGGCCCCATCGGGCATCGGTCCTACGGGCAACGTGTCCAGCCCATTGCCACTTCATTTTTTAACACGAAAGTATTTTCATGGTCTGTTTCGTCCTCGCTCGGAGATTAATCTTCTCTGAAATCATTGACGGAACATAAGGCATTTGCGACTTTATGCCGCCTGAGAGCAAAACCTGTAGACCCGACACTGGTATAATTTGTACCTTGTCTTGGCAGTGGTACATTTGTTTTTCTTTTTAACATTTCATTGTACTTCTTAACAACTTTCCTCCTATAGGCCGCCAGTTTTTGCAATACATTATTACTTAAAAAATGGTCAGAAAAATGAGTCAATTTTATTTCAATAATTATATTAAACTAGCTGCGTGACGCGGTTTCACCCGCGTAGGATTCAACATTTTTTTATATTATCCGCTCCTATTGGTCACAGCGTGTTGTTATATAGCCTAAAGCCTTCCTGGATTAATGGGCTATCCAATGCAAAAAGAACTTTTCAAATCGGACTAGTAGTTCCTGAGATCAGCGCGTTCAAACAAACAAACAAATTCTTCAGCTTTATATATTAGTATAGATAATAAGTATGTATGAATCAATTATATTAGTAGGCTCTCACACTATCTAGTGAGTGTTTGAATGTTTTTCATTTTTAAAAGGCGGATATTCTAAAGAAGTTATCTACAAGTACCTACTTAGATTATGTTATTATGTTACACGTAATAATCATGAATTGGTTTTGATTAACATAATATTTCATTACGTTAATTATAATACGTCATAAAATATGTAATCGATTCCGGGATTACAGTAGCTATCAATGTTATTAAGTAAGCATGATTACTATAGACTATCATCCCGTCCCGACTTCGAATGGGTTTTTTTTTAACAATTTAGTACCTACACGGTAAATACATTTAATTTAAATTATAAAGTTATTAGTATTGGGTTGTATCCTAAAAAATAAAGTTATTTGTTGCTATTTAATGTCCATCAGATAGACTTATAAAAATATTGAACACGTATTTTTTGTTTCATTCAAATAATTAGGAATATACCTATATTGATTTGAAATGTCGCACGAGGTCACGCCGTGGTAAAAAATATACCACGGCGTGACGTAACTAGTCCCCACTCCATAACTTTAATACGCTATATCTCAGTAGTTTTTAGTAATTTCGACACAATAAATAATAAAGGTCTTAATTATTTTTATTATCTTTAAGACGGACTATTTATTTTTTTGATATTCATACCTTGGATACAACCCTATTCTAATTAAACTAATTTTTATTGATGTTAATTTAAATGTAATTTTTAATCGTTTCCCTTTTTAGCGTGATCCTATTTTTTTCCGTTGTATTTCTTTATTTTTGTTTTGCATCGTTTATATTTTTTGATGTGTAATTTTTTGCTCATATAATATTTTATCCTTAGAGATATGTTTTTTAGCATGGGGGCCGTCTTGGATTGCAATGATGTTTTTTTCTTTTTTTTTTTATAAACTATAAACTAGCGCTTGACCGCAATCCCGCCTGATGTTAAGCAGTGACGCAATCGTTGTAAAGCGCACTAGTTTATTAAGAGCATATTCACTGTAGCCTTGAAGACACTTAAATTATAGTCCGACAGAGACACCGCTGCTGGCAAATTGTTCCAGTTCCTGGATGTACGCGGTATAAAAGAGGAGGCGATATGCTCCGTCTGAATCGTAGTGGTGTTAACAACGTAAGGGTGGAAACTCGCCGTGCGACGGGTCGTCCGATGGTGGAACGGAGATGGGGAAACTAAATCATGCAAGTACGGCGAGTTTCCACCCTTACGTTGCTAACGCCACTACGATCCGGACGAAACGTTTCGCGTCGCCCGGATCGTATTTATGTGATTTTGACTGGCATTTCTATCAATTCATCAGTCAATCAAGAGAGGCCATGGTAGAGCGAACGAGTGTTGCACTTCAGATACTTCACACCAGGGCAGCTTCTAATGTTGTACAAAGCTCAGGTCCGTTCGTGTGTGGAGTACTGCAGCCACATTTGGGCTGGTGCTGCTAAGTGTCACCTGGCCACTTTGGATTCAGTGGAGAGGCGTGCGAAGAGGCTGATTGGTGACCCTGATTTAACTCGAGTTGGTCTCCAAACCCGAGCACAAGTGTAGAGTAGCCAGCCTTTCGGTGTTCTATAGGATACATTTTGGGGAGTGTGCGAGGGAATTGCACGATTTAATTCCCCCATCTCCGTTCCACCATCGGACGACCCGTCGTACGGCGAGTTGAGACCCTTATGTTGTTAACACCTCTACGATCCGGACGAAGCGTTTCGCCTCCTCCTTTATACCGCGTACATCGAGGGACTGGAACAATCTGCCGGCGGCGGTGTTTCCGTCGGACTACAATTTCAGTGTCTTCAAGGCTAGAGTAAATAGGCTCTTAATAAACTAGTGCGCTTTACCATCAACGATTGCGTCACTGCTTACCATCAGGCGGGATTGCGGTCAAGCGCTGGTTTATAAATTAATAAAAAAAAAAAAAAACAAATTAAAAAGTTAAAAAGTAGCTACATAACTAGATATATTTTCATAGATATTAATGTCCTCTATAAAGCTGTAGTATCTACACTTTGCTCTATTGTTAACAACTTCTGCAGCATACGCCTTGTAAGGATTTTCTTGGTATTTTTTTTCACACACAACTCAATGTGTGAAAAACTACATTATCGAAGTTATACGTTATACGGATCCCTATTTTTTCACAGATAATGTATTTACTAATGATGAAAGATTTTTTCAAATCGGTTCAATACTTTCATAGCAACAAACAAACAGACGAACTAATCTTTCCGATTTATAAAATTATCATAGATTAGATAAATTTAAATATAAACGTTTCGCCTCGTCTTTTATATTGCGTAAATCGAGGGACTGGAACATTCGCTGTCGAGTGGTGGAGACCTATCTGACGGACAGGGCCGTCACAAAACTCGGTCACCAGGAAGTGTAGAACCGGCGACAGATGTCAAGCGGTGCTCCACAGGGATCGGTCCTGGGGCCGCATCTGTGGAACATCGGGTACGCCTGGGTGCTGTGCGCCGACCTCCATATCGATGTCAGCGTTGTTTGTTACGCTGACGACACACGCAAGGGAGGTCGCACTAGGCAGCGGCCGTTGCAGCGATCCTCAGGGTTGCGACAATCGTCGAGAGGATCCGGCAACTGGGAATCGAGGTGGCTTTACCCAAGCCCGAGGTTATGTGATTTCATGGTCCTCGGAATGCGCCACCGTCGTCCTGGGACTCGTCCTCGACAGCCGGTGGAACTTCGAGAAGCACTTCCGACGTTTGGCTCCCTGATAGGAACGGGCTGGGGCTGCCCTGAAGCGGCTCCTTCCCAATCTAGGGGGACCAAACGCCTCCTACCGGAGGCTCTACGTGGGGGCCGTGCGGCCCATGGCCCTTTACGGGGCACCGGTGTGGGTGCGGTCGCTAAGGAAGCGTCCAGCCCGATGCCTTACCGCGTCCCAGAGGGACATGGCCTCCTTTGATTCGGCGAGCCTCTTTGCCGGAATGCTGCCATGGGATCTGGAGGGCGAGAGGAGGCAAAACGCCGTATATATCTAAATGTATGCCGTAAGGTATACTTAATTTCGCTGTCGCGAGAAATCGCGATACGGCGGACAAAGCTCCGGCGGGATCTCATGCGACATGGAGGATAGTGCGATTGTGGCAACCCACTTCTGGGCACGCCATATTAGCGGCGGTAAGCCCCCTTTCTGAGGAGTGGCTAGAGAGGCGCCACAGCGCTTTCACCTTCCGCCTGACACAGGTTCTTAACGAACACGGCTGTTTCGGGAGGTTCCTTTTTCGTATACGGAGAGAGGAGACGCCAGGGTGTCACAGGTTTGTGGACCCCCCAGGACACGGTGGAGCATACGGTGGAGGTCTGCCCGGCTTGGGTAGAGCACCGCCTTTTCGACATGGCGGCGATCGGCGGCGATCTCTCGCGTCTGTCTCTGGTCCAAGCCATGGTCCGGAGCCAGAGTGCATGGCAGGTCGTCACCTCCTTCTGCGAAGCAGTAATGTTGGCAAACGTGGAGGCAGAGCGCGTGAGGGAGCGTCAGCAACTCACGTCTCTAGCCGCTGCAGGAGACGCCCTGGTTGGGTGGCCCGCTCACCCGTAGGCTCTTAATAAACCAGTGCGCCTTACCAGCAATGATTGCATCACTGATTACCATCAGACAGGACCGTAGTCAAGCACTAGTTTATAATATGCAAAAAAAAAATACATTTAAGCTAACATTTTAGCTTGCGTTATAGATAATGCAAGCCTAAATAAATATTTTTTTATCAGGTGTTAGAAATCTAATCTACATTGTTGTTCTACACAACAATGTAGATTAGATTTCTAACGCTAAGGCTAACTCTAGATTTACTGCAGCGATTTGCGATCCCAGTGTCAAAACAAATCCTGAGCAGTGGCCCAGTAGTAACCACCGCGACTTACGAGTTATAAGTCGTTGGTTTCAACCCAGAATACCGATTTCTTCTTATTCTTCTTCTTCAGCCTATAGATGTCCACTACTGGACAAAGGCCTCCCCCAAGGCTTTCCACGATGACCGGTCTTGTGCTGCCCGCATCCATCGGCTTCCCGCGATCTTCACCAGGTCATCGGTCCACCTTATTATTGGGAGCCTCCCTACGCTGCGTCTTCCAGTACATGGCCGCCACTCTAAAGCCTTACCGCCCCATCGGCCATCGGTCCTACGAACAATGTGCCCTGCCCACTGCCGCTTAAGTTTAGCGACTCGAAGAGCTATGTCGGTGACTTTGGTTCTTCTGCGGATCTCCTCATTTCTGATTCGATCATGCAGAGAAACTCCAAGCATAGCTCTTTCCATTGCCCTTTGTGTGATTCTGAGTCTTCGTATGAGGCCAATTGTGAGTGACCACGTTTCAGTTCCGTAAGTCATCACTGGCAACAAACGCTGGTCAAAGACTTTAGTCTTGAGGCACTGTGATATCTTGGACGAGGAGAAGATTTAGCGTAGCTTCTCGAACGCAGTCCAGCCGAGCTGGATTTGACGCGACAACTCTTTCTCGAAGTTGGACCTACCTAATTGGACTGTTTGTCCCAGGTATATACAGGGTGTACCTGACATCGTAACGCAAACTTCAAGAAAAGGCTAGACCTCATGCCACTAATAAAATTATGATAGTAATTTATGTCGTTAATGAAGGGTTTCAGAATTCGCAGTGTTTTAAAAGAAAGTGTCGGCTCGGCCTTTGAACGTTACAAGCGTGCCGCCGTGCGGGTTTGTAGGTATGACGTTGATCACTCATGTGAACTTTATTAAATCAGCTGATAAGATAGTTTTTCGAGTTTTGTTTTCATTGCGAATTAATTAATTTTTGCTTTAAAATCTTATTGGGTTATAAAAGTATAGCAATTATGAACGGTTTAAAGTGAAAAAAATTACATATACCTATATTTTTTTTTAATCATGAAAAAGCCGACGAAAAATTCCACCACTGGAGGGTTCAGAATCATGTACTCGATCCATGGTACTCGTTTGTGCGTCGATGTCAGATACATCCTTTATACTCGTCAACAACTTCGAGTGCAGGCTGGATTCGACGAGACACCTCTGTCTCGAAGTTGAACCTATCTAATTGGACTGCTTGTTCCAGGTATATATACTCGTAAACAACTTCGAGTGCAGAGCAACTAACTAGAATTGGAGTGGGTGCGATTTACTATAGTATAAATATTGTTTTATCACCACTGCTCTGTAAACGGTGTAGGAAGTGAGGACACCAACATGTCCTAGATCCAACAATTCAATGACATTTGAATCCACCAATCTGCACTGGTTCCGCATGGAAGAATAAAGCCCACTCCCTCTTGAAAAGAGTAGGCCTGTGTTCTAGCTGTGGGAACATTATAAGCTAATTTTATTAAAAAAACCTTCATTAATGTTTTTCTACTTTATTTAATAACACGAAAATGGGTTGACATTGGTATTGGTACTGTAGTACTGTGGTCTTTGGTACCAGTTCATTATCAACCTTTTTTATCGTCCCACTGCTGGGCATAGGTGTCCTCTCATACAGAGAAGGATTGAGCGTAATCACCAGGCCTACTCAGTGCGGGTTGGCGATTTCAGACTTAAAGTCCAGATTTCCTCAAGTTGTTTTTCTTCACATTGTAATCAGTTATTGGTGTCCAAGATATAATTAGAAAGTACATATAACTTAGAAAATTTACATTGGTACATGCCTGACCTGGAATCGAACTCGCACACTCATACTTGGGAGGTTGGTGTTTTAACCACTAGGCCACCATGACTACTATAGATCGACAGTTGTATATGTAATTTTAAAATTTAACATTACACTTTAATAAGTAAAATAAAAGTAAATAAATAAAACTTACTTTTAATTTACTTATTAAAATAACCTCTTCCTTCTTTCTTGAAAATAAAGATACGCACTAATTTATAACAGCGTTAATAATCTCAGATAAATCACATTCCATCCCCACTCAACCTGTTATCAAATTTATATCAATGTTTTATGAGTTTTTAGTTGCAATGGAATATGAACTTTGGTACTTATAACATACGGTTTGTTCAACCATAACTTGAAAATAATCTCATATTCTCAATTTAAATATAGACATTTTTTCAATATTTTAATGATAAAGCTAATCAAGTGACGCATTCTGAAAATACAGTGATTCCCTGAAAACCGGACTTCCAAAAAAATATCTAATCAAAACGAGCGATAATAACCTGCAATGTATTTTAAAATAAATGATAGTAATTTATCTCATGTGGCTTAGAATAGTACCAACCCATATCCTCTCGTGGATGTCGTAAGAGGCGACTAAGGGAATTCTCACCAGGGAAGCGGGCAGCATCGCTTCTCCCGTGGAATATCAAATTATTGCGATCCCCAACCCGCTTGCCAAGCGTGGGGATTATGGCAAACCCCCCCAAAGCAATGAAAGCCTTGGGGGAGGCCTTTGTCCAGCAGTGGACCTCTAAAGGCTGAATAAGTAGATAGTAACCACTTATTCTATTCATCGAGGGGCTCGTGGCTAAATAATAACAGCCGCTCAGGTCGATCGATCAGGTTAAACTACGCTTGCCACGATCGGTTTGTGGATGGGTGACAATATTTACATACCAAGGTCACTTCGTGATTCGGATAGCACAAAGATCTACAAATGACAGTGGAATGGTGGTCAGAATTTCGGGCTTCTGGGTAGTCAGAAGCCCGAAATTCTGACAACTCTTCTTACCAAGAGATACGTATTACACAACAATTGGGTTGTGAAGGCCAGATAGGCGGTCATTTCATGTATTTTTTAAAAATATATTGTGATGGTAAAGCGCGCTAGCTTATTAAAAGCCTATAATTCAATCAAACCTTGAAGACACTTAAATTGTAGTCCAACGGAAACACCGAATACCGTCGCTGGCAAATTGCTCCACTCACTCGACGAACGCGGCATAAAAGAGGAGGCGAAACGGTTCGTCCGTATCATAGTGGTGTCAATATGCATCCTATATAACACCGAAAGGCTGGTTACTCTTCCCCTTGCTCCAGGCTTTGGAGACTGTTTTGAGCTATACCTGGGTCGAAAATAAGCCTCTTCGCACGCCTCTCCACTGAATCTAAATTAGTCAGGAGGTATTTGCAGCATCAGCCCAAATGTGGCTGCAGTACTCCACACACGAACGGACCTGTGCTTTGTATAGCGTTAGAAGCTGTCCTAGTGTGAAGTACCGTCGGACCTTTGCGATAACCCCAACTTTCCTGGCTGCCACCTTGGCTTTGGACTCAATGAACTGCCTAAAGTTTAGGTTCGAGGAAATCTCAATTCCCAAAAGTTGAAGGCGATCGGTGAAGTTCAACGACACATTCCGAAAAGTAGGAGCCAAGTTGAACGGGATTCTTTTGGCAGTAAACAGACACGCTGGTATTCAGCTAAATCCGGTTAGACTAAAAGCTGACCTAACGTATTTAGGAAAAGGCTAGGCGAACGGTGATGACTTATTATATTCATAATCTTTACAGCCGAAAGCCGTTCACTGTTGGACATAAAGACGTCTGCGCCGAAATTTAGGCGCCAATTCCACTGACCTTTTGACCAATTCTCTGGTTATTTCACCGAGTGAAGACAGTGGCGCCGATTGTGTTGGGCACAAACTAAACTAATTTTAAGTTATGTGCATCGTTATCTTTCCATTTCGTTAAGAAAAGGATAGAACATAACATTTTAATTTATTTCTCTCAAATTAAGATACTCCATAGACAGTTTAGACGCGATTATAAACAAGGCCTCTAAAAATACGCCAGTTTACGTCAGGAGTGCACTAATTTGACAGGTCTAAACTGACATTTTATCTTCTGTCCTTTTCTCCATAAAATGGACAGAAAAAGATGCACATACCTAACTTAAAATTAGTTTAGTTTGGAAACAACAATATCGGCACCAGTATCAGATTATAATACCTAATTTCTAATTACAGCAATATGCCAACTCAGACACTATAATATAATATATTTCCTTTACATACCCAGTGAAATCATTTTTTTTTTTTTTTTGATGAACTGTTTATATTTTTCTGTATGAAAGTAGATAATAACAACATAACTTTATAATCGGACCGAAATATATATCAAACTGATTGCTTTCACGATCATTGGAAAAAGTTTCATTGTCTCCTTCTTTGAGCCATTTTGTGGAGAAGATGGCCAATAGATTATGCTTGAACCTAAATCTGTCATCTTTAGTACAAAAGGAATCAAACTTAAATATGTATGTATCCAACAGTGGCGAAGGGTCCATACAAGCCGATTCCCACCGGGTTACCTTTCAAAAATCAGTTCCATATTCATACAAAACTATTTACATTCTATTTCATTAACAAAGTATTATTAATCAAATGCCGGCGCGATTTACAATAGCAATCGTAATTTTTAGCAATACCCTAAGTATCACATTTCATTTTATAGTCGTAAATTAATCAGCGCTTCAATTTTTCGTAATTCTTTTCGTAGTTCTCTTGAAGGAAGCCGACGAATTTCAGCTTACCTATATCAACGTTTTACTATGCGGCGTAAAGAGAGAGCGTGTCAGACCATCTCTTTCTAATTCTCGCTAACCATCGGTAAAACTTGATAAATATGAGGCTACTCGCGGGCGGCTTATAGTACTCTCCTCTACTCTATTAGAAAGAGACAAAGAAACCACGCCACTACTTTTGCTTAATATTTTTGTTGGTTTTGGATCGGTATTTGTGTGGTTCGGTTTTTAACACTTTATTATTTTTGTAAATTTTTATTTTATTGACTCTTATTCCCTAACAAAATATCCTGCAGTAGGTAAGTGTTTAAGTGGGATGATTATTTTTCTTTATTTTTTTTTTTTTTTTGACCGGCTTCCCTTTGTCAAAATTTCACCCTTCGCCACTGAATAATAACTTTCCTTACGAACACTAACTATTAGACATTCCTCCTTATTCATAAACGTTGAATAAAGTTAACTAGGGATTAGTGACTGTTTAAACATACCTTTTTGACGTTATAACGTCACTTTACTTTAATCATTCTTTGAATAAACCCCTTATACACAATGGTGTTTATTCATAAACGATGATTAAAGTTAAGTAACGTGCAAACGTCAAAAATTACTGTTTAAATAGTCACTAATCACTAGTTAACTTTAAGTAACGTTTATGAATAGAGGGTACCATCAGTACCAATAGAGGGTAGATCTAACAAAACTATGGATTTTTGCTGTCCGAAAAAAAATATTGAGTTTTTTTTTTGTGTTTTATAACAGTTCCTTCTATGTCCTACTAGGTCAAAGTTTTCAGATTTTATTTTTATCCTAAAAACATAACCTACTCTCCGCGCAAGGTATTTGAACTCCTAAAGTTTCCGTAGCCGGCAAATTTCAGAGTAATTGCCTGCCTATAGAAGGCAGCTTATGACCAGTTTCCGTTATTACAGTTAGCACGTATGTATACACAAAAAGCTTAAACAATCCCCACCATACATTAAACTAACGGAACGTGACTACAGCGCCCTCTTGCGGCCGAACAATAAAAACTTAAACGAATCAGAACAACATCACGAATGGTGGAGGAAACGCAATATTATTGTTGTTAAACAAAGTATTGGTTTACGTTTTATTTGTAATTAAAACAATGTGGGGTTGGTTGTGAATTGTAAGAATTGAATGGGACAGAAAAGGGAAATTTGAAATCAATGTTATTGCAAAACTAATATTGTAGGATACTTTATTACTTATCATATCATGACGTGGTTTGACGTGGTCTAGGATACCTACATTGGATTTGAGATAAGGTGTCAACCATAGAATGTAGTTTATACACGTTTTCAGAAGACATATTTAGTATTACTACCAACAAAACATATTTTGTTGGTCTCTTAACTTGCAAGGGTGACATTAATAGCAATAAAGATAAAAAACTGCAGGGTAATTGCGTTACACACTATCAGTACTAATGGGTTTCATTTTGACACTCCAACAATATTCATTGCGTCATTTACGTTATTGAACAGACAGATTTTCGAACACATGGAACAATGGATTAGGTATACTTCGAAATGATTCCAACTAATAGTAATATACGCAATTAGGGAGCTGGAGTCTAATAAAAATGAAGTAGGCTCATAAAAGACCTGCCGGTTCCCTATTCTGTATTCTTGGTGAAATGAGCTTGAAGTGAAAATTAGTTAGAATGACCTATCTTATGCTAGGGATTGACATTGACATTTTTGACAGCTCATTTAATACTAGACAGTAAATTTATAATAATTTAGACAGCTCATGTAGTACAGTCAATATGTCGAAAAAAAAGCCGTGAGCTCCGAAAAATGACAAACCGGAATTTGACTTGATGAATCGTTAGAGGGGCGAGTAATAAACTTAATGTTAGATTTCCGAAGTCCCTCCTCCTGCTGTTTTTGAGAAAATCCAAAAATATTTTGAAATTGATTTATCTCAGCAACTATAAGGGCTAGCGACCTTTTTTTTTTTTTAAACTGTTAAGGACACTTAGGACTACATTTTCTTTCATTGAAGTGACATCGTCCGACTTAAACTGCAAAAGCTAGATGGCGCTAAAGTTTGAAAAAATTGGTTTTTTGCCATTTTCATTATGAAATAACAATTTTTTTACAATAATGTAAATGAGAAAGTTGTTTGTCACAAAATTAGCTACAACTTTTGTTTAAAACATTTTTTCGTAAAACTCACCGTTTCCGAGCTGAAGCTTGTTGAAGTGTACAAATCGTACATTATGTGCCTTGCTGTAGGGTGTCACACAATTCATGGATAGATCAATGAATTGAAATGTTTACATAATTTTCAATTTTTAAACTTTTAAAACTTTTTTAAACAAGGGGTTTTTTTCAATTTTTTTTTTTTTTTTTTTTTTTTTTTTTTTTTTTTTTTTTTTTTTTTTTTTAGTTTTTTTTTTTTTTTTTTTTGTTTTTTTTTCGCTAGCCCTTATAGTTGCTGAGATAAATCAATTTCAAAATATTTTTGGATTTTCTCAAAAACAGCAGGAGGAGGGACTTCGGAAATCTAACATTAAGTTTATTACTCGCCCCTCTAACGATTCATCAAGTCAAATTCCGGTTTGTCATTTTTCGGAGCTCAAATTGCAGATTGACTGTACTAATGAATACACTGAAATATTTGGCTGTTTAATATTTTCAGCTTTTTTTTTATAATTATAAACTAGCGCTTGACTGCAATCCCGCTTGATGGTAAGCAGTGATGCAATCGTTGATTGATGGTAAAGCGCGCTAGTTTATTACCCATTCACTTAAAAAACTTAGTGAATAGGAAGGAAGACAGCAGTTGAGCGAGGTGGTGTAATGTTAAACCCAACAACACGACCAACGATGCTGCGCCAGAGGGAGATTGATGTGGAGATCTTCCACGACCAAACTCCCGACACAACAACACTTGGCGCATCGTACCCGGGACATATCGCAACACAACTGCTCAGTCCCGTCCTCCGTACGGCTTCACCAGATATCATGCCGGAACACGAAGAATCGCTTGGCAGCAAGATTTTGTCTGGTGGGTGGTAACTTCTGCCGGCAGCCGATGTGGTGGGTACCACCTAGAGTTGGTTTTTACATTATTACTTTGAAGTAGTCATATAAGTATCACCTTATCAACATGTAAATTCAAAGTACCAGATCCTACGAACCGTGGACCAAAACATTTTTTTGTAACAAATCTAATTTTTTTCCTATCTCAGAGATGCACGTTGTTCAATGTGTTACGCATAACGGTTAACCTTTCGCCTATCTTATTGGAGTCTCCCACAAGGTAACACTGATTTGCCTCACCCGTCGTAAGAATACGTACATGTACCATTCAAATTAAGATCTAATTTGTGGACTACTAAGGTTAGTTCTTCAACGATGTTCAGATGACACTTAAGATTGTTTGTTTTTATATTTTCGAGCTTAGGACCCACGTGGTGTGGCATATGTTTGGACCATCGCATCCCGAGCCAACCCGGGAGACGGGAGATAATACAATTTAGGGGAAATTTGTCTTTTCCTAAATGGATTTTGACTTCCATTTCACGAAATGTTTTTGAGAATAATATTAGGTTAATGGTTTTAGACCAAAACAGTTTGATTAGTAATTATTTTCTGTTTTTAACACTTTTGCGTGACGGTTTCATTTAGCACCTACTGTGGATTAAAAACACATTAGATAATTTGTTAATGTTTCTCTAAACAGATGATACCACTTCGTCCAACATGTATTTAATATTGTTTTGTAGTTTAAATTATCTTCACTGGTTAAAACAGAAAAGCAATACGCTGAGCAAAATCAAAGTAAAAAATACATTGATAATGTAGGTGCGCTTGAGCCATTTTTTTTTCCCGGGGTGGAAATCCTCATAGGATGTCCGCCGCCCTGGGGTGGGCGACGGGGTCTGTCAGACTTTTACTGACTAAAACCACCCCGGTCTCTCTTCTAGCACGAGCGCTCGTGGAGCCGCGGGAGTCTAAATTCTGCCTCAACATTGTACTGTGGTGCATCGCGAGCAGACTGAATTGCTTGTGTGTGAATCCCTGCTGCAAGCTTTCCAAATTGGGTTTAAGGCTGTAACATTTTCTCATAACCATATGAATGTGTTAGGTTAAGTTTACTAATACGTAATGGATAAGAAATATAGATGTATACATATTATTTTGTGTCTATAGCTACTTGTGTATTAATTAATATAAATGAATAATGTGGCAGTAAGGTTCTGGAGTGGAGGCCACGTACCGGAATACGCAGCGTAGGAAGGCCCCCAACAAGGTGGACTGATGATCTGGTGAATGTCGAGGGAAACCGATGGACCGGTCATTATAGAAAGCCTTAGGAGGCCTTTGTCCAGCAATAAGTAATTTTATCACTATAAAATGAATCATAACCGTCTGAAAAACCAAAACACTAATGATGACAAAACAAAATTCACTTCAAATAATGACAAGAGTCAATGAATCAGAAATTCTCATGAATTCAGAGCGGCGCGGGCGCACACACGTGTTGCACACATTTTGTGAAACCTCCCCGCTACCCACCGCCCCTCGCACACGTAGCTTACACCCCCGCTAAGGGAACCGCTGAAAAAATGGACCGCAAGGAACTTTAGCAAAAAGAGACCTGTATGTCAACGATTTACAGTTTATATTACAAAAAAAATGTATGCGAAGTAACGGTATTCAAAGGGACATCTTCTTTTTTTTTAATTTGAATCAGGTCGTTGACCTCTATATTTGGCACACATTCTAACATATTTTTCTTTGTGTTAATGTTTGCTCCAATTCCTTGTTTATGGAGTGTTAAAATGTTTTAAATTCCATAATTTAGTACCTACCATGATTATAATAATTTAAGAAGGACGTCAAATGATTTTTTTAATGGTTTTGTTCGTCCACTTGTGCACTAGGAAGTGGCGGAGGGGGGACTGTCTTATGTAATATTGATTTTCAAAAGGTGCTGATTCTCAGCCTAATTTGAATTAATGACTTTTGATTTGATTAGAACATCATTAAGGTTTCTAAGGCTTCGCTGTCCGTCCATTCGTCTATCTGTCTGACTGTCACAGGGCTGTATCTTTCGAATTAAGTAGACTAATAAGTAGACACTTCATATTGCCACACCATAGTCGCTATAATAACAATAAAAAAAGTAAAATTAATGGAGACTTACAAAAAAAGTCTTTCTCGGCATTTTGCTCGTTTTTTGTTTATTACGGTTGATCATAACCATTCGTGCATAAGTCGGATTCAACTTGGCTACTTTTATTTTTACGTGCCACTTGATAAATGATAAAATGAATATAATTCCAATTATTATTTATACACTCACAAAGTGATACAATTTTGTATCTACCTACAAAGCATAAAACACGTGGCGACGGATCGGTCACTATACGTGTTTTTCAATATTATTGGTCGAAATAGCACTATGAATGCATAAAGCCGGCGCCAGACACAGACAAATATTTGTACAAATATGTGTGCGCGTGTGTAGCAGGCTACGCAAACATTTGAACACAGACAACTTTGAACGCTCTGGTGTGCGCTCGAAACCGATAACGAACGACTTTGAACTATTTTTTTTTTTTAATAATTATAAACTAGCGATTGACCGCAATCCCGCCTGGTGGTAAGCAGTGATGCGATCGTTGATGGTAAAGCGCGCTAGTTTATTAAGAGCCTATTCACTCAGAAAAACTGAGCGAATAGGAAGGAAGACGGCAGTTGAGCGAGGTGATGCAATGTTAAACCCAACAACACGACCAACGATGCTGCGCCAAAGGGAGATTGATCTGAAGACCAACTCCAGCTAAATACATTGAGCAATCTAAAGCAATGTGTTGAAATAATTGTCATTAAAAAGCAAGTACTCGCATCTAGATCTTAGTGTTTGATATTAATTTCAATTTGATAACATCGTTCATGATAAAAACGGTCTTGACAAAAAATAAATTGTAAATTGGAACCCTAATAGCTCCGATTAGAGTTCCAATTTCGTTCATCGAAGAATTGAAGCTTAGAAATTCCTTTGTGATTACAACTTTCATAGCAGCACCCTAATTGCGTAACAAACCAATACTATCAGTTGGAATCATTTTGAAACTTATTGCTATTCCATTGCTCCCTATGTTCGAAAATGTATCTGCTCAACAACATATATAATGCAATGAATGTTGTTGAACTGTCTAAATTTAACACATTGCTACTGATAATATGTTACAAAATTTCTCGGCAGGATAGAAGTTGAATTGTTTTGTATACTAAAAAGTAGTGCGTTTTTACTTCTGGCTTTCTATAAAAGTTGGTTATGAAAATCCTGGAAAGTCGAAACTCGAATGGTGAGTTCGTTCACACGAGCCTCGGAGGTGATAATCTCCAGGTGATTTAATTTGAACTTATCACACACATTATAAAGGTACATATTTCAGTGAAAAGGTGGAAATATTTATTCATTTTTAATAATTATTAATTAATACTTGGCCACAATCCCGCCTGATGGTAAGGAGTGATACAATCGTTGATGGTAAAGCGTGCTAGTTTATTAAAAGCGTAATTTTTCTAGTCCCTCGATGTGCGCAGTAGAAAAGTTAAAGCGAAACGCATCGTCCGGATAGTAGTGGTGTTAACAACGTAACGGAGATATGGAATTAAGTCATGCAATTCCCACACTATCCAAAATGCATTTTATAAAACACCGGCAGGCTGGCTACACCTCACCTATGCTGCAGGATTTGAACACTGTTTTCAACAAAATCTGGGTATAACCTCTAACCATATAACCTCTTCGTACGCCTCTCCACCGAATCCAAAGTTGCCAGCTGACATTTAGCAGCACCAGCCCAAATGTGACTGCAGTACTCCACACACGAATGGACCTGTACTTTGTATAACATTAGATGACGTCCTAGTGTGAAGTACCGCCGAACCTTTGCAATAACGTCCAAGCAGCCACCTTGGTTTTGGACTCAATGAACTGTTGTTTGACAATTACTAATTTGTCAAACGTAATTTGTGGCACGCTTTCACTGAGTGTAATACATTCTCTAATTAAACACGTTCGATAAATCGCTTGACGTCATTCTCCAACAAAGGGGAAAAACTGGTAATTTTAAAAATCATCCTGTCTTAATCTATCAAAAATACATCTAAATTTTCTTTACTTCTGACTAGTTTTTGGTATTAATTGTCGCTGAGATGAGTACCTATGCGACTAGATATCAAACGTTTCTACGAGAAATGGCCGTAAAGTCACGTATGGACTTCCTTTCCTCCCTATAGTCGAGAAACCCTATTAATATAATCGCTACTGAAGTTTTATATCAATTAAGTCTTATCATTGTATCGACGACGTTATCAAAAAAGAAACACTTATTTAAACTTATCTAATTAAATATCATTCCGTTTTCCCTCGACATGCAGTTTTGAAATAGCGGCTGCAAAGATAGCATGGTATTGGTATTGTTCGCCTGTTCTGTGCTGGCAGCATCAGCTGTAGGCCAACAGGCGCCTACGGTTGATATTGCACAAGGAACCGTCATAGGCAGTGAAGCAACCGACGGGGAATACTTCGAGTTCCATGGCATACCATACGCAGGCTCCACTTCAGGCACCAACAGGTTTAAGGTAAATCCTATTGTTTATTTTTTAACCGACTTCAGAATGGAGATCATCAACTATTGCATCACTGCTTACCATTGTAAATTCAGCATTCACACCTCGATACAGGAGTCATTCCTAGTGTGGGGTCAATATTAAAAAAAAAAAAACTACACCCCTATAGAACAGAAACTTTTAAGTTACTCGGTGTAAACATAGATATACAAAGTCTTTCTGCCAAGCGATGTTCCAGCATGATGTCTGGTGGAGCCGTATGGAGGACGGGTCTGAGCAGTTGTCTTGCGATGTGTGCCGGGTACGATGTGTCAAATGTTGTGTCGGGCCTTTGATCGTGTTGTTGGGTTAACTTTGCATCATCTCGCTCAACTGCCATCATCCTTCCTATTTACTCAGTTTTTTTTAACGAATAGGATTTTAATAAACTAGCACGCTTTACTGTCAACAATTGTATCATTGCTCACCATCAGGTGGGATTGCGGTCCACTACACTAGTTTATAATTATAAAAAAGAAACTTATCGATACTTGATATCAAATAATTTAAATGAATAAGTGCGTAAAAGCCTAGTATACACGGTGTATCTGACATCGACGCACAAACGAGTACCATGAATCCAGTACATGATTCTGAAGCCCCCAGTGGTGGAATTTTTCATGATTAAATAAAAATATAAGTAAGCAATTTTTTTCACTTTAGACCGTTCATAATTGCTATACTTTTATAACCCAATAAGATTTTAAAGTAAAAATTAATTAATTCGCTAATTACACAACAAGGCACAATGTGAACAAAACTCGAAAAACTATCTTATCAGCTGATTTAATAGACGTCGCATCAGGAATCAACGTCATACCTACAAATTCGTACGGCGGCACGCTTGCAACGTTCAAAAGCCCAGAAGACCCTTCTTTGAAACACTGTGAATTCCGTAACCGTTCATTAACGACATAAATGACTATCATAATTTTATTAGTGGCATGTGGTCTAGCCTTTTCTCGAAGTTTGCTTTACGATGTCAGATACAACCTGTATATTCAGTATGTATGTGTGTATTTATTTGTGTATGTATAATTTTGGCTGAGCCGTGTTTTTATTCAGCTTGCAGATGCAAAATATGTATAGAAATGTCTGTTATTTTACTTGATTATTGTACAATAATTTGTTATTATGTAAATAAAACAATAAATTTGTACCAAAAACTGGGAAAAAGTAGCTAACCCTACTTTCAATTTCGAATCGACAATAGATTCCACATTAAAACTGTACAGAACTATAGAAAATCATATAGCTTATTTCATAACGATTTCAGTGACATACGATGTGTCGAGCTGTGCTCTTTAATTTCAGAGCTATAGTAGTTTTAGTGAACGCGATTTCGGCCGGGCACTCTCTGACAGATCCGCGGTGTTGCGCAATAGAGGCCTAACATTAGGGAGATAATGTATGTACCTGTATATCTATTTAAGGGTTTTGTATTTATAATATTTGCACCAACGACAGTCCCATTAAAGGTTCAGCAAAATCTCTATACATTCTTGGTTGTATTAGCGTAAAGGCCGCCCATTGCATATTTTGTAGGGTTGAGTGTATTTTTCAATCAAGGTATGTTTTTGGAGTGCAAACAAGTATATACAATATGAAAAGCAAACCCCGTCCGACCCATAAGGATAATAAAGGTTAGGTAAACATATGACTAAATAAAATATGAAATTTTACATAATCATTATAGTAAAAATTCAAGCATCAAAGTGACAACACCATTTTTGGCGGTATTATTATGAGTGATTATCGATACGATCGCGTGCCGCGTGCCCATGTATTAATTTACCTCCTTTTGCAAAATAATATTTATTTTTTATTGAGATTTTTTTATTTAAGTTTAACTCGGCTGTGTAGGCTTTAGTAGAATCAGGTATCGATACCTAATAATACCTTCGCAGATCGGGCAGGGTTTTCTTTACAGACTCTATAAATTTTAAAAAAATACTTAAGTATTCCGAAAATCATTAAAATGAGATGTTTATAGAATAGAAAAACTTTTACCTATAACAGACAGGAGTTTATAACTGAATGGTGTGTTTAATAAAATAAATATGATTTTTGATGATAAGTAAAGATGATTCCAGTCGCACTAAATAATTTTATAGAATCACGAGACGTACAATCAGTAGATTCGTCCCAAGTCTATCGAAGTCCCGAGAAAACATGTGATATACATATACGTGATGTATGTACATCATGATACGCCACCAGAAAAGTGTGCAATCAAATAAATAATAATATGTACGGCTCCGATAGACTTCAAATGTACATAATTATGCATGAGGCTGAGCATGAAGTTTAGTGTGAATCCTAGATTATTTTGAACTTTATCAAACTACTAGCTGCGGCCCGTGGTTTCACCCGCGTAAATTATGGTGCCGTAGGAATATCGGGATACAAATTATCCTATGTGTTATTCCTGGTTATAAAATATCTGTGTGCCAAATTTCATCCAAACCCGTTGAATAGTTTTTGCGTGAAAGCGGAACAAACAAACAAATATGCTATATATAAATGTACATTTATTGTATTTTTATCGTCCCACTGCTGGGCACAGGTCTCCTATCATACAGAGAAGAATTGAGCGTAATCACCACGCTTGCACAATACGTGTTAGCGATTTCAGACCAGGTTTCTTCAAGATGTTTCCCTGTAATTGGTGTCCAAGATATACTTAGAAAGTACATATAACTCCAGAAAAACTACATTGGTACTTGCCTGACCTGGAATCGAACCCGCACATTCATACTTGAGAGGCTGGTCTTTTAACCACTAGGCCACTGCGATCCGGGCGAAGCGTATCGTTTCCTCTTTTATACCGCGTACATCTTGATGTACCTCTCGTCCCTTGGGACTGGAACAATTTGGGCTAGGACTATAAATTGTGTTCAAGGCTAGAGTAGCTATATAATACCCTCTTAATAAACTAGTGCGCTTTGCCATCAACGATTTTATCACCGCTTGTGATCAGGCGGGATTGCGGTCAAGCACTAGTTTATAATTTATAAAAAAAAACTCGCTTTTACATTTATAATATTAGCAAGGAAGTAAGGATTCAATAAATTTTTATTTTCAGGCACCTTCAACAGCTCCAATCTTTGGAGTTCCCTTTGAAGCAAACCAAAAAAACATAAAATGTGTTCGAGCCTTGGGTATTGGATTCGAAGGCACCGAAGATTGTTTGGTAGCGAACATCTTTACACCAATTTTAGATAATACTAGAAGACTGCCTGTCATGGTTTGGATTAAAGGAAAGGAGTTTGATCAAGCAAATATACCAGATCTGTCATTTCGAAATTTTGTAGAGAAGAAGGTCGTCGTCGTTTCTCTCAACTACCGCGAATCTATCCTAGGATTCTTGTGTCTTGGAACCGAAACAGCACCAGGTAACGCTGGACTAAAGGATATTATTGCAGGATTAAAGTGGGTACAAGCAAATATTTTGCAATTTGGAGGAAACCCAGATGATATTACCCTCTTTGGTCACGGAAGTGGAGCAGCTGCCGTCGACTTAGTTACATTATCTCCCATGGGTCAAGGTTTAGTTCAAAAAGCGATCGTTCAAAGTGGAAATGCATTAGCGCCATGGGCTGTAACTCGAGATAACTTGGAGTATGCCATTAAAGTAGCTGAAGCTCTAGGTCATATAATAACTACCACTGAACAGTTGTCAGCTATCTTCACCAGAACTAGTGTGTCAGCTTTGATGGGTGTTATAAATGAACTAGATTTAACTTATAATGCACTAGCCTTTGCTCCTTGTGTGGAAAGGCATGAACTGGAAGACGTGGAGCCTTTTCTAACTAAAAGTCCATCTGAAATTATTCGTGATGCTGAGTTTCTGCACATTCCTATGATAATTGGGTTCGTAGATAATGAAGGAACCATCAGAGCTAAAGAGGCATTGGAAGATAACTGGCTTGAAAGAATGGAAATATCTTTCACTGACTTTATACAGTCTGACTTGGAATTCGAAACCGATACTGAAAAGTCGGCAGTGGCTCAGCGAATAAGAGAATTTTACTTTGGAGGAAATCCAATTAATATGGCAAATATTGGAAATTATTTCCATTATCATGGTGATACAATGATTTTAATATCTTCTATAAGGGAAGTCAAAAATCGTATTTTCGCTTACCCGTTACCGATTTACTTATATCAGTTTTCATACTCGGGAACTCTTGGATTACCATTTGTGGGTCCTATAAAACCCGAGTCTGCAGCTCACAGTGAAGAACTGGCTTACATGTTCTACAACACCCCTGCTTCGGGAACAGACGATATAGACCATACAATCGGAGATATTATTGTAGAAAGGTGGACAAATTTTGCCAAAACTGGGTGAGTAAAACATGTCTTATTTTATTGTCTTTTTAAGAATTTGCGTTATATTAATGACAATATTTATTTTTACAGTTACCCGACAAGTGAAACTTCTGAAATTACGTGGTCTCCAGTTACGAGAGAAAAAATAAACTTTATCCGCGTACTGGAAAACAATGAAATAAACGAAAGTGGTTTCTTAGAAGTAGCATTACAAAATCCATATCAAGACACACTGAACTTTTGGGACCAAATTTATAACGATCATTTCCTTGATGCTGAAAGTAACTGGGAGATTGATACTACCGATCCTCCCACGACTAGCTTAACTACACTTCCCACAGAAACCTTTTCTACGGAGGGAAGCACTGAAGAAAACCCTGAAGAAGGGACTACAGCATCTCCTACCGATGTAGCTACTCCTGATGGAGTGACTACAACATATCCTACTGATGTAGATACTCCAGATGAAGTGACTACAATATCTCCTACCGTTACAGACACTCCTGATGGAGTCACAACAGCATCGCCTTCTGCCGATACAAACACACCTGATGGAGTGACAACAATACTACCTTCAACGGATACAGACTCTCCTGATGGAGTAACTACAGCACCCCCCACTGATACAGACAATCCCGATGACGTCACAACAGTACCACCTTTCACGGATACAGACTCTCCTGATGGAGTAACTACAGCACCTCCCACCGATACCGACAGTCCCGATGAAATCACAACAGTACCACCGTCTACGGATACAGACTCTCCTGATGGAGTAACTACAGCACCTCCCACTGATACAGACAGTCCCGATGAAGTCACAACAGTATCGCCAAATACCGATACAAACACTCCTGATGGAGTGACAACAGTACCGCCGTCCACGGATACAGTCTCTCCTGATGGAGTAACTACAGCACCTCCCACCGATACAGACATTCCCGATGAAGTCACAACAGTACCACCTTCCACGGATACAGACTCTCCTGATGGAGTAACTACAGCATCTCCCACCGATACAGACAGTCCCGATGAAGTTACATCAGTACCACCTTCCACGGATACAGACTCCCCTGATGGAGTAACTACAGCACCACCTTCCACGGATACAGACCCTCCTGATGGAGTAACCACAGCATCTCCCACCGATACAGACAGTCCCGATGAAGTCACAACAGTACCACCTTCCTCGGATACAGACTCTCCTGATGGAGTAACTACAGCTTCTCCCACCGATACAGACAGTTCCGATGAAGTCACAACAGTATCGTCTACTACCGATACAAACACTCCTGATGGAGTGACAACAGTACCACCATCCACGGATACAGACTCTCCTGATGGAGTAACTACAGCACCTCCCACCGATACAGACATTCCCGATGAAGTCACAACAGTACCACCTTCCACGGATACAGACTCTCCTGATGGAATAACTACAGCATCTCCCACCGATACAGACAGTCCCGATGAAGTTACAACAGTACCACCTTCCACGGATACAGACTCTCCTGATGGAGTAACTACAGCACCTCCCACTGATACAGACACGCCCGATGAAGTTACAACAGCATCGCCTTCTACCGATACAAACACTCCTGATGGAGTGACAACAGTACCAACTTCCACGGATACAGATTCTCCTGATGGAGTAACTACAGCACCTCCCACCGATACCGACAGTCCCGATGAAGTCACAACAGTACCACCTTCCACGGATACAGACTCTCCTGATGGAGTAACTACAGCACCTCCCACCGATACCGACAGTCCCGATGAAATCACAACAGTACCACCGTCTACGGATACAGACTCTCCTGATGGAGTAACTACAGCACCTCCCACTGATACAGACAGTCCCGATGAAGTTACAACAGTACCACCTTCCACGGATACAGACTCTCCTGATGGAGTAACTACAGCACCTCCCACTGATACAGACACTCCCGATGAAGTTACAACAGTATCGCCTACTACCGATACAAACATTCCTGATGGAATGACAACAGCACCACCGTCCACGGATACAGACTCTCCTGATGGAGTAACTACAGCACCTCCCACCGATACAGACATTCCGGATGAAGTCACAACAGTACCACCTTCCACGGATACAGACTCTCCTGATGGAGTAACTACAGCATCTCCCACCGATACAGACAGTCCCGATGAAGTTACATCAGTACCACCTTCCACGGATACAGACTCCCCTGATGGAGTAACTACAGCACCACCTTCCACGGATACAGACCCTCCTGATGGAGTAACCACAGCATCTCCCACCGATACAGACAGTCCCGATGAAGTCACAACAGTACCACCTTCCTCGGATACAGACTCTCCTGATGGAGTAACTACAGCTTCTCCCACCGATACAGACAGTTCCGATGAAGTCACAACAGTATCGTCTACTACCGATACAAACACTCCTGATGGAGTGACAACAGTACCACCATCCACGGATACAGACTCTCCTGATGGAGTAACTACAGCACCTCCCACCGATACAGACATTCCCGATGAAGTCACAACAGTACCACCTTCCACGGATACAGACTCTCCTGATGGAATAACTACAGCATCTCCCACCGATACAGACAGTCCCGATGAAGTTACAACAGTACAACCTTCCACGGATACAGACTCTCCTGATGGAGTAACTACAGCACCTCCCACTGATACAGACACGCCCGATGAAGTTACAACAGCATCGCCTTCTACCGATACAAACACTCCTGATGGAGTCACAACAGTACCACCTTCCACGGATACAGACCCTCCTGATGGAGTCACAACAGAACCACCTTCCACGGATACAGACCCTTCTGATGGAGTAACCACAGCATCTCCCACCGATACAGACAGTCCCGATGAAGTCACAACAGTATCGCCTACTACCGATACAAACACTCCTGATGGAATGACAACAGCACCACCGTCCACGGATACAGACTCTCCTGATGGAGTAACTACAGCATCTCCCACCGATACAGACAGTCCCGATGAAGTCACAACAGTATCGCCTACTACCGATACAAACACTCCTGATGGAGTGACAACAGTACCACCGTCCACGGATACAGACTCTCCTGATGGAGTAACTACAGCACCTCCCACCGATACAGACATTCCGGATGAAGTCACAACAGTACCACCTTCCACGGATACAGACTCTCCTGATGGAGTAACTACAGCATCTCCCACCGATACAGACAGTCCCGATGAAGTCACAACAGTATCGCCTACTACCGATACAAACACTCCTGATGGAGTGACAACAGTACCACCGTCCACGGATACAGACTCTCCTGATGGAGTAACTACAGCACCTCCCACTGATACAGACACTCCCGATGAAGTTACAACAGCATCGCCTTCTACCGATACAAACACTCCTGATGGAGTGACAACAGTACCACCTTCCACGGATACAGACTCTCCTGATGGAGTAACTACAGCATCTCCCACCGATACAGACAGTCCCGATGAAGTTACAACAGTACCACCTTCCACGGATACAGACCCTCCTGATGGAGTAACTACAGCATCTCCCACCGATACAGACAGTCCCGATGAAGTCACAACAGTACCACCTTTTACGGATACAGACTCTCCTGATGGAGTAACTACAGCACCTCCCACCGATACAGACACTCCCGATGAAGTTACAACAGCATCGCCTTCTACCGATACAAACACTCCTGATGGAGTGACAACAGTGCCACCTTCCACTGATACAGACTCTCCTGATGGAGTAACTACAGCATCTCCCACCGATACAGACAGTCCCGATGAAGTCACAACAGTATCGCCTACTACCGATACAAACACTCCTGATGGAGTGACAACAGTACCACCGTCCACGGATACAGACTCTCCTGATGGAGTAACTACAGCACCTCCCACCGATACAGACATTCCCGATGAAGTCACAACAGTACCACCTTTTACGGATACAGACTCTCCTGATGGAGTAACTACAGCACCTCCCACCGATACAGACACTCCCGATGAAGTCACAACAGTACCACCTTCCTCGGATACAGACTCTCCTGATGGAGTAACTACAGCACCTCCCACTGATACAGACACTCCCGATGAAGTTACAACAGCATCGCCTTCTACCGATACAAACACTCCTGATGGAGTGACAACAGTACCACCTTCCACGGATACAGACTCTCCTGATGGAGTAACTACAGCATCTCCCACCGATACAGACAGTCCCGATGAAGTCACAACAGTGCCACCTTTTACGGATACAGACTCTCCTGATGGAGTAACTACAGTACCTCCCACCGATACAGACACTCCCGATGAAGTCACAACAGTACCACCTTCCTCGGATACAGACTCTCCTGATGGAGTAACTACAGCACCTCCCACTGATACAGACAATCCCGATGAAGTCACAACAGTACCACCTTCCTCGGATACAGACTCTCCTGATGGAGTAACTACAGCATCTCCTACTGATACAGACAATCCCGATGAAGTCACAACAGTATCGCCTTCTACCAATACAAACACTCCTAGTGAAGTAACGACAACAACACCATCTACCGATATAAACACTCCTAGTGAAATCATTACAGTATCACCTTCTATCAGTACAATCGCTCCCATTGAAGTGACTACAACTTCACCTGTTGTCGACACAAACACTCCTAGTGGTGTGATTACAGTATCACCTACTATCATTACAAACGCCCCCATTGAAGTGACTACGACATCACCTGTTCCCGATACAAACACACCTGTTGAAGTGACTACAACATCACCTGTCCCCGTTACAAACACACCTGATGACGTGACTACATTATCACCTGTTACCGACCCAATCACTCCTGACGTTGTGACAACAACATCACCTTCTACACAAGGAGTTACTACAGACGGCACTACCACAGATGGAGTTTCTACGGAAGAGAATTATACAATAGTTCCTAATGCCGCAACTAGTGAATTCGCCAGTACTTTTCTAATAATCAGTCTGTTTTCGTTGCTCAGCTGTTATCATTCCTCGTAAATATTGTATAAGAAACTGCTTAGTAGTATAACATCTATTATAATAATAATTATTTATTGATGAATAAGTCAAGGCTATTGGCTATTTATCTTCGCACTACGAATGTTAGAAGTCGAGCAAAATGAAAATAAATCCGGAGGAACACTCAGCGATACCGAAGTACCAGCACGGCATCCCCTTGCTGGTACTTCGTTATCGTTGAGTTAAAATTTCACTCAGACGCTCAGCATTTATCTATATATATTTCTTGGAACCAGAATCGGGCCGGAATTTACAAAGAAAAAAGTATCATGGACTTGTCAGTATAAGATTAATTCCATAAAATAAATTATTTAGTCCTTTTTTATATTGTTATACTTTTTTGAGTGTTATTATGAAAATTACCATAGACTTTAAAATTGTGATAGGGTCGTATAAAACGTATGGACTGATTTTTTGGAGTGTTGTTATCATTGATACCAACACTGTAATATCAAGTTTGCAACTGTAGTTTAAACTTGTTAATTATTGTATATTGCCTATTTACACTGTAAAAAATATATGTATCTGCCCTACGATGTAAATAACGTATTGAATGCATATGAACTGATAAAATGAAAACCATTCCTACTGTTTTTTGTACAATTAGGCATTTTTTTACTTATTGGGTGGGAAATCATCAAATGTCCTCCATCGCTCTTTGAGCAATGGCGTTACCGACTGAAACACACCCGTGTCCCTTCTATAGTCTGTGCGAAAGTAGCGACGGTACCTCCTTCGACCATTTCGTGGCCCTGGCAGGCATCGGTCCTAGTGGACTTTGTCATGATGTGCTGACATCTGTTTGAGGCGCGCATGAGTACAATTAGTAATATAGTGCAATTTGAGATCTGCGAAGTTTTACATGACTGCAAAAAAAAAATGTCTAGCATAAACATGATAAGATGCTATCTTTCGATAGTGTGATATTAATAGCATTATATGTATATGAAAAATATGTGATTATTACTATTAATTAGGTATTTTTGTACAGTAAATAAAATTATTTTCATTGTAAATAACATTTTCGTAAATATAATATAGAAATGTAACTGAAGAGTGTCTATTATTTTTTGTTCCCTTAAACGAGGTAATTTTATGGTTTTACTTGCGATTAAATTGTCCTGTTTGATCAAAAAATAAAGCAGATTAAAATGTGAATATCTATAACTTTGCTGTTTACATTAATATTTTTATATGCATACAAAACTTATCCTTTAATACACTACATATATTACATTAAACTCCTTTAAGGTTCTGAGATAGTGTTTAGAACACATTATAAATTGAACGAATTGGAAACAAAAGTTATTTTACTATCGAGGGCATTTACCCAGAGCATCTTAAGGTACATCAAAGTATGAACGAAAGTAACAAGTTTTTACTAAATTGTCTGTCTCGAAACAGAATACAAAAACTTTTATATCAGACAGGAATCCATAAGATATCCATAGTGTAGGATAAGGTATGCATAGGAGTCCATAGTGCAGACTTAACAGACACTAATGTAATGCACAGACAAATCTATACTCCTATACTTACTAATATATAAAGCTGAAGAATTTGTTCGTTTTATCGCAGTATAAATATAACGTTATCTTGTGTATATGCAAAACCCGAAACACGTGTCCTGTATTTATATGTACAAAATTTCAAAAAGCTATCATGATAATTCACAAAATTATGCTTAATATGTTACCTAGTATTCCCTACAAAAATATGGTCAACGCGCCGCTCGCACGCCCGCACCTGCAGCGATGCGTCAAGGCGGGGCCCTAGGACAGTATAATCCGCTGTGAACTATGTTTACCAAGCTGCATTATTTTTAAATATATTTTTTTATTATTTATTATTTTTATTTATTACATTATTTATTATTTTATTATGTTATTGGAATCGATTCAGTTGCTTATTCTGAACAAACTATATTCAGGTTTGTATACCATAGTGTAAACCTCTTGTGAACGCGAACAAAATGACGGCGTTAAGGTAGATAGACATTCACTATGACCGAGTGTCCACCGTTAGCCTGGCTACAAGATTGTGACGGTTCCATGTGCTGGACATAACTCAACCGGCATCGTTCGTCTGGTTTTTCTATAATTTTGTACACCATCATAGAGTTTCGTGGCGGTGGAAAGATTGCCTTCACCGGCGTCGTTGGTCAGTTTAAATAATTTCTGTCGTTGATATTCCGTTAATAGTGGCGGTAGACTAACTGCTTCAGTGTTGTATCAATTAAGTCCTTTTATCATTTCGTTGAAGACGTTATCAAAAAAATAAACAGTTAACCAAATGTTAATTGAATATAAATAAATCCGCAGTCACCTGATATTTAGTTTTAATCTTGCAGCTGCAAAGATAGCATGATATTGGTATTGTTTTCCTGTTCTGTGCTGGCAGCATCTGCTGCAGGCCAACAAGCACCTACGGTTACAATCGCACAAGGTACCGTGGTGGGCATCGCGGCCAACGATGGGGATTACTTCGAGTTCCATGGCATACCATACGCAGGCTCCTCTTCAGGCACAAACAGGTTCAAGGTATGTCAAATTGTAAAAAATTGTGCAAGAAAAGAATTGTTTATTTGTCAATGATTCACGTGCTAATAATTGATTCGGTATCGTATTACCGCTGTAGACTAAACATCTTACCCCAGATAAGACTTGACAGTCTGACACAAGATTTATATAATTATACATATATGTACTTATATATTTTTTAAATTATAAACTACTGCTTGACCGCAATCCCACCTGATGGTAAGCAGTCCCTGGGTCCAACCCGGACACGGTTTTTGCGTAAGGCGTGACTGCACGACACCGGTACACCAGGAATCGCAGGCTCGGTCGCCATAGAGGCGGGGCTATACAAGGGTGTACCCGTCGAGTGGCAAAGACCGCCCTCCGAGCAGAGATCCAGCAGGCCAAAAGGCTGGCCTGCAAGGAGTTTCTGGGGACTCTGAACAGAGAGAGTGACCTGTGGGGACGCACCTATGATATGGTGCGGGATAAACTCCGCCCAGGGGCTCCCCCGCTGACGTAGAGTCTCCGGCTCTAGCTCATAGAGGACATTGTAAGCACTCCGTTTCCCTCTCTAGGGGAACATACTCCTCTACCCATGCTGTGACTCGAGGTGGTGTTATCTTGGCGATGTCTTTAGACATCGCCAACGCTTTCTGTTGCATGCCTCCCTTATGCAACTCCAGGGTAGGGAACATCCTACCCTGGAGTTGCATAAGGGAGACATCCTAGTATCACCGGATGCCGAGTGGTCGTGGCTTATCTAACATACAAGGCCGTCATCTACCCCGGTCACCAAGGAGTGTCGAACCGGCGAGAGATGACCTGCGGTGTTCCACAGGGACCGATTATGGTGCCGAATCCACATCACATCGGAACATTGGCTAGTTTATTACGCTGGCGACATGGTGGTCCTGTGGGGATAGAGGTCGCACCAGGCGGTGGCCAATCAACGCCCCTTGGGGTTGCGACAATCGTCGAAAGGATCCGGCAATTAGGACTCGAAGTGGCCCTGCTTGTGTAGTGGACTTGTGTCCGAGGCCATGTGCTTTCATAGTCCTCGAGACGCACCAACGTCGGGTTTCCACATAACGGTAGGAGAGGTGGCATCGAGTTGACGATGAAGTACCTGGGACTCGTCCTCGACAGTTTGGCTCCCAGACTGAAAACTGCCGGGCTGGGGCTGCCCTTCTTCCCAACCCAAGGAGATCAAACGCCTCCTGCCAGACTCGGAATCGGTGCCGGCGCGGTACCTCAGGAAGCCCTGACTAGCCAGATGCCTGATCGCGTCCCAGAGGTTCATGACCGTTCGGCTGGTCCGGGGATATCGCAGTCTCCACTGAGGCCGCGAGCCTCCTTGCCGGATTGCCGCCATAGGATCTAGAGGACAAAGCCCTCGCCCACATGTGGGAGTGGCAAGAGGAGGTAAAACGGCCGGGACATAACTCCGCTGCTGCGAGAACTCGCAATACGGCGGACGGAGTTCCGGCGGGATCTCATGGCGACATGGAGAGTACGATTGTCACAACCCAGTGCTGGGCACGCTATACTACCGGTGATAAGTCCCTTCTTTGAGGAGCGACTAGAGAGACTTTATGGCGCCCTAACCTTCCGCCTGACGCAGGTCCTCACCAGATACAGCCATTTCAGAAGATTCCTGTTCCGGATAAAGCGGGAGGAAACGCCAGGGTGTCTACTGTGGGGATCACCCCGAGGACACGATGGAGCATATGGTGGAGGTCTATCTGGCTTAGGTGGGGCATATCCGTGTCCTCGTGATGAGGATCAGCGGCGATCTTTCGTGTCCGGCCCTGGTACAGGGTATGGTCCGAAGTGATTGTGCACCCACAACCGCACCTCCGTCAATCCGTCACCTCCTACTGTGAAGCAGTGATTATGGGAAAAGAGGAAGCGGATCGCGTGAGGGAGCGGAAATCCCAGTGCCCTCATGCCTCTAACCGCCACAGGAGACGCCCTGGTCGGGAGACAACATCGGACTCCCCGCCAACGTAGGAGTGGGGTTGCGGGCGACGGGTGGGTTTTAGGCAGTAAAAGTCTGACACCCTTCTGCGCGCCCAGACAGCGAGAGGTCATTTGATGATTTCCCATCCACAACAAAAAAAAAAAAAAATTGTAAGCAGTGATGCAATCATCTTACAAAGTATTGAAAACGGCCAATAGTAGGATCAGCATGACTACCTTTTTGGGCACGGGCTGCACGTTGGCAAGCTTCCAGGACTTGGTACTGTATCAGTCTAAAATGAGAGACGATAGAAGCACGTCAATACAGGAGAAGCCACACCGAGCCTTGAGAACAATCTCTGGTACATACCAACTGATCCACTAGCCTTACTCACGAATTGGGTTGAAAAGTATTATTGACTGAACTGATACTGTGTAGATATACGAATCTCAGAACAAAACCAAAATGCTTAACTAAACTGAAAACCTAGGTAGCTGATGATAAAAAGGATACATCTAAGTTTAACTACCGATGTCGACTGCATAACCTAGTTCTAGCCTCTATGAATAAGGCTAAGCCTAGTTATAACCGAAGATTAATAGATTACAATTAAGTTTAATGACCGATGGTTTAATATCCGCATCTATGTTTATCCGTATGTGACCTAGTTGTAAGTTGTGTTGCGATGTGTGCCGGGTATGATACGCCAAATATTGTCGTGATAGGAGTTTGCTCGTGGAGGGTCTCCCGATAAATCTCCCTCTGGCACAGCGTCGTTGGTCGTGTTGTTGGGTTTAACATTACATCCTATTCACTCATTTTTTTTGAGTGAATAGGCTTAAAAAACTAGCGGGCTTTACCATCAATTATTGCATCTCTGCTACTCATCAGGGGGGATTGTGGTCAAGCACTAGTTTATAATTATTAAAAAAAAAAAACAATAAATATGATTTTGCAGAATGTGATAACCTTGTTAGATCAGATTATCTTAAAGCGATTAGATTTATAAGAGAGATAACATCAGTTCCAGTTGCTATCTAAACTTATACTACATTGTTTTTAAATACATATTCATTTACAGGCACCTATACCAGCTCCATCCTTCGAGGTTCCCCTTGTGGCTAACCGAAAAAACATAAAATGCGTTCGACCCTTGGGAGTTGGATTCGAAGGCACTGAAGATTGTTTGATAGTGAACATCTTTACACCAACTTTAGATAATACTAGAAGACTGCCTGTCATGGTTTGGATTAAAGGAAAGGAGTTTGATCATGCAAATATACCAGAGCTGTACTTTAAAAATTTTGTTGAGAAGGAAATCGTCGTCGTTTCTCTGAATTTTCGCGAATCTATCCTAGGATTCTTGTGTCTTGGTACCGAAACTGCACCAGGCAACGCTGGATTAAAGGATATTATTGCTGGATTAAAGTGGGTACAAGCAAATATTTTGCAATTTGGAGGAAATCCAGAAGATATTACCCTCTTTGGTCACGGAAGTGGAGCAGCTGCCGTCGACTTAGTTACTTTGTCTCCCATGGGTCAAGGTTTAGTTCAAAAAGCGATCATACAAAGTGGAAATGCATTAGCGCCATGGCCTGTAACTCGAGATAACTTGGAGTATGCCATTAAAGTAGCTGATGCTTTAGGCAATAAAATAACTACAATTGAACAGTTGTCAGATGTCTTTACTAAAACCAGTGTATCAGCTTTGATGGGAGTTATTAGTGAACTAGATTTAATTGAAAATACTTTTGCTCCTTGTGTGGAAAGGCACGAACTGGAACACGTGGAACCTTTTCTAACTAAAACTCCATCTGAAATTATTCGTGATGCTGAGTTTCTGCACATTCCTATTCTAATTGGGTTCGTAGATAATGAAGGAACCATCACAGTTCAAGAGGCATTGGAAGCCAAAAATCGAGTGCTTGCTTCTTCGTCACCGATTTACTTTTATCAGTTCTCACACTCAACTGCCAGATTGCCATTTGTGGGTCCTATAAAACTTAAGGCTGCAGCTCATAGCAAAGAATTACCTTATATATTCGATAATACTCCCAGTGTTCTCAGCGATAGCGACCATGCTATCGCAGATATTCTTGTAGAAAGGTGGACAAACTTTGCTAAAACTTTGGGGTAAGTATAGATATACAATTTTATTTAATTTCCTTTTTTCCGTCTTATTTTATTTTAATTTGTTTTATTTCATTTATTGAATATTGTTCTTAAACAATATGAAATTGAAGACAATTCACAAGTTTTCACTGAAACACAGTGAAACAAAACAGAAGTCGGTAAACATGTAACACAAATCTACAATACCTATATTAAGATTATTACAAAAAAAAAAACTTTGGTATCTACTAATACAATATATTGTACACATTCACGTCTAAAAAAATGAAGGGATTTTGATTTTTGCAAAGGCGAAATATGACATATTTAGAAAGGACAATTGCTACTTTTTGTATCTATACCACGTTCCCGTTGCTTATTTAATGCCGACACCTACGCAGGCTAGGGCGCGACCAAAAACTAATTAGGTAATAAATAGTACACGAACGACTACACGCATCAAAAATCTTTTCATTATCATTTAAACCATTTAAATAAAAAAAAAAGCCGAAATACTTCCGACAACTGCTAAATACAGGTCTTGCCCAAGCACCTTGACTTCCAAGTGGTTATGTGCTTTTCGCATCTAACGGATTCCTGTGACCTTCAGAAGAATCGACTACACAATTTGCGCAGCAGCTAAGCGATCGACTTCCGCGCTGCGTGTCGCGGGTTCGATTCCCACCTTTTTGGTGATTGGTCTGGATGTTTGTCTATGTGAACTTGCCCATGATACAAGAGAAAGTCCTAGTGTGGGGTAACGATTATTAAAAAAAAAAAAAAACATTTAGATGCAAATAATTACTTCTCAGTGAAGAAGTTTTTCATTAACAAAAGCATCATCATCAACCTTTTTATCGTCCCACTGCTGGGCACAGGTCTCCTCTCATGCAGAGAAGGAGGGAGCGTAATCACCACGCTTGCTCAATGCGGTTTGGCGATTTCAGACTTAAAGTCCAGGTTTCCTCAAGATATTTTCCTTCACCATACCAACAAAAGCATAGCTCGAAAAAATCATATTAAATATACCGGTATTCATGGTTTAAACATGACTTGGATGTGACTCAGTTTCACTAGCCAGTTTAATAAACTTCTGCTCGCATGGATTAGAAACGAATTCAACCTGCATGCTGACTTGAAATTAGGCAGATGTACCAAGCTAGGTTTGCGACATTTTGCACTCACAAGGAAAATTTAAATATGCAATGTCTTTTTTTCTTCTTCTGCAGTCTTTAGAGGTACACTGCTATACAAAAGCATCCCCAAGGCTTTCCACTTGCATATAATGTATGCACATTAATGCATGATCTGCGCTAATGTAGTGGTAAGATGTAAAATCTCAAAATTTCCCTATATAATTGGTAGTATATTTTTTCCTTTAATCAAAATCAAATCAATCAAAATCGAAAGTCATTTATTCAAATTAGGCTGAGAATGAGCACTTTTTGAACGTCAATATTACATAAGACAGTCCCCCAAAACGCCCACCCATCGACACTTCCTAGTGCTTTCGCTGGGAAGAAGAAGTGGCGGAACAAACTCCCCAGCAGCACAGCTGTCTGTTCATTTTAAAAAAAAACACATGTCTTTATACAATACTATGTATAGTGATGAACACGATAAAATAAAACAACAATGAAGTTATTTACCATATGCCAGCTACCACGCCAAAATACCAGCAAAGCAAAACAATATATTTATATTCAAATGAAAATGTAATTAACTAAAACTTGTTACTTAACTAAGAAGCCCCAGGCATAAAGGGCGTGACAGCTTACATATTTATGTAATGTAAAAAAGTAAATTATATGAACTCATATAACGTATCAATATGCTAATTACTGAGAAAGAACACAAACATTGTCCTGAGTTAATCAGAGCGACCAGCTATTCTTATCATTTAAATAATCATTCACGGAATAATATGCCTTTGAACAAAGCTTGGATTTAATTTTTGCTTTAAATGCATTGTAGGGCAAGTCTAGCAAAGCAGAGGGTATCTTGTTATAAAAAGCTATACCAAGCCCAACAAAAGAGTTATGAACCTTTTGAAGTCGGTGAAAAGGGGCTCGCAGTTTGTCCTTATTTCTGGTGTTAATATTATGAATATCACAGTTTTTGGTGTACACGTGAATATTTTGCCTAACATATAAGATGTTGGCTAAGATGATAATAATAATGATGATGTTGGATAATATTGATAAAAAAGTGCACCTCTATAAAATTATGTCAATTATTCCTAAATAAATACTACAATATTAGGATTCCACACGTGTGAAGCATATAGCAGAAATAGATACGGATAAGAGATGTATAATTATAAAAAAAATATTTAATTGAAATCAGCTGAAAATTTAAGGACAAATGTTTATGAAATTTTTATTAACTAAGTTAGCGATATGTGATTCAAAAAATAACTTAAGAGTTAAACGTTACTTTCAACATCACTGCTTACCATCAGGTAGGATTGCGGTGAAGCACCGTATAGATATATAAACAAGTCCCTTATAGAGCTTTTTTAACCTATACTGATACGTGATTGTATGTGATTTGTGAAAGCAATAACGAAACTTTCTGAAAGGAGTTAAGTTCATGTTAATTACAACAATCATCAGACTATAATGTTCTCACACTTGGGACTTAGGCCTCCTTTCAGTGAGAGGGAGTGGGCCGTAATCTACCACGCGTACGGAGGACGGGTCTGAGCAGTTATGTTGCGATGTGTACCTGGTACGATGCGCCAAATATTGTTGTGTTGGGAGTTTTTTCGCGGAGGGTCTTCAGATCAATCTCCCTTTGGCGCAGCATCGTTGGTCGTGTTGTTGGGTTTAACATTGCATCACCTCGCTCAACTGCCGTCTTCCTTCCTATTCGCTCAGATTTTCTGAGTGAATAGGCTCTTAATAAACTAGCGCGCTTTACCATCAACGATCGTATCACTGCTTACCATCAGGCGGGATTGCGGTCAAGCGCTAGTTTTAAAATATAAAAAAAAAATTACACAAGTTAAAGAAGAAACTGGATTCAAAACTTCGACCTACAACTTATAAGTCTCGGGCGAAACCACTAGGTCACTATTGCTCATCTCATTTTTATTAAGGACATAATAATTTGACACACTTCAAATAGGAGACCTTATTCTTTTATCGTTATAAGAAGTAGCGTGTAATTAATTTGCAATATTTCTTTTTACAGTAACCCAACAAGTGATACTTCACCAACATTGTGGCTTCCAGCAACGAGACAAAATATGAACTATATTCACGTGTTTGACAATGTCGAAATAAATGACAGTCGTAATGTGGAATTACCATTACAAAACCCAAATTTAAATACCTTTTGGGACAATATTTATACCAGTAATTTCCATAATGCTGAAATTAATTCGGAGCCAAATAATGATGATGATAGTCCAGATGAAGTGATTATAACATTGCCTTCTATCAATACAAACATTCCTAGTGAAGTAACAACAGCAACACCATCCACCAATACAAACACTCCTAGTGAAATGATTACAGTTTCACCTTCTATCAGTACAAATGTTCCCATTGAAGTGACTACAACTTCAACTGTTGTCGATACAAATACTCCTAGTGGCGTGGTTACAGTATCACCTACTATCATTACGAATGCTCCCATTGAAGTGACTACAACATCATCAGTTATCGATACAAACACTCCTAGTGGCGTGATTACAGTATCACCTTCTATCATTACAAACCCTCCTATTGAAGTGACTACTACATCACCTGTTACCGATATAAATACTCCTGATGAAGTGACTACCACATCACCTGTTACCGATACAAACACGCCTGGTGAAGTAAGTACAACATCCCCAGTTACAAATACAAATACTCCTGATGGAGTGACTACATCAACACCAGTTACCGAAACAAGCACTACTGATGGAGTGACTACAGCATCACCTTCCACCGATACAAATACTTCTGAAAGTGATGCTACGGACGGGAGCACTACAGAAGACCCTCTGGGGGAAAATTCCGCATCGAGTGCAGTTTCAAGTACTTTCTTAATAACCAGTTTATTTTCGTTGCTCAGTCATTTCTATTCTACCCAGGTATTGTCATTGGTGCTGTAAGCTCCGCAGTAGAATTAAATAATACAATCTTAAGAACTTTCAGAACCATTAATTTTCACGTGAAATAAATCTCATGGACTTGTTCGTTTATTTATTAATCAATTAATTGCTTTAAAGTAAATTTTAGGCAAACTTGTGTGAAGCATATAAAAAATAAGATATTTACATGTATATAACTTCTACACATCTTATCTTTTTTATGCTTCTGCATAATTATTTTAAAAAATTTAAACCGAATTTCAATATCTGCATAATTTACTTTGTGGTTTTCTAAATGGATATCTTACAAGATGTTCAAAAATCATTATTTGTAGCTTGATGTACAATAAAACAGAAGTATAAATAGTTTTTTATAAAAACTGGATGATATTTGTGATATTAATAAGCCTTACATATTAGATACATGTTACAACTGTTGAAGTGCTGACTTGTTTGCATTATGTATATGCATACATATAGACATGTAACTAACACTAATAATATTATCATTCACTGTAATCAGCATTGTCATAATAAAATACAGAAATATTACCGAAGAGTTTATTATTTAACGTGCAATTTATTCCGAGTTAATAAAATTTTAACAGAATCAGTTCATCTGATCAGAAGTCTCATCTTAAACTCAATCTTTCAAAAAATACTTCTCATTTCCCTAAATTTAAATGCCACCTGTCTACTTTGGATTCAGTGGACAGCCGTGAGAAGATGCTATAATATAGGTTCTACAGCATATATTTTGGAGAGTGTGCGAGGGAATTGCATGATTTAATTCCCCCATCTCTGTTACATCATCGTATAATCCGCCGTACGGCGTATTTCCACCCTTACGTTCTTGACACTACAACGACCGGAATGAAGCGTTTCGCCTCGTCTTTTATACCGCGTACATCGAGGGACTGGAACAATCAGGCGGGAACTCGGTCAAGCACTAGCTTAAAACTTGTAAAATAAAAAAAAAAACATTTTGACAAGTTTTTGACATTTGTTTGTCACCGAGATGAGAGTGTAACTAGAGTTCAAATATTTTTAATTACGAGAATTAACCTCTTCATTAGCGTAATCATTATTTAAAATTTTATTCATCTATTAACTTTAAGAAACGCTTAGAGATAAGGTAATCGTATTAAAACCATGAAGTGACATTAAATGATGTCTGCGTGAATAGCCTCGTAATAACTCGAAGTACTAAACCTAACAATGGACATGTTCCGGCTGAAATGATGATGATGAATGGTAATCTAACCTACGGCCCTCGTGACGATTAAAGGCCCTTTGGCGCTCTTCATTGCAATCTCAAAGGCAACGGAGAGTTCATCATGTTAATACCGATCAAGCTGTAATTTCATCATGATAATACATTCCTGATTATAATGGCATAAAAATAACAATTAATAAGTATGACAGGATAATCCTGTCACAGTTATTTTTTAGATCTAAGACAGCAACCTAAAGCGAGGACAAAAAAGACTGGGATGCAAAATCAACGGTGTAAGGATTATAACACACCATTAGTAGTAATCGCTTTGATTTTGATAGTTCACACCATTAATTACGTTTTCTGTACACAAATTCGTTCAGCCGCAGATCTTTCTGGCCCTTACCAAATTGGTGGAAGCGAACTTTTGTGTGCCCACACTGTCTTCTGGGGTTAAATATTCCATGAGGAAAACTGGCTCATATGGCGATAGAGAAAGCAGGTCTCTTTACGTCTCTCTTTGCCCATAATTCACGTCTTAATGATACTAATAATGCTACTCCATAGAATTGACTGCGGCGCATCGATGCACTGGGTTCGCATTAGATACAAGGAGGTTCTGAGAATACTGTGTCGTCTCAATGTGAATAAAGCTGGTATACTAGCGATAGTTCTCAAGACTTGTACAATGGAGTGACAACTCCGCCGCACAAGTCTACAAAAAGAGGCGATACAAGCATATCAGTACAAGAGACACCTGTACTGACAAACTTGTATCGCCTCTCATTTGGGACTGGCATAGTGCCTAAATTCTGGAAGCTTGTCAATGAAAAGACCGGTACCCATAAAGGGAAATCGAAAGGCCTATCAACTATCAGCCGATTTCAATAACCTCCATTCTCTGCGATATTATGGAAAGTGTATTTAACTCGCGCCTCTTGGTAGTTTAGAAGAAAAGAACATAACAAGCAATGAATTAGCAATAAACCTTTAAAATGATTCAGATTTATATTCAAATATAAAAAATGATCGTTTTATGTAATCAGATTATAAAACACAGAAAAACTGCTGAGTAATAGGTATTAGTGTTACAAATTCCTCAGATGAGCTCTTATATTTTTTATGTAGATTTACACTCTCCATATTTATTATTACCGATATCCTTATCGATATCGATAATGATAAGCAATAGAAAATAATTCCTTGTATGTCATAAGATGACTCGCTAAACTAAATGATTGAAACACCCGGTCACAGCTAGAATAAAACAACCTTTAGGTTTTAAAATCAAGTAATATATAAAAACAGAACTTAGAAAGAAGGCATCTTTTACGTTATTAAAAAAGATATATGAGAAAATGCTATAGGTACATAGCTTATAACCCTAAGGTTTTTCGTAGGGCCAAAAATATTGAACGATATTAAACAGTATTAAAATAGATAAATAAAATGGTCTGTAATCGGCGTAGAGAAGAAAAGGCGTCATTTTAAAATTCACTATCGTATTATATCTACTGATTCTTCTTGTTCTCGATGACATTATCTGACATCATGACATTATCAAACAAAAACTTTGTACTGATCTTATCAAGATGATTCCTTTTCGATCTGTATAGCCAGTTCTAAATCAGAGGTTGTAAAGAAAACATGATACTACTATTGTTCGGTTGTTCTGTGCTAGTAGCATTGGCTGCAGGCCAACAGGAACCTTCAGTTACGATCGCTCAAGGTACTGTCGTGGGAAGTGCAGCCACCGACGGGGATTACTTCGAGTTTCATGGCATACCATACGCAGACTCCACTTCAGGCATCAACAGGTTCAAGGTAAATTATAATAATGAAAATAGTTAACAATTAACATACAATTTTAACAAACGAGGTTCATTTACGATAATTACCAAAGATATGCCATTGAAAGTGACGCTCGTATTTTCTGGAAAATATATATTTTGTTGAAGTGTGTTCTATAATCTTGTTACATCAAATTCTCTCGAATTGATGTTGTATGAATAAATTTGTATTTTTTTTTAAATATTCAAAGTTTTAAGCAAATATTTATTTACAGGCACCCTTACCAGCTCCATCCTTCGAAACACCCTTTGTAGCGAACCGAAAAGATATAAAATGTGTTCGAGCCTTGGGTCCTGGATTCGAAGGCACCGAAGATTGTTTGGTAGCGAACATTTTTACACCAACTTTAGATAATACTAGAAGACTGCCTGTCATGGTTTGGATTAAAGGAAAAGAGTTCGACAGAGTAAATGGAGGAGATCTGTCATTTAGAAACTTTGTTAACAAGGAGGTCGTCATCGTTTCTCTGAATTATCGCGAATCTATCCTAGGATTCTTATGTCTGGGAACCGAAACAGCACCCGGAAATGCTGGATTAAAGGATATTATTGCGGGATTAAAATGGGTACAAACAAATATTGCGCAATTTGGAGGAAACCCTGAAGATATTACCCTCTTTGGCCACGGAAGTGGAGCAGCTGCCGTTGACTTAGTAACTATGTCCCCCATGGGTCAAGGTTTAGTTCAAAAAGCGATTGCTCAAAGTGGTAATGCATTAGCTCCATGGGCAGTATCTCGAGATAACTTGGAATATGCGCTCAAAGTGGCTGAAGCTCTTGGTCATGAAATTGAAACCATTCAACAGCTGTCAGATATCTTTACTAGGACTAGTGTATCAGCTTTGATGGGTGTTATTAACGAATTAGATTTAACCGATAATTCACTAGCTTTCGCTCCTTGTGTGGAAAGAGAGGAATTAGAAGGCGTTGAACCTTTTTTAACTAAAACTCCTGCTGTAATCATTCGTGATGCTGAATTTTTGCAAATTCCTATCATATTTAGCTTTGTAGAGAACGAAGGTACTATCAGATCCAAAGAAGCAGTTGATGATGATTGGCTAGAACGAATGGAAGAAACGTTCACTGATTTTATTCAACCAGATTTAAAATTTGATACTGAAGCTGAACAGGCATCAGTAGTTCAACAAATAAGAAATTTTTACTTCCAAGAAAATTCAATTGATATGAATAACGTTGAAGATTATTTAAAATATCATGGCGATACAATGATGCTAGTATCTTCTATAAGGGAAGTCAGAAATCGAATGTTTGCTGCTGACTCACCGGTCTATTTATACCAATTTTCATATTCAGGAATTCTTGGAGAACCATTTATGGGTCCTATACATGTTGATTCTGCAGCTCACAGTGAAGAATTGGCTTACATGTTCTACAACAGTCCCGATACAGAAACAACTGAGCAAGACTATTCCATTGGAGACATACTTGTAGAAAGATGGACAAACTTTGCGAAAACTGGGTAAGTACTCTAGAAGCTGTCGTGGCTTAGTGGTAATGATCCCGACTTACAACTTGTAGCTCGAATTGTAACTTGTAATTCGAACCCAAGCACGCGCTTTATGTTGTGTAAACAATTTCGTCACCACTATTCTCAAAGCAGTAAACATTGAAATATTGTGAGCAAAGTGGCTAGTGAAATTTCTTAGAAACAGAAAATCAAAGACATGTGGCATCGCACTGGGCCCACGTAGTGGATAACGACCCACTCTCTCAGAAAGTAGAGGCCTGTGACCCATCGGTGGGAGCGTTATTGGCTGATTATGCTTTGCTATACTATACCTACTTAAACAAATATTTTTACAGAAGTAAGAATTTAAAATAATTTTTTGTTTTTTTCTTCACAGGAATCCAGAAAGTACAACTTCACTAATACCTTGGTTGCCGTATACAAGGTTAAATTTCCATTACCTCCGCGTTCTTGCTGCATCGGAAATTTCTCCAGGGGGTAACGTAGAAGTTCCATTACAAAACCCTTATCCTACGACAGTTAATTTCTGGGAAAATATTTATTCTCAATATTTCTTGGACGCCCAGAGTAGTTGGTCGATAATTGATAGGACCGAAACTACTACGACGGAAAGTCCTACTACTGTTACAACTCCTCCCGAGGATGGCACTACTACGACGGGTCCTGTGTCAGATGGTACAACTACAGCGGGACCAGAAACAGATGGAACTACTACGGCGGCTCCAGAAACAGATGGTACTACAGCAGCTCCTGGCGAAAATAATAATTCCACGCGTACCGCAGTTGGATACACTTTCTTAATAGTCAGTCTATTTTCGTTTCTGAGTCATCTCCATTCCTCCCGGATGCTGTCATAAGAAACTGATCAGTAGACTAAAGTGCTACTGTTGCTGTTTCATTAAGAATTTTTAGAAACTTCTTTAGATTTCTCACGGGAATCCATTTGAAGATGTTTTATATTATAACTTCTATTGTACTATTATATTAATTTGATAATAATTTTAGACATAAGTGTATGAAATAGTATAAAGTATGATAATACCTTTTCATAGTGCAGCATTACCTAAGTATCATTTTACAAACTCAAAAAAAATGCATCAGTTTTATGGTGTTCTAAAGTGTTACTTAATATGGTGCTTGGACATCTTTGTAAATTGTATGTAACTGAATAAAATAAAACCTAGAAAAACAACTAAAGTGCGTCATTATTTAAGTGCCTATAAGCTAAAAGTCTTCGAGGTCAAGATGCTGTTATCAATTTTGAGATATGGTAGTTGATTGAGTCAGATAGGATTATCTACAAACCGTATCAAAATATATGTTTATATTTTTCTTAACTTCGTTGGTCTCTCCATAATTCTAGTTGTTTAATTTTCAAAATCAACCAATGTCAAAAAAAAGAAAAAAAAAAACTCTATATTTTTGATTCATTTATTCAAAGATCTCAGAAAGTTCATGAGATTACGAGAATTGCTCCACCGATAGGTAGTCGATCCGCGTGACCGTGGATCGACAACCTATCGTTCGCTCAGTAATCAGCTACTCCCAGATACACTGGAAGCCAATATAGTTGGGGAGGGGTTGGGTACATTGATTGAAGTAACTACTTACTCAAATTTCGCTTGTCATTTTTGAAACGATCGCTTAGTAACCCACTAAACGATCTATGCACAATTGTGTTGTGTATTGTTAATTATAGTATCTATATATATATATATATATATATATAAATGAATTGCTATTCGTTACTCTCGCTAAAACTGGAGAACGGCTGAACGAATTTATCTCATCTTGGTCTTGAAATGTTCGTGGAGGGAAGGTTAAAAAGGTGAGAAAAATTCTAATAATTGCCGGGAAAACTATAAAAACATTTCTTTTCTATTTCCCATACAAATATTTAAGATTCAATTATAGATCTTATTATCGGTGTATACGCAAAATAGTATATGCGTGCGCATTGTAGGATCTAATGTCGCGTTCCGAAACTAACAAAAGTGAATCGCGAACGCGAAAAAATTGCATAGTCAATAAACATGTGTAGTACTGATTTTCAATTCGATCGGCTTCGCAATACTTAAGTTTAGCTAATTTCAGTTGTTAATCCATCAGTAAATCATTTTTAAGATTTTCATATTAAGTTACGTCAAAAATTAAACTTCTGACCGCAAAAATAACAACTCGACTTTAGAAGTATTTTGACACCCAATTAATATGTCAATCCATCAACTCGAAAAAGGCTGATAACGATGTTGTGTTACATTCAATAGGTAATATCTTTCTATCTTTGTGAGTGACGATTATCGCTACGTGCGCGAGAACTTTAGTTACTTTGGTGATCCTTTGTGACTAAATGAGGGAGAAATTTTCTCACCTTGATCAACTTCAATTTACGATGCCCAGGAGAAGAGGACCTGCCTTAGGTCGACGCAGTCAATCAAATGTGCAAAGAGCTACCTCACGTGTTAACCGCCCTGATGACCAGAGAGGGACAGATCAAGAAAATAGTCGTATTGCTATGTCAGAATTGCGTGCTTTAGTGACTGACAACGAAGTAGATAGGCTTAGAATGCAACGAGTTTGTCGCCACATCAGACACAGCAGCAGCAAACACAAATAATGAAATGGACCGAATCCGCAGTCGCAGAGCTCCTGTGATTCCTGTGACTGTGAGCACTTTGATCCGACAATAGATTGTTATGCCGACAAATCAGTATAATAGGGATGTGTCCAAGGTATGAAAATCAAAAAAATAATTAGTCCGTCTTACAGATAATAAAAAAATTAAGACTCGTATTTTTTATTTTGTCGTAATTACCAAAAATTACTGAGATATAGCGTATTAAAGTTACAGAGTGGGGGCTAATTACGTCACGCCGTTCTATATTTTGCACCATGGCGTGACGTCATGCGATATTTCAAATCAATATATCTTCCTAAGTATTTGAATAAAAGAAAAAATAAAAAATACGTGTTCAATATTTTTTATAATGCTATCTGACGGACATTAAATTATTTTTTAGGATACAAGCCAATTGGGGAAATGAAAATAATTTGTAAATATTGTAAGACGTAAAAATACACTGGTAAATCTACTGGATTATGTTGTGCTGGAGGTAAAGTGAAATTGCCACAATTTATCCCACTACCAGATCCTTTACGCTCTTTTCTTTCTGGGATTGGAAGTGATTCTAAGCACTTCTTGGCCAACATTCAGAAATACAGTATAAATTAGGATTTAAATCCACGTGATATTATTGTTAATATGTCAGCTGTCGCCGAACTAAATTTGTATCTAAGACGAATAAATTAAAATTACATTGCTTTTTTTTGTGGACAAGCAAATCATTGCTGAAATTTTGAAAATCATCGACAATTCGATGTTAACAGCCTCCGTAGCGTAGCGGTAGCGAACGCGGTTGCTGCACGTGGAAGCGCGGGTTCGATCCCCGCGCAGTGCAAATATTTGTATGCATGAATATGAATATTTGCACTCGTCTGGTCGTGCCCCGGAAAGCACGTTAAGCCGTTGGTCCCGGTTGCCATACGAACACCCGTAACGTCTAGTGGCAGTTGTTACGGGTTGTTAGAGCCCTCAAAAGTCTAATAATTGTTCTAACTGCAATTCTTAGATATCGCTTGTCGGGCTCCGTGGCGCAGCGGTCAACACGCCTGCCTGCGACGTGGAAGCCCCGGGTTCGATCCCCGGCCAGGTAATGATAGAAAAACGATCTTTTCCTGATTGGCCTTGGTCTTGGGTGTTTATCTATTATAAAATATAGTATCGTTGAGTTAGTATCCCATAACACAAGTCTCGAACTTACTTTGGGGCTAGCTCAATCTGTGTGATTTGTCCGTATATATTTATTTATTATTTATATTTATCGCCTTCGGCTTGGGGGAGGTCAGACGGCAGTCGCTTCACGAAAAATGTCGAAGTTTCGCTAAAATCAGCAATTACACTGGTAAAGCGGACCCCAGACTCCAAAGCTGAAAATAGCTTCGGATGCGACTGGAATGAACGCTGAGATGATGATGACCTACAATTCAATGTTGGTTCCTTATAACAAACGAGTCGTAGTATATTCTTATCGATTTAATATAGATATATCCGCTTTAGTAGCTGATTCTTATCATTTTCAATGGTTTTATCCCTCGTTCACATAGTATGTGGTTTTAATCTACTTTTACAATAACCAACGGGAAACGTTCCTTACTTCTCTTTGAAAATACATCATACTGTTTAAAGGCTTTTCTTTTTAATCAGGATGATGCATTCTCAAAGTTTCTTAAGCTTCTAAGGAAAGTTCGTGGCATTCCTATTATCGCGCCATATAGTTATTTTTAAAATAGGGGCTTTATATGAAACTTATATAAAATTGATAGAGTTTAGTTATACTATTGTTACGAATGTACTTTATGTCGATGGCATAAGGTTCAATATTTCGTGACATGCAGTATGTAACTTTTAAGCCCTATACTTCGGGACCTCGGCATTATGGAGATACAATATAAAAACGCATTGTTAGATCTAGGGTGGTCTATCGAATGGTACAGGTTTCACCAACATCGTAAACGAAGTTTCGACATCGAAATTTCTAGAAACTCGTTTCCGGAAGTACCTGTAGGTACTTGCTGAATGTTCTCAAAATTATGTGCTATTATTATTAATTCTAGATAGGTCTGGAATGCTCGATCACTGGCCTATATAAAGCGACGTGACGCCAGCGCAGAGTCAGTCTGCATTTGAGTAGCGAAGAAGAACAAGCCACAGTTAAGAAGCGATACCAAAGAAGATCTACAGCGACAACCCAACGAGAACTTTGAAGACTACGTGAAGTGTCTATAGTGTTGTTGTGTGTGTACGATACGGACTTCGTGGACGTAAGGGAAGACTTCGGTGCGACATCAGCTACGTTCTACTTGTCATTGCCTATGACCGACTGTACCTTCGTTGCTAATAAACTTCGAAACCCTTAACCGGCATTTTAATACCCCTACCTAGCACTATGTTTTCTATTTATATTAATATTCTATCGATTTACTAGATGTCATGCTTGGAGGCCATTATTCTAACCACAACAAAAAAAAAAACAAAACAAAATGGCGCGGCATTAGGTATATCAGCAGGATAATTGCGTAATACTATAGCAGCAATGGATTTGATTTTGACAATTCAATAACGTTCATTGCATTACTTAAATGGTTGAATAGACACGTCTTTCGAACATAGTGAGCAATGGTTTAGAAATATGCTTCAAATTAATTCCAATTGATAGTAATAGTATGTTAGGTAATTAGGGTGCAGGCGCTAAAATTAGCCCTTAGACTTAGATCCGGACACTTTCCATCGGCAAAGTTTGCATACTTAATGAAGAAGAGTGATTCACCTAATTGTGTAACTTGTAACAAATTTGAAGATGTTCAACATTTGTTGATGGAATGTGTTCGAAATAAAGACGAACGCGATTCATTGCTGAGCGAACTGAAATGAAATGTGGGTCTGATCCAGAGTATTCTATCAAAACCGAAATAGGAGGCAGCCAGAAAATTATGTCGGTTGATAGCGGTAGCTCAGCAATGATTCGTCATACTGAATCTATTATTTGTTTACTTTTTCCTTAGATTATAAGTTTAAATTTGTCAAATAATTTGTATAATAAGGTACAATGGGGATGACATATCCACATTGGGACAAAAGCCCCTTAATAAAATGTAGAATAAAAAAAAGGGTGCAGGCTCCAGATAAAAAGCTTTAATATAATTATATAATTCAATAAGATATCAGCATCGATGGGAATACGAATGTATGTCTGATCCACGCTGTCGTCGTTTCTTTACAGATGACAGCACATTGAGCTACTACTATGTATATAGAGTGGTGCACTTACCCACTTTTTATGCACTTAACCACTCTATATACATATCTTCTTCCGAACGCTCGGGGAATACGACCATTGCCGAACAGTGACGAAGACTTCTATGCGCATTATCACTTTGGGAGACCTGTACATTATTAGATTTATTATTAATATAAGCGAATCAGTTTTTCTTAAAGTAACGTATGTGACAAAAATTACAACATAATCCGTTACTTCATTGTCAGTTTTGTAACGTTAAATGAATCTCCCACTACCACCCGCCAAGCTTCGCGCCGGAGCTCTGAACACACGCTTCAAATGTGGTATTTGGATAAAAACACATTTCCACGCGGAAATATGGTACCGTTTCCCGCGCACCGTCGCGTGGCGCGTTTTAAATCAAAGTTAAGTAATTTATTTCAAACTAGCTGTACGAGTCAGCCATCGTACATGACACGCGCACATTACCTACATAGATCAGCACTATTCCGTCGCCATGCACAAATTATAGTGTAAGGCTACAGTACATGAGTACTCATGTACTTCCTTCAAAGCCTGTACTCATATACTCATTTACACATTTATATATTGTTAGTTACGAGGTTGTTAAATTATAATCAATAAAACAACAATTTGTCTAAAAAAAAAAAAGAAAAAAAATTGACCATACAGATGTATGCGCTGCTGAATGGTTCGCACACACCTTAGTTATTAACTTGAATGATAGTCACGGACAGCCAAATATGATGCTTTATTGATTATTTAATGAATGTGTAAATGAGTACAGTCTTTGAAGGCTGATCGTGTACTGTCGCCTTACATTATAATTTGTGCAAGGCGACGGAATAGTGCTGATCTATGTACGATGGCTGACACACTAGCTGCTCCGCGCGGTTTCATCAGCGTAGGTTTCGTTATGTTTTTTTTATATGCTCCGCTTCTATTAGTCGGAGCGTGATGTGATATAGCTTGAAGCCTCCTTGGATTAATGGGCGATCCGACGCAAAAAGATTTTTTTTTAATCGAACCAGTAGTTCCTGAGATTAGCGCGTTCAAAAAATATAGATAGGCAGATATCGAGCAAACACATTCGAATGTCAAAATAAAAAAAAAATAGGCTAGATTCTAGTCGTCCCTTTCAAAAGGTCGTTTTGTATCGAGAAGAATGGAAAAAAACCTTTACGTCTACTCTTTTCTGTATGCAAAAAATATATGTGAATTCCACTTAAAATAAAATTAACTTCTATACCAAGATCCGACTAACAGTAGTCGAAATATAAAAATGGGTCCATGGTTTTCACCTGGATTTTACCTTGTTCTGTAATAAGGCGCGTAATATTCGTATAGCGATGTACCATGAAAAATACCTACATCCACAAAATAAAATCCAAATCTCTGCCAAACTTTGTTTATACCAAGCACAATGCGGACGCAGATGTGTGGAGTAGGATGCCTGCAAACCTGCATTTTATAGCTTCCACCACGTCTGATAAACAAAGTTAACAGTAATTTAAATTAAACAATCACGGGTTTAAGTGGCTCGTTGTATTATTAATAACTTTATGAATATTACGTACTGCACTCCGTATTGTCTTCACCCGTGTAAGTTTCGGCTCCTTGGGAACATAGGGATGAAAATGATTATTAATAAACCATCTTTTCTATAAATTATAAACCAGTTCTTGACCATAATCCCGCCTGATGGTAAGCAGTGATGCATTCGTGGTGGTTAGGCGCGAGAGTTTATTAAGAGCCTATTCACTCTAGCCTCGAAGACAGTTAAATTGTAGTCCGACGGAAACACCGCCGCTGGCAAATTGTACCAATCCCTCGAGTCGTTTTAGTCCCGTAGGACCAATGCCCGATGGGGCCGACGGGTTCACTAGTGGCGACCACGTACCGAAAGACGCAACGTGGATAGGCTCCCGACATGGTGGACCGACGACCTGGAGAAGGTCGCGAGAATCCGCTAGAAGTGGAAGGCGCAGGACCAGTCGCTGTGGAGATCCTTGGGGGAGATCTATGTCCAGCAGTGGACGTCTTTCGGATGAAATGATGATTATGATGATGTAGGTGAGACAGGCAGTCCCTCTATACAAAATACTGGTATATCAGCTGCAAGATTGGAGCCGACCCCAATATGAGTAGAAAAAGTCTAGGCATTGAGATAACTTTTTGATTCATATTCAATTTTGTTCACGTATTTTGCCCTATTTAGGTAATTGTGTATCTATGCAAATACCTTTTGCAGAATTCAATGCAGCATTAAATATGTCCATTTGACATTATCAACCCACGTTGCTTGCTGCACATGACGTGACCTCGGGGAGTCGACACGGACGACGTGACCTGTGAACTTTGCACCTTCACGCAACTTATTATGCCCTGGTTCTTTAGTTTTCTATAAAAAGAAAAAAAGAAATTATGCGTCTTAACTTGTCGTTGCACTGTTCTTGACTATAAAGCACCCTTGCTGAGAGACTCAATAACCTACATAGTATCACTGTAGTGTATGTACGAGTATCTACATATTTAAGAGATATGCAAACAATGACCTCGATTGCTTTGTTTACAAACTAAACTAAGTTTTATTGCATCTTATTCTGTCTATTTCCTTCAGAAAAGGACTAAAGATAAATATTTAGTTTATTGTTGTCAAATTAGTCCTCGCTTGATGTGAACTGACGTATTTTTAGTCGCCATTATTTTAATCGGCAGAAGTTACCACCCACCAGATAGTCTTGCCGCCGAATGGGTTTGATCAGTCGTGTAGCGATGTGTGCTGGGAACGGTGCACCAAATATTGTTTGTCGGGAATTTGGTCGTGGAGGGTCTCCAGATCAATCTCCCTCTGGCGCAACGTCGTTGGTCGTGTTGTCGGGTTTAAAATTACAAAACCTAGCCCGCTTGAGGATCAACGTTTGCATCTCTGCTTACCATCAGCCGGATCATTATCTTTATCATGATAAAAAAAAAAAACCATCTATGGAGTATCTTTATTTGATAGGACTAAACTCATATTTATCTTAAGCCCTTTCCTAATAAGCTACGAAGAGAAATATACACTTACTTAAATTTTGTTTAGTTTGTAATTAAGGGAATCGACGTTAATATCTTATAAACCGTGTATTGGTACAAAAATAATAAAGTAACTAAATTGTACGTTCAACCAGTTTTAGGTAGGTTCATCTGCTCTCGTCTCGAGAGAAGATGAACTTACCTAAAACTGATATTCCCAATCAATCTCCGCCCTGAGCCCTCGCGGCGTGGTGTATTCCTCACCCTAATTGGGTAATACACTATTTAATATCAATGAGAATCATTTTGAAGCATTTTTTTTTTAATAATTATAAACTAGTGCTTGACTGCAATCCCGTCTGATGGTAATCAGTGATGCAATCGTTATTAGTTTATTAAGCCTATTCACTTAAAAAACTTAGGAATAGGAAGGATGACGGCAGTTGAGCGAGGTGATGCCATGTTAAACCCAAGACCAACACGACCAACGATGCTGCGCCAGAGAAAGATTAATCTGGAGACTCTCCACGACCAAACTCCCGACACAACATTTGGCTCATCGTACCCGGCACACATCGCAACAAAATTTCTCATACCCTTCCTCCGTACGGCTTCACCAGACATCATGCCGGAACACGACGAACCGCTTGGCGGCAAGACCTTGTCTCGTGGGTGGTAACTTCTGCCGGCAGCCGATGTTATGGCCTACCACCGAGAGAATTAATCCATTGCTCCATATGTTAATAAATAAAATATGTGCTGAATAACGTAAATGACGCAATGAATATTGTTGAATTGTCAAAAGAAATTCCATTGCTACTGATAGTGTGCTACGCAATCTTCTGGTCCAGTTCCTCTCATCTTTAAGAGGCCTGTAACACACACTGAAAAATGAATTTAAAATAGATTACAACTGTGGCAGCTATATTTATACTGTTAATATGTTTTAATAAAATATAAATGATTAGAAGATAACGTTAACTTATCTTTGCAAAAATGATTCGTTTTTATCATAGAAAGGAATAATTGATGGGTATGCCCCCGTATTTAATTGTCGTTGTATCTACCACACCAAGAAGCAACATTGGCACTAATAAACTTTAATGTCTGAATCAAATGATACTTTAAGCCAATTTATCTCTGCGCCCGATGATTATCCTTTGATAACACAATCTATACGTCTAATATAATAATTACATATGGCTCACTAGTAATAAATGGCACATCTGCAAAAAATGTGATAAAGAGTTACATATCCTTAATATTTTATACATATCCTTAATATTATTTTTATTTAAAATCGTGGTGGCCTAGTGGTTAAAACACCAGCCTCTCAAGTATGAGGTCAGGCAAGTACCAATGTAACTTTTCTAAAGTTATATATACTTTCTAAGTATATCTTGGACACCAGTGAAGGAAAACATCTTGAGGAAACCTGGACTTTATAAGTCTGAAATCGCCAACCCGCATTGAGCAAGCGTGGTGATTACGTTCAATCCTTCTCTGTATGAGAGGAGACCTGTGCCCAGCAGTGGAACGATAAAAAGTTTGTTGATGAATATTTATTAGCGTTTATAAGTACTAGTACCTTAAACCCATTGAACATGAACACTGCATTCGGGCACTAGTATAGACATGAACCTGTAAAAAAAAAAAAAATACGTAGAAGTAACTAAAAAAATTAATTTCAAACGTTTACGTACAAGATTTTTGATCCTTGTTCGGTAAAATATGAAGAACCTAGATTTGCCGATATATTGCTAGGTGAGCGATATATAGGTATGTACACACACTAATATAATATAGGTACCTAGAGATTATTTTTTTGTTTCTTTGTGTGACTGTATCTATGTAAGAGTGGGTCTCGGGAAATTTTCTGAACCAGAGTCATATTTGAAAAGGTTATTTTTCATAGCCCAGTTCTTGAGTATAGGGTATATAGGTAACGTTACACTAGAGCCCTTAGGAGATCGCTTAACGGACATGAAGTGATAGCGCGGGCAGGTGACGGACAGACCCAAAAATTCCATGTAAGCGAAAAAATATTTTAGGTATAAAAAGCGATACAAAGCTTCTGCTGCTTCTTCTTTCATTCTTCTACAAATTAGTTTTTTGTATGTAGACGGCAATCTGCAGAGCTAATCAATAAATAATATAATTAATGACAACTAACGACACGCTTGGCGTAGTGTTTGAACAATAATAATGTGTTGAAATGTTTAAAAAATAAACACTTCTAGAATTGGCTTAAAATATTATTTACAAACGATACTTAGGATGTGGAATCCAACGTTCTCACTATGGATGTCCTACCCTTTTTTCAATTTAATTTCGTGTTTATGTCCATTTATAAGTATACAACAACCAAAAAGGACGTCAATACATCTATAAAACATTTATCATACATGTATTGACATTGTTTTAGACATGTTGTCTTGCTACGTATTTCATCCAACTTTTTTAAAATATTTGTCAAGTTATGCAAACATAGTGAACGAAATATCGTAAAAATCGGCAAGTGCTGAAAGCAAAAATTCACAAACATGTGGCATCTACCAACCCGCATTGGTTTATGTATTATGTGATATCGAAACTAGTAGGTAGACTAGAGGACACTACATGACGCTTCCAGTCATTTGAATTGTGGTCCTACCGTCGTATGCTGCGCATAAGCTGGGCCGAAAAGATCAGTAATGACACCTTCCTTCAGCACGTTCAAATGCCTCGAAAGTTGTTGCCCACCAGAAAAAAAAACGCAAAATAGAATATCTCGACCACGTGCTCTGACACGATAGATATGCGCTACTCCGACTGATTATGATGAGGGAAGAGGGCAAGAGGCGCACTGGACGAAAGAGAAAATCGTGGCTGTGAAACATCAGGGAGTGGACCAGCATTTCTTCCGTCGAAATACTGTTCCGACTCATGGACCGAGTACAAAAAGCTGCCGACCAACCTTCAGGATTGAAGAGGCGCTGGCAGAAGAAAAAGAAGTAGGTAGACACATCATATAAAATTCCAAGCCATTTACAAAGCGAATCGTCGTGTTCCGGCATGATGTCTGGTGAAGTCGTACGGAGGACGGATCTGAGCAGTTGTGTTGCGATGTTTGCCGGCTACGATGTACCAAATGTTCTTGTGTCGGGAGTTCGCTCATGGAGGGTCTCCAGATTAATCTCCCCTTGGCGCAGCATCGCTGGTCGTATTGTTGGGTTTAGCATTGCATCACCTCGCTCAACTACCGTCTTCCTTCCTATTCACTCTCAATAAACTGGCTCGCTTTACCATCAACGATTGCATCACTGCTTACCATCAGACGGGATTGCGGTCAAGCATTAGTTTATAATTATAAAATAAATAAAACACGTGTTTTATATCATTCATCTTCTAGAAAAGTCTCACACAAAGCAAAATCTTGAATAATAATAAATTAATAATGTGCGGATCTGAATCATTCCAACAACAGCGCCGCACTCGTCACTCCGTAACCTGAACAAGGTGCGTCGGATGTGGAGCCACATGGCCCACAAGAGACGGCTGCGGCACGCCTCGCGCCCGCACGGTAGAAACGTGTGGAGCTTCCTTAATCGCATGAATATTTTGAAGTATTGACAGTTCTATCTTGATTTGAATGAGATTTCTCCACTGCACGGACTAGATTCCGGTTCCCCAACCTAGGGTCTTGTGCTGTATAGTGAGTGCGTTTACAAACCTATAAACTCATAATCATGAATATTTTTATAATAGAATATAAAATCTCCGGAATTAATGGTTTTCGTGATAGTATACCTGTATCTATTGCATTGTAATGTACCTAATTCACATATACTCACACTTATTATTTTCATTCAACCTTATTTTTCATTCATTTCTACAGATCATAATACGCATTCCAGTATATAAGGCTCTGTTCTGACCATTTTCCACTATACCAGGATTCATTATTCAGCTCACAGACACAGCCCACAACTTTAACCCTAAGTTTCGATGACTTAGTGACATCTCAGCGTAGTTCTGTATCTACACTGGATGGTAAATGTAATACCATCCAGCGTAGGCACAGCTCCCTACGCCTAGTTTGGCGATTAGCCGTCTATTCTATTCTCGGTGATTAATAACTAAATAATGAATGAATCACTCACTGTTTTATGTCAGTCTTAAAGAATCTCTATCCTTGAAATACTCAATAGGTTCAAATATATCAGAGGTTGCACGTGCTGCAATCCTTCAAGAAGCGTCACTTCTTCCACGCTTATGAATCTTTGCACCCATGCGCGCACTTGCAACTTTTTCCACAATATTAGTCAGAAGCATTATTTAAAGTTAAAGCTTTATTAGAGTTCCTGCTCTTTATAATTCCATCGATTTATTTACGTCACCATACTCATCTCCTTTTGAAGGGGTGAGTAACAGGTTTTAAGTTCACTCCTTCTCCATAGAAAGGGAGGACGACCAGATATGTGTCGGGTCTGGGGGGCACTTGCCCTACGGTTGATGATGAGAAGTTGTAAACAGAGTGGTGCTGACAATACGACAATAAATTAAACATCGTGTACCTCAGCACATTGTCAGTCTACCCATAAAAATCATACAAATATGTCAATTAGTTTAGTCACGGGAAATTATTTTTCATTTTTCACATTTTGTACATGATGTACATGTTGATAAGGAAGCGCTTACAGGTTGATGACCGACGAATCCTGCGGTACCAGACTTTAATAATAATCGTGCGAAAAAAGCAAGTCGATACAGGATCGCGTTGTCGCCGATCGGAGGTCACTGAACCAATATTTTTAAAGGATGTTCTATTCCGTTTACAGTTTTATGCGATTTAGTTAGTTTGAAATTTTTATTTTTGATGCTAAGGTTTTTCTATGGTTTAGGATTATTCCTATGAATCAGCATTGTTCGTGTTTTCATTTATTGTCGTATTGTCAGCACCAGTCTGTATATGCTAGTTGCACGGTAAACACTGATTGTGAGATGTAGAATCCGTGTGACGTCAGTATGACGAGTTGTACGCATGTAACGTTTGTAGGTGCCGCTATACCCTTATCAATTTCCATCAAAAAACAATTCATAATTTGTCATCACCTAGGGACAAATTATGAATATGAAAATACTAATTTAACCGTTGCACCATACAACACTGCCAGAAACAAAAACGGTTTCACCGGCATTAGTTTTGATCCCGTAAGAATATCTAGATGAAAACTATCATCATCATCATCATCAGACTCTACTCGTCCATTGCTGGACATAGGCCTCTTTCATGGCACGCCAACAAGCTCGATCCTGAACAGTTCTCCGCCAGCCGCTAAAAACTAAAAGCCGATGAAAACTATCCTATACATTAATCCTGATTATATGGCATATGTGCGCCAAATTTCATAGAAACCCAGTTAGGAGTTGTTAATAGTAACAAACATGCACATAAACTTAGATATTTAAAATATTAGTAGGAAATAAGATATTAGATATGGTATGAAGTTTATGGTTCGATTTATCAAACCCCAAATATCTTCTCGTATCCATACTAATCTAAACGTTTGAAACAGTGAGTAACATTAAAAATCGTTGGGGGCACGTGTGCAACGATTTCAGATGAATGTAAGAGTGGCCGCGCCTAATGTTATGGTAGGTGGTCATAAATATTGTTTCTTATTACATTGCTTAGAGATATCCCCTATATCTCTTACAGCATGCCAGTGATTTCTGGATAATCTTTCCTAATCTTTTAAATGTGAAAATCTGTATGGCTGGATCCTTAGATGTTTTGTCCTTTGTAACTGAATCATGCAAAAATGTTTTAACACTTACTTTCGCGAAAAAACGTTTGACATATTTTTTTTTATCTCATACATCGTATAAGGAAAAAGGTGTTATTTTGTTAATCTACAAAGAATGCGATTAAAATTATACCATGGACACCTATCAGTAATATTTTATCAGTTTCCGATTGTATTTTCTATAGAATGATTTTTGTTAAAACTGGATTTTTGGCGATAGCTACACATGTTTATCTGAAGATTTTAGGTTACGTTTTCTTTATTATCATGAAATGTGGTCATTCCCATTTTTATTTTCATCACGTACGGTAAAAAATTAATTTGAGGGTGCGCTTAATTACTCATTTTCATTAGTCGATATACAGCATAAATGCGTTCGCTCTCCGCAATCGCATGGACTCACTTTTGTTAGCAAAAAATGAAGAACTATCTTAGTCAAAAGCATTGAATATTTAATTTATTTTCACCCCGTCGGAGATAATATTGTTGTGATTAATATATGTACATACAGTCGAGCCTGCTAGCGGTCAATTTCAGGATATTGTTGGAGCTATCCCAAACTCTGCGCACCAGAGAAGCACCGTTGCGTAAAAACAAGATATATGTGCAAAAACTGAAAGCATTGTTATATTGGACACGAAGGACCAATGACTAAAGAGTAACGAAAACATCTAACACCAGAAACTTCAGGTCACTGTTTGGTGGAGTCTGTATCGTGGGCCCACACTGCCTCTGTTGGATAAACCTGACGTAACACTGGCTCATAGGGCGTTAGAGAAAGCAGGTCTCTTTGCCCACAATTCATGTCTTGATAATACATACCTACCGAATTTACCCAGTACAACACGTCGAAACGCAAGTTTCGCATTAAGTGCAAGGAGGTTCTGAGGTACTGTGTTGCCTGGACGTGAATAAAAGTAATTGACCAGATGGTAAAGTGCCCAAGCCTTGGAAACTTAGCAACATGTAGCCCGTGCCTAAAAAGGGTGTCGATCGTACCAAGTACTACTTCAATTTTTAGTATTATAATTTTATTTTTAGAATACGGTTATATCGCGCTTTTTAGATTTCCCTCAAAAATATCATTTATTCCGGGATAAAAAGTACCCTATTATTTAATCTGGCCGGACTTCTTTACGTCTGCAAAATTTCAAAGCAATCGATTCAGTAGTTACGAAGTGAAAGCGGAACAAACAAAAAACAAACAAACTCACTTTCCGATTTATAATATTAGTATGGATAGATATTATTCGTCCTTTTTTACCCTTAAGGGTTTGGATTCTTGTGTCTGGAATCTGGATCAATGTCGTGTCCTTCTTGGAGGTGGGCGGTAATAACTTCGACACAATTTTGTAACTAATGTAGCTATTTACGTAGGTAGCAATCAAATTGTAGATTGTGTTTTCGTCCGCATAAAGATTATTATTATATTATTATTTTCATTTATTTTAACTTAATTACATACAATTTATATTTTCAAATTAAAATATGACTACGTTTTTAATCATTTACATATATGCAAAATAATGGAGCGTGTATTGACCTCGCGCGTCATGGCATACCCGGAAGGAACGATCTCTTCAGTGACAGTACGGGTTTCGCCGCATTCGGTCGAGTGGGGATCTGCTAGTGTTTGCCCCTCACTTGTGGGGTGACGGTCTCGAGAGGAATGGGGAAGCGATTGTCATATCCTTAGTCGTCTTGAAGGCCTTCAACAAGGTATGGGACGCTAGCTTTAGGAGTAAGCTTCCGGTGTACGGTATTTTCGCTGGTCTGATTGGTTGGGTAAAAGTCTTCCTGAGTGAACGGTCGCTCCAAGTTGTCGACGGATGCTCATCAGAGCCCACGTTGACTAATACCGTGTATCACCTCTTCCTGTTGTATATCAATGATCTACTGATGGCGAAAATCTATGGGTATGCTGATGATAGAACAATTGTAAAGAGATACCTGCCGAATGTCACACCTCAGGTAGTCTCTAAATAGGGCCAAGCCATTCTCGTGGGATTCAACGCGGCTCGTAGAACCGATGGCCGATGGGGCAGTAAGGTTCTGGAGTGGCGGCCACGTACTGGAAGGCGCAGCGTAGGGAGGCCCCCAACAAGGTGGACCGATGACCTGGTGAAGGTCGCGGGAAGCCAAGAAAGATTCTTTGGCATCACACCGGGACAACTTCTAATGTTATATAAAGCAAAGATCGTGTGAAATATTTAGGCTCGTGTTGCAAAATGCCATCAAGCAGCTTTGCATTCGGTAGAGAGGTGTGCAAAGAAGCTAATTGGTAATCCACATTCAAATCTGAACACGTAATCTCCAGAATGCATCTTATAGAACACTAGCTACGCCGCGCGGTTTCACTCGCATAGGTTTCGATGTGTCAATTATATATGTTCCGCTCCTATTGGTCACAGTGTGTTATATAGCCTAAAAGCTTCCTGGATTAAAGGGCTATCCAACGCGAAAAGATTTTTTCAAATCTGACCAGTAGTTACTGAGATTAGTGCGTTCAAATAAACAAACAAACTCTTCAGCTTTAGATATTAAGTATAGAGTATAGATTTAATAATTACATGACTTAAATAAGTCATACGGCGAATATCCACTCTTACGTTCTTGACACTTCTACAATTTGGACGAAGGCTTTCACCTTGTCTTTTATAATTTAAGTGACTTCATGGCTAAAGTGAATAGGTTCATAATAAACTAATGCACCTTGTCATCAAAGATTGCATCACGCTTACTATCAGGTGGGATCGCAGTCATGCACTAGTTTATAACATAAATAAATATAGTTTAAAAAACTAAAAAAAAAACATGCTTTTAAAGAATATCAAACTAGAATGGAATAGAATACTCTTTATTATGTACACCATATAGATTACAGAACATAAATAAAAAGATTTTACAAAGGGTGAGACAATGGGCGGTCTTATCGCTAAGAGTGAAATTAAAAATTTAAAAATACATTTTAAAAAAGCGTGAGGCGCTTAATATACAAAAATTATGGCACAAAGCGCCTCACGCTATTTTTAAAATTATTTTCAACTTTTTAGTTCGATATTCTTTTTAAAAAAAATGAAGCGAACGAACGGACGTATTGAAAGCGGTGGGACATTTTACAGTAATGAGCGCTAACAAACAAACAAGCAAGTAAGCAAACATACAAGTGAAACTAATAAAAAGCATATAAAAAAGTCATAATACGACACCGCGTGGTGGCAATGAAATTCTTTATTCCATAAAAAGTATATGAAGACTCGCACGTTTTCCGATATCGTCATAATGAACTAAAATAAATACAGTGATAAATATCATCATCATCATCCTTTTTATCGTCCCACTGCTGGGCACAGGTCTCCTGTCATACAGAGAAGGATTGAGCGTAATCACCACGCTTGCTCAAAGCGGGTTAGCGATTTCAGACTTAAAGTTCAGGTTTTATCAAGATGTTTTCCTTCACCTTTTAATTAGTCATTAGTGTCCAAGATATACTTAGAAAGTACATATATTTTAGAAAAGTTACATTAGTTAGTACTAATGTAACTTTCCTGGAATAGAACACGCATACTCATACTTGAGAGGCTGGTGTTTTAACCCCTACCCCTACGACAATGATAAATATGATTATCATTAACTAATCATCATCCTGTCTTCAGCCTTTTCCTATGTTTGGATCGGCTTCGGCTAATAGTTTACCAAATTATTACCCACAATTCAATAGGTCGCCGACCTGACTACGCTTTTATTAGCGCTCACTTTACCAAGCTCAAGGTCAAGCGTGAAGCTTTTTTGTAACCTTCAACATTACAGGAATCGATGTCTGGTGAAGCCGTACGGAGCACGGGTCTGAGCAGTTGTGTTGCAATGTGTGCCGGGTACGATGCGCCAAATGTTGTTGTGTCAGGAGTTTGGTCGTGGAGAGTCTCCAGATCAATCTCCCTCTGGCGCAGCATCGTGTTGTTGGGTTTAACATTTCATCACCTGGCTCAACTGCCGTCTTCGTTTCTCTTCACTCAGCTTTTTTTTATTTTTGAGTGAATCGTCTCTTAATAAACTAGCGCGCTTTACTATCTACGATTGTGGTATTGCTTATCATCAGATGGGATTGCGTACAAGCACTAGTTGATATTTAAAAAAAAAAAAACATAAACGGAATATTCAATCCCTTGCAAACATTTTCATTGGTCAATAAGATTTGTATCCGTGATGTGGGTGATTTTGTTTCCCATATATGGAGAACTGTTACTATTAATCGATAGAGAATGATTGCGGTTTATTAGATGCTTTGAAGGCACATTTTTATTAAATGTAAATGTCCGCATTCTTAGCACAATTTCATTAGACAATAGTCCGCCGGCAGGGGACTATTGGCATCGTGACTCTTCGCATGCCTTATGTCGACTGAATTATATGTAGCCTTATAAAAAATAGCCATAACAAAATATCAAGTAACAGTGGTTCTAGCAGAAACTAACCTTGAAATTAACCATTATATAAAATTCTATTGCTTTGAACCAAAATGATTGCCAACTAATACCAATTAATTACATTTATATCGATTTAAATAGCTACGTAGTAAACTATCCAATTGTATCTAATCTGTTAAACTGATTTGCATAAAAACTTAATGAGACACTAAATTACAGGTAAACAAGAAACTACTACAAAAACTACAATACTAGTGTAGTGGGTGATTAATATTTTTTACATATTTCTTACGAACTGTTAACGAGCAAGTGAAAGTTTACGATTTGACACCATAGTTCGATTTTATGATAGTTATAAAACACTTTTAAAGTTCGTACCGTACTATGTTACACTAACAATATTAACATTTCAGTTGCTGAGCCGTTAATACAACCATCAACAGGTCTTTGAACTCTCTATTAAGTAATTTGGAATTTCTTCTTGAATTGAGGCATGTTTGATAGAAATTTATGAGCAATTTAATCTTCATTTATATTTTCAATAATTAACAAATCGTTAATAATTGTATCACATTCACTCTATTTTTTTTTCGCAGCAGCGATGCGGTCGTTGATGGTAAAGCGGGCTAGTTTTTTAAGCATTTTATACATCATCTTATCATCCAGCATTATAAAAAAGGAAGCCAATCGCTACGTCCGAATCGTAGTGGTGTTAACAACGTAAGGGTGGAAGTTGCCGCACGACGGGTCGTCCGATGGTGGAACGGAAATGGGGGAATTAAATCATGCAATTCCCCTGCACACACCAGAATCATCAATTTAAATTATGTAGACAATTTTTATTTGAAAAAATACCTGGTACTTGATAACAGGCCTACACTGCTGTCCTACTTTTAAAAGAATAACCGTGAAGTTTTTTCTGGCACATCTACATAGAAAACGACTAATTGGAACAGTGCACTTAACCTCTGACTTTTCATAGGTTTCTCTACTTTCATTGCCCTATTTTCATAAGTATAAATAGATAAAAAGTTTTTTTCATACACACACGGCCTCTCAACCTAAACACATACACCTTCTCTTTAAATGTTTTTACATATTGACCTGAACATTGCAAATTCAAATGCATTTGAAAAAATACTCTACAAAGCTGAGTTACCATCGCACATTTTCCTTCTTAGTCGTCTTTAGAATCTTCACCAAAATACATTTTTTAACCATCGTCCCCATATTCACCACTTTCTTAGCCCAATATTTCATTCACACAAATTCATTCATCGGTTCGTTCTTTTTCCTTTATTCTCAAAGCTCTTCACACTTACAGTTGCAAGCGTATTCCATGTCGTGGTAAATATATTAGCAGACTGGAAAATGGTCGCTAATCTGACTGGCGAATCCAGTTCTCTATACACATAATAATGTTCAACTTGTGTTCACTTTGAAGAGCATTGTTAATCTAATGTTTCATAGCTACGAAAAAGAAATCTGTTCAATAACGTAAATAAAGTAATTAATGTTGTTTAACAGTCAAAACAATAGCCATTGCTACTGCTATTTTGGTACAACTGACGTCATCAACGTTTCTTGAAAGTAGACCATATTTAAGCACCCTTTATACATATATAAACTTACGCCTTCTCCCTATAGGGTAGGCGGAAACCAGTAATTCATTGAACCTAGTGGTTAAAACACCAGCCTCTCAAGTATGAGTGCGCGGGTTCGATTCCAGGTCAGGCAAGTACCAATGTAACTTTTATAAAGTTATATGTACTTTCTAAGTATATCTTGGACACCAGTGACTGAAGGTGAAGGAAAATATCTTGAGGAAACTTGGGCTTTAGAAGTCTGAAATCGCCAACCCGCATTGAGCATGCGTGGTGATTACGCTCAATCCTTCTCTGTATGAGAGGAGACCTGTGCCCAGCAGTGGGACGATATAAACGTTGATGATCATTGAACTATGTATAATGAAATAAAATTGATGTTACTAAAATTATCATAAACAGACATTCCAGAACATAGCCTACGAGTATTTGTTACAACAATGAGTACGTAACTTTCATATCGGCATTTCATTTCCCCATAGTATTTCAACTGTAGTTATTTTTATATAACGACTAAAGTTCCGAAGGTTCCATGAAATTGACAGAGGAAATAACTTGGGTGTCAATGCCAAACGATATTTACATGTAGGTTCTATTTATTCCGTTGGGAGTCCGTTTGAAAGTTACAGTAAAGTAATTATTTAACATTTTTCCAAAATTTTAGGATACTTACGTCGTATTGCATTGTCACATTCTTTAGTAAAAAAAGTTTGTAGTATATAGTTTCTTTTCCAATAGGAAAATGTCAAGGCTTTGTTTAATGATGGGTTCATGTTCTCCATTATGAATGTAAGTAAACTCTTTGTACAAGTCAACTATCGTACATGGCACGCGTGCATTAAATAGACCAACACTTTTCCTTCGCCATGCACAAATTACAGTGTAAAGTGACAGTACACGATCAGCGTTCATAGACTGTACTCATTTACACATCTTTAATATATTTAATAAAGCATCATCTTTGGCTATCCGTAACTCAAGTCAACAACCAAGATGTGTGCGACCCATTAAGCAGCGCGTACACCCTCATTTTTTGCAGATATAGTAAAATGAACATTTGAGTTAAACAGCTCAAGGGTCGTCGATACAGGCAACGTTAAAAAGTGCCTATGGCCCAGACAAGTGTGGGCACGCCACAATAGCGGCGGTAAGTCCCCTCTTTGAGGAGTGGCTAGAGAGGCGCCACGGCGCCCTCACCTTCCGCCTGACGCAGGTCCTCACCGGACACCGTTGTTTCGGGAGGTTCCTGTTCCGTATTAGGCGGGAGGAAACGCCAGGGTGTCACCATTGTGTGGATCGCCCTGAGGATACGGTGGAGGTCTGCCAGGCTTGGGTAGAGCACCGCCGTGTCCTCGTAGCGGCGATCGGCGGCGATCTCTCGCGTTTGACACTGGTCCAGGCCATGGTCCGGAGTAAGAGTGCATGGCAGGCCATCACCTCCTTCTGCGCAGCAGTGATGCTGGCAAAGGAGGAGGCGGAGCGCGTGAGGCAGCGGGAATCCCAGCGCCCTCACGCCACTAGCCGCCGCAGTAGACGCCCTGGTCGGGAGACTACACCTAACTCCCAGCCACCGTAGGCGCGGGCCTGCGGGCGGTGAGCAGTGGGCAGCTCGCCGCCCGGTAAGGACCAGGCCCGAGTCGACGGCGCGTCGTGTTTCCCGCGCGCCTCAAATATGTCAGCACATCGTGGCGGGGTCATTTGATGATTTCCCATCCCAAAAAAATAAATAAATAAATAAAATAAAAAAATAAATAAAAAAAGTGGCCTACACAAGTGACAATCGCTTTTAAAACCTTTCGTAGTTCTACAATGACTTTCAACAGGATTGACTTAAGCATTTGAGAAGCTATGTATGTATATTTATACATATTTTCTTGATATAATATCAGTTGTCTTATGCATTCCCCACAGTCCGCTACTATACTCAATTAAAACGAGAACAAGATAATATTGTTGGTCAGTATGCGTTATTGTTATTTGAAGAAACGAAGAAACGAATCTTGATTTTAATTATTTCTTTTTTGTTTTGAGAATCCGCTCTTTGCGGACGATAAAATTACATAAGACTGTCCCCGAAAACGCCCGCCTTTTACCACCTCCTAGTGTTTTGGTAAGAAAGAAGTGCTGTAACAAATTCTCAAGCAGCCGCAAGTAGCCTTGGAAGTAGAAGATGACGGAGAAATTTATGAAAAAAAAAAAAACAGTTTTTTCGTCATAATTGATAAAAAAAAAACTGTATCTCTTTTGAGTCTAAAAGAAAGTCTAAAGTCTAGTCTAAAGAAAACCAATTAGGGAAGGAAAAGTCTGGAGAGTTCTATAGTAGTTTAGAACGTTATTGAGTAGATTCTTGTAAATTATTTTATAATTTGTGAATATTAATAGCAGACGTTAACAAAACTATTTTCTTAGCTTATATTTTTAGATTTATATTACTTTCGATATGCTGACAGTATACAGGCTGAGGTGTATTGGAATGACCATGTAGGGATACAGGATGCATCAGGACAGATGGGTTGTTACGCCATGAGTGACAGGATACGGGCGTTGTTGCCTGGTGATGTCTAGCAAACGCTGGTGTAACAACCCAGATGTGTTTTCGCGAGATTATAGCAGCGAAACAATAAAGAAAAAGTACCTTTCAGTATTTCTTTTCCTTGTAATTTTGCATTTTATTTGATTTATCATATTCTTATCTATGAATCATAAATATTCTTATCAATAGTAATACTTTGAGTTGAAAAGATAACTTGATAAATGATATATATACTTATACATGTAAGTAGAACATCTAATGCGGAGACATCTACATACCTAAAGTTACCTAGGTATGAACGTGGACAGACGATGATGGAATTCGAGTACGTTGTGCGAAACATGTGTGCCTTTTGTGTTACTACTGGCATTGTGCCGAAAACAACAACAACAATGTTGTTGTTCCTGTTGAAGACGGTTACTGTTTACTATTGGATACTGTTCAACCATGCCATTGTATTTTGGGCATCAGTCAATTATTTTTCATTCAAGAGGTTGCCCACCCTGTTCCAACTTGCATAAACAAATCAATCACGCGTCTCGTTCCAATGAAAATTTATGATTTTTTAAATGCATTGTTCCTATTTTCTATAGCTCGATTTTAGTCTGACTAAATGTGGCTAGTTTAGTTTTATGGCCTTCCTGTACGAACCACAATAAAAATACCTTTTCTTTCTTTTTACTTAGTGAATTATATTCATGGTGACTTTTGACAGCAAACGGGTCGAAAATATGTTGCGATTCTCGCGAAATATTAAAAAGTTTTATCCGCTTCTGTCTAAATTCTGTGAGAATATCAGATGTAAAAAATATCACGTGTTACACACATATATATAAACTATTCGTGTGTAAAATTTCATGTAAATCTGTTAAGAATAAACTTCTTAACAGATTTACATGAAATTTTACACGTCACGTTACAGTGTCAAAGAGTAACAAACGTCCATTGATCCATCTCCGCAAACTTTCGCGTCTATAGTATTGGTGGGAAAAGGAAAATACGTCCATCTGTCTAAATGTTGTACTTAGTCATATGTTGTGTAGTTTTCTCGGTGGTAGACCATAACATCGGCCGCCAGCAGAAGTTACCACCCAACAGACAAAGCTTTGCCGCCAAGCGATTTGGCGTGTTCCGGCATGATGTCTGGCGAAGTCGTACGGAGGACGGGTCTGAGCAGTTGTATTGCGATGTGTACCGGGTACGATGCGCCTAATGTTATTGTGTTGGTAGTTTGGTCGTGAAGGGTCTTCAGATCAATCTCCCTTTGGCGCAGCATCGTTGTTCGTGTTGTTGGGTTTAACATTGCATCACCTTGCTCAACTGCTGTCTTCCTTCCTATTCGCTCAGTTTTTCTGAGTGGATAGGCTCTTAATAAACTAGCGCGCTTTACCATCAACGATCGCATCACTGCTTACCATCAGGCGGGATTGCGGTCAAGCGCTAGTTTATAAAAATAAAAAAAAATAAAAAAAAGTCATCATAATCAGCCTTTAATGTTCCCACTGTTGGGATAAAGGCCTCCTCTCGGTGAGAGGGAGTGGGCCGTAATCTACCACGCTGGCCCAGTGCGGGTTGGTAGATGTCAAATGAAATGAACTCGTTTACTAAGCAAGTAGGATCACCGATCACTTCTACACGTCATGTTTTTTTTTTTCTTTTTTTTTTTAACTAGATGAAGCCGGCATTTCCTAACTGACTACCTCTGAGAAGAAATAGCCGAAACAAACTCAGGGATCATCGTCTTTTTTCAAGTCCTGGCATTAAAAATGAGAATGTTTACAATAATTTACCTTATAATTACGCATATTGCTTAATAACAATGCTTAACAGAGCGAGCAGCTCAGTCCCAAGCTTTTTTGTCTTCTAAATAATCTGTGATTTTATAATACCCCTTTTTTGCAAAATTTAGCCTTTATTTAGTTTTTAAATCGTTTAATGGGTATGTTTCGAATATCCATGGGAAGCTTGTTGTAAAAGTGTATATATTGACCCATGAACGAGTTGCCTACTCTGTGGAGACGAGTGTGATGTACATGTCTAATTTTTTTTTTTTTGGCTCTAGGACATGTCGGTTCCCTTGCGATGTTTTCCTTCACCGTTTTAAGAGCAGTGGTGATGAAATAATTTACACAAAGTAGAGCGCCTGATGAGGTCCGAACCTACGACCTACAACTTCGTTGAGGCCGATACCAGTAGACCACCGCTGCTCTCGGAGTTTTAGGTACTTCTTCTTCAGCCTATGGATGTCCACTGCTGGACAAAGGCCTCCCCCATGGCTTTCCACGCTGACCGGTATTGTGCTGCCCGCATCCATCGGCTTCCCGCGACCTTCACCAGGTCATCGGTCCACCTTGTTGGGGGCCTCCCTACGCTGCGTCTTCCAGTACGTGGCCGCCACTCTAGAACCTTACTGCCCCATCGGCCATCGGTTCTACGAGCAATGTGCCCTGCCCACTGCCACTTCAGTTTAACGACTCGCAGAGCTATGTCGGTGACTTTGGTTCTTCTGCGGATCTCCTCATTTCTGATTCGAAGAGCTATGCTCGGAGTTTAGGTACTTAGTAACATAATTTATTTCCAAAAACTACCAAGAACTGACCACTAAAACCCAAGCATCATCAACAACCATTTTATCGTCCCACTGCTGGGCACATGGCTCCTCTCATACAGAGAAGGATTGAGCGTAATCACCACGCTTGCTCAATGCGGGTTGGCGATTTCAGACTTATAAAGTCCAGGTTTCCTCAAGAAGTTTTCCTTCACCTTCAGTCATTGGTGTCCAAGACATACTTACAAAGTACTTATAACTTTAGAAAAGTTACATTGGTACTTGCTTGAATACTTAGATAAATGAAATGAAAGATGAAATACTTAGAAGGCTGGTGTTTTAACCACTAGGCCACCGCGAACCCAAGCATAACTAAAGAAAATATGCTTAAAGAAAATATACCTACATTTTCTAATAGTTAGTAGTTGCTCCTGCAAATAAGTACCACATAAGAAAATGAATGTGTGAACAATTCAAGTAAATTAGTCCAATTACTAGCCGTTCGGGACGTATGAAACTACTATTTAACCGATTCAAATCCTTATTTCCGTTGCATACTAATGATAAAATTGCAGTGTCATACTTTTCAACTTAAACCACTTTGTAGTTCGTTAAGAACCGTCTAAGTTGTCAACTGTAATGATACCCAGCCGATGTTGCCAGTATTTATTTATAAATCCTACTATCGATCGGTTCGGAGTTCTGTGTACCTGTAAATACGACTACCAAGGGATCCTTGATCAACTGATTGCAACGTGTAAGGCTAACACACTAGGGGTATAACAGAATGATTTTAATCGGAAGAATAATTACATTTTTAGTTTGTTGAAACCTCTTTACTCAGTAAAACGGAAATTTATTGAAAATTATTTGAAGTAACGGTGGCATGTTTTCGTTTGATTACCTGAACTGATATTTATCCGTTTTCTATTTCAGTAGCTTTCAGATTAAATTGTAATTAATAATTCGTCGAAATGAATGTGTGGACGGAAGGTGTATTTTTTTTTTTTTGTAATTATTTCTGAGTGATTATTTTGTACTGTAATATTATTTTAATGCTACAGAACCATAGTGGATATTCATTCGCGTACATACTTAACTGAATATTAATGGATGTCATTAGTCCAATGTATCTACGATTGGACTGTAACCGATATACGTGGAACTATTGAAAACTGCAGGGATATTCATTCATTATGAATTTAGAAGATTACGTACTTTTTAGCACAATGACCAGGGAATCGTGTTGGTTAGACAGCCTCCGTGGTGTGGCGGTAGCGAACGCGACCGCTGCGCAAGGAGGCGTGGGTTCGATCCCCGCGCAGTGCAAATATTTGTCTTGCCGCCAAGCGGTTTGTCGTGTTCCGGCATGATGTCTAGTGAAGCCGTACGGAGGACGGGTCTGAGCAGTTGTGTTGCGATGTGTGCCGGGTAGGATGTGCCAAATGTTGTTGTGTTAGGAGTTTGGTCGTGGAGGGTCTTCAGATCAATCTCCCTTTGGCGCAGCATCGCTGGTCGTGTTGTTGAGTTTAACATTGCATTACCTCGCTCAACTGCCGTCTTCTGTCCTATTCGCTCAGTTTTTCTGAGTGAATAGGCTCTTAATAAACTAGCGCGCCTTACCATCAACGATCGCATCACTGTTTACCATCAGGCGGGATTGCGGTCAAGCGCTAGTTTATAATGATTAAAAAAAAATTGCACTGGTCTGGTCGTGTCTCGGAAAGCACGTTAAGCCGTTGGTCCCGGTTGCCATACAAACATCTAATAGCTATATTAAGGTACGGGTTGTTAGAGCCCTCAAAAAGTCTAACAATTGGTCTAACTGCAATGCTTCGATATCGCCTTCGGGTTGTGGAGGTCAGACAGCAGTCACTTCACGGAAAATATCGAAGATTAGCCAAACCAGCAGTTAGACTGGTATAACGGACCCCAGACTTCAAATCTGATAAAGCTTCGGATGCGACTGGGATGATGATGATGATAATTATGGAATCGTGCTGGAATCATCATCATCATCAGTTCAGCCGAAAGACGTCCGCTGCTGGACATAGGCTTCCTCCAAGTCCGACTGAAGACCGGTCCTGCTCCTCCTGCATCCAGCGGTTTCCCGCGACATTCACCAGGACGTCGGTCCACCTTGTCACCGGGTCACGGTTGTAACCAAACTCTTGGCAAAAAGGTTGTGGTCACTATGACTGAATTCTAGACGTTGATGTCGCTCACCGCACGATCTCTCTCCATCTATTCCTGTTGGACGACAGTCTGGAGCATTCATTAATACCTCTGACTTGATTTGGTCGGTCCACCTCATCGGTGATCTTCCACGAGGTCTGTTCCCTTCCACTCTGCCCTGGATGACCAAATTCTATAATTCATCTTTAAAGGAAAGTAAATCTCAACGACATAAATATTACGGCTCATGACATCGATTAAAACAAAACATACCGAAATAATGCATTATTAAAGTCGACTTTAATACGGCACAAAGATAAATAACAACAAATTAAAGTCAAAATCAATAAACGCTTAAAAGGGCTGCTACAAAATAACATCGTAGAAAAATGGTAGTACATGAAGGAGATCTTCTGAATTATAGACGGGGAGTTGGCTGTGGCGCCTCTCCGACATGCTTTCAGAGTAATGAACTGACAAACAGTAGTTCGACACTCACGATGTTCGATGCCTCAGTCTGCGATGGAGTAATTGGTCCTATATCTGGAACTATTATACTTTCATATGAATGCAGTATGGCACGATTCTGTGGCTGGCTGGCTCCTAGCTTATTTTTTTTTTCTTTAAGAATTTTTAACGAATATTCTTGGGTAACCTGTGGTTCTAATTAACCTAAATTATTTCTAAAGTTCTTAAGAGTTACATAACTTAATAATCCATCATTATAATCGTAATAACTGATGAGAAAATTACCATAATAGGATTATAATTACGATGTACGGACGAGAGCATGTCAAGCGTCAAGCTACCCGAAAGTCAAATCTTCCAATTCAATCCCTTTGCTCTTATTCCAGTGGCGATAAAGTTGAAAATCTAATAGAGAAATCTGACAGATTCTAGCAGCTTGATGTGCTGTCTTCTGTAGTGTAGGTACATAATCTTCTTCTTTTAAAGAATACACTAGAATAGACTGACAGCCGAGTGCAGTTCGTAAAATATACAATTTTGCGAACTGCATGAAGTGATGATTTGATGTCTGATTCATCATTCAACTGATGTCTGGTGAAGCCGTACGGAGGACGGGTCTAAGCAATTGTGTTGTGATGTGTGCTGTGTACGATGCACCAAATGTTGTTGTGTCGGGAGTTTAGTCATGGAGGGTCCCTAGATCAATCTTCCTCTGACGCAGCATCGTTGGTCGTGGTGTTGGGTTTAACATTTTATCACCTCGCTCAACTGCCGTTTTCCTTCCTATTCAGTAAATTTTTTTTAAGTGACTAGCGCGCTTTACCATCAACGATTGCATCACTGCTTACCATCAGGCGGGATTGCAGTCAAGCACCAGTTTATAATTATTAAAAAAAAAACAGCACTCGGCTGTCAGTCTTGATCCCTTGGAAGTATCGAAATAATACTAATAATAATTTATTGACATAACGATACATAGTACACACAAATAAACTATATGCTAACAAATGCTACAGAAATCTCTATACAGATATTGTGAGCCCTGCCTCTTAAACTAGGAAAACTTCTATCTTAAGGATCGACCACTTATACACTAGATACACAGTCTCGAACAAAACTCTTATCAAAAATGGCGACAAGTATTAAGCAGTCTAAAGTAGTCATTATAAATATACATTTATTTAAAGTCAGCCTTAAGTCAGTGTATAAAGTTCATATCACAAAGCAGTACAAAAAGCCATAATTTTTTACGACCGAGTCTGACATCAAACCAAATTCAACCTTACACGCATGTATTAAAGTCAGAATTATAAAGTAAGTAATAAATGAAAGAAGCACCCAAGTGCTGCGTTGTGCGTTTGTTCAGTTCAACCATTCTTTTTACGCTGATTGTGAATCTAGTGTATAAGCCTCATACACTTCCTGCCCTCCTTATGCACTGCCTTATATATTTCTAATAAACAGTAAGTTGTAATCTAGCACCCTAATCGCGCAACACACTATTACTATCAATTTCAATAAATTAGGAGCATATTGAAAATCCGTTGTCCCATATGTTTAAAAATTGTGTTTTGTAAACAATGTAAAAAACGCAATGAATGTTGTTGTACTGTCAAAATGAAACCCATTCCTACTCATAGAGTGTTACACAATTACCCTGCAGAGTTTTGGCGGGAAAGTCGAGCTGAGTGTCACGCTCATTTTTCATCGGACTTTTAAAGTTATTTATAGTGTTGTTTACTAAATAAAAGTGCGTGATTTATGTAGTAAAAAATGCATTCAGTAAATAATTCATAAAGAACAGTGAAAGATCGCAGCATAGTGGTCACATCATGACTTTGTCTCAAACCTCCATCGTAAGACGGATCACGCCGTCTTTTTCGACATGAACAATTCATTACGTGACATTGGCTAAATGCACAAACCGTGCGAAGCCATAAAAGAAAGAAATAAATACCCTGTAGGCTTACATACACACATCAAAAGTGTCTAGGGATCAAGCATTTTTATGCGGATTTCTTGAGATTGAGATGTGGCTTTGTAATAAATTTATGATTTTATAAATTTATATGGATCCTTTTTGGTGCATTTCATAATTTGAATCAGGAACTGTGAATCAAATTCGAGTAAAAGATGAAAATCAGCTGTCAATATTTTCCCTATAAAAACATACAACGCATTGAAGACATTATTAGTGCTACTGTTTCCCTACTACTGATTAAAACCAACGTTATTATGGAGCGGCGACGTCATTTAAGCAGGGAAGAAATGCTCAGAGCCGTGGGAATGATAGAAGCTGGTTCCCGGCAACGTACTGTGGAAAGCCACAGTACGTTGCCGGGAACCAGCTTGTATTCAGAGCTAAAGAGCTCTGAATACAAGTCAGAGTGTTATCAGTCGACTTTGGACACGTTACCGAAGCACTGGTACCGTGGCTGAGCGCCATGGAGGACGGTATCGCTGCACCACACGGAGACAAGACCGATACATTCAAATCTTAACTCGAAGAGCTCCAACAATAACCGCCATGATGTTAGCCGTGAGGCTTCATCACTCTTCAGGGAACTTAATTAGCGACCAAACAGTCAGAAACCGCTTGCATGAAGTGAACCTTCATTCCCGAAGACCGCTACGGGTACCACCTATAGCAATGCACAATCGTAGGATTCGATATCAATGGGCTCTTGAACACAGAAATTGGGCAGAAGAACAATGGCGTTTCGTGTGCTTTTCTGATGAGTCTCGTTTTGGTATGAGACCGGATACAAGACGTATACGCCACTGGAGAACCCCTGGACGCCAACAGCGATTAAAATCCTGCCAGGAAGTCCATCCTTATAGTGGTGGAACCATCATGGTATGGGCGGGTATTTGGATCGGCGGAAGAACTGAGTTGATTTGGATCAGAGGCAACCTCAACGCTCAAATTTATGCTGAGACGATTGTATCAGACGTCATCGTTCCTCTACAAGTGCAAATCGGTCCCTTATTTCAGTTAATGCATGATAATGCACGACCGCACGCCGCAAGAGTTGTAAGACAGACTCTCGCCGCAGCTAACATCAATGTCCTGCCCTGGCCTGCTCAGTCGCCAGACTTGAAGCCGATTGAGCATGCATGGGATATGCTACAGAGAAGAGCTCTGCCGAATATGGAGGGTATCCAGTCGCAAGAAGACCTTTTTTTGTTGTTGCAACGAACATGGGCGGCCATTCCACAGCGTGATTTGGATGAACTCAATTTGAGTATGCCAAACCGATATTCTTGTGTTGTTAGTATTCGCGGTAGAAACACGGATTATTAATTGTTTAAGTTACCCAATAAAATTTTAGAGAAAACTGTTATTTCAGTCTTTTTTTCGAACTTTTGTGTTAGTGGTTCAAATGTCAAATATCCCTTTATTAGGAAAATGGCAAATTTCTTTATTAATGCAAAGGTGACTTGGTTTATCGTTACTGTGACAAACGAAAACACTTTATTTGATGAATCCTTAAAGAAAATTTTAATTAATATCAATCAGGAGAAAAGTTATTGCAAAAATATATGTTGATCCCTAGACACTTTTGATGTGTGTATATACATACAGTATGTTAAGAAAACCCTGTCCGACCCGTGAAGGTGTTGTTAGGTATCGATAACCAATTCTACTAATGCATACAAAACCGGGCTAAACTTAAAAAAAAAAATATCCCCCTAAAAAAATAAATATTATTTCGCAAAAAGAGGTAACTTAATAAACGTGCGTTAACCACCCTTCCGCGCCGCGCCGCAGGCGGCGGGCGGCAGGGCACGCGGCACGTGGTCGCATCGCTATTCGCTCATAATAATACCGGTGTTGTCACTTTTTTTGAAAATACCAAATTTCGGGGAAGTTGGAATTAATTCGCGGGAAAAAAGATTATTTCAAAATTCATTTGTATTGGTACTATGATGATTATGTAAAATTTTATTATATATTTGGTCATGTGTTTACCTAACCTTTATTATCTTTATGGGTCGGACAGGGTTTTCTTAACATACTGTATATTCCAAATTTGATTTAAGTCCGTTCAGCTGTTTTTATGAAACAAACAAATATACAAAAACCAGACTTTTGTCCTTATAATATTACTTTAGTTTAGGTTAAATGTAATACTTAAGTAAAAATTCGATAATATTTTGTTTACTTATTACATGGATGCCAAAAGTACCTACCATACAAATTATCACAAAATGTACCACTAAGAGCAATGTAATGTTACCACTTCTCATATCATGAGATTAAAACATTGTTTGAAATGAAACTAGCAAGGTGTTTATCGTAGAGATTTTTTATGTGAAAAGATGTCAATTCCTTGATATAAATTGTCAGATTATTACATGTTATTATGATTTTAATAATGGTATCTATCAATATTTATGATAGGGAAGACATTTTTTATAACGTTTTGTGACATGTGGGCAATTGTCATTGTATTATGATCGCCCTGAATGACTCGCTTAATACGTTTAATTCAATTATTTTTTTTATTATTACGTCTTATATGTTTAATCAAAAAACTCTAAATATTGACATGGCTTTTAAGATCTTGAATTAGGTTCTCTTCTGTAGGTTCTTATAATTATAAAAACGTTCACAGTTTGATTTATCTTAAAATTTCGAGAATGCCAGGCCGCGAGTTGTGCCAAAGAGATTCCATGACCCCTGGCGCATAACCAAATGAAGGAACACGGGTGGGTTTTAGTCAGTAAAAGTCTGACACGCCGTTTCGCTTCGCCCAGAGTGGGAGAGGTTATTTGATGACTTTCCCGCTCTGATCCATAAAAATAAATTCAAATGAAAACTTGTAGATTGAATGTTTTTTTCCCTATATTACTATTTATAATCCCTATTTAGCTTTTTTTTTTTTTTTTTTTTTTTTTTTTATTAATATATAAACCAGCGCTTGACCGCAATCCCGCCTGAAGGTAAGCAGTGACGCAATCGTTGATGGTAAAGCGCACTAGTTTATTAAGAGCCCCAAGTCAAGCGTGCCAAAAGAAGTTTCACTTCAAAAAAAAGTTTTAAACATTTTTATGCGAAACTCTTCAAAATACTATTTATTCTTTCGTAGGTTAAAGTTCATAAATACTAAATAATAACTGTGCGCATTGATCTCTGGCTGCTTATGGAGACCTCGCTTCCTTCGCTCTTTTAGCTCGTGCTCTTTTAATTATAGTTCTAACCTAACCTCATCTCGTCAGGGTACCCTAACTTAGTCAATGCGTGACAAAATGTCAGTAAAAAAGCATCCTCATTTAAAAACAGTGTGCATGAACCGCAAAATCTTTGCTAAAAATTATTTTTAAGTGTCCAAAATTACACGGTCAACAACTTTTTGAGAAGAGCTTTTATATATTTCCTTTATTTTATAAAATCTCCTTCTGCACTTTACACAAAACAAACAAAAGACACAGAACAGGGTTTAAATGTAATTATTGGGTAACAGCTCTGCTGAATTAAGCAAGTGGCGACAGGAAGCTTGAATCGGCTATTCAGATAATAAGGTACGCTGTGCATAGTTGATGAAAGTGCATTATGGCCATCACGACAGCAGTGTTTTGTTCATTTTCTTGCTAGATTTTTATGTTTAAAAATCCATATAAAGTGTCATTGAGATCACTGAAAAGCTCTTACTGAGTCAATATAATTATAATTAGCAGAAAATTTCAATGAAGAAAGAATCCTAAAATAGCGAAAGAAAAGCAACTTTGTAAAGATTTTCTCCTCACCATTGGCCACTAAAAAGGTAACAGAAGACCGATTTTCGTAACTTAAAACCTACAAAATCTATTCGCAGTTTTATCTCGACGACAAGCAAACGTCAAAAACTTATTTATTCACAGGCATTCTTGACAGATTTGGACTGATATAAGAATGGACGCTCTTATAATTGCTATTCAGATATGTACATGGATTTATGAAACAAAAGAAGATATTCCAGAAATGTTTCTATTCAGAATTTAAAACTCCAGTCTCTAGTCGGCGAATCCGCTGCATCGCTTCACCACTGTCGCTTCAATCTGTCCAGCGTATCTATGTTAATATGAAAACAATATTATTAACTCAATAGTCCATGGCTAAGTCACATTGCCGACTAGGTGAGCCGACACGTGGATTATTTATCACATTGTCAGTATATCATGCTGCTTTAAAATAAATCATTAGGATTATTGTGTTATGAATTTAGGTCGTATGGGAATTATAGTCGTCACTGATTGGGTTTATGGATGTATGTATACACATATGTAGGTACTTACCTCTGTAAATTATATTGCAGCATCGTGTTAACACTTACTTTCCATGTAGCCACAAGTCAGACAGCAAGAAGTTTTCTGAAATTACGCAATGGAAAAATGAACGTCTAAGCTCCATGAGTAATATATGGTAACGAAATTTAGTATTAGCTGTTACAATAATAGGTATGGCAAAAGCGCCTGAACGCACGGAAATTGGTTCTAGTTTCTACAAGGTCCGTATAATAAACGACTCCGGATGTAACTTGTACACTATCCAACATAATATTGCGTTCTTTCTGCCAAAGAACACACTCCCACAAGATGTGATGTGCGGACTGTTCAAATTCACAGTTCGATGTAGAACACTGACACAAAGGGGAAGGAACAAGTTTAAAAGAATACAGTTTACTTTTAACGTCGCCATGACCTGTGAGAAATTGGGCAACGCAGTGGTCAACCTCCAGCCATGTCTTAGCCAGCCGATCGCCAACGGATGGAAAGAATAGATGGAGGTGCCGGCCCTTGATGGAATTATCCCACCTACTTTGCCATTCAGATAAGAGTTCCTCCCAGACTTCAGTCTGAGGTTTAAATAATCTAGAGATTTTATTAAAGTCGCGTTGTGTAACAAAATTAGTGTCCATGGCCTCCCCCCTCGCGGAGTAGTACATTGAAGCACGTCGCTGTACCTCAAGGTCGACTGGAAGTACACCTGCCAGTACCGGTAAGGCTTCAGTACTGACCGTTCTATACGCCTTGCATAAAAATATCAATGCCAAACGTTGGCTTTGAAGCAATTTACGTCGTGCCGCCCCGATGCTGGCCCTATCGGCCCAAACAGGTGCACCGTAGCACATACATCCTAAGTAGGCAGCTCCATATATAGTCTTTAAAGTTAGGAATGATAGACCCCAAGTTGCTTTGGATATTCTAGTTAGGGCATAAAAGTTCCTTTTAGCTTTTTCACCAACTATTTTTATATGTTCTATAAATGAAAAATTCCTTTCTAAGATCATACCAAGGTAGCATACGGATTGCTGTTTTTTAATGGGAACGTTGTTAAATTTAATAGTAGGCAATGATTTAAGATTACCTTTTAGTAGAAGTTGATAGGTTTTATGTGGCGCAAACGCTAGGCGGTTACGATCACCCCACTGAGATATTAAATTTAGGCAAGTATTGGCCAAGTTCTCAAGTCCAGCTCGGGTACTTGACTGAATGAGCAGTAGGCCATCGTCCGCGTAACCAGTAAGTGAACAGCCGCAAGGAAGCGGGATCGCGAGGAAGTCATCAAAACCCAAATTCCATAAATAAGGACCGACAAGTGAACCCTGAGGACATCCCATGGCTAGTGTTTTAGTACTAGAAAAATGACCGAGCTTAAGTACCGCGGAACCGTTTATAAAGTAAGAGTAAACGAGATTATATATGTTTCTATAGCAACCGCGGGTTTTGAAGTGAAACTTCTTTAGGCACGCTTGACTTGGGGAGTAAACTTGCGAAAGCGTTACGAAAAATGAAGCAAAAAAAATCGGGCAAGGCGAACGGAAGCAGAGTATAGTCCTATTTCGTCTGTACTACAAACAAGGAGTTTGCTCATGTAAATATTGCGTGGCATGTCGTGTATGAAGTTGTGAGTTCGCATCTCGCCGAAGGCAATATGTATTTTTTGGATCTTTTTAAGATTTGTTAACAATTGATTACCTAAGAGCACAAATAAATTTATAAATTTCGTTCTGTTCTGGCCTTTATATTGTTTTATATATTTTTGCTGAACATTTCTGATATAATTGAAAGTATAGAAGCTTTAAGATATCGTCACAATACGATAATTGGACACAAAGTACAAATTGCTTTCGAGCCTCATAAGCTCAATTATTAAGCTAAGTACCTTGATTGATTAAGAACTATGAATTTCTTCGAGAACATGACGCTGCGAACACCCCCCGACCCCCCTCATTGATCACCTCACCCCCCCGTGGATTATCTCGGGAACCAGAGGTCGTGGACTACCCGAGTTTGGGGTCCCCTGAATCAGGAGGAGGAGCCCGACCTTTTGGCACCGAGGGAATCCACTCCCCCCTCTCCCCCTCCCCCTCCCCCCCGCAACCCCACGAAACCTATGCCCTCCCCGACCCCCTTTAGTTACCTCACCCCCCCGTGGATTATCTCGGGAACCAGAGGTCGTGGACTACCCGAGTTTGGGGTCCCCTGATTCAGGAGGAAGAGCCCGACCTTTTGGCCCCGAGGGAATCCACTTTTTTTTTTTTTTTTTTAAATTGGAGGTCTATGCAAAAATATTAATTTATAAATGAAAGCATGAAATAAATTTAAATATTTATAGAAAATTAATATATATACATATATGTGTATACATGTATATATTGTACACACATATATTTATATATATATATACATACAGATGGTGCGAAAGAAGTTTCACTTCAGTCGTGTGGTCATATTTAATTTTAACAACAGCATAGGCCACCAGGCGTTATCAAAAGCCCCAGAAATATCCAGGAAGATCCCAATTACGTACTTGTTTTCAGATTGGTTAACGGTTCTTCTGACAGAAAGCGCCGCGTCGACTGTAGATTTACCTATGGTAAAGCCATATTGATTATTATGGAATTTTGGACCGTTCGGTAGTAAACGTGGAACGATGAGGCGCTCAAGAAGTTTACCCAAAGATGGTAGAAGTGTGATAGGACGATATGACTTCGGATCATCCGGTGGTTTGTCACCACACTTTGGTATTATTTGTATGAAACCGCGTCGCCATTTACGAGGAAAAACGCCTTCAGCAATGCATCGGTTGTATACAGTTAAGATGGCATCACCCGCTGTTTTACACGCTTCTTTAATCATCCTATTAGATATTTTATCTTCACCTGATGATTTGTTGAGCGGTAGTTTTCTAACAATATTTATAAATTCGTCATTAGATGGTACGTCTGACATTGGTGATTCAGGGATTCTACGTTTGTTATGTAGGTAATAATGCTAAGGATATAACACCAAAGAAAACCACTGCGATCTTTGTAACTGATCTATCTTTTAGGATTTTGTACCTAAAGAGCCATAGGACCCCATCAGGCGCATTACTTTGTGTAAATTAAAAACCTAAGACATGTGTCATCTAAAACCCGCATTGGGCCAGCGTGGTAGATTACGGCCCATTCTCTCTCACCGAGAGGAATCCTGTGTCCCAACAGTGGGAAACATTATAGGCTGATTTTGACTGTCTGTAACCAGGCTATCTCATCAGCCGTGATAGCAAGACTGTGTGTAAAAATTTGCACGGATCATGTATTTCTATTTATCACAACACTCGTTTTAATATTACAACTAGCAACACTTAATGCTTCAGGCAAAATATTACTTCGCTTGCGGCCAGTACGATTACGAACATTACTATAAGAAGTCGGTTAAAAAGAGTACAATATCCAGTGATATGCAGGAGTCTCCTAGAGCAACATCAGTATGTTGCTCTAGCAGACTCCTGCCTCACAAACTCACAACTCATCTCAGTGTTTTGTTCTAACATTATTACCTGGCATTATGTTACGTTCCGCACACTTATACCTACTTGAGAGGCTGGTGTTTAACTACTAGGCCACAACGACTCGATTCCAGGTCCGGCAAGTACCAATGTAACTTTTCTAAGTTATATGTAGGTACTTCCTAAGTATATCTTGGACACCTGTGGCTGATTACAAGGTGAAGGAAATCATCTTGAGGAAACCTGGACTTTAATAAGTCTGAAATCGCCAACCCGCCTTGAGCAAGCGTGGTGATTACGCTTAATCCTTCTCTGTACGAGAGGAGACCTGTACCCAGCAGTGGGACAGTAAAAAAGGTTAATGATGTTGATGATGATGTTACGTCTATAATTGTAGTGATAGGGGAGATTTTTATTTAGGAGTTTACCTCTAAAGAGTATTTATATAATTATATTTTTTATTTATTATAATTTTTACAGGAAAGACCATATCATTAGCAATTCTCTCAGGCAGATTTAAATCCGAAGAGGGTACAGAGACTAATAGAATTTACAAAGCCAAAGCTATCAGACTTTGTTGAAACTGGTTTGAAGTGATAGCCTACGCGGTTCGTCTAGGTATTACGCCGACTACACACGAAAACAACCTGTCTAGACGTTTATAATAACATAATATTGGAGATCAGTATTAAGAATAGTTATGATTTTAATCAGAAATATTATTTTGTCAGTCACTAATTTCTGGCTGTTACTTGAATATGCTTTTTCTTGAAACAAAAAAAAACGTGAAAGGTTGTCTGTAGAAGTACGCTCGTGTCACCTTTTGTAAAATCTTTATATTAATGTTCTGTAATTTGTATGATGATAAAGATTATTCTATTCTATTCTAAACGTAAAACAACAGAAACATTTTTGTAAAAACCCCCAGCTTTATTACTTTGTTTTCGTTTAGCGCTCTATCTGAGATTTTACTTTTTGCACGACTTTATTGATCCTAGCATGATCTTAAACCTTTCTCAGGAATTATGAAATCCCAAAACATATTTTAAATCCAGTCGGATTCGAAATATATTTTTACATTTGATCATGATTGAGTGCTTCTTCAGTGATTAGAGCAGTCAAGCAAACAATTCTTTAGCGGATAGATAACAAAAATCTTATAAATTCTGATTCGGATGATAAAATAAAATTTTCAAAACAGTAAGAACTGGGCCTAACGTGCAATCACGCCTTAGGTATTTGCCAAAAATGCAATTAAATGTAAGTTAATTGCCATCGGAAAAAAATATATTTATTTAACTTAAAATCACACCAATTTGAACAATTTGGAATAGGCTTTACCTTAAGTATAGGGTGAGTATGATTAGGTACAAGAGTTTATCTTTTTTTAAGGTCTAACTGTGCACCTGTAAAGTTAACCCTATGTCACTTAGGGCTGATTTTTACAACGCCAGATAATTTGTTTCTCTGCTCTGCGAGCTATGAGGAGATCGGCAGAAGAACCAAAGTGGCAGTGGGCGGAGCACGTTGCTCGTAGAACCAATGGCCGATGGGGCAGTAATTTTCTGGAGTGGCGGCCACGTACCAGAAGACGCAGCATAGGCAGGCGCGTGCGCTCCATAGAGGCATATAAGCACTGCATACCCTAATAATTTTCTAATTCGGAACACCCGAATCGTATTATAATATAATTTTTGTACTACAATACATTCTGTTAAAACACTACACTGGTAATAACGCTCAATCCTTCTCTGTATGTGAGGAGACCTGTGCCCAGCAGTGGGACCATAAAAAGGTTGATAATCAGGATGATGATGATCTATGCATACCCTCAACAAAATCTCTGTGCACGCCCCTGAGCATAGGTAGGCCCCCAACAAGGTGGATCGATGACCTGGTAAAGGTCACGGGAAACCAATCTATGCGGACAGCACAGGACCACTAATTGTGGAAAAGATTGGGGCTTTGTCTAGCAGTAGATCTCTGTAGGCTGAAGAAGAAGAAAAAGATAATTTGTCCGGAGAAAGATTTTGAATTTTTGAAAGTTCTTCCGTTTATAAACTAACAGATGTTTGGCGGGAAAGTCAAGCTGAGTGTCACGCTCGTTTTTCATTGGACTTTTAAAATTATTTATAGTGTTGTTTACTAAATAAAAGTGCGTGATTTATGTAGTAAAAAGTGCATTTAGTAAATAGTTTATAAAGAACAGTGAAATATCGCAGCATAGTGGCCACATCATGACTTAGTCCCAAACCTCACACGTAAGACTGGGCACGCTGCAGTCTTTTTCTACATGAATAATTCATAATTACTTGACATTGGCTAAATGCACAGATCGTGCGAAGCCAAAAAAAAAAAAAAAAACTAACAGATGTCAATTTTAATGTTAATTGAAAAATCAGCTTTCAGTCAATTTTTCATTTTAAACGTCGATATTTTATCATTAGCTATATCAAGAAGTGCCTGAACACTAGATCCTAAACCACTGACACTACTTAACATTTTTAAAGTCCAGAAATACAATGTGCTAATTTTCCCTTTTCCCGGCAACAATCTACAGATTTCAATAATTTGCAGTGGACACCAGCTAGTTCAAAAATATCTTGTCCTAGATTCGTATAAGGCCTGGTCTATAACAGTCTGAGTGTTACAATGGATGTCGCTCAATTTTCATTAATATGCTCTCTGGTTAGGTTAAGCGGTTTTCTGTGTTCCATAGTCCGAAAATAAGCGCTGCATTTGCTTAATGCAGCTCTGGATATGGTTGAGCCGTCAGGAATGATTAAAAGTGTTGCGAATTGCATTTATATTGTAGCGGTTTTACTTATACCTAAAGCGCTTTTAGAACTGTTTTGTTTTGAACTTTGTGATTACTTTGTTTTAATTCGGGTGTGTTGATTATTTTTGAGAGTTGTTTATATGGAAATTGCAGGTTCGTTAAGTAACACACAAAACACAAACAAGTAAAACAAAACAAGTATTACAAAACTGTTATTTTCACTCTGATTATATGAAAATTAATTACAAGTTTGAAGATTTCGCCTCAAATTAAACTTTGGTTTGCGCGGACTTTTTATATTTATATTTTTGTGCAGAACTTGTACAAACCACAAAAGCAATCCGATTTTTCATTGCTTTCACAGGTTTTTTCTACGAAAAAAAGAATCACAATTTAAAACCCAAAAAGGGTAAAACGAAGTTGAATAAACGGTCCAAATTACGTATTTACAGGACAAGAAAAATCCGAAAAAACATACTACCTGACTTGCCCAACCCGACCTTGCTTTGAACCGAACCCCTAACCCAAAACACTAAAATAAAAGGCCAATAGGTTTAAGGGTCATTCTGGGCTAAGTGCCTGTGACATTTCAGCGTGTGCATAATTGGGAATGGAACTGACATCACCCCCCTCGGGGGGTGGAAGCGTCAGTGCCGACGTGTCAAGTCAGGCACTGAATAATATATAGGCAGCGAACCGGATAGCTTTGCCACTTAGCGGTACTTGAATAATGGATGCAGCAGCTACGAGTATGAAGGTGGCTGTTTGCATAGCTGGTATCGAAACTTTGTGGAAGTGGTTTATGGAAAATGATGGGGATATAGAAACATTTTAAGTATTGTAAGTTAATGAGCGGAAGACTGCGCTAGAATTTATAAGTTGGACGTTTATTTTTACTTATTGAATTGAAATCGACTTAGTTACGTTATGTGTTCCTAATCCCCAGGGAGTCTGATCAGTAACTATCATTCGTTATAAATAAATCACTATATTGATATAAAATTAATTTTTTTAATCATCATATCATCAAATACTATTTTGAATAATATTTATTCAATAAAGTGATTCATTTAAAATATACTGATTAATCAAAATTATTACAAACTAACATTAATATACGTATATGTAGTATATTATGAAATAATAAGTGATTTGGCTAATAACATCCATTAAATTGGGGAGAAATACTATTATTTTTGAGGTTTCTAATGTGATGTCGTAAATAATTACATTTTTTTCGCGTTTGCAGTTAAACGCAGGCTTAATAATACGAGATTTATCAAAATAATGTACTAAATATTGTAGTACACATTGAAAAGGTCTACAAAAAAGTTTGCGATTGTATATACAAGCCTATCTCTTATGGATATCCTACAATAACATTTTTTTGTCTAACTTTTTACGACAAACCGGCTAATTTTCGAAGCAATTTTAACCAATAGGTACAGCATTAATCCTTATCCAATTTAATACCTTAAACATCGCCCTTTACAGTATATGATTTAAATAAATATTTTCGAAGATATTACAGATTTAAAAATTGTGGGGCGTCGCGTTTGGAGTGGGCACGCCGGTTGCTGTTTTTTATACAACGTTCACCGTTTTTCGGTAGTGTATTTAGTCCGTAATATTTACTATTTAGCATCAGCATTGCAGCCGTGCGAAGCGGGGCCGGGTTGCTAGTAATTATGTAGTATATTTTTGCTTTTTGATATTATCTCTGTAGTGTTATGCTTTCTTAGTTCAGTAAAAGTCTTATAAAAATTGCCATTAATCAAACAACTCAACTACCCTACCCCAAAATATCACCACTACCATAATTACAAACCCATTTTTCTATTCAATCGTCGCTTAAAAAGTTAATTATTCATGACCGTAGCGGAGAGTATTAAAAACTAATAACTCAGTGCGCATGCGTGAACGCGTGTGCGCAGGTGTCCCGCCGGATGCGGCTGAAACGGGGGGAAGGGAGAAAGGGAGGGGGCCCAGAGGAACTGAGGGTGCTCACTTCGTGTCGCATGTCGGATTTTATTATGTTTTTTATTATCTTTCCTGTAGAGGGTATCGAAAGATTTGTTCGAGTTTAACGTACTTGCTTGAATGTTTTGGGTTGTAAATTTTTGTTAATATGTCTTATAGTTTTATGTTGCTTCATGAAACTGATGTTGAGAGAAAGTTTATTGTTTTAGCAAGACCATGAACAAGATTAAATATGCTTTAAAGATAAAGAAATTTTATTTTGCAAATATAGTCATTCCCCTTTATTAAAAGGTGAAAGTTTACTAGTGATTAGTGCCTGTTTTCCATACATTTTTGATGTTTGAACGTCACTTAACTTTATTAATCGTTTATGAATAAACCCCATTATGATATAGTATACTTACAGAAACAGCCATTTTTCACCAATTATATGACATGCAAAATTACATTGTAAATTTAAAAAAGAAAATGTTTACATATCAATTAAATATTATAATTTATAATTCTAGTTCATCTTTATTTGAAAACTTTGTTTAAGGTTTTTAAATGACGATTAAACGTCAAAATACTTAAGGCTACTTAACTATAAGCAATGTTAAAATGTAGTTAAATCCCTCTTGGACGAAATTGAAAAGTTCTTAATAAAAACGTATTATAATATCTTCACTTCGTCATTACTACTGCGCTGAAACTGTATTTACAACTTGCATTATTTTTTACTAAAACTTTTTGAATCACAAACCTCTGACACATGACCAGTTAATATTAGGTACTTTTTGTTAAAGTTTCCTTAATTAGGTAACAACAACGCAAGACCTAACGTTACCTGGAAAACTTAAATAAATAATTATCCACGCTATTGGGAACAATTGCCTGAAGTAAACTCTCTTATACTTGTGTATGCAAAGGCTCTAATTACAGACTATGATGAAATATGATAATATTCGACTTGAAGGACTATTTAAAATGCTGTTTTGCTTTGACGTAAACCCGTCATTACTCCTTGTAGAAATCCACAAGTGCAGTTTGTATTTGAGGTCTTTAGAACGTTTTACGCTTGTCTTTGTAGAGTTAATTACTGTCATCAATTCTTAATATCTTTTTCACGTTATCAATGTGAGTTTATAACGTGACTTAGTTAAGGAAATTTTACGTGGTAGGCGCGTTTATGCGGAATGGGAAGGATTCAAATGTTCAAAATTTTGTCGCAATGTCATCTCGGCGATAAACATTGTATTAATACATACATTAAAGAAAAAAAAGTTTTTGACATAACATATCAAAATGATTTTTTTCTTTTTTTTTTTTTACTGATTGAGACTTAGATTAGACTGTGAAAGTTTTTAAAATTACGAGAATCGCATTTCTGCACGAAGCATTCCACTAAGTAGAGTGAAGTGCCTCGTCCAGGAATGCGGTTTTATTGAATAAGTAAGTAAAAATCCCATGCGGGGCGGGGCCGGAGCCTGATTAAGATAGATTTGCTGATCCCATTTAGTTTTATTAAAATTCAAACTTAAAGATGTTATCCTAAAATGTTATATTGTTTTAAGATTAATTTCAAAGGCCACTATTAAGTTAGTGTTGTATTGAACATTTTTTTTCTTAGATAAAGACAACTTAAGGATTGAAGAGGCACTGGAAAAAGAAGAAGAAAACTAGCGTACTAACTAGCAAAACCAAAAAAATTAAAGACTTTTTACTTGAAGAAATACAGATTAAACCACAAAAAATCTATATCTCTAAACTTTTACAAAACTGTTTCCGACCATCTGATGCGCCGGCGCCGGTTTTCGTGGAGGGCGCGAGACAACGAAGAAATAATGAACCCGCCATGACAATTGATTTGAAACACGTTTGATGAAATTTAATGCTTTGTCAATAGGTTTATTTTTTTGAACTAAATCTTCTTTTTTCTTCGTTTTCCCTTTAAGTCTGTATGTAATTCTGTTGTCTAACTTGAGGTAAAAGAAATAAAGTTTAATTACAATAATTTGACGCTCTCCGTAATTTAAGAATCTGTGTATTAATATTTTACATTATATTTCACTATATAATTTAGTGCCTACAATTCAATCACTCACTATTTTATTAAACTTATTATGAAGCTTTCGGACATATAAAAACTATTCGCGTAAAATATTAGAAAGTTGTGTAACTCACTCATTTGTACAGATTCCATGAATATAACACTAAATTTTAATTAACTGGTTAACTAAAATTCAAATCAATCAATCAGGAATATTAATCGTTCAAAATATTACGAAGGTACGTACGTATCAAATTGCTCCGGGCTCGCTCACATCAATTAAATGAAGGCTGAAGTCAACCTGAAAATTAAGGTCAATTAGGAAAACGCGATCATTTCAGGGCGGATGTATTAAGGGTGAGCTGTGTGTAACACACGACACCGCAAACGCACGGGTCGATGACCGGGCCGCATTTTTTGTGCTTACCGGCTGCGTTCGCTTCCTGTCATAGCTTTTTTTTTTTCTGTTTGTAACACCGTTACAGGACGGAGTTGTTATTGTTTTGCAGATGACTGTGACGTCATCATACAACGGTCGTAAAAAACCGAAACTTGCAATTTAGAGAAAAAATCTGTAAAAGTTTTAAAATTGGCAAAAAAACAAGACTAGACGAAGACCGATTAAAATATAATGAATAAATGTCCGAAAGGTAATTAGTCAAGATAGAGCTTAAAGGTTTAGTATTTAGACATGGATTAGCCTTCACTTTGACAGTGGCATAGTTATGTCTGTCCAGTAGAAACACTGCAGAGTTTTAGAGCCCGGTAATCCACTTTGTAAAAGAAAGATCTTTTAAGAAGAATTATAATTACTCTTTTAAACAATTAATAAAAATAAGGATAGGTTCCGTCAAGTCTGGACGGAGGGCGCACGGACTCGAGATAAATTTAAAAAGTAGAAGGAGACTTGTGCTCAGAAATAAGACAGAGTAGGATAGTAAAAATAATAATAATATTTATTTATTTTCTCACCACAATATAATTATAAAATAATAACAAAAGAAAAAACAATGTTGTCCAGTTATGGGCTTATAGAAAAATACTGTGGGAAACTGCTGCCTAAGCTAAACCGAAGCCTGTATTTCAGGCCACCGGGTCTCCATCCCAGATATGTATTATTATCATAGTTTGTCGTATACTACGAGGGTGGATTGAAAAGTACTCAGCCTAACCAAGAAAATAAACACATACTAAATCAGTTATATTTTTATTTTTCTACATAATCACCATCAAGTTCAATACACTTTTGCCACCTCCCCTTCCAAGCATTTAGACCGTTGAAAAAAAATGATTCTTCCTTAGAGTCAAAATATGCGTCTACAGCTGCTTTGACCTCGTCGTTTGTCAAAAATCTTTGACCTCCCAAGTGCTTTTTTAGGTTAGGGAACAGAAAGAAGTCTGATGGTGCCAGATCAGGTGAATACGGCGGATGCGGTAACAGTTCAAAGCCACAGTTGTGAATTTCAGCCATTGACTGTACTGACGTGTGAACACGGGCGTTATCTTGATGAAACAGGAGTTTTCTTCTGAGCATTCCTCGACGTTTTTCTTTTATTTCCTCTCGTAAACGATGTAGTAAGGTGCAGTAGTAATCAGAGTTTATAGACTGACCCATTTCAAGATAATCAATCATAATCACACCTTTCGAGTCCCAGAATACTGAAGCCATCACCTTATTTGCCGACAAAATCGACTTAGCCTTTTTAGGGGGTGGTGAACCAGGTCTTCTCCACTGTTTCGATTGTTGTTTTGTTTCCGGTATACAGTAATGAACCCATGTTTCGTCCATAGTAACAAAACGATTAAAAAAATCATCTGCATCGACTTCAAATAACTCCAAACAGTCGCGTGAAATAGTCAATCGTGTCCTTTTTTGTTCGACTGAAAGCAGTCGCGGAACCCACCTCGCAGACACTTTGTGGAAACCCAACTCGTTGACAATGATGTTCTGAGTTCGTTCATAAGAGATGCCTATAATCTCGGCTATCTCTCTAATTTTTAATCTGCGGTCTCCCATTATTAAATCAAGTACTTTTTTAATATTTTCGTCAGTAGTTGACGTCGAAGGCCTTCCAGAGCGGGGTTCATCTTTCACACTCTCTCTACCACGCTTAAATTCTGCTATCCATTTTTTCATGAATGAATATGACAGAGCACAATCGCCTAATGTACTGACCATGTCATCATGGATGGCTTTTGATGATAGCCCCTTCTTATGGAGGTAGTTAATGACGGCACGCTGCTCGATTTGCTCCATACGCAGAAATTATGTCCGATTACTTTGTTAATAAATTTATAAAATCACAACTAATTATCGCACACGTTTCGAACTTTACACAATGAACTAGTCTGAATTGAACTAAATAATGTGGTTAGATTTGATTTTTAGAATTGAATGGATCTGTGTTAGGCCGAGTACTTTTCAATCCACCCAGGTACAAATAAACAATAATTTAAATAATTTTACTTATAAGACGGAGTTTTCCTGGGGAGTGTGTGGATATGTAAGTGTGTGGAAGGGGGAGGGTAGTGAGTGTGTGAGTGTAGTGTGAGTGATGAAAAATCGGGCCTTGTTATACTGCGTATGTAATGGTTTAGACAATGCTGTGACTATTATGAGATAAGATATTAGATTCTCGGTAGTAACGTAGTCAAGAGTTTTCAGCCATTCATTAAGCGTTTTCTTACAGAGATGTTTATAAAAATAACAGAGCTAACTATGACTATGTATGTTGACGTAAACTCATCCCAATAAATTCGACCAAAATTACATATCGTCATTGAATCACAGACACTAATAATGCCTCCTTGCTTATGATACTCTATTCCGAGAGGAAAAAAAATCAAGTGGGTCCTCACTGGCATTTCCAAAAATCAATAAACCTCACTCTTATAAACCAAATACCTCGACCTACCACAATTCAGTATACATCGCCAACTGAGCATTAACTCCGCATCTCAATTGCCCATTCGGCTGGTACTGCACTTGCTAATTCAAATTGACAGATCAGGCCAGACTAAAATACCTTTGCCCGTCTGGCGGGTCGGGTCGTAGTGTGGGGAATGCACACCCCCTTAGTTCTGAGTTTATATTGCAGTTTACTGTTGCCAAAATGGTTTTTGTTAATGCATTTCTGTTATGTACTTTTTAGTTATTCCTCAGTTATTATTCAGTTTGAGGATATTTTATAATTTTTGTAACAAAATATCCTCAAAGAGCTATTGTATGCCGTAAAACTTTCTGCTGAAGCACATCTATTCCGTAGGACCTGTAATGATTCCACTAAGAGAAGTTCATCATCATCATTATCATCATCAACCTTTTTATCATCCCACTGCTGGGCACAGGTCTCCTCTCATACAGAGAAGGATTGAGCGTAATCACCACGCTTGCTCAATGCGGGTTGGCGATTTCAAACTTTTAAAGTCCAGGTTTCCTCAAGATGTTTTCCTTCACCTTCAGTCATTGGTGTCCAAGATATACTTAGAAAGTACATATAACATTAGAAAAGTTACATTGGTACTTGCCTGACCTAGAATGGAACCCGCGCCATCTTACTTGAGAGGCTGGTGTTTTAACCACTAGGCCACCACGACTTTTACTAAGAGAAGTTACCGAATTTAAAAAAGTTTCTCATAAAACCTGAACTCCCCGTCATTAAAAATATTTATAATGTAGTAGCAAACTCATTTGGCGATTCTTAAATCAAACGCAAGAACAGCCTCTCTTCAATAATGAACCGATACTGTCTACGATACTAGCGGTAAACTTGATGAGATTGCCTATTTCTTATTTAAATGAGCTGTTCTCGAAAACTTGTGTTCTATTTTGGACAAACTTTTTTGCTTTCATGAAAAGTTTAAACAATAATATCATGGGAATTTCTAATACATGAAAGGGGTTAGAGGCTACTAAATATCATATTAAGAGCCATACGATAGAAAATAATACAGAAACATATGCGTCATTGCGGAAATTAATAGGTGCACATTGTAATAAAAGGGCTCAGGGCGGCTCGTTCTTAGAAGGCTAACCTAGAGGCTATAGCCTTACAATCATCGATTTTACAGCAGTTGTCTAAGAAGAGGGTAGATAACTTATCATTCATTCATTCAATGTCACATTTAATTTGTCCGTATATGTATTTATTTTATACTATTGCACTACACTCTTTATGTACATTACATTACATTGGTGACTATTTTTATATGTGACTTATATTTACTTTAATTAAGTATGCATACACATGTCACTTTGCAGTCTAAAACTGATTTATACACCCGGGATTGTGTGCGGTGTGCAATGGGTTCTCCGCTGTATGGACCCTTTTTTTTCTGGATGTAAAATTAATCAAATGTCGGAAGGGCGTGTCAGAATTTTACTAACTAAAAGCCACCCGTGTTTCTTCACTTGCCTGTGCGACGGGTAGGGCCACGGTTTCTTTTTTAACCAACCCGCAACCCTGACCCAAGAGGCATTGGTCTTCGTGGATTCCGTCACGATGTGCTGACATCTCTTGATATAATTTTGATGGGGTCCACTAGGACTGTTGCCTGCCAAGGCCTCGGATTGTTTGAAAGAGATACCGTGGCATCAGGCACAGGCAAATGAAAAAATATGTATGAGTTTTAGTCAGGAAAAGTCTGACACGCCTTTCCGCTCCGCACACAGAGGACTTTCCAAAAAATAGTTTAAATTAAAAATACGCTTCAGAAACTAGTAGTCTGCCATTTTTGGTGTAGCTGCGAGGCATAGCTTCTTGCTATTTTATTACATCGGAGTTTACACTTCCTATTTGATTTTTACTTATTGCTATCCGATGAATATATCGGGTGATTGTTTGTCTCTTAATCTGTGCTATATAAATGTATATTATTTCTTTCTATAAGGTATTATTAACAGTACAGTATTTAAGTAGCTACATTCTTGTGATTGTGGCTACTTAAATACTGTAAAATTATACCACTAATACAAATTAGTGGACTGAAAAATAGAAGCCATAAAGGAATTGGTAGGTATCATTCTATCTTCAATCACACACGGCGAATACATTGAAATTAGCTGGGCTATAATTTTAAAGTTTTAAAATCTACAGGCCACACAGCTATTCATACAAAAGAAATGGTGACATAATTAAAGATTGTTGAATGGTTTCTATGGCACAATGTCAAAATATAGATAATAAATTTTAGTGTGCCAAGAATGTAGTTGTGCTTATTCTTTGTAGACGCAAATAATGATACTTACATGTCCAACACATGTTGCGCTGTGTGGACGCAGGGAAAAACCCTTGCAGGAGTTAAAATAAAACATACACAATACAGTGTGACCTGTGATACCTGTGATTATTTGTGATACTTACCTACGCATTCCAAATGTATGGATCAGTAATTAAAGAAAACACGAATGGTTACACGCTGGTAGTGTCAGAATCAGAATAGGTACCTATAATAGAATCTATGTGGGATTGCGTATCGACGTTCCTGTAATTAATTACATTTTGTTCGAAAATAAATTTGAGCTCATAAGTAATTTGATAATTGAATAAAAAGTTAAGAACAAAACCCAATCATCAACTTATAATCTTTTAAAATTTTCCTTTCACAAAAAACAAAGTTCTTGCTGTGAACAACTTTGAAATTCATTAACATTGATTATTTCCTTGAACATTATTCATTTGTAGGCGCGTAGCATGAGTGTTACAAAGGTAACAGATTGCTCGGCAAATTAGGTAGCCTTGTTAATTGAAAACATGTAAAAATAATAAAGAAAAATCTTTAGAAATCATCTATAAAGGGTTGTTAATAGATTTAAGAGTTTAAGATACAAGCAATCAGTGTTAAAACCAAGAGGTCACGAATCGGGGTGGCCCTACGCCTTACAGCGACGCCGTCCCGCTGCGCGTGAGTTCTTCGCATCTCGCGGCGAGCACGCTTACTCCCGCGAGTAAAATCCTCGAAATCAATGTATAAATAATCGTTTACCAATGCGTCCGAAAACACGCAAACCACCGGCCGTAGTACGATATTTCAGGAAGGTATTCCCCCGTCCGTCAGACGAAACTTCAGCACATCCTATTTATAAGCGTCTATGTATAAATTCACTAAAAGTTAACACCACAACACACGTAACGAATATAAACTCGGAAAAGCCTCTATTAATAATCGACCGACTGACTTTGCTACCAAAAATAATAGTCTAATTGTGAAAAGTTTATGCGCGATGGGTCGTGGACCGAGGCTATCTTGGGGCGGCTAAACTTAGTGGTGCGTGCGAGCCAGATGGTAAAATTAGTGAGACGCCGTCTGCTGCTCCTCATGACGCCAGCGCAGCGTCCGCGTCCATTCACTCACCTCCCGCCACCCATCGTGACCGATACGTGTAAGTAACTGCCAAACTTATGACATTCCATTTACGAATCGGCCGTCATGTTGCCAGGTCGGCCATCTTAGAGTCACTCGTTTATAATCCGGTATCACCCACCACTGACGAGTTTGGTATGATTTAAGTGCAGCATACCAAAATTATCAGTGGTGGGTCCCACCCAATTCTGACAATCGTTTTTGCTGATTCTGCGATGTTCCTGTCACCCCTATCAATCGATTACATCCTTATTTTTAGTTCATTAAAAATGCAACAGGGGACTGCATAGATACCTTATGGTTTCATAAACAAACTCTGTATTTGTCAATAAATTACCGTTAGTAAAATTTCTTCCGTTTCTCTTTTTTTTTCGGATGGCTATCATGTCGAGGTCCGTGTCTTTGATTCCTACTTAACCATCTTCTTTCCTAATAAATTTTACTAGTGGTCATAAATTATAAACCTTGATTAATTGTTCTCTAGTTATAAAATTATATATTTATTTCTTTCTTAAAAAACAATCACTTTTAAAATAGTACATAATGTTATATATAAAACTCTCATAACTAAGTTAATAAAACTTTAGAGCAGCTACAAAATTTTGTAAAGAGATTTGTCAAGATTTTTTATTATTATTTTGTTTTTCTTATTTTCACCACATATGCAGAAAATTATATAGAAATTTATTGAAGCAACAAGTGAAAGTAAATTCACTCGAATTTCAGGCCCTATTGAGTTTTGAAGCCTTTGACCCGGGGAAATGTGATGGAGCGGCAAATCAAAGGGTTTTTCAGGGCCTTTTGTTTTCAACGGCCCATTAATGACAGGATAATTATATGAAATGTCCACTGGTCACAGTTTTGCCATTTTTGTGGCCCCTTCTCTACGTCACTTTGTTTTTAAGTTGACCTCATGCTTAATTTCTTTGTGGTTGAACGACTTACAACCCGTGTGAGAAGAGTACCTATAAATTTCAGAAAATTTTAGTAAAAATATTGTTGGCTTGAATCATATACAAGTATCATGAACTCGTCTATAATGATCAACTATTATGAGCGTCTCTAACGGCTATGTACTACGGCTATGTATTATTTTAAAATACATGAATAATGAAACCACGTTAGTTAACATTTATACTTAACGTGGAAGTCCTTGAGAACTTAACTTGAATAATTTATTTTTACATAATAATAGTTACCTTCCGATTTGTTAATATTTTTATTAGATTTTACGCAAAAAGACAAATTCAACAGATTCTTGTGTTTCAAGACTTAGAATCGATAAAAAATATCTCAGCTCCTTTCAGGAAAATTACTGAAAAAACACAAAATCTTTGTTTCAGTTTCTCAATTCCCAATATTCTGAGCGTTACGACGATCGCTCAGTTCGACTCATATGTGTTTTTATGCTATTGAATCCTTGAAATCGTTTCTAAAAATAATACTGGCAACTTTCCAGCGTTATAGTGATGTTAATAAAATGTATGTGATTTGGGCGGGTCGGTCAAAAAACTTGTGTAAACTTGTATCGTTGCTTATCGGAGAAATTATGAAATTAATAGGGTTTCTTTTATTATTTTCTTAATAAAGAAGAATAATACAAGCTTATAAATTGTCTCTTTGCAGGGCAAAGGCCTTTCTTTGTATTAAGAAGACACGAACATTGATTTCGATGCTCGGTCAAGGCGGCTTGGCGATTTCAGACTTATATTTACTACATACTACTTTCCTTCTACTTTCCTTAAGGCTTTTTGTTTCTGAATGTGTGTTAGTTAAACATGTCTTATGCATTATCTTTGTTTGCTTATCCCAAATTTACACTCCACCGCGTCAGTCGATCGTCTACAAATTTTGGCACACTGATGCTTTGTGAGAATGCCATGCAAGTTGAAAGTTAAGTTGTTTTTACTTAATATATGAAACTTGATGGAGATATAAGTATGCACCGTAGTGAGGGTAGGATAAATAAATTATATTATTCCAAATCTTTTATTTTTTCGCTAAATAATCCACATCAAATTAATGCACTTTGGTATAGCATTAGCTGAGAAGAAATGGCGCAACCGACTCCCCAACAGCATAGTTGTCTATACAATTTAATAATGAACCGAATGCTACAAGACATGAACTTTACCAGCTCGTACACGCCAATAAAAAATACTTGCTTAAGCAGAAGCATTTACTAGTATACCACAAAAAAACCAGCCATAACCTTTTGTCATTATTTGAGGGAAAGAGGAAAACCGACCCCCGAAGCTACAACAAGCAGTGAAATCTAAGGGAGCATGACGAACTTGCCGCCAATTGCTCAAGCCGTGACATAATCGATTAGCAAACCACATCATGTATTATATAATGAATCGATCGTCACTTGTCTAAACTAAGCTTACACAGTGAAAAACAGGTAGTAGTTATCTAATAAAGTTTTTGGTAACTACTGAATGTGCTTCTTTTAGTGCATTACAGGAATTCCCTGTAATAATTTAAAATTATAAAAGTTACAATAGAACCATTGCCAAGTAAAAATATTTATCTGTGATCCACTTTTTTCCGGGGAGAAACCTTCATAAGGCACCCGACCTTTGGGGTGTGGAGTGTGTGTGTAAGTCCGGGAGTGTGGGGTTTTTACCTCACAAAATTTCCCGGTTATCACCATGCATATGAGAATGGTCCCGGATCCTCTTAAAATACCAATCCCGGAACCACACCTGCGCAACAAGATAAATCACATCTCTAGGGAGACTTGAACGCCTCGCCTAAGCCTCGCTATGTACGGTTGTAAGTACGTGACCACTGTGCCACGATCTTCCATGGGGTCAATTGGTAGGTGGGCAGAGACCCCACTCTATGCTCCCGCGACCCCAAAAATCCACCTATCTTACCTCAGAAGCTACTTCTGATCAATTCTCTGTCTCTACCAGCAAAGCCTTGCGCCTTCCGCCACAATAGACAGCAGGGTAATTGCGTAACACACTACCAGTCGCAATGGGTTTTATTTTGACAGTTCAACAGCATGCATTGCGTTATTTACGTTGTTGAGAAGAAACGTTTTCGAACATATGGAGCAATGGATTAGCAATATGTTTCGTAATGATTCCAACTGCAGGTCTCACACGATCTTAGCCACTAATTTCCACCGCTCCGAGGTCCATGCAGGGCTCCTCGAGCATGTGTCGTGCGGAATCAATTGCCAGTGACAATTTGCCTTGGTCTCTCACCCAATTTTGTTCAGGTACTCACTAAATCATGTCCGGTGAGGACTTAGGTGAGCCTGAAGGAGATGCGCCCCCTTCTTTTCAGCCAGGCTTCGATTGGAGCGAAACGGCTTCAACAACGCGCTTGCGCGAATATTCCGCATCAGTCTTACGAATGCAGTTCCTAGCACACCATTCTTGCTTTCGCTAGCGCACCATTCACTTCAACAAAGCGTGCGAAGATAGTTGCCGCCTTAATGTATATCGTTCGGTATAGTCGTGCGATACGAATAGCCATTTTGCCTAAAGTTTGTTGACTTTACTTCTGCGACGTTGAACGCCTGACAGTCTATTTAACCAAACAGATGCACTGTGAAGGACCATCGTTCACACGACACCCGCGTATAGGCAGCGAGTTTCCTTCCGAGGTTCCCCGAGATTGAGCAGCAGTCAAGATGAGAGACTGCTTGCTCCTTGGCATTATATGGAACCATAATGCTTCAGCCTAATCTCCAGTAGGTATGAGAACAAAATAATGTTCTTAGCAGTTAAAGAGGCTATTCAATAGTTGATGATGTAAACCACAGAGCACATTACTGACCACAGGTTCTGGTATGGCAACAACAATGGCTTTTTTTGTTATAAATTATAAACTAGTGCTTGATTGCAATCCTGCCTGATGGTAAGCAGTATAGCAATAGTTGATGGTAAAGCGGGCTAGTTTATTAAGAGCCTATTCACTCTAGTCTTGAAGATACTTAAATTGTAGTTCGACGGAAACACCGCCGCTGAAATTTTGCCGCAAATTGTTTCAGTCCCTCGATGTCATCATCATCATCATTATCAACCTTTTATCGTCCCACTGCTGGGCAGAGGTCTCCTTTTATGCAGAGAACGATTGAGCGTAATCACTACGCTTGCTCAATGCGGGTTAGCGATTTCAGACTTAAAGTCCAGGTTTCCTCAAGATGTTTTCTTTCACCTTCAGTCATTGGTGTCCAAGATATACTACTTAGAAAGTACATATAACTTTAGAAAAGTTACATTGCGTGACCTCTTTTTTTTTTTGGTTTGTGGAGAAATCCTCATGGATACCCCCCGCGACTAACGGAAGGTTATGTCGGGCTCCTACTGACCAAAACCCCACTATTCCTTCGAGTACCATGACCCCCGTCTGGTATCAGCCCACCATCCCTAGCGGGCGCCATCACCAAGTGCACCCAATACCACGACCGCACAGACCACCACTAAGACGCACATACTGCATGTAGCCTTGTTGTCCTTGAGCCTTAGTGCTCGAGCGACGACACGGCCCCAATTTCGTCGTCCGCATGGTCTTTCCTATGGTGGCCGGTGATCGTTAAGCGCCCTTCGACGCCCAGCTGCTCTTCTGGTGCGAGTGGAGTGAGAAGCATGTTCTCTCTCCCTCTCCGCAGCCTCCTTTGCATGCATCACCTCCTCGCAAAAAGAGGCCACAGCATCCCACGCTTCTTTGCTTCCAGCCATGGACTGTACCACAACTGGAAGCGAGAGATCACCCGCACCAAGTTTCACGACGAGGGCACAGCGCTGTTGAGCCCAAGCTGAGCACTCCTCCAGCGTATGTTGCGCCGTGTCCTCGTGGCAATTCGTGCAGTGATGACATACGGGCGTCCGCTCCCGACCTATGCGACGCAGATATTTCGTGACCTGGAATCGAACCCGCGCACTCACACTTGAGAGGCTGATGTTTTAACCACTAGGCCACCACGACTTACGTCCCTCGATGAACGTGGTATAAAAGATGAGGCGAAACGCTTAGTTCTGATCGTCGTGGTGTCAACAACGTAAGGGTGGAAGCTCATGGGGGAGGAGGAGATGGGGGAATTAAATCATGCTGGTGAAAGCAGCTGATATCTGCTGGATGCGAGAAGCACAGGACTGGTCGAAATGACGCTCGTGGGATGCTTATGTCCCGCTGAATGTGTTTTAGCAAAAAATTGCGCTCTGTAGTGGTTCTCCCTATGGACCAATTCAGTCTTTATGTCTAAGTCCTTCAAAGTAAAAATATTAATTTTGAACAACAAACCAGTTTTGAACTGTTAGAGAGTGGCGTAATATTATGACCCAACCAGCATAAATAAGTAAGTATACAAAAAAAAAACTTGAACTGCCTTTTCCGCCCACATTTTACATAACAGACGTCAAAGGCTGACCTGCGGGAACCTACAAAGTGTTTGTAAGACTTCAAAACTTTATCCTCAGCTAAAAACGTGACATAAAAAAGTCACACAAACGAGTTAGAAAACTGTTGCAAAACTCAAACCCAGTTAACTTGACGTTTTAATTTATGAAAATGTGTTGTAAGCTACAAACGATTACCAGGTCACCATTGCTCAAAGAGAGCAGCTGTAAATATAAACCAGATAGTGCGAATTTCACGTTCAGTTTCAACTATCTACTTTATATGTCTAACAGTTATGATAGCAAAGTTACGTTTAAGATCCGGCTCGAAGGACGGCAGATTTGTACTAGAAAGAAACTTCACTATCTCTATATGTTGCATCCGAAATAACAAAGTATTTGTTTAGCTCTACAATGATTGAAACTCGAAAACCTATAAATAACCATCGACTGCTGCGCCGCATGTCGCGGGTTCGATCCACGGAACAACTATTTGTATTGCCTACAAGTAGTTTTTCCGGGTCTGGCTGTTAGTGATTTGAGTTTAAATGTTTGTTAGCGCACCCACAATACAGGAGTAATTCCTAATAAAGCAACATACATTTAAAAAAAAACTATTCTCTGAACCTGTCGATCCAAACTGCCTTTGGAAAAACTTTATTACACGAGAAGGCCACTTCTCGTACTTTAAAAACGTTTTTTAAGTCGAAATCTCATTTGAGCGACAATCAATGTCAAAAATGTAAGAAATTTAGAGGGATTGACATTGATTGATTGCTATTGACAGATTGAGACTGAGAATAGTCTTTGATCATTTTAAAAATGAAGGTTTATTTAGCTTTAAAAATGTAATCTACCTATAGAAATTAAAAACTGTAAACAAAAACTTCTTCCAACTATCCTTTACCTCTGTCCACAATGACCGATATCGATTGCCTACGACGATACACTACTTGAGTATTCACTACACTTCAGTACAGTCACGAACATAAAAAATATATTCTCGAAGAACTCACGATAGGTTACGTTTCAATCACAGTAGCCACGAAGGTTCGATTACCTGTGTACCCACTTATACCTGGCTTTTTATAACCAGCGTACTATTTAAAGAAAATGTAATTATGTACGTTATTTAAACGTAGAATAGATTTTGAATGAATTAACTTTGTGGATTATTTGCGAACTCTTTTGAGTAATTCTACAATCCTAAACAGGAATGGTCATATCGGCCTTTGTTTTTTCATTAATTATCATAGTATGTATAATATACAACATACCGGCCATTGAGGCGTCGGACACGGACTTTTGAGGCCTCCAACAACCCGTAAGGACTACCACTAGATGTTCGTATGGCAACCGAGACCAACGGCTTACCGTGCTTTCCGAAGCACGACTAGACCAGTTTAATAGCGCCTCCTTGCGCAGCGGCCGCGTTCGCTACCGCTACGCCAGAGAGGCTGTCGTTTGTGAGGATGTCTGTATGGATGAATATTTGTTACTCTTTCACGCAAAAATTACTGAACAGATGTGGATGATATTTGGCACAAAGGTGGTTTATAAACAGGCATAAGACATAGGATACTCTTTTTGAAGATATTCCTACAGTGAAACCTTCGATGCCAGCTAGTATCTTTCGTATCTTCGTATCTTTTTATTTAAGGTTTGCAGGTTTCCTTACGATGTTTTCCTTTTCCATTTTGAGAGCAGTGGTGACGAAATGCTTAATTAAAAGTGAAGATCCTAGCTGTATCCGAGCTTACGGCCTACATCTCATAAGTCCTGGTCATTACCACTGAACGGCCACTACTATCTTTTGTGTCTTTTAGTATGTGCTAAGTAAAGGTATTTTCTTTCTTTCTTTCCACAAAAAATACAAATACACAATTATGTGTGCACATAATACATATGTTTCTAAAAAGTACCAACGTATACTGTCTTATTAGCTACATCTAATAAGCGTCTGTTTTGATAAAGACGATGATAACCTAAGAACAAGTTACTTAGAAATATTGGCGATGCGGCTCATCATCGATAATAATATTAATACTAATCAAACTTTACACAACTTTAACATAAAAGTTACAAAAATATTCTTATTCAAATACCTACATACATATATATGTTATTGCCTAAGTAGGCATATGTATGACTTTAATATAAATAAGGTCATAAAGAACTTAATTTTAAACCGAGAATCATGTAAAGGTTTATTAAATCTGCCTTTCAGTCCATCACTTTACATCACAATATATAAATTAGTCGGTAAGATTTAATCATGTAACCTTATGAACAATCAAAGGTAGTTCCCACTCTTTTTTTTTGTGTGACCATGGTAAAATCCTAACAAACTTTTCCCTACATAACACATTGTATATCTACACGAACCTATGAGTTATAAACTATAAAACATGGCGTACGTTTCCGTAAACCCAGCGTAGTAACGTGTGGAAACATTTCACAGATGAAGCTTACATCAATAAAACAACACACAAGTTTTTATGCGCACTGATAACGTCATAAACTATGTATATTTTCTGATCAACAGAAATCTTTCAAAAGTTGGATTTGGCTTGACTAACTACTACTGCTTGCCTGCTATCCTGCCCGATGATAAGCAGTGGTACAAACATTGATGTTAAACCGCATTAGCTTATTAAGAGCCTATTCACTCTAGCCTTGAACACACGTAAATTGTAATCAGATTTAATTGTAATTATAATATGGGTGTAACTGTTATATTTTGAACTATCTACCAACCCCAAAACCATTAACCAACATAGCTTAAAGAAAAAGTCTACAGACTTTGTACTACATGCTTTGTTTCCACCATTATTTAAAAATACTCTCGTTGAACAGCCAAAAGAAAAGTACTTAATGTCGAAAAAGGTCCTGGGGAGTCGTTGTTCCGTCACTTTTTCTTCCTACTTAAAGCACTAGGAAGTACTAAAAGGCGTACAATTTTGGTGGACTGTTTTAAGACGTTTGATTTTGGTGGTATAACGGCTCGATTTTGAGAGCGTTCTCGCTGGAGCCATTACCACCACAACATTCTTTCCTCCGCTCTACACATCTAGTGTGCCCCAGCCTATTTTTGTAGGCCGTCCGTCTGACTAGCTGGAGGGGCGTCCAACACTGCGCTTCCTTCACAAAAATGTAGACCATCAACATCATCATCTGCTCAGATTTTTCACAACTATGTTGGGGTCAGCCTAAACGAACGCAGCTAAATACCAATATTTTATAAGAAGTGACTGCCTTTCTGAAAACCCAGGAGTAACTGGATTGTATGCAGTAACATAATACGTTACGCCTATGTAGGACTAGGACTTCTGGCGGGCTTTAATGATTGTTAAAGATTGATGAGACATACTATTCATGGCAAAAAGTTTTTCTCGGTGGTAGGCCACAACATCGGCTGCCGGCAGAAGTTAGCACCCACCAGACAAAATCTTGCCGCCAAGAGATTCGTCGTGTTCCGGCATGATGTCTAGTGAAGCCGTACGAAGGACCGGTCTGAGCAGCTGTGTTCTGATGTGAGCCGGGTACGATGCGCCAAATGTTGTTGTGTCGGGAGTTTGGTCGTGGAGGGTCTCCTGATCAATCTCGCTCCGGCGCAGCATCGTTGGTCGTGTTGTTGGGTTTAACATTGCATCACCTTGCTCAACTGCCGTCTTCCTTCCTATTCCTTTATCATCAATGATTGCATCACTGCTTACTATCAGGCGGGATTACAGTCAAGCACTAGTTTATAATAATAATAAAAAATCGATAATGTGTAGAAAACACAACAAATGACAACAACAACTTCATACTAAATACACGGTACATGCATTTAATATGGATGTTCCTCCTTCTAGACGGGCGACAGACTGAACAAACACTGACTTTCGTAGCTCCACGTCTGAAGTACAAGTGAAGGGTACGAAGTAGCATTTATCATTTATTCACGGTTTTACGAGTGTACGGTGTTAGTCTGAAGCCGATAGTTCCCGCGGATTTCCTGTTTCTAGACAAGACAGTGTTTGATTGTTTCAGTTTCGCGAGAAGGGAACTGCGCTCTGTTTTGTGATGTATATAGCTTATATGAATTTTTGTGTATACAACAAAAACCTTGTTGTTCCTTCAACCTACGTTTTAAGAATCGGCATACGGACGTAATAAAGCAAGTAATTTATAAAAATTGTTCAACAAAAATAATTAAAATAAATGTTTAATTATTAATATTTATAATCTGTAACTGATTTCTTAGCTCTGCAATTCTGCATGAAGAAACTAGGCATAAGTAGAACGTTCCCGCCAATTTATTTAACTTATAAAATCAGATTATATTCTAAAAAAAATTCGAATTTGTCGGTTTCAATAGGTATTTGATTGTGACCCCTCGACTAAACAATGATTACTGTTTTCTAATTATGACTTGTAAGTCTGAAATCGCCAACCCGCATTGAGCAAGCGTGGTGATTACGCTCAATCCTTCTCTGTATGAGACCTCTGCCCAGCAGTGGGACGATAAAAGGTTGATAATGATGATGATGATGTGCTTGTATGTAAAATTAAATGTCCCTGAAAGAAACAACAGGGTTTTTGTTACATAGTGTATTATGGTGGTGTTACATATGTATCTTCTAGTTAGTTGAGTTAAGTCAATAAGCAGTGTGGCTACTTCTGTCTGCCAATTGAGAATAAGAAGAAGAGGATACGTGGATTTCAGCCAGAGAGGCCATTGGGTTGTATCCTAAAAAATAATTTAATGTCCATCAGATAGATTTATAAAAAATATTGAACACATATTTTTTATTTTTTCTTTCATTCAAACACTTAGGAAGATATATTGATTTAAAATGTCGCATGACGTCACGCCGTAGCTATAATAAGTTATATCTCAGTAGTTTTTGGTAATTTCGAAAAAATAAAAAATACGGTTCTTATTTTTTTATTATCTAAAAGACGGACTAATTATTTTTTTGATTTTCGTACCTTGGATATGTATCCAAGTTGTCCTAATAGGCAATAGGGATATCCCTATTGCCTATTAGGACAATTCTTGCTATCTAAAAAAATGTATAATAGTGATGATGATTTCAGTCGTCCTGCCTCATTACAAAGGTGTTTTAATTTATGAATGAGATTAACTTAAAATTCTTTTCCCATATTCAGTTAAGAGACAGTGTAGTCTAGATACATATATATAAAGTCTGTGGTTGTTTAAGCTTCAAATATCTTATTATTTCAGATAAAGGTACATAAGAAGATCTTACCAGACATTTCAGTAATTTTCTGATTACTTTGAAAACCTGATAAAATCTAACGAACTACGTTTTGAGTGGCTTCCAGAACGCAAATTGAAATGTCAATCGGAACGTATGACTGTTCTTATTATATCAAATTTCCATAGTAATTGTCTTTCTGATATTGACGCCAATATTATCTTTCAAATCTCCCTTTTTCTAACTTAAGTATATTAGATGATTAAGAGATTTTTTTTAAGTAACATTTATGACTTTGAGTTTAAAAGCGGTATTTCAAGTCATTAACGCGTAAATTTTACAACCCGAAACCTATGACTGTCAAAGAAAAAAAAACGTGGATTTATGGTTGTTTACACAACACAATCTGTAGGCTTGTGGATGGCTCATTAAATACGACATCAAGAAGGAAAATGCGAGACGGGCTGCCAGTGACCACGGCTAGGTATGGCGGCAAAGATTAAAGAAGCAGGGGGGAGACACGATAGGCGTATTCTATTGTATTGACGAGTCTCGAATGTTCTAAAATTTTTTGCATAGATTCTCTTGCAGTCAGAGTATTGTCGTCATAATGATGACTAATATAGGTGATGCAAACAGTATATTTATTGCATAATATAAGATGGAAGACAGCTTATTTCATTTTAAATTATATTTTACAACATAATGGTTAATTAATTTATTCAGACCATTAGTTACAAAATTCCCTAAAACATTTATGTAAAATAAAACACCTACAAATTCAACCACACCATACAAAAGTAGAGTAAAATAAAATCAATCGTCGCCTCTACGCAATTCCGTGGAGAGCAAGAGGGGCGGACGGTGCGGGGCAGGGCGGGCGCCGCCCAAAATAGCTCGCACGTGCCGCTCGCCGCCGGCTGCCCACGCGCATGCAAGATGGCCGCCGCGCCTGCGCGTGTGTGCGTATGCGCTGCAAGCGATTGTGGCACGTAGTGCGCACTATATTGTTATGCATGGAAAATCTGCTTATGATGTCTCAGATTCAACAGTGACTGTGAAATGGAATTTTTTATTGGGTGTTGAGACCTGTTTTGTTTGGTATTTACATAGGTGCGGTTGGTATGCAGCAAATCGTAGTTTCTGCAAATGTTTTATTTTCCTCTGGAAGTAAATTAAATAAAGTTTTAACGAAATATAATACATTAGGCATTTATTAACTTCAGAAATGTTACAATCGTCAAAATAATCGGAATAAGTAATGAATACAAAACGATTCGTATACAGAAAAGAGATCAGGATATGCGTAATACTGTTTTAAAGAAATGATATGACTACTAGCAGACTTGACATTCCAAGACGTTTTCTTGATAAACCGCAAAAAAAAAAAAACGGAGTCTCGAATGAAAGCTATGAATCAACCTATCATCACATCCTGTAGGTATCCCAAACTCTCAACTCATCACACATGCTGCCACCATCCCACCAGACGCAACCGACGTTTCAGGAAAGATTCGTGAATCATGCGCATATTTATTAATGAGAAAGTCTGGCTGTTTGGCGGGACTTTTGAATTAATTAATGAATTTTGAGTATTAAAACGCACCGATCAGTTCAGTTTGTTTTGAACAAATACAGCATGTGTGCAAAACTAAATAGAGATTTCTGGTCTGTTTCAATGCTAAATTCAAGTTATGTAAAAAATGAAATGTACATTAAGATTAAAAATTATTATGAACATTAAAACTGCTGCAGCTGCTGAAATAAACTTTTGCTGTCAAAAAATAAACTAATTTCAAAAATATGTTTTCATTTAATCAGTGATGTTATTTTTAGAAACCCGATGACAATTTACAGAATACCTATATTAAATCTTAAATCTTAATTATCACGATACAAAATTATTTGACAAGCGCCTCCTAATGATTTACGCTGTCCACGATATGAAACATTAGGGTGATTTGGATTATAACTCTTGTTTTGGACGAACGCCGAGGAGGCACGTCATTATTGTCTGCTATAGCCGACTATGCTTTTTTAGTTATTGTTACATGCCTGTGATTATGGCGTAATACCGTCTCTCTAAAGAGAGATCTATAAAGATGGGATTTATCTTAACTTCTTTTTATCTTTTCAATTCACTTTCCTTCTCTACTTCTTCAGGCATCTTCAGTTGGCCTTTTTCTTTATTTTTCCTTTTCCTATCGTATTGAAATGTTAAAATAGCACCATTCGATTTTAAAGTCTTTAACTAGCTATCAATATCAATACGATGAGAACCAGTCTCTTTCCATGAGGTATCATGTTATCATGTTACCCCTTAGCTTCGATGTGGGGGGTTAGATAAATAGTTGCATATTATATGTATATATGTATGTTTATCTGCAGCCCTTACAATATAGGCCGACCCCAATATAGTTGGAAAAACGTTAAGCGATTTGGTCATCAGTCTCATTTTGACTATCTCCATCCATACTTCTTCAATAGTTTCAACACTTGCTTACATGCTCAATGACAAACTTTTTATATAGGTATACTATTGTACTGTATTATCGAATGTCTCACTGTCTTATAAAGCATTGTAGCATATTTCAAGTCTCCACTGCTTTTGTTTAATTGAATTATTGGAGTGTTGGCAGACGATGGGCCGACCACCTGTCAGTGTACTGTTAGAATCAGCAAATACTTGTCTTGCGGATACATATATTATTTTAGATAGTCACATAGGTCCTACAGTATCTACAAATGAGAGAAAAGATTTACTCCTTATGGTACTGAGTGACTTTTTTGAGACACTGTCTTTTAGTGTCTAAGAATACAAGCAGCCATGAAAATTTGAAAAATATGTGTTACTCACCTTTTGCCTAGCCTGTACCCAACTATGTTGAAAGGAAAGTCTCATGGATGAAGCTGAAACAACATTTTGCACGAAGCGATTGCCTACCTGACGTCTAAAACTTACGTTACAAGTAGTCATTATAACCTGTACAGACTGGCAAAGATCCACAAATGACAGAAGAGGCACTGAGGGGTCTTGGTATGTGAAAATAGATACTCATATATCTACGGACTAGCAGAGTAAGCGCTGTTTCACCGTATCAATCATCCTGTGCGGCTTTTATTCATCATCATTTCGGCCGTGCCTCCCGCATCCAGCGGTTTCCCGCGACCTTCACCAGGTCGTCGGTCCACCTTGTCGAGGGCCTACCCACGCTGCGTCTTCCGGTACGTGGTCGCCACTCGAGAATAAGTCGGCCCCATCTTTCCTACGGGCAATGGCTTTTATTACTTAGCCGCAACTCCCGTGCAATTGAAATCTCAATTGCATTTCGTTATAAATAAAGGTATCTAATGAGTAGTTTGTAGTACTTGTGGCTTCCAATGTATCGCCTATAAAAGGTCAGTCGCTACGTCAGAAGACAAAGGAATCTTAAGTGTTTGATAAAATCAAATGAATTCTGCAATTCTTAAAACTGCAAATATATACCATGGTAATACTTATTATAAACGTAAAAGTTCATGAGGACGGATGGATCGATGTCTGTTACTCATTCACGCAAAAAATATCTAAGATTTGAATGAAATTTGGCACACGGTTTATAATTAGGATTAATATAGAGAATACTTTTTGTCTCTATATTGTCACAGATTCTAATCTTATGCGACTGAAACCGCGAAGTTCAGCTAGTGATTTTATGATTGTAGAAGTGAATGATGCACCTGTCTCCTTGGCTGTTCCATGAAATGAAGACAAAGTAAAACTAAGCTGACTATCGTGTGGTCCACATAACATAAAATAAATAATTGACTCGCTAAAACTTGTCACTATTATTATGTTCCAAGGCGAGAAGAGTATGACAATAAATTCTTATTACAGTCATAAATGTTAACATTACAAATATTTACTGTAATTTAGTGTCAAAACACGAGAAAAACAATCCCGAAATTTCTTTTATCTTTGATTATTTTTATGATGATTATATTTGCGTATATGTGACTGAATCTTCTAAATAAATAAACATTATGTAAAACTAACAAGCTAAATACTGTTCATTTTCTATTTCGCTGGATTTAGGACATTTTCAAAAAAGTACGAAATCTTCAATATGGGTGTACACAAATATGTATTATCAGTTTTGTTCAAACTATATCAAATGACATAGTATTTTACAAGTCGCAAATAAGAAAGAGATCCCCTTTATCTCAATAACTATATAAATGCATGGGTATAGGTAATCAAATATTTTATTTCTTATATACCTGCATCGTAAGTTCACTGCTCTCCTTGGTACATACTGCGTAAGTCTCACGCACACACCTTTAGAGTCGCGCATGCGCGGCAAAGCACGCGCACCGGCGCGCGCGCTGCTAAATATAGCCGCGCCTCCCGTCGAGCGACGTTACCAACCGCTGGAGATCTTGAAGATTCCTTAATTATTGTTTTTTTCTCTCTTTCTCACTGTTTTGTAACCTGATGATAGTTCAGATGTAGAACGGAGAAATAATTTTCCGAGGACTGATGGACTGTTTTTATACTTCAGTGACTTTGAGTTGTAGGTTAGAAATGTCTTTTAAATGTTGTGTGGGTAGATATCTATCATTTTGATATTATGTATGGAAATATATCTTAACTATACCACACTAAAAACCGTTTTACAATTTTAACCTAGGGAAATAACTGAAAATATAAACTAGACCAAAAAAATAACCTAGTTCAAGAATGAATTTATAAACATTCACCCCGCGCCAATTATGTTACCTTGAAGGAATCCACTTTAAATTAATGATTACACACTCATTCACCCGGATGGACCATCCAGCCAAAAATCTGACGATTAACAGCGTCAGATCAGCCTGTGCTCCGGATCGGGCACATTATGGCAAATTACCACATTTTGTGGTAATTTGCAAAAATAGACACGTCACAATTCAGATGGCAGTTGTGTCTCGACCTATTTGTTTGAAATCTCGGCTGTGACAATGTATACACAGCAAAGAGACGATCACGTAAACCTCAGGGTGAGATAATGAACTTATGTTGCCAAGCGTATGTGGTAAGAATTTTGATGGCTAGAAACATTGGTGGCACTTTGGAGATTTTATATGGATGCGAAAATTTTCCGATATCGTATCGCCTATGCAATTCATACAACAGAACGGTCTACATAACGCCATCTGCCACGATGTTAACGAGGAAAAAGGTAATATATTGATACCAGTTAGTATGAAGTATGATTGCCAGTTGGCATAAGAAATTTGAATGTTATACAATTCAAGACAAAATTAAAATATTTATTAATTCCCCCATCCCCGTTCCACCATCGGACGACCCGTCGTACGGCGAGTTTCCACCCTTATGTTGTTAACACCTCTACGATCCGGACGAAGCGTTTCGCCTCCTCCTTTATACCGCGTACATCGAGGGACTGGAACAATCTGCCGGCGGCGGTGTTTCCGTCGGACTACAATTTGAGTGTCTTCAAGGCTAGAGTGAATAGGCTCTTAATAAACTAGTGCGCTTTACCATCAACGATTGCGTCACTGCTTACCATCAGGCAGGATTGCGGTCAAGCGCTGGTTTATACATTAATAAAAAAAAAAAAAAAAATTATTATACGATTGATGAATTCCTAAATGACAAATAAATGTAGACTTATTTATTTATTTTGACTAGTGAAATTACTCCGTATTTGTAACTTTGATAGTATTTATTTATCATTATTTAATTTCATTTTGACATCATATAATTAATAATTTGTTTTTACCTTTAGCATGATTAGCATGATTGACTAAGATTTTTAATGTTTTGCGTGCAAGTATGTATATTTGTACGCTTCTTGGCATAACATAGCGACCTACAAACATGAATTTAAGAACTGTATTCATTACCTGTGTTATGCAAATAAAATTGATTTTGATACTCCTTTGACTGAATTTACATTCATACAACCGGCCATACAAACACGCCGCGCCGGTTTCGACTACTCACGAATTTGACCTTTCTGAAAACGTCAACTAGGTAACTTTATGTCCTCCTAGGCTTTTCACTGCAATTTGCCTTAAATAAACCAATTAATACGAAAACAGCACGAAAAGAAAAATCTCGAATTTTCGATTGGATTGTATTTGGCCATTAATCATGTGGAACTGTGATATTAATAACATAAGAAAACAACTTATTCATCGAATTTATGAAATACATTACCGAATTATAATTTCCCAAAAATTTAAGAGATTTTTGGAAAACCGAAGTGTTAAGCTTAGGAATGACGTAGTTAACTTCAAACTGTGCTGAGAGTGAATTACCTTTTCAGCCGACAACATGACAATCATTTTAATGGAGCAAAAAACAGTCAACAATATTACTATATTTATTCAACTCAATGTTCCCCGTGCCCAGTCACTCGTTTTTTGGCTTGTAGTATTAGAAGGCCAAACTAAGCGGTGAAGAAAAACATCGTAAATAAAACGGCATGTTCTAGGATTAGTAATTCGAATACTTGTAATAACTACTTGTAATAATAACCACTGGTGGGCCCACCCTCAAACTGAGAAGAAGCATTTTTGTTCGGGCGGTACTTAATCATCAAACAACTTCTCTCGCTCTGAGTAGTGCCCAAGAACGTTTCAGACTTTTACTGACTAAAACCCATCCATGTTCCTTCATGTATCTGTTCGAAGGGCTACCGTATCATTTTCTACCAAATATTTTCAATAGGAAATGACCAATTAGAATCGTGCACCTAGCTTCTAATGCTTCATAAATGCACATATGGGCAACAGTTTTTAGAGGAGTAAAGTTCACTCATCCTCTATAGAAAAGGGAGGATCCTCTAACCAGATTGGTGTTGGCACTTGCCCACCGGTTGATGTCATGAAGTTGTATGCCTACTAGTTGCAGGTTAAAGGTCTACTTTTGAGATGCAGGTTTTGAGGAATGTTGTATTTTTTTTTTTTTTTTTTTTTAATAATTATAAACTAGCGCTTGACCGCAATCCCGCTTGATGGTAAGCAGTGATGCGATCGTTGATGGTAAAGCGTGCTAGTTTATTAAGAGCCTATTCACTCAGAAAAACCGAGCGAATACGAAGGAAGACGGCAGTTGAGCGAGGTGATGCAATGTTAAACCCAACAACACGACCAACGATGCTGCGCCAAAGGGAGATTGATGTGAAGACCCTCCACGACCAAACTCCCAACACAACAACATTAGGCGCATCGTACTCGGCACACATCGCAACACAACTGCTCAGACCCGTCCTCCGTACGGCTTCACCAGAAATCATGCCGGAACACGACAAATCGCTTGGCGGCAAGACTTTGTCTGGTGGGTGGTAACTTCTGCCGGCGGCTGATGTTACGGCCTACCACCGAGTGACGTGACCGTATGACGCGTTGTTTGGCTGTAGCAAACAATTGGAGCAATATAACTATTCAAAACACAAATAGTCATATTTTGTCGTCCTCCGTGGCGCAGCGGTCAACACGCTTGCCTGTGGAGGCCCCGGGTTCGATCCCCGGCCAGGTCATGATGGAAAACGATCTTTTCCAGATTGGCCTGGGTCATGGATGTCTATCTATATATGTGTATCTATTATAAATATAGTATCGTTGAGTTAGTATCCCATAACACAAGTCTCGAACTTACTTTGGGGCTAGCTCAATTTGTGTGATTTGTCTGTATACATATATTTATTTAATATTTAAATAAAAAAAAATGTTCAGACAAAATTTTTGTAACTTAAACCTACGAGTAGGTATAATGAAAGTTTGAAAAGGTGAGCGGAGCTTGTAACAGAACAAAAATTTATTAAAATATAACATTCCTCTGTTACAACACCTCTCTCTACCTCTAAGTATTGTTCCTCCGTTAAAACCCTGTTTCGTGCTCAAAGAAGGAAAGGTATAAATCCAAAGCCTGGAGCACACGCGTAGAGTAGCCAGCCTTTCGGTCTTCTATAGGATGCATTCTGGTGAGTGTGCTTGATTTAATACCCCCATCTCCGTTCCATCATCGGACGACCCGTCGTACGGCGAGTTTCCACCCTTACGTTGTTGACACCACTGCGATCCGGACGAAGCGTTTTGCTTCCTCTTTTATACCGTGTACCTGTACGTCGAGGGACTGGAACAATTTGCCAGCGACGGTGTTTCCGTCACACTACAATTTGAGTGTCTTCAAGGCTAGAGTGAATAGGCTCTTAATAAACTAGCACGCTTTACCATCAATGATCGCATCACTGCTTACCATCAGGCGGAATTGCGGTCAAGCGGTGGTTTATAATTCATATAAAAAAAAAATCTAAAGAGCGCAAAATGCGTAATATGAAAATCAGAGTATAGACAGATCAAGCCATCTGAAACTGTGTTTGCAATAATCAAACTAGAAACTTAATACTTTAGCGATAAAGTTGAAAATCTAATGAAGTATTTGATTTTGATGTGCTGGCCAGTACAGTCATGAGCAAAAGTATGTAAATGCTCTGCTTCATTCGAAAGCGATTTATAACTTTATTTTTGAATGAAATTTTATGTTATTGCTAATATAGAATTTTAATTCTTATAGATTTAAGTAAATGTGATGTACCTATTTAAAAAAAAAAACGCAATCCAAGTTGCCAAGTCTTGACAATAGGGATGTTTCATGGGTAAAAAAAAAATGATTCTATTTAGTCCGTCATTCAGATTATAGAAAAATATTGGATACATATATTTTGTTTTATCAATTCAATAAAAATCGACAAATATAAAAGGCATCAAAGATCAGGAGTGGTGGCTGGTGACGTCACTGCTCGCTAAAAAGTGTAGCGTGCAGTGACATCACACGAGTTTTCAACGCACTGTGTCGTTTTCATTTTTTGTTTATATGAAAAAAGAAAACATACGTGTCTAGCATTTTTTGGAAATCTGACTGACGGACTAATCAGTTCTTTTAATCAACTCCTTATTGTCTCCCTTGACTGTACATGACCAAAACACCTCACCATTTTTGTATAGAAATACGGTTAACCTTGTAAAGGGAAGCTAGGTTACGTAATATTGTTTATGGTACAATGAAAAGTCATCGTAAATTGTTTCTGGTTAATAGCGGCCAGTATTAATGGCGGCAAACAGCTTTATTACGATTTTCAGCGATTATTCATCATTAGTCAGCAAATTCCGTACTTGCGGGGTATTACGTAATACATTACCAGTATCCGTATATATATATATATATTTTATCATATATATATATATATCAGTATATATATATATTTTGACAGTTCCACAACATTCATTGCATTATTAACGTTATTGAGCAGATACATTTTTGAAGTCATGGCGCAATGGATTTGCGATATCATTCGAAATAATTCAAATTGAGTTTGATAGTTTAGTGCGTTGCTATAGATAATAAGAATAATTTGTATTTGAATTTACACACAATAAATTAGAAAGACGTTAATCCTTGCTTCGTCATTTAATTAGTGAAAATTTTTGAGTAAACATTTCTCAGAAAAGGTTCTACTACGTTTCACTTACAATGGAATTTGAACTTTGTTTTGATAGAATAGAATACAAAAAAACAAAAATTGATATGAATACAAATTGATATGATGTACATACATCATATCAATTCTAGAACATAAATATAAAGATTTTGCAAAGGGTAACACAATGGCCGGTCTTATCGCGAAGAACGATCTCTTGATTCTTCGTCTTCGTTTCCTTCTTGACAGAATGGTCCTGAACACATGATTGAATTTGAGACGTTGATGTAGCTCGCCGCACGATCTCTTTCCATCTATCTCTGTTGGACGGCAGTCTGGAGCATTCATTTACAGCCACTGCCGACTTGATTTCTTCGGTCCACCTCATCGGTGACCTCCCACGAGGTCTATTCCCTTCTAATTTTACGATCTTTTACAGACAACCTCAATATGACATAAGTAAACAAATAAAAGAAAAAGTAAATACAAATATAGGTATGTCCATGTGTATATTAATACAAAACTAAATAAATTGTTACACACACACACAGTCCAATACACAAATACAGACCCACCATACACACAAACACTTACTCACGCTTGCACACACACGTGCTTACTTTTAGTTTGCGCTCACATAGATTTAGTTCACACCTGTATTTCTTAAATATTTTATTTAATTTAATTTAGTTGCTAAGAAACACGTAATCAAGTTAAGGGAGAGCGGCCTCTCCTGGTACATGTATTTTCAAACTAAAAAGGAGAGGCCAACCTCAATTTTGTTTGTACCAACTTAGTTTTTGAATAAAATATTTTTCATTTTCATTTTTTTTTCAAGAATAGTACTGTTTCTGAAACAAAATCACGAATAAAATATATGACTATCGTTTCTATATTTCGTTCCCATTCATAACCACAGCACCCTAATTGCGTAACAAATTATTATTATCACTTTGAACGTCTTGAACGAACACATCTTGCTAATCAATTTCTGCATATAACTTGTAAATTCATTAACGCACTCACTGAAAATATTTTGTTCAGAATCGTTTACTGAATCGGTTTATATCATTTTTAATATAGGTAATTTTTTATCCCATAAATAATTAAAAATACGGAAATTATGGTCATATGTTTTACTTATATTCATACAAATTTAATAATTCAATACAAAATAAAGAAAAATAAATCCAATAATTTGTAAATAACAATTTTAATATACATGTTAATTTAAAATTCAGTGTATGTATTATGATTATAACATAATATTCATATCCTGAGGTTTGAGACACCCACAAACCTCGCGTTAAGAGGGGACTCTAGTGCCGAGGAACTTGGAAAATAGGTATTTGAAGAAACTATTACCGTCGCGCTGCTTCCAACCTCTCCCGGTAAAGTGCGATAAGGACAGTTGCAGCAAGCAGATTTTATCTACAAAAACATTGACCTAAAGACGTTTCGTATTCTGCTGTTTTCTTTTTCAAAACACGACAGATCTCAATTATATTTATGTCAAAATTTAGAGGAAAGGTATACCTATGCTTCTATTATTTTCTTTTTTCTCAAAAACTTATCCCCCATAGTTCGCCCAAATTTCTCTCAGGAAATGTTTAAAAAAAATAACTACTCAGAATCTTTAAAAGTTATTTAAAAGCGGGGCAGCTCATTTTCTTTATAACCCTTTAGCAAAAGCGTTTGTTTTATCCTTATTTTCTTTATTAGTCGGTTTACTATTTCGACCTCCCAAACCAGCAACAGTGTAAGGCCGATATGAAAAAATAATAAAAAGGTATTTTCTTCAAAAATGTTCCACGCACTCTTCATTCTCATTTTTATAATTAACCCTAGTAAATTAAAACAACTGATCCAGAACCAGATTAAGACCTCTTTGCTATAAATAGTCTGATCTAATAATAGTCTCCGGCACCTCTCTTGAGAGCTGTAAGTGACTCATAGATTTTAATCAGAAGTATCGACAATCCACCTGCAAGAACATAAAGCGACATTCAAAACGCGTGCCAAGACATATGGATGACCGATCAATTAGGCATAATTTCTGTGAAAGAATTAGTTTCATTTCAAGAGAAGGTGCATGGTCACGATGACTAATTTAACAAAAGATTGACGAGAACAATTCAACTGCGAAAGATTGAACTGGATGACCAGTTCGATCGTTAGCAGTTTAATAGTTTCAAAGGCCTGTAGCTCGTGAGTTTAAATCCAAACAAGTGCTTCACAGCGTATAAATAATTTCATCACCATTGCACTTAAAACGGTGAAGAAAAATATCGTGGTTAAACCTGTTCTATAACCAAAAAAAAAATCAAAGACAAGACATTTGACATCAACCTACCCGCACTGGGCCCTCAGGGAGAGAGAGGGGGCTATGATCTACCCGCCTCTCTGTCGAAAAGAGGAGGTCTCAGAATATAAGGGTCAGAAGCGAAGATGTTAATGGGGCACTTACTAACTAAAATAGCTACTTAATACGAGACTATATAGTTGTTTCAGAGAGATACATCAATTTGTAAGAGTTTAATGGTGGCGAAAGAAAGACGAAAATGTTTATTAGCGATAAACTAGGCACAAAGAAAACAAAATAATAATAAGAAATAGTTAAGGGAAATGTCTAGTCCACGCAAAACTGCTGTTGCACAGCAGTATGCTGCGAACCTATGTAAGACAGTGCCCCAGTACTGGTTTGCTGGTGTGCTGGCTACGAAAGAAAGAAAAAAGCTTTGCGTAGGCAGCTTTGCTTTGGTTCCGGAATGGGTCTTTTAAGAGGAACCGGGCCTACCCCTAAGCGCAGATGGTGGTCACCGGGGTGATTTAGTGAGGTAAAAATCCCGCATTACCTAACCTCATTCCTTGGAGGTTTAGATGCCTTTTGAAGGTTCCCCCTGAAAAAAAAAAGGTAAAGATGCATATACATGAGGGGACACAAACACAAGAATTAAATACACAAGCGGCACGTTGTAGAAGACTGCCGCCGACGCGTGTCCACCGATGAAGCTCCCTCTGTCTTTGACACGTGTTGCTCTGTGTGTGAGCACTCAGTTGAGATTATTAGGGGTGTTTCGATGTCCGAGTAACTCCTACTCAACAAATGAAATAGAAAATGGAATAGAATTTGTATGAAATTAGAATAGAATAGAATCGAATACTCTTTATTATGTATACCATATAGATACAGAAAGATAAATATAAACATTTTACAAAGGATGACACAATGGGCGGTCTTATCGCTAAGAGCGATCGTGTACAGACAACCATTTAACGGAATATTAAGGGGAAGTGGAGACAAATAATGTAGGTAGTCTACAGTATACTATTTACCATACTAGTGTATGATACTAGTCTAAAAATGTTTAAAGTGAGAGGAAGTGCTTTTTTGTCATGTTTTAAAAGTGGACAGAGTTTGAGTAGGCAAGTCATTCCATAGCCTAACTGCTTGTACAGTAAAGGATTTATCGTAAAAACTAGTGGAATGCATCCGCATGTCTAATATCAGGTTTTCCGATGACTTCAGGTAACTATTATGTGTGTCATGAAGGAAATTAAGCCAAGTTGTTGCGAGTTTGGGAACTTGTGTAATTAGCTTTGATGAAGTGAAAACTTTTTAGTGACTGAGCAGTTTTGTTTGGATTGGGTAAAAGCATTGACTTCGCGTGAGCGAGACCAACCCAATAGCGAGATATACATATGTATATACTTATAATATACAATATGTAATGAAAACCCTGTTGTTCCGTCGGCCTAAGTTATAAGAATCGTCATACGGACGTCATAAAGCAAGTCATTTATAAAAATTGTTCAACATAAATAAATATTTGAGTATTAATATTTATAATCTTTAAATGATTTCTTACCTCTGCAATTCTGCATGAAGATACTAGCCATAAGCAGAACGTTTCCGTCAATCTCTTTATAAAATCAGATATTGTAAACATTTTTTCGAATGTGTCCATTTTAATAGTTATTTGAGTTTGGCCCCTTGACTAGACAATGATTACTTTTTTAAAATTATAATTGCATTAATGATGTGCTTGTAGGTAACTGTATATGTTCCTGAAAGGAACAACAAAGTATTTGTGACATAGTGAATACCTACTGTGTATATACATATACCCCTATATTCATAAACGTTGCTTAAAGTTAACTAGTGATTAGCTAATGTTTAACGATACATTTTTGACGTTTGCACGTCACTTAACTTAAATCATCGCTTATGAATAAACCACTTAAACACTATTGTGCTTATCTACAAACGATGATCAAAGTTAAGTGACATGCAAACGTCAAAAATGTATGTTGAAGCATTCGCTAATCACTAGTTAACTTTAAGCAACGTCTATGAATAAAGCGGATAGTGTTTTCTTCTATGTTTTTTGTTCTTGTTTTTTGTCATTATAATGATTTCAGTTTTCACTCCAGTCAGTCAGCCACACAACTTACTTTTTTTAAACAATGGTCTTAATCATCAAATAGCTTGAAGAAATCCAACATACGTCTTCAAGGTTTACACGAAGCAGCTGTGGCGAACGCGAGTGTACCTAAAGTCAAAATAACAGTGGTAACATTTTTACATTTACAGCGCCTTTATGTCATAGCTGTAAGGGTGATTTTCGTTGTGTTATAATGTGGTGTGGCTGAAAGTGCGACAGCTGCATTTGCGTCTTACTCTCGTAAATTCATTACAAGTGAGGAATCGTAACTTTAGTTTTAGGGGATTTATCTAATGATTATACGTCTATGGGTTGCATTTTTTTTTACTTGAGTATCGCTTGAAGCTACATTTTTATGTTATTTTTTGTTTAATGCGGAAAGAATGAAATATTAATTTGAACTAACTCAACTGGGCTTCTGCAAAAGCACATTTAACTAAGGTCCAACCATACGAGTATCAGTGGATAGTAGATAACTTTTAAACCTCTTTTTAAATAAAAAAATGCAGTATCTAATTAAAAAACAATTCGTTAAAGAAACATACCACTTCTTTCTAAACAAATAATTGGCTCTCAGTTCCCTGAACGAACCCTCAAAGCTGCCAAGGGAGACCCGATCATTTGAATTTGGCATAACGATTAAATTGGCCTATGCAAATTATGTGACATGTGACGTTTATGATAGAGTTGCTTGGAGCGACACGTGCGCCGTGCGCAAAGTAAACTGAGATCCTTTGGCAGCTGCGGCTCAATTGTGACGCTTGACTTTTGGTGACTCACACGCAATGGGCCATTCTGTAACGTTTCTTTAATTATTTCAAAACACATTGTTTTAAAGCCAATAGACTAATCTATAACCATAGATATAGTTGAAGTTTCGTAAAAAACAAAGAAGTTAAAGTGTTGAAATCTCAAGATTCATGATGTACCTATTTCAGCGTAACGTATCTATAAAATAATGTACAAGTATCGACTATCCTTTACAAGTTCGCGAGCACATTTGCTTGAACCTGACCGTATTGACCCACCGATAATGTTTACTAATTGTTTGTCTTATTTATTTTTTGTATATTCATGTATTTATTTGTATTCATATTTATATGTAATTAGATATTTTGTCATGATCAACCTTTTTATCGTCCCACGGCTGGGTACAGGTCTCCTTTCGTACAGAGAAGGTTTGAGCGTAATCGCCACGCCTGCTCAATGCGGGTTGGCAATTGCAGACTGGTTTCCTCAAGATGTACTCCTCCTTCACGTTATAATCAGTCATTGGTGTCCAAGATATACTTAGAAAGTACATATAACTTAGAAAAGTTACATTGGTACTTGCCTGACCTGGAATCGAAACCGTACACTCATAGTTGAGAGGCTGGTGTTTTAACCACTAGGCCACCAAGACTTATATATAGTGCGTATCTTTAAAATATTCATTTCTCAATTTATATGATACCAATTGGGATGTGCAATTTGGTGCAAACAGGATGTTTTTTTTAAATAATTATAAACTAGCGCTTGACTGCAATCCTGCCTGATGGTAAGCAGTGTTGCAATCGTTGATGGTAAAGCGCGCTAGCTTATTAAACCCGTTCACTTAAAAAACTTAGTGAATAGGAAGGAAGACGGCAGTTGAGCGAGGTGGTGCAATGTTAAACCCAACAACACGACCAACGATGCTGCGCCAGAGGGAGATTGATGTGGAGACCCTCCACGACCAAACTCCCGACACAACAACACTTGGCGCATCATACCCGGAACACATAGCAACACAACTGCTCAGACCCCTCCTCCGTACGGCTTCACCAGACATCATGCCGGAATACGACGAATCGCTTGGCGGCAAGACCTTGTCTGGTGGGTGGTAACTTCTGCCGGCAGCCGATGTGGCCTACCACCTACCTACCTACACCTGCCTACTTCTTTTCTCTTTACGGATCTGAACTGAGGCCGCTTAGCAAACTTCTCTAATATTTATTTATACTTTCGCACATTTGCTGTACAGAGGCGAACTTAATGCCTCAGGCATTCTCTACCAGTCAACCACAAGGGGTGAAGGGATTTAATGGCAGGTGCTATAATATATATAAGATAGAACTTTCTTATAGGTGAGTTGATATAAGAAAGTCCTATCTTTGATCTGCAAGCTGGATTGATTGACAAGATTAATCAACATAGTAACCACCTTATCAAAAACCCAGAAATATCGTTAGTCATACAATGAGCGTGTGTTTACAGGTATAATTGTTTTAGCAAGTCCCGCAATACTTGAACTATGTAACTTTACATCTACTACAATCAAATAGCTTTCAGAATTGCTCTATAAAATCATGTTAATGGCGCAACGAGTCAACTCAAATGAGCATTAGCAATCGTCATTGAAACATACATATTTACTCCAATTACTATTTCTTCGTAAGATATAGAGCGCTAATGATGTCACGACACTTTGCGTCATCAGTGTGATTCATATAAAATATTAGCTTCTTCCTATGTTTTATTACTATAAAAACACTTTCATGTCTGCTGGATTATGCATTCTATATTAATTTCCAATGTCTTTTTTATGATGTAGGTATCACGTTTGTATCACGGTCTTGCGTGACTTAAAAAAAATACATCTGAGCTATGTATATCACCAAGTAGGTTTAAAGTGTATAAAATATAACTTGAAATTGAAATAAAATATGCAAGTTTTCATCAGTGCTTTTCACGATATTGTAGTCCGCCTGAAAGTGTATAAACACTACACAATCTGAAATAATTACAGATTTTTTTAACTTTCAATCATTTTTGCACAATTTATATACATTTTAAATAACACAGAAATTAATGTTCTACATACTACCAAAATGGACAAAAAAGAAAATACGTAAATCCTGCAAAGTATTTTACAAAATGCCTAACTTTAACACATCAAATTTCAATATAAAATGAACGCCCCTTTCAAAAAACTGAAAAATTAAACAGTTTTTTCAGTAGCAGCTCGATTTTGGTCTGGATTGTTGTCCGTTTGATGACAATGATAGGTCCTAAATATGTACAGCAAAATGTGGGTATACTATAAGTACATCGATGTCTAAACATTCAGATAGTACAACGATGCTATTATGTAACGGGTATAAAAACACGGACATTGAAAATCAAAACGCTTCAAGAAGTAAGTGGATATTCCATTGAGTTCAACCCAAATGAATAGCAATAAATCTGTTATGATAGCAGCCAAACTGTGCTTGTTGAATCGACTCGGTTTCAATCGTAAAGTCTACACCAATAAGCTAGGAATGTGTTTCAACTATGTCCTTAGGTTGTTGATCGCGTAAGATTCGGCTGTTAACGGGACGCGAGAAGAGATTCGATTTTCGAATCGATGCGATTCGAAAATAAATATCGAAATATTCGATGCAACTGCAACAACCCTTCTAATTACACAATAACGTAGGTACTCATTCATATAATTACGCTGATTTACAATATGACCCAAGTATTTTCAAAGACTTTATTATTTAGTACCAAAAAATAAGAAAAACGTTCACCAACCCTAACAAATTACGAGTGGATTGCCCCCTGCAAAGTACTTATTTATCTATCATCAAGTTTGTAGAATTAGGGTAATATCGCACGTGTCCCATGTTTACATTAATTAGTTCGCGCTTCAATATTATTGGACATCTGGATTTTATCTTGCGCACGAGTATTTATTGAAATTATATTACAAAGAATGAATATACGTTCACTTGTGATAAATGTGGCACATAAAAAAAGAAATGGTTCAGGGAAAGATGCACTACATCCACGCAAAATGACTATCCCTTAGCATTATGCTATGACCGTATGCAAGACAATGCCCCAGCGCTGATTTTCAGTTCAATATTCAAATCTTTATTAAATTTCATTAATTCGTTTTTAATTAATAACACTCTCCCTTTCTTGAATGCATACACTAGATATTAGGATAGAAAAAATGTTTTTATTAAACAAAATATTGTTTTATTATTAATATAGTTTAAAATCACTAAAAACAGATAAAAATATACAAACATCGAAAAAAAAAATCGAAACATTTTCAGTAATCGACAGATATTCGCCATCACTATCGAAAGCTCTCCCGCTAAGCGTCAAGAAGGGGTGATTTGGTGTGTTGGCGGAACGCCAGGCGGCGTCTTTGGCCACGAGCCAAATCGGGAGCATACAGTGGAAAAGAAATGGCGTCGCGCATCTTCGATATGCGTCAGAGGCGTACGCGCAGCCCGCCGCGCCGGTAACATGTTTTTCATGATGTACTTATAAAAGAGGTTTTGTTGCGGCTGGACCATGAAACTGATTGCCGTTATGTGTTAGATATATGTAGATTATGAGCTTTACTTACGGGTTTCAGGAGGACATAGCACATGGGAGGGTATATGAAATAGAATCCTGTTTTGAAATTGACAAGGTATGGTTGCTTTCAAAGCTATCAGTTTACGTTTTATTTATTGAATTTCAACCAATAATCATGTACAGATTTATGGCGTGGCTCGTTGGGCCAACTTCCAGCCAGTTGGTAACATTGTTAGCGCAGTAGTAACCACCACTTTGGTAAAGGATCTTTTTTTGTGGATGGAGAATCATCAAATTATCTCTACCGCTCTGGCAGAAGGGTGTGTCACTCTTTTACTGACTAAAACCCATCCGTGTTCCTTCACATGCCTATGCGCCACGCCAGGGCAGCGGTTTCTCTTTCAACCAACCCGCAACCCAGGCATCGGTCTTCGTGGACCACGTCACGAGGTGCTGAGGAGCGCGTGAAATACAACGCGCCTTCGACCCGGGCCTGGTCCTGATCGGGCAAGTAACGGCCCTGATTTTTGAATGGGTGTGAACTAAAGTACTTTACGTAAATAATTGAATCATCACTGCTCTCAAAACGATAAAACAAACCGCCGTGAGGAATGCGGCACCTCTTAGAACCAAAAATTCGAAGACATAAGCCCCCTTATTCATAAACGTTGCTTAAAGTTAACTAGTGATTAGCGATTCTTTAACCATACATTTTTGACCTTTTAACGTCACTTAACTTTAATCGTCGACTATGAAAAAACACCACAGTGTTTAAGGGGTTTATTCATAAACGATGATCAAGGTTAAGCAATGCGCAAACGTTTAAAATGTATGGTTAAAGTTTAACCATACATTTTAAACGTTTGCGCACTACTGATTAGCGATTGTTTAACCGTTAAACAATCGCTAATCAGTAGTCAACTTTAAGTACTATACTAACTCTTAAGGTCTCGAGTGTACGACTTGCCAAAGGAAAAAAATGGTCTCGAGTGGCGAATTTATAGCCCACTCTCTCTAGAAGAGAAGTTTGAATCCTGACAGTTGGAACATTATGGAGAGGTTATGATAAAGCGAAACTAACACAAAATATATACTCAAACGTAATTGGTAGGTATCGAAATAGTTATAATTTACGAAATGGTGTTCGGATCTTTTGATATACCTACGTCAATCGGCGCAAACGCATCCATGTAAATGTTTTGAAAACCACATAGTAATAAATCTTTGATTGCGGTGGTGGCAGTTTATAGCGAAGAAGATATCTAAATAACATATAGGCATAATAGTTTGGATTTCATGAAAAACGCAAGTCATAACTTTAGTATGGAATTCTGGAAAACGGCCAGACGTTAAATGTTTGTGAATGGAGGAATGAAAGGGAAAAAAATGTGTTGCGTTTCAATGAGCTATGGAGTTGTGATTTTTTCTTTTTTTCTGTTAGACTGTTTTACTGTCCCACTGCTGGGCAAATGCTTTCCCTATATGTAGTCGTCATTTATCGCAATATTGATAAGCTTTCATTTTATCTCATAATAAACTCATGAGCTGTGTTTATCTAATAAGCTTAACAAAAAACTGACAGAAATTCCGGCAAATGCTCTTTCGGAACAAAGATGAACAGATTCGGATGTGGCAGAATTAGTCGAATCTAAGAAAATAAATAAATAAAAAGTATTTATTAGGACGAGCACAAGACGATCACAAATTAAACTAAACACAATCATAAAAACATAAAAAATAAAACCAAAATATCTATATTATGACATATTTTCTCATAAAGAGGCTTTCTTATTTTACCAATTTAAATATCGTATTGTATATCTCATTAATTCATTACGCACTCGTGCATTATTATACTTAATTAAAAGGCACGATTTTATTTGTTTTAATAAAAACCTTGTAAGTACAACTAACTTATTCGGTTAAGAACGTCCCAGTTTTATTTATTTCCAAATCTATAATAATATATAAAGCTAAAGAGTTTGTTTGAACGGGCTAATCTCAGGAACTACTGGTCCGATTTGAAAAAATCTTTTTGCATTGGATAGCCCATTTATCCAAGAAGGCATAAGGGTATATAACACGCTGTGACCAATAGCAGTGGAGCACATAAAAAAAAACATCGAATATATATTTTATAAAACGTAGTAAGGACATACGCGCGCTTTAACGATTTAAGCCTCTGCTTTCTTGTAACAACAGTATACCTTTGACTATTGCGAATGTACTATTTTAATTGTGTTTTGATTCATTGATCCGATTTTTACTTTTTAACCGATTACGTTTAAGTATTAAGTTGTCCCTTAGGGTCCGATGGAACCAGCTCTTTAGGTTGGCGTCCATTGCATCCGTATTTTACGTGGAAACAACTGCGTATCTGACAAACTTACTTGGCAACACGACAACTCTTAGTAAGACTGGTTGTCAGATTTTCTGGCCAGAGCCAATGGCATTTTTGTTATGGATGGGAAATCATCAAATGACCCCTCTGGGCGGAGCGGAAGAGCATGTCAGACTTTTACAGACTAAAACCTACTTATGTTTCTTCACTTACCTGTGCGCTAGGGGCATGGTTTCTTTTTTAAGCAACCCGCAACTCTAACCCAGGAAGCGACGGTCTTCGTGGGCCCCGTCACGATTTGCTGACATCTCTTCGAGGCGCGCGTAAAACACAACGCGCCGTCGACCCAGGCGTGGTCCTTACTGGGTGGCGAGCAGTGGGCAGCCCTCGTCTAAGGTGGCCGGCAGTTCGATCTTGAATCCTGACCAGGGTGTCTCCTGCGGCGGCCAGAGGCGTGAGGGCGCTGGGATTCCTGCTCCCTCACGCGCTCTGCCTTCACCTTTGCCAGCATCACTGCTTCGCAGAAGAAGATGACGGCCTGCCATGCACTTTCGCTCCGGACAATGGCCTGGACCAGGAGCCAGAGCCAGTATGCCTTAAAGTGCTTTCCGAATACGAAGAGACCTCATTATGTGAAGATAATCATCCATTTACGGACTGCTCACGGCGTGCGTGGAGTTGTTATTTTTTTTTTATAATAATTATAAACTAGCGCTTGACCGCAATCCCGCCTGATGGTAAGCAGTGATGCGATGCGATTGATGGTAAAGCGCGCTAGTTTATTAAGAGCCTATTCACTCAGAAAAACTGAGCGAATAGGAAGGAAGACGGCAGTTGAGCGAGGTGATGCAATTTTAAACTCAACAACACTACCAACGATGCTGCGCCAAAGGGAGATTGATCTGAAGACCCTCCACGACCAAACTCCCAACACAACAACATTAGGCGCATCGTACCCGGCACACGTCGCAACACAACTGCTCAGACCCGTCCTCCGTACGGCTTCACCAAACATCATGCTTTGTCTGGTGGGTGGTAACTTCTGCCGGCGGCTGATGTTATTTCTTAGATACAAGCCCCTCCAGGATACGGCTGAACTTCATGAATAAACGAACGCTTAAAACACTACGCACAGCCTTAAACTAACATTAATTTAGAAGCTTCAACAAACTTTCTCGAGAGTTCACTTGCAATTACTACATTCATTTGAATTATAACGAGGGCAATAAATAATTTTGTATTCGGAATTCGAAAGTAACATATTCGGCAGTTATTATCACAAGGTCTCATGGAAAAATTAAATGGGATGAGTTTATTGGCGTCTCTTGGCACGACGCTGACAGAAAAACTAGTGTACCGTAAATCGTTTATACGACTGTGTTTTGTTTTATATGTTTGTTGTCAAGCAACTATTTGCTAATAGATGTTATGACCACGGAATAGAGAAGTAAGACATTTGTGTGGCTACCATGAGTTTACATTACGAGACTCGATCCTCGATGTAGACCGCGTTTGACTCATCGATTGGCCCGCTTCAAGGTTAAAAGAACTCTCAACCAATGAGAGCGCCAAACGCGCTCGATATCGACTCTCGTAATGAAAACTCATAGTAGTAACACTGTTCTGTGGTTATTGCCAACCCTCGATAAGCAATTATTTACAAGAAGATGATAATATTTACTAGACGAATATTCTATACAAATGGTAACACATAGCAAGTCAGATGTGCTTTGGGAAATAAAAATACTGTATCTGATAAGTACCTATGTTCAGCATAACATATACATATACAATATGTAACAAAAACCCTGTTGTTCCTTCAACCTACGTTTTAAGAATCGGCATACGGACGTAATAAAGCAAGTAAATTATAAAAATTGTTCAAGAAAAATAATTAAAATAAATGTTTAATTATTAATATTTATAATCTGTAACTGATTTCTTAGCTCTGCAATTCTGCATGAAGAAACTAGACATAAGTAGAACGTTCCCGCCAATTTATTTAACTTATAATATAGATATTTAAAAAAAAAATCGAATTTGTCGGTTTTAATACGTATTTGATTGTGACCCCTCGACTAAACAATGATTACTGTTTTCTAATTATGACTTCATTAATGATGTGCTTGTAGGTAAAATGATATGTCCCTGAAAAGAACAACAGGGTTTTTATTACATAGTGTATATGTATGTATGGTGGTTTTTCAATGGAAAAATTACTGCATTCTTTGCCCTTTTACTCAAAGCTCTTAGGAATGTAAAGTCAATGAACATTAAATTCTTAATTAACACAAAAGTCTAGAAGAATCTCAAAATGGTGAAACATCCAAAATTTCGAAGATAAGTGACATCCACCAACTGGCTCTGGGGGATTACGGTCATGCAGAGACTGCATTAGAGATAAGGCTGCCCATTGCATGCTTTGTTGTTTTGAGTGTATTTTTAATCATCATCATCATCATCTCAGGGTTAATCCCAGTCACATCCGTAGCTTTTCAGCTTTGGAGTCTGGGGTCCGCTTTACCAATCTAACTACTGATTTTGGCTAAACTTCGATATCTTCCGTGAAACGACTGCCGTCTGACCTCCACAACCCGAAGTCGATATCTAAGTATTGCAGTTAGAACAATTGTTAGACTTTTGAGGGCTCCAACAACCCGCAACGACTACCACTAGATGTTCGTATGGCAACCGGGACCAACGGCTTAACGTGCTTTCCAGACAAGTGCAATATTCATGCATACAAATATTTGCACTATGCGGGGATCGAAGCCGCGCCTCCTTGCGCAACGGCCGCGTTCGCTAATGTTACGCCACAGAGGCTGTTGAGTGTATTTTTAATCGTTGTATATTTTTGGTGTATATTAAAGTATAAATAAATACACACACAGACGGATCGAACGGTTAAACTGATTTCCTCACTAAACCTTCAACAACCTTCAGTCCCTACACCACATAAAATTAACACACACAAACTCATATTCACATATTCAATATGATAATGCCATACAGCAGGCATCGATATAATGTTACGAGAAGTACTCACCCGTAGGTGATTGATGTACCTACGGACAAGTTCAAAGTTCAAACCAAGCTTGTTTATTTAAGCAACAAGTACCAAGGCTAAATATGTGTGTAAGTTTATTATTTTGACTACCCCAAGATGTGTAGGTTTGCCCACAAATCAGTTTACGTGGGTGTCACAAGGCTTTAATTAGAGTTTTACTGTGGGCTAGGATAAAATTATAAAATGACTGTTTTTTATTTAAATAAGTAATTATAAAATTGAACTTGACTGCAATCCCGCCTGATGGTAAGCAGTGATGCAATCGTTGATGGTAAAGCGCGCTAGTTTGTTAAGGGCCTATTCGCACAAAACAAACTAAATAAATAGGAAGGAAGACGGCAGTTGAGCGAGGTGACACAATGTTAAACCCAACAACACGACCAACGATGCTGCGCCAGAGGGAGATTGATGTGGAAACCCTCCACGACTAAACTCCCGACACAACAACATTTGACGCATCGTACTCGGCACACATCGCAACACAACTGCTCAGACCCGTCCTCCGTATGGCTTCATGCCGGAACACGACGAATCGCTTGGCGGCAAAACTTTGTCTGGCAATGGTCTCTTCTTTTCAATTAAAATATGTATATTTATTTAAAACTAGCCGCAACCCGCGTATTCACTCTCATAGGTGTGGATCCCGTAAGAATATCGGGTAAAAGCAGTCCTACGTCTAATCCAGGTCAAAATGTGGCAAACCAGTTAAAATATTAAAAGTTGAAAATAGAAAACAAAATACACACATCAAAAGTGTCTAGGGATCAAGCATTTTTATGCGGATTTCTTGAGATTGAGATGTGGCTTTGTAATAAATTTATGATTTTATAAATTTATATGGATCCTTTTTGGTGCATTTCATAATTTGAATCAGGAACTGTGAATCAAATTCGAGTAAAAGATGAAAATCAGCTGTCAATATTTTCCCTATAAAAACATACAACGCATTGAAGACCTTATTAGTGCTACTGTTTCCCTACTACTGATTAAAACCAACGTTATTATGGAGCGGCGACGTCATTTAAGCAGGGAAGAAATGCTCAGAACCGTGGGAATGATAGAAGCTGGTTCCCGGCAACGTACTGTGGCTTTAGCTCTGAATACAAGTCAGAGTGTTATCAGTCGACTTTGGACACGTTACCGAAGCACTGGTACCGTGGCTGAGCGCCATGGAGGACGGTATCGCTGCACCACACGGAGACAAGACCGATACATTCAAATCTTAACTCGAAGAGCTCCAACAATAACCGCCATGATGTTAGCCGTGAGGCTTCATCACTCTTCAGGGAACTTAATTAGCGACTAAACAGTCAGAAACCGCTTGCATGAAGTGAACCTTCATTCCCGAAGACCGCTACGGGTACCACCTATAGCAATGCACAATCGTAGGATTGGATCAATGGGCTCTTGAACACAGAAATTGGGCAGAAGAACAATGGCGTTTCGTGTGCTTTTCTGATGAGTCTCGTTTTGGTATGAGACCGGATACAAGACGTATACGACACTGGAGAACCCCTGGACGCCAACAGCGATTAAAATCCTGCCAGGAAGTCCATCCTTATAGTGGTGGAACCATCATGGTATGGGCGGGTATTTGGATCGGCGGAAGAACTGAGTTGATTTGGATCAGAGGCAACCTCAACGCTCAAATTTTTTTTTTTTTTTTATAAATTATAAACCAGCGCTTGACCGCAATCCCGCCTGATGGTAAGCAGTGACGCGATCGTTGATGGTAAAGCGCGCTAGTTTATTAAGAGCCTATTCACTCTAGCCTTGAAGACACTCAAATTGTAATGTGACGGAAACACCGACGCCGGCAAATTGTTCCAGTCCCTCGATGTACGCGGTATAAAGGAGGAAGCAAAACGCTTCGTCCGGATCGCAGTGGTGTCAACAACGTAAGGGTGGAAACTCGCCGTACGACGGGTCGTCCGATGATGGAACGGAGATGGGGGAATTAAATCATGCAATTCCCTTGCACACTCACCAGAATGCATCCTATAGAAGACCGAAAGGCTGGCTACTCTACGCCTGTGCTCCAGGCTTTGGAGACCGTTTCGAGTTAAGTCTGGGTCGCCAATCAGCCTCTTCGCACGCCTCTCCACCGAATCCAAAGTGGCAAGGTGACATTTCGCAGCACCAGCCCAAATGTGGCTGCAGTACTCCACACACGAACGGACCTGTGCTTTGTATAAAATTAGAAGCTGCCCAGGTGTGAAGTACCGCCGGACCTTCATCGTTCTTCGGAAATTTATGCTGAGACGATTGTATCAGACGTCATCGTTCCTCTACAAGTGCAAATCGGTCCCTTATTTCAGTTAATGCATGATAATGCACGACCGCACACCGCAAGAGTTGTAAGACAGACTCTCGCCGTAGCTAACATCAATGTCCTGCCTTGGCCTGCTCAGTCGCCAGACTTGAACCCGATTGAGCATGCATGGGATATGCTACAGAGAAGAGCTCTGCCGAATATGGAGGGTATCCAGTCGCAAGAAGACCTTTTTTTGTTGTTGCAACGAACATGGGCGGCCATTCCACAGCGTGATTTGGATGAACTCATTTTGAGTATGCCAAACCGATGTTCTTGTGTTGTTAGTGTTCGCGGTAGAAACACGGATTATTAATTGTTTAAGTTACCCAATAAAATTTTAGAGAAAACTGTTATTTCAGTCTTTTTTTCGAACTTTTGTGTTAGTGGTTCAAATGTCAAATATCCCTTTATTAGGAAAATGGCAAATTTCTTTATTAATGCAAAGGTGACTTGGTTTATCGTTACTGTGACAAACGAAAACACTTTATTTGATGAATCTTTAAAGAGAATTTTAATTAATATCAATCAGGAGAAAAGTTATTGCAAAAATACCAATTGCACTTTTGATGTGTGTACATTCATATAGCACACTAAAAACAGTACATATATCAGAGACATGTCATCATCATCATCATCATCATTTCAGCCGAAAGACGTCCACTGCTGAACATAGGCCTCCTCCAAGGCTCTTTACGACGACCGGTCCTGCGCCTCCCACATCCAGCGGTTTCCCGCGACCTTCACCAGGTCGTCGATCTACCTTGTCGAGGGCCTACCCACGCTACGTCTTCCGGTGCGTGGTCGCCACTCGAGAACCCGTCGGCCTCATCGGGCATCGGTCCTACGGGTAATGTGTCCAGCTCACTGCCTCTTTAGTGTTGCAATTCTTCGGGCTATGTCGGTTACTCTCGTTCTTCTGCGGATCACCTCATTCCTGATTCGATCGCGCAGTGAATCCCCAAGCATATCCATTGCCCTTTGAGTGACTTTGAGCCTTCGTATAAGGCCCATTGTTAGCGATCACGTCTCAATTCCATAAGTTATCACTGGCAACACACACTGGTCGAAGACTTTTGTCTTAAGACACTGCGGTTTTCGGACGAGAAGAAGAATCTTCTCGTCCGTACAACTCGGCTGGGCTGCTTTCGGGAAGCTACGTAGAAACGTAGCTTCCCGAAAGCAGCCCAGCCGAGTTGGATTCGACGATTGACCTCTTTCTCGAAGTTGGACCTTCCTAACTGGATACTTTGTCCCAGGTACACGTAGTTATATGTCTTTGTTGTTGACAGTTGTCAACAACAAAGACATGTATCATAAACAAATAAAAGAAGGGTGAAATCGGATCTAAGAAAATTAAGGAAATATTTGCGTCAAGTGCAGTGGTAGCCTAGTAGTATCGGCCACGACTTCCAAATTGTAGGTCCTAGGTTCGAACTTCGAACCCCATCAGGCGCTTTACTTTGTAAGTTATTTCATCACCACTGCTTTCAAAACGGTGAAGGAAAACATCGTGAGGAAACCGGCATGGCCTAGCGTCTACCAACCCACACTTTTTTTTTTCCGGGGTGGAAATCCTCATAGGATGTCCGCCGCCCTGGGGTGGACGACGGGGTCTGTCAGACCTTTACTGACTAAAACCACCCCGGTGTCTCTTCTATCACGAGCGCGCATGGGGCCGCGGGAGTCTAAATTCTTCCACTGCCCACACTCTCGTGCTGTCCCGATGTGTCCGGGCCTTGTCTCTTGCACGGGGTAGTGGGATGTTAAACTACCCATGCATCGCCTCAGAGGCGCGCGCCTCCGCCTCGGGGTACATCGAATAGGGGGCGGGGACTTCCTCATGTCCCTCGCCCCTGGACGGAAGAGGGCGTTATCCGCCCTTCCTCGTCGCCCGGTGTGTCTTCTGCGGCCCGGGAAGGGAGTTGAGATCTCCCTCTCCCGTTCCGCAGCTTCCTTCTGCTACAGCACGTCCTCGCAGAAGGACACCACCGCGTCCCACGACTCTGCGCTACCAACCATCGTCCGCACTACTGCCGTCAGCGTCAGGTCGCCTCCTACTTCAGTTGTGAGGACACGACGCTGCTCCTCCCAAGCTACACACTCGGAGAGCGTGTGCTGCCCGTGTCCTCCCCGCACTGGACGCAGTGGTGGCACCGAGCGTCCGGCTCCCTACCTAACCGACGCAGGTACTTGCCGAAGCAGCCGTGCCCCGACAGTACCTGCGCCACCCTGAATGACAGGGAGCCGTGTCTCCTCCCTGTAATGTATGTTGTAAGTAGGTAGTGTTACAAAATGTTTCAACATTGTACCCTCAACATTATGTGTGTATCGATCGCTGTCCTCTTAATAAACGGTTGGCCAGTCGACCATATACTGCATTCAAGGAAGTCGTATTATTTCTCCAAAACCCCTATATACAATATTTGGCGACGAGTTGGACCATAGCGTGTTATACTGCGGTTAATACAAGATGTCTTTGGGAAAATTGGAAGTTTTTGACGTCGAAACTGATAATTGGACTTTGTACATTGAGCGGTTGGAGCAGTACTTTTTAGTGAATGATGTGAAAGTGAATTTAAAAGTACCAACATTGATAACGGTCATGGGAAGTGCGTGTTACGAATTATTAGTCACATTATGTACGCCGAAGAAGCCTTCTACATTAAAATTTGATGAGATTGTTACGATACTGCAAAGTCATCTTCAACCGAAACCAAATGTACTGGCCGAGAGATTTAAATTCAGACAAAGGAAACAGTTGAAAGGGGAGAATATCGCAACTTATGTAGCTGAACTGAAAAAGTTGACGAAGTTCTGTGATTTTGGGGAAGCTCTGGATAATAATCTCAGGGATCAATTTGTTTGCGGTATTGAAAATGACGTCATTCGGCAACGCTTGTTCGAGGGAGAGGTACCGACGTTCAGTAAGGCGCTCCAGTTGGCAGTGGCGATGGAGGCGGCGGAGTCTGACGCGGCGATGGTAGAACCTCGGGCTCGGGACCGCGGTCAGTGCAGTGACGTCAGAGACGCGGCGCAAGGGGCAGCGACGCACTATGTTGGCGCGGCCGGGCGAGGCAGCGGGCGGTCGGGGGCTCGCGGCCGTCGGTCAGCGGAACATAACCCGCAGCAAGACACAAAGTGCGCGCCAGCGGTGAGTCAGCGTGGGGGCCGCGGTGCACGAGCGGCGCCGGCCGAGTCGAGGCAAACGCAACTAGCGGCAAGTCCGTGTGCCGCTTGCGGAGCATACCACGAGAAGAGTATGTGCCGTTTTAGAAGATATACGTGCCGTGTATGTAATCTGGAAGGTCATTTAAAGAAGATGTGTCCTAGACTGAAAAAGGACAGAGATCTTATGTGGACACAAGTGAGGGACGAAGGGGAGGAGTCAGCCAGTAATAATGATTATTTCGATAACCTAGAACAGGTAAATTTAAATGTACTTCAATTAGATAACTCGGTGAAATATAAACCTTATTATATTGGCGTCTCAATAGATGAAAAAAATGTTTGTATGGAGGTAGATACAGGTAGTAGAATTTCGTGTGTAAGTTACGAGTTTTATAAAAAAAAATTAAGTACCCTGCCTTTAATAACATGCAATTTAGTACTTAACTATTATACTGGCGAAAAGGTGTATCCACGGGGCAGAATTAAACCCTATGTACGGTTTGGTAATACTTGCAAAGAGTTAGATTTATTTGTAATAGACCACGGTAAAGAGCCGTTATTGGGTCGAGAATGGTTATACGAATTGAAAATTAAGTTAGAAGTTATTGATAAACTCAATCAACAATGTATAAATAATATGACTAGTACTAAAGTTTTTAATATTAATGAATTGCGTTACAGATACTCTGAGGTGTTTTCTGACGGTCTCGGCTGTTTTACTGGTGGTGAAGTGAGTTTGCGTGTACGACCCGATGCGAGACCGATATATTTGCGAGCGCGACCACTAGCATACGCGCTGCGGGAGCGTGTGGAGCAAGCGCTGGATCAGCTGGAGAGGGACGGTATCATCACACCTGTCGAGACGTCAGACTGGGCGACCCCGGTCGTACCAGTCATTAAGAAAGACGGCTCGCTACGATTGTGCGGTGACTATAAACTTACCTTAAATAAGTGTTTAGAGGTTGACCGTTTTCCCCTACCTAGAATAGATGATTTATTAAGTAAATTACATTCGGGGCATAAATTTACAAAGATTGATTTATCTCAAGCATACGCACAATTTTGTCTGGATGAACCATCGAAATTATATACTGTAATCAATACACACCGGGGGTTATATAAATACAATCGTTTGATATATGGTTTGTCATCAAGTCCAGGGATATTTCAAAGAAAAATTGAACAAATTTTTGAAGGTATGCCTAGGGTAGGAGTTTTTCTTGATGATGTCATTTTGACAGGCCGGGACGAGGCAGAACATATGGATACTTTATTTAAAGTTTTCGATAGATTACAGCGGTACGGGTTAAAGGTCAAGAAAGAGAAATGTACGTTTTTTGCGGATGAGGTATCTTATTTAGGGTTCATAATTAGTAAAGATGGAGTAAAGACATGCCCAAGTAAAGTAGAAGCTATAAAAAAGGTACCTATACCGTCCAATGTATCCGAACTTAGATCGTTCTTGGGTATGGTTATGTACTATGCCAAGTTTGTTAGGAATATTAGTATGAGGCTAACCCCCCTTTACGAGTTACTAAGGAAGGATAATAAGTTTGTTTGGACAAAAGATTGTACGGAAGTTTTCAACAGCATTAAAAATCTGTTGTCTTCTAGTGAGGTACTCGCGCATTATGATCCGCGTATGCCGGTAACACTGACGACGGATGCGAGTGCGCAGGGGGTGGGAGCGGTCATAGCTCATGTGTGGCCCGATGGAACCGAGCGTCCGATCGCTTACGCGTCGCGGGTTTTAAACGCATCGGAAGCAAATTACTCGCAGATTCAAAGGGAGGCGCTTGCTATTATTTTTGGAGTAAGGAAGTTCCATCAGTACTTATACGGGCGAGAGTTTGTTCTCAAAACGGACCACAAACCACTAGTTTCTATTTTTGGGGATAAAACGGGCATTCCAACGATGGCAGCAAGTAGGCTACAAAGGTGGGCGGTAGTCCTCTCTGGTTATCAGTATCGAATTCAATACGTACCTACCGATAAGAATGGTGCAGATGCGTTGTCTAGGTTGCCAGTGGGTACAAGGAACAAAGAACAGAACGAAATCACATATATAAATTTCGTACAGGATTTTTTACCGATAACCAGTCAAGATGTCAGTAAACTGGGGAATATGGATAGTGTTTTGAGAAAAGTCATGATATATATAAGGTCAGGTTGGCCTCCTTCATGTCCCGATGCGGAGCTACAAGCTTATTTTGTTAGAAGGAATGAGTTGTATGTCGAGTCGGGATGTGTAATGTGGGGCTATAGAGTTGTGATACCAACGGAATTGCGAAGTATTATTTTAAAAGAGTTGCATATCAGTCACATGGGCATTGTTAAAATGAAATCAATGGCTCGTAGTTACGTTTGGTGGCCTGGTATCGATGCAGACATTGAACGCGTTTGCCAGGAATGCAATACATGTCGGTTGGAAGCTCCAGCTCCACCGAAAGCACCCCCTCAACCCTGGCCCTATATCTCAGAGCCGTGGAGTAGGTTACACGTTGATTTCCTAGGCCCTTTTCAGGGTAAGACGTTTTTTGTCATAGTGGATTCGTCGTCTAAATGGATCGAAGCTTTTGAAATGAAAAGAACGACCGGAAAGGAAGTTCTTAAGGTATTAAGGGATGTTTTAGCTCGGTTTGGGTTACCAAAAGAGATAGTATCGGACAACGGACCTCCTTTTACAGGTGTTGAAATAGCAGAATTTATGCGTGTTAACGGTATTAAACATATTTTTACGCCAGTTTATCACCCTGCATCGAATGGAGCTGCAGAGAATGCCGTTAAAATTTGTAAAAATGCGTTAAAAAAGGCTTTTAGGGACGGTATAGAGGTTGATACGGCATTGAAGTCGTACCTATTTATGTATAGGAATACCGTGCATAGCACGACGGGAGAGTCACCGGCGAGGTTACTGCAGCATAGAACGTTAAGGTCTCGCCTAGATCTGTTGAATATGGGCAATAAGGTTCAAGGCGTTAAACAAAGAGTGGAAGAGGCTCAACAGAAACAGGTCAAAAGTGCGGGTGGTATAACGCGTACCTTAGAGATAGGGGATGACGTGTGGGCTCGAGGTTTTGGAAGGGAGGATAAGTGGATTAGAGGTAAAATTGACGGGAACTTAGGATCTCGTTATTACTTAGTTAGTAGGGAAAATGGTCCACCTTTAAAAAGACATATAGATCAAATTTGGAGAAAGTCTCCACGGTCTATGTTAACTTGTCCACTCCCAACTGACGTTGGCGAACCTGATAGTGGAGTAAGTTCACTGACACCACCACCACCACCAGCAACAGCATCCGAGACCCGAAGTAAACGTGTAAGGAAACCGGTCATAAGGTACCAACCATGAATAATGTACTTAATTGTAAATTAGTTGTATAAGAGCAGTTTAGAATAAGTGGTAGGGTGTAATGTATGTTGTAAGTAGGTAGTGTTACAAAATGTTTCAACATTGTACCCTCAACATTATGTGTGTATCGATCGCTGTCCTCTTAATAAACGGTTGGCCAGTCGACCATATACTGCATTCAAGGAAGTCGTATTATTTCTCCAAAACCCCTATATACAATACTCCCGAGCCAGTCGTCGAGTATTACCAACTCACACTGGGCCAGCTTAGGTAGATTACGGGCCACTCCCTCTCATTGAGAGGAGGCACTGCGTCCCAACAATGGGAAAAATATAGGCTGATTATGTTTGCTTCACCTTAAATTGCCGAATTAAATCTATTCTCTATTAAAATACTTGTATTGGATGACATGATGATGTGATTTTAGATGATGATTTGCCTACAGTAAAATTAGGCCTTTTTTGTTGTGGATGGGAAAACATCAAATGATCTCTCCCGCTCTGGGCGAAGCAGAAGGGCGAGTCAGACTATTACTGACAAAAACCCACACGTGTTTCTTCACTTGCCTGTGCGCCAGGGCCAGAGTTTCTTTTTTAACCAACCCGCAACCCTGACCCAGGAGGCATCGGTCTTCCCCGTCACGATGTGTGACATCTCTTTGAGACGTGCGTGAAACACAACGCGCCGTCGACTCGGGCCTGATCCTTACCAGGCGGCGAGCTGCCAACTGCTCACCGCCCACAAGCCCTCGCAGTAAAATTAGCCCTTACAGTTAGAAAGAGTTTGACCGTAAGTTGCACTGCCTGAATTGACTACCTGTTTATTAACTTCTACAACATTTATCACTCTATTAATTAAATGATTTAATTATTTTGATTGTTAGAGTCGTGTGTTCATTCGTAGAAGGTACTCTTCTGATTGCCTTTACTGGTGGTGAACGATGGTAGTGTACTTGTAATTGTGTACACCACCACAATTTTTAAGTAGTCTGTAATTAATGTCAGTAAAGCGTTCACTAGGGCAAGATATTTCGGATAATTCAGATATTTCGGTAATTTTTATATGTAACAGTCAACAAAGAAGATAGGTAACCAAGATCATCCGAAGAGAGCAGAAGCCGTTAAATGTTTTCGAAAATTTAATTAGATAAATGATCTGTTTGTTTTCTATTAACTTTATATTCAAAACATATATCGGTTCCTTATGAAACTCAACGATATCTGATGACGCTAGGGCCCACAGAAGCTGTTTGAAGTGGAGTAACTAGATACTCATCTCCTTTGGCGACCGTAACATAGGTAACAATGTTAACAGTAACCATCCACTCCACGAAGCTTGAAAGTCGTTCGTGGTGCGCGTTCCGACACATCTTGAAAAGTTCCTCAAAGAAGAGTTCTGACCGCAAGGTGTTATGTACCGCCGGTTTCATGGCCAGGTACGTGACACCAGTCAGCGAAACACGACGCTGGCACTTCGTGTACGTTAGGTGTAATTAATTATGTTACATAACAAAAATACAAAAACTTAAAATACTATAAATATGTACATATATTTTTATGTACATATTTATAGTATTTTAAGTTTTTATGTTAATATAGTATAGTAGTATGCCAGTTTAGACCTGTCAAATTAGTGCGCTCCTCTCGTAAACTGGCGTATTTTTAGTCGCCATGTTTATAATCGCGTCTAAAATGTCTATGGAGTATCTTAATTTGACAGGATTAAATTAAAATGTTATCTTCTATCCTGTTCTTAATGAAAAGAAAAGAAAAAGATGCACATAAATTAAAGTTAGTTTAGTTTGTGAACAACAGATTCGGCGCCATTGTATACATATGTTTATATGGGCCTCGATGCCTGAAATAAAATAAAATGTAGAAACTGTAAGTCCCTGTTCCTATTACCACAGTTGCTCGCCAAAGGAAGTGTTCAAACCTTAAAGAACGACACGATTATCTGTCGTCCAGGACTTTTATGCAGTGACAACGGATTTTCAAGTCAATGAGAATAGGTAGCACGAACTGTAGTGCTACGGTAGTTTAGTTTTGCCATGTGGCAAAACGATAAGAAAACGTAACACGTTATCGAGAAGGTAAATCGAGTGTCTTTATTACGATTAACTACCGTCATCATCATCTCAGCGTTTAGTCCCGGTTGCATCCGCGGCTTTCGCGTTGGAGCCCGGCGTCCGCTTTCTTGCTCAATCTTCTGCATTTCGCGTGATCTTTAGCATCCTGTGGTGTGAGATTGTTGGCATGCATGTCATCTCTTACAACGTCAAGTCAGCACTTCTTTGGTCTACCCCGTTTGTTCCGGCCCGGCGAAAGCACCATGGCAAGACATTTGTTACCCACGTAACACGCGATTAACTACCGTAGACAATAAAAACCGAAGAGGTCACTGATGTGCAAACGACATGGCGACTATCGTGAACAGTAAAAATGTCGTCACTCTCCAAAGACGACAGCTATATGCGACAATCGTTCAACGATAAAAAGTTTTGACGACACACTGACGATTAATAGTCAGGTATATAAATTAATCGACACGACATAGTAGGAACGCAGTTTTATAGTAACGTATGGTTTAGTTTCTACCATTCTTTTAGATGTTCCACATAGATATTAAGAATCTGAACGAGCATAATTATGTTTTTTTTTTATATATATAAATTATAAAGTAGCGCTTGACCGCAATCCTGCCTGATAGTAAGCAGTGATGCTATCGTTGATGGTAGAGCGCACTAGTTTATTAAGAGCCTATTCACTCTAGCTTTGAAAGACACTCAAATTGTAATCCGACGGAAACACCGCCGCTAGCAAATTGTTCCAGTCCCTCGATGTACGCGGTATAAAAGAGGAGGCGAAACGCTTTGTCCAGATCGTAGTGGTATTCACAACGTACGGGTGGAAACTTGCCCTACGAAGGATAGTCCGATGGTGGAACGGAGATGGAGATGGATGAATTAAATCAAGCAATTCCCTCGCGCAGACACCAAAATGCATCCGTTAGAACACCGAAAGGCTGGCTAGTCTACACCTGTGCTTTAGGCTTTGGAGACGGTTTTGAGTTAAATCAGGGTCGCCAATCAGCCTTTTCGCACCCCTCTCCACCGAATCCAAAGTGGCCAGGTGACACTTTGTAGTACCAGCCCAAATGTGGCTGCAGTACTCCACACACGAACGGACCTGCGATTATTATTCTAACCATAATTGGCGTCACCTTACGCCAATTATGGTGTAAAGTATAAGATATAAATAGCCGTATCAATACCTAAATATTGGATGTGGGTGTTCTAAAAGTCAACGAATTTAAAGCCTGTCGTAAACAGTCACCTTTATTAATAAAAATATGTTCTGAAATTCTGTGAAAGTTTATTTTAAGGTATTGTTTTCAGATCTATCAATGAATCCGTCAAAATAATTTTTGTTCTGTCCTTTCTGATTTGGAATGGAGTGTAGATGTTGAACTTGAATAACCAACATTTTTTTTTAAAAAAACCTCCGACTACATTCTAAGTCTTGCTCAGTAAATCGTGAACCTCCTCAAAACGACAAAAGTGGATCAAAATATTTACAACCACTCGCTCTTAGAAGCCGTTACCTACGAACCTATACAAAAGATTTAAACCCCCTATAACATGTCCAAAATTTTATAGACGACATTATCTAGTGGAACAAGCTGTCATGAAGAACCGCACGACGTTCTGTTGGCATGGCTCCAGAAGCAACAGGCGGGCTGTCCTACTAAGGATTTCGTGTCACGAAAAATTTATGGAAAAATATTGTTTTAGTGTTTTGCTTACACGGTGTCTTTGAAGATAGCCTCTCAAGTATGAGTGTGCAGGTTCGATTCCAGGTCAGGTCATGTACTAATGTAACTTTTCAAAGTTTTATACTGTACTTTCTAAGTATATCTTGGACACCAATGACTAATTAAAAGGTGAAGGAAAACATCTTGAGGAAACCTGGACTTTAAGTCTGAAATCGCCAACCCGCATTGAGCAATCATGGTGATTACGCTCAATCCTTCTCTGTAAGAGAGGAGACCAGTGCCCATCAGTGGAACGATAAAGAAAAAAGGTTGATGATGAAGTAGATATCGGAGATATATAGGTAAAAATCAGAACCAGGTATTGCAAAAATATCCCCCTATGTGCGATTGGTGACCACCGGGGTGGTTTAAGTGAGGAAAAAATCCCGTACATCCTCGGTCTTGAAGATACAAAAGGGTTTTCCCACAAAAAACAAAAAATATCTCTAACACTCAGTGAGCGTAATTATCGCTTTGTGGGAAGACCAGTCGATTTATTCTCTAAAATCTTTCCGCTAAAAGTTAGTTAAGGACTCAAAAGTGTCAATCTTTAGGATTGGTTGGAATAAGAAGACACTCCGGGTTATTTCAAAAAGAAATCGTGGCCCTGACGCACAAGCAAGTAAAGAAACACGGGTGGGTTTCAGTCAGTATAAGTCTTACACGCCCTTCTGCTCCAACCAAAGCGGGAGAGGTCGTTTCTTGATTTTCCATCTAGAACAAAAAAAAAGAAAGTATTCATAAACTCTCTTGGCAAGTCTGTTATTACAACTAAGCTTGGGTACTGAAGAGAAACCGTAGTTTTAATTTAATATAAATAGTATTTTCAGTAGGTACCAGACGATGACGATACCAGTAGGAGTTACTCGTATTAAGTCATTAAAATCATGGCTTAAAAATCGAAGGGAGCTGCATGCAAATAAATCACTTAGCAGAAGTCATTTCTATCCGTGGCGTCAGCGCACTGTATGGTATATGATATGGGGTTCCAAGATCACTTATTGATGATGTACAAAGGTGCTGAGTAGTTAGTTGGTATAATAGGAATATATTTGTTTGTCTAATCGAAATGGCTTTACTAGGAATGGAAGTAAAATAATATTTTCATCATATATCATCATATGAATGAAATGAAATGAAATGAAATGAAATGAAATCGTTTATCAAGCAAGTAGGATCACCGATCACTTTTACACGTCATATGTTTTTTATTATTTTTTTTTTTTTTAAACTAGATGAAGCCGGCATTTCCTAACTGACTACCTCTGAGAAGAAATAGCCGAAACAAACTCAGGGATCATCGTCTTTTTTAAAGTCCAGACATTAAAAATGAAAATGTTTACAATAATTTACGTTATAATTACGCATATTGCTTAATAACAATGCTTAACAGAGCGAGCAGCTCAGTCCCAAGCCTCTCTATCCTCTAAATAATCTGAGATTTTATAATACCCCTTTTTGCAAAGTTTGGCCTTTATATAGGTTTTATATCGTTTAATGGGTAAGTTTCGAATGTCCATGGGAAGCTTGTTGTAAAAGTGTATACATTGACCCATGAACGAGTTGCCTACTCTGTGGAGACGAGTGTGATGTACAGCAAGATTGTGTTTGTTCCTGGTATTCACATTATGAATATCGCTCATTTTCTTAAAATTAGATATATTTTTATGTACACACATCAAAAGTGTCTAGGGATCAACATATATTTTTGCAATAACTTTTCTCCTGATTGATATTAATTAAAATTTTCTTTAAGGATTCATCAAATAAAGTGTTTTCGTTTGTCACAGTAACGATAAACCAAGTCACCTTTGCATTAATAAAGAAATTTGCTATTTTCCTAATAAAGGGATATTTGACATTTGAACCACTAACAGAAAAGTTCGAAAAAAAGACTGAAATAACAGTTTTCTCTAAAATTTTATTGGGTAACTTAAACAATTAATAATCCGTGTTTCTACCGAGAACACTAACAACACAAGAACATCGGTTTGGCATACTCAAAATGAGTTCATCCAAATCACGCTGTGGAATCGCCGCCCATGTTCGTTGCAACAACAAAAAAAGATCTTCTTGCGACTGGATACCCTCCATATTCGGCAGAGCTATTCTCTGTAGCATATCCCATGCATGCTCAATCGGGTTCAAGTCTGGCGACTGAGCAGGCCAGGGCAGGACATTGATGTTAGCTGCGGCGAGAGTCTGTCTTACAACTCTTGCGGTGTGCGGTCGTGCATTATCATGCATTAACTGAAATAAGGGATCGATTTGCACTTGTAGAGGAACGATGACGTCTGATACAATCGTCTCAGCATAAATTTGAGCGTTGAGGTTGCCTCTGATCCAAATCAACTCAGTTCTTCCGCCGATCCAAATACCCGCCCATACCATGATGGTTCCACCACTATAAGGATGGACTTCCTGGCAGGATTTTAATCGCTGTTGGCGTCCAGGGGTTCTCCAGTGTCGTATACGTCTTGTATCCGGTCTCATACCAAAACGAGACTCATCAGAAAAGCACACGAAACGCCATTGTTCTTCTGCCCAATTTCTGTGTTCAAGAGCCCATTGATATCGAATCCTACGATTGTGCATTGCTATAGGTGGTACCCGTAGCGGTCTTCGGGAATGAAGGTTCACTTCATGCAAGCGGTTTCTGACTGTTTGGTCGCTAATTAATTTCCCTGAAGAGTGATGAAGCCTCACGGCTAACATCATGGCGGTTATTGTTGGAGCTCTTCGAGTTAAGATTTGAATGTATGGGGCTTGTCTCCGTGTGGTGCAGCGATACCGTCCTCCATGGCGCTCAGCCACGGTACCAGTGCTTCGGTAACGTGTTCAAAGTCGACTGATAACACTCTGACTTGTATTCAGAGCTAAAGCCACAGTACGTTGCCGGGAACCAGCTTCTATCATTCCCACGGCTCTGAGCATTTCTTCCCTGCTTAAATGACGTCGCCGCTCCATAATAACGTTGGTTTTAATCAGTAGTAGGGAAACAGTAGCACTAATAATGTCTTCAATGCGTTGTATGTTTTTATAGGGAAAATATTGACAGCTGATTTTCATCTTTTACTCGAATTTGATTCACAGTTCCTGATTCAAATTATGAAATGCACCAAAAAGGATCCATATAAATTTATAAAATCATAAATTTATTACAAAGCCACATCTCAATCTCAAGAAATCCGCATAAAAATGCTTGATCCCTAGACACTTTTGATGTGTGTACATACATAAGATTTTCAAATATATATTGCGAAGCTACAGTCAGAATGTTCACCTCTCTGAATTTTTCTCTAAGAGAATCTCTAGGACCAAGGTTGTAAATGGCTCGAACAGCCCTTTTCTGTAAAACAAAGATGGTATTGATGTCCGCACAAGTTCCCCAGAGAAGAATCCCATAAGTCATAAGACTATGAAAATAACTAAAATAAACAATTCTGGCTGTATTCACATCAGTTATCTGTCTAATTTTCTTAACAGCATAAGCGGCAGAACTGAGTCTACCCGACAGCTTCTCAATGTGAGGACCCCATTGTAACTTGGAGTCAATAGTCAATCCAAGAAAAACTGTCGACTCGACAGGGATCAACTCTACTCCATTCAGTTGAACATTGGTACTTAGCTGCCTGACATTTGGCGTAGAAAATTTAATGAATTTAGTTTTTTTTTCATTCAAAAGAAGGTTATTTACATTAAACCAATGGACAACTTTCGAAAGTGCATTGTTAACTTCGTCAAAATTTGCTAGCTGACGCTTGACTTTAAAAATAAGAGAAGTGTCATCCGCGAACAATACTATGTTGATATATTTAATCATACCTAGTAAACTAAGTCAAGAGATACATAAGCTGGATAGAGATTAGTTGGATCTTCAAGACAGCTTTTACACACCGAAAAATGATAAAATAAAGTATTATATAAATTTAAGTTAACTTGTGTAATTATTACTTCTCCTTTTGCGGCTCTGCTGGAAGAAATTTCTTAAAAAATAAGCAGTACCTTTGTACTCAAATACTAATTTTGTCATATCCTTATGAATTTTATTGTGTAGATGAATAATAATTAAATAAAATAAAATGTTTTAAATTTTAAATCACTGCATCTCTGCACTCATAAAGACACATGAAAGCATAGAAATGTTGCCACTGAAACACTTCAGAGCAAACAATTCAAGGAACGCTTGGAATTTAAACATTCACATTTGGAACGCATTTTTTTCGAAAGCTATCTACTTCGTGAGTATTTTTCTAAGATTTATGCTCAAAAGACTACAATGAATTATGTTTTGTCGTAAAAAATATAAATTAATATTCCTTTGACGAAGTGAGTTGTAAGATGTGGATGAATCACACAGACGGCCTTAGGCCTGAAGAAAATTAAAATATTTCTAAAAAGCGTAAATGTTTAACCAAAAACTAGTAGAAATTATTCGTTCCGATCATTTTTTAAACATTGACCTCTAAAATAAAATTTATTTTTAAGATGAAATCATGAAATTTTCCATCAAATAATATTTAATATATTAGAAAATATTACTGATTCTAACCCTACCTTACTAATTAGTTGCTTGAGAACCTTGAACACTATTTTCTTTAATTTTACAAACTAGTGCTTGAACGCGATCCCGCCTAATGGGCAAACAGTGATTCAATTAGCACCCTGATTGCGTAACACATTGTACTATCAATTGGAAACATTTCGAAGCAGATTGCTAATCCATTGCTCCATATGTTCGAAAAATGTGTCTGCTCAACAACATAAATAACGCAATGAATATTATTGAACTGTCAATAGTATATTTCATTACAAGTGCGGAAAGCCTGTCATTACAACGAGTTCCGACAAAAGTCGACCCGAGCCGAGGCGCAGCCGAAGGTGAGGGTTGACAGTCGGAACAAGTTGCAATGACGGTTCCGCACGTGTACTGAACAACTACTTTTAATACAGTTGCGAAAAAATTAAGCAATTTATTAAAATAATAAAAACACAATAAACTCAACTAACTAATAATTTATTTCTTAGAAAAGTTATAATTCACATATACATTGAAATTGGTACAGTTTTTTATACTAACTGGGGAAGTTTTAGGTTGCATATTTACTGTTTGAGACAAACTATTATTAATTTCGTATGATTGTTCATGTATATTTGTCAAAGGTGTTATACAATGGCGTTTGCTAGTTGATGGAATTGGATCTAATGACTTATCATTATCAACGAAGGTAAATGGACGAACTTTCTCTTCACTATTGTCATGTGAAGGTGACGGACTGGACATTAAATTAATGGATTGTGTGATTTTTTTCCAAGTTTCTAGTTTGTTGTGTAATGAATCAGCAATATAGCCTTCTGCAACTTTGTCTGACTTCCAACCTCCTAGTCGCTTTAAGGACGTCAAATTGACTCCTGAATCTGCCAATAATGTAGCAGAGGTCCTCCTGAAGCTGTGCCCAGTATAATACTCTGCATCCGGCAGACCAAGAAACGTAGCTATTTCTTTTGGCATATTACCAAATTTGTTTATGCCGATTGCTTGAGATGTACACTTTCCTTTTTGATAATTTTGGAAAAAACGGTCGGATTTTCCTTTTTGGGACCGCTGATTCATATATTTTTGCACTATTCTAAGAAAATCTCCTTCAACAACAAAGCTTCTCGGTGTCTTATTTTTTGTATTCGGAATCTTGATTAGTAGCATTTTTTCATGTGCTTCAATATCTTTTAAAGTAATATTGGATAACTCCTCTCTGCGGCAAGCACCAACAATGCCAAAAATCAGCGCAACCTACAAAAAAAAGGGATTTGATTAATATTTTTTTAAATAATTTAATGACTGTATTTTGCGATTTCGTAAACTGAATACTAAAGAAAAATATAAGTACTTATTAATTAATTACCTTTGTGGCTAAATAACGATCATCGGGAGCTTCGTTTAAAAACCTTTCCACTTCATTCGATGTTAATATTTTCGACTTTTTAGTTGTAAAACCGTCTGATTGTCGTTTTAAGAAAGCATTTAGTTTTGGGTATTGACTTATATCCACGTTGTTTCTTATTTTCAGCATACTTTTTATCATCGAAAACCTCGACCATAATGTAGAAGGTTTTAATTTTGCTGACAGTTCGGAGAAATATGCCAACATAACATTTTCTGAAAAACTATTTGCCTTTTTCTCTTCTCTCCACGCAATAAATTCGTTGTATATAGATATATAGCGACTTTTTGACTTTTCCGGTAAAATGTTCTCCGAAGCATTTTGTGCAATTATACTGAGTTCCGGTGGTGTTAATTCAAATAAAATATCGTCGAAATTACTCATTTTGTGCAACAAACAACTAAACTCGCAAAGAAAATTTTTAAAAAATGGCGCAAACCGTAAAAGAATATAAGCAGATATTTTTTTTCTTCACCCATTCGATTAGGCAAAGGGAACTATAGCATACAGCCAAGTCTTCAGTAAAATTTTTTTATTGATATGAAATGAAAATGAAATGAGATGAAATTAAATAAAACCTAACCTAACTCATTGAATTAAATCATTAAATCTGATATTGAAACAAATTAGTAGCTTCTTTTTAGTATTATTTGCATGAATCATAAAAACTTCTATGATTTTTTTAAAGTTAAAACTTCATGGTTGGTTTTTTTTTATTTTTAATAGACAATATTTTGACAGTTGGGAAAGAGAACGCACTAGTTCGGAAAAGGTAAAGAAAAAGCACGAATGTGTAATAGCCCACTTTCCAAACGCTATACGTCCCTGTAATACACCACTTTTTGAGCAACTGTATTAAAAAATGAAATTCATTGCTATTGAAAGTGTAATTCATAATTACCGTGCGGTTTTGGTAAAGCGCACTAGTTTATTATGGGCCTATTCTTAATAAACTAGCGCGCTTTACCATCAATGATTGCATCACTGACCATCAGGCGGGATTGCGGTCAAGCAGTAGCTTGTGATTTAAAAAAAAACCACTCTTATCTAGGCCTTGAAGACACTTAAATTATAAATTGACAGGAAGGCAAATGCAGGCGATTTTTTTCAATCCTTCGATGTACGCGGTATATACGACGATATCTTTCTATAGAATTAGAATATAAGAGCGAGTCACAGATAAGTAGATACAGGAGATTTGGCTAAACGCCAGCTCTGAAAGTTGTAGTGGTGAAAATTTATATATGTGTGTACCAAAGTAGTACGGTCAGCAGAAGAAATTTAGTTCAGCCCAGATCTTGTTGACGTCATAGGTACACATATGTTCATTAACCGCGTTGGTTGTTTTTCTAAAACTTAAAATTCTATCATGGCCATGTTTATATATTATTGAGATAATGTATTTTTGTTGAGAGAAATTATAATTTATTCGAGATTAACCTTGGCCCTCATTCCCTTGTTCGCAAACTAAACTAAATTTAAGTTCATGTATCCTTTTCTTTCTATTTCATTAAGAAAAGGACAGAAGATTAAATGTTAGTTTGTGATTATAATCGCGTCTAAACTATCTATGTTATCTTCTATCATTTTCTTAATGAAATAGAGAGAAAATATGCACTTAACTTAAAATTAGTTTACATAGTTTGGGAACAAAAGAGTCGGCGTCATTGACAGACTAAATAGTTGCCACCAATAAAACAAAAATTAGGTATTTAAGATAATTGTGTGCTGCTTATCATTATAATTTACAATTATTCACCAAATAGTTTACAATACTTACTACCTTTGACGATGTTTAGGAAAATACTTTAATATATATTTAAGAGATATGATACTATTACGAGATCGCCCCCATAGGGGCCTCATACGAAGGCTCAACGTCGCACAAAGAGCAGTGGAAAGAGCTATGCTCGAAATTTCTCTGCGCGATCTAATTTGAAATATGGAGATCCGCAGAAAAACCAAACTCTCGGCGATTTTGGTTTTTCTGCATAGCTCTTCGAGCCGCTAAAATTAAGTGGCAGTGGGCGGGGCACATTACTCGCAAAACCAATGGCCGACGGGGAAATAAGATTCTGGTGTGGCGGCCACGTACCGGAAGACGAGGCGTAAGGAGGTCCCCAACAAGGGGGACCAACGACCTGGTGTAGGTCGCGGGAAGCCGATGGTTGCGGACAGCACAAGACAGGTCATTGTGGAAAGTCTTGGGGGAGGACCTTGTCCAGCAGTGGATCTCTATAGGCTGAAGAAGCAGATACTATTAAGGATTATGTACAAGACAAATCTATAGGATCTGCAATTTGTAAATTGAATTAATTAACATCATTAAAAATATATATATATATAATAATTATAAACTAGCGCTTGACCGCAATCCCGCCTGATGGTATGCAGTGACGCGATCGTTGATGGTAAAGCGCGCTAGTTTATTAAGAACCTATTCACTCAGAAAAACTGGGCGAATAGGAAGGAAGACGGCAAGGTGATGCAATGTTAAACCCAACAACACGACCAACGATGCTGCGCCAAAGGGAGATTGATCTGAAGACCCTCCACGACCAAACTGAGTACAACCACATTAGGCGCATCGTACCCGGCACACATCGCAACACGACTGCTCAGACCCGTCCTCTGTAGAGCTTTACCAGACATCATGCGGGAACACAACAAATCGCTTGGCGGCAAGGTTTTGTCTGGTGAGTGGTAATTTCTACCGGCGGCCGATGTTATGGCCTACCACCACGCAAAAATTTACTAAAACACCTTATGTACTGACGACAGCGGCAGTGTAATTACGATACACATTATCAGTAGCCTCCGTGGCGTAGCGTTAGCGAACGCGGCCGTTGCACAAAGAGGCGCGAGTTCGATCCCCGTACATTGCAAATATTTGAATGCATGAATATGAATATTTGCACTGGTCTGGTCGTGCCTCGGAAAGCACGTTAAGCCATTGGTCCCGGTTGCCATACGAACATCTAGTGGCAGTCGTTACTGGTTGTTGGAGCCCTCAAAAGTCTAACAATTGGTTTAACTGCAATACTTATATATCGCCTTCGGGTTGTGGAGGTCAGACGGCAGTTGCTTCACGGAAAATATCGAAGTTTAGCCAAAATCAGCAGTTAGACTGGTAAAGCGGACCCCAGACTCCAAAGCTGAAAAGCTACGGATGCGACTGGAATCAACGTTGAGATGGTGATGATGATGATTATCAGTACCAATGGGTTTCATTTTGACAGTACAACAACGTTCATTGCATTATTGATTTTGTTGAGCAGACACGCTTTCCGAACATATGGAGCAATGGTTTAACAATTGGCTTTACAATGATTCCAATTGATAGTAAAAGAGTGTTCCGCAATAGGGGTGCAGGTCAAGCTACCCAAAAATATCAAATATTCCAGATTTTAAATTTTATCTCTAAAGCTTGGGCATCCAAATCTATAATTTAATTAATATTTTTTTTTTTATTTTCAAGGAATATGCATTTCAAGGTACACAAATAATATTTTAACTAAAAATCAAAAAGTACAGAAAATAATGTGTCGTTGGTACTGTACTAATGAATTAAATCACTGTATCACAGCCACCAGCGCCTTCCAAGTTAGGTTAAACAATAAAATAGGACTTTAGACTACTTACTTACTAGAAGCTTTAGAGATAAAATTTAAAATCTAATAAAGAAATCTGACAGATTGTAGTAGCTTGATGTGCTGTCGTCTGTACTGGGGTTGTAACAGAAGCTTTGTTAGCGGAGGCGGAGGCGAATGCGGAGGCGGAGGCGGAGGTGAAAGTAGATATAGAAAAAATTGGAATTTTTGGATAATTAAAACAATTTTTTTATTTTAAACACGTACATTGATAGTAGTACACTTAGTAAAAAAATATTATCTTTTAGTAATGAAAATTTGTCAAACAAATTGTATTTGACGTATTCCCGTCTCTCACTAGTTGATTCTTGACCATTTTGCGCTCAAACGCGGCCTGACGGTTGTCGAGCGTCCCAGCTAGCGCGTTATTTATTTTATAAATACGTAAATAAACCTCCGTTATCACTCCACAAAAATTGTGCGGCAGCGGAGGCGGAAGCGAAGATACGATTACTTGCGGAACTTCCACAGTAACGGAAGCGGAGACGAAGCTCCGTTACAACCCTAATCTGTACCATATCTAGACAATAAATATATTTGATTTGATTAGCATGATTTGGTTTGTTAAGTTGTTATGATTTAAGTTCACCGGATCATGAAGAAAACTCATAATTTTCAACTACTTGGGATTTAAATTAGTATTTAATTACTGGGAACATATTTTATTTGAGTTGAGTAAAATCAAATTCTAAGCATTTATTTCAAATTAGCTGCGCCACGCGTTTTCACCAGCATAATTTTTGAATCTGGGAGAATATTCAGATAAACGCTATCCTTAGCATTAAACTTGCTTAAATTTAATCCAAAACCATTCAGTAGTTTTTGCGCGAAACAGTAACAAACATACACCCAATCTATCTATCTTTGACATGATATTTTAATTTTCTTTTAATATTTAATGCAATATTTATAACAAAATATTGCATTTATACTTTGATCAACCACAAAAAGATTAGCTTTTTTTTTTTTAATTATTATAAACTAGCGCTTGACCACAATCCCGCCTGATGGTAAGCAGCTTGGCTAAAACTTGCTTGTTAATACTTTCCATTAATGTATAAAGTAAATTAAAGAGGTACTTTGTCATTTATGTCTAAAGCCAGCCCTTTGGTCTGGTCTGTAAAGTAGTAACTCAAAGAAAACTGTTTTCCCGACGCTACCCGCTAAGAGACGATGACCTCGAATGCTCGTCTAGCCAAATGTCGGCGTGCCGATCTAGCATTACGTCCCTAATAAACAAGCGAAAACGATTTATGCAGAAAACATACACGCAACTGATTGCGTAGGTTACTGAAAAACTATGAAAAATATCCAACCAAAGGCCATAACATCGGCTGCCGGCAGGAATTACCACCAACCAGACATAGTCTTGCCGCCAAGCGATTCGTCGTGTTCCGGCATGACATCTGGGGAAGCCGTACGGAGGACGGGTCTTAGCAGTTGTGTTGCGATATGAGCCGAGTATGATGCGCCAAATGTTGTTGTGTCGGGAGTTTGGTCGTGGAGGATCTCTAGATCAATCTCCCTGTGGCGCAGCATCGTTGGCCGTGTTGTTGTGTTTAACATTGCATCACCTCGCTCAACTGCCGTCTTTCTTCCAATTCACTAAGTTTTTTTAGTGAATAGGCTAAATAAACTAACGCGTTTTACCATCAACGATTGCATCACTGCTTACCATCAGGCGGGATTGTGGTCAAGCACTAGTTTATAATAATTAAAAAAAAAATGTACTTAACGAGGAGTTTTGTTCGCTTAATAGCATGCTATAACATCATGCCATTGTAGCCTGGAATGCCATTACCCCACATCATATATAAGTATCTTAATTTCCAAAATATCAAGATAAGTAAGGTAGAGTGACCTTAACTATGCTGTCAAAAGTATCATGACAGCACACTCATTCTCGTTTTTTTTGTTCGAAGTGATGCAATGTTAAACCCAACAACACGACCAACGATGCTACGCCAGAGGACGATTGATCTGAAGATCTTATTTGGCGCATAGTACCCGGCACACATCGCAACACCACTGCAAGAGACAGTCAGACAAGTCCTCCGTACGGCTTCACCAGACATCATGCCAGAACACGACGAATCGCTTGGCGGCAAGACTTTGATAGGTGGTAACTTCTGAATTCACCTATGTTTTCACGGTAAGATTGTTACAGAATCATATTTGCTGTAAGGGAAAGGATTAGATAGAGGTGTACCTATCCTATATCCACATTTTGCCAATTATGTTAATGTCTCTCTTCGTTCCATGCAATATGGGTACCCAAGGACCAGGCACAAAATGAGACTCTCGGAGAACAACTATTGAGAAATTCATGTTGGTAACATTTATAACATTGCCCGACCCGGACAATCTTTCCTATTCGAAATCCCACCATGGACGCCATGCTTAACAGTAGCACGTGCGACCACGGGATCTACGAAGCAGTTATGTAATAAGTTGGAGAGAACATTAGTCAGTATTTTTTTCTTTTATTTTTCTTGATAAGTATGCATAATTAAACTGACGACGCTTGACTGCTAAGAAAGTCTTGGGGTCGTTGTTCTAAATATTTGCTTAACGTAACATACGTTCGTCAAATAATAATGCTTACGTATTCATTCTTATTAGCAAGGCCATAATTTTGTAATTATAACATTTAAAACAACGCTTTTTCTGGTTTGTCAATAATAAGCCCCATTTTTGAGGTCTACACGTGTGTCAAGTGGATGTTAATCAATATGCTATTATTGGTTAGAAACAAGATATGAAACATACAGGCTTTATTAAAGAAAGTTTATTGAGGAAGTAACCGAGAATCTCTTAGTAACAGATCGTGGAGCGTATATCTCTTTTAAGGAATTGAATTGTAAATCAGGACAAGATACTCATGAAAAGCTCGTGGTGATGGGGCGTCCACTTAATCACTGATCAAACCAAGCCCTCACTGGACTCTCTGTTACGTCTGCCCTGAACAAAGCTAAGAATCGAATGAAGTAGAAAAATATATGTAGTACAAAAAACTGTGAATGGTTTTAGAGACATGGCCTTCATTCAGTAATGAAGTACGCGACTAAGATGAAGAAACAAAAAAAAAAATACACAACATAAACAGACTACCGTCAACATAAAGGCCTGCTAGTAATATACGTTCTAAGGTAAGAGTTCGGTTTTTGCACTTAGTACTTCTAGTAGACCATTTTATGCTCTCCTCATTTAATCCCTCTCTATTTCTTCTCATTTATTCAAATAAGCGTTTAAGATATAGTATGTAACTAATATTATTTTAGCAGAAATCCATATCAATAATGTTGCGAAAGTAGGAATATTTTTGACTGTGTGACACTGAGATTAGACTGTAAAAGATCATCTCCTTCATTCATTTTATCCTTAAAACGTCAAAAATGTATGGTTAAAAGTCACTAATCAAAATATATTTTTCTTTGCATTATATTCAGTCTTGCCTCAGAAACCAACTCATGTCCTGTATGTTAAAATTATTATTTGAAAATAAATATTTTTTTTACCAAAAGTCCTGACCGCCTAACTACATCTAATAGAAAATATTTAATAAGCCTTAATTTTTTAAAAGAAAACCGTCTTTTGTCTTTAAATAATGCAAGAGACAATGGTGGCTACGAGTTTAAGCTGATTAATTAATCAATGTCACTACAATTGATTCGGTTCAAAGGATCCCTGACCAGACTGAGGTTGTTTTGAAGCCGGTTTTAATTATATAAAACTCTAACAGACTGCAATCAATCATCTGAGTGTCAGTTGATTTTCAGTAAAAAATTCCAAGTGTCAATAAGATTGTTTATGGCATGCATTTTGATTTTAATCCGGTTGCAGTGCAAACTTAATTAATAAACCTTAATGGATATTGTAGTGTATGCGTTTTATCATTAACCACAGACAACACTGTCACTGTCAGACAGATAGCACTGTCTCGAACGCACCACGCCGGTCATTCTTACGAGAGCCACAGGCGAGAATAGACGTGTCGGTAGTCTGTCCGTTAAGTGCGTGTGCGAGCCTGTGATATTCAACGATTATAAAGGTTTTACAGATATTAAATAATTTACGGATCGATAGATATATTATATCAAAATTAGAATCAGCATCGCCATACAATGTGGCAACGCTGCCAGTCTTTTGGGCACGTTTGCGACAGCGATGCGGATGAACTTTTTGATGCCCTCTAATTATTTCCAGTTCTACTTTATGGACTTGTACATAATATTATTTATAAACTTTTAAATTATGTTGATATTCTTAATATTCGTTTATTAAATATGTAAATATGTCAATAGGACTGTAGCATAATTATTTATGGATATAAAATCTATGAAAACATAACTTTAGGCATCACGTCTGTAATTACCGAAGGCTTTGGCAGTTAGTACATGCTTTTTATGCTCCGTAAAATTACATCTTAGTCACAACACAAATGAAGCTGAATGAGAGTTGCCAAAAACCAAGTTGAACGGCGTGCTGCTGATGATGATGATTAGATCTTATTGAGTCTATTGCTTACAATGGCACGAGGAACACTAGCCGACTAGTCGGCTAGTCGGCTAGTCGGTTCTTTACAGTCTTAGTAAAGAGATTTTGCTATAATTTATTATTAAAATATGACATTTTGATTTGGGTTGTGTCTGGTTAATCATAAAAGTTCCTGTTTCTTTTTTTTTTCTGGAAACAGTTAGTCTATAAAATATTGAATGTTTCTTTTTTAAGATGTTGATAATTAAAAAATACCCACTTTTTTATTTGATTACCAATTAATAAAGGTTTATATAAGTTAAGATATTATTTTGTTTATTAATTAATACCAATTTTAAGAAGGTACCAATTTTGTTTTGTCGAGGTTATAGATATGTATGTCTTCTTTTTAAGCCAGTATTTTTTAGTAAATTATTATTTGAAGAAAATACTGGTTTGCTTTACTTGTCGAAATGTGTAAGATTGATTATAAAATCAAAATAGTAATGAATAATGAAGGTTTTATTTCATTTTAGTTTTTTTTTTTTTAATAATTATGAACTAGTACTTGACTGCAAACCCGCCTGATGGTAAGCAGTGATGCCATCGTTTATGGTAAAGCGCACTAGTTTATTAAGCCTATTCACTTAAAAAACCTAGTAATAGGAAGGATGACGGCAGTTGAGCGAAGTGATGCAATGTTAAACCCAAGACCCACACGACCAACGATGCTGCGCCAGAAGGAAATTGATCTGCAGACTCTCCACGACCAAACTCCCGACACAACAACATTTGGCGCATCGTACCCGGCACACATCGCAACACAACTACTCAGACCCCTCCTCCGTACGGCTTCACCAGACATCATGCCGGAACACGACGAATCGCTTGGCGGCAAGACCTTGTCTGGTGGGTGGAAACTTCTGCCAGCGGCCGATGTTATGGCCTACCACCGAGAAAACTTAGTTCCCCTGATATACATAGTACATATTAATGAGAAATACTTAAAACTAAAAAGCCGATTAGTCGGCGTTTTTTGCCGACTAGCCACCGACTACTAGCCGACTACAAAAGCGGCCGAATAGTCGGTTTAACCGACTAGTTGGCGACTAGTCGGCACATCTCTAATTCTTATTGAAATTGTGAACGTGAAGGTGATGAATTTTTAATGTATGTAGATTGGAGGTTTTTTTTTTCAATACGGCACACGGTATAATACGCTATAGTACACAGACTCAGGCGTTTTATCGTTCTCTTTACGAAATGTTTTTCTAATAATTTTGTACCTACCTATATATTTAACTAGTTTCTCCCCGTTGTTTTAACCCGCATAACGTGTGTTCCCATAGGGATATTAGAATATGAACTATGCTCTAAGTAAATCCTAGTTATAAATCATCTGTGTACCAAATGTCATCCAAATCTGTTCAGTAGTTTTCGCGTGAAAGAGTTACAAATATACATTCAAACTCTCACGTTCATAATAATAGCGGCGCCCCTCGGATTCGCCCGCTTAAGTTTTGATCCCATAGGAATATGGAGATAAAACGTATCCTTTGTAGGTATTCCTGGTTATAAAGCATCTGTGTGCCAAATTTCATTAAAATCCGTCCAATAGTTTTTTGCGAGAACGATGCCACAAACATCCTCTCAAACTTTTGTATATATTTATCATATTATAGAGGATTACTTTAGTATATTAGTATTAGTTCTTAATATTAGTTTTTATAATTTTTAGTGCTCTCGACATTCATATCCTACTGAATGTCGAGAGCACTAAAAATTACAATAAGTATTGTAAAACACAAAAAGAGAAGGACATCCTAGAAATATTCGGTAGGTATCTCAAGAATACGTTGTTTTAATAAAATAATAGGTACGTGTCTCAATAAAAGTTTACTAGATTAGTTTTCTTATAATAAAACGATTTTATGTTTTATTATAAGTATTCTAAGATTATATGCGTAGACGTTTCCCGTCAATAAAAATGGAGTTTTCTTATAAATTATAGTAGGCAGGATGTATTTACTGAAAATGCTTTAATTAAGAACCTTCGTATTCGTTACTATCATCATCATCATCAATCTTTTTTTATCGTCCCACTGCTGGGCACAGGTCTCCTCTCATACAGAGAACGATTGAGCGTAATCACCACGCTTGCTCAAAGCGAGTTGGCGATTTCAGACTTAAAGTCCAGGTTTCCTCAAGATGTTTTCCTTCACCTTTTAATCGGTCTTTGGTAGCCAAGATACACTTAGAAAGCACATATAACTTAGAAAAGTTACATTGGTACTTGCCTGACCTACTACGTTACTATATTAAAAAATATATATATTTTTAAATAATAATAAAATCACGAATTTCCAAACTCATTTATTTGATTGACAACGGGTCGTCCGATGACGGGACGGAGATAGGGGGAGTTAAATCATGCAATTCCCTCACACACTCTCCAAAATGCATTCTATAGAACACCGACAGGCTGGCTATTCTTCGCCTGTTCAGGCTTTGGAGACCGTTTTGAGTTAAATTAGCCTCTTCGCACTCCTTTCTCATCTAATCTTCAATTCATCTTTATCAAAAGAAGGAGTATCCTAAATGCCCACATTGCATGGCGATGTGAACAAAACAAATCGAATTAAAATCAAATCAAGTCATTCAAATTAGGCAGTAAATCAGCACTCTTTTGACCGTCATTTTTTTGTCAAAAATGTACCTTTTATTATGAGTAGACAATTAAAGTTTTTCATCCTGGCCACCAAGTTTCCTAAGCCAGAGATTATCTTTTGATGAATTCTCAGTAAGTTCTTGTACCTTAATTAAGCTAACAGGTGCGCTATAATGAAGATTGACTGATTACAATGTAATGAATCGTTGTTGGCATACATTAATTTTGAGGAGAGTAACCGGATTTATTTAAAAATCCCAAAAAAAAGAAATCATTGCAGCAATTCTTAAAACTGCCGCTCTGCTTACGATACTTAGGGTATGCTAGGAATTTAGTGGTAAAAATTTAAACTAATTTTATAAATGGTCGGTTGTTAACAACAAACGAAAAAAGTTATTGATTAAATTAACTAAAAAAATTGTTACATTAATCATAGTTATTCGGTTTAAAATTTCGAGTAGTTATTGTCTAATTATATCAATAAGATGCTACTATGAATCTTCAAAGTATAAATATTTCTTTACAGAGTTGAATGTTGCAATAAATCCTTTGTTGTAAGAAATTCATACATAGATTCAAATACTGAAGATGGATTAGGTACCTACTCTCCATGTACCTAATAAACGTAATAAAAACCTAAAAAAAAAGTTCGTTTGTAAAACAAAACGCAGCGAAAAATCGCGCTTCTGACAATATTCTGACACACCTATGACTGTTTCAGCAATATTTATGTTTCCTCAGCCAACTCCGAGTTGTGTGGGCGTAGACTACAGGTGCCATCTTCACATTTTATCGCGGACAGTCCCAATAAATTGTGTTTCGGAAGACATGCTAGTGTCTGTGCTAATTTATTTTTGTAGGGAACTAATTGATTTCTAGCTGTGTGATACATTACTTTAATAATCACAGATTTAGTGAATGTTTTAATTTATTAGGGGCGTCTGTGCTCACAATATCAAGATTTACTATCTCTCACCAGCTTACTGTCTTGCCCTTTAATAATACTTTTATGGCACGGGGAATCTATGGTTTTATTTATTCCATTTTAAACTCTATAGATTCTAGATAGGTACTTCTCAATTTATAAGAAAAAAGAAAACATATATACTGGGTTCGTACGTGGAATTTACTTTTCAACAACGTACGTATTTCATTTACTTAGACTCGAGTGTCGTTATACATATAGGTTAATTTATACTCATCATCATCATCATCATTTCAGCCAAAAGACGTCCACTGCTGGACATAGGCCTCCCCCAAGGTTCTCCACGACGACCGGTTCTGCGCCTCCCGCATCCAGCGGTTTCCCGCGACCTTCACCAGGTCGTCAGTCCACCTTGTCGGGGGCCTACCCACGCTACGTCTTCCGGTGCGTGGTCGCCACTCGAGAACCCGTCGGCCCCATCGGGCATCGGTCCTACGGGCAATGTGTCCAGCCCACTGCCACTTTAGTGTTGCAATTCTTCGGGCTATGTCGGTTACTCTCGTTCTTCTGCGGATCTCCTCATTCCTGATTCGATCGCGCAGTGAAACCCCAAGCATAGCCCTCTCCATTGCCCTTTGAGTGACTTTGAGCCTTCTCATAAGGCCCATTGTTAGCGACCACGTCTCAATTCCATATGTCATCACTGGCAACACACACTGGTCGAAGACTTTTGTCTTGAGACACTTAAAATAATACACTTAATTTATACTACTATTTTTTAATCTATTGCAAGTGTATGCTTTGAGACGGAGCTCATTCTGACATCTCTTTCTGGCCTTAGTTTCAAGTTCTTTTGCTATTTGAGAGTGAATGAGGGTTGCTATTGGCTTTTTCATGCTTTAACTTATGACAGATGTTAGCTTTAATTAGACTACAGAAAAGTATCCTTAACAATTCTAAACCGAATAAATTACATGAAACACTCTTACTCTTATTCTTCCTTTCTTTCTTTTAATGTCTTTTTTTTTTCTTCTTTTTTCTCTTAGGGATGATCATAAGAGAAAAATAAAAAAAAAATATTTTATACACATTTTGATTTGATTACACTTACAGAATTATATCCCGGGACATGCAAACAGTGACCACAAAACCCACACACGCGATTCACTTGGTTCTAGTGGTCATTTTAACATTTATTAGAAGTTATAATTTTTCTTATGAAAAATTTCAAAAAAATAAAATAAAGATGAAAAATAATGAAAATTGTTCTGTACAATTTGACTGTGTCGGTTTTGCAATAGTATTTTTTTTAAGAAATAGTAGGCTACTTTTTTCTTTATAACCAATGAAAATCTTCCACGCTGGGGATCTGGGATGGTGCTGAATACATGGTTATAGTTTATACGTCAATGTCCCTACCACTGTTTATTTTGGCACATTATCCCGCTTTTTCTAGCTAAAATGTGGTCTATCTAAACTAAATGACGAAATGAAGACGGACCTACAAAAGCAAAAACAAAATTAATGTAATTTTGAATGTTGCCAAAGCATAAATTAGTAGGTACAAAAAAAAACACCACAGAAATAAGTGTCGTTCTAAAGGTTGTTAAAGATGAAATTATCTGATACCTTTCATAAACGCGATCTTTTAAATCAATTAATTGAAACCTTTAAAGGAAATGAAACAGCGAAGGATGCTATCTTTCTAAACACAATTATTATAAATTTATTTCAGTTTTTGTGTCTTTCTAAGCGATCGCGTTGTTCTCATAAAGTACGCTATGAATATTAATGCCGCTTTTATCTTCATTTAGATAACTTATCCTTATAGGCTTGTAGTTATATCTACAACGCTGTAGCGGTACCTAGAAACGCCACAAAATGAACGACGCGACATACTGACGTCACACGAATTCTACATCTCGCAATCAGAGTTTATCGTGCAATTAGCATACATACAACTTGCCAATTTCAACCATTGGGCAAGTGCCCGCCAGACTTAACACCCGTCTGGTCGGAGGATCCTCCCTTTTCTACGGAGGATGAGTGAACTTTACTCCCTGTTCCTCATGCCTCCACAACGCCATATGCGAAAAATGCGCCATACTGACGTCACACAAATCCTAGATCTCACAAATAGAGTTTACCGCGCACCGGACAACCATCGGGATATTGCCCACCAGACAAAACATCCGTCTGGTTGGAGGATCCTTTTCTACGAAGAATGCTTAAGTAAAGAAATCTCCATTATTTATCGAATCTCAAAAACCAGGCAAAGCAGTGGGTCTCTACTTTAATACAAAAAAGTCACCGATAGAAAGAAATCAATGCCGAAATTTAAATTATCCATTACACAGTGTATATTTTTCCAATTCCAATTCATTTATTAGTGTGATTTTTGGTAAGTACATTTTACAATGTGATCTTAATATCTAATACATCAGTTCCTCGAAAAATCTACCATAAAGGCATACACTATTTAACAGCACTTAAAATCATAAAAAGGATTATCAATATATTAAAATGATGAATAATGTAATGAATTTGGAATATAATGCTATGTCAAATGTTTATAAATATTAATGTCAAATAACTTACAATGTCAAAATACAGTGCAATGTCAAAATTAAATAGATGTTAAATAACTTATATAATACAATTTCAGAATTAAATAGGTGGCAATGTCAAGTTAATTATGTCAAAGCAATAGTATAATGTCAAAATTAAATGAGTATCAATGTCAAATAATTTACAATTTATCATTAAGAAACTCCTGAATTGTATAATAGCATTTCTCCAATAATAGACGTCTTAATTTGTTTTTAAATTGAATAATATTTTTTAGGTCCTTAATTTTTGGGACCATACAAAGTATGCTTTTGTCCATCAAGGCGGTCTTTGAAGGTCTACCGCATAGTTCATGTCTGTGTTTTTCTCTGATCATTTTTTTTTTAATAATAAACGTAGCCTCATACTAGGAACTACTCTTGTATCGTCGGTGTATTTACAAACATTTAAACTGACATACACTAACAGCCAGAGCCGGAACAACTATCTGTAGGCCATACAAATATTTGTTCCGTACAGGAATCGAACCCGCAACACGCAACGCAGCAGTCTATCGCTCAGCTACTGCACTAGCCGTGTCGTCAATTAAAGAAAGTTTACCATGAATGGTTCTTGCAGATTTTTCTTTTTTTTTAATACTTATAAACTAGTACTTGACCACAATCCCGTCTGATGGTAAGCAGAGAAGCAATCGTTGATGGTAAAGCGCACTAGTTTATTAAACATATTCACTCAACCAAAAAGAGAGTGGATAAGAAAGAAGACAGCAGTTGAGCGAGGTGATGCAGTGTTAAACCCGGGAGGGAGATGGATGTCGAGACCCTCCACGACTATACTCCCGACACAAAAACATTTGGCGCATCATACCCGGTACACATCGCAACACAACTGCTCAGACCCGTCCTCTGTACGGCTTCACCAGACATCATGACGGAATCGCTTGGCGGCAAGACTTTCTCTGGTGGGTGGTAACTTCTGCCGGCAGCCGATGAATTACCGAGATCAAGGATTTGACATGAACAACTAGATTCAACTTGTAACTGGACCTTAGATTATTCAGAAACTTAATAATTTAATAAAGACATTATAGAATCTTTATCTATCTAAGACATTATAGAAACTTAATAAAGACATTATAGAATCTTTTAAGGATCTTGATGTAAAAAAAACTGCCGATCATTGGGGTTTGTCAGTATATACTGTAGCTTCAATAATAGATGTTATCGCACCTTTCTTAGCAATTGTTTTTAATTCTTGTGTCACATCTGGTATATTTCCTGATTTGATGAAACTTAGCAAAGTAATTCCACTGTTCAAATCTGGTAGTACAACTGATCCCACGAATTTTCGGCCAATTTCTATATTACCAACTTTGAGCAAAATTTTTGAAAAATTAATTTTGAAACAGTTGTTGAGACATTTCAACCTATATAATTTATTGCACGTGAAACAATTTGGTTTTACAAAGGGTCGTTCAACTACCGATGCGGGCATGGCGTTGCTAAAGAACATATTTGGGGCCTGGGAGGAATCGCAAGATGCTCTTGGTATTTTTTGTGATTTGTCCAAGGCCTTTGATTGCGTACATCATGATACTCTTATTAGGAAACTGTACCATTATGATTTAAGGGACAGAGCTCTCGACCTTCTGACTTTTTATCTGAATAATCGAATTCAGAGGGTTGATGTTAATGGCAACAAATCTGCAGGATCTGAGGTCACCATGGGCGTTCCGCAGGGCTCAATTCTAGGTCCTTTCTTGTTTTTAATTTATATTAATGACTTACCTCATCACGTGAGGGATAATCACAACATAGTATTGTTCGCGGATGACACTTCTCTTATTTTTAAAGAAAAACTAAATTCATTAAATTTTCTACGCCAAATGTCAGGCAGTTAAGTACCAATGTTCAACTGAATGGAGTAGAGTTGATCCCTGTCGAGTCGACAGTTTTTCTTGGATTGACTATTGACTCCAAGTTACAATGGGGTCCTCACATTGAGAAGCTGTCGGGTAGACTCAGTTCTGCCGCTTATGCTGTTAAGAAAATTAGACAGATAACTGATGTGAATACAGCCAGAATTGTTTATTTTAGTTATTTTCATAGTCTTATGACTTATGGGATTCTTCTCTGGGGAACTTGTGCGGACATCAATACCATCTTTGTTTTACAGAAAAGGGCTGTTCGAGCCATCTACAACCTTGGTCCTAGAGATTCTCTTAGAGAAAAATTCAGAGAGGTGAACATTCTGACTGTAGCTTCGCAATATATATTTGAAAATCTTATGTATGTACATAAAAATATATCTAATTTTAAGAAAATAAGCAATGTTCATAATATAAATACCAGGAACAAACACAATCTTGCTGTACATCACACTCGTCTCCACAGAGTAGGTAACTCGTTCATGGGTCAATGTATACACTTTTACAACAAGCTTCCCATGGACATTCGAAACTTACCCATTAAACGATATAAAACCTATATAAAGGCCAAACTTTGCAAAAAGGGGTATTATAAAATCTCAGATTATTTAGAGGATAGAGAGGCTTGGGACTGAGCTGCTCGCTCTGTTAAGCATTGTTATTAAGCAATATGCGTAATTATAACGTAAATTATTGTAAACATTTTCATTTTTAATGTCTGGACTTTAAAAAAGAAAAGACGATGATCCCTGAGTTTGTTTCGGCTATTTCTTCTCAGAGGTAGTCAGTTAGGAAATGCCGGCTTCATCAAGTTTTAAAAAAAAAAAAAAAAAAAAAAAAAAAAAAAAAAAAAAAAAAAAAAAAAAAAACATATGACGTGTAAAAGTGATCGGTGATCCTACTTGCTTAATAAACGATTTCATTTCATTTCATTTCATTTCATTTCATTTCATTTATTTGAATTATGCTATTTACATTTTGGATCAAGATGAATTTGAGTTTGCTTTTCTAAAATTTCTGGTGTGTGTTTGTAATTACAAAATAGGTCAAAGACAAAACACAATAGTATAAAGGCAAACAAATCAGTAAGAACAGAGTCTAGAAATGCTATTCATACATTTTGCGAAATATTTCATGGTGATAAATTAGTAGTCAATTCTATTCTGACTTGTTTTATAAACTTTGGCCATCCATGGCGTTTGTCTGTTTTGCACCACGTGCACCGCACTGGCCTGATTCCTTCATTTCAATTGGCATTTAGGACTTTTGTGTTTGGATCTGTAAGCATTGAAGTAGAGCATATTATGAAAGGGAAACGGGCTTCTTTGGGGAGCAACTTTGGGTTGTTCACCAACTCGACACGAGAGACTGGATACCTACATGTGAGACCAGTTGATGAACCATAAAATTTGTTAGTTAGAATTCTCGGTGGTGGGCCATAACATCGGCCGCCGGCAGAAGTTACCACCCACCAGACAAAGCCTTGCCGCCAAGCGATTTGTCGTGTTCCGGCATGATGTCTGGTGAAGCCGTACGGAGGACGGGTCTGAACAGTTGTGTTGCGATGTGTGCCGGGTACGATGCGCCTAATGTTGTTGTGTTGAGAGTTTGGTCATGGAGGGTCTTCAGATCAATCTTCCTTTGGCGCAGCATCGTTGGTCATGTTATTGGGCTTAACATTGCATCACCTCGCTCAACTGCCGTCTTCCTCCCTATTCGCTCAGTTTTTCTGTGTGAATAGGCTCTTAATAAACTAACGCGCTTTACCACCAACGATCGCATTACTGCTTACCATCAGGCAGGATTGCGGTCAAGCGCTTGTTTATTATTAGGTATTAAAAAAAAAAAAAAAACTCCGTCATCCAGATACGCAAAGAGTTTTACATTCTTGATATTTCTGCCTTCTGTTGTTTTGTATCGGCTTACTAGTCGTTACGTTGGTTGCGGACTAACTCTTCATACACTGCATCAGACGTTTACGAGTAGTTACTAAACCACCTATGCGTTCGTCATCTGCCTTTCCGGGGTCCTCCCAATTCTACGGTACACGTTTACGAGTATCTATTGCGTTGTGTTTTTGATGCATGAAGGAATAGCGCCATGAAGATTTTATTTTTTAAGTTACCAGGGCAGCAGGAAATTCTTCGATATTGACTTAAATATAAGTCGTGGTGACCTAGTGCTTAAAACACCAGCCTCTCAAGTATGAGTATGCGGGTTCGATTCCAGGTCAGGCAAGTACCAATGTAACTTTTCTAAAGTTATATGTACTTTCTAAGTATATCTTGGACACCAATGACTGAAGGTGAAGGAAAACATCTTGAGGAAACCTGGACTTTAAGTCTAAAATCGCCAACCAGCATTGAGCAAGCGTGGTGATTACGCTCAATCCTTCTCCGTATGAGAGGAGACATGTGCTCAGCAGTGGGACGATAAAAAGGTTGATAATCATGATAATGATGATGATGACTTAAATAGGCGGATAATCATCAAGTGTGTAGTCGACCTCGTAGTAACACTTTTATCAGCAATTCTTGGGAATTCTTCTTCAAATTGAAACTGCACTAGGGTTAAGTTCAACTATACTTTTTTTTTTTTTTTTTTAATAATTATAAACTAGCGCTTGACTGCAATCCCGCCTGATGGTAAGCAGTGATGTGATCGTTGATGTACGGTATTAAAAGAAACCTTACTAATATTATAAATCGCAAAGTGAGCTTGTTTGTTTGTTCCACTTTCACGTTGTAACTACTGAATCGAATGCTTTGAAATTTGGCAGACTTAAAGTTAAGAGTCCGGATTAAATATTACTATATATATATATAATATACTGATACTTTTTATCCCGGAAAATGTGATATTCCCGAGGGAAATCTAAAAAACGCGAAACTCCACGCGAGCGAAACCGCAGGCGGAAAGCTAGTCAAGAAATAAAAGCATAAGAGAGAAAGAAAGAAATAGGTAGTTATTTTGTGCAGGAAAACAATTACACCAATCTTCAGTCCACGTTACTAACTCATCCGAACAGAGTTACTTCCTCTAGATTTATTAAAGTTTGAACTTTACATTTTTATTTTAACTTCACAGCTTCCTCTGAAGACTTTCCGGTGTATTTCCTCCACTCCGCTAGTTTATTGATTCAATTTTGTTCTGGAACTGAAAAGTTGTTTAAATTGCTTTGCTGAAGTTTCTTTCTGAGAAGCTTCTAAGGGCTTGTACTGTCAAGGTTAACGTTTAAATCAGTCGAGTGTAAATCTTTAAGGTGAGTTTTGAGAAGACTAAAACTAAGACCTCGTTTGATTTACCCCACTTTACGCTAATACTGAAAATATTCATGAGATAATTTAGTAAGTCAACAATGACATGCCATTTAGGTAAATGATAACCTGCACCCTAATAGGGATGTATCCAAGGTATGAAAATCAAAAAAATAATTAGTCCGTCTTATAGATAATTAAAGAAATTAAGACCCGTATTTTTTATTTTGTCGAAATTACCAAAAACTACTGAGATATATCGTATTAAAGTTACGGAGTGGGGGCTAATTACGTCACGGTGTGACGTCATGCGACATTTCAAATCAATATATCTTCCTAAGTATTTGGATGAAAGAAAAAATAAAAAATACGTTTTCAATATTTTTTTATAAATCTATCTGATGGACATTAAATTATTTTTTAGGATACAAGCCAATCGCGTAATACACTATTGCTATCAGTTGGAATCATTTCCAACCCTATTGCTAATTTATTGCTCCATGAGTCCGAAAATGTGTCCGTTCAACAACGTAAATAACGCGATGAATGTTGTTGAGCCGTCAAAATTAAACCCGTTGCAACTGATAGTGTTTTACGCCATTACCTTGCAGAAGATTTAACCCGACAGTTTGCTTGTGTTGAACAGTCTATGAGATTTAGTGTCCCAGCAGTGCGATCTTGTAAGCATTTCTCCGCGAAAACTTAAGTGAATTTTGCCTTACTTGGCAGTGTGGTTACCGAGCCCACAACACAGCTGACGAGATCATATTACTAGGCGCGTGCGCATAGCGATTCCAGATCAGGCAAGTACCAATGTAACTTTTCTAAGTTATATATACTTTCTAAGTATATCTTGGACACCAATGACTATTACAGGATTACAAGATGAAGGAAAATATATTGAGGAAACCTGGACTTCTTTAAGTCTGAAATCATCAAGTGGTGATTACGCTCAATCCTTCTCTTTATGAGAGGAGTCCTGTACCCAGCAGTGGGACGATAAAAAGGTTGATGATGAGGGAACTTATACCTTTAGAGCTTCACGAAAACCAATTGATACTTGAACTACCTACTGTAGCTGTAAAAACATAATGTTTACCTGCAGTTCTTCGAATGGGAAAATTGTTCCATTCATAGTAAATACCACGTGGTAAATATTTAGCCGATCACTCGCGGAAAGCGTAACGTACTTAGCCAGTGAGAGACATACACCAGTCAGATTCACTGACCTCATTCAATATTATATACAATTTTATAGGTTTTAGGAGCAGTTTTATTCTTATATGCTAAGAGAAAAGACAGTTGTATTAAGAACTGCACAAAGGGCGGGCGTTTTGGAGGGACTGTCTTATGTAATGCTAGCTTTCCGCCCGCAAATTCGCCCGCGTGGAGTTCGGTATTTTTGTTTTCCCTAGGAAATTTTCCCGGGATAAAAAGTACCCAATTATTTAATCCGGACTTACGTCTTTACGTCTGCAAAATTTCAAAGCAATCGGTTCAGTAGTTACGGTGTGAAAGCGGAACAAACAAAGAAACTCACTTTCCGATTTATAATATAGTCAAGTTTGACGTTCAAAAAGTGCTAATTCTCAGCCTAATTTTAATAAATGACTTTCGATTTTGCACCATAATTGCGTAGCACACTAATTCTCCCAATTTGAATCATTGAAGCATTGCTAATTCATTGCTCCATATGTTCGAAAAAGTGTTTGCTCGACAACGTAAATAACGTAATTTTTCTTCTTCTTCTTCAGCCTATAGATGTCCACTGCTGGACAAGGGCCTCCCCCAAGGCTTTCCACGCTGACCGGTCCTGTCCTACCCTCATCCACCGGCTTCCCGCGACTTTCACCAGGTCATGGGTCCACCTTGTTGGGGGCCTCCCTACGCTGCGTCCAGTACGTGGCCGCCACTCCAAAACCTTACTGCCCCATCGGCCATCGGTTCTACGAGCAATGTGCCCTGCCCACTGCCACTTAAGCTTAGCGACTCGCAGAGCTATGTCGGGAACTTTGGTTCTTCTGGTATAACGTAATTAATGTTGTTGAACTGTCAAAATTAAACCCATTGCTACTGATAGTGTGGTAGGTACTCAAATACCCTGCTGGTACTATTATGCAAGTTGGCTAGTCAATGTAACGTGGCAGTATTTTGTTATATATTTCTCCAACAAAATAAAGTGATTGTTTCTCTGCGATAAGAATTGCGTTGTGTTTTTGGGTTTGCTTATGCTCTCTCCAAGCGTTTTTGTTTTATGAAACGCAAATAACTTACATTATTTATTTATTTGTTATCTTTAATACCGGAACGACGAATACAGCACTCGGTCGACGAATACTGAACGTCCAGTGTCACCAATAATTGTTTGCTGCACCGGGCGACGTCATTACGTCGGCTTTACTGGCTCAGCGATAGCCGTTTTGCATGGATGTAACGCATGTTTCCCTCTAACAATTTTGATATATTTTTGACTTACAACTCTTGTAGGTTTTCTTTTTCTTTCACATTATTGGAGTTGATACGTATTATTTGAACTAGTTAACATATTTCGACAAATCATATCATTGGATGTAGACGTACTTACATAAATGTTTATCTAAAGCATTTGCCTATGATATAGACATGTAATATTTATTCGGAATATATTAGAGATAGCGTAGAAACAACAGCTATTCACGTTGATTCACATAACTTGATTTAATTGAAAACTTGTCCGCTTCATGTGGTAGTACTAATTATTATTTCTCCCGTTTCACTAGATTTAATTCTATATGGTAATTCTATAAAACTAAGCACATATCTTATTATATAATAACTACTTCCCACAAAACTTCATAAACCTATAACATTTCTCAAGGGCTTTTTTTGTCGGTACCTACGTCATAACATCCTTCATATTTTATCAATATACAGTATGTAAAGAAAACCCTGTGCGATCCGTGAAGGTATTGTTAGGCATCGTTAGCTGATTCTACTAATGCGTACATAACCTGGCTAAACTAAAAAAAAATACCCCCTTAGAAATAAATAACTTAAATAAAATAAATAGGTATTTTCATGGCAACACAGGGACAGGTCATGACCTCAGTTGACCTCATATATGTAGGTATAGGTTATATAATATAGGTTAGTCTAACCACGTTTATCGAAAGAAACAATGATACCTACTTAGGCAGCTCGTGAAAAGAACTTTTTTTAAGTAGGAAGGTCATCTGACTCTCCGAATGTATCATTCCATTCGATGAGCACAATGGCTGTGGCGGAGATGTTGTTCCATATTTCGTTCACTAAGAACGATACAGGCCTGGCACCGTCGCACGAGATGAGCACGGTGTTTCACAAAGTTAGTCCACCCCTACCAATCCACTGCTGGCCGAACCGATAGTGGAGGTACTCACGTACAGGTCGGCAAAAATATGATGGGCCACCGTCATGGTGGAACCACACCACCACCACCACATCCGAATCGCCCAACACCTGATCACAACAAAACACAGCTAATTGCAGTTACTACCTTCCATCACCATGTAACATTTCGTTAGAAAACGATATGATCACACAATAAACGATACGTCTACACTCTACACGAACGCAATGTCTACGCGAAACTAATAAATTTAAAATAAAAATGATTTTTATTTAAAAAAATAGGTACCTACTCTAGCTGCACAGCGGTACCCTTTGACTAGAGGTGTGAAAGTTTTCAAAATATGACTCGTAACGATTTTTGGTATCGATTTAGTATTGCAGAATCTCACGCATCGATTCAAGATCGCGTGGCATTCCTTTTTTTTTTTTACCTGTCCTGGCGCAATGGCCCGGCCCGCGAGCTAGCCTACATGATGACCCGGATTTCCTTCCAGGATTGTATTACAAGGAGGGGGTGGGTTTCCTATCGTTTATTAATTTTTATTCTGATGCGGTTAGCCCGACCTTTCTTATCTATATCACTTCATAACTTCTTACTCTTTCTAACTTATTTTAACAATTTCATATTTTACATGTTTATAGGTGACATTTACCTCTTACTTCTACATAGTATATTTCTTTATTATTGTTCTTACTTATATTTACTTACACTATATTTCTTACGTATATTACATTTTTTATTTCCAATATGCTAAACAATGTACTATATTAGCTACTTATTCAAACGGTTTGAAATATTCTACTTAATCTATCCTACTTACTACAATTTTACCTACTTTAACTTATTTCTACGTACTTATTCCGAAATGAATTATTTATCTAATGACAACACTTTGTTAATTTTTATATATATTCAAATATATAGTTTAACAATCTTATTTAACTACTTATTTCTATTATTTACTATTTTACATATATTTGTGCAGTATTCTATAAATTTGTTGCGGCTTGTCTTACTGGTAAGTAATTCGCAAAAGTTTTGCCTATCTAATTTCACATTGAACTTCTGTTCCAAATCATACCTCTGAACTGCATGAACAGGACAGTCGACGAGAATGTGCAGCACATCCTCCACAATGTCTGGCTCACAGATGCATGCTGGACTCTCCCTTAACTTAAAGCGATTCAAGTACTGGGAGAATCCACCATGCCCCGTAAGTATCTGTGTGAGCAGTCCCTCGGGTTTGGCTTTAAGCACAAAGCGGTAAGCCACTTCGACATCGGGAAGGAACATCTTTGTGACCGATGCAGTGTCCCCGGCTATATACCGGCTATTCCATATTTCTGAAGATGACAATCGTATAAGCCGCTTCACGTATGATATGGGACACTGGTCGTAGTCAGGTTTCCTTCTCAACGTCAGAGCCGCCTCTTTCGCCAAGTCGTCGGCGCGCTCGTTACCCGGGAGTCCCGCATGGGCTTTGACCCAGAACAACGATACATCTCCACGACCAGTGGGTGGTTAGATTTTAGAACTTTCACATAACTTAAATTAGGTGAACTTAAATCCCACATTGTTTATAATACTTTACTAAAATCGTATTTCATAAGACCTTTCTAGTTTCTGTTTACTAATACATGTGATATAACAATATTATTAGTAACTAATCGATAATCACACGAAAGCACTTTTACCATTAGGTAATCTGTGTTTTTACAACAAATCATTGAACTAGGTACAAGTTTCGATTAATAGCGATAAAAAAAAAATGTTATTACGCAAAAAATTGTGCATCTCTAGTCATTCTTTTGACGTCGCCGAAAATGCTCACTGCTTGGTCATTGGCTAGACAGACGGACACCGCCAAAGAATGAAAGGAAATCCGAAACCGTCTAAAATGGTGTTGCCACTTTTTAGAAATTTACCAGATTTTGGAGAAGTTACAGTAAATACGCGGAGAAAAAAGATTGTGTCAAATTTGATTATTATTGTTATTATGATGATTATGCAAAATTTCAAATTTTATTTGGTCATGTGATTATCTAACCTTTATTATCCTTATGGGTCGGACGGGGTTTTCTTTACATATTGTATATAAATGAGGCATAATTTTAGAATAATCAGTGATTATTCTAAAATTTGCCATTGAAAATCAAGGGTGCGAATACTTGCAGCTCGCCGCCCGGTAAGGACCAGCCCCGAGTCGACGGCGCGTTGTGTTTCACGCGCGCCTCAAAGAGATGTCAGCACATCGTGACGGGGTCCACGAAGACTGATGCCTCCTGAGTCAGGGTTGCGGGTTGTTTAAAAAAGAAACCGCGGCCCTGGCCGTCGCACAGGCAAGTGAACAAACCGGGTGGGTTTTAGTCAGTAAAAGTCTGACACGCCCTTCCGCTTCGCCCAAAGCGGGAGAAGTCATTTGATGATTTCCCATCCCAAACAAAAAAACAAAAAGGGTTTAAGTAAAGTAAAGTATTTATTTCTTTGCAAACATGGGTATAGCACACAGGTGTTTTTTTTTTACAAATAGTTCTCTATATTTTACCGACACATGGGCATGCAAATGTTCACAATTCAAAATTTTAGCTAAAGAACTTTGGAATTACAAGGAATATTATATATATTTGTATTAAAGATGTTAAATATACATTAGTAACAATTTTAATAATTCCAAACAGAAATATATTTAAAAAATCAAAACAAGGTCACAATAACTATGTCAAAAAGTGTAAACAGTACGTCAATTAAACAAGTGAATCATCATCAAGAAAATCGTCAATTGTATGATATGTCTTCACAATTAAAATGTCATTTAGCGCTTTTTTAAATTTTACTATTGTCAAATTTTTTATAACATTTGGAACCCTATTATATATGCGTGGGGCAACACCAAAAAAATTTTTCCGCATTAGTGCGGTTTTACATTTCACTTGATATAGTTGATTAACGTATTGAGTGCGTATTAGATTTCTTTTGACCTCTGATATTTTTTTAAACAAATGTGGGTTACACTTCACAAAAAGAGCAATTTCCAATATATACAAACAAGGCATAGTTAAAATTTTTAATGACTGGAAATGGGGAACACAGCTATCTGTCCTCTTAAGGCCACACGTTGACCTCATGCATCGCTTTTACAACCTAAACACCAGTCCCACATCAGTAGACTGTCCCCAGAAAATAATGCTATAACGCAAAACAAACGCAACTAATGCATGGTATGCAGTTAAAAGTGCCTGACTGTTAACGGACTTTGAAAGTTGAAATAGAGCATATGCGGATTTGCTGAGCTTCTTACACAGTTCTTCAATATACGGCTTCCAGGTGAGTTGGCTATCTAAAGTGATACCTAAGAACTTAGCCGTGTTAGCCTCTTCAATATCAGAGCCTTTATAAGAAATTCTAACATTAGGGTTTCCTTGCCTTTGATAAAAATGCATCACTTTTGTTTTGCTTAGGTTTATAACCAAATTATTATTGTCTAACCAATTTATAATGTCACTTAAGCAAGTATTAATGTCATTCCTATAGTTACTTGGATTTGTACATTTTATTATTTCTGTACTGTCATCTACAAATAGAACCATCTTGTTAGTCGTTGCTTTCGGGAGATCGTTAATGTATATTAAAAAAAAGTAGAAGACCCAGTACACTATCTTGTGGGACGTCATACTTTACATTTCTTTGTTTCGATACATAAAAGGTTTCTAATTTAGTTTTAGGACATATCTTAGAAATTTCCGTATATTGTAGCCTATTGCTCAGATAAGATTTTATTAACTTTAAGATGTTTCCTCTTATACCATAACTATTTAATTTGCACAACAAAATCTTATGATCTACGTAGTCAAAAGCTTTAGTCATGTCTGTATAAATTGATTGATTTTTTCTGTCTACTGACGGCATGATGTTTGCTAGCAAGTCAAAAAGTGCCATATTAATCGTAGTGTTCTTACGAAAACCTTTTTGTTCCGTGCAAAATAAATTATACTTTTCGAAATAGGCATATTAAGAGTTATAGATTACTTTCTCGAAATTTTTTGAGACAATTGGAATTTAGTTTTTTAGATTTGTTTTGTCATCTTTTTTATACAGAGGTTTTATTATTAGTTTTTTGAGCTTGTTTGGGAAGATGCCATCAGCTATGCATAAATTAATAATATGAACTAATGGAGTTGCTACTATTTCTTTGGTAAACTTTAATACTTTTGTACAAACTCCATCATATCCTACAGTATTAGTATTTTTAAGATTGCAAATTATTTGTATTATATCATCAATTGTCACAGGTTGCATAAATAGTGAATTCAAAACTTGATTGTCAATTGTGTTATTTAATGTGATGTCAACTTTAACATTTTTCTCAATTGTGTCAATAAAATAATCGTTAAACTCGTTTGCGATGTCCAAAACGTTTGTAAATGTCATATTTTCTCTTTTCACACACATTATAGGCTCAAGTGGCAGACAAAATTTGGATTTATTTATGATCTTCCATGTAGCTTTTGATTTATTTTGAGCAGTATCTATAAAATGATGAATGATGTATGAAAGGGTTGCGGATACTTCGTACACGTCACCAAGTTACAGTAATTAGTTTGCGCTAATCACATTCAGGACTCACAGGATGACTCATTACTGTTGTTTGAAATACCATGATAGTATATATTAAAGTTTAATTTAATTAAAGTTTTTCATCCCGGCCACCAAGTTTCCAAAGCCAGAGATTATCTTTTGATGAATTCTCGATAAGTTCTTGTACCTTAATTAAGCTAACAGATGCGCTATAATGACGTTTGACTGATTACAATGTAATGAATCGTTGTCAAGGCGTACATTAATTTTGAGGAGAGCAACCGTTTGCTTAAAAATCCTAAAAAGAAATCATTGAAGCAATTCTTAAAATTCCCACTCTACTTCGATACTTACGGTAAGGCTATAAAATTAAATACATTTAGTGGCAAGCGCGCTAGTTTATTATGAGCCTATTCACTCTAGCCTTTTTTTTCTGGATGGGAAATCATCAAATGACCTCTTACGCTCTGGGCGGAGTGGAAGGGCGTGTCAGAATTTTACTGACTAAAACCCACACGTGTTTTTTCACTGCCTGTGCGCCAGGGCCACGGTTTCTTTCATAAACAACCCGCAACCCTGACTCAGGAGGCATCGGTATCGTGGACCCCGTCACGATGTGCTGACATCTGTTTAAGGGGCGTGTAAAACACGACGCGCCGGCGACTCGCCCTTACCGGGCGGCGAGCTGCCCACTACTCACCGGTCCGCTCCTACGGTGGCCGGGAGTTCGGTGTTGTCTCCTGACCAGGGCGTCTCCTGCGGCTAGTGGCGTGAGGGCGCTGGGATTCCCGCTGCCTTACGCGCTCCGCTCCTCCTTTGCCAGCATCATTGCTTCGCAGAAGGAGGTGACCGCCTGCCATGCACTCTCGCTCCGGACAATGGCCTGGACCAGGGTCGGAAGCGAGAGATCGCCGCCGATCGCCGCTACGAGGATACGGCAGTGCTCTACCCAAGCCGGGTCGAGCACTGTCGTAGCCGTATAGATTTTATTTCCTAAACCCTTACCTTGTAAAATAAGGTTAGTAATCTAGGGTTAAATAAATTATTAAGCTATTGCATAGCTTCTATCGCGGGCCTTGAGCGCGGGGACCGAATTCAGAAATTCCGTAACGAAAAAACCTCACGCTCCCCACTCCGACGGGCACGGAGGTGTGGCTTGAAGGCCGTACATCGTCTAACGTCGTTTCAGTTCGGCAGTCTTCGGCACGGTATGTTTGTGTGCGTGCGACTACATCTTTTGAAAACAATTTATATATTTTCAAAAAGAGCATGCATATTGCAGGGCGCGAACTCAGTTCTACACACTTGCCATGTTACTGATAGTCGCGATGTGCTAAACTTGCGATTAATTTTCTCTCTGAAATAGGTCTTCTATAGAGATATGTCATAGACGTCATCGACGTTGTCATGGCTACCTTAAAAACTTTTCATATAATTAATTATTAAGTACTTTTATTCAAATTAATTTAGTAGTGTTTTTATAAAATAGCTTTTTTTTAACGAAAAAGCCAAGATGAATGTCACGCTAATTTTTCATTGGACTTTTAAATTATTTATAGTGTTGTTTACTAAATAAAAGCGCGTGATTTTATAGAGTAAAAAGTGCTCACGCGGCCGTTTTTTCAACTGTGATTGGCGATATCCGCCATTATTGTGAAATATTTTTTTAAAGAATTTCTATAATTTGTTACACGTGTTATTGGCAAAATTGTGGTATCTATCCACAGGGACCAGATCAAGAGTTGAAGTTGAAGTTTTTATTAAATAAAATATTACAGAAAGATGTCGGTGAACAATGTTAATACGAGTACATTTAAGTGTACGAGTTGTAATATTGTTATCTCCGAAACGAAACAACGAAAGTTTAATAAAAATATGCTCGTCGGCTTTTTCTGAAGAAGACATTGTTTGTTTCTACGAAGACAAGACAAAAACATATATCGAGGCGTAAGAACAAAAAGCAGAAAGACCTAAAATATACGATTACGGTGTTTAAAATCACGGATCCCGAACAATCCCAGTTTTTGTGGCAAATTGCCACCAGTTTGCTTTGACTACGTAGAACGTACGTAAAGAAGTTGATGAAGGATTTATTAATTCTACGGTCAGATGTTAACGCAATCAGAAGTGATTATGTTACTAAAGATCAGAAAATATTAAATTGATAACAAATAATTCGACACCGACGCCGTTCATCATCAACAACCTTTTTATCGTCCCACTGCTGGGCACAGATCTCCTCTCATACAGAGAAGGATTGAGCGTAATCACCACGCTTGCTCAATGCGGGTTGGCGATTTCAGACTTATAAAGCCCATGTTTCCTCAAGATGTTTTCCTTCGCCTTCAGTCATTGGTGTCCAAGATATACTTAGAAAGTACATATAACTTTAGAAAAGTTACATTGGTACTTGCCTGACCTGGAATCGAACCCGCGCACTCATACTTGAGAGGCTGGTGTTTTAACCACTAGGCCACCACGACAAAACAGTGGGGTATATTGAAAAAGAACCTCGGAGTATTTGAGTATATTTCGTGGTGCTCCCTGTGCGCCGTTTCTGAGTCAACGAAATACCAGTTGGTGGAGTCATAAGGATACTATAGCTGTCTTGCCTGCCCCTCAGTGCCCGGCCGGTCTTGCGATTGCACCGAAACAGCACACAATGACAGAGATTATAAGTAACAGCATAGACCGACCTTACGGAGGAATTGCCCTATTGTAGAGGAAGTCCGCTTTCTCAAAGGTATCAGTGTTGTTGTGTAATAGTGATCGTTTAGTTCTCACACGGATCGTTCTATGTTAGTTTTCTCATTTTACATGCTTACTGACTCGAGTGATAACTGTACTTGTAAAATTTGTGTATAAAGTGTTTTGAATATGAATGAACAAAATGCATTTATTATTTATTTATTTAATAAAAGAAAAATTTGTTTTCTTATCGGTCACCACGCTCAAAAAGTGTAACATGAATTGATATCAAAGAAAAAGAAATACTGCATAAATAAAATAAATAAATAATTATAATTGCATAAATTGATACAAAATGCTATGCAATAGCTTTACCGCGGCAGTCCCCGAGTGCCACACGTCTTTTTTTTTATTCCATACTCACGGCTAGCAGCATTTGTTACAAAAATCGGTTGAAAGCTTCGGGTACACCTGGTATGATTTACTTACGCCTAGGTTACAATATGCTATCAAGTAGATAGTCTGTATCTTGGGGATACGGAGTACAAATTCTAAAGTGAAGACTAAAGAGGTGATAACAGATTTGATATGGTACGTAAGTATGTGTGATTTTTGTATGGTTTGTGACTTTGTGAGTATGTGTAAAGGTGAACGTTTGTTTCATTGCGCTTCGGTTGATTTGGTTTCAGGTCAGGGTGTTTATATAAACTGTTCCAAGTCATTATAACCCGTGCAATACAAAAGTTCTTTTACTATTTCACAATCAAACTACTTTTGTACAAAAATCACATCATTTTTAGAGAATCTATAACAACGAAAGAAAATTATTTTCTGCAGTTTCTGTAAGACTTACTTAATTTGCTGTAAAAGGCTTTGTTTCTTGGGAAAACCAATCAATTTCTTCAGGCAAAGAAGCATTACAAATACCGCGATATTGCATTAAGAATTCAAAAGATTTTTTATTTTTCGAATAAATTAATATAATAAAGCCATTTAATGGAACGGTCGTAAATGAATAATGCTTAGCAATTTTTAAACAAATTCATAGCCCTTATGGCAGGTGTAGGTATGTTCACATTTTCATGTGAAATGTTAGTAATTTTTCTTGTACTTCAAAACCGAAGCCTTTACACATTTCATCGGTGGTAGCGCAGAGGTCTTTTTGTCTGCACACTTTGAGCAAAAAGGTATAGCATCGTTTGCTATACAAGTCCACAACCTACCGCGGTTCCATCGAAGTCATCCTTTACCAGGTTCGAGTTACAATGACGTCATAAAAAGAATATTCTTCAAGGAAAATTTTACTTTGGAATGTCCTTCTATAGGTAATGTTATAAACGCGAAAGTTTATGAAGGAGGATATAGGAGGATGGATATTTATTACCTTTTCACGCTAAACCTACTCGACGAATTTACCCATAGAATACTTTTATCCTGATGCTCTCCTGAGAACGACACATTTTTTTTTTAATGATTATAAACTACTTAATGCTTGACAGCAATCCCACCTGATGGTAAGCAGTGACGCAATCATTGATGGTAAAGCAAGCTAGTTTGTTAAGGGTCTATTCACAAAAAAAAACTGGGTGAATAGGAAGGAAGACGGCAGTTGAGCGAGGTAATACAATGTTAAACCCAACAACACGACCAACGAAGCTGCTCCAGAGGGAGATTGATGTGGAAACCCCCACGACTAAACACCCGACACAACAAAATTTGACGCATCGTAATTGGCACACATCGCAACACAACTGCTCAGACCCGTCCTCCATATGGCTACCAGACATCATGCCGGAACACGACGAATCGCTTGGCGGCAAGACTTTGCCTGCTAAGTGGTAACTTTTGCCGGCAGTCGATGTTATGGCCTACCACCGAGTAAAGCTGCAGGGTGGTGCCAGTACAAAATAACTTCTACAGAATGAATGATGACCCGTTTAGATCACTGTAGCATTGGAACAAATTCTCAACATAATCACAAAAAACCCCGTCTCACGTATCAGAGTAACCTTTAACGCTATCGTCATGCGTTGGCTACACACTGGGTGACTAATTCCTTGGCAACGAGCCAGTAACTCGACCTATATACTCGCCTCAAGTCTTCCTACTAGTAGGTACTCCCGGCCACCGGTCAAACTAATTAGGTTATGATTTTTATTTCATCGCTTTATAAGGAAAGGTAGGATGTAGTTAGCTAACGATGTGATATCTCTTAATTTAAAATTTACACATTGCAACATTGTTAAATTGATTCTTTATCGATTTAATCGTTATGTGATTGATTGGGTACGGGGTAATATATTTACATCTTTGTCGAGGACGGGAAATGTTCAATAATTAACTGAAGAAAATATATTTTACTTTGTAGAAGAATGTAAATGTAGATGGCGGGGTGCTTTGCATTGTTTTCTCAAGTTTTAGTAATTAGTAGTAAACTGTGGGACAAGAGAAAAAACGAGGACTTTGTTAAGGAGTGGAGCCCCAATTTAAAAAGTTCAAAATCAAAAACTTATCAAAATATGGGAAAATCAGTATTATTTTTGACTGATTGTAACTAAGATCAGACTGTGAAAGTTCTAAAAATTTGTAGAATTCCCTTCTTAATAAAATCACAGGCCTGTTGAAAATAATCAGTTCTTAGTAGCCAAACGATCTTGTAGGATATAAGAAATCATAAACAAAGAAAAAACATCCATTCGACAGTCGCACAAGTGAGTATAAAAAGCTATTTTCCCATGAAATTTCAGTCGACTTCCAGACCAAAACGGACGAAAGATAACTCAATTAGTGGAGGTCTCGTAAAGACACATATGTCTATTGACAGCTGTCAAAACTCTTCGAAGAATAATGAAAATAAATGGGTGACGTTTCTGAGAGTTCAATGACAATTCCAGGTCACATCTAGTGTTGCGTTGCCAGGTTAACCGGAGATTTATCTAGGCCATGACAAGAAGACTTGAGTGTATCACTAATATAATGTTAGCTGTTAATAATGATTGGAAATCAAAGTTTAGTCTATTTTTCAAATAGGACTACTGATACTCAAACTTACTTATGGAAGATGCGAGTCATATTAAGATATACATCCTGACCTGTAACTATGTACAACTGCGCTGAACAAAGAATCTAATATTGTATTTACAGTATTGTCTCAATTTCTATGTATTTACTTTCGCTAATTGACGCTAATCTAGGTAGATACTTCAGATGAAAACAAAGGGATTGGGAATTTTTGCGAATTTACAAGAAATTTCAATAAGTAATAGCAATTTTCTTGTAAAAGTAAGTTATTTTTTGGAGATGCGAGCTACTTTTAAAAGAAAATAATATCAATATACATTTGTGTAAGCAGGTACGAAGCAATGTTTTTAACATTGCCATGACCCATCACGTTCAAATTATTTTATTTAGTTTGAAAAACACCATTTTGCTTAAAACCTTTAACAGGAAAAATTGTATTGAATTTCAGTGGTGTCAGACTGCTAGTAGTTGAAGGAATGAGTTCGTTGCGAGTGTTAAAGACTTGTCGGCGTCATAGGCACGCACACAAAGGCGAGTGGGCGGGGCGGCGCGTCGCACGCGCAGCACCCGACAACAGCCGGCGCCCCAGAGTACAGTCGACGAGAATGGTCGTGAAGAAAAGTTGGTTTGTTTTTTTTTTTTTTGCTAATAAAGTAAATATCAACTGTCAACAATTTTTTTTTGGGTTATTACATTGAATTTAGAGATGCGGTGCATGTAACACACGTTTTATTTATATTTAAAATAGCGACCCGATCCTTTATTTTACGACTTAATAATATTATCATAATAAGATTTTTTAATTAAATGTATTATTCCATAAACTTTAAAAAAATAATTGTACATTCTGGTGAAAGCTGCATGAATGTCCATAGTGTTATTTTAACGCGGTCACATAGAGATGAAATGTGACTTATGTCGAAATGTGACATGTTAGCTGCACAAGGGCATCCCCAGCCCTACCAAAGTTTCAGCACAAATATAAAAAAATATGATGTATATAGGTAGATACATTCATTAATTCAGTCAAAAGTGAAGCTATATTCATCGTAAACCAAATCAAATTCAAATTAAATCAAATTTATTAAAGATGCAAATCCTTTTACATTCGTTGGTGATTGGATAAGTACTCAATTAGGTTGGATCTAAATTCAAACCTATCTACTATATTTTTAATTTATACTAAAAAAAAACTAAAACGTATTAATTTTTAGTGAATACTGTTGGAATTGATCAGTGCAATCAGAAATTATAAAAAGATAAACTAATTACTTAAAGAAATTCTGTTTTTAACAATAAATAAAAATAATAACAATGAAAAGCTTTACAAATTTTTGCTCCCCACTGTATAGTTCCTGCGCCAACGCACGCCATATACGGGGCGACTCCCCCCTCCGCACCCCTATCCGCGCCGCCCGCCCTCCAAGTCCGTTTGGCTCACGTTTCGACATAGAGTAAGCAAGTTACTATAGACACGAAATTTCATTTAGGTTCGTATTTAACCAGTTTTATGCCGTGAATCTACTTTAAGTTTGAATTTAAGAAAAAAGAAACTGAATATTTTCGAGTCGCTTACTTCTTGATCCAAACTAAGTTTCTTTTACGTTTGATTACGTTATTGTAGTCGTGGTGGCCTAGTGGTTAAAACATCAGCCTCTCAAGTATGAGTTAAGTCTAAGTTATAAATAATTTCTAAGTATATCTTGGACACCAATGACTGAGCGTGAAGTAAAACATCTTGAGGAAACCTGGACTATAAGTCTGAAATCGCCAACTCGCATTGAGCAAGCGTGGTGATTACGCTTAATCCTTTTCTGTATGAGAGCCTGTGCCCAGCAGTGGGACGTTAATAAGGTTGATGATTACGTAATTGTAACTTCTCGTGGTGATAACATAGAGGTCCACCACCAGCTCTTATAAGAGTAAAAAGGGATGTACAAACTTCTTCGTCTTTACAAAATGCTGAGACAGACTATCACTAACGTAGAAGCCTGACAAGACTGGCCATGACACTTATGATGACAGTTGATCAAGAGGATTCATGTAACAAATTGAGTAGCAGGAATTTTTTACCCTTAACTGAAGCCTTTTCAATAGCCTGACCCTCCCCGACGCCAAACGTGTTTTTCGTCATAAAACTTCTTGTGAGGAAAAGGATTTCTCCTAGGTTGTGGTCACGTTTTGTTACTTAATTTCACTGCTCGTTTATGGAAATGAGATGGAGTTATTCAGTATATATAGCGCTATTCTCTCTTCATAACGGAACGGTTATGGATTGACACCTTATAGTGCAGTGCTGTATTTTTCCATCTGGTTAAAGGCGCAGGGCACGCGGTGCATTTTATTCATTGTATTTATTTATTCTTATATTCCAGGCATCAAGGCCCATATTAACACATACAATACTATATTAACATAAAAACATAAATACTATAAATACATATAACATAATTATGTACAGCTAATGTGCACGAAGTGTCGGCGTCGTGACTCGATGACCGGTATCACGTAGCAGACTACGAAACTGGCGGTACACAACACCTTTCAGCTAGAACTCTTCTTTGAGGAATTTCTCGAGATGATGTGTCGAAACGCACACCATGAACGACTTGAAGTTTGTGTTGTGACGCCGCTCCAACCTCTCGATCCTAAAAGTCCAGTTGGTCTTGCTGCGCAGTTACTCCACAACCTCCTCAACCTTCGTGGAGTGGGGCAGTCTGGACGCATACAGCAGCGTCGTTTTTACTGCTGGACGCAGCAGCATGTTGGGTCCTGCCAGAGCAGCACCGCACTGATTCCGACAAGGAGGCTTCTTCTTCTTCCTCTTCTGTACCATAATGAATTCATCTTTGTCGCATTTGTCCTTCTCCGAACCCTGCCTTTTCAAAACCTGCTTTGACAGGGTCCGTTTACCCCCTTTTGGTTTGTTCACTAGTTACGCGTGCGAGTTTTGAACTCAACAGGCGTTTTTGCAGATGGAGGCGTTTTGTGCCCCGCGATGCAAGTTCACACTGTGACCTACTTGCAGAAATTGCATTGCGCAATAATGCTACCTCTGCCCGTAGATCACTGACGGTGTTGATGGACCCCTCCAACCGACGCTCCATCTTGACCTGGCTTTGCTTCAGTATAATGTCCTTCAGCAGTCTGGTGACGTCTACGTGATTGAACGTCGACGTCAAGCACGTCGTCGGGGTCGGTCGCTTTCAACAATGTCACGATGTCCAGGCTCTTCTCTGTACCACCCCTTCGACGAGACGAGTGTTCATTTGTTCGACAACGTGCGTCTATGTTTCCACTGGCGTACATGAATATGACCCACGTCTATATATAGCGTAACACGGCACACGGAGAGGCGACGCACGTGTGTTAAGCGACGCACGTCTCACCTCCCGCAGTGAAACCCGTGTCCGCGGATTGAAATGGTACATGCGTAACCTGTCTGTACGCCGTACCACGTAAAACATAGGCGTAGGTCATATTTGTGTACTCTAGTGGATACGTAAACCCACGTGGATAGCATTGAGCTATGTAACCGCCTATTCTAGCAAGCCACGCATGTATCAAAGACGTCATCCATATGTAGCGTCTCCGTGGGTTTCAGTGAAACAATCACATACATTTTCTTACAAAGTGAAGCTTTTGTAGCCTCCCCGTACGCTATGCCTTTACACGAATGCAGTAAAAGTTAAATAGATTTGTTATAAGAAGTGATCGGATCGAAATAACGACCCTATCAAAACAGGCATATTTTGAGAATCAAAAAATTTTTGATCTGATTGACCTTTAAGAATCCTGGTATAATGGTGAATTATTATGTTTTTGAAAGTAAGTTTATATAGACATGGTACACATTAATCACATTTTAAAAACTATATACTGTAATGTATTGAAAGCATCATTATTCCAGTGTCAAACAAATATGGAGCGATACAGAGTGAATAGCGCTATGCCTTTTTCACTACGGTATAATGACGGTTTAACATGTCATCGTAGGGCCCCTGTCGAAGGTGTAGGTCGGTGTTTCCCATGTAACTACTATCAGAAGAAAGGTCAAAATAGAGGTCACAGTCTCTAGTAAAGTCTAGACATAAACTTGAAAATCATGTAGAAATGGTGTCTGAAATGGTCTTTTGGTCATACAAATTGAGTAGAATCCAGTGCACAAATTTGACAAAGGAGCTGGTGATGAAGACGCTTATACCTAAATTTTCACACTTTCTTTGTCTTGAATTCATTGCCAATATCCTATAAAGTGATTGTTACACCAAGTAATAACTTACATAATACATCAGTAAAACAACTAGCCTATTTATTACCTACTGCCGCATCTACCGCCACCTTCTCTGAGTTGCGTCCGCGCATGTTTGTTTACACGGCAGCCGCGGTGCATTTGTTTTTTCTCATCGCGGTGTAGTGACTTGGCTCGCATCATATAGTTGAGTACATCGAGGTTTCCACACATTAACCCCAAGGACAACGATAATTTGAAAAAAAATCAGATAGTTGAGATGTTTTTTTATTTGCTTCGAAAATGATTTATGGCTTAAGTAGTTCTAGATTGTATTAGAACTGCTGCCAAGTTTTCGAGTAAAATCAAACAGTTGTTAGTGCATTCATTAATGTTTTTTTCTCTATTCTTAGAACTTGAATGTATGTCTAGGTAGGTCCGTGAGTTTTCATGAAGCCACACGCACTAATGACAAATTACAACTTCATCTCCGTTCCATCATCGGACGACCCGTAGTACGGCAAGTGTACCCTGTTTTATTGATGTGAATGGCAAATCATCAAATGACCTCTCCCGCTCGGGAATAAAACTTTTTTTTTTTTTTTTAATAATTATAAACTAGCGCTTGACCGCAATCCCGCCTGATGGTAAGCAGTGGTGCGATCGTTGATGGTAAAGCGCGCTAGTTTATTAAAAGCCTATTCACTCAGAAAAAACTGAGCGAATATAAAGGAAGACGGCAGTTGAGCGAGGTGATGCAATGTTAAACCCAACAACACGATCAACGATGCTGCGCCAAAGGGAGATTGATCTGGAGATCCGCCACGACCAAACTCCCGGCACAACAACATTTGGCGCATCGTACCCGGCACACATCGCAACACAACTGCTCAGATCCGTCCTCCGTACGGCTTCACCAGACATCATGCCGGAACACGACTTACCCGTGTTTGTCTTTCAACTAACCCCCGCAACCCTGACACAGGCATCAAGCCTTCGTGGACCCCGTCACGGTGTGCTGACATCTCTTTGGGGCGGAACACAGCTCGTGGAGCTGAAATACAACGCGCCGTGTAAGGACCTGGCTCGGATTGACGCCAGCCAATATAGGCGCGGGCCTATGTTGATTGAAGTTTGATCTTGTCTCCCGACCAGGGCGTCTCCTGCGGCAGCTAGTGGTGTGAGGGCTCTGCAATAAAGTATTGAATATTGAGATTTCTGCTCCCACACGCGCTCGGCCTTCTCCTTTGGGTGCCAGGTGTCTTCCGGTTCGTGGCTGCCACTCCAGAACCCTACTACCCCATCGGCCATCGGTTCTACGAGCAATGTGCCCCGCCCATTGCCACTTAATTTTAGCGACTCGAAAAGCATGTAGGTGATTTTGGTTTTCTGCGGATATCCGCATTTCTGATTCGACCGCGCAGAGAAACTCCGAGCAAAGCCGCGCCTCTTTTTAATATAACTCTACTGAGAGTTATTTTAGTTTATAATATAAAAAAAATCCTTTTACTCAACAATGAAGGAGTGTTCCGTATTTGATCACTCTTTTAACAAAGTTTTTTGCACCACAGAAATAATAATACCTAATGATTTAGTCATTTAGCCAAGCTATTATTAAGGGATTATTACAGGAATTTGAATTCATCATGCATCAAATATTATTTTCATTGCGCTAATATGAATGAATGGGTAGACGATATCGTAAAAGTAGCAGGTACTCATTGGTCACGAGCGGCAGAGAACAGAGAGAACTGGTCTTCTCCGGAGGAGGCCTTTAGCAAGAACCCTCTCCATGATAGGTAAATCATGGAGAGGGTACTTGCTAAATTATTAAATATTATTATTATGTCATTTTAAATAGCAACATCAAATACAGCAATAATTAATTAATCTTATTTATAATTCTTTTTTTAATCATAATCACACTAAATTTAAATTTCTTTTAATTTTTGCATGCACGCTGTTATTGATATTTATTGTACTATGGAAAGCAAGAAATAAAAGGCTTTTTATTTTTTATTTATTTTTATTTAATATGAATGAATATATATTTAAAAACGGTGGTGGCCCAGGGATATAAGGCTTCGACTTACGAGTTGAAGGACGTGGGTTTGAATCCAGTCCGGCTCAAAACGGGAAAGAAAAACATCGTGAGAAAACCGGGATGTCCTAAACAAAAAAAAAACTGAGGTACATGAGATATCCGCTGACCCGCACTGGATCCGCGTGATAGATTATGGCCCAATCCCTCGCATAGAGACCGATGCAGAGTGAGTATTTCCTTCACCTGAAATACATCCGATGAATTAAAAGTCATCACATAAATTTGTAACCGCATAATTATGAAACAAAAACAGCCATCCATCCAAAACCCGACCTCAGCAATATCTCAACTTCAGGCACTCTACAAATAACTGTAACTACACACATCAAAAGTGTCTAGGGATCAAGCATTTTTATGCGGATTTCTTGAGATTGAGATGTGGCTTTGTAATAAATTTATGATTTTATAAATTTATATGGATCCTTTTTGGTGCATTTCATAATTTGAATCAGGAACTGTGAATCAAATTCGAGTAAAAGATGAAAATCAGCTGTCAATATTTTCCTTATAAAAACATACAACGCATTGAAGACATTATTAGTGCTACTGTTTCCCTACTACTGATTAAAACCAACGTTATTATGGAGCGGCGACGTCATTTAAGCAGGGAAGAAATGCTCAGAGCCGTGGGAATGATAGAAGCTGGTTCCCGGCAACGTACTGTGGCTTTAGCTCTGAATACAAGTCAGAGTGTTATCAGTCGACTTTGGACACGTTACCGAAGCACTGGTACCGTGGCTGAGCGCCATGGAGGACGGTATCGCTGCACCACACGGAGACAAGACCGATACATTCAAATCTTAACTCGAAGAGCTCCAACAATAACCGCCATGATGTTAGCCGTGAGGCTTCATCACTCTTCAGGGAACTTAATTAGCGACCAAACAGTCAGAAACCGCTTGCATGAAGTGAACCTTCATTCCCGAAGACCGCTACGGGTACCACCTATAGCAATGCACAATCGTAGGATTCGATATCAATGGGCTCTTGAACACAGAAATTGGGCAGAAGAACAATGGCGTTTCGTGTGCTTTTCTGATGAGTCTCGTTTTGGTATGAGACCGGATACAAGACGTATACGACACTGGAGAACCCCTGGACGCCAACAGCGATTAAAATCCTGCCAGGAAGTCCATCCTTATAGTGATGGAACCATCATGGTATGGGCGGGTATTTGGATCGGCGGAAGAACTGAGTTGATTTGGATCAGAGGCAACCTCAACGCTCAAATTTATGCTGAGACGATTGTATCAGACGTCATCGTTCCTCTACAAGTGCAAATCGGTCCCTTATTTCAGTTAATGCATGATAATGCACGACCGCACACCGCAAGAGTTGTAAGACAGACTCTCGCCGCAGCTAACATCAATGTCCTGCCCTGGCCTGCTCAGTCGCCAGACTTGAACCCGATTGAGCATGCATGGGATATGCTACAGAGAAGAGCTCTGCCGAATATGGAGGGTATCCAGTCGCAAGAAGACCTTTTTTTGTTGTTGCAACGAACATGGGCGGCCATTCCACAGCGTGATTTGGATGAACTCATTTTGAGTATGCCAAACCGATGTTCTTGTGTTGTTAGTGTTCGCGGTAGAAACACGGATTATTAATTGTTTAAGTTACCCAATAAAATTTTAGAGAAAACTGTTATTTCAGTCTTTTTTTCGAACTTTTGTGTTAGTGGTTCAAATGTCAAATATCTCTTTATTAGGAAAATGGCAAATTTCTTTATTAATGCAAAGGTGACTTGGTTTATCGTTACTGTGACAAACGAAAACACTTTATTTGATGAATCCTTAAAGAAAATTTTAATTAATATCAATCAGGAGAAAAGTTATTGCAAAAATATATGTTGATCCCTAGACACTTTTGATGTGTGTATATTGTTTAGTGATGAAAACCAAGAATGTTGTTACTACCGTTCGTAGCATTATAGACAGTTTACTTTAGAACCAGCAGCTAATGTTCTGAGTTACTTTATTATTTAGTTAATAGGGTTAAATTTAGTGTTAGCTCATATGGGCCAAAATTCACTACATACTCGTATATGCCTCGAGAACCCTTAGCAGTCAGGCAGGCATAGAAATGGTTCGTTTGGTTATAAAATTCTTAATTTCTATTCATGTTTATTACCATCTTACTTACTTTGATTTGTCTAGTTTATTTTAGTTTTAGTTTAGCTTAATATGCTTTTCAAGGCAACTAGTTATATATGTTATGGGCTAAGTGATTAATCGGGTGTTATTCATAATCCCAATCAATTTATCACATTGCCCAGGCATTATAAATAATGCCCAGTTCCTATTGGGCAGAGTGATGTAAAACATGTTTAATACTTTCAAATGAATACTTAGTTAGATAGATCGAGTATTCTCTTCTTCTTCTTCAGCCTATAGAGGTCCACTGCTGGACAAAGGCCTGCAGTTTGGAAGTATTTCGCACTCGCTTTCACTCACATGTAGGTAGATATTGCGAAAAAGCGCACTTCCAAGGTGCAGCGAGGAATGAGAATGTAATACTTCTCGGCATGAGTAAGTTAAATTATAAAACTAACAATCTAAATTGAACTAAATTGAAATCACATCACCGATTATTCAACTTAAAATTTACATTAAAGTTAAAAGAGTTAGTAATCATTCTCATAGGTATCTAATAGTTAATGTTAAGAATAGATTATTTATCAAATAAAAGTTCTCAATCACTGGACTTAATAAACAAAAAATAACGTTGATACCCAAAAAAAAACTACTTATGTGTAATTTAGTACCTAACAGATTTAAAACTCAATAGTTTTTACTAAGTACTTGAAACTTAATAAAATCAAGTAAGCATAAAAAATTACTTATCAATTTAAATTAAAAAACTAACGAAATCGAATTTAAGTGACAGCTGTGGTTATTACACTTAAAATAAACTCTCAGTAATCAAATCAGTAATATTATTTGAATTAAAAAAAAAATACTCGCTACTTTTTAGCGTCACATGTTTGTTTCCGGCCCGGCACTGCAGCGCACTACGTAAAAAATTACCTATTAATCACATTGCCCGATCTTCAAGTAGCCATATTCATAATGCCCGGGCAATGTGATAAATAGATGAGTAAAGATTGTAATTATTCACTTGGCCCGATATGGCTGGGCATTATTCGTACTGCCCGGGCATTATGAATACTACCCGCATTAATCATTTGGCCCATAACATTATATATTTATAATCAATATTACGCGGCAATTATTATGTAAATTAGTTCTTTGGTTAATAGTTTAATTTACGATTATGTTCTTCTTCTTCTTCAGCGTATAGAGGTCCATTCTACAAAGGCCTTCCCCAAGACTTTCTACAATGACCGGTCTGGTGCTATCTGCATCCTTCGGCTTTCCGCGACCTTCACTGTATCAAGGGTCAACCTGGTTGCGAGCCTTCCTACGATGCGTCTTCTGGTACGTGGCCGCCACTCTTGAACCTTAATGCCCCATCGGCCATCAGTTCTATGTGCAATGTGCCCCACCCGCTGTCACTTAATTTTAGAATTTCGGGATAAAAAGTATCCTGCTATTGTATCTGCTATTTCTGGTTATATCTGTATGCCAAATTTCATCCAAATCTTTTCTGTAGTTCAGGTATGAAAGCGGAACAAACAAACTCACTTTCACGTTTATAATAAGTAATATACTTATTAGTAAAGACGTAAAAAAAAAATTTGAAAATTTACACCAACGCACTCATAAACTACATCAAAGTTTATGATTTTTTTAATAAGTATGCAATTTTTTTAGATTAAATTATATAAATATGCAGAGACTGGCTCTTAGTCTTAACAAAAGCCAAGATTTAAAAATAGAACTGCAGTAAAACAAGCGAATATTGCCGGGAAAAGAAAATTTACGCGTACTATCACATTGGCGTATTAAGTATTTAAAGTTTTAAATTGATTCGCATTGATTTTTTATTCTTTTGTAAATTGAATTATTGTTACCAGCAGAACTTTTGGGTTAGTTTTTTAAGTCATCGGGAGTTTTTGAACCATAATATGGATACTTCGTCCGAACAAGCGGCTGAAATTGTAGCACTGGTGCGGGAGGGCTTCTAGAATATACAGAAGGTTTGTGGAGACAGGTTGTTACCGAAGGAGACCTGGTACAGGCAGGACTCTAGCAACCACCGGTCGTGATGACTGATTTATTGTTACAACTTCCCTACGAAATCGTTTCCTCGCGTCAGTTAACATCAAAACAGAGCTTAAAGAAGTGCGTGGAATAAATGTGAGTGCAAGGACATTAAGAAGAAGGTTAAAGGAAGCACATCACCCCTTTTAGACCAACAAATGGTCCAAAGTTGTCTCTAGCTCACAGACAAGCCCGCTAACGATTTGCGCGTGATCACTTAAATTGGACAGAAGACCAATGGGCCTCCGTATTGTTCACGGACGAGTGTAGGACATGTTTATAATCATAAGCAGATGGTCGCAGAAGTGTCTATCGTTGACATGGGGAGCGATATGCTTAAAGTTGCATTGAGGAGCGTGTTGCTTTTGGAGGCGGTTGGTGTACCTATGGTCTGGGGAGGCATATCGATGAACGGGCGAACAGAACTTGTGTTCATAGATATGGTCCGTCAAAAAGGTAATAGAAGGGGTTTAACTGCACATCGCTACATAATAGAGATCTTAGAAGATCACGTGGTGCCTTACATGCGATCCATAGGCGAATATTTAACTTTAATTCAGGATAATGCCCGGCCGTACGCTGCTGCACAAGTTCAACAATATTGCGAAGAGGTTGGGATACGTACAATGAATTGGCCAGCACGCAGCCCGGATCTTAATAAAATTGAGTATTTTTGGGACAAATTAAAAAGAGCTGTATATGCGAGAAATCCTGTGCCCACGACAGTGGCAGCACTAAGAACAGCATTTTCAGAAGAACCCTAATAAAATCTATGCGGAACCGATTAAAATCCGTAATAAGGACACGTGGAGCTAATACACATTAATAAAACATAAATGAACCCTTGCTTAAAGTTTGTGTCTATTGTTAAAACCAATTTCATTATTAAATTAATTTTCCTTAAATTTTCATTACAGAAACTTAAAAGGATATGAACTTAAGTATAGAAGATTGATTCGATAACTTTAAAACTGCGTATGTTTTAAAGTTCACGAACCAATCTAAAACTAGAGCTGTCAGTTTAAATCTGTATAGAAAGTTTGCATACTTGGTTAAAATATTTATTTCAAAGTCGTCTATTAATTTGATGCAGTTTATGAGTCCGTCAGTGTAGTATGATAAAGCTACAACTTCCCAAATACACAAAGACACCAGAAATAAAAATTTTGAAAAAAGTCACCTTCGTCTCCTTGGGTCTCTAACCTTCTACCAGTGCTGCGGGTTGTTCGAAAGAGATACGAGAAGAAATCTGACACGCAAAAAGTTCTGGAGACCCTTTTTAGATCATTGATAATTTTCTTTTCGAATTTATAGAGGAAAAACTGACCGTTTATGCCTTGTAGGTAGCTTGCCGAATGCATTTTACGCCTTTATAGTTTTTTCTGTGTATCTTCATCTGTAAGGATTTGGCTTGTATCCTAAAAAATAATTTAATGTCCGTTAGATAGGTTTATAAAAAATATTGAACACGTATTTTTTATTTTTTTTTTATTCAAATACTTAGGAAGATATATTGATTTGAAATGTCGCATGACGTCACGCCATGGTGCAAAATATAGAACGGCGTGACGTAATTAGCCCCCACTCTGTAACTTTAATACCCTATATCTCATTAATTTTTGGTAATTACGACAATATAAAAAATACGGGTCTTAATTTTTTTTATTATCTGTAAGACGGACTAATTATTTTTTTGATTTTCATACCTTGGATATGTATCCAAGGTATGAAAATCAAAAAAATAATTAGTCCGGTAGGGATGTCCCTATTATGATAATTGTAGATACCTACTCAGATATATGCCATTCCCACGTTCTATATAAGAATTGACAGTCAGTTTGTCTAAAAGAATATTGAACTACTTACGTCCTCGCGATGATCGCTAAGATGGATTATCAGTTATAACCGGCAATGCTGCGGCTGACATATTGCTGCATTGTGCAATTGTTTGTTGCCAGTGCTTGTTATCTTGTATGCTTCCTTTTATGTATGTAGATATCTGTTTGTATTAGCAGGCGTGTCTTCTCCATTGAGCAAGTGCCCAAGGCCCCGAGACCTTCCGGGCCCCGGCATACTCGCATATGTCATTGTTTGCAGCCGCCGTTTCAATGACAAAATAACCAATTTGTAAAGTTATGAAATATTAATACATAGGTATGACTTATTATATAACGTTATTTTTTTATACTTACGAAACCTGAATAAAGTTTGTTCAGAATAAGCAACTTAATCGATTCTAATTATTTTTACGCCATGTTATATTTTTTCGCAAATACATTTAGAAGTTGTTGCAGTGTGGTTACAGAACGTACAGAATGTGGTTGACCATATTTTTGTTGGAATAACAAGTTAAGATAACAAGTTCATAACTTTGTGGTTTTTGATGATATCTTTTTTAAATTTTGGACACACATTCTTTACTTAAAAATTTAAAAATACTGAACACGTGTTTCGGTTTTCGTATAAACAAAAAATAAAGTTAAATACGTAGTCCCATGATACCTAGGGCCTGGGCCCCAATGAATTAAAGACTGCCCTACGCACATACACAGGGCAGTCTTTTATATTTTGATACTTGAAAATAAACTATTTTTATTTAATTTGGAAATAGTTTGCATCATTTTAAAACACTGCCTTTCGTGAGCAATCGGTTCTGTAGGGGGGGACAGCAAAATAAATTTTAAATGCATTTTTAAACCAGCTTTTCTTAAATAAAAAAATCCTGCAACTTTCTCCACCACAGGTACCCATGCATGCTAAGTTAATTACTGACTTTAACAAATTGGAAGTTGTTTAATTTCAAGCCAATCTTACGAAAAGTTTGAGCGAGTGTTGCAAAATTCTTAACAGGTGGGAAAACTTGGAATTTCGTGAAACGTGCGATATCAATCTGAGTTTCAAAATGACGCAAACACAAACTTAGCCTAAGTTTGTATTTGTGGGTGTGGCGTTTTCCTGGACGCTTATGTAAGGACATCACGTGAGAATGAAGAGAAAAAACACGTGAGTGATTTCCTTATATCTACTTAGTTGTGAAATTACTGAATAAGAATGAAAATCTTCAAAATTTTGAATGAAAATTGAAATAATTGTTTAAGGAAATATGTTTAGTTTTACCTTTTGTGTATTTTTACAATTTAATATACAACATATATAAATTACATATATGTTAAAACTACCAATGATATAAAATCGCGCAAATTTTCAGAATTTTCCAATCAGTACCTACCCATAAGGGTGGCTACCATGAGTTTTTATTGCGAAGACTCGGTTATGAGAACTCTCAACCAATGCGAACGCCAAACGCGGTCGAGTCTCGTAATGAAAACTCATAGTAGCCACACAGAAACCAAACTCACCAACCCTATCAAATCTGCGTGTGCGCAATGTAATATGATACGCGCTCGCTTTCCATATATGGCTGTAATGGCCGCCGCTGACCAATCACAGGCGTCCTCGTCGCGCCTACCACATTGTTGTGTAATGCTTATCGTTTCAGTTCTATTTTTAAATATGATTAGGTTAGGTATTGGCTATTGATTTCGATAGTACAAGATCCATTTAAAGTTTGTATTTTAGGTTATGGGAGGTTACTGTTTTTTTTTTGTTTGGCTGAGCCAATGGCGGCTATTCTGGCAATCATATTTCTGTTTGATAACTGAAACTATTATACCTATACCAGCTAAATTAGCTCATTAGGAAACTACATTAAAAAGGTACATAGACAATACAATAATGTGTTATTGTATAGAGCAATAAATTTTTTGGGCTTAAATTGTGAGAACAAACTCAAAACATTTATTTCAAATAAGCCCAATTGAAGGTACCATTGGATTCTGAATGGGTCTTTCACTCGAAAAGATGCATTCCAAAACGCCTTAGCGCCCATGGAGGAGACAAGGGCACGGAATTCCACTCATCATCATCATCATCATTTCAGCGTTAAGCCCAGTCGCATCCGAAGCTTTTTTTTTAGCTTTTGAGTCTGGGGTCCGCTTTACCAGTCAAACTGCTGATTATGGCTAAACTTTGATATTTTCCGTGAAGCGATTGCCGTATGACCTCCACAACCCGAAGGCAATATCGAAGCATTGCAGTTAGACCAATTGTTGGACTTTAGGGGGCTCCAACAACCCGTAACGACTGCCATTAGATGTTCGTATGGCAACCGGGACCAACGGCTTAACGTGCTTTCCGAGGCACGACCAGACCAATGCAAATATTCATATTCATGCATACAAATATTGCACTGTACGGGGATCGAACCAGCGGCCGCGTTCGCTACCGCTACGCCATGGAGGCTGTCAAAGACACGGAATTCCACTGACACTCTTTTAAATCAAAATATTAGGATTGCGAAGTATGGGTTACATCAATCATTTTAAAAATTGTGCATGTGAGAACGATGTAGAACTTTAAAAGCGTCTGTAATGTGTTAACGGACAAAGCGTTTCGCCTCATCTTTTATACCGCGTACATCGAGGGACTGGAACAATTTGTATTCGACGGTCTTTCCGTCTGACTACCATTTAAGTGTCTTCAAAGCTGCAGTGAAGAGGCTCTTAATAAACACTGCACTGTTGCAACACTGCTTACCATCAGGTATTGCAGTCAACCACGAGTTAATAATGTTTAAAACAAAAAAAAAAATGAAATGAAGAAATTGTGAAGGGTAATCCATCAAATTCGTCTACAGGAATTCCTTAGGTTAAGCAGTGGTGGCCCAATGGATACGTCTCAGACTTACCTACGAATGGTAAGTAGGTCAGTCAACCGCTACATTTTATGTAAACAATTTCATTTGAACCCCCCACGTTCAAAGTCATGTACTGGATCTATGGTAGGTACTCGTTTGTGCGTCGATGTCAGAGACACCCTTTATAATAGGTCTTTATTAAAATAAAATAAAAAAGCCTTTGATTTCTTACTGTCTACAAAAAATAACAATTAAACTAAAAAAAAACATGATTAAATACTAACTGTTAAAAGTATGCTATATTTTGAGCAAAAAAAAAGAAGAAATATAGGTCTTTATTATACCTATGAAATTACATTGACAGCCTCTGTGGCGTGGCGGTCGTGAGTGGTGGATTCGTTTATAAGCACATGAACTCCCAACGCCCCACACCCTAGTGCTGGCCCGGTCTGTCCGGGCCTCGTTTCCTGCACGGGGTAGTGGGGTGTTAAACTACCCAGTGCATCGCCTCTAGCAACCCGCACTGGGCCAGGGTCAGAGGAAGCCTGTGTCCCAACAGTGGGATCATCACCTATATGCTGATTATGTTATGAATGTATGGGACAATATTTAATTACTTATACAGTATGTTAAGAAAACCCTGTCCGACCCGTGAAGGTGTTGTTAGGTATCGATAACTGATTCTACTAATGAATACAAAACCGGGCTAAACTTAAAAAAAAATCCCCATAAAAAATAAATATTATTTCGCAAAAAGAGGTAACTTAATAAATGTGCGTTGTGCACCCTTCCGCAGGTGGCGGGCGGCAGGGCACGCAGCACGTGGTCGCATCGGTATTCGCTCATAATAATACCGGTGTTGTCACTTTTAAAAAATTACCAAATTTCGGGGAAGTTGGAATTAATTCGCGGGAAAAAAAGAATATTTCCAAATTCATTTGTATTGGTACTATGATGATTACGTAAAATTTTATAGTATATTTGGTCATGTGTTTACCTAACCTTTATTATCCTTATGGGTCGGACAGGATTTTCTTCACATACTGTATAAGTTCTGGATTGTTGTTTCCAGTTTAACGAAGATAAATCCGTGAGCATGAACATCAATGTCGTCTATAGAATATTTCATAAAAACCTGTTTTTTAATCACAGTAAGAAACTTTCGATACGAAAACACGATTTCAATAAAATCCAACATTAAATACGTGACTACGACAACTCGCCTTGGAAGTAGGGTAACTATGTTTTATGTAGAACAAATGCAAAGATAGGGCTCCTCTTTTCCGATTATTAGGAAACCGGAATACGCACGACAGCAGGTCAAGCTACTCGAAACTGTCAAATATTCCCAGTCAACCTTAAGCCCTAATAACTTCGGCAATAAAGTTGAAAATTTAATAAAGAAATATGACAGATTGTCAGCACATCCGCTACTTATGTAGTAGCGTGATGTGCTGTCGTCGGTACAATTCACATTTTATAAATCCAGAGAAACCAAAAAATATCTATTGATTTACTTTCTGCACATCCTAAGGTTGACAGCTTCTTGCTAATATTATGCTGTGACAATGAAGCCACGGATACACTAGGGGATAAATGTGCTACGAAAAGTATCGGCGACATATCAAGCGAAGCCGACCGATTTCGCCTGGCAAATATGGCGACATCGCGCAACTTACATATGTCCGAAGCGACGTCAGATGAAGTTGTGCGACTTCGCGAAACTTCGCTTGACATACTATCTGGCGACATGGCGCGTACATGTAGTTGGCGACCCGAGTCGCGCAATGTTTGCCAGACATTTCGACCGAAGTCCGGCAACGTCGTGCTACTGCACTCAACGTCGCTGGCGGCACCTGTTGTACGACATTTGTCCCATAGTGTGCCCGTGGCTTAAATCATTAGGGACATTACCTTGAGGATGCCCAAATAAGCCATTGTACCCTATAGAACTTCTCATAGGCAAAATATACGAAATTCTTATAATTAACATCCAATCAAAAATCCAGCTTTTAATATATTTTTTTTAATTAAAATCAGAAGGCCATTTAGTATGGGGCGTTTTGAGAAACTATCGTTACAAAGTTTTCGTATTTTTTTATTTCTCTATGAATCTAGGTTATGAATGACTAGACTAATATTTGTATTATGTACTTTTTTTAATTAAAAATATGTACAAAACATAGTTTAGTTTAGTTTGTGAACAGCGGAAACGTTACCAATATGGCGTGATGCTCAGCAGTAGAACATCATTTGGTTTAAAGAGTAGCAATAATATTGAAGTCATTATTTGAAAGCCTATTTAATACTCAATTTTCAGATATTTAATTTGGCTCTGAGAAACATCTCACGAATTCTAATAATCAAATAAACATAAATTTCTTGACGAAACTCGAGTTACCCTACTTCAGAGGCTTAGTTGCGTAGTTACGGATTGCAGGCCCCTTCGATCCTCACTCCTCTCGGAGCCCAGCGAGACCTCCATCCGGGGTAGCCACTTGTTGATTACCCGGGAAAATTAGGGGGAAAAGCCGATAAACAAACGATATTTGAAATGTTAAAAGGAGTACCGTCTAGTCTTAAAGATACTTTGTAATTTGTACGTTTATTCTGAACTTGACATTCGGATATTGGAGAGGAGATTAAGAAAGATGTTTGTCTATGAATTTGAAATTTAAAAAAACATTTAAAGTCTTAGAGCAGGTTTTGTTCTAATTTTGAGATACGGCACAGGTTCAGTTGTTCACAAACTAAACTAAATTACAGTGCATCTTTTTCTTTCTATTTCAATATGAAAAGGACAGAAACCAAAATGTTAGTTTAGTCCTGTCAAATTAGGGTATTCTATAGACAATTTAGAGGTGGTTAAAACATGACTACTAAAAATACGTCAATTTACGTCAGACGCGGACTAATTTGGCAGGACTAAATTAATGTTTTTTTCTGTCCTTTTCTTGAACTTAAATTCTTAAATTACGTTTAGTTTGTGTTGTCGAAGAAAACTTTTAAACTTATTTCTAATAACATCAACTTAATGATTGATTACCACGCCCAATACTTAGTGATTGATTTTTATAATATTTCAAACATGCAAGATAATTCATTAGTGATATACTTGGATTCGATTATTTTAGACATATTAGTGGCCTAGTGGTTAAAACACCTGCTTCTCAAGTATGAGTGTGCGGGTTCGATTCCAGGTCAGGCTAGTACCAATGTAACTTTTTTAAGTTATATGTATTTTCTAAGTATATCTTGGACACCAATGACTGATTATAAGGTAAAGGAAAATATCTTGAGGAATGCTGGACTTTAAGTCTGAAATAGCCAACCCGCATTGAGCAAGCGTGGTGATTACGCCCAATCCTTCTCTGTATGAGAGGAGACCTATGCCCAGCAGTGGGACGATAAAAAGGTTAACGATGAAGATGGTACTTAGACTGTTAAATTAAAACGTTAGCTCAAATCATAATAAATTATTAGCATAGGTATCTTATACCTGATAGGTATACCGAATCAAAACTAGACTTAAAATATCAGGTGAAATAAACCAGTACTTATACCAACACACCTAGCTATTTAAGTAAATATAACTACCAAACGCCAAGCAGATTCGAAATATCGAAAGGAAAACCAATAAAACACCTACACAGCAGAACCGAAACTATACAATTAAACAACAAAATATTCAACACCCACATAGCGGGCATAATCTTTGAAGAGTACCCGCTTGAGGCCCAAAAATTTAAATAGGTGTCCGGACCACCGTAATCCCAAGCACTTGGCCTGAAATATTCATCACAAGGTCGAAACTCGTTGACTCGAACTTACAATATCGATTATGTATGTTGCTGGCTGATGGTAAATGTAGTTTATAAAATATGTTGAGTCAGTGACGAAATAGAAAAAGTGGTTTTTGGCGGGAAAGCCAAAATGAGTACCACGCTCATTTTTCATTGGACTTTTGAATCATTTATAGTGTCGTTTACTAAATAAAAACGCGTGATTTATGTAGTAAAAAGTGCATTCAGTGAATAATTCATAAAGAACAGTGAAATATTGTAGAATAGTGGCCACATCATGTCTTTACCCCAAACCCCTTCTGGTCGGCGTCACGTAGGAAACGAAAGGAGATAGGTTAAGTTGTTAAGTTTTTTAAGTGGGTTGGTTTTAGTGGGTATTCCCGGCTTCGGCCGGGCGAGTCCCACACACGCTCGTCGCCTAGCTAGCGACGGGTATGGTGCGTAAAGGCATTTCCACTCGATAAAAAAAAAAAAAAAAGGATAAGGTAGGATAAATTAGAATAAATTAGGATATAAACTTACTGAAGAAAAAAAGTTACTTAAGACTAGTCTGTATGGCGTACTATGCCTTTGCCTTTTCCGCTCCTCTGAACGGAAAGAAGTGAACCAAAAAAAAAAAAAAAAAAACTCGATTTGGCACTTTGACTGTTATTTTGTTTATACATAATCAGTCTGTGATATTCCATGCTGGCAGGCTGTGGGCCCTACATATTTTATTCTACAGGGGATCAGTGCTGGTTGATGTGTGTCAATGTCTTCGAACCTTTGTTTATAGAACACAGAACAGAACACACTGTCGCCATTTTTTTTTTTTTTTTTAAATAAAGGTACGAATATTTTAATAGGCTCTGCAGCCTATTCAAATATAATCTAAGCGTTTATAACGTAATATTCAAGTATGTTTATACAGGAGTCCAGAGACGTAAGATGAAGATAGCGATAAAGAATAATAAAAAGAACTGTAAAAGAAGATGTAGGTATTCAAATAATCAAACTGTTATTATTTATGCGACGTAAAAGTTTTCCTTCCAAGTGTTCAAATTCGTGACGCTTTGTGCGCTGAAACTATCAGAGGTAGAAAAACATTAGGGCCTTAGTACCTACGCAGATACGAAGCGTTTCAGTAATTCTTAAGCCGTCTATTGTGTGGGAGTTCGGATGATATATTATTTATCTCGCAAAGGAATAACTGTCAGTTCAGTTTGTTTGTTTAGCAGTAAGGTTCAGAATTGAATACGAAAAACAAGAATAGATGGCGTGACACCGAGAGGTGAATCACGTCATTCGCCTGTGTAAAAGAATTTAGATTATTTATTTAATTTAATTTAAATAATATTGCAAGTTGTTTAACTTAGAAAAGGTGATAATTAGATCTCTGGGGTCTTTCTTGGTATGCTTGGTCCGAGATTAGATCAACGCGCAGTAAACAGATAAGTTGTAATCGAATTGATGTAGTGTTCTTTCAGATTACGCTTTACATTTTCACTTTGTACATGGGACACTCAGAAACTATTGAGATAAAAAAATAATTCTATAGGTACCAGTGGCGAAGAGTCCATACAAGCCGATTCCCACCGGGTTACCTTTCAAAAATCAGTTCCATATTCATACAAAAGTATTTACATTCTATTTCATTAACAAAGTATTATTAATCAAATGCCGGCGCGATTTACAATAGCAATCGCAATTTTTAGCAATACCCTAAGTATCACATTTCATTTTATAGTCGTAAATTAATCAGCGCTTCAATTTTTCGTAATTCTTTTCGTAGTTCTCTTGAAGGAAGCCGTCGAATTTTAGCTTACCTATGTCAACGTTTTACTATGCTGCGAAAAGAGAGAGCGTGTCAGACCATCTCTTTCTAATTCTTGCTAACCGTCGGTAAAACTTGATAAATATAGGCTACTCGCGGGCGGCTTGTATTTCTCTCCTCTCCTCTATTAGAAAGAGACAGAAACCACGCCACTACAAGAAAGCGTTCTATACCTATGGTGCGTGAGTTTTTCGTTTGTTTTTAATATTTGTGTTATTTAAACTGTGACGGATTCTGTAAGGTAATTTAATCGCAGATTTGGTTAAATACTGTGGATTTTGTTTGTTATTATGGCTTTAATTCATATAGAGTGCTGTTACTGTTAATTCGTCTTTGAAAGACGCATTTTCTCAAGTTTCGACTCTTTGCAGTTTAATTCTGACCCTCCCCATTTCAGTAGCTTCAGCTGAGCGGTCATTTTCTGCTTTAAAACGCATTCACACGTATGTGCGAAACTGCCAAAAAGAGCAGAGATTGTCCGATTTGGCTATCATGTCAATTGAAAAAAATTTGCTTAATAAAATGAAAAGTAATCCGAATTTTTATAACAACATTTTAGCTCATTTTGTTAAAAAAAAACAGACGCATTGCATTAGAACATAAATAACGTTGTGATTGTGTATAATTTGCTTTATTTTTGCTTAATATTTTTGTTGGTTTTGGATCGGTGTTTGTGTGGTTCGGTTTTTAACACTTTATTATTTTTGTAATTTTTTATTTTATTTTTTCTTGACTCTTATTCCCTAACAATAGGTACTTAACTTAGTACTTACTAACAAGCATGCATGTGTGGTATGGAGATGCACGTCGAAAAAGGCTTTTCACAAAGCCGCTTTTATCATACTTGAAAGACATTGTTATCAAATCATCAGTCCTTTTTTGTATGGTGAAGGTGGGGCTTTTCATATTATTCTTATCTGAAGACCTCCTCCAAGATATCCTGCAGTAGGTAAGTGTTTATTTTTTTGGACCGGCTTCCCTTTGTCAAAATATCACCCTTCGCCACTGATAGGTACATATATTTTTATTACATTTTTTCAAAGTACTCTCTACCAGCCTCTACACAAAATTTTTTGAATTCAAATAAACAAAAATTTCTTAACGAAACTCGAGTTACCCTACTTCAGAGGCTTAGTTGCGTAGTTACGGATTGCAGGCCCTTCGACCCTCACTTCTCTTTTCAAAGTAATCTCCACCAGTCTCTATACAAAGTTTAATGCGTCTGAACCAGTTTTAGACACACTTTTTTAAGGCCGCCGTAGACACCTCGATTACAGCCTGCTAGAACGCTGACAGCGCATCATCGGGCGCCGAAAATTGTATCCCTTTGAGCTGTTATTTTATTTTTGGTAATAACTTATTACTACCAATAAGAAGAAATCACACGGTGCTAGGTCAGGGCTACAAGGAGGGTGACCCAGGAATTTGACTGGTGTACTGTGCAGGAAGTCCCACGTTTTGATTGCGGTGTGGGCGGGCGCATTGTCGTGATGAAGCAGTAACCTGCGGAGCCCTGTATTTGGTCGCTTGTTGCTCACAACAGAGAAAACTTCTGTCAAGCATTTGGTAGTATACCATTCAGCGTTAAATGGCAAATAAAAGGCAATTCCTCAACGAAACCAAAAAAGCTTGCATGCAGCATGCTTTTTTGGTATCGTTGAAGAATTGCCCACAAGTAGCCAGTCTGGCTACTTGTTGGCAAAAACTGGAAAGCTCACGCTTAAATTCTTATCCTCGCTTCTAGAATGCTTCACTTTGGTAGGCGTTGATTCATTTTGAAACACCCAAATTGTCAACTGGCGCTTCGTTTCTGGATCGTATTGATAAATTCAAGATTCATCACCTATAACGATGTCGTAAATACGTCGAGACAAACCTGCTTCAAATTTGTCTATCATATCACGGCACCATTCCACCCGTGCCTACTTCTAAGCATCGGTGAGATTGTGCGGCACCCAGCGTGAAACCATCCTCCCCTAGGTTGCGGAGGATAGTTTCACATGCACATGTAGAATTTCGTGAAGGCATCCTAATCCAATCTGCAGTTTATGCTGAATTTCTTGGTATGTAATTCGTCTATTGTCTTGGATCAAACTTTTCACTGCTTGCACGTTTTCTTCCGTAACAGCCGTCAAAGGGTGACTACTTCTTTCTTCATCCCCCAAAGTTAGTCGACCACACTTAAATTGTGTATACTACCGATACACGGTTGCCTTAGAAGAGCCTTCATCCATGAATGCCATTTGAAGTCTTAAGTCAGGTGACATTTGAAGTCGTACAAAATCATAGCGCGAAAATGCTCTGGACCCAAATCCATTTTTCAAAGAGACACGATTACTTGCTTCTTCTTCTTTTTTCAAGGTGAGATTCAACCTCAACTCTTAATCAATGGCCTCTGTGAAATAAAGACCACAATTTTGCCAATAACACATATAACAAATTATAGAAATTCTTTTAAAATTATATTTCACATTAATGGGGAATATTGAAAATGACAGTTGAAAAAGAAGGCCGCGTGAACCGTCTATGAGGGAGGTTTGGGGCAAAGTCATGATGTGGCCACTATGTTGCGATATTTCAATGTTCTCTATGATTTTTTTACTGAATGCACTTTTTACTACATAAATCACGTTTTTATTTAGTAAACGACACTATAAATGATTTTAAAAGTCCAATGAAAAATGCGCGTAACACTCATCTTAGCTTTCCCGTCAAAACTCCCACGATAGATTTAATTAGCTCGCAAAAAATATGGAGGGAAGTTTTGAATTTGAAACGTACCTATTATTAGCTAATGTACCTATTTTTAAATAAATTAAAACTTGCCAGTTTCTTATACACAAAAACTTTTGTCGCAATACTTTCTGAGTGACCTGGTATTTAGGGGAGCGATACTCCTGCCTTAAAAGTAATTTTTCTAAATCAAAATCATTACCTTGGCGTCATACTTTACTGGAATAGATAGGTAGATGGATAGAGTACTGCGAAAAAGAAGGTTATTTAAATTTTGTTCCAGAAAGAATTGTATTGTAGAACTTTTCTAATAAACAGCATATTTTTTTTATAATTGACTATAGGTACCTTTTTACATTGGGGGTAGAATGTTGACCTAAGTTAGAGGTTACTGTGGACATGTCGTATCCCTACTATCCTGTAATGTTTTGAAATTATCTTACCGTATTCCACCACAACTTGACTATGTCAAAATTAAATTACGGTACCAGTTTGACTAAACTCGGTTCTCGGTGGTAGGCCATAACATCGGCCGCCGGCAGAAGTTACCACCCACCAGACAAACTCTTACCGCCAAGCGATTTGTCGTGTTCCGGCATGATGTTTGGTGAATCCGTATGGAGGACGGGTCTGAGCAGTTGTGTTGCGATGTGTGCCGGGTACGATGCGCCAAATGTTGTTGTGTTGGGAGTTTGGTCGTGGAAGGTCTTCGGATCAATCTCCCTTTGGCGCAGCATCGTTGGTCGTATTGTTGGGTTTAACATTGCATCACCTCGCTCAACTGCCGTCTTCCTTCCTATTCGCTCAGTTTTTCTGAGTGAATAGGCTGTTAATAAACTAGCGCGCTTTACCATCAACGATCGCATCACTGCTTACCATCAGGCGGGATTGCGGTCAAGAGCGAGTTTATAATTATAAAAAAAAACTTTATATATACTAACAAAGAAAACCCTGCTACAAAATAGGGTTTTCACGTAAATAAAAAGCCTACTCAAACGACTAAGGCTGTCACCTAAGCGACCGCTCATAAGACAGTTAGACAGTTCAAAGGAGTTTAATCGTGGTAACAACAAGCAATTTACATAAAAAATGCAGAGGACCCACGACACCACTTTGACAACGCCTGTATTGTGTTGCAGTGCGGGCTGTTGTCGTAGATTAAATATTACGTGCGATCGAGGGCACTATTGGCTATATTTTTAATGTCAATAGTTTCAATACTTAACTGTATCTTTCTACAAAAGATCAAGGAGTGCTTACTTCGTAGATTAATTATTCATCCTTCTTGAGTTTAACTTTCATTTTAATTCATATTCAGCTGAATCCGGCTAGACGGTAAGCTGACCCCAACATAGTAGGTAGTAGGACGAAACTAATATTTATCTTCTGTCCTTTTAAAAAGAAAAAGATACGGAACTTAAAATTTGTTTGTGAACAAACGTTTATTGTGTCTCATCGAACGACCCTTCGTACGGCGAGCCATCATCATCTCAGCGTTAATCGCGTCGCACCCGAAGCCGCTCCGTTCCGATTTACCAGTCTAACTGCTGATTTTGGCTAAAGTTCGATATTTTCCGTGAAGCGACTGCCGTCTGACTCCACAACCCGAAGGAGATATCGAAGCATTGCAGTTAGACCAATTGTTGGACTTTTGAAGGCTCCAACACCCGTAACGACTGCCACTAGATGTTCGTATGGCAACCGGGACCAACGGCTTAACGTGCTTTCCAAGGCACGACCAGGCCATGACAAATATTCATATTCATGCATACAAATATTTGTACGGCGCAGTTTGTGAACGTATCGTTTGTATCGGGGCCTATATGAAATGAAATGAAATCGTTTATTAAGCAAGTAGGATCACTGATTACTTTTACACGTCATTTATTTTTTTAACTAGATGGAGCCGGCATTTCGTAACAGACTACCTCTGAGAAGAAATAGCCGAAACAAACTCAGGGTTCATCGTCATTTTTCAAGTCCAGACATTAAAAATAAAAATGTTTACAATAATTTACGTGAATTAAAAAAAACAGTGTTTAAAATGTCATAGCTCCGCATATTGCTTAATAACAATGCTTAGCAGAGCGAGCAGCTCAGTCCCAAGCTTTATTGTCTTCTAAATAATCTGTGATTTTATAATACCCCATTATATAGCTATTAAATTCTTTAATGGGTAAGTTTCGATTGTCCATGGGAAACTTGTTGTAAAAGTGTATACATTGACTCATGAACGAGTTGTCTACTCTGTGGAGACGAGTGTGAGGTACAGCAACATTGTGTTTGTTCCTAGTATTTATATTACGAACATCGAGTACTTTCCTAAAATTCGATATATTTTTATGTACATACATAAGATTTTCAAATATATATTGTGAAGCTACATATCATGCGGTGAATCCGCTGATCTTAAGCCGAACAGATGCTGAAACTTCTACGATTGTAAGGGTAATGTTATGTCTAAATATCTAAAAACACAAAGAACTCAGGGTTTGTTTATGCTGGTAACCAAATACTCTCTGAATAAAATCATAAGCTCTCTAAGAGCCGCCCACACACATTCAGTTATGCCTTGTTTGATGTACTTAAACATAACTCGATCTTTTTAATGCCTCTTACAAAGCGGATTATTACTTAAGTTTCCTTCCAGCGCTCTCACATCCCGTTTTGGAATCATTTGCAAAAAATATTCTACTGATTTTCCCTTAATATTATGGTGATTATTACCAGCAATTATTTTTATGCGGCGTCATATACGCCATATCCATTCAGATTCTTTAATTAAAATACTGGACACGGGTTTCGCATGCACAAAAAGTAATGTTGTATATTCAATACAAGTTTTAACCCGTCAAAACGACTTGAGCAATGAGAGGCTGCTTCTATTTTAATTATAAACTAGCGCTTGACTGCAATCCCGCCTGATGGTAAGCAGTGATGCAATCGTTGATGGTAAAGCGCACTAGTTTATTAAACCCATTCACTTAAAAAAATATAGTGAATGGGAACGAAGACGGCAGTTGAGCGATGTGGTGCAATGTTAAACCCAACAATACGCCCAACGATGCTGCGCCAAAGGGAGATTGATGTGGAGACCAAACTCCCGACACAACAACACTTGGCGCATCGTACCCGGCACACATTGCAACACAACTGCTCAAACGCGTCCTCCGTACGGCTTCACCAGACATCATGCCGGAACACGACGAATCGCTTGGCGGCAAGACTTTGACTGGTGGGTGGTAACTTCTGCCGGCAGCCGATGTGGTCTACCACCGAGAAATATAATATATTCAGATTTTCTTGAAGAAAAGCATAAGATTGGTCTGTCATGCTATAAAAAATAATCGTCACCGCAATGCTTTCAATGCTGGGACAAAGACCTTGTTTCGATGAGAGGATTTTTTTTTTGGTTGGGATGGGAAACCATCAAATGACCTCTCCCGCTCTGGGTGGACCGGCAGGGCGCGTCAACTTTTACTGACTAAAACCCACCCGTGTTCTTTCACTTGCCTGTAAGCCAGGGCTACGGATTCTTTTTGAAGTGAAACTTCTTTAGGCACGCTTGACTTGGGGAGTAAACTAGCGAAAGCGTTACGAAAAATGATAGGAAAAAAAATGATGAAGGCGAACGGAAGCAGAGTATAGTCCTATTTCGTCTGTAATACAAACAAGGAGTTGGCTCATGTAAATATTGCATGACCTGTCGAGTATGAAGTTGTGAGTTCGCATCTCGCCGAAGGCAATATATATTTTTTGGATCTTTTTATGATTTGTTAACAATTGAGTCGAGTATGAAGTTGTGAGTTCGCATCTCGCCGAAGGCAATATATATTTTTTGGATCTTTTTAAGATTTGTTAACAATTGATTACCTAAGAGCACAAATAAATTTATAAATTTCGTTCTGTTCTGGCCTTTATATTGTTTTATATATTTTTGCTGAACATTTCTGATATAATTGAAAGTATAGAAGCTTTAAGATATCGTCACAATACGATAATTGGACACAAAGTACAAATTGCTTTCGAGCCTCATAAGCTCAATTATTAAGCTAAGTACCTTGATTGATTAAGAACTATGAATTTCTTCGAGAACATGACGCTGCGAACACCCCCCGACCCCCCTCATTGATTACCTCACCCCCCCGTGGATTATCTCGGGAACCAGAGGTCGTGGACTACCCGAGTTTGGGGTCCCCTGAATCAGGAAGAGGAGCCCGACCTTTTGGCCCCGAGGGAATCCACTCCCCCCTCTCCCCCTCCCCCCTACTCCCCGCAACCCCACGAAATCTACCCCCCCCCCTTTAGTTACCTCACCCCCCCGTGGATTATCTCGGGAACCAGAGGTCGTGGACTACCCGAGTTTGGGGTCCCCTGAATCAAGAGGAGGAGCCCGACCTTTTGGCCCTGAGGGAATCCACTCCCCTCCTCTCCCCCTCCCCCTCCCCCCCGCAACCCCACGAAACCTATCCCCCTCCCCGACCCCCTTTAGTTACCTCACCCCCCGTGGATTATCTCGGGAACCAGAGGTCGTGGACTACCCGAGTTTGGGGTCCCCTGATTCAGGAGAAAGAGCCCGACCTTTTGGCCCCGAGGGAATCCACTTTTTTTCTTTTTTTAAATTGCAGGTCTATGCAAAAATATTAATTTATAAATGAAAGCATGAAATAAATTTAAATATTTATAGAAAATTAATATATGTATATGTGTATACATGTATATATTGTACACACATATATATATATATATATATATATATACATACAGATGGTGCAAAAGAAGTTTCACTTCAGTCGTGTGGTCATAAGCACACTCGTTTTTTTTTGTTCAAAGGCATATTAATTATTCCGTAAGTGATTATTTAAATGATAAGAATAGCTGGTCGCTCTGATTAACTCAGGACAATGTTTGTGTTCTTTCTCCGGAATTAGCTTACTGACACGTTATAGGTATGAATTCATATACCTAATTCACTTTTTTTTCAATACATAAATATGTAACCTGTCACGCCCTTTATCCCTAGGACTCTTATTGAAGTAATAAGTTTTTAGTTATTTACATTTTCATTTAAATATATATATATTGTTTTGTTTTGCTGGTATTTTGTCGTGGTAGCTGGCATATTTTCAATAATTTCACTGTTGTTGTATTTTCTTGTGTTCATCACTATACATAGTATTGTATAAAGTCATGTGTTTTTTTTTTTAATGAACAGACAGCTGTTTTGCTGGGGAGTTTCTTTCGCCACTTCTTCTTCCCAGCGAAAGCACATGGAAGTGTCGATGAGTGGACGTTTTGGGGGACTATCTTATGTAATATTGATGTTCAAAAAGTGCTGATTCTCAGCCTAATTTGAATAAATGACTTTTGATTTTGATTTTTAATCAACCCGCAACCCTGACCCAGAAAGAGTCAAATCGTAATCTACCATGTGGACCCAGTGCGGGTTGGTAAATGTCACATAAGAAAGAAAGAAAGAAAGAAAAAAAATTTTTATTCCGCACAAACAAAACGCCCTTTACAACTAAATACCATAAGATTAAAATAACAAACAAAATACAGGAAAAAAAATAATATCACCAAAAGTCTCGTCCTCTAACATGCAAACTGCCAAACTATATAAAAAGTTGATTTGATATTAAAGCCAGGGTCATAGACCATAGACGTTGGAAGTATTAAGTATTACGCACAACGTAGTAGGTACTTACCACTTATTACCTCCATGTCATAGACATTAGACAGCACACATCATTTCAAATACAATAATTAAATAAGTATGCACTCATAACAAGGTTCAGTTGAAACCCAGCGTCAGGCAACTGCTACGTAGTTGTCTGACATTCATGCTGAACTGGACCTATTTGGAGCAACTGTTGGACTCACATTTGTTGATTGTCTTTTTTATCTGTTTCCCTCTTTTTTTTTTTGTTCTGTTTTCTTTGTTTAAAACTATGTATTTTAAGGGTGTGCGCCAAATAAATGGTTTCTTTTCTTTTTTTTTTTTTCATTTCATTTGACAATTCGATCCGGCTGTGATGACAGGCGGATCGAACTGTCAAACTAGGGATGCGTAATGCGCCCGCGACACTGGCTGACGTCATCAACAAAGCATAGAGAATATGCCAGTTTCTTTACGATGTTCTACTTCGCCGTTATGAGACAAAGTAAAGCGCCTGACCGTTTCCAAAGGGCCACCACTGCTTTAAAAACATAATACCTTGACCAAAACTCTACTTTCAGGCACTTCTGTGTTTCTAACAAATAATATTCCTGTTATCTTGATTGAAGCTACAGAATATTTCACGATAACACCGTCTCATTCACGTTTCAAATGGACCACTTATAAGTCAAGAGGTTCAGGTGCGCCGGCGCCGCAGCGGCGTCTTTGTCGGCTGCCGAAGATTACCGAGCGAACACGAGTGGCGATACGTAAGTGGGGGTTTATGACCTGGGTTTTTAATGTTCAATCTACTTATTTGATATTTTTAAGTAGATTTAAATCTTATAGTTAACATTTTTACATAAGCATTTTTGTATAAAATATTATAATTTCTCTCGGTGGTAGGCCATAACATCGGCCGCCGGCAGAAGTTACCACCCACCAGACAAAGCCTTGCCGTCAAACGATTTATCGTGTTCCGACATGATGTCTGGTGAAGCCGTGCGGAGGACGGGTCTGAGCAGTTGTATTGCGATGTGTGCCGGGTGTGATGCGCCTTATGTTGTTGTGTTGGGAGTTTGGTCGGAGGGTTTTCAGATCAATTTCCCTTTGACGCAGCATCGTTGGTCGTGTTGTTGGGTTTAACATTACATCACCTCGCTCAATTGCCGCCTTCCTTTCTGTTCGCTCAGTTTTTCTGAGTGAATAGGCTCTTAATAAACTAGCGCGCTTTACCATCAACGATCGCATCGCTTACCATCAGGCGGGATTGCGGTCAAGCGCTAGTTTATAATTATTAAAAAAAAAGAAAAGATTAGTTTTTTTTGGGTTCCAAACTTAAAAGGTAAAACGGAACCCTATTAATGAGACTTCGCTGTCCATGTGTCCGTCTGCCCGTCCGTCCGTCTGGCTGTATCTCATGAACCGTAATATCTAGACAGTTGGAATTTTCAGAGATTATGTAGGTATTTCTGTTGCCGCTATAACCCAAACTACAGCTATAACAACAAATACTAAAATTAAAAATAAAATATATATAAGGGGTGGTCCCATACAACAAACGTGATTATGGTACGGGATAATGGTACGAAACCCTTCGTCCGCGAGTCCGACTCGCACTTGGCCGGTTTTTCTTTTGCATATTACTGATCAAATTTAGATGAAATCAAGCACATGGGTAGACCATGACCTGTATTAGGACATAAACGCCCGCCGCCCGCGGAAGTGTGCTTAACGTACATTTATTAAGTTACCTCTTTTAGCGAAATAATATTTATTTTTTTAGAGGGATTTTTTTTTAAGTTTAGCCCGGTTTTGTATCCATTAGTATAATCAGTTATCGATACCTAACAACACCTTCACGGGTCGGACAGGGTTTTCTTAACATGCTGTATAAAGACGGTTATCCATTTAAGGACCGAATGTGGCAAACGCAGCTTATTCTTTGACCCTTACGTCTGTTAACATTAAATCAAATCTCAAAACCTACTATCTCGTAACCTACCTAAACGTCAATTACAGACCAATCTTCGAGAACCTACCGGGTGTCTCTCACAAATAAAATATTGACGCGATTAAATTGAAATAAAGGCACTCGAAGCGATTGCCCTCAAATATTCAGTGCTAGTCCTCTGCCATTATCGACGTAACCAGCCAATACGGCTTTTACGGATTTGATGTATTTTCGCATCGTCATAGGTTGGAAAGGTAGCCGATGGACAATTATGGCCAATTGTTTAGACCGTATTGGATTGACTCTTGGGGTGTGACAAAATGGAAACTGATCAATCAGGAATACTGAAGTGGGCATTACTTTGGTTTTGGAATTAAGGTAAAAAAACAAAAAAAATATTAGTCCGTCTTATAGATAACTAGTTGCACCACGCGGTTTCACTCGCGTAGATTTCGATATGTTTTTTTATATGTTCCGCTCCTATTGGTCGCAGCGTGATGTTATATAGCCTAAAGCTTTCCTGGATTAATGGGCGATCCAACGCAGAAATAATTTCTCATGTTTCTTCTCTGTTTTTTATTTTGTCGTAATTACCAAAAATTACTGAGACATAGCGTATTAAAGTTACAGAGTGGGGGCTAATTACGTCAGGCCGTTCTATATTTCGCACCATGGCGTGGCGTCATGCGACATTTCAAATCAATATATCTTTCTAAGTATTTGAATAAAAGAAAAAATAAAAAATACGTGTTCAATATTTTTTATAAAGCTATCTGACGGACATTAAATTATTTTTTAGGATACAAGCCAATTGATACCAGTATTTTAAGATGGAGGGACTGCCTATCTGACCTTCCAACCCAGTTACTGGGTAATGCAAAACCTGTTGTAATTTAATACATAATCAGCCTATAATGTTCACACTGTTGGGACTCAGGCCTCCTCTCGATGAGAGGGAGTGGGCCGTATTCTACCACGCTGGCCTAGTGTGGGTTGGGAAAATCAATGAATGAAATGAATGCAAGACTGATTGTCAGATTTTCGGGCTTCTGACTACTACCTGTGCACCTCGCTGAAATTCAGTCCATATGTATCAATTTAATTGCAAAAGGCCATGAGTAAAATGGCCTAGTCTTATGACATTTTATCATCAAAACGACCTTTTATTAACATAAAAAAAAAATCTAAAAAGAAGTTTATATTGACGTACTTTATTACCCATAGTATATCGAAAGGAAATTAAAAAATTAAATTATAACATTATTTCTTTAACAAAATAATGTTATAATAAATTTTTTTTTTCATTGCAAACCATAGATAGCACTATTTTATTTTTTTATCTGTGGCTGCGCGCGCTTTGGCGCGTGCGCTTTGATGCAGGGTGCAGAATTTTGGCGCCAAATATGCTCCTTTGCATTGTGAGTCGTTGTTGTGTTTCGCTGGACACATAATCGATTATTATTGTTTCTTAAAATGTATGAGATAAGATAAAGTAGTGTGTACAATTAGGTATTACACACTCGTGTGATACTATTAAAAAACTCGCTTCGCTCGTTTTTTAAACTCACACTCGTGCGTAATATCCCTCATTATGTAACAGTTTCATAAACTACTATTTAACATGATTCTCATTTTTTACAAACGGTACCAGCTGAATGAGCGAGATGTACAGTTAACTTGAGCGAGTTATACCTCTAACGCTTGTCAAATAACTTCGAATTACAGCTGGGACCATCGAATTAAGCTGCTTTCTGAGACTCGGAGGGGTCATGTTTTGTAAAAATAGCCACCCATCCCAAAACCAACCGCGGCAAGTATACCTTAATCTGATCGATTGATCTATACTAATAGATAATTATTATTTAAATGTATGATTTTAAACTGTTGTTTACTATTATTTATAACTTTTATGAATGTTTGATTGAGTGTTGTATGTGTAATCTGACTATGAATGTATTATTTCTATACAAAGGGAGATTGATCTGAAGACCCTCCACGAACAAAACTCCCAACACAACAACATTTGGCGCATTGTACCCGGCACACATCGCAACACAACTGCTCAGACCCGTCCTCCGTACGGCTTCACCAGACATCATGCCAGAACACGAAAAATCGCTTGGCGGCATGGCTTTGTTTGGTGGGTGGTAACTTCTGCCGGCGGCGGATGTTATGGCCTACCACAGAGTTATTATTTATCCACGGGCCTTAATGTAAATGCAACATGCTAGAAGCAAATTTGTTAGTAGGTATAATACTTAAATTTCTCCCAATTTTGGCTATAACTAGAAGCTATCAGATATTTATTTGAAGTCCATATTATGCTTACTCATATCGTGTAGTCCATTTTCTGAGCATACGAGGAACTCTATTAACAACCTAAAACTAATTAATCAACTTAAAACAAGGAGGTTCTTCATTTCACTGTATTATTATTTTATGTTTGATATCTCCCTTTCGTCTGGTTGAGATAGTGAGGATTTATGATTGTAAACCTGGTGCTTCCCATGTCCTATTGCAATTTGATCTAGTTTTGACAAAGTTATCCTTAAGAAAACTACATAGGCCTTTTTTTGGGCTGGTAAATCTTCAAATGACATCTCCCGCTCTGGACGGAGCGGATGGGCGTGTCAGACTTTTACTGACTAAAACCCACCTGTGTTTCTTCACTTGCCTGTGCGACGGTCAGGGCCACGGTTTCTTGAACTTTGCATTAAATATGTACGCTAGAAATTAACGAATAACTCAATATCGATCAACCGACTTCGGTTTTTATTTTATTGGCATGGATGTAATTCTCACAACTAAAAAGTGAAAAATAAAATGATGTTTGTAAATTCTTAATGTACCCACTTTCATACCTTTTCATCACCTTTTAAAAATCTATGTATCCCTACAAGAAGTGTAAATATAAATAGCATTTCAAGTGCCAAGCTCGGCATGAAACTTCATGGGTCATCGAGTATGTTCAATGCGCGTGAGAGCCTGAGCCTCCGACAGCGCTATATACTCATCGATAGATATCTATATGGTGTTATATACTATGTACTGTCGTCATGTAATAAGTAGGCGTTTTATGTAAGGATGGGTGGTTAATAAAAGAGAGGACGCAATAAGGAGCGACTGAGTTCTTTATTTCTTTGGTTTTTTTTTTTATTTATTTTATACGGGGTACCAGTTACTGGGGGGCAATTGCGCTAAAATAATTCAACCAAAACAGAATTGGATCGCAACCAAACCATAACTTTTGTCATGTTTCGTATCGCGCATATTAGTTCGATTCAGTTATGATTAAACCGTTAGGTTTAATCATAACTGAATCGCAATTGGAACGTAACCACTGTCAAATGAAAAAGTTGAAACAAAGCTAACTTTTTCTATGCCAAGTCAAACTTACGTCTAAACGATTAGATTTACTTTTAATTGATTTAGTTTTAATTATTATATCTGATGAAATGTATCACTCATACCTATATTGATTTTACTTCAACCGAAGTTAAAACTTTAGCGTGTTACGAAATGTGATCGAAACTAAACCTTAACTTTAACTGGATTAGATACTTTTTAGTTAGTTTTATTTAGCGCGATTACGCCCCATGGGGGTACGATACCTCTTGGTAAGACTGGTTGTCAGACTTTGGGGCTTCTGACTATCTATAACAACTGTCAAAAAGGGCTGGACCAACGTTTTAAGGTTCCTTCAAAGGCACAGACTTCGTGGTATGTACATACGGTCTCTCATCCACAGTCCAATAGGGTATTTGACTAAAAAAAAACTAATTAGTCCTTCAGTCAGATTTCCAAAAAATACTAGACACGTATTTTTTCTTTTTTCATATAAACAAAAAATGAAGACGTCACACGAGTTTTCAACGCACTGTACGTTGAAAACTCGTGTGACGTCACTAGACGCTACACTTTTCTAGCGACCAGTGACGTCATCAGCCACCACTTCTGATCTTTGATGCCTTTTATATTTGTCAATTTTTATTGTTTTGATAAAACAAAAAATACGTGTTTAGTATTTTTTGGAAATCTGAATGACAAATACCCTATTGCGCCGAGAGTCCCTTAACCTAACCTATCGACAGGTGCTATTATTAAAAATTTACAACGTTATTTTTTCTATATGCGATAGCCGAGACACCGTGTCCCGTGTTTTTAAGTAAAGAATCTATGTACAAAATTTCAAAAAGATATCATAAAAAATCACAAAGATATTGTTATCATATCTGGTTGTCTCAATAAAAATATGGTCAACGCACAATTCGCCCGCCCGCGCCTGCTGCGGTGCAGCGCGGGGAGGCTTGTCTTACTGTAATCTACCACCACCTGTGTTATGCGCTCGGTAACCACACTGCAACAATTTCTAAATGTATTTGAGAAAAATATAACATGGTGTAAAAATTATTGGAATCGATTCAGTTACTTATGCTGAACAAACTGTATTCAGGTTTCGTATAATGTATATGTCGATTAATTTTAATAGAAGTTGCTGATTTGATTTACGTAGTAGAGGGGCGAACGCTTGTGACGTCATTTTGTGATGGCGGCACATGGACAGAGTCGCTTTGGAAAGTGAGGTTCGTCGAACGGTGACTTTGCATCGAGACGCGGACCAAGGCACATCTCCGAACCGAAACTGTCGGTTTGCCTATTCAAATTGTAATTATGAGGCTTGGAGGAACCTTTTGTATTTTCTTTTTGGAATTTGATAATTATGAGGCTAGAAGGAAGCTCTTGCGTTTAAGTTGTTAAAATATGAATAAGCTTGTTTGGTTTTCTAATAGTCTTTGTAACTAAACGTGACGTGTGACGGTCAGGTTGGCCGAGCACTCAAAAATGCTTCAAAGTCGGTTTTCTGTGTTTTTTTTTTTAATTTGTTACAGACATGCACGAGGAAGTGCAACGGGAAATGTCGAATTTTGGGCGGAATCGGCGGTTGGCCTGGTGAAGCGGATCCCGGACTCCAGGGCTGAGGGAGCTTCGGATGCGACTTGGATTGGCGCTGGTATGATGATGATGATGATGATGCACGAGGACGTGCAAATCGTCAGGCTGGCCGTGTCGGAGATCGTCGATTAATTTTAATAGAAGTTGCTGATTTGATTTACGTAGTAGAGGGGCGAACGCTTGTGACGTCATTTTGTGATGGCGGCACATGGACAGAGTCGCTTTGGAAAGTGAGGTTCGTCGAACGGTGACTTTGCATCGAGACGCGGACCAAGGCACATCTCCGAACCGAAACTGTCGGTTTGCCTATTCAAATTGTAATTATGAAGATTGGAGGGTATATCTACACGTCGTGCTTTAATTCAAAACTCACCTACGAAACGGAACCTGTACCACCACACCAAGATGATGTCGACCCTACCGCTCTGCCGTCGCTGTCTCCGACATATATATGTCGGAGATCGTCGATATAATTTTAATAGAAGTTGCTGATTTGATTTACGTAGTAGAGGGGCGAACGCTTGTGACGTTATTTTGTGATGGCGTCACATGGATAGAGTCGCTTTGGAAAGTGGGGTTCGTCAAACGGTCACTTTGCATCGAGACGCGGACCAAGGCACATCTCCGAACCGAAACTGTCGGTTTGCCTATTCAAATTGTTATTATGAAGATTGGAGGGTATATCTACACGTCGTGCTTCAATTGAAAACTCACCTACGAAATGGAACCTGTACCACCACACCAAGATACTGTCGACCCTACCGCTCGGCCGGCGCTGTCTCCGACATATATAATACAGAGTGGTGCTAACAATACGACAAAAATTAAACATCGTGTACCACAACACATTCTCAGTCTAGCCATAAAAAAAAACATATAAATATGTCAATTAGTTTAGTCACAGGAAATTATTTTTCATTTTTCACATTTTCTACATGATGTACATGTTGATAAGGAAGCGCTTAGAGGTTAATGACCGCCGCATCCTGCGGTACCAAACTTTAATGATATAATAATAATGACGCGAAAAAAGCAACTCGATACAGGATCGCGCCGGTCGAAGGTCAGTGAACCAATATTTTTAAAGGATGTTCGTTTGCAATTTTATGCGATTCAGTTTGTTTGAAATTTTTTGTGTTTATTTTTGATGCTAGGTTTTTTCTATGGTTTAGGATTATTCCTATTGAACCGGCCATTGTTCGTGTTATCAGTTATTGTCGTATTGTCAGCACCAGTCTGTATAAAGTATACAAACCCCTCCTCACTCAGTATCGTATTTTAAATAGCATGTAAATAGTTACACAGAATGTTTGCTATTCACTCTAGTTCACGACACAATCAAAAATGTCCTCAGTTAGTGTGCAAGCCCATTAATTCAACGAAACAGACCTAACAATATCATGAGAAACGCTTCGTTGAAGATTGTTACTAATTACTACATTAAATTCACCAATTACTATCAGAATCAAATGATATCTATTACACTGATCAATGAACGCTTCAACAGAACAAGCACAAGATAATCATTGATCTGATCGAAGATTATATCTGAAAACTTTGTAGTATAAAAGAAACTGTGAGCGAGCTTTTGAATTAGTTTCGATCTTTTAGAGTAGTTTGATAGGAAACAACAAATTCATCAAGTTTTTAATATATGTAGTTCAGATTAGACTATAGCCTTGTAGCAAGTGTCTACGATTTAAAAACCGTAGCTTGCTACGTGAGTCCACATGCTACGAGATCACGTGGACACTAAAGACTCGTGTAGAATACACTAAATTACTAATTATTACCTACGTTAAATTGAATAAATAAATAATAAGCCTTCATTTACAATTGCCTCTTTGCAGTCTTAGTTATTTTTAAAAAATATTTACCAGCACTATTTGTATTATAAAATACGTGATTACCTTTTAAACAGATGGAGTGATTTTTGTCATATGAGTAGTCAATTAGTGCCATATTGGTGTAAAAGAAAAGATTTTGTTATTAAATCCAGACTAGGAATTTCTCCTGCATCGTGGGCGCTTTTATAAGCCTTTAAAGTCATAGACAAAAAAAGCCAGACCTGGAACGACTACTTGTAGGTCAGACAAATATTTATTCCGTGTGGGGATAGACTCAATCGCTTACCTAAAGCGACAAACGTGCCATCAAAGTATCATCATCATCAACCATTTTTTTTATTGTCCCTCTATTGGGTACAGGTCTCTTCTCATACAGAGAAGGATTGAGCTTAATCACCACGCTTGCTCAATGCGGGTTGGCGATTTCAAACTTAAAGTCCAGGTTTCCTCAAGATGTTTTCCTTCACCTTCAGTCATTGGTGTCCAAGATATACATAGAAAGTGCATATAACTTTGGAAAAGTTACATTGGTACTTGCCTGACCTGGAATCGAACCCGCGCAGTCATACTTGAGAGGCTGGTGTTTCAACCACTAGGCGACCACGACTTCCATCAAAGTATATTTGAACCTAATTAAACAAATAAAATAGTTTTATTTTTCTTACACATATAATCATATAATCCTAAAGTAACTTATACTAATTTAACATTATTCACCAAAATTATATACCCCTCCGCGTCCCAGAGTGGAGGATTAGTCCATGAGAATTTTTTCACCTTAGAAGAAGAAAGCTACCCGAAACTGCCAGAAATTCCCAGTCAACCTTGATCCTTAATACTTCAGAAATAAAATTGAAAATCTAATAAAAAAAATCTGTCAGATTGTAGTAGTTTGACGTACGTCTGTACAAACGTAACAATAAAACACTCCTGTGATTTCTCTGTTTGCTTTTTTTAAGAAGTTAAAGGTGTTGATAACCAGATTTGCTCATTAGTATTAAAAACAACAAAAAATATCATACAAAGAACTTTAAAATATAGTAAAATACACTTTATATTTATAATACCATGTAAAAGAACCATCTCAAGTACCTTCGAACATAGATTGAAAATAACATGCAATTACATGAGATATATTCTCTCATGTAATTGCATGTTTGTTTCAAATTCTATATATCGTATATATTTTTGTGTGACTGCCTTCGTATGAGGCCCATGGGCCTGAACATAAATGTTACAGTTCCATAAGTCATCACTGGCAACACACACTGGTCAAAGGTATTAATCTTGAGACACTGTGGGTGTTTTGGGGGCGTTGGAAAGAGCTATGCTCGGAGTTCGTGCGTGATCGAATCAGAAACGAGGGATCCACAGAAGAATCAAAGTCACCGACATAGCTCTTCGAGTTGTTAAAATTAAGTGGCAGTGGGCAGGGCACATTGCTCGTAGAACCGATGGCCGATGGGGTACTGCCCCAAATGATCTCTGGAAAGTCATCACGACGCAATTTTGTTAATTAATTACGAAATTTTTCAAAATCGACCATTCTGACACTATTGTAATAGCAGAAAAGTGCCCCTGGACCACCAGTCCTGTCACTTATCTCTTCTAACTAGCAGTCATATATAAAACACTTTAAGATAATCAGTTTCAGTTTTGTCATCCGAAAAAACAAAAAAATTATCGACATACAATGTCACAACAGTTTTACTACTATCAATACATTTTATATATAAACATGGTTCTATTTTAGATTTAATATATTTATTTTATATTTTTTTTGTCCTCGGATACTGTATAACCGTGTGGGGTGGAGCAACGAAGACTTTTATTCTGAGAGCCGAGAGAGCCCAAAGAGCTGTGCTAAAGGTGATGATCGGGAAACCTTTTAGATACCCCACAGCAAAGCTCTATTCTGACTGCAAAGTTCTGACGGAAGGTCAGCTGATTGTTTTGCGATCTTTTCTCAGAGTCCATGGCTCTCTACTCCCACCTGACCCTAGAAAGCGTACACATGTTGCCCCAAGTGTAAAACACAAAACCTCTTTTGCAAAACATCAATACTACGTGTTAAGTTCTCACGTATACAAAATTGTACATAAAAATCTAAATATGATAAACCTAAATAAATTCGATTTGAAATCTAAAATTAAGGACTGGCTCTTTCAGCAGGATTACAATAACACTGAATCCCTATTGGCATACATCGCTTAACAATGACATAACATTATTCAATTTGGAACTCAAGCTGTACATATAAACAATCAACTCATAACACAATAGTTTCACTGTAGGCTATACCATATTTTTGAGAACACCCTTTAACCACAAGCCTGGCTCGATAACGGATATTCTTTTCACTATCACACTTCTTCTTGAGAATCCATTTACATTTAACAATGTTGCCTCTTGCAGGTATATCAACAACATCCCAAGCATTATTATCTTTAAAGCTATTCAGCTCTTCTTGAACTGCCAGTTCCCAGTGCTCCTGTTCTGGTCCTCGCAGTGCTTTTTTTTGTCAGTTCATTACTGAGATATTTATTACACTCTTCTGTGCACATTAATCCACACCTATCTGGTTTTCGCCTCTGCCGTTGTGGTAGTATTTTTTTTCATAGTATCTGATTCCAACTCTTCTTCAGACAACTCTACATCTGGAACATAGGTTTCATCCATCTCATTTGTACTATCTATAGAAATGAATGAATCCTCCTTACTCTGGTCTGAGAGCTCTCCCACTGAAGACGGATGTGGCCTATTCTCTGCTCGTTTATCATCTATCTGTTGTGCTTCAATCATACTTTCTTGACAAGGTAACTTTTCTTTTATAATAATAACATCTCGACTTGTCACAATAGCCCTTGTTGAAGGGTTATATAGCCTATATCCTTTGACATCCTCAGGGTAGCCAACTAGTATGTATTGTTCAGATTTCTTGTCCCATTTAAGTCTTTTCGTATGTGCTTCATAATAGTGCTACCAAAGATTCTTATATGGTTAAGGTTTGGCTTGCTCCCTGTCCATAATTCAAATGGTGTACGGTGATTTAATCCACTTTTTACAATTCTATACCGTAAATAAACCTCAGTGTTAATGGCTTCTGCCCAGAACTCCTTACCAAGTCCCACATCGAACAAAAGACACCTGGCTTTCTCAATTAGTGTTCTATTCATTCGCTCACAAAGCCCATTTTGTTCAGGGGTGTACGGATTCGTCTTTTGATCAATTATACCCATTTTCTTTAAATAATCATCAAAATCTCTGTTACAGAATTCTCTCCCATTATCGCTTCTCAGAATTAGGATAAACATCCTATTTGATGTTGAATTCTCAACTCTAGCTTTATATTTCTGAAAATACTTTAAAGCTTCAGTTTTATTTTTCAGAAAATAAACATTATGTCATGCGGCTGTAGTCATCCACGAAAATAACAAAATACCTAGATCGACCTAGTGATATATTCTCCATCGGGCCACATATGTCACTGTGTACCACCTCCAGTAGTTTAGTACCCCTGTTCCCTTCATGAGCAAACGGTAACCTACTTTGTTAACCTTCGCAGCACACTATACAGTTTGACTTGTCAATACTGGCCTTTTCCGTCTATATGACTCCTTCTACAGCATCCTGCATTTTATTCATGTTATAACTGTTAGCATGTCCCAATCTACAATGCCAAACTTCTGCCGACTCTGCTACTGCTGCTAACATACATGATGAGGTGTTAAGTTTGTAAACTCCATTTATAAATGAAGCAGTAGCTACTTGAATGTCCTGCTTATTGAGTATCTCGCATCCTTTGCTTGTGAAATGCACCTTGTTGCCCTGCTTTATCAGCTGGCTTACTAACAATAGGTTAGTAGATAACTTGGGAACGCATAACACATTTTCAACAGATATGTCATAATCACTATCTTCTGTTTTTGTTGAATATTTTTATGTTGCCGCAACATATCACTGGGATCTTATTTTGGTCTGCAACCATAATCTCCTTCGCAAATCCAGACTAATTCACGTCGACTATCCAATCTCTATTGCTAGTTAAATGTGAACTTGCGCAAGAGTCAACGTACCAGTCACTTTTGTCAAATATTCTATTAAAAAACACAGCACTGGACGCATTACTTGTTTTTGTTGATTCGTTTCCGGAATTGTTAGATGATTTGTCTAAATTGCATTGATTTCTATAGTGCCCTGTTGTTTACAAATGTAGCATTTAACATTTGGTCTTCCTTTGAGAGATGGTATTTGTAACTTTCCGCCATCTTTCTTGACCATAGACTGTGTACTTTTTCTATTCGGTCCATAACTGGTATTTGAATGTTGATTCTTGCGGAAATATGCTATCGCATTATTCATTATCAACCTCATTATCAACCTTTTATCGTCCCACTGCTGGGCACAGGTCTCCTGTCATACAGAGAAGGATTGAGCGTAATCACCACGCTTGCTCAATCCGGGTTGGCGACTTCAGACTTAAAGTACAGGTTTCCTCAAGATGTTTTTCTTCACCTTCAGTCATAGGTGTCCAAGATATACTTAGAAAGTACATATAAGTTTAGAAAAGTTACATTGGTACTTCCCTGACCTTTAATGGAACCCGGCGCTCATACTTGAGAGGCTGGTGTTTTAACCACTAGGCCACCACGACTACCACACACGCATTATTGACATCACTCATTTCCGGATCCATGTCCATCAACTTGCCTTTAATGGCGTCGGTTGTGATTACCACGCCAGAATTTTCGATGGCCATTATCATGGGCATATATTTTTCAGTTAGACCAGACAACATGGTAGATCCAATCTACTCGTCGGTTATCCCAAATCCCGTTCCTTGTAATTTTTGATCAGCTTCAACTATTTGTGTTACATATGACGTCATTGAAGTGCAATTTTCCAATCGAATAGATATTAGGTTTCTCAGGAGATTTATTTTTCTAGTAAATCCCGAGTCATCGAACAACGTCTTCAATTTATCCCACAATTCTTTCGATGTTCTGACGCTTCTAACGTGAACATAGAGAGCCGGGTCAATCGTTAAAATCAGCTTGGCCTTGGTTTTCGCATCATCTACTGATCGGGCTCAGGTTTTATGCACCCAACCATTCCCTCTAACACTAGGAAATTCTCCGCAGCGAAACACCATTCGCTAAAGTTCTCACGCCCTTTCAACTTTGGTACGCTTACTAGATAGTTCGTACTGGACGCCATGATAGCCACGTACCACGTTACTGATTGTCACTGTTTACACACAAGTCTGATAAAAATCGATTAGTCTATTGTTAATCACACTCACTGATTATTCTAACAATAAACGCACTCACTAACTATTACATTGACCTGGGTCTGGGCCTATAACCTGTTGATAAAATGAAACAACTTGATTCCAAAAGGATCAGACGACGAATGAATTATCTTTTATTAATTAGAAAAAAGGTTACCTAAAAACATTAAATTAATATAGTTGCCAAAGATGGCGTTAGTGTGCCTATCTATATTTTGCTATTTATAACAACAATCACTAACACTCCCCTCCATATTAAAAAATGTTCAAATTGAGTAGTAGTTTTTAGAAAAATCTTTTCTACTAACAGGTTTTATAATAATGACAATACGGCAATGTCATTCTATCACCAATCCATTACGAAACGACTGACCGATAATTCTGAATTTAGCAGATTATGAACTTTTAGCACAATGACAATGGAATCGTGATGGAATGACAAATTTTATACAAATAACAGACTATGAAAATTGAAAATTTATTAATACTTTGATAAATTAATTATAATCTAACAAAAAACTGCAATAATATATTATGCTATAGGTATCATAATGTATGTACTAGAAATGTGTTCTCACCGTAATTGATTGACTACCTGGGCCGGGGGTGGCGTAGGCCGGTTGCCATGGCAACGCCCACGCTTTTCCTTCTCCCTCTTGCCTCCCCGCCTCGCACCACGCAGCATTGACCCGGGGAACCTTGAACTTAGCTACCAGCTGATCGGCGCGTGTCGGTTTCATGAGGTACCTTTGATATCTCTTGACTTTGAATTGAAGTCTGTTTGAGGGTTTGGATAGGTTCGAAGTTAATATTTAAATTTTGAGGTGGTTTTGATGGTTTAGATTTTATAGACACTATTAGGGGTGGTAGTAGCTGTAGGTAGAGTAAAATATGTTCAAAATTTACAGGAAATATAAAACCTTCTTTACGACGAAGTTTCGAATGAAAATAATCACATCATTTAGCATAGCTAAATGTTTTATTTATAATCCTTTTTTTGTAATTATTTTTATTTTAATTATTTTGTAATTTTATTTCCGTCCACTAATCCATTATCGGTTCACATTTATGTGTCATATATTTTGTATGGAAGAACTGTCAAAAATAAAATTAATGCAAAAATAAATCCTAATACAGTTTTTTTACTCCGTGGAATACAATTTGCCTCTGATAAATTTTATACATGGAAAAACTGTACAACATTTCAATTTGGAATGTTCTCAGGATATGGTATAAAAGCTTTATGAAATTTGCCCTTAAAAATGATAATCCTATACTTAATTATTAAAATAAACAAAATGCTAGTGTTTTTCCTCCTATACATCGCCTACCTCCCTTATTTTAAGGGTGGTTCTCACTGACGTCAGACGGCACGCGAGCGGGCGTGGAGTGTACGTCACATGCATATGAGGCACCTATTTATTTTTGTTATAAACCTTTTTTGTTTACCTGAATCACCCCTCCCCCCTCCATTGAGCTACCCGTGAATGCTATTATATGACTGCTACTGAAAATGATTGAACGTGTCAATGTCTGTATGAGCTTTATAACTAACTATCAAAACACAAAACTCCGACTAGAAATTTAACGTTTTTCACTTTCAATATCTGGAAAGTTTTGTCGTTTTTCCCTTGACTTTAAATGCAACCGAGTTTTCAACACAATACATTCAAGGATTAGACTTAAGCTGTTCCGGGTGCAAATCACACACGGAAATACAAAAAAAAAAAATATATATGGAAATGCTTTACCGTAAGGCAGTTCGGCTATGGAATGACTTGCCCGTGTCCGTGAGGTGTGCTCAAACTCTGTCCACTTTTAAAACCATGATAAAAAAGCACTTCCTCTCTCTTTGAACATGTCATTATATTTTATTAGCTCTTGTATGATGTTTATCAATTAGATATATATATATTTATTAGACTAGTATGATGCACATAACGTACATTAGATAGATCTATGTAAATAGTACACTGTAGACTACCTACATTTTTTTTCTTTTCTCTCTCCATCCCCTTAGTATAAAAGATGGCTCTTAGCGATAAGATCGCCCATTGTGTCACCCTTTGTAAAATCTTTATATTTATGTTCCTGTAATCTGGTGGTGATGTGTGTCTGGTGGTGTACATAATAAAGAGTATTCTATTGTATTCTAAATTAAATTATTGCGTTCCACTTTTTTTTTATTTTACCCGCGTAAGTTTGGATCCCGCAAAAATATTGTGTCAAAAAGTATCCAGTGTGTTATTTCTGGTTATAAACTATCTATATGCCAAATTTCATCTAAATCCTTGCAGTAGTTTTTGCGTGAAAGAGTAACAGATATACATACCTACATCCATTCATACTCACAAACTTCCGCATTTATTATGGATGGATGTATATAACAAATATACATCTCTTAGGTTTACGTTACGTTAGGATTTGCAGCCTTGCCGCGGCAGAATCAGGGACTCCCGCGGCTCCGTGCGCACGTGACCGGAGAGACACCGGGGTGGTTTTTAGTCAGTAGGAGTCTGACAGACCCCGTCGCCCACCCCAGGGCGGCGGACATCCATTGAGGATTTTCCACCTCGGAACAAAAAAAAAAGGATTTGCAGCCTTCACCACAAGTTATCCGTTTCTAGATAATATCATCTACATCGTCTTAGTCGTCATTTCCAACTACGTTCGGGTTGGCTTTGAGTCTACCCGGATGCAACCTAGCTTGGCTATCTAACCTCCACAGCTCAATTACTAAGTAATAGGATTTGTCTGTAAACGCACCCTCGATAGAAGAGTAATTCCTAAAGTGGGGCAATATTAAAAAAAAAAGTAATATCTATGCTCAATTCAAAAGTTTGTGTGTCGTGATTGCATCATGAATGCACATTGAAATGTAGAACAACGCAGATTCACAACTACCAGGAAAACATACAAAATGAAGTGAAGAATAAATGTCACGACCTCCGCACTTCACGATTAAATTCGCAAAACCAAACTGAACTCTGACATATAACTTATAGTGGTTTATTTATTTAATTACTAAGTTTATAAATAGACGAGACGCAAATGTATAAGTATAAAGGGTGTATCTGACATCGACGCACAAATATGTACCATAGATCCAGTACATGATTCTGAACCCCCTTGTGGTGGCTTGTGTCACTTTAGACCGTTCATAATTGCTATACTTTTATAACCTAATAAGATTTGAAGGTAAAAATTAATTAATTCGTTAATTACACAAAAAAGCGCAATGTGAACAAATACTATAAAATCTATCCTATCAGCTGATTTAATAGAGTTCGCATCAGGGATCAACGTCATACCTACAAACACGCACGGCGGCACGCTTGCGACGTTCAAAGGCTGAGCCGACACTTTTTTTAAACACTGTTATTTCTGTAACCGCTCATTAACGACATAAATGACTATCATAATTATGTTAGTAGCCTGCGGTGTAGCCTTTTCGCTAAGTTTGCGGTACGATGTCAGATACATCCTGTATAAACTGAGCCGCTAAAATAACAGGTCATTTAGAAAAACCGGGTGATCTCCCAAAGTTACGAATACGTACATAGATCCATAAATAAAAATAATATGTTATAGGCAGATAAGTGGCACTCATTTCAAAAAAGGTTCCATTTGAACCAGCTACAGCTTAAAAAAAATGAAATTCTGAATTTTGAAAAATATCAAATTTTGGATTTTTTTATAAAATAATATTATTGTTTCAAACTGAGCTGTCATTATAAACAGCTTTTGGTCTAGTCACTGTATCTCGTGCACCAACATGTCATTTCATCCCCTAATAAATGTACAGTAATTATCACACTGGTACAAGAAAGAAGAAGTCAGCTGTTCAATCAGTAGGTGTATCTTTATAGGGATTTTAAGAGACCGGCATGAACATCAGAAGACCAGGGAATGGCAAGCCAAGGTGCATTACTGTACGAGAAGATCGATTCATCGTGAGCACTATGTTAAGAAAACGACATCTCACGGCTGTTCATCGGAAATAGCCTTCAAGAAGTTTACCACACCAATGTGAGTTCTGACACGATCCTGTGGCGCGGCGATTTCGTGAAGCTAATATAAAGCCTTACAGGCCAAAAAATCACTCACAAACTGCTCAAAGAACATCGAGTTGCATGGTTGCGATTTGCTCGAGAACACATCCGATGGACAGATGAAGATTAGTCCAGGGTTATGTTTTCCGATGAGTCTAGACTTTGCTTATTCACACACGATGGGAGACAAAGAGCATATACGCGACCAGGTGAACGTTATGGTCAAGCGTGTTTTGAAGAAAAGGTGTCAGTGGAGGGTCAATTATGGTATGGGCTGGGATACCCGCAGAGAGTTGTACGGAGATAGTGATTATAGAAAACGGTTCTTTGAGAGGTTCAGAAGATTTTAAATAAGCATGTTGGTCCTTTCCTGGTGAATCTAAGGGTGAGCAGTAACTTAGACATATCCCTGGTATTTTCAGCCCATGTTTAAAGGGCTTTCGGAACCTGAAAATACTAAGAAAGAGATTAAGATCTTCTTGTAAGTGCAAATGAAATTTTTACATCAATGAAATGGGTATAAATGTAGAGACTGTAACTAAGATTGATTTCCAAAATGGCATTGTCTCCTTTTGAAATAACCTTTTTTGTTTGTGAATTTGCTGTGCTAACTAATGCTCTGACCTATATTGTACAAGTACGTTTATTAAGAGGCCAGTGGTCTAAGCCCCAACAGAAGTGATAATGAACCTCTATGTACAAACGTTAGGTCAATATTTACTAGATAATCAAACAAGAAAAGACTTAAACAGATCACAATACAGTAACGTTGCTACACCTCTCTCTCAAATTTTAGTTTTGTATGTATATATTTTGGTAATAGTATGTATGTATATATAGCTTATTTAAGTATTTTTTAAATAGTGGTAAGAGCTTTTTTTATGGGCTGGTCACATATGCTACAGGACCGACAACCGTTGGAGTAAACGAGTCCTCGAGTGGAGACCGCGTCTCGGCAAACGTAGCGTAGGACGCCCTTGGGCAAGATGGAGCGACGACATCAAAAAGGTGGCTGGTAGTGGCTGGCGGAGAACTGCTCAGGATCGAGCTTGTAAGCGTGCTATGGCGGAGGTCTATGTCCAGCAGTGGAAGAGAAGAGGCTAATGATGATGATGATGATATTGAAAAGCTTATTTATTTATTTATTCTTTATTGTACACCAATCAAACATCGAACAAAATACATGGAACATAAAACATACAATGGGCTTCTTTTTTTCTTTACATTATTTTTTCAACTAAAGCACCTACCATCTTATCTCTTCAACACCTGTGGTTGAGTGGTAGAGAACGCCTAAGGCATTAAGTCCGCCTCTGTACATTTCATGTGCGAAAGATTAAATAAATAAATAATAAATGAATATATAAATATTATAATACAAACTACTATTATTTCAAGTACCTTTACAGAAGCATAAAAAATAATGAATCTGCTAATATCTATTAAAAAAAAAACATAAGAAATAATATTTACTTATTCTACCATTTTTCTACACGCAAAAACAAGAGTACGACAGAATCAGTGACGTCAAGCACGAAATTGAATCTGAAACTAAGGATACACGCATCGCGACGTCCGTTAATTAATTTCCTATCCAAAAATAAGTTATTTGCTAGCTACAAAATATTTGTTTTATAATATTCTTATATTTCATCCGTTTTCCGTATATGGCTCTGAGTTTAGGTAGGAATAATTATGTACTTTCATTAAATTTCTCGGTGTTAGGCCATAACGTCGGTTGCTGGCAGAAGTTACCACTCACCAGACAAAGTGGTAACCGATATGCGATTCGTCGTGTTCCGGCATTATGTCTGGTGAATCCGTACGGAGGACGGGTCTGAGCAGTTGTGTTGCGATGTGTACCGGGTACGGTCCGCCAAATGTTGCTGTGTTGGGAGTATGGTCGTGGAGGGTCTTTAGATCAATCTCCCTTTGGCGCAGCATCGTTGGTCGTGTTGTTGAGTTTAACATTGCATCACCTCGCTCAACTGCCGTCTTCCTTCCTATTCGCTCAGTTTTTCTGAGTGAATAGACTCTTAATAAACTAGCGCGCTTTACCATCCACGATCGCATCATGCTTACTATCAGGCGGAATTGCGGTCGAGCGCTCGTTTATAATTATTAAAAAAAAGCACGACGAGAGGGATTGGGCCGTAATCAACCATGGAATCCCAGTAAGTTGGTAGATTTTTTGGTTCTGAACAATGATTTTCCTTCGCCGTAGATAGCAGTGGTGATGAATAATTTACACCAATTAAAGTGCTTGGCGGGGTTCGATCTTCCGACTTACAACTCGCACGACTACTGTTGGGTTTACGACTGCTACTGGGCTACAACTGCACCCTAATAGCGTAACACTTCATTAGTATCAGTTGGAATCATTATGAAGCTTATTGCTATTCCGTTGCTCCCTAATGTTCGAAATTGTGTCTGCTCAATAACACAAATAACGCATTGAATGCTGTTGAACTGGTAAAATGAAACCCATTGCTACTGACAATCCCCCTTATTCATAAAATATGTTTAAAGTTAACTAGTGATTAGCGATTTTTTTAGCCATACATTTTAGACGTTTGCACATCACTTAACTTTAATCTTCGTTTATGAATAAACCCCTTAAACGCTGTGGTGTTTATTCATAATCGAAGATTTATGTTAAGTGACGTTTAAAGGTCAAAATTGAATGGTTAAAGAATCGCTGATCACTAGTTAACTTTAAGCAGCGTTTATGAATAAGGGGGAATGTGTCACGCAATTACCCTGTTGCTTCGCTGATATAATATACTACAGATATATTGGAAATCGTAAATGATGTGGAAATACGAAACGTTAAGCGATTGGCACTTGTCTTGTCCCATTTTTAGGCGTCAATTGGCTTGTATCCTAAAAAATAATTTAATGTCTATCAGACAGATTTATAAAAAATATTGAACACGTATTTTTTATTTTTTCTTTCATTCAAATACTTAGGAAGATATATTGATTTGAAATGTAGCATTACGTCACGTCGTGGTACAAAATATACCACGGCGTGACGTAATTAGCCCTCACTCCGTAACTCTAATACGCTATATCTCAGTAGCACTTTATCGATACTCATTATTAATTCTTCAGAACTAAGCTCTTTATGTTAAATTATTAAAAATCAAAGTGTGTGTAGTTAATTATATGTTAGAATGTGGGTGTAAGTTATAGAATGAAGTATTTTTATACTTCGTTTTTGTTGTCGCGTATCATTTTTCTGAGGTTTGCCGAAGGAAAAACCAATGCTGAATTGCTGTCAACATCTATTCGAAATTTATTTAACACTAATTAACTTAATGTTTTTGTCAGCAACTTAACAAGGTATAGATAGTTCAATCCACGAAGACGCGCCCCACCAATTTCAGGTTGAGGGGATCGCGGGGCGCGGGGAGTTTTCTCCGAGCGTCAGTCACGGACCGTCAGTGGTTCGATGCACACAAGTAGTACAACCTGTATTTCAAAAATCCAGACTCGACACGAAAGTTGCTCTACTTTATATTTTTTTAAAATGTCGAAAAAATCTCAGCGTGTTGTACTTAAAAGCCAGGTATGTAAATTATTGTTACGAAACACATAAAATAATAAAAGAAAAGTAGTTTAATTCAAAATTAAATTTTACTAACTAGACTTCATTTTATATTTAAAAGTAAGACTAATGTTATTTCTTTTTATTTATTTTTTTTAATTGTAGGCAAGAGAAATTTTTTCTAAAGTTTACGATTGACATTTCTATTGACACGCTTGTACCGCCTCTCATTTGGGACTGGTATAGTGCCCAAGTCCTGGAAGCTTGCCAACGTGCAGCCCGTGCCCAAAAAGGGTAGTCGTGCCGATCCTAACAACTATCGGCCGATTTCGATCACCTCCATACTTTGCAAAATTATGGAGCGTGTATTGAACTCGCGCCTCTTGGCATACCTGGAAGGTAACGATCTCCTCAGTGACCGACAGTACGGGTTTCGCCGCAATCGGTCAACTGGGGACCTACTAGTGTATGCCACTCACTTGTGGGGCGAGGCCCTCGAGAGAAATGGGGAAGCGATTGCTGTCTCCCTTGATGTCTCGAAGGCCTTCGACCGGGTATGGCACGCTGGCCTTTTGAGTAAGCTTCCAGCGTACGGCATTTCCCCTAGCCTGACTGGCTGGGTAAAAGACTTCCTGACTGAACGGTCCCTCCGAGTTGTTGTCGACGGATGCTCATCTGAGCCCATGTCGACTAATGCCGGTGTTCCTCAGGGGTCTGTTCTCTCTGCAACTCTGTTTCTGCTGCATATTAATGATCTGCTGATGCCCGGTATCTATGGGTATGCAGATGACAGCACAGTTGTGGAGAGATACCTGCCGGATGCTCGGGCTAGTAGGGAATCAATCCGGTCCGAAAGAGAGGCCATGGTAGAGCGAACGAGTGTTGCACTTCAGGCAGTCTCCGAATGGGGCAATGCCAACCTTGTAGCATTCAATGCCGCCAAAACGCAGGCGTGTCTCTTCACCGCCAAAAGGAGCCCGTTCACCTTGGCTCCTACTTTTCGGAATGTATCCTTGGAGTGTACCGACCGCCTTCAGCTTTTGGGTGTTGAGATTTCCTCGAACCTAAACTTTGGGCGGTTCATTGAGTCCAAAGCCAAGGTGGCTGCCAGAAAACTTGGTGTAATCGCAAAGGTCCGGCAGTACTTCACACCAGGGCAGCTTCTAATGTTGTACAAAGCACAGGTCCGTTCGTGTGTGGAGTACTGCAGCCACATTTGGGCTGGTGCTGCTAAGTGTCACCTGGCCACTTTGGATTCAGTGGAGAGGCGTGCGAAGAGGCTGATTGGTGACCCTGATTTGACTCGAGTTGGTCTCCAAAGCCTAGAGCACAGGCGTAGAGTAGCCAGCCTTTCGGTGTTCTATAGGATACATTCTGGGGAGTGTGCGAGGGAATTGCACGATTTAATTCCCCCATCTCCGTTCCACCATCGGACGACCCGTCGTACGGCGAGTTTCCACCCTTATGTTGTTGACACCTCAACGATCCGGACGAAGCGTTTCGCCTCGTCCTTTATACCGCGTACATCGAGGGACTGGAACAATCTGCCGGCGGCGGTGTTTCCGTCGGACTATAATTTGAGTGTCTTCAAGGCTAGAGTGAATAGGCTCTTAATAAACTAGTGCGCTTTACCATCAACGATTGCGTCACTGCTTACCATCAGGCGGGATTGCGGTCAAGCGCTGGTTTATATTTTAATAAAAAAAAAAAAATAAAAAAAAAAATTTCATGAAAAAAGAAGCAAGTCAAAATTTTGCAGAAAAACTCACTGATGCTCGATGGAGAACCGCACAGGCTGTTGGAATATCTGAAAGCACAGTGACTAGAATTCTACGCGAAAGAAAGGCTTATACTGAGACAATAAAGCAAACTACAGTATCTACTATGGAGTCTAATATAACTATGGAGACGGATGCGATAGTTTCTGTAGTCCAAAGTGAAGAGCGGACAACAGAGCCGACTACGGAAATGGATATTGATTCTAAAAATGAAGCGAGTACGTCGCATTCGAATTTAGCAGGCAGAAGTGCTTCTATTTTTACATCACCTATGAAGAAAAGAAGGGTAAGACCACGAAAAATTAATTTAGACAAATTTGATATTGGTGTAGTCCGAAGAACTATCCAAAACTGCCATAAAGAACATCATCAATTTCCAACATTATCACGACTTAATACTATTTTGAAAGACCGTATACAATTTAATGGATGTAGAACCACCCTAAGAACATTGTTACTTAAGCTTGGTTATAAATGGAGAAAAACTGAGAATAATAGGAAGGTCCTAACCGAAAAACATGATATTCAAATGTTAAGATTGAAATATTTAAAACAGGTAAAATCTTTTCGTAATGCAGGTAGACCTATAGTGTACACAGATGAATCATATATTCATACCAACCACGTGCAAAAAAAATCTTGGGCCGACAAAGGCTCTAAAACAGCAATGAAACAAAATTTAACAAAGGGTGTGCGCATAATTATAGTACATGCCGGAAGTGCTGAGGGTTTCGTACCAAATGCGTTGTTAACGTACAGAGCAGAGATCAAATCCGGAGACTACCACGATAATATGAACTCGGATAATTACTTAAAGTGGCTTAAGGAGAAACTAATACCAAATCTCCCAAATGATGCCGTGGTAGTCTTGGATAATGCAGCCTATCACAATACTAGTTCGGAAAAAAAACCCACATCCAACTCCAACAAATTAGACATGCAGACTTGGCTGAATGCAAAAAATATCCATTTTGTACCAACCTACAAAAAGCCTGAACTTTATGACCTTATATTAAAAAACAAAGAAAACTTCCGCAAGTACAGAGTTGACGAATTATTAAAGGAATATGGATTCACAGTGCTTCGGCTGCCTCCTTATCACCCAGAGTTAAATCCAATCGAAAACATTTGGGGTATTGTAAAAAACGACGTTGCTAGCCGCAATATCAATCAAAAATACACTTCGATTATGCCCATTTTAAATGAAGCATTTGATCGAGTAAATAAAGATGTCTGGTTCAATACTTGTCAGCACGTGGAAAAAATAGAAGACGAATACATGAGACACTGTGATCTTGATTTCAATTTTATTATAAATGTCAGTGATACTTCAGAATCTGAATCAGACATTTCTGAAACGAGTGATTGACGATTTTTATTTCAATAAAAAAAGTTCCATAAAACTTTTTCACGTATTTCATTTATGTCTCTAATTACCTCCTATTATTATATAAAAATGGTATTATAATCGTATATTAACTAATAATCACATAAAATATCCACACCTCAATTTTCCTTGCAGTCGGGTAAAGAGTATAAAATTGAAGTAGAGCATCTTTCACTTTGACCATGACGCTCTCTCCTGATTAGTCAATTTATTGTAGTGTGGGTGTGCACTCATAGATAATTATTGTGTACGGATAACACTCAAACATTGACGGAAGCTTGCACACATATACTATAAACGGTTAGGAGAAATAGTGGGGCGCGTCTTCGTGGATTGAACTATCTATATATTTTACTGGAACGTCAAACGTTTGTACCTTACACAGTGTGTCACGATGTCACTGGTACGTCAACCAAGAAGTGACATTAGTCAAGATAACTGCTACTGATATGTTTTTTCCACTTGATACGGATGTTATGTTAAGTATGGGTGATCAGTAAATGGCAGCGGCACATTTAATCTCGGCTGTGTGTCACAAGGATATTCTTTTTTTTGAACTTTTTGCAATATATGTATACTCAATACTGTGACAAAAATCCTGTGAGGAAACCTGTTCTTTAAGTCTGAAATTGCCAACCCGCATTGAACAAATGTGGTGATTACGCTCAATCCCTCTCTGTATGAGGGGTGACCTGTGCCCAGCAGTGGAACGATAAAAAAGGTTGATGATGACGATACTGTGACCGAAAATTAGGCACTCTTTCGGAAATACCTATATTAATGTAGGCAGGACTCCGGGCATTTTACCAGTCTATAATAGGGATGTATCCAAGGCATGAAAATCAAAAAAATAATTAGTCCGTCTTATGGATAACTAGCGGCCGCCAGCGACTTTGTTCGCGTGGTTTAGTTATGCTCCGCTCCTTTTGGCCACAGCGTGATGTTAAATAGCCTAAAGCCTTCCTGGATTAATGAGCTATCCAACGCAAAAAGAATTTATCATATCGGACCAGTACTTCCTGAGATTAGCGCGTTCAAACAAACAAAAAAACAAACAAACTCTTCAGCTTTTTGTATTAGTATAGAGTATAGATAAAAAAAATTAAGAGCCGTATATTTTTATTTTGTTAAAATTATAAAAACTACTGAGATATAGGGTATTAAAGTTACGGAGTGGGGGCTAATTACGTCACGCCGTGGTATATTTTGTACCACGGCGTGACGTCATGCGATATTTCAAATCAATATAGATATATTGATTTGAAATATCGCAAAGTATTTGAATGAAAGAAAAAATAAAAAATACGTGTTTGATATTTTTTTATAAATCTATCTGATGGACATTAAATTATTTTTAGGATACAACCGAATATGGCTCCGTTGCTGGGTAAAGGCTTTCCCTTTTTACTTCCAAGCCTTTTGGCCAAGATAGCTCTGCAAACCCTATATACCCTATCGCTTTTCTATAGAGGATGAGTGAACTTTACACCCTATTTCTAATACTTTTATACTCGTACTCAGTTTCTTTTAGCCACCACTACGTCATCGGGGTCTTGCTTTTGCGGTATTTTTAATTTGAACTTGTATAGTATACAATATGTAAAGAAAACCCTGTCCGAACCGTCAAGGTATTGTTAGGTATCGATAACTGATTCTACTAATGGATACAAAGCCGGGCTAAACTTAAAAAAAAAGATCCCCCTAAAAAATAAATATTATTTCGCAAAAAGAGATAACTTAACACATTTGCGGTAAACAACCCTTCCGCGGGCGGCGGGGGATAGAGCACGCGGCACGTGGTCGCATCGTTATTCGCTCATAATAATACCGGTGTTGTCACTTTTTTAAAAATTACCAAATTCCGGGGAAGTTGGAACTAATTCACGGGAAAAAAAGATTATGTCAAAATTCATTAGTATTGTTACTATGATGATTATGTTAAATTCCATATTTTATTTGGACATGTGTTTACCTAACCTTTATTATCCTTACGGGTCGGACAGGGTTTTCTTTACATATTGTATATACATTTCCTCTACCTCGGCGATATATGATTAAAAATATATAATTTTAATCACTATGAACGTGAAACTCTTGTGCCTTATCCAGTATGCCGTGACGTCAACGGAGCAGTCGTGAGTGACATGCACACAACGACTGGCCGACTCTGATTGTCTTCAATATTTGATACCAATACAAAGTTACTGCAATCGATACGTTTTACCCGAGACTTGATAGAATAGCAGGATAGAATACTCTTTATTGTTTACATCATATTTATTAGTGAATACGATGATTTTGTAAAATGAATTAATTGATATTGTAAAATGGTTTTTACAAAAAGATATGTAATTACAACATCATCTGCTTAGCTTGTTCTCAACTATGTATGGGTCGGCTTTCAGTCTATCCTATCTGACCTCCACAACTCATCCACTGGGTATCACCATTTCAGCCGAAAGCCGCCCACTGCTGGACATAGGCCTCCCTCAAGGATCTCCACGACGACCGGTCCTGCGCCTCCCGTATCCTGCGGTTTCTCGCGACCTTCACCAGGTCGTCGGTTCACCTTGTCGGGGACCTACCCACACTGCATTTTCCGGTGCGTGGTCGCCACTCGGAAACCCGTGAACGAGAGTAACCGACATAGCCCGAAGAATTGCAACACTTAAGCGGCAGTGAGCCGGGCACATTGCCCGTAGGACCGATGCCCGATGGGGCCGACGGGTTCTCGATGTTGATATACAGCAAGTTTATTCGCGCATGACGCGCGCCTCCGAGAAATGTCAGAACATCATGACGATGTCCGCAAGGACGGTGACTGCTAAGGCCGCGGGTTATTTGAAAAAGATGCCGTGGCGCCTGGCGCGCAGGCAAGAGCTTCGAACATTTCACATGGAGCGACTCCCTATCTGACCTCCACAACCTAGTCAGTGGGTCCTACGATGTCTTTTGAAAAGACTGGCGGTGAGACTTTCGGACTTCTAAAGATCCGTATCGACCATCAAAGACCTAGAAATGACGGATAGAATGTACGGAGGGGTCTCGGTATATAATATTATTTTTTGTCTATGCGAAACCCGAAACAGCCCCCTAATCGGCGAACACATATTTGTCAAATGATAGCGACTAGTTGGCATCAGTTGGGATCGTTCGGACCGCCCATTGGTCCATTCGGTCCAAACGATCCCAACTAGTTGCAATCATTTGACAAAAATGTGTTCGCCGATTAGGGGGCAAAATTTTTAAGTAAAGAATCTACATATTATATAGGTACAAAGGAGATGTTTCAGAAATGTATGGAGCTTGGGCCTGTACATTGTACAATTAATGCTAGGTATAGTTACGCTATAGTTAACTGTTTTTAATGTTAATTTTCTATATTTTGGATTAGTTTTTATACAGATTCAACTTAACTCCGCCAAGGAGTGCAACACAACTACTAATAAATATGGTGCTCAGCAGTAAGCGAAATAAGATTTTGACAGAGACATTTGATTTACGTGTTATGTACCTAAGGCTATCGTATCTATATTATCTACCATATGACTGCGATAAAAACAAAACATGAATTCCGAACATACGGCCCATTAAATAAACACAATCACTCAAATCAACACTCGACACGAACACAACGGGAAAATAGAACTACAAAGTCGCCAATCAAACGTCATAACCACTGTCGTGGCTACCTTAATAAAGGGTTATATCGTTAAAAAACATTTCAAATAATTAATTATATATACTTGTATTTTTATTCAAATGAATTTAGTAGTATTTTTATGAATATCTTTTATTTTTTCCTTTTTATCTATAGGTATAGCGTACATAGTGGTGGCCCAAAATGAAACATCTCCTTTCAAAAACATATAATGAAAAACCACAAAGTTATGAGCCTAACCTGGTCAGTCGACCTGAGTGTCTGTTATTATTTTAACCACGAGCCCCTCCCTCTTTTTTTTATTTTGGATGGGATATCATCAAATGACCTCTCCAGCTCTGGGCGGAGCGGGAGAGCATCAGGGTCTCCATTTCTTTTTTAACCAACCCGCAACTCTGACCCAGTAAGCATCGGTCTTCGTGGACTCCGTGCAAGTTCCTCGCCTTATATACTTACGACTTATGACTTGTTAAAGTACTCATAAGTAAGTAATGTATTTTATTGCTTTGTTATTTGTAGCTGGTGTAAAAGAAACGAAATGAAAAAGTGGTCGCAAAACTGTTAAGATATCATTTATTTTCTTTAGGTATATGAGACTTTTAACGTTTACTTTTTACTTATATTGGTGTAAAAGATTGATCGTGTTCACCCTACGAGTAGGAATGTGTAATACCTTATATTACCTTCGTATTTAATTTTACCTACAACATTGTTCTATTGTTAGCGATGGAATAATGCTACCGCCCGTCACGTGCTAAAACGTGAAACAATTTAAGCACTGACCTACCCCACGAGTAATTCAATAATCTACTAGTAGCATTTTACTTGTGTCAACTTTCCTTCATTCTCTATTTCCGGACAGCATGAAACCCTACTTATACATATTACTGAATATTTAAAAGTATTTAACTGCTTTTCGAAGTTTTAAGTATAGGCTTAATGTATGGGAAATGTGGTTTAAGTTCAAAGGTGTGTGTGTGTTCAAAGTGTACATATGTGATCATAAATGTAAATTATGTATTTTCTGGTATGGATTGTCGTGATTGGTCTTTTTTTCACACTTTATATTATTCGTGATATATTTAAGGAAAAACAAAGTAATTTATAAATATCAGCTTGGGAATCTTTCATGACGGTAATTTCCAATTTTCTAGGAAATCGCCGATCAAGTGACTATAAATGTATTATCGCGGAGCTTTTATCTACTTATAAGGCTTAGGAATGTAAAATGTCATTGAAAATACATTTTCTCGATACACATTTACACTTTTAAAACACGGTGAAGGATTCCATCAAGACACTTCTAACATAGAAAAACGATATCAGGGCAAGTGGAGCCCATGCATGTTAGCGGATTAGGTACTGATGGACATTAAAACAAGACTTTCCTGAAGCAAAATACAGACGAAAATCATAAAAGTAAATTCATATTCATGTAGCAATAAACCGAAATAACTTCTAAAATGGTATTACAAAAAAACTATTCGTATTTGTAGCATCTTAATTTTATATCTAGTATCCTTATCCCTGTCCTAAACATAACTAGACAAAAGTTCTCATGTTACAAGCAAAAATTGTTTTTTTGTTGACTAGTGTTTTATTTTTCAGAATTGATTCCCTCTTTTTTCTTAGTTTTTATCAGAACTGACCCCCTCTTTTTAATTACTTCCTTGTCGTTTACACGAGACACTATACGGCATTAAGTAATATAGGTAATCATCGTCCTTTGTTGTAATTCTTCATCTTTCTTTAAAACAAGACTCGAATTAACGCCCGCATGAAATCTCTGCAAAATTCAACCAGAACCTAAACTACCGAACCGGATATCCTTTTAAAAGCATTTATTCAGTCGGTGGAGCCCTTAAATGGAATACGGGCTTAACCTTTGATATAGATCCAAAAATATTCGGGAATCGTGAAATTGCTTCGACTGAAAGTGACAGCATTGAGATGAGACGAATCAGACTTGTGGTGTTACAAATTAAATTTCATGAATTCTGTGTGTGCGAGGTGAGAACTCTGGGTAATATTTGTCAATGGATTCTCTTATTGAATATCTGATGTTGGTATAATTTGAAGGTCAGGGTGAGGTTTAATTTAGTTAGGTTTGGGGGTTACAGTATGTATTTGATACTGTTAAATTGAAAACCTGTTCAGGGACCGTTCAAATATTACGTAAGCAGATTTATTACAATTATTTATCCTCCCATCCCCCATGTCAGCAAAAGTAAGCAAAACTCTTACCCCCTCCCTTATGCTTACGTAAACATTTTTCAATTATAAATGTATCTATTTTTTGTAATTATAATGTTATATAATATTTATAATATTAAAAATAAGAAAATAGATTTAAGATAGATATTAGATTTTACTTATACAGTATTCAACATAGAGTAAGGGACAAAAATATTATAATCTTATGAACAAAACATTTTCAAGCATAGATAATGTGAGGGTTGCACTTCGTGTAAAAAAGTAAATAACAACCGTTGTTATGTTATAATCATCATCTAGACTCCCCTACCCCCCATGTCATCCAAAATAAACAAAACAAAGACCCCTCCGCCCCCCAATAGTGCTTACGTAATACTTGAACGACCCCTCACTGATGTTTCTATTTAGTATATTTTTGGAAAACTATTCTATAACTGGACTAAACTATTATTTATTTATCCTTTTCTTAATGACTTTAATGACATTCAGTTACTAGAATAAGTATTATAGAATCTTGCAAAATTAATAAAAGGAAGCGTCAACGCCATCTGTGTTTTATTTCAGTAAATTAACACTCGCGCAAATTGCCCATTCATTACTTAGAGTACAGTGACCCACGAATCCTAATAGCAAACTAAAGTTCACGTTATCACCTTCGTATTGTGACGTCAACACAATTGCCTTCGGAACTACACTTTCTCACATAATCCTTCTGAAGCCAATTATGATAGCATGCGGTGCCACGCGACCCCGCCACCCGTCAGCGCCCAGCGTACCCACACGCGATGTCTTGTGAAACATATGAGTGTAGGTATGCATATCTAGTAAGTAATATGTTAACCGTTGAAGGAAAGGGTTGACTTTAATTTGATGGAGAAGGCTATTTCTTTTTTTTATGTTGTGAATCTTTTTATCCGACTGCCAGGAAGGGTTATTAGGCAGGTGTTCTTTTTAATTGGAGAAAGTTTAGAGTGAAATTTCAAGGACGTGTCACATTTTTTTACATGAGACGAAAGAGCGATATACACTCTCTGTTTCCTTTCTCTCTCACTCTCTTGCAGTAAATCTTTCTTATTCTTTATTCTTTTAAGAAGCTTCGTTTCTGTACACCTGTATCTACAGTGCTGTCGTCTTTACTTGCTGTCAATTTGTTATAACGTAAGTAATTCTGTCGTATGTTTAGGTACTTTTAGTTTCTCACTTCCAAGATCCGGTTTACAGTAAAAGTTAGGATGGCAGCCCATTCCACGATCACATCACCCAAGTTTTTACGGAGAGATAATTGTAAGATCGATGGAGGGTCTCGAATTCTTGTTTATGCTATTAAGCAGGTGTGTCCCCATATTTCCTGAAATCCACACAAAGTACCTACACCCACTGTTGTTGTTGCGTAAAACACAAGTATTCTCAATATGGTGTTCATATTTAATGTCGTAATGCTCATGCTACATGCGTAAGTAAGGGATAATGATTACCTATGTAAGAAATTTGTGTAATTTGTGTAGATACCTACTGTGTCGTGCGACTTTGTCTGCTGTGGGATGTTACCGGCTGGACAATGACCAGTAAGGTCTTGGGTCATTATACGAAGTATGCATGTAAGGATAAATAGTCCCAACACCATAAAGATATGCGAGGTTTGTTTGTTGCTTTTGATTTATAGTTTTAGTTTTTGTCTGTGTAACTCTTTATTTAAAACGGTGGATCGATCTAAAACGGTTTCCTGGAAAACAGCCTGGGTTCAAAATGTTCTATACGATTGGATGGTACCATCCGAGAATATTCTAGAGAATTCCAGCCGTGTCTAGAAAGTTCCGATCAAGTTCAGAATTTTTGAGAAAGTGACATTTAATTCTAGAGTATTTAAATCTAGAGAGCCGGAAAGTTCCATTGGAGTGTAGAATTTTCTAGATGGTTTCAGAGTGTTCCCAGCGAGACTGGAACGTACACGCCACACCTGGTTTATAGGTTGAAAGACAAAATCTAAAATCATTACAGCGGAGGCGATGAGAGAACGCGTTCTAGATACTTGTTGCCAGGTTCATACAAACAAAAACGTGCTTTGCTAATTTGATCGGTATGAATTAAGTACTACAGTTTTTGGAGACCGTTTTGACAGGAGTCACGAGCTGTTTTTCTCGACGGTCGGACTGTTGGGAGTTTTAACCAGTGATGATTTTCATAAATTTAGAACTTTCACGATCGTATCACTGCTTACCACCAGGCGGGATTGCGTGATTGCACTGTCATGGAAATGGGAATGGGTCAGGAAAATCATAGTGTTTTTGACCGATTGAAACTGAGATTTTTTTTTTAATAATTATAAACTAATGCCTGATGGTAAGCAGTGATGCGATCGTTGATGGTAAAGCGCGCTAGTTTATTAAGAGCCTATTCACTCAGAAAAACTGAGCGAATATGAAGGAAGACGGCTGTTGAGCGAGGTGATGCAATGATAAACCCAACAACACGACCAACGATGCTGCGCCAAAGAGAGATTGATCTGAAGACCCTCCACGACCAAACTCCCAATACAACAACATATAATTACAATATAAATACAAAGGATAGTTATAGTATGTTCGCAATTAAAGTGCTGTCTTATAGTCTTAGATTTGATCGAAAACGAAACACCCACTCAAAGTTTGGCTGTTCCTTAATTGGTTCCAAATTCGTTAAGAAATTCTCTGATTTCTACAAATAACATGACAGAAAAAAGAAAAGACTAGCCCAATTAGATTATAAATAAATATTTTGTGTCCAAATAATATTTCTTTGTATAGGTGACAACATATCAAGGTACTACAATCTGTCTAATTTATTTATTAGATTAGATTTCCCACCTTATCGTTAAAGCATTGTGGAGGTATGAGGAACAGGGTGTAAAGCTCATTCATCCTCCATAGAAAAGGGAGGATCCTCCGACCAGACTGGGAGTATTTGGCAGGCCACTTTGTCCGCCAGCTGATGTCGTGAACTTGTATGCGTGCTAGTTGCACAGTAAACTCTGCTTGCAAGATGCAGGATTCGCTTGACGTCAGTGTGGAGACATGAGGAACAGGGAGTAAAGTTCACTCATCCTCCATAGAAAAGGGAGGATCCTCCGACCAGACGGGCGTTATGTCCGTTCTCTATTCATACAAGTACAAAACCCCCAAACACATACTCGATTAGAGCTCACACCTATCTGGACACCTCAACTTGCTCTTGCTTGCCGCTTCCCTCTGTAACATCTGTCAAGTATTTTGGCGTGATGATCGATGATGGACTGAAGTGGAACTCGCATATAGAGTTTACTGCCAATAAGGTTAGGAAAACGATTCATCTGTTTAAGGCATTAAGGCATTCTGGGGACCTCGAGGCATTAAAAATGGTTTACACTGCCCTTTGCCAGTCTATCATTGGTTATTGCATTTTAGTTTGGGGTGGATCGGGCAAAACTAAATTCCTCAAGTTGGAGCGTGCGCAAAAGACAGTACTTAAGGCAATGTCTCAAAAACCCTTTCGTTATCCCACTAATCAGCTATACACCGAGCTCAAACTGTTAACTGTGCGACTATTATTGGTACTTAGAACCACTCTCTGGAAACATACCTACTCAAGTAGCTCCCCCAGACTCAAACAAGCACGGACAAAGATTAGTCTGCCCAACCTCTATTCACAGAACTACCTTCGCTCGAAGACAGCTCTATGTGTTGAGCTCTCTTGTTTACAAAAATATTAGTAACTCCACTTTAATTGCAGGATCGAGCAAACACGAAGCAAAGATTAAGCTGAAGGATATTCTATACACCCTAAACTACGTGCAAACTCTCACTCTGACATAAGTCGCAAAATTTCATAACAATCACGTAATACAATTGACGACACCTTTAGTTTAACAAAATACAATAAGCTCGTAATAATTCAGGAATACTTGACACTACTGTATTCACATATGTATACATATACTTAGGCTTCTCATCATTCATATCATACTCACATAACTAAAAATGGACACGTCATGCATCCACACATATACACATATAGACGCACATTCATCCATATCCACACGCAAACACCCACACGCTCACACACACCCACACCCACACGCACACACACCCACACGCACACACACCCTAAAGCACACACACATTCACACCCACTCAGACAATGCAAACAATACACACGATTCTCAGTCACATACACAAATTATCAACCCACGAAACAGCCATTTTATACTTACTTTTTTACCTTTTTTTTATTTTTATCTCTACTGTTTTTACTTTTTGTTTATCACTTTTCTTTGACTATGTTTTAAAATGTAATAAGTATAGTAATATATTTTCCTGAACAATATCAACTTACCAGCATCCATTCTAGTGGCAGAACACTGACTGCTAAGTCACAGGTAATTCCCACCCGTGCCTGCTTCTGAGCACCGGTGAGATTGTGCGGTGCCCAGCGTGAAACTATCCTCCGTAACTGAAGATACACGTGTAGAATCTCATGAAGGCTTCCTGATCCAATCTACAGTTTAGGCTGAATTTCTTGGTATCATCATCATTATCAACCTTTTTATCGCCCCACTGCTGGGCACAGGTCTCCTCTCATACAGAGAAGGATTGAGCGTAATCAACACGCTTGTTCAATGCGGGTTGGCGATATCAGACTTAAAGTCCAGGTTTCCTCAAGATGTTTTCCTTCACCTTCAGTCATTGGTGTCCAAGATATACTTAGAAAGTAGGTACATATAAATTTAGAAAAGTTACATTGGTACTTGCCTGACCTGGAATCGAAACCGCGCACTCATACTTGAGAGGCTGGTGTTTTAACCACTAGGTTCTTGGTATGTATTTCGTCTATTATCTTGGATCATAGTTTTCACTGCTAGCACGTTTTCTTCTGTAACAGTCTTTAATCCCCCAAAGTTAGTCGACAGCGCTTAAATTCATTATACCACCGATACACGCTTGTATTAGAAGAGCCTTCATCCATGAATGGCATTTGTAGTCTATCGTAGGATTCATCTAGTTTCAGGCGACATTTGAAATCGTAAAAAATCATAGCGCGATAATGGTCTCGAAGCAAATCCGTTTTTCAAAGAGACACGATAATTTTAATTACCTCGCTAAAAATGTATACACATTTTTTGAAGTTAGAAGTTTTGAATTTGGGTAGTACCAAGGTACTATCCAAATATTTTTTAAATAAATTATAACTGGCCAGTTTCTTATACATAAAAACTTTTTGTAGCAATACTTTCTGAGTGATCTGTATGCCTAGTATGAGTTTTCATTAAGAGACTCGATCGTCGATATCGAGTGCGTTTGGCATTCTCATTGGTTGAGAGTTCTTACAACCTTGAAGCGGGCCAATTGACGAGTCAAACGCATTCGATATCCAGGATCGAATTTCGTAATGAAAACTCATACTAGGCCTACTGGTATTTTAAAAACATCAGTAGGTACGTCATTCTACAATAGGCTTATCGGTACATTCATTACCTATATAGATTATACTTAGCATTAGACATAATAGTTTTCTACAAATGGCTATATAATGTTTGTGTTCTTTCTCCAGAATTAGCTTATTGACACGGTATATAAGTATGAATAATAAATAAATGCTTTATTTCGACCAACAATTGTTTACATAATAAACCCACCAAACTGCGTAACAGTTTGTCGGTGGGATTAGCGGGTACTTGATACAATACTCACTCGTATCCACTGCTTTAAGGAGAATCGTCTTTAATTTATTTTTAAAAGTTCCTTTACACATTTTATTATTCTTTCTTATCCATTCATAATTATTATTGTTGAACAGAGTAGGTATCAAATACATACTTGTTGGTTCTTTTGCCATAGTATTTTTTTTACTGGCAGTCGCATAAGTTTACGTTCCACGCTTCTAGTGTTATATTTATTTTGTAAATGTATTTTATAATTTTCATTGTACTATTGTTCTACAACCAACGGGTACTCAACCTTTTCATGTACAGGAAGCACCTTGCATGCAACAAAAAGTTTTTCATATTTTTTTTTACAAGCAAGTTTTGTGCGTGGCTTGACAAGATACTTCATAAAACGGATTTGCAGTGATTTTATACTGTTGAGAAAGGTTTTAAATGTACGGCCATATGTGTTTAATCCATAGGAGTTCATATAATTGTCTTTTTTTACAATGCATAAATATGTGAGCTGTCATATTTATACATAGGCTTTTATTTAGGTAATAAGTTTTTACTAATTTACATTTTATTTTATGATTTTTTTTTTTTGCTTTGCTGGGGTTTTGGCGTGGCTTCAAGGTTAATAATTTCATTGTTTTTGTGTTTTCTTGTGTAAAGTCAAGTGTTTTTTTTTTAAATGAACAAACATCTGTGCTGCTTTGGAGTTTAATCCGCCACTTCTTCCCAGCGAAAGCACTAGGAAGTGGCGATGGGCGCTGTTTTGAGGGGACTGTCTTATGTAATATTGACGTTCAACAAGTGCTGATTATCAACGATGACTTTCAATTTAGATTCTGTAACCTTATCATAGTGAATATTTAGGAATAGTGAGCAGGGAATCAGTTGTCATTGCAAATAATGATAGAGATTGACATGTCACTCTAAGCTCACTTAACCTAATTTTAAACGGTTTAATATTTACCGATTCGATCGGCTTTAAAAGTCAACCCCCCCAATTTCAAGGTCAACCATATAATCAAGCGCACTTTAGGCATAATAACCTGCTTATGAATATCTTCGAGAGCTCGTAAAGGACCCACGCGCTGCCTCGGCGGGGGAACTCGGCAGATGTAGAGAAAACGTGCGAGCTCCCCTCTGCCCTCCCTGTCTTTACTTACCTCAGTGCCGCACCCTTGTGTGGGCGGAGCAAGTAGTATGGTAAAGAAGATTCACTTTGTACAGTATCTACCTGATCATATAAGGTAGTTCAAATTTAAATTCGTTTATTTGTCCGAATCTGGTACAATAGATGGTTTTAAATTAATAAAATGGTATAACCACATGTGCAAACGACAGCACATGAAGTTAAGTACTACAATATGACAAATTTCTTTACTAGATCTTCAAGTTTATAGATAAAGTATTAAGGCTCAAGATTGATTATAATTATCTGACAGTTTCGGATAGCTTCACCTGCAGGATAATTGCGTAACAATGGACTTCATTATGACAGTTCCACAACATTCATTGCATTATTTACGTTGTGGAGCATATATGTATATTTTTCGAACATACATATTTTGGAGCAATGAACTAGCAATATTTTTCAAAATAGTGTGTTGTAATTGGAGTGCAGCGGTCGTCCGTACACAATAAATATAAAAATGAAAAAAAAAACTGTTATATAACATTAATGAGGTATGTCAGGTAAAAATATTAACTAGTTTACAAAGTATTGCCTATTCAATGACTGGAGATTTCAGAGTACCTGAGCATAAATTAATAAAAAGTATCTAATATTAACTAATGTTAAGACGGGTGTTGAAAGTTGCGAAACAGTTTTAACTAATGCAGCCATCATCGTTTCTCTCCCTTTATATAGGTATCTACACGTGTGGTTATGTTCCAAAATTATTTTTAAAAACAAGCTTTTTATAATATGTATACAGTCTGTTAAGAAAACCCTGTCCGACCCATTAGGATAATAAAGGTTAGGTAAACACATGACCAAATATAATATAAAATTTTACGTAATCATCATAGTACCAATACAAATGAATTTTGAAATAATCTTTTTTCCCGCGAATTAATTCCAACTTCCCCGAAATTTGGTAATTTTTAAAAAAGTGACAACACCGGTATTATTATGAGCGAATAGTGATGCGATCACGTCCCGCGTGCCCTGCCGCCCGCCGCCCGCGGAAACGTGGTAACGCACATTTATTAAGTTACCTCTTTTTGCGAAATAATATTTATTTTTTTAGGGGGATTTTTTTTTAAAGTTTAGCCCGGTTTTGTATGCATTAGTAGAATCAGTTATCGATACCTAACAACACCTTCACGGGTCGGACAGGGTTTTCTTAACATACTGTACCTATAAAAAAATCAATAAGCCTAATAAAATAATGTCACTGTATTATTCAAAACGTCGTTTAAATTTTAATAATACTTTAAGTTTAGCTTTAAGTTCCCTTTCAAACTCATTTGAATTTGACTTCATCTATTAGATAATAATATTAAAAAGAATGCACATTTGTTTCTTTCTTAGTGTGTGCGGAGGGATCATTTCTGGAACTACCTATCGTAGGATTTGATAAAATTAATTTGTATTTGCTAGCCCAATTCTTGGGGAAGGGTTATTACTGTTTTTACATTACAGTATTAATAGTCGCGCAAAAAAACAAAGTAGTCAAAATTAACGCTAAACGAAGAAGAAGTGGACACGCGGGCAAATGTTGCGATGCGACCGGGTTGGCCGAGGAAACAAGGACTTATGCCATCAGCAGTGCCGTAACTAAGGCGGTGCCAGCAGTGCCCAGGCACAGGGCGCAGACCCTGGAGGGGCGCAGAAATGACCAGACTAGTATCTACTTTTATCTCATGCATGGTAGCTAGTAGGTACATTTTGTTTTATTGCGAACATGGTGTAGACGCGCCCTACTGTACTATCTATAGTTATATTTAAATCGCATTTTCAAGCGATCTTGAAACAACAACACATGTAAAGGTGGATTATCGGTTTTATACATTTAGTATGGTAACGTTCACACTACTGCTTAACGTGTTGTGATGGTTTATGTATGGAACCGATACAGTTCTGACGCGTCAGTCGTCACGTCACGATACATCAGACAAATGTATATCCACCTTAAGTCTTGCTGGCAATATGACATACATAAACAAAAGTACCTACATAAACCGTTATTTTCAATGATATCTCACAACAAAAAAATCTCCAATAAAAATATTTTTATTTTTTTATAAAAATAAAACAAAAAGTAAAACACATGACAGAGCTAAACTAAAAATTACTAAATAGTTACTATGTAAACTTGTCCTTTTAAGAACGCATCCAATATTCATTAATATCTGAACGCATCGATCATGCCGCGCCGCGCCGCCGTCCCAATGTTCGGGGATTCCCCGATACATCGCTAATACGCATTCAATTGGCCGACCGTAGCGGAGGTTATAGTTATTGATTGTTTTGTCAACTATTGTCATTATTCGTATAAAATGACATTAATTTAAAGTAAAATTGTGTGTGAGAGTGAATAAGGTTATTGTTGATTTGTTGTTCGTTGATAAACTCGTTTGGGTAAGTTAGAAAATTGTATTTAAAGATTTATGGTCCATCAGGCAAAGTGAAGTCAAGTACTAATGAGGAATTTTCAGATAGAAAATTAAAAAAAGAGAATATAAGATCTTATAGAGATGGTGCCCTATGCGTGTGGTATGTCAAAAATAAAGATTTATTGATTGAACGACATATAAATATTACTTTTTCGGCTTTTACGTAAAGAAAGCGTATATTTGCTTTTGACATACATGTCACCTTTTGATCAATCCTTGAACGATAGTTTTTATTGTTTAATTTGCTGTCTGAAAATCCCTCAATAATAAACAATAAAAAAAATAACGAAAAAATGGCTAGTAAGATAGCCGAAACACGAAGTTTTCCGAACTACATATACAGGATGTAAGTGACAGCGTTGCGAAAACTTTAACCATAGCTTCAGACCATCATCCTAAATATCGTACAGCAAGAACGTTTGTCGGAAATAAAAAAAAAAAAATTGACTTCTCGTACAAAATCAGCGACCAATTTGAATATTTTGTATGAGAGGTCGGTTCTTGCTGTAGGTTGTTAAGGATGACGGTCTAAAGCCTTGGTTATAGTTTTCACTAGGGTGTCACTTACACCCTGTATTATATACTTATCAGACTAGGCGTGATTCGCGATTCTTTTTTCAGAAATATTACCTGTCGGTTACCGTAAGCTAAGGACTCACGCTATAACAAACAACATGTCACAAAAACGTCCATCTGGTTCTGAATTTCGTAAGAGAAAACGCGTTAGAGAGATGGAAGCAAAAAAAATGGAAAATACCTTACGAAAGTGGACAGTCACACAACAAGAAAACAGTCAGGAAGATGTGTCCAATGATGACGTTTTGGCCCTCACTGGTATGTCTGGAACTAAATCTGGAAACAATTTAAAGATAATATATAAAGAAAAAGAAGACAACCCAGTCAACCCATCCCAGCAAGACTTGACCTTACCCATCACCACCAGTCCAAGTTCTGAAATTCAAATTGAAAAAGCAGCTGCTACTGATAAGATCCAGTTAGACATAAACGATCCTGTTTCATGGTTACCATTAACTGATCACATTCGTTGTTTCCTTGTCGAGAAAGGTCCTGATCAAGGAAAAGTAAGTCAAAATATTTCTTCAACTGAAGACGCAGGACGAAAATTTAATATACATTGGTTTACAAAAAAAATGAGCAATGGCGAGATGCTACCCAGGTCTTGGTTGATTTACAGTAAAAAAAGAGATGCAATATTTTGTTTCCCATGTATACTTTTCGGTTCTTCCTCGACTAAGCAAATAATGCCGGCCCTGGCTGATGCACAAAAAGGATTTAATGATTGGCGTCATTTAAGTCCACGTATTCCTGAGCACGAAAACTCTACATTTCATAGAGAAAATTGTATTAAGTGGAAAATGCTTGAACAGAAAATAAAACGTAAGACCACAATAGATGCATCCTTACAAAAGGCTATTGATCAAGAAACAAATAAGTGGAGACATATTTTAAAAGTGTGTACCAACATACTTTTGTTTTGCGCGGAAAATAATTTACCGCTCAGAGGCTCTCATGAGCGTATTGGAGAATCAGGATCTGGAGTTTTCTTAAGTGCCGTCGATATGATTTCAAAATTCGACCCTGAACTTAGAGCGCATATTGAATCGCTTCATAAAGGAAATATTTCATATTTTACGCCTTATATTCAAAACGAGCTTATAGATATTCTTGCCTCTGAGGTCAAAAAACAAATTTTAGACGATGTTCGTGCGGCAAAATACTTTTCCATACTTTTTGATTGTACGCCAGACGTATCGCATAAAGAACAGATGTCACAAATATTGAGATTCGTAAAAGTATCCGAGCAGAAAGTTACAATCGAAGAACGGTTCATAGATTTCATCCAGTCTCATGAAAAAACAGGCGAGGGATTGTCGAAAGAGATTTTAGAGAAATTAGAAGTTGATGGATTGAATATTCAAGATCTTCGTGGCCAAGGCTACGACAATGGTAGTAATTTGGCCGGTAAATATAACGGAGTCCAAGCCAAAATAAAACAAATTAATGAAAATGCTGATTATGTGCCGTGTGCAGCGCATTCTTTGAATTTATCTGGCGTACATGCTGCTAGTGTCACACCTGACATGATCACATTTTTTGGATTAATCCAGAAAATATTTGTGTTTTTTTCGAGTTCAACGGTCAGATGGGAAACTTTAATGAAATACTTAAATATTTCTTTGAAAAAACACGCCGACACTAGATGGGCCTCTAAAGCTAGGGCTGTCAAAGCTTTGAACTCGCAAATACCCCAAATCTGGTGTGTGCTAAAGATTCAAACTACCAATGATTACAATGCTGAAACAATTTCTACAGCTAAAAGCATAATGGACCAAATTAATTATAAATTCATATGTACTCTCCAAATTTGGGATAAAATTTTGGAATCTGTTGACAAAGTGAATGTAGCTCTACAGTCTAAAACTATGACTATCGACAAAGCTTCTGAATTAATAAAGGGATTAACAAACCAGATACAAAATATTCGCGAGACTATAGACATTGTTTTCGAAAAGGCAAAAAAGATTTCTGAACAATGTGGCATTGAAGACAATTTTCCTGAAAAGCGACGAAAGCGAGTAAAAAGACACGATTTAATTGAAAGTTCAGACTCCGGCTACGACATTACTCAGCAACAAAGTTTCAAAATTCAGATAAATGAAGCAATAGATACAATCATTTCTGAATTAAAATGGCGATTCGAAAAACTACGCGACATACATAACTCTTTCGGTTTTTTGACCTTAAAACACATTACTACATATTCGGTTGAAGAACTAAAAAAATATGCAGCTGATTTGAGCATCAAATATTCTGCAGATATAAATGCGACAGAATTTTGGTCCGAAATAGAAACTTTGAAGAGTCAAGTTGAAGCGACTACATTATTTGATAATTGTGAATGTCAGTCAAGTATGGGTCTTCTCAAAGCTATAGTGGAACTGGATTTAAAGGAAATGTTTCCCAATATAGTAGTCGTTTTAAAGATATTTTTAACGATGCCAGTGACTGTAGCTTCTTGCGAGAGATCGTTCAGTAAGCTCAAATTAATAAAAACGTATCTGCGCTCGACGATGGGTCAAGAAAGATTGTCTGGCCTAGCAATTTTGTCGATTGAACGCGACATAGCACGGCTCCTGTCATATGAAAATGTAATAAAGGACTTCGCAATGAGAAAAGCGAGGAAAGTAAATCTTTAAGTAATCTTAAAGTAAGTACTCATTTCTGTATTTGAGCAACTATTTTTGAATAAACAATTTTTATCTTAAAGAAATATACTAAGTAGGTACTTACATACTTTGGTTAACAATAAATAGATAGATTTATTTGTATGCACATTTGTCAATTTTATTTTCAGAGCCTGGTTAGAGCATTTTTCAGGGGCGCAGTTTTGAAAGCTCGCACTGGGTGCATAAAAGGCTAGTTACGGCACTGGCCATCAGTGAAGGTTTCAATAATGTTACATTCTCAAGGGTTAACGAAATTAGAAAGATAATTTCGGGGAAACGCTAACCTTATTGTTATTTCATAAAAACTTTTTTTCCAAAAAAAAACAACCGACTTCCAAAAAACACTACAAAGTGAAAAATAACCGAGTGTTTTTTGGAAGACGGTTGTTTCTTTTTTTATTTGGATAAAAAGTTTTTAGTTGTGAAGTACTGTTCAGCTGCATCCGGTTAATTATATAATATATAGATACAGTATGTTAAGAAAACCCTGTCCGACCCATAAGGATAATAAAGGTTAGGTAAACACATGACCAAATATAATGTAAAATTTTACGTAATCATCATAGTACCAATACAAATGAATTTTGAAATAATCATTTTTCCCGCGAATTAATTCCAACTTCCCCGAAATTTGGTAATTTTTAAAAAAGTGACAACACCGGTATTATTATGAGCGAATAGCAATACGACCACGTGCCGCATGCCCTGCCGCCCGCCGCCTGCGGAAGGGTGCTTATCGCAAATTTATTAAGTTACCTCTTTTTGCGAAATAATATTTATTTTTTAGGGGGATTTTTTTTTAAGTTTAGCTCGGTTTTGTATCCATTAGTAGAATCAGTTATCGATACCTAACAACACTTCACGGGTCGGACAGGGTTTTCTTAACATACTGTATAAATATATCATATATATCCGTACGGAGGACGGGACTGAGCAGTTGTGTTGCGATGTGTGCCGGGTACGATGCGCCTAATGTTGTTGTGTTGGGAGTTTAGTCGTGGAGGGTCTTCAGATCAATCTCCCTTTGGCGCAGCATCGTTGGTCGTGTTGTTGGGTTTAACATTGCATCACCTCGCTCAACTGCCGTCTTCCTTCCTATTCGCTCAGTTTTTCTGAGTGAATAGGCTCTTAATAAACTTTAATTTTAATTTAAATCTTTAAATTAAATTTCGCATGCTGCCCCGTGGATTCCCTTCAATTCAATGGCGCTGATTCTGTTGTTCACAAACTAAATTAATTTTAAGTTATGTGCATCTTTTTCTTTCCATTTCGTTAAGAAAAGGACAGAAGATAAAATGTCAGTTTAGACCTGTCAAATTAGTGCGCTCCTGACGTAATCTGGCGTATTTTTAGTCGTCATGTTTATAATCGCATCTAAACTGTCTATGGAGTTTCTTAATTTGACAAGATTAAATTAAAATGTTATCTTCTATCCTTTTCTTAAAGAAATGGACAGGAAATAGAATAGTAGTTTATCCTGTCAAAATAAGATAGATAGGTACTCCATAGACAATTTAGACGTGATTAAAAACATGGCGGCTATAAATATAGGTAATAGTAAGTTACATCAGACGCTAACTTAATTGACAGGACTAAACTATCACTTATCTTTTGTCCGTTTCTTGATGAAATGGGAAGAAAAAGATGGACAGAAAATAAATTTACTTTATTTAGTGAACGAGAGAATCGAGGCCATTGTTATCTAACTTGGGATAGATCTACATTAATGAAAGCCCAACTGACGACAACAACTTTAGACGCGATTAGCTATTATATATTTTCTAAAAAATATAATGAGACTTCTGCCACATCCGTCATTGTGATCATACACTTGTAGCTCCTGATACCGTGAAAATTAGAGACCTTTCCTCCAGCGCGACCGGATTTCCTGTCATGATTATAGTGTAGCTAAGGTAAAAGGATGTATGAGTTGTATAATGAACATCTCGAAATACTTAATATGAACAGATACGAGTATAACGCATCCGTTTCAACGGACCATAATTAAAGGACAAAGTAGGAGGGACAAAGGAAATTGATACCTACTGATGGCCCACTCATACACCAACCTACACATTGTAAGTACGGCACTTAACAACCAGTTTCGGTAATCATCATCATCACTAACCTTTTTGTTGTCCCACTGCTGGGAACAGGTCTCCTCTCATACAGAGAAGGATTGAGCGTAAATTTCGGTAAACCGTTAAACATTTATTTGTCTTTTTCTTCTTTAGCCTATAGATAGAGGTCACTGCTGGACAAAGATCTCTCCCAAGGCATTAGAGGGGTTTGCCATAATCCTCACTCTTGGCAGCCTGGTTCGGGGTCGCAGTAATTTGATATTCCACAGAAGACGAGCTGCTGCTTCCCCGGTGACAGTACCCTTCTTCGCCTCTTACGAGACCCACGGGAGGATATGGGATCGTATCTACCAATCTAAGCCCGGTACCACACGGCAAATATATTATTTAGGTTTCTTCTGCATCCATTTGCTCCCCGCGACCTTCACCAGGTTATCGGTCCACCTTGTTGGAGGCCTCCCTATGCTTCATCTTCCAGTACGTGGCCGCCACTCCAGAACCTTACTGCCCCACCGGCCATCGGTTCTACGAGCAATGTGCCCTGCCCACTGCCACAAGTTTAGCGACTCTCAGAGCTATGTCGGTGACTTTGGTTCTTCTGCGGATCTCCTCATTTCTGATTCGATCACGCAGAGAAACTCCGAGCACAGCTCTTTCTATTACCCTTTGTGGGACTCGGAGCCTTCGTATGAGGCCCATTGTGAACGACCACGTTTCAGTTCCGTAAGTCATCACTGGCAACACACACCTGGTCAAAGACTTTAGTCTTGAGACACTGTGGTATCTTGGACGATGAGAAGATTTAGGTTTAATATCTGTAAATAATTACTTTCACAATAGGCTGTTGATTAAGGCATGAGTCGATCGAACAGATTAAATTACACTTGCCGCGGTCTGTTCGTGGATGGATGACGATCTTTACGTACAAATACCCTTCGTACCTCAGTAAGCACATTAAGCCATAGTAATCAATGTTTGTTTTTTTAAATTACTGTAAATTAGTGCTTAACCACAATGCCGTCTGATGGTATGCCGAGATGATGGTAAAGCTCACTAGTTTATTAAGCCTATTCACCAAAAAACACTGAGTGAATAAGAAGGAAGACGGCAGTTCAGCGAGGTGATGTAATGTTAAATCTGACAATATGGCTAACCTAACGATGCTGCGCCAGAGGGAGATTGATCTGGCGACCCTCCATGGCCATACTCCCGACACAACAACTTTTGGCGCATCGTAACCGGCACACATCGCAACACAACTGGTCTGACCCGTCCTTCATACGGCTTCATCAGACATCATGCCGGAACTGAACGGAACGAAAGACTTTGTCTAGTGGATGGTAACTTTTGCCGGTGGCAGGCCTGCTGTCATTCATGAATCCCTTTTTCAGTCCGTAAAATCGTCTGAGCCTGATTTTTTACAGAATCAATCAGTTGCTACCTGTCAATACTGTCTTCTTCTTCTTCTTTTTTCAAGGTGAGATTCAACCTCCACTCTTGATAAATGGCCTCTGTGGAATAGATACCACAATTTTGAAAATAACACGTGTAACAAATTACCTATAGAAATTCTTTGAAAATTTTATTTCACAATAAAGGCGGATATCGCCAAAGACAGTTGAAAAAGACGGCCGCGCGAACCGTTTATGAGGGAGGTTTGAGGCAAAGTCATGATGTGGCCACTATGCTACGATATTTCAATGTTCTTTATGAATTATTTACTGAATGGATATTTTACTACATAAATCACGCACTTTTATTTAGTAAACGACTTTTTTTTTTTTTTTATTATTTTTATAAACCAGCGCTTGACCGCAATCCCGCCTGATGGTAAGCAGTGACGCAATCGTTGATGGTAAAGCGCACTAGTTTATTAAGAGCCTATTCACTCTAGCCTTGAAGACACTCAAATTGTAGTACGACGGAAACACCGCCGCCGGCAGATTGTTCCAGTCCCTCGATGTACGCGGTATAAAGGACGAGGCGAAACGCTTCGTCCGGATCGTAGAGGTGTTAACAACATAAGGGTGGAAACTCGCCGTACGACGGGTCGTCCGATGGTGGAATGGAGATGGGGGAATTAAATCGTGCAATTCCCTCGCACACTCCCCAAAATGTATCCTATAGAACACCGAAAGGCTGGCTACTCTACGCCTGTGCTCTAGGCTTTGGAGACCAACTCGAGTTAAATCAAGGTCACCAATCAGCCTCTTCGCACGCCTCTCCACTGAATCCAAAGTGGCCAGGTGACACTTAGCAGCACCAGCCCAAATGTGGCTGCAGTACTCCACACACGAACGGACCTGTGCTTTGTACAACATTAGAAGCTGCCCTGGTGTGAAGTACTGCCGGACCTTTGCGATAACGCCAAGTTTTCTGGCAGCCACCTTGGCCTTGGACTCAATGAACCGCCCAAAGTTTAGGTTCGAGGAAATCTCAACACCCAAAAGCTGAAGGCGGTCGGTACACTCCAAGGATACATTCCGGAAAGTAGGAGCCAAGGTGAACGGGCTCCTTTTGGCGGTGAAAAGACACGCCTGCGTTTTGGCGGCATTGAATGCTACAAGATTGGCATTGCCCCATTCGGAGACTGCCTGAAGTGCAACACTCGTTCGCTCTACCATGGCCTCTCTTTCGGACCGGATTGATTCCCTACTAGCCCGAGCATCCGGCAAGTATCTCTCCACAACTGTGCTGTCATCTGCATACCCATAGATACCGGGCATCAGCAGATCGTTAATATGCAGCAGGAACAGAGTTGCAGAGAGAACAGACCCCTGAGGAACACCGGCGTTAGTCGACATGGGCTCAGATGAGCATCCGTCGACAACAACTCTGAGGGACCGTTCCGTCAGGGAGTCTTTTACCCAGCCAGTCAGGCTAGGGGAAATGCCGTACGCTGGAAGCTTACTCAAAAGGCCAGCGTGCCATACCCGGTCGAAGGCCTTCGAGACATCAAGGGAGACAGCAATTGCCTCCCCATTTCTCTCGAGGGCCTCGCCCCACAAGTGAGTGGCATACACTAGTAGGTCCCCAGTTGACCGATTGCGGCGAAACCCGTACTGTCGGTCACTGAGGAGATCGTTACCTTCCAGGTATGCCAAGAGGCGCGAGTTCAATACACGCTCCATAATTTTGCAAAGTATAGAGGTGATTGAAATCGGCCGATAGTTGGTAGGATCGGCACGACTACCCTTTTTGGGCACGGACTGCACGTTGGCAAGCTTCCAGGACTTGGGCACTATACCAGTCCCAAATGAGAGGCGATACAAGCGTGTCAATACAGGAGACAACTCGGGCGCACATGCTTTTAGAACAATCGCTGGTATACCATCCGGACCACTAGCCTTATTCACGTCCAGACGACACAGTGCTCTCAGAACCTCCTTGTTCCGAATGCGAACCTCAGGCACTGAAGTACCGCAGTGGGGTAAAATAGGTGGAGTAGCACTGCCAGTGTCAAGACGCGAATTATGGGCAAAGAGAGATGCAAAGAGACCTGCTTTCTCTCTCGCCGTATGAGCCAGTGTTCCATCAGGCCTAACCAGCGGAGGCAGTGAGGGCCGACAGAAGTTCGCCTCGACCGATTTGGCAAGGGACCAAAAAGATCTGCTACCGGAAGGCTGCGCAGATAACTTGTTGCCAATATGGGTAATACGGTCGAAGCGAGCCTTCTTTAGCGTCTTTTTGTAGGACTTGGCAGCACGGTTAAAGGCTCTCTTCTTTGAGCTTAGATCCGGAGCTCCGCGGTCACGAGCGTCAACCCAGGTGAGAAATGCCATGTGCTTACGCTGTTCGGCTTGAGCACAATCGGCATTGAACCATGGGCGAGCCGAGCCACCGACGGGCACGTCATTATAGGGAATAAAATATTCCATAGCTTGACGCACCACATCGGTTATAGCATCCGCACAGCTCGACGGATTGCCAGAAGAGAAGCAGACCTGCTGCCAAGGATAAGACGCAAAGAAATGGCGCATTTCATCCCAGTCTGCTGACCTGTATCGCCACATTCGCCGATCACCACGAGAGTCATGATCTGGTGGGGAGAAGGTCGACACAGACTTCACCAGACAGTGGTCTGAAGTTCCCAACGGTGAGGAAACTGTTACAACACACCTGTCCGGATCAGTGGTCAGCAGAAGGTCCAGACAATTGGCAGTATGACCAACTACATCAGGCACCCTAGTCGCTTGCTTTACCAGCTGGGAAAGGCCCATTGAAAGCGCGAAGTTTCGCGCTTCTCTCCCAGCGTGGTCGGTCCTCTGGTACGGGAAAAGCCACTCCTGATGGCAGGCATTGAAGTCCCCCAGAGCGACGAACTGTGCGTCAGGGTACCGGTGCAGCGCATTGTCAGCAGCCTCACTGAGGTGGTCAAATAATCGAGTTGTCTCCTGATCACCGCTGTGCGATCGGTAGACACAAGTGTAAACAATTTTGTCCACACCAGTGTCAACCAACAGCCATAGGGACGAGAAATGAGGGTCTTCGAGGTGACGGAGGCGCCGGCAACAAATGTCATTGCGGACATACACACAGACCCCGGCACGCTGCAGGAAATGGTGCTCCAATGCGTATCCCGGGTAGCCGAGGTATGCCACATCAGACGGACATCTGATCTGGGTCTCCGTCAAGAAAAGTAGATGGGGCTTCTCAGTCTCAAGGTGGTGATGTACTGCAATGAGATTGGAGTGCAGACCTCGAATATTAGAGAGGTGCACTTTGAAAGAGAGGACTTGCGCCCGCTGTACACACCTACTTTTCTTATTGGACTTTTTCATTTGAAAAAAAAAAAAAATTGAATGAATAGGAAGGAAGACGGCAGTTGAGTGAGGTGATGCAATGTTAATCCCAACAATGCGACCAACGATGCCGGGCCAGAGGGAGATTGATCTGGAGACTGCGGGGACGCCCGAACCCCCCCAGGGATCGCCATCGGGTCCTCTCGTCCGGTCGCCAACCGGCACGATGGGGCCACCCTGGGATTTTTCGCAGTTGGCGGGGCAGCCTTTCGTATGTGGCTGGCACACTACTTGGGCCCCCAACTACCTGCGGTCGGCCAGCGGAGCACCGTGCTTCGGATCCCGCTACCCTCCACGACCAAACTCCCGACACGACAACAATTGGCGCATCGTACCCGGCACACATCGCAACACAACTGCTCAGACCCGTCCTCCAAACGGCTTCACCAGACATCATGCCGGAACACGACGAATCGCTTGGCGGCATGACTTTGTCTGGTGGGTGGTAACTACGCCGGCAGCCGATGTTGTGGCCTACCACCGAGAGAAGACACTAAATAATTTTAAAAGTTCATTGAAACATGTGCTTCACACTCAGCTTTCCCGTTAAAACTCGTCAATACTGTCAATCCCTAGCATTAGTTGGAATAACCGCTCATTTCAGCTAAGTTGTCACAGTAAGATGGTCACAGAATCCAAAACCATTAAAAAGTCGACATTAATCTTACGTGATAGCCCTACAAAAAGAGAAAGATGGATGAAATCCAGGTGTTAAACACATTTTGTGGAATTCAACCAATGAATAAATTTGAGGCATTTGTCAATACAATTTTGCGTATTTTAATTACTTCAAATCTAATTTCAATATATATGTATCAAAAAACTAAACCTATTAGGAAATTAGCTTAAATGTCTGTCACATTTCATTCAAATCGGTGAAGCGTTCTATGCAAATCATAAATATCTAAACATAAATAAACTGTTTAGATTAGTAAGAAGTAGGATTAGTGCTTTTATAAAAATCATCTATGTGGAAAAGGTTGTTGACACCTGTCTTTTAGGCGTTAACTACTCGTTGCCTAGCAGCGGTTTATTTACCTCTATTTTTATTGAATTTGGCTCAAATGTAAATATAATTTTAATGTCTTTGGCTCAAATATAACTATGTGTAGTTTTGGGGTCACCAAGATACAGGCTGCGCCTAGTTTGGGACCCACTGTTAATTCGAAGTAAATGAAAAGCTAGTCTGCTGTTTTAACTGCATGCTATTTCTTGTAATTTTAACCAAGTGTAAGCCTAATAAACAATTTTTTTATTTTTTCTTTCAATTACGGTTTTTTTATGAAATAAATAATCAATTTTAACGTTGCATTCACGTTTGAAATTGCTATGTTAATTACAGTATATAATTGCATTCTAAAATAAAGGCGTAATTCGCTTATAAATAATACCGAATGTACCTAAGTAGGATACATTTTTGTTAGTGACGGTAGGTACCTACACATACCATTATACTGAACAACCCACCATGAAATCAACGTATCGCGAAAAAATAGTCAACTATGTACTGCATACATTTGCACCGAAGTTCTGAAATTTTGTATGAGCCCCCTGGCGGATTATTAGGTGTTAAAAGCGTTAAAACCAACATGATTCCAATGTAAGAAAACGATGGAGCTATACAGGACTAATAGAGCCATCTCTTTTCTACAACAGTTTAATGATGGTTTTAACACGTCATAGTAGAGCCAATGATTAGGTATTATTGTTGATCATTCGAGTTTAAAGAATGGTCAAGTTTTAAAAGACTGTAATTAGATGACGTTGGTGTCGAATTATCTCTCAAGCATTTATTTCGATGTCGTCCGATTTGAAAACCGATCTGTGGCTCCGGGCTCGTGTCATCATCATCATCAACATTTTTATCGTCCCACTGCTGGGCACAGGTCTCCTCTCATACAGAGAAGGATTGAGCGTAATCACCATGCTTGCTCAATGCGGGTTGAAAGTCCAGGTTTCTTTTAGATGTTTTCCTTCACCTTGTAATCAGTAATTGGTGTCCAAGATATACTTAGAAAGTACATATAACTTAGAAAAGTTACTTTGGTACTTGCCTGATCTGGAATCGAACCCTTACATTCATACTTGAGAGGCTGGTGTTTTAATCACTTGGCCACCACGATTGTCGGGCTCGTGTGAATTGTAGCAAATATATAAATATAAGGTTTGGTTGTTTTATTCTGCCCTTCAACCCTTCTAGTACTTAACAAAATTTAAGTATTGAGTACCTACTAGGTATATAATAGTTGAGATACACCTAGGAGGTATGGCTGAGCTATACCTAGTAGGTATAGCTGAATACTCAACGAGGATACCCAATGCTTCTCGAAGACGATAAGAGATAAAGATGATTTCCAAACTGTCGGAAACTATGTCTTGGCATGCTGCAACATTCTTAGGGATAACGATTGACGAGGCATGCTTAAGCATGTCGAGCTACCCCCCAGAGTTGCCTAGGCATCAGCGACGCGGCGGACGATGTTGTACAGAACGATCCCGAAGTAATTTCAAAGCTGGCGATGCAGTAGCCTCAAGCATACCGAAGCGGTATTTTTGTTACTACGACGAGTGTGGTGATTACGTAGCACATTATACGTAGCCACGGGTTTTATTTTGACAGTTCAACAACATTCATTGCGTTATTTACATTGTTGAGCAGACACGTTTAGGAACACATGGAGTAATGGATTAGCAATATGTTACGAAATGATTCCAACTGATAGTAATAATCTGTTACGCAATTAGGGTGCTGATGTCATGGAAATTTCTACTTTATTGCCATGACGTTAATGTATAATGCTTTTTATCACCTAAAATCCTCAGCCATGCCGATGCCGGTGCCTAAGATGTCGTCTTCGAAAAGCATTCTTCAAAAATCAAACACAACTACATAAAATATAATAGTTTTTATTTATACCACATATAATTGAGGTTTACACATAGGAATCCAGGGCACATCGAGTTAGGCTTAAGCCTTATTTATACACACATAAATACTGGAATTAAAATTTCATTTTAATAGACGTGTATATAGGCCTAATAGTAGATTATTTTGAGAAACAGCACTCAAGTGATGTCCATTAATGGTTTTTGTTAGTTATGTACAGTTTGATAGCGTCGCCGTAGAGTGAAAACCTCGTAAGTGCAAAAATAGTAACTTTTCAGGAGGAAGAAAAAGCTGCATGCCGGAAATAGTTTTGTACGGCGACTTTTATATTTTTTTTATTAATTAATATGGAGATTTAACCCGCTTTCATACCGAAATCGGTTCAGTACTATAAGATTGCCCAAATCAAAATGAAATGAAACTACTCGTTCGTTGCTAGGTATTCACACGAAACTGACAGCTACGCGTGTTTACTAGGTTCTCATTTAGTGTCATAGATGTCGCTACGAGTATCGAATGAACAAATGAGTCGGATCAAGATGTGCGTAGTGAAGATTTATTCCCAGAAACGCAATAAAATCAATTTGAGCAAAAAAGCATTCCCCAGGTTTTCACTCTACGGTGACGATGGGAGAGAAAGCAGCAATTACTTAGTGATAAAGGATACGGAGTTGCGAAGCCTTTATGTAAATTATACCATCCTCTCAATCAAGACAAATTTTGTGGGGAAATTGCCTTAGAATCATTATTGTCGAAAACATGTGACATCTATCAACCCGTTTTGGGTCTATATGGTTAAATATCGCAATCCCTCTCACAAAGACGCAGCTTGCGCTCCGACAATGAGTAGACTGATTATGATGATAGGTCAAAGATTTACCGATCAATGTAAATCTACGTTGAGTGCAGTTCCCTGTGTGTGAAAGATTGGGCGAAATGGTCGAATTTTAGTTACTTTAAAAGAAACTTTTGATGTTGAAAAAGACAGCCATTCTAAAAAAAAAGTTTTTATGTCACGGATATGTGCGACATACAGGTTGTTAGGGACAAGATCTTTTCTTAGGTTATTTAAATACCTCTTATTTATTTATACCTCATATCAATTACTACACATTTCGTCTAAAAATCGGACATTTCGCCTACAGTCTTACTAATAATCGCTTGCAGCTTACATAACACAGAGATATGATTTAAACATTCAATATTATTATTATTTAATGCTAATAGAAATAACCTACATTTAAACGGGACCATCGTGTTTAACACGTACATCAATACTAAAATGTTTTACTTTAAAGAGCATTTACGTCAAATTAATTAGTTCACAGCTTCAAACAAATTCATTCAGAATATCAAGAGTAATATTCTAACTTTCAGGGAACGTACTATGACGTGAGACTACGGTTACATGAATAGCGGTGGCCGTCTCAAAGCGTCCGTAATTGGCAGGCTAATAACGTCACTGACCTATCCTCCGTTTTAGCGTGTCGATGACAAACATAACACAGCTTTTTAAGCTTGACTGGCCCAAAATTCACAACGCGAATAACCAACCATAGCTTCTAATAATATGATTTTTGTGTATGTGACTTCATTTTTTTTTTAAACAGCCACGGTACTGGAGAAATTGTTAGTGTGGGGCAACGTTTAAAAAAAAACGAATATAACACGTCATAGTGCGATTTTCTCTTAACAAAAACTGACTTGATTTTTCTCCAAAATTTTTAAAATGATAATTATATGCAGAATTTAATTTATACAAAGTTTAGGTTCAAGATAACAATAAATACATAAAATACTTTAGATTTTTAGAAAAATAAATTTGTATGAAATACATATTTTTAGATATTGGAATGTTATAAATGCCCTTTAAAGCTATAATAATCTTGACATCAAAGAACACTAGGGTAAGAAAATTAACAGTAACACTTTAAGAATTCTTAATTTCATATAACAATATTATCTCATAGAAACATCAAAGAGAAAAAGTATTACAAATCAAGTATCTTGACTTGGCTCAAGAGGGAAACTTTACGATCATTGTGCCGATAGTCGTTCTAGCCAGTGGTTTAATAACCAAGACCCTGGAACAACACCATAGGAGGCTCCCAATAGGCAGATGGATCAAGGCCTTGATTCGGAGAGGTACTTCTGGACAAGTCCCGCATTGTTAGGAGGGTCCTCTTTCTGGAGCCCTGGCAGCGGTCCAAGCTAGCGACTTGGATGCCCTTAGTTCCTGACACTGGTGGGCTACTACTTTTTATATTCTAATAATTAAAAATATAATTATTTGTAAATAATTTTTCAACGAATTTGTGCAAAAATTTGTTAAGTCAAAGCTAAATCATAATTATATGAAAATTATATGGCCATTGTATTTTTAGTAGGCACTTTTAGAATAAGAAAAAGAATCTCATTAACACGTAGATACCTTTATAAGTTACTACAATACAAACAATAAAATATGCTATATATATATATATATATATATATATATATATATATATATTTATATGTATATAATTATGATATAAGTTAGATATTTTTTTGTGCTTTAGTTTTTTTCTAAAGCCCTTTTATTCTTCAGTAAACAGTCTGTCTATAAATATGTCTTCATTATATATCTAAATGGCTAAAATTCTCGAAGACTATCAAAAGATATATGATATTTTAACAGAAAAATAAAGTCTATATAGAAAAGCTTACAAATATTTAACAGAAATAGTATTCGAACAAAATAAAATGTTATCAGAAAAGAGCCAAAAATGTACGTTAAAAATAACTAATGTGCAAATATATTTAAAACTTTAAACAGTGCAGCTTAAAGTAAATACAAAAAAAAAAAAAAAATATTGACACATAAACAATATTTCACAAAAAAATTACATTCAGAGACTTGTAAAAGACAAATCCTTGTCAAAAGTAACTGAATAAGTGAGCTTAGTAATAATATAATCAACACTAACTAATGATATTTACAAAGTCAATTGCACGCAGTTGATATTTAATTCAATTTGTGTAAATGCCGAATTGCAACGGGAAATCATTGCAATAAGTCTTAAGAAAGTTACCATGCCTATAAAAGTCCCTCCACAAGCCATTTAAAAAGTATTTAACTATTGTCAACTTTATGAGACTTTAAATTAGATCGATTTCATACTGACTGGTTCTATTAGACATTGGAGGACTTAAGAAAACTAAGCGACTATACGCAAGGGCCTTTGTGACGTAGGGATCTCGGTTTAGGGCTTCCCTGGGTACGGCAGCAAAAGAAAGGCCATATCGGAAAATACATAAATTTAATGCAGTGTAAAGTTATATAATTTCATTACAATCGGTTCAGTAGTTTTGGCGTGAAATCCGGACAGACAGACAGAGATACTTTCGCATTTATAATATTAGTATGGATTTATTAATGGAATGTGTCCAATATGAGTCCAGTAGGACCATTTAGTACGATCATTGAATTTTAACAGACCAGATATAGGTATGCTCCATACAATTCTATCCTTACCAAATGGCGATGACGATGAGAAAGGTTTGTTCAAACCACGTTTTGTGAAAGTGCAAAGTGGTTACGATGGTACTGATATAAGCTATACGCAAAAGCGTCCATAAACAATAAAGAAAAAAAAAACGGAATGTCCGTGTTATAAACCATTTGTGTGCCAAATTGTCTCCAATGTTTCTGCGGCGCACGCCAGTATGTGTTCAACAATCATCTTCATAATATTTAAGTCAATTTACATAAAACCTATAATGAATTACACATTTAAGTCTTTTCTTTTGGATGGGAAATTATCAAATGACCTTTCCCGGCGTGTCCAGATTTTACTGACTAAAACCCATCCGTGTTCCTTCACTTGCTGAGAATAGGCCACGGTATCTCATTTGAACAGGCAAGTACCAATGTATCTAATATATAAAATTCTCGTGTCACGGTGTTCGAACTTAAACTCCTCCGAAACGGCTCGACCGATTTTGATGAAATGTTTTGTGCTTATCCGGTATCTATGAGAATCAGCCAACATCTATTTTTCATCCCCCTAAGGCCTAAATGTTAGGGGTAGTCCACCCCTAATTTTTTTTTATTATTTATATGGCAAAACAACGTTTGCGGGGTCAGCTAGTAAGATATATGTATTTTCTAAGTACATCTTGGACACCAATGACTGATTTACAAGGGGAAGGAAAACATCTTGAGGAAACCTGTACTTTAAGTCTGAAATCGTCTACCTGCATTGAGCAAGCGTGGTGATAACGCTCAATCCTTCTCTGTTTGAGCGGAGACCTGTGCCCAGCAGCGGGACGATAAAAGGTTGATGATGAATGCTTCCTTAGCTCTGTCTATCGGTGGACACTCTATGAAAATCTATTTGGTAGTTTGTGAGTTTATCATATTCAAATACGAGGAGATAAAAAGTGGGGAGACTTTGCTTTATAATATGTAGGAATTAAATATTAACCGCATGCAATCTATCGGAGTCCATTTATCGAAGCCAAAGTTATTTTACACACATCAAATTATTGTTATAGTAAGTAGATATTCATTGAAATGTACTTAGGAATACTGTAGGTCTATTTACAAAATATTTTTTTTAAGACAGAGGTTATATTGAAATTAAATTTCGGCACTTAATCTAATTTGTTTGGCGGAATATGATGTTTATTATGCTTAGTTTATGTAAAAGTAAAATAAAATAACTTGCTGTATGTTATTTAATTACAGTAATTAAAACCGTTCAGTATCTATTCGCAAACTCATCTTAGCAAAATCAATTTAAAAACATTTGTAAAATATAGGGAACTACAATAAGTTTCCTACTTTTTGTAATTTTTTAAGGTATTTTTAACAGATGTATAAAGAGATCAGACTGTGGTCGTTCTGAAAATAGGACGTAGTTATGCAAAATGGATCCATCCCACAAAAACCGTTTTTTGAGTTACTGTCATAAAAATGGCATCTTCATATCAACTTCAGTATGTGCAAAAAATATGCAAGCCGCAAAAAAGTACAGGAAAATATCCATTATTTAAAAAGAAATTTAAAACAAACTACTGTCATGTTATTTTAATATATAAATTTCATTTCAACTTCTATTTTCTCAAAAGCAAGTTTTTGGGGCTGGATCCATTTTCCATAACTATGTCCAATTTACTAGAATCACCCTCTTGCTACCAAAGAGACCTCATTACAAAAGAGTTCTAACTTCAAACCTTCGCGCCAGTTTTTGTATTTCGAACTTCATCCCACCCATACAGTTGATACAGTTTTTAATACTAATATAACAAATCTGTTTTAAAGCCAAATTTCTGCCATTCGAATTTAATGTTGTCGAAATAAAGTTGTAAATTAAACAATAGCTTCATGGTTTTAAGCCTGCCTTTAAAAATACGACGATGTTTAGTAAAAAGGTCGATAGGACACAATTTTAAACATTGTGTAAGTTTCTGGCTCGGTTTCTAGACTTTTAAGCCAATTTTAAACATTGAGCCATTATCAAATGTTACCAACAACAAAAGTTTGTGGAGCGGCAATATGCAAACATGTTTCTTTTTTTCAAAAGTTAGTAATGTCATAATAAACTTAAATCCCTGCAAAGACCTGTATTCGAGCATAGTCGTATCACTTTTATGGAAATATGGTTAATTTCTTAAAAGATCTTAATTAATAATTACTATTTCAAGTCTTTCATACTGACTGTGACTAGAGGTACAGATTATTTAGTAATAGGTAAATATATTTTTCTTATATTAAAGTTAGATACATCCAGATCTTTAAAGTTAAAATACCTACATAAATATAGTTACCATTACGACATATCTACATTGAATTAAAATATAATTATTAAATAAAATTAAAATATAATTAAAACATTAATGTCGGGATACAAATAGATTGTATATGGTAAAATATAATTAAATATAGTTTTTAACGCAGACCCATTCCATTCGAACGAAATAATTAATTTTGGAGATAATTTTAAATTAAATCTATTGTAGTAAAAATTAATTTTCATGAAAATGTCATTTTCTCAGATCTATTCTCACTTTCTGTTCTGTTCTATTTTATTTATAAATAGATAAATAATTAAAAAAAAAACTAAAAAATCAATACGCTGATTGCGTTTGTACCTATATACAACGCTTGGCTAAAATAAGTAAACAAAAGTTAAATATAGTCTTTAGCATGGAATGTATTCGTTATATTTCAGATCTTGTAATTTCATTATGTTTTTGCTTTCTCCTTCAACTCAAAACCCGCCACCTCTTTAAAAAAATACAAATTCAATTCGTCATTGCTTTTGAAAAACTTAAAAGGGTGAGGAACTATTAATAAATATTCAAATAAACATTATTGTAGTTGCTTCAATAATATTGACACATACATCAATAAATTGAGTTTACAAAATCAAAGTCAGCAGTTCATAGACCATTATCTTTTTAAGTGTTCAAGGTTGATTCATAACTTTTTTTAAGGTTTTACATAATAAATCAATACGCACCAAAAAAAAAAATCAGATAACACATTCAAATAATCCCCTATTTGAATTGAGAACACAAAGACGAAACGAATCCCTATACACAAATGCCGCAATAGTCGATACTAAAATGATTATAGCCCAAAAATGACGACATAATTTGTTATCTCATAATCCATTACCGTTTTAAAAGTATCCTTTTGACCTAGTTTTCGTATTAAACCTTCGTTGGAGTTCAAATCTCGCTGGGGGGAATGTTCATGAGATTCTCTCGCGCTCGACTCCAGTAGTAGTAGGGGGGACCGGCAGAGAAACAGTACTTTTGGTCCAATGGGGTCTCATTCTCAACCCAGTACATCAGGTAGAAGTTGCACATCTCATCTTTGTTTGTTGCTCTGTAATTAGAGAAATGTTATTTTTAGATTATGGAGTAAATTGATATGGTGTTTAAAATAATTATTTTATTAAATAGAAAATACGTATAAATACGTATTTGTATGCAATGTTTTTAATTTATTTTATAAACTCTTTTTATTTTCTTTATTTATCAACAACAAAGGCAAGTCAAACCACCCGAAACTGTCAAATATTTCCAATCAACCTTAAGTCTTAATAGTATAGCAATAAAGTTGAAAATCCAATATAAAATCTGACAGATTGTAGTAGCTTAATATGCTGTCATCTGTACAATAACTTCTTCTTTATCTCAGCGTTAATCCCAATCGTATCCGAAGCTTTTCAGCTTTGGAGTCTAGGGTCCGCTGTACCAGTCTAACTGCTCATTTTGGCTAAGCTACGATATTTTCCATGAAGCGACTGTCGTCTGACCTCTACAACCCGAAGGCGATATCGAAGCATTGCAGTTAGACCAATTGTAGGACTTTTGAAGGCTCCAAGAATCCGTAACGCAAAGGATTTTGATAGGGTTTTTTTAATTAGACAGAGTGATTCAAGAGGAAGTTGTTTAAGTATATAACATGCATAATATATAAGAGGAACACTGATAATTTTTGAGGTTTCTAACACATGTCCCAAAATAAACCCCATTTTTTTGAGCTTACATTGCAAACGCTGGCTGAATCCTATGAGATAGATCAAAATAATGTACTACAGTAATGTAGATCTTAAAAATGCCTACAAAAATGTCTGCGACACCATAAGTCTACCTATTATAGTTTCTTCCAAAAATGCCAGTCGAAATCAGAGCCCACTATTTGTTCCTTATTATTAATTCTTATCCAAATAAATTACATCATATCAAAGATAATTTTAGTAGCAGCAGATCTCTTTTTGAATTATTGGAATTGGTTGTTTCATTCAGGAGATTATCACGATTTATTCAAAACCAAACACCAGAACAAATCCGCGTGCAGCTGGCGCCCCTGTCGGCCGCCTGCTACTTGAGTGTTTCTCTGCCTAAATCGTGAAGTGAGTGGGCCGGAGCGGAGGACCATTATTTCGAACAAACTTGCTACCCCGGTAGGCTTTCCACCATGGACAATAAGGTCGATGTATCTTGCAGTCAGATATTGGCTGATGGGCGGCACAGTAGACATTATTTTTATTGAAGAGCCACCATTTCTTGATGAAGGCTTAGGTACGTATATCATTTGTCCACGTGCGAAGCCGGAGCAAATTACTAGCGACCAGCTAGTAATTTATATAGTCTACAGTGTACTATATACATTGACTATACAAAAGATATGCTGTAAAGTGTATCATACTAGTTTAAATAAAATAAACATCATACAAGAGCAAATAAAATATACCGACATTCTTAAAGAGACCAGTAGGCCTAGTATAAGTTTTCATTACGAAAATCTTTCGACGATATCGAGCGCGTTTGACTCGGCGATTGGCCCGCTTCAAGGTCGTAAGAACTCTCAACCAATGAGAGCGCCAAACGCGCTCGATACCAACGATCGAGTTTCGTATTGAAAACTCATACTAGGCCTAATGTTCACCAAAAAGTAAAGAAATAATAGTTAATGGAAAAATACACAATACTACAAGTTCTTTCACAATACTTCAAGACTTTTACAATATTTCTAGTCGCTCTAAAATGAATTTAATTTTCATTGAAATAAAGTTGATATTCGTTCAACATGGGGTGTGGGTGTACAGCAGTGGGTGGCTACCATGAGTTTTTATTGCGAGATTCGATCATACATACGCATCGACCGCGTTTGGCGATCTCATTGGTTGAGAGTTTTTATAACCTTGAAGCGGGCCAATCGATGAGTCAAACGCGCTCGATATCGATGATGGAGTCTTCGTAATAATTGAACCGCCAATTGGAAGAAGGGAATAAATCCAAAAAATAAGAACGGAGATAATAAAAAAAAACTTCATAACTTTTAACTTTCAATTTTTAAGCTTATGGGACATCAATGATTATTAAGAAAATATAAATCCTGATTTATTCACCAACAGATTTGCCTTAAATGTATAATATTTATCTATGTGTGTTCATCGAAATGTGGTGGATTTATTCCCTTCTTCCAATTTATCATATAACAGGTACAAAATAATTTGAAATAATAGACAATATAATGACAAAAACTATTTATTTATTACAAACAGGTATGGACACTCTGTTATTCATCTATTTCTTCACTTTCGGATCTTGTAGTTGGCCAGGTCAGAATTAAATTGTAGAAATCTTTGAATTCGTCAGGAATATATTGGATTATTCTTTTTATGTCATTCATTTTTTTTCTCATTTATAGGTATTTTAGTAACATATGCCAGAGTTTCAGGTATTTTCGGGATTGTAGAAGGTTTTTGGAGCAAAAATGTAGCTTTGACGAAACCATCAATAAATTCGGAACATGTCAAGTAACCTTTATGACTTGAACTATACTCAAAGCTTCTATATTGCGAAATCTTGAATGTCGTGGCCTTGTCTAATGACTTACAGGTTTTCTTAAAACACTGCTGCCATGAGTTTTTAAAATCAAGTATTTCGTTTGAAGAAACAGGTTTAACTGAAAAACCCCTGATTTTTGCTGCCGAAATAAGATTTTTGTATTCATCTGGAACGTAAATTCTGTCTCTTCTCCTAATGAGTCTTTTAGCTGTCCCAAAATTTCTGTCACACTGTAAAAAAGAATGGCCACGCACAGGAAAGTATTGATATATTTTCTCAAAACGATTTTTTGCAACAAGAGTGAGAAAGAATCTTATAAGGGTATTATTCCTATTTTGTCCCCCGCAAGCATCGCTAAAAACGTGTAGTTCTTTGACAGAGGGATCCATGTTCTGTATAGTTTTGCATAATAAGCTGCATACTTCATCTGGGCCCCTTTTAGCTTCACCCTCATGGTAAGTGTATAAATCAGCTGAATTCGTCTTTAAGTCATGAACACAAAACAGTATGTGTTTTCACATAAGATTGACCAAGTAGACGCTGTGACTTCTGTTTTTCTTTTTTATACAAATGGATATTTCTAACACCTCTTTTCTTCTTTTTTGGAGTCTCAGCTTCTGACTCGTTATCAGTTGAATCGTTAAAGCTACTTTCACTGGTCATATTTAAACTTTAATGGTGAAATAATTTTTATAGGTTAAGAATGTCCTCGACGCGAAACCAAACGAATGCAGCCTCAAATACAACTAAAATGGCGGCTATTAGATCGCTAGTATAACGCCCCCCACCACTATGTGATGCGATTTTGTTTATCAAATAAAAAAACAGCCAAAAAGAAATATTATTTCTATACTCGTAAAGTTAATAGTTGGAAGAAGGGAATAAAGGAAGGATTTGTTTCCTTCTTCCAACTAACAATTTTTTTAGCCGCATGAATCTATACGAAATGAATGGACTTTGTTTCTTTTTTCGAACTCACAACTTAGCCCTACGTCTAAAGAATATAAAAGTGTATAAAAGTGAATATGTCAAAAAGTGGCGTTTATTCCCTTCTTCCAATTGGTGGTTCAATTCATGGTAGCCACAATGAGCATTTTTACTAAGTATACGTACCCAATCCTCACAGGGTGATCATTAGTATTATTCATGGTGCACCTCGCAGCCAAGATGTCATCCCTTCCTATAGGCTTGGTGTTGACTACTGGGTAAAACATCTGAGGCAGCTGTGGGTTCTTCTTGCCGAGGAGGGTCCATACGTCACCGTTTTCCTTTTGGCGGACCACGTAGCCGGTTACTAGTTTGCCTGAAATTTATATAAATTAAGTGAGGAAAAGAAAAAAACGTATGAAAAAGAAAAAAAAAACGATGCGCCAAGTGTTGTTGTGTCGGGAGTTTGGTCGTGGAGGGTCTCCACATCAATCTCCCTCTGGCGCAGCATCGTTGGTCGTGTTGTTGGGTTTAACATTGCACCACCTCGCTCAACCGCCGTCTTCCTTCCTATTCACTCAGTTTTTTAAGTGAATGGGTTTAATTAACTAGCGCGCTTTACCATCAACGATCGCTTACCATCAGGCGGGATTGCGGTCAAGTGCTAGTTTATAGTTATTGAAAAAAAAAAAGGAACTGCTTTATCGTCACCTGTCGAGCTTCTGCTAACTATGTTTCGGTCGGCTCACCACTTACGGAATCACCCTGCTGTTTATGTCTGATTGGCTACTTACCTAATGCATGAGTGTGAGTGCGGAACGCGAAGGGATGAATGACTTTGTTCTCGTTGATGGTGCAAGCTGTCTCCATGTTCTCGACGCGGTGCGGCGGGATCACGCCACTGGTGCCCAGCAAAATCACACCGGCTTGACGGGGCATTCTGGAAAATTATATGAAGGTAAAAAATCAAAAGTAATTTATTCAAATTAGGCTGAGAATCAGCACTTTTTGAACGTCAATATTACATAAGACAGTCCCCCAAAACACCCACCAATCGACACTTCCTAGTGCTTTCGCTGGGAAAAAGAAGTGGCGGAACAAACTCCCCAGCAGCACAGCTATATGTTCATAAAAAAACACACACACACACTATATAATATGACTTTATACAAAAGCTCACATATGTATGCATTGTGAAAAAAGGAAGAATAGCCAGTTATATGAACTCATATAACCTGTATATCAACTGAAACGTGTTCGCTGACAATGGGCCTTATACAAAGGCTCAGAGTCACACAAAGGGCAATGGAAAGAGCTCGGAGTTTCTCTACGTGATCGAATCAGAAATGAGGAGATCTGCAGAAGAACCAAAGTCACCGACATAGCTCTGAGAGTCGCTAAACTTAAGTGGCAGTGGGCAGGGCACATTGCTCGTAGAACCGATGGCCGATGGGGCAGTAAGGTTCTGGAGTGGCGGCCACGTACTGGAAGACGCAGCGTAGGGAGGCCCCCAACAAGGTGGACCGATGACCTAGTGAAGGTCGCGGGAAGCCGATGGATGCGGGCAGCCAAGACCGGTCAGCGTGGAAAGCCTTGGGGAGGTCTTTGTCCAGCAGTGGACATCTATAGGCTAAAGAAGAAGAAGAAGATATAACCTGTCAGTAATTTTGTAGAACAGAAACATTGTCTTGAGTCAATCAAAGCGACCAGCTATTCTTATCATTTAAATAGTCGTTGAAAGACTAGTATGCCATTGAACAGAGGTTGGATTTCATTTGTGTTTGAAAGGCTTTATAAGGCAAGTCTAGCAAAGCAGAAGGTATCTTGTTGTGTACATGAATGGCATCATCATCATCGTAGCGTTTATCCCGGTTGCGTCCGCGGCTTTTGCGTTGTCCGCTTTAATGCACATTCTCCTCCATTTCGCGCGATCTTTAGCATCCTGTATTGTTGGAGGTTGTATACCTACCTTGGCAACTAACACATGATGTAGCTGTCTGTTGTCATGACATAACTATAAAATATAAATGGTGTGAAGCTGATACGGTCTATATTTTAGTAAATAATGTATCTACTCGGGGAATGCGCTTACAACGTCAAGCCAGAATTTCTTTGGTCTACCCCGGTTGTTCCGGCCCGGCGGAAGAGCCATGGTAAGACATTTGTTACCCACGTAACATGACGGGTTTGCGTAAAACTTAGCCGTACCATCGTAGGCGACCCTCCTGCAGTTTGTCTGCTATGTCACGGACACGAAGACTGCCATGAACGTTTTGTTGTACAATAAATAATACATGAGAAACATATGTAATTTACATTTTTACAAGTTTTGTGACATTTGTTTGTCGCCGAGATGACTGTGCGACTAGATTTTGAACGTTTTAAATTAGGATAAATGGCCTTTTGAATACACAAGTAAGTTTTTAGAACGAATAGTTAACAAACACAGTGAGTAGGGAACTTTATTTTTTTGATTGTATATCCAAACATGAGTGAGTAGGAAGCTTTAGACTGTTTTTTTTATAATCGGAAAGAGTTGCTTCGTATTCAAAACGAACTCATTCAGGTGCGTTGAGGAAATGAGTAATTAATGAAGATATTTACCTTGACTTCGTGTATTTGAGGAAAACTCCGGAGTTATCGAGCTTGTCTTCTGGAAAAACATTAGAATTACGTTAGTACATTTCAATATTAAGTGCTTATTTGGAATCGTTCTTTAGAGGGTCAAATTGAATTGTCTAGACAGTAGAGAGATTCTGCAGATGCGAAATATCATAATTCAAACAGAAAAAAAGATGTTGTTTGACACAAACTCATACAATAGGGTATTTGATTAAAAAAAAAACTAATTAGTCCGTCAGTCAGATTTCCAAAAAATACTAGACAAGTATTTTCTTTTTTCATATAAACAAAAAATGAAGACGACACAGTGCGTTGAAAACTCGTGTGACGTCACTGCACGCTACCTACACTTTTTAGCGGCCAGTGACGTCACCAGCCACCAATCCTGATCTTTGATGCCTTTTATATATTTTGTCAATTTTTATTGTATTGATAAAACAAAAAATACGTGTCTAGTATTTTTTGGAAATCTGACGGACTAATTAGTTTTTTTAAATCAAATAACCTATTGATCGCATTTGTTTTCTTTCACATCCACCAACTACCTTCGATATGTGCGTCATCTTCTCGATATTGAATGAAAACATTTTATAAAACAAGGTCACTTTCTCTTTCCCTATGTACCCTTGAATGATTATATCTTTAAAACTACGCAACGGATTTTGATAGTTTTTTTAATAGATAAAGCGATTAAAGAGGAAGGTTTATATGTATAATAACACCCATTAAATTGTGGGGAAATACTATTATTTTTTGTCTAATGTGATGTCATAAATAATTAAATTTTTTCCGTGTTTGCAGTGCAACGCAGGCCGAACCCAACGAGATTTATCAAAATAATGTACTAAATATTGTACACATTAAAAAGGTCTACAAAAAAGTCCCAGATGGTATATGTCTATCTCTTATAGATATCCCACAATAACATTTTTTGTCATTTACTTCTTATGACAAATACCGGCTAATATTCGAAGCTATTTTAACCAATACAGCATTAATGCTTATCCAATTCAATAACTTAAATAAATTGTTGATTTAATATAGATCTACACACATCAAAAGTGTCTAGGGATCAAGCATTTTTATGCGGATTTCTTGAGATTGAGATGTGGCTTTGTAATAAATTTATGATTTTATAAGTTTATATGGATCCTTTTTGGTGCATTTCATAATTTGAATCAGGAACTGTGAATCAAATTAGAGTAAAAGATGAAAATCAGCTGTCAATATTTTCCCTATAAAAACATACAACGCATTGAAGACATTATTAGTGCTACTGTTTCCCTACTACTGATTAAAACCAACGTTATTATGGAGCGGCGACGTCATTTAAGCAGGGAAGAAATGCTCAGAGCCGTGGGAATGATAGAAGCTGGTTCCCGGCAACGTACTGTGGCTTTAGCTCTGAATACAAGTCAGAGTGTTATCAGTCGACTTTGGACACGTTACCGAAGCACTGGTACCGTGGCTGAGCGCCATGGAGGACGGTATCGCTGCACCACACGGAGACAAGACCGATACATTCAAATCTTAACTCGAAGAGCTCCAACAATAACCGCCATGATGTTAGCCGTGAGGCTTCATCACTCTTCAGGGAACTTAATTAGCGACCAAACAGTCAGAAACCGCTTGCATGAAGTGAATCTTCATTCCCGAAGACCGCTACGGGTACCACCTATAGCAATGCACAATCGTAGGATTCGATATCAATGGGCTCTTGAACACAGAAATTGGGCAGAAGAACAATGGCGTTTCGTGTGCTTTTCTAATGAGTCTCGTTTTGGTATGAGACCGGATACAAGACGTATACGACACTGGAGAACCCCTGGACGCCAACAGCGATTAAAATCCTGCCAGGAAGTCCATCCTTATAGTGGTGGAACCATCATGGTATGGGCGGGTATTTGGATCGGCGGAAGAACTGAGTTGATTTGGATCAGAGGCAACCTCAACGCTCAAATTTATGCTGAGACGATTGTATCAGACGTCATCGTTCCTCTACAAGTGCAAATCGGTCCCTTATTTCAGTTAATGCATGATAATGCACGACCGCACACCGCAAGAGTTGTAAGACAGACTCTCGCCGCAGCTAACATCAATGTCCTGCCCTGGCCTGCTCAGTCGCCAGACTTGAACCCGATTGAGCATGCATGGGATATGCTACAGAGAAGAGCTCTGCCGAATATGGAGGGTATCCAGTCGCAAGAAGACCTTTTTTTGTTGTTGCAACGAACATGGGCGGCCATTCCACAGCGTGATTTGGATGAACTCATTTTGAGTATGCCAAACCGATGTTCTTGTGTTGTTAGTGTTCGCGGTAGAAACACGGATTATTAATTGTATAAGTTACCCAATAAAATTTTAGAGAAAACTGTTATTTCAGTCTTTTTTTCGAACTTTTGTGTTAGTGGTTCAAATGTCAAATATCCCTTTATTAGGAAAATGGCAAATTTCTTTATTAATGCAAAGGTGACTTGGTTTATCGTTACTGTGACAAACGAAAACACTTTATTTGATGAATCCTTAAAGAAAATTTTAATTAATATCAATCAGGAGAAAAGTTATTGCAAAAATATATGTTGATCCCTAGACACTTTTGATGTGTGTATATTGCCCTGTACAGTATATGATTTAAATGAATATTTTCGAAGATATTACAGATATAAAAATTGCAGGCAGTCGCAGCGGCGGCCCGTTATGTTTTTTGTTTTTCTGTTGTGTATTTAGTATCAGCATGGCTCCCGTGTGACAGGCTAGTACCAATGCAACTTTTCTAAAGTTATATGTACTTTCTAAGTATATCTTGGACACCAATGACTGAAGGTGAATGAAAACATCTTGAGGACACCTGGATTTTTAAGTCTGAAATCGTCAACCCGCATTGAGCAAGCGTGGTGATTACGATCCATCCTTCTTTTTATGAGAGGAGACCTGTGCCCAGCAGTGGGACGATAAAAAGGATGATGTTAGCACCCGTGCGAAGCCGGGACGGGTCGCTAGACTATAATAATTGCTATAAGTGATGCATGTCTTCTTCGTCGAAAAAATATTTTAATACAACGGAAGCTTGTGTATAAAAACTAAAATTTAATTGTGACTGTCTCGAAAAAAAAACAGTCAATTCTTTAGTATCGACTGTTTACCTACTGTGGTATCGATGCTGTTGATAAAAACTGTGACAGTGTTTATTTAGAGTTTACATTTGTTTACAAATAGGATGGTAATAATTAAGGAGTGACCACCATGTCTAGATTTTTTTTTTTAATAATTATAAACGAATGCTTGACTGCAATCCCGCCTGATGGTAAGCAGTGATGCAATCGTTGATGGTAAAGTATTTATTTCTTTTCATTCATGCCGAAAAAGACGGCCACGTGAACCGTCTACGAGGAAGTTTTGAGGCAAAGTCACTATGTTGCAATATCTCAATGTTCTTTATGAATTATTAACTTAATGCACTTTTTACTACATAAATAACGCACTTTTATTTAGTAAATAACACTATAAATAATTTAAAATCCAATGAAAAATGAGCGTGACACTCATCTTAACTTTCCCGCCAAAAACTCCCAAATTAAAGTAATTTCAAGTACAGTGCATCTTTCTCTTTCTATTTCTAAGTAATTATTCATTATTATTTGGATTTTATAATCAATCTTACACATTTCGACAAGTAAAGCAAACCAGTATTTTCTTCAAATAATAATTTATTAAAAAATACTGGCTTAAAAAGAAGACATACCTACATATCTATAACACCAACAAAACAAAATTGGTACCCTCTTAAAATTGGCATTAATTAACAAACAAAATAATATCTTTTTAACTTATATAAATATTTATGAATTGGTAATCAAATAAAAAGTGGGTATTTTTTAATTACCAACACATTATAAAACAAACATGCAATATTTTAAACACAAACTGTTCCAAGAAAATAAAAAAGTAATACCTTTCCTCTATATTGTGAGAATTTATTTATTATTTATACATATTTATATATTTTAGTATTATGTATTTATTTAAGTAGTATACTTATTTTTGGTTTTATTGGTTTGGCTTATATAATTATTTTAGGTTTATATGTTTAGGTATATTTAATATTATTACTTTAATAGTTTTCATATTCATATTTTATTTCCTCCTTGTTCTTACACACTATTGTCTACATTTCTGTTTTACTTCTCCTTTCGCAGGTCTGCTGGAAGAAATTTCTTAAGAAATAAGCAGCACCTTTGTACTCAGATCTACATTTTGTTTTATCTATATGTATTTTATTGTGTGTACATAAATAATAAAATAATAAAATAAATAAATAAATAAATGATTAACCGGACACAACCCAAATAAAAATGTCATATTTTAATAATGAAAAATAGTAAAATCTCTTTACTACGACTGTAAAAAGGCCGACTAGCCGACTTAAATTAAGATATTCCTATCTTAATTTTCTGTCTATAGAAATATACAGTTTTATTAGACATGGCGACTAAAAATACGTCCAGTCGTTTTTAATAAACCAAAAAAACCGGCCAAGTGCGTGTCGGACTCACGCACAAAAGGTTCCGTACCATTGGTTTATGTAATTAAAGGATATACGTTATTTGCATGAAAGATTACGCTGTAATAAGCGGTTTGCAATTTACGAGGTATTAAAAAAACTACTTACTAGATATCGTTCAAAACAATTTTCGTTGGTAGTTTTTATACTAATGTACATCATGTTTTTTTTAGATTTTTCATTTTCTTATTTTAGAAGTTAGATAGGGGGGGGGGGGGGGGGGCAAGTTTTTTCCACTTCGGAAGCGTCTGCCATGCAAACTATTCGGTTTAGAAAAAAATATTTTAGAAGCCTCGTCATTTTTGAAGACCTATCCATAGATACACCATACGTATGTGCTTGATGAAAAAAACATTGAGTTTCTGTTCTAAGTATGGGGAGCCCCCAATATTAATTATTATTTTTTTTATTTTTGCATCAAAATCTTAATGCGGTTCACAGAATACATCTCAACGTACCAAGTTTCAACAGCATAGCTCTTATAGTTTCGGAAAAAAATAGCTGTGACATACGGACGGACAAACGGACAGACAGACATGACGAATCTATAAGGGTTCCGTTTTTTGCCATTTGGCTACGGAACCCTAAACAGTTTAAGAATAATAACGTAGTGTAAGCTATATTTACCTGGAAAACGATGCATGTAATGTACTTGGAGGACCAAGTACTTTATGGGCGAGTCCTTGCCTATGAGAAAGCCGACGTCTTTGGGAAGGTGAAGACTAGGTGCATCTCGAGCCCAGGCGTATACGATCTGCAATAGATAGAAGCTTGTTATATTAACTAGCTGACCTGAGGGACATTGTACTTTCAAACAACATTTCGTAAAAAAAAGATGATTAGTTATCCCTAAAGGGAGACTGGTTTTACCAGCATAATTTTCGATGCCGCGTGCCGTATAAAATATCCTATGTGTTAATCTTGGTTAAAAGCTATCTGTGTGCCAAACATCTACAGACGTTCTGAAGTATTGGAATGCAAGAGTATCAAATATCTATTCTATACATACATCCTCACAATCTTTCGCATTTATAATGTGGAGTCAAGCTCACTCAACCTCCATAGATAAGGGAGGATCCTCCGATCAGACTGGTTGTCTGGCGGGCCACTTCGCCCTCCGGTTTATGTGGTGAACTTGTATGCGTGCTAGTTGCACAGAAAACTCTGATTGCGAGATGCAGGATTCGCGTGACGTCAGTATGGGGCGTTCTTCGCACGTGTCGTATGTATACTACACAATGGGGTTACTAACTACGCCCCCGATTTATTTCACCCGCATAAGTGTAGATTTTTGACGGTGGTAGGCATCGGCCGCCGGCAGAAGTTACCACCCACCAGACAAAGCCTTGCCACCAAGCGATTTCTCGTGTTCATGATGCCTGGTGAAGCCATACGGAGGACGAGTCTGAGCAGTTGTGTTGCGATGTGTGCCGGGTACGATGCGCCTAATGTTATTGTTTGGAGTTTGGTCGTGGAGGGTCTTCAGATCAATATCCCTTTGACGCAGCATCGTTGGTCGTGTTGTTTGTTTAACATTGCATCTCCTCGCTCAACTGCCGTCTTCCTTCCTATTCGCTCAGTTTTTCTGAGTGAATAGGCCCTTAATAAAATAGCGCGCTTTACCATCAACGATCGCATCACTGCTTACCATCAGGCGGGATTGCGGTCAATCGCTAGTTTATAAATATTGAAAGAAAAAAAAAGATCCGATGGTAGTTCTGATCTTTATATATATAATTCTGCTGTGCGTATGTATGTCATTGAACTCCTCCTAAATGGCTTGACCGATTTAAGATTTTTTTTGTCTGCGTTTCTTCACAAATCAGCCCGGAAGATGGCACTGATTGCTTGAAAAAGCATGTGATCTCGGAAACGTTGTTTCGTTTCGACTTCTCCTACAGTTTTGTGCTACCCTGGTACCTTGCACCTCTACAAATTAGGCACAATAAAAGTTCTTCTGTGTAATTATAATGGTTTAATGATGAATGAGCTTCATTGTTTGGGCTTCTCCTACACATTTGTGCTACTCTGGTACCTTGTACCTCCACAAAGTAGAGAAAATGAAATTTCTTCTATGTATTATTGTGATTCAATGATGAAATGTTACAAGCCGATTTACAAACAAGGTGAAGGAAAACATCTAAAGGAAACCCGGGATTTTAAGTCTGAAATAGCCAACCCGCATTGACCAAGCGTGGTGATTACGCTCAATCCTTCTCCTTATGAGAGGAGAGCTAGCCCAGCAAGGGGACGATAAAAAAAGGTTGATGATGATGATGATGATGATGATGATGATGATGATGAAGAGAGCTTCATTGTTTCGACTTCTACACTTTTGTGCTACCCTAATTATCCTAATTTAAAAAGTAAAAATAAGATAATGTGATATAGCCTTTAAGGCGGAACAAAGTTCGCCGGGTCAGCTAGTATAAATATAAGTAATCTAAGTTACTGTAAAGTTTCATCAAAACCCAATCAGTAATTTTTGCGTAAAAGAGTTGCAAACATCCATCCACTCATTCTAACACACTTTAGCGTTTATAACATTTTTGAGTAGTACCTTATAGTAGGACTTTTGACATGTTATTGAAAATATAGCAGTTTTTATTTTTTAATAATTATAAACTAGTGTTTGACTACAATTCCGCCTAATGGTAAGCAGTGATGCAATCGTTGATGGTAAAGTGCGCTACTTTATTAAGCCTATATGTGAATAGGAAGGAAGACGGTAGTTGAACGAGGTGATGCAATGTTAAACCCAGCAAGACCAAAGATGCTGCGCCAACGAGAGATTGATCTGGAGATCCCCCACTACCAAACTCCCGACAGAATAATATGCATCGTCCCAAAGAAAAGAACACATCGCAACACAAACGCTCAGACCCTTCCTCCGTACGGCTTCGCCAGACATCATGCCGGAACACGACGAATCGCTTGATGGCAAGACTTTTCCTGGTGGGTGGTAACTTCTGCCGGCAGCCGATATAATGGCCTACCATATATTTGCCTAAATTGGCCTATTCTATATTACTGATTAGCATTTATAGTATGCACTAGGAACGAGTAGGTTGATTCGCAATTATTAACCATGAAGCCGCATGCGTATAACGCGGCACTAAGCCGTATAAATTCTGATCGATGTCTGCGTAATGTAATTGATAAAACGGTTACGTAACGGCCTTGAAGACCTTACCTACCCTACCTATAGATGACAGACTTCTTCAAAAGGAGATCTCTCACTCAGATACTCATGCCTCCTTTAAAGTCGGTTAAAAGAAAAAAAAAAATTTTTAATTCAAACTATTTCATGTAGGCCATGTAATTTAAACGCTCAAAAATCTCAGTGATAATTTTATTAATGTCAAATTTGTAGATATTGACTATTCGACAAATTATTATAAAGAGTAAAGCAGTGGGGTAATATGAATGTATCCAAGGCATGAAAATAAAAAAAATAATAATTAGTCCGTCTTATACAGGCTGTATCTGACATCGTAACGCAAACTTCGCGAAAAGGCTAGACCACATGCCACTTAAATCTGCTGATATGATAGTTTTTGGAGTTTTGTTTTCATTGCGCTTTTTTGTGTAATTAGCGAATTAATTAATTTTTGCTTTAATATCTTATTGGGTTATAAAAGTATAGCAATAATATATTTTTTTTAAATCATGATAAAGCCGACGAAAAATTCCACCACTGGAGAAACATCGAGGTACATCGAGGGACTGGAGCATTTGCCAGCAGCCGCGTTTCCGTCAGACTACAGTCTAAGTGTCTTCAAGGCTAGAGTGATCAGTGCTTAAAATCAGGCGGGATTACGGTAAAAAAAAATGCTGCAAAATAACTCTAATTGGTAATACATAAGTAATACGTAGTTTGATCATAAATACTAACAAATCGTGACCTATGACCACTTGACGCGGTGATTCCCTGTTTCAGTGGTATTAAACTGAGCTTATCAAACACGTGGTAACGTAATAACATTCATATTGATATTTTGTCAAGTATAAACATGTATATGAACAAAATTTGTTTAACCAATATAAAGGGTGGCTCTGACATCGACGCACAAACGTGTACCAAAGATGCAATACATGGTTCTGAACGCCCCACAGGTGGAATTTTTCGTCGGTATTTTCCAGATTTAAAAAAAAAAAAATATGCAGTTTTTTCACTTTAAACCGTTTATAATATTGCTATACTTTTATAACCCAATAAGATTTTAAAATAAAAAATAATAAGTTCGCTAATTAGACAAAAAAGCGCAATCTGAACAACACTCGAAAAACTATCCTATCAGCTGATTAATAGAGTTCACATCAGGGATCAACGTCATACCTACAAACACGCGCGGCGGCACGCTTGCAACGTTCAAAGGCCGAGCCGATACATTTTTTTAAACACTGTTATTTCTATAACTGCTCATTAACGATATAAATGACTATCATAATTTTATTAGTGGCATGCGGCGTAGCCTTCTCGCGAAATTTGCGTTACGATGTCAGATACATCCTGTATACTCTATCAGGTTAGGCAGTTAAAGAAAGGTACATAAAGAAACCTCGTGACTCAGTTAACCGATTTTTTTTATGTTATAAGTACTTAAATTATAGTGCTTGACAGCGATCCCACTTGGTGGTGAGCAGTTATGTAATAATTGATGTAAAGCGCACTAATTTATTAAGAGCCCATTCGCCCTAGCCTTGAAAACTTTTAAATTGTAATCAGATGGGAACATTGCCGTAGGCAAATTGTTCTAGTCCCTCGGTGTACGCGGTATAAAGGACGAGGCGAAGTCTTTCTTTTTCTTTTTTTTTTTTTTCAAGGTGAGATTCAATCTCAACTCTTGATCAATGGCCTCTGTGAAATAGATACCACAATTTTGCCAATAACACGTGGAACAAATTATAGAAATTCTTTGAAAATTTTATTTCACAATAATGGCGGATATCACCAATGACAGTTGAAAAAGACGGCTGCGTGAACCGCCTATGAGGGAGGATTGAGGCAAAGTCATGATGTCGGCACTATGCTGCGATATTTCAATGTTCTTTATGAATTATTTACTAAATGCACTTTTTACGGCATAAATCACTCGCTTTTGTTTAGTAAACGACACTATAAATTATTTTAAAAGTATAATGACAAATGCGCGTGACACTCATCTTAGCTTCCCGTCAAAAAAAAAAGAGGCGAAGTCACTGGTATTACAACTAAGACGTAATACAAGTCACTTCAGTTGTCATGCCACGTCACACTAGTACTCTTAAATGCAAAAAGTATGTCTTCGTTTGGAGTTTGCACCAATCTTTGTCATTGTAAAGAAAAATACAAAAGCGTAAATCTTACCTGAGATCCAGAGCGGCAAGGACTAGCAGTATTATATAATTTATCGATCTCATTACTCTGCATCTCACCACAGCTCCTAGAAATAATAAAAACAAATTAAAACATGACGTGCAACACAATGGGTTCCGTACCATAATAGTTACAAGAAAAAAATATTCTATCCAATTTTTATTTATGGTAACTGTAGCCGATGTCGACTATTCTGCCAATGTCAAAAGTGGATTGGAGATGCAGGAGAATACATAAAAAAAAACTAAAAACAAAAAAAATACGATGCTAAATTGGACCTTTTTATATTCTGATTTAGCATTGTTTTGTCGTAGCGAGAACTGGCATACCTACATCATTTGTAAAAATTTCAACAGTCTCATGGTTCGAGATACAGCCTCGTTACAGACACAGATAAAACAAGTGCGTGTTGGACTCACGCACAAAGAGTTCCGTACCATTAATTTATGGAATTAAAGGATTTAAGTTATTTGTTTCATTACGCGGTAATAAGCGGTTTACGATTTACGAGGTATTAAAAAAAACCTACTAACTAGATCTCGTTCAACACAATTTTCGTTGATAGTTTTTATAGTAATGTACATCATATGTGTTTTTTAGATTTTTCATTTTCTTATTTTAGAAGTTAGAGGGGGGGCGGACCAACTTTTTTCCACTTTGGAAGCGTCTGTCACGCAAACTATTCGGTTTAGAAAAAAAAAATTTTTTTTAAACCTCGATATCATTTTTGAAGACCTATCCATATATACCCCACACGTATGTGTTTGATGAAAAAAAATTGAGATTCAGTTCTAAATATGGGGAGCCCCCAATATTTATTATGATTTTTTTTTATTTTTGCATCAAAATCTTAATGCGGTTCACAGAATACATCTACCTACCAAGTTTCAACAATATAGCAGACATGACGAATCTACAAGGGTTCCGTTTTTTGCCATTTTGCTACGGAACCCTAAAAATTAGAAAAATAGGTTTGAGTCAGAAACACGTGCATACACATAGACATTCAAATATAATTAAAAAAAAATGTCTATAATCATTCATCTGAGCACAAAGCAGAAACAGGCCACTGCAGCGCGTTGTGAATGTTACAAGGTATGGGAGATATGGGAGGGTATAATGTGCTGCTGATCTTCGCTTCATTAATGGTAAACATAAATGTCTCAATTTTAACCAAGTAGGGACCATAAATTAAGGTAATCCATAGCCATAAGTGCGGTATACAATCTTAATAACATAGAAAATGGGATTTCTTTAAATAGTTATTCCTCTTAAGTTTTCTAAACTAAACTTTCCCTTGTCACAAATTTTCGCAAATCGGTATCATGTGTCTAAGGCTCAATTTCTTATGACTTTCCTTAGACTACCTTAGTCGTGTTAATCATGAAACGTACCTACATATGATCATGAAAAACTGAGTGAATAGGACGGAAGACGGCTGTTGAGCGAGGTGATGCTATGTTAAACCAAATAACACTACCAACGCTGCTGCGCCAGAGGGAGATTAATCTGGAGACCCTCCACGACCAAACTCCCGACGCACTAACATTTGGCGCATTGTATTCGGCACATATCGCCACACAACTAGACAGACCCGTCCTCTGTACGGCTTCACCATACATCATGCCGGAACATGACGAATCGCTTGGCGGCAAGACTATGTCTGGTGGTTGGTAACTTTTACCGGCTGCCAATATTATGGCCTATCATTTAAAACAAGTATTTAGGTCTTAGGTAGCCTTGGTTGGAAAAACAGTGTAAATAAAATCATAACCCTTTGCCATCATCGGTTAACAATGCTCCGGACACACATCCTACTATAAAATGGAATTTTGTAGCCTAAAAACTGCTTTAGCACGAGGAGATATGTATTAAGCATACAAGGTCAGGCTATCAACACCTATTCATCGATTTTTGTATCGCTTGGCTGCGTCTATTAATTTGGTTTATAGTGACGTCATAGTACTTACAAACGGAATCACTCAGTCTATTGCAGCCCACGCTGCACATATGCCTCTCCTAGGTTGCGCCACATCCTGTCTTCCCCCTCTGCACCCAGTCCAGCCCAGTCTTTAAGTCCCCATTTACATAGTTCGAAAAAAATCACAGGTGACGTGGGCGATCGATTGCCACTGAGCATTTCCATGGTCGATTTTCCTCATCCAACGCATGCAATCTGTGGCCACACGCCAAAAGTCGAAACCTATTTTACTTTGGAACTTGCGATTTTAGTTCCCATTAGCCCACGTAGGGATAGATGCTTTTCAACGCCTCTTTTTACCATGCAAAAATTTATATCAACTCTCGGTCTTGGACGGAGTGTTTCGAATACAACAATGCACTTAAATTATTATTGACTAGCTGTGCCGCGAGGTTTCACCCGCATAGTTTTGATTAAGTATGTTTTTTTTATATGCTCCGCTCCTATTGGTCGCAGCGTGATTTTACATAGCCTAAAGCCTTCCTGAATGAATGGGCTATCTAACGCAAAAAGGATTTTTCAAATCGGGCCCGTAGTTCCTGAGATTATCGCAACCCTTCAGCTTTATATATTAGTATAGATGAGTTCTGTTGGATTTTCAAAACTATACTGTTCAAGGTTAGTCTACTTTCATAGTAGAAAAAAGTTGACTGTCTCGTTGGTCAAAAGCTACTGCTTTTGCTTGCAAAATGATTGCCGAGTCCGGCAGTCATTCATCATCATCATCATCCCCATTTTAGCCGAAAGACCTCCACTGCTGGACATAGGCCTCCCGCATCCAGCGGTTTCCCGCGACCTTCACCAGGTCGTCGGTTCACCTTGTCGGGGGTCTACCCACACTGCGTCTTCCGGTGCGTGGTCGCCACTCGAGAACCCGTCGGCGCCATCGGGTATCGGTCCTCAAGCCCGAAGAATAATTGCAACACTTAATGTTGCAATTCTTCTGGCTATGTCGGTTCCTTTCGTTCTTCTGCGGATCTCCTCATTCCTGATTCGATCACGCAGTGAAACCCCAAGCATTGCTCTCCATTTGCCTTTGATTGACCTTGAGCCTTCTTATAAGGCCGTCACGGCACGTCTCAATTCCATAAGTCATCACTGGCAACACACACTGGTCGAAGACTTTTGTATTGAGACACTGCGTTATTTCGGACGAGAAGATTCTACGTAGCTTCCCGAAAGCAGCCCAGCGGAGTTGGATTCGAGAGGGCTATGCTTGAGGTTTCACTGAGTGATCAAATATCACGTAGTGAAACGTCAAGCATAGCCCTCTCCATTACTCTTTGAGTGACGTGTGAACCAACCACGACCACGTCTCAGTTCCATATGTCATCACTGGGCAACACACACTGCTAGGGCAGTATTATTGAGTTTTTCTTTGGAGTCGATTGATGGTCATATATAGGCGTGGCCTCTTTTTACATGGGACTTAAACAGATTGGTGAAATGTGGGTATGCTGTTCCCACACTTTTGTGTATGAACCTCTGCCTAACGCTTCGCGGAATTCAGGCAAGATGTTATAGTAATACTTCTCATAGTAGTGTTGTGTTTTGTCAACACCTAGTTTGTAGTCACGATTACGCTATCGCGCGAAAAGGAAATGCATTGAAGGAAACTTAGTAAGAATATTGCTATTATTTTTCCGGTAATTGTCTTAACAATACCTGGAACTTTAAATATAATATACCTATATATAGACGGTGGAAAGCGGTTTTGTCGTATCTGGAAAAATGCAATTTTGTTTTATTGCATAATTGAATTCAGAAAAAAAAAATCTGAATTTCTGAATTCAATTATGCAATAAAACAAAATTGCCATTGTTCCAGATACGGTACCCGAAGTCCGGGTCACCGTCGGACAACCCGGGCTCCTCATTGAGAGGAGTTGGGGAGTTGTTTGCATTCGTGCAAACGAGTGGGGCCAAGAGGAAGGACACCTCACTAAAAAACCCTGGGCTGCTGCGTCTTTTCGCACAAGAAGACGTACCCAGCCCGGCCCCTCTGTACGGAGGGACCACTGTGGGCCCGCCTTTTAGGCGGGAATCGCCGGTGGGGGATTGGTAGCGCAGGCTCTGCTATTTCCCATGTGTATTTGTATTTTATTGTATTTGTAGTGGGAGAAGTTCAAATAAATAAAAATAAGTAAATATGTATGAAATTGTGGGTGCGCGAACCACTAGCATACATACGTACACGAATTAATTACTTAAATCATTAACTTTACGTTCACTTTTCTAACACAGTGTGGCGTGTATCGCCCAACACTGTTCATTTTAAATGGTTTTTGTTTTATTTAGATAGTAATTTTTAACGTTATACCAGTTTGGAGGTAATGAGGAACAGTGTAGCTACCATGAGTTCACATTACGAGACTCGATCGTCGATATCGAGCGCGATTGACTCATCCATTGGCCCGCTTCAAGGTTGTAAGAATTCTCAACCAATGAGAGCGCGAAACGCACGCTCCAACAAGATAGCCGTTCAGGCTGGCAGGCACTTGCTCTATGGTTGAAGGTACAGAGATGCAATCGTTGATGGTAAAGCGCGCTAGTTTAAAGAGCCTATTCACTCAAAAACCTGAGTGAATAGGACGGAAGACGGCAGTTGAGCGAGGTGATGCAATGTTAACCCAATAAAACGACCAACGATGCTGCGCCAGAGGTAGATTGATTTGGAGACCCTATACGACCAAACTCCCGACACAACAACATTTGGCGTATCGTACCCGGCACACATAGCAACACAATTGCTCAGATCAGTCCTCCGTACGGCTTCACCAGACATCATGCCGGAACACGACGAATCGCTTGGCGGCAAGACTTTTTCTGGTGGTAACTGCTGCCGACAGCGGATGTTATGGCCTATCACCGACAACGCCACCGTGCCACGCTACGCCGTGTGACGCGTTTTATTTTGACAGTTCAACAACATTCATGGCGTTATTTACGTTGTAGAGCAGACATATTTTTCAAACATGTGTAGCAATGGGTCAGCAATATACTTAATTCGAAATGATTTTGATTTTTATTGAGATTGAGTTACGCAATTAGGCTTAGGAAATACACAGGATAGAGATAGGATTAGACAAGTTTAGGAAATATCGAAGTACAGACGATAGCACATCTAGCTACTACAATCAATCAGATTTCCAACTTTATCTCTAAAGCATTAAGGCTCAAGGTTGATTGGGAATATCTGAAAGTTTGGGGTAGCGTGACCTGTAGGCCTAGTACGAGTTTTCAATACGAAACTCGATCGTAAATATCGAGCGCGTTTGGCGCTCTCATTGGCTGAGAGTTATTACGACCTTGAAGCGGGCCAATCGCTGAGTCAAACGAGCTCGATATCGACGAATGAGTTTCGTATTGAAAACTCATACTAGGCCTACTGCTGTCGTCCGTACATCATAAACTACAGTTGTCTCTACCTATACGCGAGACGTGGTCGCTAACAATGGGCCTTATAAGAAGGCTCAAAGTCACTCAAAGGGCAATGGAGAGGGCTATGCTTGGGGTTTCACTGCGCGATCGAATCAGGAATGAGGAGATCCGCAGAAGAACGAGAGTAACCGACATAGCCCGAAGAATTGCAACACTAAAGTGGCAGTGGGCTGGACACATTGCCCGTAGGACCGATGCCCGATGGGGCCGACGGGTTCTCGAGTGGCGACCACGCACCGAAAGACGTAGCGTGAGTAGGCCCTCGACAAGGTGGACCGACGCCCTGGTGAAGGTCGCGGGAAACCGCTGGATGCGGGAGGCGCAGGACCGGTCGTCGTGGAGAACCTTGGGGGACCCCTATGTCCAGCAGTGGACGTCTTTCGGCTGAAATGATGATGATGATGATGATACGATGACCTATTTATTTATTTATTTATTTATTTAATCTTTCGCACATGAAATGTACAGAGGCGGACTTAATGCCTTAGGCATTCTCTACCAGTCAACCATAGGTGGTGAAGAGATAAGATGGTAGGTGCTTTCGTTTGCAAAAAAAAAAAATGTAAAGAAAGATAAAAAAAAACCTCTTAATACTATTAAAAAAATACTTAAATAAGCCTATATTTGCTATGTAAAAAGCAAATATAGGTCATCATCATTCACAGCCCTGCTTTAGCCACCAGGCATAAGCCTCTCTTTGTGCCAAACTAGGGCCAATCCCTCTCAGAGAGTTAGCATACGGCCTGTTGATGTTGTTGGAATAGTTACTGTACGGTTCCGTACAGGCATTATTTGCTTATGTCGCAACCTACTTTGCGATTTGTATTATTTATGTTAATATTTATACTTAGTTAGTTGACCAATAGCTGCCGTAGCGCTATAACCGCGGATTAGCATCCAAAATACTTTCGTGTACTTTTACGAATAAACTTAATAATTGTGAAGTCTGTGGTTTTCGTCAACTCATCTTCAACTATCTCTGAACCATACAGTTACTTACAGGCTGAGTAATACGAGGGTCAGTGACGATTAATATTTGGACTTTGAAGTTTAGTGTGTTCTTCAACTTACCAAACAGATTCATTCGACCCTGGCTCCGAACATCCATATAGCAACATATGATGGGCAGTATGCATAGTCGCGTTTGGTTCAAATCCCACTGAAAAAACATTTATGTTTAGTCTACATGTTCGTCAAAACGACAGAATAAACGTTATTTAAACAAAGTTGTCATAACGTGACATACAAGTGTTCGAATCCAGACAGGTGCTGTACTTTAAATTATTTCATCACCACTGCATCACAAAATGGTGAAGGAAAACATCGTGAGGAACCCAATATGTGTTAGAATCAAATTCGAAGACGTGTTTATCTACCAACCCACTCTGGGCCCGCGTGCTAGATCACAATCCACTTCCTCTCAAAAATTCTTTAGACTTGTCATCCAGCAATGGGAACATTTTAGGCTGGTTATGCTTGGAAAACAAACATTTGAAATGGGATCATATTTACCCCAGCAGGTATACAGTATGTTAAGAAAACCCTGTACGACCCATAAGAATAATAAAGGTTAGGTAAACACATGACCAAATGTGCATGTGGGCACGTGGTCGCATCGCTATTCGCTCATAATAATACCGGTGTTGTCACTTTTTAAAAATTACCAAATTTCGGGGAAATTGGAATTAATTCGCGGGAAAAAAAGATTATTTCAAAATTCATTTGTATTGGTACTATGATGAATACGTAAAATTTTATATTATATTTGGTCATGTGTTTACCTAACCTTTATTATCCTTATGGGTCGGACAGGGTTTTCTTAACATACTGTATAGCCTAAAGCCTTCCTGGGTTAGTGGACTATCCAACCCAAAAAGAATTTTTCAAATCGGACCAGTAGGTAGTTCCTGAGATTAGCGCGAGATTATATTAGTATCTATAGATAACCTTAGAACTAAGAAAGAAACTTGGTTTCAAGGGAGTCTCTCTGATAGTCATATGATAAGAGTATAAATGGCGATATAGCTAGGGGAATTACTTTTACACGGCTCCAACCACAAACAGCTCTGCGGTATTGAGTTAGAAGTTCGCAAAGTAGTCATCACAATACCGGTTTAGAAATAAAACGGCCAAATTTGTGTGATTCCTTATTTTTTTTGGCATATGTCTCTCGTTTGTGAGACATTAGATGTTCATAGCAACGTCTTCGGTTATTAAACTTGTGCTGATTGAAGTTTCCAGAAACGAGACAGTGAATAGTAAAATTTTACAGTAAATTTGACATAGGGACCTCTTAGAATACTCTTTATTATGTACACCATATAGATTACAGAACAAATAAAAATATTCTACAAAGGGTGACACAATGGGCGGTCTTATCGCTAAGAGCAATCTTTTACAGACAACCTTTGGATGGAATTTTAAGGGGAAGGATAAAGAAATCATGTAGGTAGTCTACAGTGTACTATTTACATATATTATACAATAAATTAAATATATACGTTAAGTGTATCATACTAGTTTAAATAAATTTATACATCTACTTAATAAATATCATGCAAGAGCACATAAAATATAGTAATATGTTTAAAGAGAGACAGAGTTTGAATTGAATAGATGAACAAGACATACCTATATAATAGTTGCTATGAGGAGAAATCCTGATGGGTGTGCATAGGTAGAGTTCATCCTGGAACAAAAATACTGTGATTATATCTTTTTTAAAATAAGCGAAATCAGATACCATCGTCATCTTCATCATTTCAGCCGAAAGACGTCCACTGCTGGACATAGGCCTCCCCCAAGGATCTCCACGACGACCGGTCCTGCGCCTCCCGCATCCAGTGGTTTCCCGCGACCTTCACCAGTTCATCGGTCCACCTTGCCGGGGGCCTACTCACGCTGCGTTTTCGCAGTTTACACCAAATCAAATATAGTCTAGCCGAAAACACCTCACTACAAGACGCGGAAACTATGGCTTAAAATTCTCCTGTGTCCTCAGCTGAACCGATTTTAATGACATTTCGTACATAAGTATGTATATTCGTAACGCCCGAGAATAGGTTTTTGTCTATTTTATATTACTGCTAATTATGCGGGTGAAACCCCGGGGCGCAGTATAAGTTTCTTGTTTCACGTATCTTGGCACTTACGTGCTAATTAGGTTGATATTTCTACCTCTTAAACAATCAATGGACAATTGTTTCACCATATTTTTATCATCACACTCTTCTACAAATCTAGTTTAGATAACTCATAAGTAATGTTTGTTATGTACTCAGCTAAATTACCAGAATCAAGGATATCTGGTGCTTTTCCATCTTATTAGAGTAACGCTATATTTATAACATAAGACATATATGTTAGGCACTTTTAATAATTTATCTAGAGATTTAATTATTATCTTTTCTTCATAATCAAGTAACACAAGACTTGCACTAATTATTAGGATGGTTGATATTTTATTCTAATTAATGTAAGACACTGAATTAAATTTAAAATTAAATTAAACTAGTTTAGACTTTCCTAAATGATGTTATACTGTTTTATTTAATATCGAATATGGTTAAATTAGTTTCAAATAACTTTTCGAATCAAATTTCGAAATAAATACAATCAAAATAATATCAAAATTAAATGATAATAATAATAAAAAAATAACAATGTCAAGTAATATAAGTTACACAAAAAAATGATGATGACCGTCATTTGCTTCCAGATTCCATATCTACCTTCAGTCAAATTAACTGAAAATATAAAATCCAAAAACAAATGTCAGTCAAGTCCTGCCAAATTATACAAACCGCCCCTAACGGTTACTAACTAAATAAATAAAACAAAGTTGGATTCGTTACGCCATTTATAACTCAACAACGGTTTAACCAAATATAATGCGTGTTGGGTTTCTTTCCGCTCCGAATAGCAGAATAACTGTTAAAAACATAAGAAAAATTCACGACGAATATGACGTAGAAACACACAATTTATTAATTCCTAAGCGGCGTTCGCCTAGTTAGCACATACAACACAAAAATGGCGCCAGGAGGGCTTAAGGCATAGTAGTGTTGGAAGTAATCTCAACTCCTTTGTGAGAATACTGGCCGAATCATGGATTGTGTGTTTTTAAATAGTGAATGTCAAAATAATTAGAAGGTTTGTACTGCGTCAAATTGATGTAGTTCACTATAAACCATATAGTCGTAAAGATGTCTAAATTGTAATAGTTATTTCTAGTAATATATATGAACAAAGGAAGATATGCAATAAAGGGGTTTGAGTCCTAACTTTCATCTTTCATTTGTGAGCCCTGCAAGAGACCTGTAAGGTTCAACAGGTTATGGGCCCAGAACGCAGGAACGCGAAGAAAAGTAATACGGTTGTAAGATGGAACAATTGAAGATGGAATAAATGAAGGGCGCACAAATGAAGGGCGCACAAATGAAGGGCGCACAAATGAAGGGCGAACAAATGAAAGTGATTCAGAGAATGAAGAAATAAGTGAACAAATAAATTAGTGTAGGGAACAAAACACAAGGATACAGTTGGACAACCAAAGGGAAACCAGTATTGGGAGAAATTTTGGAGATAGAGTTGAAGTAGAAGTTGAAATAAATCATGAGATTGATAATGAAGCTGATACAGAGGAGATGCGAGTCAAGAGATTATTGAAGAGAGAGTTAATGAGTGTGAAGAAGAATCTAGTGTACCCAGGAGGAATTCTTATAGAGAGAGGAAGGTTCCTAATAGATTTAATGAGTTTGAGATGGATTTCTTAGCAGAGTGGCGCAGTTTGAAGTTATAGATAGGGAGTTTGTTGAAGTTATAGATAGGGAGTTTGTTGAAGTTATAGATAGGGAGTTTGTTGAAGTTATAGATAGGGAGTTTGTTGAAGTTATAGATAGGGAGTTTGTTGAAGTTATAGATAGGGAGTTTGTTGAAGTTATAGATAGGGAATGGTTAGAAGCAATAGAGGAGGAAAAGTGTTCGTTAGAGAAGAATGGGACATGGGAATTAGTAGACGAAAAAGAAGCTTACGGAAGAAAATTAGTGACTTGTAAGTTAGGTTAGTTTAAGGGGGTGCACTTAAGTTTTGTGATAATCAAAGATTTTTTTATTAGGGGAGGAGAAACACTGCGTTAGCACAGTGGAAGCGTGAGCATAATAATATTGGAATAGGTTTGTGAAACATTGGAATAGGTTTGTGAACTCTTTTTTATGCGTTTTTGACTCCTCTCCTTATAATAATTTTTGGTTTATAGGTACGATTTATGGGATTATGTATATGTTTTTTTAGATTTATGTGGTTGTGTATGATTTGTAGTTTTTTCTTTGTTAAGGTTGGTAGAGTGTTTAGTTTTTGTCTTATTGTTGTGAGGTTTAGGGTTAGTTTTGTGTTTGGGTTTGATTGTTTAGAAAGTTTTTGAGAAAATGGTGTGTTGTCCAAAGTGTTAAAAAAAAAAATTTTTACAGTAAGGTTTTCGAGAATGTAGTTAAGGTGTTTAAAGTGGTTCTGGATGTTTTCTCTCCAAAGGGTTGAGATTAAGGGGGTGTGTTGGAAGTAATCTCAACTCCTTTGTGAGAATACTGGCCGAATCATGGATTGTGTGTTTTTAAATAGTGAATGTCAAAATAATTAGAAGGTTTGTACTGCGTCAAATTGATGTAGTTCACTATAAACCATATAGTCGTAAAGATGTCTAAATTGTAATAGTTATTTCTAGTAATATATATGAACAAAGGAAGATATGCAATAAAGGGGTTTGAGTCCTAAATTTTATCTTTCATTTGTGAGCCCTGCAAGAGACCTGTAAGGTTCAACAAGTAGATCGTGTCGGGGATGCGGTGAATGCTGTTGCGAAACCCGAATCCACGGCCATAGGCAGAGGTAATGAAAAGATCCCAGCATAAGGGATGACCTTTAGAAAAAGCAGTAGGGATATGGTTTGCTTCACAAGGAACAGGTCCACAGGGACAAAACTTCCAATCTGAATATTATTGTCCGTTTTCAAGAGAACTGAGCACAAAATGCGATTGAAACTCTCAGATTTCCATTTTTTTTTTTTATTAATTATGAACTAGGGCTTAACCGCAATCCCGCCTGATGGTAAGCAGGGATGCGATCGTTGATGGTAAAGCGCGCTAGTTTATTAAGAGCCTATTCACTCAGAAAAACTGAGCGAATAGGAAGGAAGACGGTAGTTGAGCGAGGTGATGCAATGTTAAACCCAACAACACGACCAACGATGCTGCGCCAGAGGAAGATTGATTTGAAGACCCTCCACGACCAAACTCCCAACACAACAACACTAGGCGCATCGTACCCGGCACACATCGCAACACAACTGCTCAGACCCGTCCTCCGTACGGCTTCACCAGACATCATGCCGGAACACGACAAATCGAAAAACCAACAGCATAACACGACACAACACATACAACAATAACAGCTGTTTCTGTGTAAAATATATAAGAGCTTCTGCTTCTAACAACGAATATGGCAAGGCCGAAGCCGAGGGCTTTTCTACACAAATGCGGCTATAAATGTCATGAACTTATGACTCATTATTAAAGTTTCACAGTGCTTTGAATTCTATAGCGGCTAAACTAAACCAAATTCTCGCCCATAGACTGGTATGTACGTACCTCAAGATAACAATTTAGCAGGTAAACTGTTTACTAATCGAATTCTACTTTCACAGACAGACGAAATAGTAGATTAGGGTTGACATACGGGCAATGGTATCGATTCCCGTGTTCAGAATTGTACTAAATTTAAATTTAGTGCATCTTTTTTTATATCTATTTAATTAACAAAAGTACAGAACATAAATATTAAATTAGTCCTGTCAAATTAGTTAGCGCCTTAAGTATTTTTTTTTTTTGCCTGAAACAATTGGCCTCGAGCGGTTTTTCCGTTAGATTACAATTTAACTGTCTTCAAGGCTAGAGTAAATAGGCTCATATCTAGTGCGCTTTACCATCTACGAATTTTGCATAACTGCTTACCTCCAGGCGTGATCGCGGTCTAAGGTGTACTTATTTATTTGACACGACCAAACTAATATTTTATCTTCCGACCTTTTCTTAAAGAAATATAAAGAAAAAGATGCACTGAACCTACATTTATTTTGTGTCGAGAGGGCAAGATGTTTTACAGAGTGGTGCTGACAATACGACAGTCAATGAAAACACAAACAATGCTGGTTCATAGCAATAATCCTAAAGCTAAACCATAGAAAAAAAACCCAGCATCAAAAACAAACAAAAAAAAAATTCAAACAAACTAAATGGCATAAAATTGCAAACGGAATAGAACATCCTTTAAAAATATTGGTTTAGTGACCTCCGATCGGCGACAGCGCGATTCTGTATCGACTTGCTTTTTCGCGCCATTATTGTTAGTTTGATACCGCAGGATGTAAAAAATGTGAAAAATTAAAAATAATTTCCTGTGACTAAACTAATTAATTATTCTTTATGGGTAGACTGAGAATGTGTTTAGGTACACGATGTTTAATTTATTGTCGTATTGTCAGCACCACTCATGTATAACATCCTGTCCTCCTGACATAGGTAGGTACCCCATCCCATCGCATCGCTTACGTTTATTATTTCGTTGTCCTTCAGAGTTCAGGTAGGTGGTAAGTATTGGCGCCTATTCCTTTGGTCACAGGTAGGAACGGAAGATAAAATAAGTAATACTACATGATAAAAAATGCTATCAAAGACTGAAGTTAGATAGGACATATTGGATAAAACCAGGTCGAGTCTATAAATAGACCCAGCGGAGTGCTCCAGTCAATGTTCAATGATTGGAAATTATTGATTCCGATCGGGATTTCATATTCACTCGTATAAGTAATAAAATAAGGCAGTCACTTAGCATCTCATTGTATAACCACTGAAATCTTTAATTTTACAACCTTCTTATGTACGTCAAGTTACATCCGGAGTCGTTTATTATACGGACCTTGTAGAAACTAGAACCAATTTCAGTGCGTTCAGGCGCTTTTGCCATACCTATTATTGGAATCAACAGTACATACCTACTTAGGACCCATTAACTTAATCAAAGTTTATTCCGTGGTGCTTGGCAATCTGGGCTTCTCCCAGTTGCAATAATGTCCCTTTGTGCCTATTGGCCTAGTTCTGTTCTGTCTCCTGCTTGTTATGGAGGGAAGTGGAAAAAATATCTTTTTTATTACTCCTCCGCTATTCTTTTCTAATTTCGTTGCGGGACCCCCGACAGTTGAATCGTTTCTCCGGGATTCGTCGAGTTTCATTGCTCGGTGTTTTTCTGGCAGTCTCCACTGTTGATTCTAGCTTTCAGGAGTTGCAGTGGGTGGGAAAAAGTGTGGCGGGTTTTTGTCCCAAAAAAAAAAACTGTCTTATAATTACGAGGAATCTTGGAAAAAATAGCTCATAAATTTTGGGGATACAATATATAAATCATAATCAGCTTATAATGTTCCCCCTCTTGGGACACAGGCCTCCCCTCACGGTGAGAGGGAGTGGGCCGTAATCTACGACGCGGACCCAGTGCGGGTTGGTAGATGCCACATGCCTTCGAAGTTTTACCTCTAGGACATTTTTTTTTTTTACCTCTAGGACATGCCGGTTTCTTCGCGATGTTTCCCTTCACCGTTTTGAGAGCAATGGTGATGAAGTAATTTACACAAAGTAAAGCTTCTGACGGGGTTCGAGCCTCGATCTACAACTTATAAGACGCGGCCGATACTCTCCTATTCAATATAATGTACAAAGTCTAAATCAGCCAGCATCCTGATGATGTGCATAAATATATTCCGATCAGTTTTTTCCGTCCAGATGCTTTAGCAAGGCGGGGCGTTCTCGCCGCCCAAAAAAAGATAGGTGCTTTTTTTTTAAATTGGACTCTTTTTTTTATAGGCAGAAAGTGTGGAACACCTCATTTCAAAGTCAAAAAAAGCAAATATGATTTAGCAGCAAGTAGGATTGTCCAGTATGTGACGTATTAAAATAAGCTAGGATAGCTTACTTTAAGCGTACGGCCAGTGCATATTTCCTGAAGTTTCTAATATTAGATATATACAGCTTATTTACACAGGAAAAAGGCATCTTACCAACAAAAGAAATGCGTAATTTCGCCGATATCTCCAGGATGGTAAAAAATTCAGCAGATTGGGTGCCACACCTAACCTTCTTCAATATATCGAATCGACGAGGTCGTCGTTAATATTTAGCACGGACGTCCCAATTTGGTACAACCGCATCGGATTTGACCTTCAGATTAGGCGGTGATTTGTAACACGGGTTCTCTTGGACACGACGACAGCTTCGTTTCCCGCATATACATATTTGGGTGTGCGGGATACTAAAGTAAAAGAAGAAGAAAGTATTCCTTTTATCGGGTGAGAAATTATCAAATGACAGGCAGGGCGGAGCGGCCCTTCCGCTCCGCCCTGTGTAAGTCATTTGATAATTTCCAATTTCGTGTCAGATTTTACTGACTATAAGCCACCCGTTTTCATTCACTTGCCTGTGCGCCAGGGTTCACGGTCTCTCTTGCGAACAACCCGTGGCAAGAAGGTATGCCTTAAATTGAAAAAAAAACCTGTCATCTAATCTCTTCAGCATCCTTCGATGACTGCTACAGAAAGCCTGAGTCATTTAGTCCGCCTTTATACCTTTGTGCGAAAAGATTAATTAAATAAACAGTCATTGGCGGAGATTCTCTTAGTCACAAACTAATTTTAAAATCAGTGAAGCTTTTTTTCTATTTCATGAAGATTTTTTTTTATAATTATAAACTAAGTAGTGCTTGAACGCTATCCCGGCTGATAGTATGCAGTGGTGCAATCGTTGATAGTAATGTGCGCTGGTTTATTAGGAGCCAATTCACTCAAAAAACCGAGTGTATAGGAAGGAAGACGGCAGTTGAGCGAGGTGATGCAATGCTAAAACCAACAACACAACCAACGATGTCGCACCAGAGCGAGATTGATCTGGAAACTCTCCACCACCAAACTTCCGACACAACATTTGGCGCATCGTACCCGGCACACATCGCAACACAACTACTCAAATGCGTCCTCCATACGGTTTTACCAGACATCATGCCGGAACATAATGACTAACTTGGGGGCAAGAACTTTGTCTGATGGGTGGTGATGATGTTATGACCTACCACAGAGAGAAGAAAAGGGCAGAAGATATAGTATTAGTAGTAGTTATAATCTAGATATTAGTTATTAATTAGGTATACGAGGTATACTCGTACTACAAGATAGCTGTTAGTCCTGTCAAATTAAGATACTAGGTAGGTACACAGACATTTAGACGCGATTAAAAACATGACTACTTAAAATACATTGATTTACGTTAAGTGCGTTACGTTAAACTAGTCCAGTTTGGCAGACCTAAACAAATTTTTATCTTCTATTTGTTTTCTTAATAAAATATAAAGAAAAGGATGCACATAACTTATTAACTTATTTAGTGTCAGACAATAGCCTAACTTCTATCTTACGCCGCAAGCCCCGTCGTCAGTGCATTTGATGTCCTTATGACTGCGTCAGTAAGCGAACATGTTTTAACTTTTAGCCATAGATACGCTAAGAAGGAAAAGGGCCCACTAAGTCCATAATAGGCTAGGCAAAATGAAACGAGAGTAATTAGTGAAATCCCCAAAAGTGCAGCTACTAAGATGGTTAAAACAAATGTTGGGATCTATGATTTATAGAGAACAATCAAATGATTTTATTCAAAATCAAAAGTCGATTCAAATTAGGCTGAGTATCGGCATTTTTTGAGAAGTGCCCCCAAAACGTCCGCCCTTCGCCACTTCTTAGTGCTATCGCTGGGAAGAAGTGGCGGAACAAACTCCCTAATTATTATTATTTATTTTTTTATAAATTATAAACTAGGGCTTGACCGCAATCCCGCCTGATGGTAAGCAGTGATGTGATGTGATCATTGATGGTAAAGCGCGCTAGTTTATTAAGAGCCTCTTCACTCTAGCCTTGAAGACACTCAAATTGTAGTTTGACGGAAACAGCGTCGCTGGCAAATTGTTCCAGTCCCTCGATGTACGCGGTATAAAGGAGGAGGCGAAACGGGTAGAAACTCGCCGTACGACGGGTTGTCCGATGGTGGAACGGAGATGAGGAATTAAATCATGCAATTCCCTCGCACACTCCCCAAAATGCATCTTATAGAACACCGAAAGGCTGGCTACTCTACGCCTGTGCTCTAGGCTTCGGAGACCATCTCGAGTTGAGTCTGGGTCGCCAATCAGCCTCTTCGCACGCCTCTCCATTGAATTCAAAGTAGCCTGGTGGAATTTCGTAGTACCAGCCCAAATGTGACTGCAGTACTCCACACACGAGCGGACCTGTGCTTTGTACAACATTAGAAGCTGCCCTTTCTTACTTAGAGAAGTACCTGTCGGCTAAGTAACCGAAATTTTATCTTGCTTTAATTATTTTAGGCGCTTAATAATAATGCGCTTTTGAAATCATTATTATTTTTTTTTTTTCAAGAAAATTTACAAAGTAATCATGTTGATATTAGCCGTATGTGATGAATGGACTATGTAATAACGATCAATTTTTAAGTGCCATTTGGAACAACCTACCTACGCACGTATTGACCTGTCTTTATCAACGAATGAGGCTTTCATATATATCATGATAAAGCTGAAGTGGTTCATCCAATATAATGTATCGTGATTAAACTCTAGCATACCCGATATCAATAAAATAATATCCACAATTCATCACCATTGCTCTTAAAACAGTGAAGAAAAACATTATGAGGAAACCTGCATGTCCTAAAGCCAAAAAAAACTTCGAAGGCATGTAGCATCTACCAATTCACACGGGCCAGCGAGGTAGATTACGGCCCACTTCCTCTCACCGAAAGAAGACCTGTGTCCCAACAATGGGGACATTATGGACTGATTATTATATATATGTATTAGCCACAAGCGTTTATGCGCGAAGTGGAGTACAGGTGCTATTAATCTATACTAATATACAGGTGTAACTGACATCGTAACACAAACTTCGCGAAAAGGCTAGACCACATGCCACTAATAAAATTATGATAGTCATTTATGTCGTTAATGAGCGGTTACAGAAATCACAGTGTTTAAAAAAATGTGTCGGCTCGGCCTTTGAACGTTGCAAGCGTGCCGCAGCGCGTGTTTGAGGGTATGATGTTCACCCCTGATTCACTCTATTAAATCAGCTGATAGGATAGTTTTTCGAGTTTTGTTTTCATTGCGCTTTTTTGTGTAATTAGCGAATTCATTATTTTTTACTTTAAAATGTTATTGGGTTATAAAAGTATAGCAATTATGAACGGTTTAAAGTGAAAAAAACTGCATATATGTACTTAATTTTTTTTAAATCAGGAAAAAACCGACAAAAAATTCCACCATTGGGGGGTTCAGAATCATGTAATGGATCCATGATATTCGTCTGTGCGTCGATGTCAGAGACATCCTTTATAGAGCTGAAGTTTGTTTGGTTGTTTGTTTAAACGCGCTAATCTCAGGAACTACTGGTCCGATTTGAAAAATTATTTTTGCCGTAAATAGTCCATTAATCCAGGAAGGCTTTCAAGCTATCACGCTGTGACCAATACGAGCGGAGCATAACTAACTTCACGCGAACGAAGTCGCTGGCGGCCGGCTAATACAAATATATTTGTTTATTTTTACTAAATACTTTTGACATGTACCTACATCACGATCTCGCATTGGGCCCTCTCTTAGAGAACAAGTGATGCTGCACGCTGCAAGACATGCCTCTTAGATATATGGCCTACTTAAGTTCTTGGGGCACAGAATCTTAGTCTGACTATGAAATGAGGAAAATAAATAGCTATTATGTACCTACCGCTAATTTCTCCACAAACAATGGTGTGCTAGAAGGTCTAATTACGGAATCCCTTAAAATAGAACATAGAACTTAAGTACCTCATCATCATCATCATTTCAGCCAAAAGACGTCCACTGCTGGACATAGGCCTCCCCCAAGGTTCTCCACGACGACCGGTTCTGCGCCTCCCGCATCCAGCGGTTTCCCGCGACCTTCACCAGGTCGTCGGTCCACCTTGTCGGGGGCCTACCCACGCTACGTCTTCCGGTGCGTGGTCGCCACTCGAGAACCCGTCGGCCCCATCGGGCATCGGTCCTACGGGCAATGTGTCCAGCCCACTGCCACTTTAGTGTTGCAATTCTTCGGGCTATGTCGGTTACTCTCGTTCTTCTGCGGATCTCCTCATTCCTGATTCGATCGCGCAGTGAAACCCCAAGCATAGCCCTCTCCATTGCCCTTTGAGTGACTTTGAGCCTTCTCATAAGGCCCATTGTTAGTGACCACGTCTCAATTCCATATGTCATCACTGGCAACACACACTGGTCGAAGACTTTTGTCTTGAGACACTGCGGTATTTGGGACGAGAAGATTCTTCGTAGCTTCCCAAAAGCAGCCCAGCCGAGTTGGATTCGACGATTGACCTCTTTCTCGAAGTTGGACCTTCCTAACTGGATAGTTTGTCCCAGGTACACGTAACTGTCAACAACTTCGAGAACAGAGTCTCCAATCTTTATAGGAGTCGGTACAACATGGGCATTAGACATGACTTTCGTTTTGCCCATGTTCATTTTAAGACCGACTCGCTCGGAGGCTCTGCTGAGGTCTTCGAGCATTGTACTCAGGTCCTCCGCGGTCTCAGCCATGACTACGATATCATCAGCAAACCGAAGGTGTGTCATGTACTCGCCATTGATGTTGATGCCCAGTCCTTTCCAGTCCAGAACCTTGAAGACATCCTCCAATGCAGCGGTGAACAATTTCGGGGAGATAACATCTCCCTGTCTGACACCACGCTGGAGAGGTATTGGTTTCGAGGTCTGGTCCTGTATTCGGACTGACATGGTGGCGTTTTCGTACAAACCCTTCAGCGCTTCGACATACCGATAGTCTACTTGGCACCGCTGGAGAGACTGCAGTACAGCCCAGGTCTCGATCGAATCAAAGGCTTTTTCGTAGTCCACAAACGCCAAGCAAAGGGGTAGGTTATACTCCTCGGTCTTCTGTATAACCTGCCGTAGCGTATGTATGTGGTCTACTGTGCTGAAGCCCTTTCGGAAACCGGCTTGTTCGGGTGGCTGGAAGTCGTCAAACCTACAGGCGAGACGATTCGTGAGGACTCTCGAAAACAACTTATAGACATGACTCAGAAGTGAGATGGGTCTGTAGTTTTTCAAAAGGGTGTTGTCACCCTTTTTGAAAAAGAGTACCACCACACTTCTGTGCCATGCCTGTGGCGTTTTTCCCTCGACTATGACGGAATTAAATAACTTCTGAAGGGCCCTAAGGATCGGTTCACCACCCGCCTTCAGTAACTCTGCCGTTATTCCGTCATCGCCCGGCGCCTTGTTGTTTTTAAGCTGTTCCAGAGCCAATCGAATCTCCTGCAGGCTGACGTCCGGGATATCTTCGGTGTAGTGTCGGGTTAATCTTGCTCTAGGGTCTTCAGCAAGATTTAATGCGGGTTTTGTCGTCGAAGTGTAGAGCTGTCCATAGAAATTCTCGACTTCCCTCAAAAGCTCGGGCCCGGACGTTATGATCCTGCCGTCGTCAGTCTTCAGCTTGCTTAGCCGGCTATGCCCAATAGTCAGATCCCTAGCGAAAACTTTAGAGCCTCTGTTTCGCTCTATGGCCTCCGTTATACGCTCGGTATTATACCGACGTAGGTCGCGCTTCAGAGACTTTGAGATCTGCTTATTGAGCTGCCGGTATCTGCAAGTATCACTTGACGAACGCAAAACCATCTCACGTCTATCCTCCATGAGCTCGAGAGTGTAGTCCGAGAGCTTTTTAGTTCTATTTGTACGGCGGGTCTTAAAATACTTGATCCCGACCGTACGGACAGCTTCTACAAACCCGTCATTGTATTCGTCCACGTCGCCACTTAGGCATTCGAAGCGATTTTGGAGCTCGAGCTGGAAACCTTCGGAGTTATGGATCTGGATGGGTGCTGGCCGGAGCGTAGACTTCATCAGGCGAGATCTTTCGGACACTATATTCAGATTCAATGTGCCTCTGACCATACGGTGATCGCTGCCGCATTTGAGCGAGTTGATCACTGAGACATCATTGAATATGTGCCTTTTTGTCGTCATAATGAAGTCTATCTCGTTCTTAGTGACCCCGTCGGGACTGATCCAAGTCCACTTTCGCTGTTCACGCTTCTTGAAGAAGGAGTTCATCATAAAGAGTCCCTCCTTCTCCACGAAGCCAGCTAGCATGTGGCCTCGGTAGTTCCGACGCCCAAATCCAAAATTTCCCAGTCCGAGCTCTTCACCGCTCCGCTCTCCAAGTTTAGCGTTGAAGTCCCCCATGACAACGCTGTAGTGAGTTTTTGAGCTATGTATGGCTTTAGAGATGTCCTCATACATAGTCTCTACTTCATCGTCGGAGTGTGTCGAGGTCGGGGCGTATACCTGAATGACCTTCAGCGAATACCGTTTGGTTATTCTGAGTACCAGGAACGCCACCCTGGTCGACACACTCTCGATCTTCACTACATTGTCCACAAGGGACCTGTGGACGAGGAACCCGACACCACCTTGGGACTGATGGTCGCCCTCCCGGAAATAGAGCAAGTTACCGGATTTAAGGATTATCGAGTCCTCACCCTCTCTTCGGACTTCAGATAATCCCAGGACACCCCATCGTAACCTGCTCAATTCTTCCTCCAGTTCAATAACCCTCTCGTCGGTCCGCAGTGTGCGCACGTTCAGTGTTGCCAGGTCGATCCGTCGTTGTTTGTGGTAGCCGGATCTCTTCCGGAGATTTTTCGCACCCCTTGCCCCGCCGTTACCTTGGCCGCTACCACAATGACCAGGAATAGCGGAGCTACCGGGGACTAGGGGCCTTGGCTTAGTCGTGTGCATCATTATGGGGGGGGGTAAGTACCTACTGATATTTAAAAGTCAAAGTTATAATGCGAAGGAAGGGCAATTTGGGGGGACTGCCTTATGTAACATTGATGTACAAAAAGTGCTGATGCTCAGCCTGATTTGAATACCTAATTACCTAAATGACTTTATTTGATATAACAAAACAAAACATAAAACTATTTTATACATTCACTGTTCAGCATTAATAGCTGTTATTTACCTACCAATATTTAAAAGTCAGAACATAACAAAAAGCATTTTAACACATAAATCCATAATTTATTGAGCTCAGCACTTAAACCTTAAGGGCCTTATCATACTAGCGGATTGCGAGCGTCTTCAAAGCGAAGCGGGCGCGCAACGAACACGCCGCGCATGCGCTGCGGACGCGCAACGAATTCGCCGCGAATAGCACCGTGGACGCGCCATTTTGTACTATCTCGTACAAACGCCCGCCCGTCCGCCCCGCCTCTCTTCAGTCAGTAACGAGACACGAATCTATAAGGACGTATGCACCATCATGGCATCATTGGGAGATTCGGATATTGATACAGAGTTGTTTATAATTTTAAATTTTTTAATCGCCACTGTTAAGCCGTTATGTTGATAATTTGTAGGTAGCTAATGATTAATCGATTAATAATATTAAAGAAGTATAATTCATTATCTCCTGTGTATTTAATGTTAAAAACATACATTATAGTAATTACTAGCCTTTCTTCAGATGATACTGATAATCTCAAATGTGTGTCTTCATGTCTTATATCAGCGTGTATTCGATGCAACAGTTCATAAAATGTAGTTCTTGACATTCGCAGGTAGGAACGAAGTTTTGGATTATGTTTTATTCGTTTGCAAAACTACACAAAGTAGTCGCTCTCTTCCATTCGATTAATTGATAACGTATCTTCCCAAATTCGTCGATGCTTCCGTTTTCGTCTCCGGCGTCTTCGAAGTAACAAGGCCAACAGCAGTGTCTCCTCGTCAGAATCCATTTTGTTACTGAGTGTACTTGTGCGTCGTTAACTTGCTACAAACACGCGACGAAAACCTTGCGAATATGCCGCACGACCGCGACGTCTTCGCTGAGCAGCCGCGGCGTGTTCGCGACGCATTCGCTGCGCGCCCGCTTCGCTTTGAAGACGCTCGCAATCCGCTAGTATGATAAGGCCCTAAATTATACATAAATATAGGTAAATAGAAACAGGGTTTACAAACTTTTTTAAAAGCTTACTTGTTAGTAAGCTTATAAAAAAGTTTAGTAATGGTGAATTGATTAGTCATAATATTGGCTGTGTTCATAGAGTGACCTTTTAAACATATGTCAAGTAGGTATTAATCACCTATACCTACCCAATATCTACACAAGTAACAAAGTTAAACAAGATTTTCTAGTATTTTTACTTAGTATAAATATCACCAACTAAAAACAAATGCATTTCTAACAAATTAATCTGCCTATACTTTTGCCGCCTGGTAAGCAGTGATGCAATCGCTGATGGTAAAGTGCGTAGGTTATTAACAACAAACTTATTAAATGAACTTTTTTTCATTCTAATTATTGTTTTTGGGCATTGGTTCAATTTAGTATTTTGTTCAGATATAACTTCATAGTAAATCAGGGTTCGAAAATATCTGATATTTATAATAAATATGAAAATATCAGATATTTATGATATATATCCGATATTTATATCCATTTCTTAAGACTGTCATTTTATTATCTTATTACTATAAGATTGGCACAGGTACAGGACAGTTTATTATTATGAATTATTATTATAATACAAAAACACCATATTTTTGGTTTTTATTTAACAAAATAAACATAAAATCTTATAATTCCCAAAATTCAACTAAAAAAACCCTATCTTTTTCTAAGAAAACAAAGTCTTATATGGGTGTTTCTCTGCTATTTGGAAATTCGTCCATACAGTGGTGTCCTAAGCATATTTTATGAAATATTGAGAATATTCGTTAATTAAATGAAGGGCAATAGCATACTAAATATATATCTTTAATAAGCTCACACATTTTCCCTTTTGTTTTTTAGTTATGGACGATTTTATGCAAAACCCTGACAGGGGACTGTTGTAACTATCCAGGGGAATGTTTTTGTAGTATATAAGACAAAAACAACACACAAATGACAAACACGAGACGGACAAAAACGAGTATTTTGGTTTACTAAAGTAATCAGTCTTTATTTTTCTTTATCGTTTTTATAATATGTAATTTTTAGGAATAAATCAACAGTATTAAAACAAGTTTTACTTATGATAGTGACTTTTCTTAGAGCTAATAACATTTGTGTTAAACTTAACAAAATCAACTTCTTAGTTCAACGGTTTTTAAGACTAATGGTACAACTCTAAAGTCAGTCTTTATAATAATAAAAAATTAAAATATAAACAAAGAAAAATTACTACAACTAATCATTTATCACAACCAATATTTTAGGTTAACATAATACTTTGAAACAATTGTAGTTTTAAACACACTAAGGTTATATTAAACTTAAAAACTTATATTAATTGTAAACCTTAACATTGCACTTCAAGAAAAAAGTTTTAAATTAACTTATTTCTGAAAGACCGATACAAATATTGGAAAATAATAAAATAATCTTCTCCCTTTTTGACTTAGATCTGGATTTGGTAACTTCTCCAAAATTTGGTCAAAACTGACATCAGAAATATCATTTTCGTCCATTTTAAACTTGTGGCCCTTATTATCACAAATTTTCATAAAAGTTACCGTTAGTTCGCCTTCCTCATTATCTACCCGATTAATAACAGCAGCATAACGATATTCGGTATTTCCGACGTTAAATTTGACTAAAACATAATCACCACTCTTGTATTGCTGTTGGCTGACTGTACTGGTCCCTGCAGTATTCTCAAAATCAGTGTCAAAATTGTCACACGTCGCAAAATTTAATTTTCTGTAATAATGTTAGTATCTGGCGAGTTATCCGCTAGCTTGGTTTCGCCTTCGGATTCAGAGTCTGTGTAAACGTCCTCAACACGAAGTTTCCTCACTTGGTAGTTCATAACGCCTAGACTAAAATGCTGACACTCTTCTTCACAAGAGCAGCTTAAACTTTTCATTATAAGTTTCTCGGCACCTTGCGGTAATCCCAAAGGGCATCGTAATATTTCACCATTAATTTGATGTATTTTGAGGGTACCCTTGAAACTTTTCAAATTCTTGGCGTCTTACTGAATATCATTACTTTTACATTACATTAATATTATTAATTGCATCAGAGTCAATCGTAAACATTGTAATTGCAGGACATCTTTGCTGCACAGAATCAATAAAAGATTCCAAACTGTCAATGTCACCTCCTGTAGCAACTATGGCATCTGCAGTTCTTTTGCACGTAGCTTGAGTCCTCCATAATTTATATTTTTTTACTATTTCACCAGATACAACTTACCTGAAAATATCTTTCTCTTTTTGCGTTTTTAAACCTGCATAGTTTTCTTTTAATTGTTTATTCAATACTTCCTCGAAAAGTGCTCTTTTAAAAACATCTTTGCGTGTTGCTGGAGTATCACACATTCTTATTAGTTTTGTGTTAGGTGTCTCATCATTTTTGCTGTTATTTCTAACTTGTTTTTCCAATCGTTGTAACCTTTTTTTATATTTTTTCATTTTTTGTTTGTATTCCAGAATCTTAAAGTCTTTTTCTTTCAGTATCTTTTAACGTTTCTTTTTAGCATTTTTCTTTCTTGCTGTAACTAATGCAGTTTCTGATGTTCATATAGGTGCCGGAAGTTCTTCCATTCGATCCTCTGCATCTGGTGTATTTTCCCTCATAAAAGTATTGGTTATGTCTTTCATCGCTTTTTTCTTTGCACGATACTTAGAACAATGCTCTTTCCAAGTCTTTTTTATAGCCTTATGCTCACGACGACTCATATCCTTAACTAATTTTCTCGCGCCTTTTTCTTTTTTCTTTTGATATTTCTGCCTTTCTTTTTCTTTCATTTCTTCTTTTTTTTGAGGGTCATTTTTAAGCCGTTGATATCTCAAACGTTCAGCTGTGCGTTTTTGTTCTAATATTTCTTCTCTTGTTTTGGGTGACTTCTTTTTCGGTGCCATTTTAGATAATACATACGAAACAGACAATAATGTTAATGATCATAGATGCGTAGTTTGGCATATCATTCTTCACAAAACCTAAGCAAACAGTCCCCTGTAGTATGAACATTCCCCTGTGCAATGAGATGACAGGGGACTGTTGGCCAGGGGACTGTAATTTTTTCATATATATTTAATAAAACAAAATCATTTAAACTTATCAGATTAACGAAACAGATGTGGCTCCATACTAGATAATTAATTATTTTGAACCAGTTGTCACTATTAAAACTGTTACAAAAGTAAAAAAAAGGCTTACCAGTGGACTGTTTCCTCTAACGGACGAGACGCGTGGATCACTAGCAGATGCAGTGGTCACACTTTTTTAGTGGCAGCTGCCCTCTTAGCTCCACAACCGAACGAACTTCACACCGATTGAAATTCATTTCACGATCTAAATGTTTCTCGCCAAAACAAAATTTGACTTTAGCGCGGTTTTCAAATTTTAACAGGGGACTGTTTTAATAATTTGAGGACAGCATTGGCACATAGATATTTTGAATAAATTATATTGTAAAAAATATCAATTGTGAAGTATAAAGATACTTAATGTTATTTTTATGTATTTGGATATTTTTTATTCAATTATCAACTGCAAACAAATTGATATTGGTAACAAGACTTGTAATTCTGGAAAAGGGACGTACCAGGGGACTGTGTTTCGGGGTGTTTGGAATTAATTTATTCAAATATAACATTATTAAATTACTAAATAATCTGTGGCGTGCCAAGAATGCATAATACTATGTCATTATTGATACAAAAAGCTAAGAAATATTAAGATTTATTACATAAAATTAGCTTGGGACAGCGATTTTCCATTTAGTGGAGAAATGCCCATATATATTAGGGAAACAAAATTATAATATCTTTTAAACCCTAATATTTGTACTCAGTTGAGTTATAATCAAATAATAAATTAGTCTTTTTCTAGTCAGCTAGAACTGCCAAATCGCCTGTTGACATTCCTAAAGGATTAACCCTTTACTTCACTTTTAAGGAGTATGTTTACAGATAATAAAATTAAAAATTATTTTGGCTCTTATACGCTACACTATTAATAATGATTGCAGTACCTACTTGGTAAATTCAAATTATTACAGTCTGAAGACAGAAAATATGACGAACATGCCAGCAGCTTGTCGGTAAAAATACTTAAATGCAATATACGTAGTAAATTTTGAAATATATCACAAAAAATTCTTTGATTTATATCTCATATATCGGATATATATCATAATATATATCTTTCGAACCCTGATACATATATTATTTCTCAAATGCTTTTCTTTGTTGGTACACCATAACTTCCTTCATACACTATCAATATAAATAAATGAAGCAACTTTTAAAAGCTTTTCTGGATCTCTACACGGGAAAAATATACAAATCACTCACATTTCAGTGGTTTAGCCGTTGAAAATCAATGTGATTGATTTCTTGTTTCTTCTTCATGCCAAGTTACTTTTATAATTTCTACTTAATAAGTCCTTAACATAATTTTAATGAATATTACATTCAATTTTTTTTTATTTTTTAAACATTTTGTTTCAAATGTTAGTTTATGTATTTCTCTTATGAGCTCAATTAAAATAATATATTAAAACTTAACTTATTTATTAAATTAAATTATTTGAAGTATTAAATGATAAGTACATATTTAAAATTTTGCTTACAAGGAAGTAGGAGTACAAAACAGATGTTAGCAAAAAAAACTTATTTACTTAATTGAAGCAAATAAACGGAATGAATAAATTGTGTAGGTGAGTACTTACCTTGTGAGGCCAAACGTTGGGCATCAGAAAATCATAAGTATCGACCTCAAGTGTAGAAGCCAATAAACCACAATTGAGCGTGGCAAATACAACAAAAAATATCATTTTAGTCATCATTTTTAATTGGAATGAAAATTAAAAAATAAAGTCACTGGCGCACAATATTCCAACAAGAGGCGAATTATGAAGTTTCGCGAATTTATCACTTGACGAATTACATCAGAATATTTTATAATTTTTGGATAAACGTATGGTATTCTGCAGCGTAGCTACAAAAATGATGCATGTGTTTGAGCCGAGAAGCGACAAGTGTTTGTATAAATAATTTCGCAAATAAAACCGATCAATACCGGAGCAAGTTTATTAACGTCATAACTATGTTGCCAAGCTTCAATATTCTTCCCTAAAACATGTATTTTTTAAAACCGTTTTCTATGTAAAATGTTTAGAAGTCATATCTTTAAATTATTTCATGGTAATAATTTAATTCCTAATCCAAGCTACGCTAACTTTGATGGTTTGAACATTTAAAATATTCAAAATTTAGCCCATGTTTCAAACAGAAATAAATAAAATAAGGTATTTTCTTATTTGTGAGTGGTAGTACTAATTCGTTCTGAATTTGATATGACGTTTCTAAAAACGTCAAAAATGTAACTTTGTCAAATGTTTATTATTTATATCCTTTTCTTGATTTACTATTTAAAATAAATTCAACTTCATACACTTCATCAATTGAAGATGACATTAACTAAACGATATTATAGTTTGATTTTACATTCATTGAGTATAATAGTTGCGCCATCTAGTATAAAATTGTCATACTATTTGTTTACAGTAATCGTATTATATTGGTAGATGGCACTAGTCACAACAAATTCAAATCAGCTGAGGTTTGTTAAGTTTAATATATTTTGATGCTTGTTCTGGATTTCTTCCAAATTATTTTAACTGAAGACGCCTTTTTACAATAATAATAATAATAATATAATAATAATAATATCATTTATTTGCGTAAAACATGGTATAAAGGTGGAACATACATAGTAGAACATACATGTTTTGCTTCATAGAAGCGTGCAAACTTTACATGCAAATAATACTTATTTATTTAACTCTACTGTTTCATGCTCTAGGAACTCCCTGACACTGTAAAAACTATTAGCCGACAACCATTTATATAATTTACGTTTAAACAATCTTTTATTTAACATTTTAAATTCATCTGGTATTTTATTGTATACCCGGACACACATAAACATGCAGCTTTTATTATATTTTGCAAGTCTTGGTAGGACATCTAGCACGAGCCCGTGAGGGTCACGACGGCTACGAGAATTTATATCGCTCGCTTTAGTAAACAACTCCTTATGCCTCCACACAAACATACAAATTTCTAGAATATAAAGAGACGGTAATGGTAACAAATCAAGTTTTTTAAATATCGGCCTACAAGATTCGTCAGGTTGAAGCCCATATATAGCTCTAATGCATTTTTTTTGCGCGACAAATGCTCTATTTTGATCGGTGCTATTACCCCACATGATTAGACCATAGCGTAACACAGATTCCACATATGCATGGTATGTAGTAATTGCTGTTTTGGTGTTTGTTATTTTACTGATCTGTCTCAGTGCGTATACAAACTTATTAATTCTTTTGGAAACTGTATCAACATGGGCTTTCCAGTTAAAGTCTTGATCCAAAGTCACGCCTAGAAATTTAGTTTGAACTACTTCGTGAATTTTATGTATATTCATTTTAATCGTGTGTTTTGCATTTGATTTATTAAATTGGATATAAACAGATTTTTTTAAATTTATAGATAAATTGTTTTCATTCAGCCATTCAATCAGTCTCTCAATACAATCTCCAACCAGACGAAATTATTGTGGATGTGCACAGCATCACATTCACACGGGGAAGTAAAATGCATGGCCATTATACGAACACTTTAAAACCGCCCACGATAACGTTATAGTGTGCCCATATATCCAGTGCCATAACATCCACGGTAAGATTGTCAGGTTAGATACAATAAAAGCACAGAATATAAATAGGTTCCTACCCATCACTGTTTTTTTTTTTATTAGTTTGTTTGACAGTAGAAGCACAGAGTATATGTAGTTCTAACCAGACAGTTGCATAATATTGTGTGCTTTTATCTAAGAAAACGCAACAGAGTAGATTCGTACGCCTACCTACCTAACTATCTATCATCTCAAATTGGCCTTATTGTGACAGATCATGCAGCCATTGCCCCCTGCTGGCTGGACGCCGCCATCAATTTATATCGCTAAACGGAACTCCTCTTAGAGAGGGGACGTCGGTCGTAAGTAGTTTACATAGTTGACGCAATATCTAACTTTATTAGTACTACATGATACTTCCATTACAGTGGATGCTTTAGAAGTTTTGCTATAGGAAAAGTAGATGCTTTTGTTGTTTAGCAGTCTCTTTATGAAAAGCATTTGGCGTTAACGGTCTTCAGATGCCCTAAAGTCTGTCTTACCGTACTAAATTAGGTACGAACCCATTTATTGGGTAGTGGAGTTGGGCTGAATCCGGTTGGACTGTAAGCCGACCACTAAATAGTTGACAAAAGGCTGGATATGATGGAATCGTGGAGATGAAAACTAAAGTCAGCCACACATTTGATTGCGCTTAAAACCTGTCACTTGAATCAACACAGTACCGGATACAGGTGACCACAAATTCCTAAAACATTTTAAAGCAACGGATTTTGAAGGGAATTCATGATCCGTTGCTTAATATACCTACAGTGCATAACAATTCTTTCACGATCAAAATGTATTGAACAGCTTATTTGCCTGAAACATAGGTTTAAATGAACTCAGTTCGGGCAGTCCGAACATTAGTTTTAGGTCGTAAATTTCTCGCATTACCTATATTATGTGTTATTTAGTACTACCTACACTAAGTTAGGTTTTACGATTCTTTTTATTATTATACAAACTGAGCATTTCTATACATTCATTGTGTTCTATGTTTTTAATAAATTTCATTTCATTGTTATTAATTTCTTACTCCAGCTCGGCTGGGCAGCGAGCTGGAGTCGCTAAACTTAAGTGGCAGTGGGCAGGGCACATTGCTTGTAGAACCGATGGCCTATGGGGCAGTAAGGTTCTGGAGTGGCGGCCACGTACTGGAAGACGCAGCGTAGGGAGGCCGCCAACAAGGTGGACCGATGACCTGGTGAAGGTCGCGGGAAGCAGATGGATGCGGGCAGCACAGGACCGGTCAGCGTGGAAAGCCTTGGGGGAGGCCTTTGTCCAGCAGTGGACATCTATAAGCTGAAGAAGTAGAAGGGTTTTTTACTAAACGCCCAAAATTGCCTACACTACAACATATATATCGCACTGTGAAACTTAGGTAGGTACAATTACATGAGTTCACCTGTTAGTGCCAATCAAGTACGCATCAAGCTACTTCAACTTTATCGTTAAAGTATTAAGACTCAAGGTTGATTAGGAATATTAATTACAGTTTAGCTTGACCTGCTCTCGTCCGTGCCTACTGTATCTGAAGTTTTCATTCTACCGAAGATAAAATATCACAAATAAATAAATATCTCTTTACGAAAAACGTTCAAGAAAACAAACCAAATAGTGTCGTAAATATCGTATTTCCCAAATAAATATCCATGGCGTGATTCCGAAATAAAATCGCCTATCATTTTGTTTGATACATGGCGCTCACACATTTTTGAAGCCTCTACGTGATTTAAGGGCGAGTGGTAACGGTCTGAAAACTGAATAAAATGGCCTACTTTCAAAATATGTAAATGCTGGAGAATGTGCTTGAATAACTTTATGTGTTTTAATCGAATTACGATATTTTTTTTACAAAAAAAAAAAAAAATCCATTTACAAAATCCCAAAAATATAATTAAAAGTATCGCTGATGTTGACTCTAATAGTCGTTAGAAGTCTAAAAGTGTGACCACAAGTCCTACCAAATGGTATTGTATTACGTATTACCCAGTAACTGAGTTGTGGAGGCCATATACAACGTCATTGTATCTTTGTACGAAACCTGAATATAGTTTGTTCAGAATAAGTAACTGAATCGATTCCAGTAATTTTTATACCATGTTATGTTTTTCCTCAAATATATTATAAAAAAATTGTAGTGTGGTTACCGTGCGCAAAACACAGCGGATCATAATGTCCTAAGGCTCCCACCGCGCAGCGCCGCTGCAGGCGTGAGTGGACGAAACTTCGCGGACTTCCCTGCGACCCCGAGGTGGGGGCGCGAGGAGACGGTTTGGGGGCTCCTTTATGGCCCCATGACCGTGGCCTTGTTCTCTCGGTCCCCAGAAATGGGGACCCCTCGTTGGAGTGTACCCTAAGGGTGCCGTCTTCGCACACCTAAGTTGTCGCCGTAGGGGTGTGCCTCCCCTCCGGCGGTCATCGGTGTGCCTTGTAGTGTGTGACTGTTGGAGCGCCCGAAGTGCTTCTCGACGCCCGTGCGATCAGGCCCCTGCCGAGTGGGATCTTTAGTTGCCCAGAGAAGGCCCAGCAAGGGTCGATCAGCGACAGAGCGTCGGTTTTGTTTGGCGCTCCGCTACAGTGGGTGTTTACCCCGTTCAATAACAGCTAAACCAGCTATGTATGTACGGTTGGCTGCGGGGTGCGGGGGGTGGTGGTGAGTTTTGAGCGGTTTGTGGGTGTGTGTTCTCCGCTCGCGTGGAATATTGTGTGTGTGTGCCTGCGTGTGGACGAGCTTCGCGTTGACCATAGGCCGTTTGTATAGGGACAACCAGGGTAACATAACAAGCTCATAACTTTGTGATTTTTCATGATAGCTTATAGAAATTTTGTACATAAATTCTTAACATAAAATACTGGACACGTGTTTCGGGGTTCCCATAAACAGAAAGTAACTCTGTGTAGGAAGACCGTCCATGTAAAATACCGATTATCAAAAGTCCGGTTAGACTAGGAGCCGAACCTAACATACATAGTTGGGAAAAATGTAGACTGGGATGATTATTGACTTTGACTTAGATCGACTTCCATTGATCTAAACGGGTCTCCGTCAAGGTATGCGGTTTCGGCCTTCGGAGTGCACTTGAAGTGATCGACGGTCTAGGCTTTTCCTATTAGTGTTGGGATCGGTTTTTACTCTTACCTGGTTGAACTTAGGTACCAGTGTTCACATGGTGCGGCTGCCAGTCTGATCTCCACAACCCAATAAATGAGTAGGTAATACGTAAACCATTTGGTAAGACTGTTGTTAGACTATCGGACTTCGGACGAACCTTAACGACTGTCAAAAATCCACAGTGCACCTGAAGTGACTAAAAGAAGAAAAAGAAAAAGAGGGGGTGAAGTGAAAAGTTTTCAAAGTAACGCTTTTTAACCTTTACACAAACCAGCTAGATCCTTATAGCGGTTCACTGCATTCTATGTGCATTTATGTTCGCGAATGCAAGATTATTTTCTTCAATATATTTATAGATTTTCCTCAGGGGTGGAGCATAATCATAAATTGAGGTGCTTAAATCACGTTTAAAAAGTAAAGTATCGGTCAAAGATTACGAAATGAGCATGGTCAGTACTCATTTCCTTCTACTTACAAGCTGACATTTTAATGACAAGAACCCTTCGGCCCTTTAGCAAAATAAAAGCCATCCCAATTCACGATTGGATACCGGTTTTAGTAGAACAGAAAATTTGTACCAAGTACCGTAGAGGTGCCTTTTGAGGTGAAACCCAACGCTCGCCATATATCTCTTGGCTTACTTTTATCGCCGAGATCGGGGAGCTTAAGCAGCAATGCCCCCCCTAATTGCGTAACACACTATAAAGAAGGCTAATCCATTGGTTCATATGTTTGTAACATTTGTCTGCTCAACAACTTAAATAACGCAATGAATATTATTGACCTGTCAAAATGAAATTCATAGCTACTGATAGTTTTTTTTAAATTAATTATAAACTAGTGCTTGGCCGCATACAGTGTCACGTAATTACCCCGTTAGTTAGGTGAATGTGGTGGTTAGTGGAAAAGTCGTAGATTTATGTTGTAGCTTTTAGTAAGTTTTACTAACATAGTCGATCGGCAACAAAGTGAAGGAAACTACTACTTAGGAAGTTTTTTTAGAAAAGTTTTAATAATTATGACGTGCCGTAACGGCTGTGTGCGTAAAAGGAGTAGGGTTTTTTCTTTATTTTTTTATCTGTAAAGTCCACCAAGGAGTCGCTAATGCAAGTAATTTATTACCAGCCAGGAAACGATTACATAGATATCAAAAGGAGAGGCACAATCTAATTGTTACCTTCATACATAGATATATACCCACCAATGATTGCCCTCAGGGAAATTGTACCAGAATCAATTCCTAGTACGTTGCTAAGATAAGGAAGAAATATAGAATGATATTATTTTACGACGTTCGACATTTTGGGAATACTGAAGGTCAAAGAACATCAATTACGCAAAAGGTTATGTTTGAAATATTCTACCTTTTTGAATATAATTACACTTGAATAAACCTTGCTTTGAATCCCTAACTTCGCTCTGGCATATATGACGTATTGTCTACTTAAAAGTTAGCCTTTGTTACCCTCTCTGTTCTTACGCCATTTTCATTTTTGTATTTAGAAAACAGTTATTTTCTATCTCTAGAGTTATGCCTCAAATTAACCGCGTCATCACGCCAATGCTAACAGTCGCTAATAACCATCGCTGAGTCTCCGTTTAGCACATGAATCGCAGAATTTTAAGCTGCGTGATAATTGCTTAACACACTAATTAGTAGCAATAACGTTCATCTTGAGAGTTCATTAACATTCATTGTGTTATTAACATTGGAGCAGACAAATTTTTGAACATATAACTCAATGGATGAGCGAATCTTTCAAAATGATTCAATTGGAGATTTGTAGTGTTTTACGCAATCGAAACAGGAAAGATTAGATCCGCAGAAGAACGAGAGTAACCGACATAACCCGAAGTATTGCAACACTGAAGTGGCAGAGAGCCAGGCACATAGCCCGTAGGACCGATGACGAATGGCCGATGGAACCGACGAGTGGCGACCACACACCGGAGGACGCAGCATGGGTCTTTCGGCTGAAATGATGATGATGACGCAATCACGGTTCTGAGCCCTTTTTCCAACTACATAAATTAAATATTTAATGAAGTCTATTAGTACAATTTCCGCCTGACTAAAATTTGTGTCTTCAAGGCTAGAGTGAATAGGCTCTTAATAAACTAGCGCTCTTTACCATTAACAATTGCATCACTGCTTACCATCAGGCGAGACTGCGGTCATGCACTAGTTTATGTTTATAAAAAATTTAACAACTTTATTATACAATCCTTTATGTTTGCCTGCGGGCGGTCTTCCCGTCTGATTTCAATTTCAGTTTTTCAAGCAATTCAAGGCTCTTAATAAACTAGTGGGTACTCTTTACCACCAACCAGGCGGGTTTGGGATAAAGCAACAGTTTTTTTTTCTAAGTCCTTAAAAGCATATAATTAGTATTAATAAGCCAAAGTGTGAGACAGCCCTCCTTTGCTTGTGAAAAGTATAAGTTTTAAGTATTCTATCCGCCCAGTGTTCTACAGATCACGCTGTATTTTTGGTAGAAGTTACACCCAAAGTCCTAGCTAACTCTGAGTTCTAACATTGAGACGTAAAAGGAACTATCACCTCTGCACCCTCATCTTTGCCCTGAAGTAGTTACCACACAAATCACGTACCCGCCTGTATCGGCGATGTATCAACCCGATCGTATGTTGTACGACCTTCAACTGATTTACGTCCGGGCACTAAACCGGTTAATGGTAGCCTTAGTGCTTCTATTGATATTTTTACGATGATCGGAAAGTCATGGGGTCATGTTAAAGTTTCATGAAAAGTAAAGGATAATAAGAAATTCTAGAAGAAAAATATCTTATGCATTATCTGACGATCTGATTCCAAGGACCCATTAACTTAATCAAATTTTATTCCGTGGTCCTTGGCAATCTGGGCTTCTCCCAGTTGCAATAATGTCCCTTTGTGCCGATTGGCCTAGTTCTGTTCTGTCTCCTGCTTGTTATGGAGGGAAGTGGAAAAAATGTCTTTTTTCTTACTCATCCGCTATTCTTTTCTGATTAATTTCATTGCGGGATCCAAGACAGTTGAATCGTTTCTCCGGGACTCGTCGAGCTTCATTGCTCGGCGTTTTTCTGGCGGCCTCCACTGTTGATTCTGGCTTTCAGGATTAAATACCTAAACTTGATTTGTCGATAGAAATGTATGGATATGCCTTTCGGTATACGTAGTTAATATATATGCCATAGGTTTCGTTAATAAATAAGGTAGGCCTGTCTAATTACGCCTAAAAGCTAATCAGGCCTAAGCTCTGAAAACCTAGTTAAATGTATAGTAATGAAGTTTTATAACCCACACATAAAGATGATTATTGGAATGGCAATTGCGTAATTTTTGTCAACGAGCAGCGGATGTTTTAGTTTAAAATTTTATTATATTCATTTATTTTTCCCTTAACTTTTGCATTTAATATATAAAATAATTATTTGTTAATCTACAATCACTTTATTAGTCTTAGTTAAAATCGAAGTTTAGCCAAAATCAGCAGTTAAGACTGGTAAAGCGGACCCCAGACTCCAAAACTGAAAAGAGCTACGGGTGCGACTGGGATTAACGCTGAGATGATGATGATGACTTTATTAGTCTTATGATTGGATTGTATTTTATTTAATTTTTCTTTCACCTGAGAACAACGGCTAACTGCGCTTAGGCGTATTAACCCACGCCAAACGCTAGCATAGGCGGACTAACCTTACACACAGACGTATTTAACCACGTTTGCACAAAAAATTAAGTATGTTTGTGATTTTATATATTGCACCATATCGTTAGAATCTTTATTTCCCCAAATATCCTCAATATATTGGAAAAGAAAAAACGTAACATTTGGACCGCAAGTGACTTAGAGGCGGCTGTTACTGCACTGTTACTGTACTGTTAGAGCAGGTAAGTTATCTTAAGAAAATTACAAAAAAGTTATAAAAAGAGATAAAGAGAACGAAGGATATGATTGGTACTGCTATTCTTGTCATAAAAATCGTATTGCTGATATGAGACTATGCGCAAATTGTCAGAAACGGTACCACGGGGAATGCGTTGGGTTGGCAAAAGAGACTTGGAAGTATATAATTGTCCTGGCAGGTGTGACTTTGTAGAAAAATAATTACTTGCATTTAACAGGTGTCTTCGACCCATATTGTTGATATCCGTTAGACAGTATGACATTAAACCTTAGAAATTTCGTGGGCATAATTACCCCGACAGTGTTAATTAACGCCTATAATTGTTTATTTTTAAAGAAATATGTTTTGTTCAGTTAAACTATCACGTAATAGTTTTGTTGATCATTTATCATGTGGTATAGAAAAATTTATAGGTTAACGTTACTACCTAAGTTATTTAATGTTTTACTTATATATTGACAAAACTGCGAAAAAAAATTAAAAAATTACTAAAGACTGATTATAACAATAGAAGTATTATTACTGGTTCTGAAAATTAGTCAAGACTTATATCAAGATAAAGTAAACAGATACTAAACCGAGGTAGGTTAATTCTGCCAAACGAACTGTTTTGTTGGTTACATGTTTTTGGGTTACCTTTATAAAAAATACTTTAACTTTCATGTTTATTTAATTAAACATTTAAAAATCTTTTGAAATATATGCTAGTTTGTTTACTATCTTCATTATTAAACAGACAATTAAGCTTAAACCTTAGATAGGCATAATTTGACTGACCTACCTTATTTCTAAAAATACCACCAGATGATGTATAATATAACTACAAAGTCTTTCGTAATAGGGTATTTGACTAAAAAAAACTAATTAGTCCGTCAGTCAGATTTCCAAAAAAATACTAGACACGTATTTTGTTTTTATCAAAACAATAAAAATTGACAAATATAAAAGGCATCAAAGATGGCTGGTGACGTCACTGGTAGCTAAAAAGTGTAGCGTGCAGTGACGTCATACGAGTTTTCAACGCACTATGTCGTCTTAATTTTTTGTTTATATGAAAAAAGAAAAAATACTTGTATAGTATTTTTTGGAAATCTATTTTTATATACTTACCCTATTTTTTAAAGGAAACATGTAAAAGGAAACATGTATGCAAAAATTAAAATATTCTAGACAATTGTTACTTAAAAGGCCCACTTTGTTCTTTCTTCAGCATTTTGTGTAAGTTTAGGTACTTAAATTGCATAAGCTCCATAATTTCCGATCTCTAGTCATAACGCCATTAACATTTCTACTGAGTTAATAAGGCATTATGAGCAGTAGTAATGAAGGCAAAACCTCGTTCAAGAGCTGGTTATTGAGCATAAAATTCAATTACGGTATTAGCAGCGCCCACGGCTTTGCTCGTTAATGCTGTGAAGGAGACAGGTAGTACTTGCCTTTTTATTCCTTCCTTTCACCAAGAGAGGTCTGTGTGAGATGTACAGCTTATTTTTCTATAAAGTTTTCATATTTTATATTCTGGAATATTATCTACTAATGAAACTACGAAACTTGACAGCCTCCGTGGCGTAGCGGTAGCGAATGCGGCCGCTGCGCAAGGAGGCGTGGTTTCGATCCCCGCGCAGTGAAAATATTTGTATGCATGAATATGAATATTTGCACTGATCTGTTCGTGCCTCGGAAAGCACGTAAAGCCGTTAGTCCCGGTTGCCATACGAACATCTAATGGCAGTCGTTACGGGTTGTTGGAGCCCTCAAAAGTCCTATAATTGGTCTTACTGCAATGCTTCGGTATCGCCTTCAGGTTGTGGAGGTCAGACGGCAATCGCCTCATGGAAAATATCAAAGTTTAGCCAAAATGAGCAGTTAGACTGGTAAAGCGGACCCTAGACTTCAAAGCTGAAAAGCTTTGGATACGACTGGGATTAACGCTGAGATGAAGAAGAAGAAGATTATCTATTAATATTTTTCCAGAGCATAACTCATAGCTTATGAGACGCCGACATATCGTGTACATTAGGTGTAGTTATTTATGTTATACCGGCCTCCGCCAGCGACTTCGTTCGCGTGGTTTAGTTATGCTCCGCTCCTATTGGTCGTAGCGTGATGTTATATAGCCTAAAGCCTTCCTAGAATAATGGGCTATCCAACGCAAAATAATTTTTCAAATCGGTCCTGTACTTCCTGAGATTAGCGCGTTCAAACAAACAAACAAAATCTTCAGCTTTATATATTAGTATAGATAGATGTATTTAGAGTATTTTAAGTTTTTATGTTAAAATATTACTTTTTATTTTTATAAGCCTGAAATAAATGGATAAATAATAAATAAATAAATAATAACTTTTTATTCACGTATCTGTTTATATATTTGGTATCTGACATTCTTAATCATGATTCTTCATTACCGGGCCGTTACTAGGATAATTCTATTTATTATTAATTTATTTTATTATTTACACACGTATATTATAAATAAACAGACAAGAAAAGACAGAACAGATAAAATGTACTGAGGTGATGCTTATTTTACAAGGATACCTGTAATAGGACAATGAATACAGAAATGCAGACAAATATCTATTCTACGTACTATTTTTAATATATAATAAGAAGAAAGACGGTAGTTGAGCGAGGTGATGCAAATTTATAAACCCAACAACACGGCCAATGATGCTACGCCAGAAGGAAATTGATCTGGATGGACCATGATCAAACTCCCGACACAACATCATTTAGCGCATTGTACCCGGCAAGCTTCACAACACAACTGCTCAGACCCGTCCTGCGTACGGCTTCACCAGACATCACGCCGGAACACGACGAATCGCTTGGCGGCAAGACTTTGCCTGGTGGGTGGTAACTTCTGCCGGCAGCGTATCTTATGGCCCACCATCGAGTAAATATATATACTAGAATAGAGATCACTACCTGCATATTATAAAACAAAGTCACGTTACTTTTCCCTTGTCCCCTTGAATGATTAAATCTTTAAAACTACGCAACGGATTTTGATAGGTTTTTTTAATAGATAGAGTGATTCAAGATGAAGGTTTATAATTTATATTTATAATAATATACATTAAACTGTAGAGAAATACTATTATTTTTGAGGTTTCTAATGTAATGTTGTTAATAATTACATTTTTTCCGCGTTTGCAGTGAAACGCTGGCTGTTACGATATTTATCAAACGAATGTACTACATATATACACATTGAAAAGGTCTACAAAAAAGTCCGTGATGCTATATGTCAATCTCTTATGGATATCCCACAATAATATTTTTTTGTCATTTACTTTTTACGACAAAGTCTGGCTAATGTTCGAAGCGATTTTGACCAATACAGAATTAATCGTTATCCAATTTAACACCTTAAATAAATTTTTAATTTAATATAGCCCTTTACAGCATATGATTTAAATGAATATTTTCGAAGATATTACAGATTAAAAAATTGCGGGGCGTCGCGTTCCGTCCGGGGTAGCGAGAGCAGCAGGAGCGGCGCGGGCCGCCTTTTTTATACAACGTGAACAGTTTTCTGTAGTATATTATTTATTATCAGCATTGCACCCGAGCAAAGCGGGAGCGGGTCGCTAGTTTATTAATATTTTAAGGTTGTCTGTAAAAGATCGTTCTTAGCAATAAGACCGCACATTGTGTCACCCTTTGTAAAATCTTTATATTTATGTTCTGTAATCTAAATGGTGTACCTACATAATATATAATATTTAGTTTTCTATTCTGTTCTTCAAAACACGTATTCCTTTATATAAAACTCGAATGCATCTCGTCCGTCCCACTATATAAAACATTGTAGAACCAAGGATAGGCAGACTTACGTCAAGTATGAATAGGTATTTTTTTTTTTTTTTTTTTTTTTTTTTTTTTTTTTTTTTTTTTTTTTTTTTTTTTTTTTTTGAATCCGTGTGCAGTTCTGGCCTGCCATCGGACGCGTCCCCAGGTGGCGGATAGGGGAACGGCCCCCAGATATGGGGGTTACCGGTTTTCCGGCGCGGACCAAAGCCAGACGCGGGACTGCTTCTGCGGTCATGCGTGCGACGGGTCGGCCACCACTCTAGGTGGCCGACGTGACCCGAACTCCGGGTCGCCGTCGGACAACCCGGACTCCTCACGGAGAGGAGCTGGGGGTCCCGCTTGCGTGCGTGCATGCGAGCGGGGCCAAGAGGAAGGACACCTCTCTAAAAAACCCTTGGCTGCTGCGTCTTCTTGTTCAAGAAGACGCACCCAACCTAGGGGCGACGGTTCCCGATCCGGGACACGGTCTGACATAGACCACCGTTCGGCCCAAACGTTGCGCTGGAGCGGGCGCTCCAGTGCAACGAATATCCGTTTACGGATGGTGACGGGTGCCGCTACGCCTAGTTGGATAGCGGCACGGAGGCATGTCTAATGCCGACGTCATCTGGGGGCTTGGCTTAACCGCCCGGCCCCCTACAAGCCTAATCCCAAGGTGGGAGCGTGCCGAGGGGATGAGTGGCCGGTGGGAGACCGGTCGCTAACGCTCACCTGCTGGGTACCTGCCGACCCCCAGCAGTAATCAGGCTTATCCGGAGTACGACGCTCTGCCCGGATGGACGTATAGAACGCTAATTCTCGTGGGAACAGTATGAAGAAATCTAAAACAAAAAACAAAACCATACTTAAGAGGAACGGAGGAGTAAGGAGAGAGGAAGGAGCAGTCTCCGACCCGGAGAAAGCTCCCGAGCCTGTCGAGTCGGACGCCGACAGTACGGGCTCGTTGGAGTCGGTCCGAACGGAACCGGACAAGACACCATACCTAAAGAGGACCAACTCGCAGCCGGTGGTAGAGTTGGAGACACAGGCCGGCACAAGCGACGGCGGGGTGCTGTACATCAGCAGATCTAACACCCCGATCGGAAAGCGCGGTAGAGGACGACCGCCTACGACTGGTCATTATGTCGGCCTGTCTAAAGCGCGGAAAGAATTGGAGGCCGCACAAAAGGCCGCCGAAAAAGAGGAGCGCATCGCGATGGAAGAGCGCAGGGTGGCTGAGCTGGCCCGGAAGGTGGACGCCGGACGGGTCAAGCAACTGTCCGAAAAATCTTCTGCCGCGTCGTCGGTCGAAGACCTTCAGGCCACGGAGCTGGGCGAAAGGCTCCGGAACGCCGTGGACACGGTGAAGGAGGTGTCCAGGGTGTCCAAAGGCCTCAAGGGGACCTGCCAGAAGGCCCTAAAGTCGGCTGCGGCCACGATGTTGGAGGTCGCCGAGGAGCTACTACAGCGCTCCTCATCGGACGAGACTAAGCGACTCACGGCGGCAAACGTACGCCTAACAGCCCAGGTTACGGAGCTCCGGAAGGAGCAGGAGGAGCTCCGTGCGGAGCTTAGCAACCTCATGAAGGAAAGGAGGAAAGAAGTCACCTCTGGGCCGGCGGAGGTGCAGCCCGTTTCCCGGCCTTCTGCGGAGGAGTCGGAGTTAGTCCGGCTCTTCAAGACCGAGATGGCGGCGCTGTCTGCACGCTTCTCGGTCATAGAGGCCAAAGTGTTGCGGCCTCCTCTGGCCCACGAAAAGACACCGCCGTCCCAGACGTATGCGGCGAAAGCTACTGCGCCGAGGCCGGCCAAACCGGCTAAGACCAAGCCCGTTGCCGCTGCTCCGGCTGTTCCAGCAGCCCCGGTTACTCCAGCAGCCCCGGTTACTCCGGCAGCCCTGGCGACGACGACGAGCGCACCAACGGCCACCTCGCAAGAGTGGGTCACTGTTGGTGACAAGACGAAGGAAAAGAAGAAGAGGAAGAAGAAGACAAGAGCAAAGCAAAAGGAGAAGAAGAAGCTCCGCGCCCCGAAGTCCACGGCGGTGGCTATCAAGTTACCACCGGAGGCCATAGAGAGGGGCGTGTCATACGCGTCGGTCTTGGCGAAAGCCAAGGCCGATATTAATCTGAAGGACCTGGGGATAACGGGCATCGTTTGGAAGGAGGCAGCAACCGGTGCCCGTTTGCTCGAGGTGCCTGGCGCTACAAGCGACCAAAAGGCCGACGCACTTGCAGAGAGGCTGAAGGCCTCTCTTAAAGAGCAATTCCCGGACGCAAAAATATCCAGGCCCGTGAAAACGCTGAACATGCGTGTCTCGGGCCTGGATGACACGGTGACGACAAAGGAGCTCGGGGCTGCCATTGCGGAGGCGGGCAAGTGCCCCCTGGAGCAGGTCCGGCCCGGCGAGATCGGGCCCGGCCTCCGGGGACTCAGGTCCGCAGTAGTGACTTGCCCGGTTGCGGCGGCCCACCGCATTGAAGCGACCGGCCGCAACCTGCTTGTTGGATGGGTGTTGGCGCGGGTCAAGATCCTCTCGCCCCGACCCCAGAGGTGTTTCCGGTGTCTGGAGGTGGGACACCTAGGCGTGCATTGCTCGTCGACCATCCAAGTCGGCGGGCTCTGCTTCCGCTGCGGCCGGTCCGGTCACAAGGCCGCCGCATGTGACGCCCCGCCGAGTTGTCCAAAGTGTGCGGCTGCGGACAGGCCGGCCGATCACCGGATCGGCAGCAAATCCTGCGCCGACACCCACACCAACAAGAAAAAGAAGGGGACCAAAGGGGTTGGGCCTGCCGCCCAGGGCGCTGCGGCGCCTATAGCGCGGCGGACCCCATCCCCTAAGGCAGCCGACTCGCTGCCGGAGGGGGAGCGGATCATGGACACTGAGTAATGTCTGTGTCCGCTTCCCTTCGTTTCCTTCAGGGCAATATCAACCACTGCGCCCGTGCTCAGGATCTTCTCCTCCAGAGCATGGCGCAGTGGTTGATAGACATTGCGGTGGTCGCCGAGCCGTGGTTCGTGCCCCCCAGGGATGACTGGGTGAGCGACGTCCACGACTCGGTGGTCATGATCCTAAGAAGATCGGCCGGGACTCCGTCCTTTGAAGCCGTCGCCAAAGGACGGAACTTCGTCTCGGCACTGCTCGGCGAGTTGATGATCGTAGGGGTCTACTTCTCTCCGAGCAGGTCTCTCGCCGAATTTGAGGCATGGTTGGAGGAGTTGGGCACCGTCGTCAGACGAAACCACCCTCGCCCCGTGGTCGTACTCGGGGACTTCAACGCCAAGGCAGGCGCTTGGGGTTCCCCGACTACCGACGCTCGCGGTGAAGTGTTGGAAGAGTGGGCGGTCGAGCACGGTCTCGCCGTCCTTAACCAGGGCTCGGTGTACACGTGCGTGCGCCAGCGGGGCGGCTCCATAGTGGACATCACGTTCGCTAGCCCCGCCCTCGCACGCCGTGTCCAAGACTGGCGTGTTATGGAGGGGGTGGAGACGTTGTCGGATCACAGATATATCCGGTTTAACGTCTCCGCCCTTCCCACTGCTTCTCTGCCTGCGCCGGCCCTACCGACCCCTGGTTCGATCGGTCCGCGTTGGGCGTTAAAGCAGTTGGATCGGGAGCTGCTCCTCGAAGCCGCAATCGTCCAGGCCTGGGTGACTACACCGGATAGGCCTGTCAACATCGACGAGGAGGCTAAGCAACTCCGGCTGGCCATGACCAGCGTCTGCGATGCGGCGATGCCTAGACGGCGTCAAGAGCCATCTAGGCGCCGGGTGCACTGGTGGTCGCCGGACATCGAACGGCTCGGTGCGGCCTGTGTCGCCGCTAGACGCCAGTATGCCCGGCATAGGAGAAGGCGGCGCCGCCCGCCAGACGCTGAGGCCAGAGAGGCGGAACTATACGAGGCTTACCGCGAAGCGAGGAAGGCATTGAAGGGGGCCATCGCCAAAGCGAAGGCAGAGGCCCGCGAGCGGCAGCTAGCTACCCTGGATCGCGATCCGTGGGGGCGTCCTTATCGCGCAGTACGGGACAAGCTGCGCCCTTGGGCGCCTCCGCTCACCCAGGGTATGCGGCCCGAGTTGCTGCGAGAGGTGGTGAGTGCCCTCTTCCCTGCTAGGGCGGAGCACATCCCACCGTCTATGGTTCCGCCTCGATCCGCTGACGCCAACGCCAACGCGGAAGACGACGACGGCGACGACGTGCCCGACGTGACCCGGGCAGAACTGAGAGCGGCGGTGTCCCGGCTTCAAGCCAAGAACACCGCCCCAGGGCCCGACGGCATTCCTGGCCGAGCGTGGGTCCTGGCCGCGGAGGCTCTTGGGCCTCGACTGATGGGCCTTTTCAGCGCGTGCCTGGAGCGGGGCCAGTTTCCCCGCCCGTGGAAGACAGGCCTACTGGTCCTGCTGAAGAAGGCGGGGCGCCCGGCGGATTCGCCGTCTGCGTACCGGCCCATAGTGTTGCTGGACGAGGTGGGCAAGCTCTTTGAAAGGGTAATTGCAGACCGCCTCGTCCGCCATCTAAACACGATCGGGCCGGACTTAGCGGACGGCCAGTTCGGCTTCCGCCAAGGGCGCTCCACAGTCGACGCGATAATGCGTGTAAAGACCACGGCGGAGAGTGCTGTCTCTCGGGGCGAGGTGGTGTTGGCGGTGTCTTTGGACATCGCCAATGCGTTCAACACCCTGCCCTGGAGCTGCATCAGGGAGGCGCTCCGATTCCACGGGGTGCCGCCCTACCTCCGCCGCACAGTCGGGGCCTACCTTGCAGAGAGGCAGGTCATCTACCCGGGTCACGGTGGTGCCTGGCATCGGCGAGAGACAACGTGCGGTGTTCCACAGGGGTCGGTTCTAGGCCCTCTCCTGTGGAACATCGGCTACGATTGGGTGCTGCGTGGCGCGCTCCTCCACGGCGTTGTCGTCACGTGTTACGCTGACGACACGCTCGTCACCGCGCGAGGGAGGACGTATCGCGACGCAGCCATCCTAGCGACGGCAGGGGTTGCGCAAGTGGTCCAGAGGATCCGGCGTCTGGGCCTGGAGGTGGCCCTCAACAAATCCGAGGCCCTGTGTTTTCACGGGGCTCGGCGAGGCCCACCTGCAGGCTCACACGTCGAGGTAGGAGGCGTTCGTATTGCCGTCGGGGCGACGATGAGATATCTCGGTCTCGTCCTCGACGGCAGGTGGAACTTCGGGCCGCACTTCCGGCAACTGGCCCCCAAACTGAGGACGGCCGCGGCCGCGTTATCGCGACTGCTGCCTAACTTGGGGGGGCCCGACTCATCGTGCCGGAGGTTGTACCTAGGAGTCGTGCGGTCTATGGCCCTTTACGGGGCCCCAGTGTGGGCGGATCACCTGACGCCTCGCAACTTTGCGGTCATCCACGGGCCGCAGCGAGCGACGGCAGTCAGGGTGATAAGAGGATACCGCACGGTCTCCTACGAGGCGGCCTGCCTCCTAGCCGGATCGGCGCCCTGGGATCTCGAGGCCCGAGCCCTCGCGTCGCTTTACAAGTGGCGCGGGGAGGCCCGAGAGCGGGGTGAAAGACCGTTTCCGCCGAGAGCGATCGAAGCGAAGCGGTCCGAGCTCCGTCAAGTCCTGGTGGCGGAGTGGTCTGCGAGACTTGCGCAACCCAGTGCGGGGCACGCCCTCATAGCGGCGGTAAGACCCTGCATGGAGAAGTGGATCGACCCGAAAAGGCGCGGGGTGCTCACCTTCCGTGCGACGCAGGTGCTGACCGGACACGGGTGTTTCGGCAGTTACCTGTGTCGTATCGGTCGGGAGCCAACACCGGCGTGCCATCACTGCGGTGGCGGGGCAGAGGACACGGCGCGACACACCCTCGAGGAGTGTCCCGCATGGGACGAGCCGCGCCGTGCGCTAACCGCAGCAATCGGCGGAACCGACCTCTCGCTGTCGGCCGTGGTCAAAGTCATGGTCGACAACGAGGAGTCATGGGACGCGGTCGTCGCCTTCTGCGAGGATGTAATCGCGCAGAAGGAGACGGCCGAACGGGAGAGGGAGGCACTGAGCACTCTCCCGTCCCGCCGACGGCGCGCTGGCCGGAGGAGGAGGGAAGCCGAGGTCGATCCGCTTCCTCCATAACGAGAGGCCGACGGGCCGAGGACCGGGGGGGTCCGACGTCCGTCACTAGGGCCGGAGTAGGCGTGTAGAGGCAGTTCCGACACGCCTACCTGATGGAAGGAGGGGAGGAAGAGGGACCCGCCGAGCTCGCGCCGGTGGGTCAAGCCTGCCGGGGATGCGGTGAATGGCAAACTAGGCCCCGCACCCCCGGCCATAGGCAAGAAGAGGAACGCTCCAGTGGTTTTAGCCGGTGAGAGCCCGGCACACCCTCCGTCGACCCCCCGACGGAGGACGGTCTGGTAGAGATTTCCACTGGGTGAACAAAAAAAAAAAAAAAAAAAAAGGTATAATTTTTGAATCATGAAATTTTTGTTTCGCGCTCAAAATTATTGGGTACCTATCTAAGTGTGTAATGACAATGAGACAGTCTCTTAAATATGCAACATAAACATCTTAACGATATAATTTACAGAATTCTAATCACTACATAGCACAAAATAAATTCGCTTTCTCTGTCCCTATATCTCTATTCCTTATGTACGAGTAGGCTTGAATCTCTAAAACTACGCAACGGGTTTTGTTGCGGTTTTTTTTTATAGATAGATTGATTCAAAAGGAAGGCTTACAATTTTTTTGTAGTCTATTTAGTCTCAGTATTAAACCCGTGCTAAGCCGGGTCTGGTCGCTAGTACTAAATAAACCATGAATTAGTAAAAAAAGACCTATCCTAACTAAAACTTACTGAACTAAAATACAGCGTCGAAAAATTTCTCAGTATTGTTGACGACTGGTAATGTAACTAAGAGACTAGTAGCATTGCCGCGTTGTATGGCAATGGTTATCCTCTGGCTAAGGTAAAAACCTGCCTTTAAATCACGGGAAATGTCAACAAGCTATTTGGACAGCTCATTAAAAAAATACAAGCTTGGTCATAAATGTCGCTATTTTTATAAACATGAACACAGCCGACCGCCGTGCACTGAGGCTGTATGAACGAACCTACGTCAGTAATTATGTATCTAATGAAAACTATTACCCCTGTCATATCTAATAATAATTTAAAAGATAGGAATCGATTAGAAACCATTACCTACAAAATAGTACATGATTGCCAAAAAATATGAAGAAAATTTCATTAAAAAAACTATTACCAACCAATTTCGCCAACTACTTTCAAAATCGTTTTACAGCCCCTCTTCTGTAGTAAAACCGCCCCAAACTCACCCTGAGACATACCACTCGTCAAATAGGGCTGATTTCTAACAAGCTATTTATTGGACATCGAATCGAACATAAAATTTCCGGCTGTTTCCCTTGGCTTATGAAAATTCGACTGATGGTTTGGTATAAGCAAAAAGAGGTAGCGTTGGCTAGAAGAATCAAATACAGTATGTTAAGAAAACCCTGTCCGACCCATAAGGATAATAAAGGTTAGGTAAACACATGACCAAATATAATATAAAATTTTACGTAATCATCATAGTACCAATACGAATTTTGAAATAATCTTTTTTCCCGCGGATTAATTCCAACTTCCCCGAAATTTGGTAAATTTTAAAAAAGTGACAACACCTGTATTATTATGAGCGAATAGCGCCCACCGCCCGCGGAAGGGTGCTCAACACACATTTATTATGTTACCTCTTTTTGCGAAATAATATTTATTTTTTAGGGGTTTTTTTTTAAATTTAGCCCGGTTTTGTATGCATTAGTAGAATCAGTTATAGATACCTACCTAACAACACCTTCACGTGTCGGACAGGGTTTTCTTAACATACTGTATATGGATATGACAGACTTTTAATGTGAATACGTCTTTAAAATTAATTCAAAATAACGAATGATAACATAATCGGGAGATACACTTTGGTGTTGCTGCTTCATAATTATAATTGCTATCCAAAATTAAATGACACCCCTGCATAGTAATTGGGTTGGCGTCGATTCTGTTGTTCACAAACTAAACTAATTAAAAGTTCTATGCATCTTTTTCTTTCCATTTCGTTTTTGGATAGCTAAAGAATCAACAAAAAAAAAGAATCTATACCGACGGTCATACATCGCGCGAGGTGGAGGGGGAAGCGCTACCGTTTACCAAGAAACGCAAAAAAAAAAAAACAAAAACAGCTAAAATATAATACGCCTGAATATACATATATTGTACGGACTTAGGTACTTCAGGGCTTTTTATTTTTTGAAAATATTCATGCTTGTCTACTACTAGTACGACAACAGAATAAACAGTATACTCCGGCTTTAGGATCTTCAGTAGTAGTTTACTACATGGAATTTGCAAGTCAGTGGAGCAGATTCTCAAATTTAGTCAAGTTCACAAACTTGACCAAATTTAAGTTCACAGAAGATAAAATATTAGTTGAATCCTGTCAAATTCGCCAGCGCCTGACGTAAATTGACGTATGTATTTTAGTTCTATGTTGGTTTATAATGTCTTAATCTCTTTAAATATATAGTTATAGTCAAAATAAAAGATTATATAATGTATAGATAAGTAATTTTGTTATTTAATACAGTTTTGAACTACTAAATCGGTTTTAAATAATGACGTGCCGAATAATATCATGTGATATCACTCCAGGCTTTATAATCAGAATACCAGAGCTGCAACATTTACTTTTTCAAATATCGAAGCATTATGCTGAGATAGGAGCGTTTTGGCCCCGTGTAGGACTTTCTGATTTTTTGTTACTTTTATTTTTAAATACTTTGTTTTCATATTTAATAGTGTCCAATTTAGTTTAAAATCAAGTCATGTCCGAGTCAAAAGTTAAAATCTTAAAGTTAAAATAGTAAAATCATAGTGGCCTAGTGGTTAAAAGGTAAAACACCAGCCTCTCAAGTAATGGGTGTGCGGGTTCGATTCCAGGTCAGGCAAGTACCAATGTAACTTTTCTAGGTTATATGTACTTTCTAAGTACATATATCTTGGATATCAATGGATATGGAAACCTGGACTTTAAGTCTGAAATCGCCAACCCGGATTGAGCAAGCGAGGTGATTAAGCTCAATCTTACTCTGTATGAGAGCAGACCTGTGGCTAGCGGTGGGACTATAAATAGGTTGATTTATGTTTAGTTTTATGAACTTCCTGTACGTTTCACAATACATATATAGGCCATCAATGTTGACAAAGGAAATCTACACTAATATATAAAACTGAAGAGTTTGTTTGTTTGAACGCGCTAATCTCAGGAACTACTGGTCCGATTTGAAAAATTCCTTTTGCGTTGGATAGCCCATTAATCCAGGAAGGCTTTAGGCTATATAAAATCACGTTGCGACCAATAGGAGCGCGCGGGTGAAACCGTGTGGCGCAGCTAGTTCATTATAAACATTGATTTGTTTCTAAAGAAACCGCCCAACGTTTATTACTTCTACCACCTCTTATCAGAGCCACCCTTTGTCAACTCAAGTGGAAAAAATCAAAATACCAACTTCCATATCAGCTGGTTGCAATCGCTGCATTCAGCCCCGAAATGCTTCGATAGGCAACATTTTTATCAATAAAAACCCCGATATTGGGGGTGCAATGCGTGAGATAGGACATGTGGTCCGGCTTTTATTATTTGTAGGGTAGTTGAAGTTTTTTGTGTTTTGAGGCATTGTGTTTTGTGGCCAGCAGTAACCACATAAGATGCAAATAGACTTGAAAGAATATAAAATAGGTATAACTGACAATAGTTCAGTAATATGGTAGGTTTACTCCAACTGTCATGTTGAATAGCATTTTACGTGAATGTGATGGATGTTCCCTCAAACATTTCTTATTTTTTTGTATTTTTGTAATTTTTTGCATCATGTTTACAAAATAGAAATGATTTTTCTTTATTTAAAAAAAAAAGTTGCCCCGCACTAGTAATTACTCCTGTATTGTGGATGCGTTTACAAAGATTTAAATTCACAAACACATATAACCAGACCCGGAATAACTACCTGTAGGCCATATAAATATTTGGTTCATGCGGGAATCGAACCCGCGGCACGCAGTGCAGCAGTAGATTGCTTAGCCACTACACCAACCATGTCAATTTGTGCCAATCAAATCAAATACGTACACGTATTTTTTTCTTTTTTCATATAAACAAAAAATGAAGACGACACAGTGCGTTGAAAACTCGTGTGACGTCACTGCACGCTAGACTTTTTCGCGAGCAGTGACGTCACCAGCCACCACATCTTTGATGCCTTTTATACTTGTAATTTTTAATTGATTTGATAAAACAAAATATACGTATCCAATATTTTTCTATAATCTGAATGACGGACTAAATAGAATCAATTTTTTTTTTCACTCAGGAAACCTCCCTATTTTTGCTGATTCTCAGCCTATTTGTAAAAGGTTGGCCAAATTATCACTGCCACTCCAAAATACATATGTGTAAACGTAGCAAATTATTATAATGTTTTCAATATTATGATTGACGTGTACCTAAGAGTTATTGAGAAAAACCTGCTTATAGAAATAAAGTCATTTATGTTTTTCTATACCCACTATATACAAATCATTTTAAATAAACAGTAAATACAAAAAAAAATCTATCACAAAATCTACATTGAATACATTGAACGCGTATTCAATTCGTGTTAATATCGTTTGAATTCTTAAGCTCTATAAGGAAAACCTTCAAAGGGAAAACATGCCGATGCTTATTTTAGGGAAAGTTGCCGCGATACAAAAGCTTAATTTATTACCTCGTGGGAAAATAATAAAAATACGAGTAAATAATTGTGTGTGAGTATAAATACTAAGGAAGTGGTTCGATATCTTACCCTTTTAATTAAGTTATTTTCGCTGCCTGAGTACAATTTCCTTTTGTCACGCCACGCAAGGTCATGCTGGTATACGACGACCACAGCCTAAAAAACAACCAAGGAAAAAGATGACCCACTGTATTTTTTCATCGTTTACTTCTACAAACTTATCTTGCGTACGCTATCTGAATATTTCTAATGTAACTGGACAATTTATTAGCGATTCGCGTGCATGCGTGTCCTGTAGCCGTTTTTGCCGTGAAACATCTGTCATAGAGCCTAAACTTGTGACCATAGATAGGGTCAGTGGGTCAACTGCCTCATTTTAGAGGCCGAAGTTTTGTGGCCCTCTAATTGCGTGGTGATGTGGACAGTCGGTTAAGTCCATGTTTATTTCTCCTTACGGGTTAATAAAAAAGTCGTTGGCGGTAGTTTTCTAGGTTTTGTCGGACTGTGCGGTTTTGGTAAGCTAGGTGGGGTAATTAGAGGATCCGTATTGTTTTTAATGGTTCGTTGTTTTAATGGGGCGTTTAGTGTTTTGTTTTTAGTATGTATGAAATCACATTGGGAACATATGAGCTAGGTTTATATTGTACTTTGGTTGCTCTTGCTTTTTATGGCAGATTCCTATAGCATAAAACGTGACGACTTTTGTATTTTTTGCCAATAATAAAGCGTTGCACAGTAGACCCTCCCTTATATATCATATAACAGGTAAAATGCCCCTAATAACATTATTTATGTTGTGATGCGTATTCTGGTTCGCTATTTATGTCCAGTTACAAAATATAAAGTATTACTAGGATTAGTAATGGTTTCGAAACAATTAAATATATACGTTTTGATGATGTCATGTTTAATACTAGAGGAACATTAGCCTGATTGATATACAGTATGTTAAGAAAACCCTGTCCGACCCGTGAAGGTGTTGTTAGGTATCGATAACTGATTCTACTAATGCATACAAAACCGGGCTAAACTTAAAAAAAAATCCTCCTAAAAAAATAAATATTATTTCGCAAAAGGAGGTAACTTAATAAATGTGCGTTGACCACCGTTCGCCTGCCGCCCGCTGGGGGCGGGCGGCAGGACACGCGGCACGTGGTCGCATCGCCATTCGCTCATAATAATACCGGTGTTGTCACTTTTTAAAAATTACCAAATTTCGGGAAATTGGAATTATTTGCTTTGTATTGGTACTATGATGAATACGTAAAATTTTATATTATATTTGGTCATGTGTTTACCTAACCTTTATTATCCTTATGGGTCGGACAGGGTTTTCTTAACATACTGTATAGTTAACTTTTCCAACCTAAACAATTACTACCGATGCACTTTTTTAAGGATACTTAAAAAAGTGCATCGGTGCTTAAATAAGTTAGTACATCTTTCCACTGTCGGAACAAAGGCTTTCTATCCATATGAGGGTGTGGGTCGTACCTAATCTACCACGCGGCTGCAGGTTGGTAAATATAACTTTCTCTTCGAATTTTTAGATCTAGGTAATGCCAGTTAGCTCGAAGAGTTTTCCTTCACTGAAACGCCTCTTTACACAAGACCAAACAATATCATCAATCAACATGAGCCAATAGACAATTGCTTAAACTACCCTCAAACCCTTAAGAAAACTTGGCCAACTGGTTTTCAATCACAAACATTTATATTCTACGCGCAAAACGTAATGTACCGTCAAAAAATAAACAACTTCAGACTTCGGAAAGTCTCGGCTACTCTCGAGTAATTTCGCCTATTTCCGTCTGTCCCTTCCGCTTCGATAGATTTTCCATATTGTAGTTGCGTACCCCAATTTAGAGAAATTTGTTTGCTTTGATGGGTGATTGGCTATGCAGACCTCTTTGGTATGTATTTATTGCTTATTGGAGCTGGAAAAATACTTTTGAGGTAACTGTATTTGTGTAGGTACTTTACTCTTTGGAAAAGTTGGGTTGGTAGAAAAGTTAACCTATACCAGTTATATGTATGTACCAGGTTCAAAAAGAAATTGCCAGGGAAACTCTGAAGATGTGAAGGGTATTGTCGTTGTATTTTAAAAAAGAAAGATTTTTGTTTTTGTTACTTGAGCGTTAAGCATACCTCGGCTAGTGTAGTTATGCTGTGAGAAGTATGAGTATGTAGTATTATCGTATTTAGAATATTGTATACAAATCTTATGTACAATATGAAAAGAAAATCCTGTCGGATCCGTGAAAGTATTGTTAGGTATCGATAACTGATTTTATTAATGCCTACCAAGCCGGGCTAAACTTAAAGCTAAAATCCCCCTAAATAATAAATATTATTTCGCAAAAGGAGGTAAAGAGTATTATGTGCGGTAGGCAATACATGTGTGGGCGAAAAAGGGCAGGGCAGGCGACACGCGGTCGTATCGCTATTCGCTCATAATAATAACGTCAAAAATGGTGTTGTCACTTATTAAAAAAATACCAAATTTTGGGGAAGTTGGAATTAATTTCCGGAAAGATTATTTTAAAATTCAATAATATTGTTACTATGATGATTATGTAAAATTTCATATTTTATTTGGTCTTTCACATGGATGAATAGATGTCTATTATTTTTATTCTTTCACGTCAAAAGTACTGAACTAATTTGGATGAAATTTGGCACACAGGTAGTTTATAACCAGAATTCATACAGAGGATACTATGTATCCAGATATTTTAAAGGAATGGAGACTTTTAACAAGAAAACTTTTATTTCAGACATAAGTCCATAAGGTTAGTAACGATTTTATTTAACTACCAGTGTTAGTAGGTTACAGACACAAATATTACGGGGCAATGTTGAAATAAAATCAACGGTAGATAATATAATTAACAAAATATAAGCGGAACGATATAGTGTGCAGCTCAACCTCTACCTCTAAATATGCATTTACACATAAATTCTATACGTTCTTAGGGCCCTTTTTATACAATAGATCAAATAGAATATTAAATATTTATAATTAGAATGATGAGCAGTTGTGTTGCTATGTGTGCCAGGTACGATGCGCCAAATGTTGTTGTGTTGGGAGTTTGGTCGTGGAGGGTCTTCAGATCAATCTCCCTTTGGCGCAGCATCGTTGGTCGTGTTGTTGGGTTTAACATTGCATTACCTCGCTCAACTGCCGTCTTCCTTCCTATTCGCTTAGTTTTTCTGACTGAATAGGCTCTTAATAAACTAGCGCGCTTTACCATCAACGATCGCATCACTGCTTACCATCAGGTGGGATTGCGGTCAAGCGCTAGTTAATAATTATTAAAAAAAAAAAAAAATAGCTGTAAGAATGTTGTTTCTAATTATCTGCAAGGTTTGTCATATGAGCAGACTGCAGACCTACTTACAGTATGTAAATAAATTTAGAAATAGTTATCACATTAACTAAAAATACTATGTAAGCAATAGAATACTAACAATAACACTTCCGTTGTGTCCTAGATTTTTATAAAAAAATATAATAAGCACTTTTACAACTGAAGGACAGGCTCTACCTAGTTCAGGCAAATTATACTTCAGTGCTATTTAGAATTAAGGAAATCATTTAAAAGTAATTATGTACAAAGCTGAGAAATAAACAATTTATTTATTTTATTTATTTATACTTTAACATCGATCTTTTTCACCGCTATGCTTATAAAGTACAACCCCATTGCCACCAAAGACGCTCTTCCTATAAATGTGATTGAGTTTTAGATGTCCGATGCCAGAAGTTTTTAAAATATTACCTACCCATATGTTCGGCCGAAGCAAGTTTTAAGATCTGTTAATTTAAATTGTAAGACGGCTTGGTAGATATTGAAATTTACAATTTATGTGAAAAGTTACAATTTGTTGAAAAAAAATAACACAAGTTTTAAAGAAAAAAAAACACAAAAAGCTATGTTTCCGCCCGGGATCGAACCGGGGGCCTTCTGCGTGTTAGGCAGATGTGATAACCGCTACACCACGGAAACGATAGAAGTCAAGCTAAATTTGTCGACCGCTCGTCTAGCGACACATGCGGAGATATTTAATAAGTATCACATGGACATTTATCTTTCATTCTTTTACCGTACCTACATTAGGTCGTAATGTTATATAAGTATCTAACATTCATGAATATTGATTAGTAATGTAATGGCAAGCAAATGTAGTAAATAGATGAAATATGTTACGAATCAAACACATGATTTGAGTATTACAATTTTTAATTTAACATTATTTTTCCTTGTGGTCTACAAATAAAAATAATAATATTATAAATTAACATTAATTATAAAATATAATAAATCGTCGTCGTGTTAGACCGCGCCGAAGGCGGAAGTTCTGATTTGATTTGTCAGCATGATTGGATATGGCACATGATATCTCGTTTGAAAGAAAAAAATGGGAGGGGGTAGTGACTTGCCCAGCTGTGGGACACAACTAGGCTTACAAAATATTTAAAAAAACTGACCAAGTGCAAATTGGATGCTCGACGACGCTTAGCGATTGTAAGAGCTATGTCGGTGACTTTGGTTCTTCTGCGTGTTGGTTTAACTGTGTGTGTTAAATTTCTTGGTTTATAAGACAGCCTGGTGACAGACAGATAGATGTGGTTAAAAACTTAGGTGAAGTGAACGTGATCTGTTGTTCTGCTTTTTCTTCTTTCTTCTTCAGCCTATAGAGGTTAGCTGCTGAATAAAGGCCTCCCCTAAGATTTTCATTGCATTGGGGGTTTGGCGTAATTCCCAGGCTTGGCATGCGGGTTGGGGATCGCAGAAATTTAGTATTTCACAGGAGAAGTGCTGCTAAACGCTTCCCTGGTGAGAGTTCCCTTAGTCGCCTCTTACGAAACCCACGAGAGGATATGGGTTATCTATTGGGATATCTTTCATTCTAACTGATGAGTAATGCTTGGGATTGACACTATTCACAGCTCATTCCAAGCTTCCATCACATTTTTTTTTGTTGTGATGGGAAATCATCAAATGACCTCTCCCGATCTGGGCGGAGCGGAAGGGCGTGTCAGACTTTTACTTCTTCACTTGCCTGTGCGACGGCCAGAGCCACGGTTTCTTGTTGAACCAACCCGCAACCCTGACTCAGGAGGCATCGGTCTTCGTGAACCCCGTTACGATGTGCTGACATCTCTTTGAGGCGCGTGTGAAACACAACGCGCCGTCGACTCAGGCCTGGTCCTTACCGGGCGGCGAGCTGCCCACTGCTCACCGCCCGCAGGCCCGCGCCTACGGTGGCACTTTTCACGGTAACATTTTTACAAAATCATCCTTTTTTTTATAAATTATAAACTAGCGCTTGACCGCAATCCCGCCTGATCGTAAGTGATGCGATCGTTAATGGTAAAGCGCGCTAGTTTATTAAGAGCCTATTCACTCTAGCCTTGAAGACACTCAAATTGTAGTGTGACGAAAACACCGCCGCCGGCAAATTGATCCAGTCCCTCGATGTACGCGATATAAAAGAAGAAGCGAAACGCTTCGTCCGGATTGTAGTGGTGTCAACAACGTAAGGGTGGAAAGTCGACGTACGACGGGTCGTCCGATGTTCGAACGGAGATGGGGGAATTAAATCGTGCAATTCCCTTGCAAACTCGCTAGAATGCATCCTATAGAAGACCGAAAGGCTGGCTACTCTACGCCTGTGCTCCAGGCTTTGGAGACCGTTTCAAGTTAAATCTGGTTCGCCAATCAGCGAAATTCAAATCGAAAATCAAATTCGGTTTTCTTTCTATAATTATAATATGGTATTATTTATAATGAACAATTAAACTATCGAAAGTATAGCTCGTGTTATGAAAATCGTTATCTCATTGATTTATGGGGTTTCAAACAATTTATCACTGTATTGGTCATGTTATCAGTGCCACGTTTGTGATATCTATCTGATAACAGTAATTTATATAGGCTGATAAACCATGTTTATGTTTGATTTGGAAGTAAATGATTAATGATTTATTTATAAGTACGTATAGCATTAACAAGAAAAACCAATACAGGCAGTATTTTCTGCAGTGACTAAAAATATCTCCTGACTAGTCTGCTCGCCTAGTACGAGTACAGGTGACAACACAACAAGCTACTACTACAACCTACTACAGATTTCTTTATTAATTTTTCAACTTTATATCTAAAACAATAAGGCTAAGGTTGATTGGGAATGTTTGTCATTTTCGTGTAGCTTGAAAAAGGTTGGTTTAAAAAAATAAATTACTTATTTAAATTATTTATTTAAACAAATCTTTTTCAAGTTTGTTCAATGGATTTTAATATCTATTCTGTAAGCATAAGGATGGCATTTAAACAAGTGGTTGGGTTGGTAGTGGGTGGTGGCAACGTAATAGTAGTCAAAATCGACTGAATGACAGTGTTATACATTGAGCGACAACTTAGGCTCTGCGCAAATGGGCCACCGACCATAGCCAACGGTGGCTAGCGACGGTGACTTAAAACACGTTTAATATATTTAGTATAGACGCGCCGCACTCGTGTATCCGGTGGCGGCCACTCGCCACAGTAGTGTCCGCGACTCGCCACTAGTGGTCATTTTGTGCCACACAAAACGCCGACAACGACATGCTACTGTTGTATTGCTCCACCCCCCCGCCGTTAACTGTGCATTTGCCGCATATTGGTATTTTGCCGTATTAATCCATCTTGTAAAACCAACAGCAGTTCTTGAAATGTAGTCAAACTCATTCGAAAATGTTTAAAAAAAAAACGAGTGTGCTTATGACCACACGACTGAAGTGAAACTTCTTTCGCACCTTCTGTATGTATATCTATATATATGTGTGTACAATATATACATGTATACACATATACATATATTAATTTTCTATAAATATTTAAATTTATTTTATGCTTTCATTTATAAATTAATATTTTTGCATAGAACTCCAATTTAAAAAAAAAGAAAAAAGTCGATTCCCTCGGGGCCAAAAGGTCGGGCTCTTCCTCCTGAATCAGGGGACCCCAAACTCGGGTAGTCCACGACCTCTGGTTCCCGAGATAATCCACGGGGGGGTGAGGTAACTAAAGGGGGTGGGGGGGGGGATAGGTTTCGTGGGGTTGCGGGGGGAGGGGAGGGGGGAGTGGATTCCCTCAGGGCCAAAAGGTCGGGCTCCTCCTCCTGATTCAGGGGACCCCAAACTCGGGTAGTCCACGACCTCTGGTTCCCGAGATAATCCACGGGGGGGTGAGGTAACTAAAGGGGGCGGGGGGGGTGTAGATTTCGTGGGGTTGCGGGGGTAGGGGGGAGGGGGAGAGGGGGGAAGGGGAGAGGGGGGGGTGGATTCCCTCGGGGCCAAAAGGTCGGGCTCCTCCTCCTGATTCAGGGGACCCCAAACTCGGGTAGTCCACGACCTCTGGTTCCCGAGATAATCCACAGGGGGGTGAGGTAACTAAAGGGTGTCTAGTAGTGGATTCCACGGGGCCAAAAGGTCGGGCTCTTCCTCGTGAATCAGGGGACCTCAAACTCGGGTAGTCCACGACCTCTGGTTCCCGAGATAATCCACGGGGGGGTCGGGGGGTGTTCGCAGCGTCATGTTCTCGAAGAAATTCATAGTTCTTAATCAATCAAGGTACTTAGCTTAATAATTGAGCTTATGAGGCTCGAAAGCAATTTGTACTTTGTGTCCAATTATCGTATTGTGACGATATCTTCAAGCTTCTATACTTTCAATTATATCAGAAATGTTCAGCAAAAATATATAAAACAATATAAAAGCCAGAACGGAACGAAATTTATAAATTATTTGTGCTCTTAGGTAATCAATTGTTAACAAATCTTAAAAAGATCCAAAAAATATATATTGCCTTCGGCGAGATGCGAACTCACAACTTCATACTCGACTCAATTGTTAACAAATCTTAAAAAGATCCAAAAAATATATATTGCCTTCGGCGAGATGCGAACTCACAACTTCACACTCGACATGTCATGCAATATTTACATGAGCCAGCTCCTTGTTTGTAGTACAGACGAAATAGGACTATACTCTGCTTCCGTTCGCCTTCATCATTTTTTTTTCCTATCATTTTTCGTAACGCTTTCGCCAGTTTACTCCCCAAGTCAAGCGTGCCTAAAGAAGTTTCACTTCAAAAACTTTTTTGGATATCTTTGTAGATTATCGAAATGCAAGTTGTGTTTCACTGTAGGACCAGTTAAAATTGGATGCACCCAATACAGGCGGCCATGGCTTCGTCTATATCTTCTGCTTATTAACAAAAGCACCAGCAAATTTTCCGTGTCAGAATCTATCTTCAGAGTGTGCCGCAGCGAGTGGGTTATAAAATGTGGCGGCTTCCAGACACCGGTGGCTGTCGCTCGCTTCTGACACTTTTAGCAATGTGGCGGTAGTGCACGACAGACAACGGTGGCTGTGGTCGGTAGCCCATTTGCGTCGAAGCTTATCTATCTTCATAACACAGTTACTTGGTCCAATCATCGACATTACTAATGGTCATGCCGTACGTGTATAATCTGCAGTATTTTTTTGGTTTGAAAAGAGTGAGAGAGATGTCGTATGCTTTCGGTCTAGCCCTATCTCTTTCCTCATCATCACTGACATATATTAATGGACATGCCGTACGTGTATAATCTGCAGTATTTTTTTGGTTTGAAAAGTGTGAGAGAGATGTCCTATGCTTTCGGTCTAACACTATCTCTTTCCTCATAGATGATTGATGATTTTGAGAGAGATAAAGATAGACTAAAACTTCGTACCTCTCTTTCTTTCGGAGTGCCACAATTCTCATCTCTAAGGCATGTTCATTAGTATATCTCGATGGGTCCGATAACCTTAGTTGACAGCTGACAACTGACAGCTGTCAAACATCTGCAAATTAACGAGGTACAGTGAAGTCAACAAAAGTTAATCATCCATAGACCACGCACTGCAAGCATAGCTTGCCTGTGCCGCGTTTATTATTTAGCTGCGGGTTCCACTTATACACTTGCGCTAATTACTTTAAAGGTAGGCAAATAATACACATTTCAAAATGCTACTAAAAGCACTCCTTGAAAATTTTAGTTAAAAATCATAAAATTATCTCGTACTTATCTGCCGGTGCCGGTACAATCCATACATTATCTACTACATAGTTAAAACCACCAATTTGAGCATAAATCTCCAGAGTCCAGTTAATAATATATTCATGCAATAATACCTGCACAATAAATTAATTGCTATAATTAGCAAATAAATCAATGTTTACTAGCTGACTCGTGTTCACTTCATTGGCGGTAAACATTTTTATTTCTTCGGATTTCATCAGAAGTAAAAAGAAAAAACTGCCTAACCTGTACATACGGCATTTTCTTCTTCTTGACCCTATAGTGGTTCACTACTGCACAACTCCTCTCTCAAAGCTTTCCACAATTACCGGTCTTGTGCTGCCCGCATCCGTCGGCTTCTCGCGACCTTCACCAGGTCATCGGTCTACTTTGTTGGGGTTCTCCCTATGCTACGTCTTCCGGTACGTGGCCGCCACACCAGAACCTTACTGCCCCATCAGCCATCGGTTCTACGAGCAATGTGCCCTGCCCACTGCTACTTAATTTTAGCGACTCGAAGAGCTATGTCGGTGTAGTTATTTGGTTCTTCTGTGGATCTCCTCATGTCTGATTCGATCGCACAGAGAAACTCCGAGCATCACCACCATCATCATCAACCTTTTATCGTCCCACTGCTGGGCACAGGTCTCCTCTCATACAGAGAAGGATTGAGCGTAATCACCACGCTTGCTCAATGCGGGTTGGTGATTTCAGACTTAAAGTCCAGGTTTCCTCAAGATGTTTTCCTTTACCTTTTAATCAGTCATTGGTGTTCAAGATACACTTAAAAAGTACATATAACTTAGAAATGCTACATTGGTACTTGCCTGACCTGAAATCGAACCCGCGCACTCGTACTTGAGAGGCTGGTGTTTTAACCACTAGGCTACCACGACTTGCAGCAGAGCATAGCTCTATCCATCGCTCTTTGATCATCCTTTCATCAGCATTACAGATAAATAGGGATGTTTCTTGGGTAAATAAAAATTGATTCTATTTAGTCCGTCATTCAGATTATAGAAAAATATTGGATACGTATATTTTGTTTTATCAAATCAATAAAAAATGAAAAATATAAAAAGGCATCAAAGATCAGGAGTGCTGGCTGGTGACGTCACTGCTCGCTAAAAAGTGTAGCGTGCAGTGACGTCACACGAGTTTTCAACGCACTGTGCCGGCTTAATTTTTTGTTTATATGAAAAAAGAAATAATACGTGTCTAGCATTTTTTTGAAATCTGACTGAAGGACTAATTAGTTTTTTAGTCAACTAACCTATTAAAGTGACGTAAGTCGAGACATGTATTTAATATGTTTACATGTAAAACTCAAGGGTTAGGATCCACAGGGATTCAAAATTAAAAGAATAAAAATTCTGCATTTATAACAAAGGATACTTTATTATCAAAAGAAAGTGCTTAGTAACCGGCCCCCCGGACATTGACCTCGAGACAGGTGAATTCTCCTATGTCAGAAATCGAAACCATTGACTTAGGTATGTTTGAGGACAAGGACTGCCGCGGCTCCTCGCGCACATGACCGCAGAGACACCGACGTGGTTTTTAGTCAGTAGGAGTCTGACAGACCCCGTCGCCCACCCCAGGGCCTAGGACGGCGGATATCCATTGAGGATTTTCCACCCCAGAACAAAAAAATAAAAATAAAAAAGGAACAAAGAATGTTTGAGGAATGTGGTCAAAAGATTGGGCGACATAACTTGAAACGACATAAGTCGAGGATAGCCTGTACTGATCCATGACACTCACAACTAACGTGGCTTTGTACTGATAAAAGAATTTTCAGAATCGGTTCAGAATATCCAGAGATATACTGGACTACAACCTCACAGACTCATAAATCTTGCGTCTTTATAATATTAATATTTCTATGCAGTTTCCTCAGGATAGGTGGAGCGACGATCTTAGCAGTACTGGGAGTAACTGGATGAAAGTTACCGAAAATTAAGTTAAATGACGTGAAATAGAAGTGGTCTATGTCCAGCAGTGGACTGCTATAGGATGATGATGATGATGCTATGCAGTCGGTATTACAAATATTTGTTATACAGTTGACTTTGGTCAACAAAACAATTTTACGTGCTCACGCGTGCCGCACTGAATGTTATAACAATACTAAATGCAACCAATTAAATATTTATTAGTTATCGTTTGCAGAGCGTAACAACAAACAAATTGGAGTTTTGTGTTGGTATACCTGGAATGCAATCAATCAACTCTGCAGTGTTCAGCTGGACAAAGGTAGGTACAGTAGAAACTTTTGCACTTGGAAAATCACCCTACCTGTTATGACATGAAAGTCGCTGTCTACATCAAATTATTCTTACTAAAGTGCAAGTAAGGATAGCGTCTGTCCCAAGTTCTGTTCGGATTTAAGCCTGATGCATTCCGTTTGTATTGTTTTTCTTCTTCAATGATTTTCTGACTTATGGAAACAAATGGCCAATTCAGTGTCCGATGATGACATCGTCCATACTTGCTAATGGGCTAATTTTCTTAATCTATGTCCTTCTCTGTATGAGAGGAGACCTGTGCCCAGCAGTGGAAAGATAAAAAGGTTGATAGTGATGATGATGATGATGTCTTTTGAAGTAGAAACCAGAAAATAGAGTCATTGGCATTTTTTTCTCCGCTCTGGGCGGAGTGGACTGACTTTTACTGACTAAAACCCACCCGTGTTCCTTTAGTTACCTGAGCACCCGGGGCCATCGTTTTACTTTTTAAAATTCCTTTTCAACAGCAAATCATTTTCAGCCTATATCATTCTTACTGCTGTGACACAGGCTTCTCACAGAGACTGCACCATATCATCTGTATGGTCCGTAAGCTACCACTCGGCTCGGTTGTCACTCGTCATCGATTTTCAGTTTGCAGGACATAGCCGGTTTTCTTGCGAGTCATTTAACTCGGTCGACGGTGACTCTTACCATTGCATTTCGACATGCATGTATTACAATATTTACGAGCAAAAGTATGTTTACACTCAAGTTTGTTTACTAAAGATAAGATTAATCCTTTATTTTTTAATGAAATTGTATGTTAGTTGCTCATAGCATTTTCGAACAGAGTTATAAGTAATATGTAGCAACAACATTGCATTAGTTATTAGATATAAATCTAAAAATCACATGCACCTGTTTTCATGATCCATTTAACTTGATTCTTGGCATAGTATAACTTTCTTGGCATCATTACATTCATATGCAAATACATAATAACCCTTTTATCCAACCACTGCTATCAATCTACCAGGAGAATAACAAAGACGAAGAGCTTCAATAACAAAACCTGGCCAATCAGAGAACTCCTCACTCACCAAAGTTAATATTTACGGTTCTGTCGTACAGTTCGCCACAACCAAGGAAAACAAAAGAATAGCGAGGAGCCTTCTCGAAAGATTTATAGGAAACGTTAACTTAATGGTAGGAACAGGAAAAGACTTTTTGGATGCTCCCACTGAACATCTGTATAGTTGATACAGAATAAATATTGCATTGTCTTGGGGAGTGTTAATTAGAAAAGTGTCTTTTGGTTAATACTTATGACGTTCTGTTATGGTGAATTAAAAATCGTATGCGGCGAGTAATCAGTAACAAGTTAGAAGGTCTATGTGGCTGAGTAATAACTGCACGAATTGATAATAGGGATGTTTCGTGGGTAAAAAAAAATGATTTTATTTAGTCCTTCATTCAGATTATAGAAAAATATTGGATACGTATATTTTGTTTTATCAAATCAATAAAAATTGACAAATATAAAGGGCATCAAAGATCAGGAGTGACGTCACACGAGTTTTCAACGCAATGTGTCGTCTTCATTTTTTGTTTATATGAAAAAATACGTGTCTAGTATTTTTTGGAAATACGACTCTTTTTTTTTTTAGTCATCTACCCAATTGTTGCCGGTTGTCCGTGGATGGGTGACCGTCTTTATACAATATGTAAAGAAAACCCTGTCCGATCTGTGAAGGTATTGTTAGGCATCAATAACTATATGTAAAGAATAAAAGCTAGTTTATAATTATAAAAAAAAAAACTCCTATTATGCACACTGTTAATATTCAAATAACAACTATCAACAATTATTCGAAATCAATGATTGTGTACTACGCACTTTCCTAAAATATAAGTTAACAAAATTTTCCACTGCCGCTGAAGTAAATACGTAAAGCGTAATACAAAACGTAGCCAACCCTTTGAAACACGATAGGCCGGTTATACCAAAAACTACGTTCAAACTCCCTATAATTGGTTTAGTGTCGCGCTCTCCGACTCTGGCGAAAATGAAAGTAATGATATTATATACGAGCTTTTAGGCAACGGACCCCGACGTAATTCTATTAAAAACGTTGCGAAACGCCAAATAGATTTACCTACACTCAGACGCTTTTTAATATTTAAACAAAAATTTAAAACGTCTGTGTTTATTTTAGAATGCTGCTTGTTCTCCAGAATCCAATATTCGGTGGTTAAGCACTTTGTGGAGTGAGTTTTGAGAGGTTTGAATTTAAGTGTCTGTGGATTGAATCAGATTTTGTTATGAAAGCTAGACTGTGGAAAGACTTTGATAAAGAAGTCTTATTTAGTGAAACAGAAAAATATATAAGTGTCTTGATTGTTGACTTGGAATTGAAAAATTTGCTACATATAACATGCCCCAAATAAATTGGGAAAACAGGATAAAAAGAATGATGATGAATGTTTGTTTACTTAAAATAGTGTTATAGAATAGAATACTCTTTATTATGTACACCATATAGATTACAGTACAAAAATACTTTTTTTTAAAAAAGGGTGACACAATAGGCGGTCTTATAAACATACACAAAGGACGTATCTGACATCGACGCACAAACGAGTATCATGGATCCAGTACATGATTCTGAACTCCCCAGTGGTGGAAGTTTTCGTCGGCATTTTCATGAATTAAAAAAAAAAATGTAATATTTTTCACTTCAGGCCGTTCATAATTGCTATACCTTTATAACCCAATAAGATTTTAAAGTTAAAATTAACTAATTCGCTAATTACACAAAAAAGCGCAATGAAAACTCGAAACTCGAAAAACTATCTTATCAGCTGATTTGATAGAGTTCACATCAGGGATCAACGTCATACCTAAAAACCTGCACGGCGGCACGCTTGCAACGTTCAAAGGCCGAGCTGACACTTTTTTTTTAAACGCTGTGAATTTTATAACCGCTCATTAACGACATAAATAACTACCACAATTTTGTTAGTGGCATGCGGTGTAGCCTTTTCGCGAAGTTTGCGTTACGATGTCAGATACAGCCTGTATTGAAATGTTTCGTGCAGTTATACAAGATGGCGTTTTGTATGTGGTGTGGTTTGTTAGGATGTTGAAAGCAAATGCTAAATAAAGGCAACGAGCAGACTGTTGAAGAAATAATAGGTATCTGTTACTGCAGCGGTTAAGCTATTGACTGCTGCGCTGAGTGTGGTGGGTTCGAATATTTGAATGACCTACAAGTAGTTTTTCCGGGTTCGCCTGTTTCTGTTTGCGTATGTGAGTATATATGTTTGGGTTATAAAAGTATAGCAATTATGAACGGTTTAATGTAAAAAAACTACATTCATATATTTTTAAATCTTGTAAAAGCCGACGAAAAAGTCCATCACTAGGGGTTCAGAATCATGTACTGGATCCATGGCACTAGTTTGTGTGTCGATGTCAGATACACCCTTTATATTGTTTGTTGTTCACGCGAGTTAACGCTTGCCTCGTTTAATAGAAACTGGATTCCGCCCAATCGTATTGGTAGATAACACATGTCTTCGAATTCGGTTCATGGACACGCTCGTTTCCTCATTATGTTTTCCTCAAACGTTTTGATAGCAGTGATAATGAAATAAATACCTACACAAAGTGAAGTGTAGATGTTATAGTGCCAAAAAGTTCTTCAATTAGATTATCTTATTAAGCACGACTTCCTCGAAAGCAGATACCGACTTAACTACTTTGGGAGGTTTTGTGATCCGCGGTTAATCTGAACGGGTCGTTTAAAAGTAGTAACTAATTTTTGCAAAATACATATGTTTTTTGATATATTTTTGTATCATCATCATCATTATCATCATCAGCCTCTACACGTCCACTGCTGGACATAGGCCTCCTCCATGGCACGCCAACAAGCTCGATCCTGAGTAGTTTTCCGTCAGCCACTACCAGCCACCTTTTTGATGTCGTCGCTCCATCTCGCATCTCTCGGCGTCCTACGATACGTTTGCTGAGACGCGGTCTCCACTCGAGAACTCGTTTACCCGAATGGTTGTCGGTCCTGCGGCATATGTAACCAGCCCATTGCCACTTCAGCTTGCTAATCCTCTCAGATACGTCAGTGACTGTGGTCCTCTGTTGGATCACCTCATTTCTGATGCGGTCCTTCAGAGAGACGCCCAACATAGACCGCTCCATAGCTCGCTGAGCGGCTTTGGCAATTTTTGTATACAGTATGTTACGAAAACCCTGTCCGACCCGTGAAGGTGTTGTTAGGTATCGATAACTGATTCTACTAATGCATACAAAACCGGGCTTTACTTAAAAAAAAAATCCCCTTAAAAAAAATAAATATTATTTCGCAAATATAATATAAAATTTTACGTATTCATCATTGTACCAATACAAATGAATTTTGAAATAATCTTTTTTTCCCCCGAATTAGTTCCAATTTCCCCGAAATTTGGTAATTTTTAAAAAGTGACAACACCGGTATTATTATGAGCGAATAGCGATGCGACCACGTGCCGCGTGCCCTGCCGCCCGCCCCCCGCGGGCGGCAGGCGATGGGTGGTTAGCGTGCATTTATTAAGTTACCCCTTTTTGCGAAATAATATTTATTTTTTTAGGGGGATTTTTTTTTAAGTTTAGCCCGGTTTTGTATCCATTAGTAGAATCAGTTATCGATACCTAACAACACCTTCACGGGTCGGACAGGGTTTTCTTAACATACTGTATTATGTATATGTTTTCCTTTAAAAAAATAAAATAAATAAAGACACTATCAAACGCCTCAAATGGTCAATAAGCGCAATAGCATTTATTGCTAAGTAAGATAACTTATTTCTCTGATTCAATTTCTTTATGCATGTTGTGGTTATAATATCATTTCTACCTCAATCATAGGCTTAAATGTATCAGTCCCGGGTCGACGGTGCGTTGTTTCACGCGCGCCTCTAAGAGGTGTCAGCACATTGTGATGGGGCCACGAAGACACCTAAAAAAGAAACCGTGGCCCTGGTCTACAGGCAAGTGAAGAAACACGGGTGGTTTCTAGTCAGTAAAATTCTGACACGCCCTTCCGCTCCGCCCAGAGCGGGAGAGGTTGTTGATTTTCCATCCAGAATAAAAAAAAGGCTTTAACGTATGGAAATATAAAAAAAAAATCTTTAATGTCACAAGTTTTTACACTCTTTTATGCGCTAACTGTCATCCAAACCAAGGCCAAGGCTTGTGTTTTGGGTAACATCGGTCAGCCGCAGGAAGTAGCGCATCATAAATGCGGAAGCATGTTACAGATTTATGTATCGCTGCGGTAGGTTTAATATGCTTAGTAAATTGATAGTTAATGCCTTACCGAATCAGCCAGCCGAAGTCAATAGCTACTTATAGGTTTCAATTTGTTTTTATTTTACTGTACCTTTTTATGAGCGTCAAGCGAGTGAGTTGACGACAAAAAAATACTAGGTAAAATCAGTAGGTGTCAACTCGCGCTCGCGATTTTGACACTCGCCAGTTGATAAACAAGTCACATTATGTGGTTGTGTTAGAGTAATTAACTGTTGGTAAAACTAATTAAATAAAAATGTCAACAATAAAGTAGAGTTCAATTTGGTTCTCAGGGTTAAAATACCAATTCCAATTCCTCAGATTGATCAACCCACTGGATTGATCAACCCACTGTCGAATTGGATATGTTCTAAAATCACTTACGTCTTAATTGCCTAGTAGGGAAAGAATATAATATTTAGATTGGAAATTCCAAGGTATAGAATATGCGGATTCCAAACTAACAATAGGGTATTTGAGTAAAAAAAAAAACTAGTTAGTCCGTCAGTCAGGTTACCAAATAATAATAGACACGTATTTTTTCTTTTTTCATATAAACAATAAATGAAGACGACCCAGTGTGTTGAAAACTCGTGTGACGTCACTGCAAGCTACACTTTTTAGCGACCAGTGACGTCACCAGCCCCCACTCCTGATCTTTGATGCCTTTTAATTTGTTAATTTTTATTCTTTTGATAAAACAAAAAATACGTGTCTACTATTTTTTGGAAATCTGACTGACGGACTAATTAGATTTTTTTTAGTCAAATACCCTATTGATCACAAAAGACATTACCTATGCAAACATTTAACAAATTAAATAAGAGCAAGAAAAATTTATTACAAAAAAAAAAAACAATTAAGTACAAATTAGTTTGAATTGTAGAAGGATCGTAAGATTAAACTAGTTGCCCATTCCAAAGCGTAGTTCCCTAGAACCTACCAAAGGTTACTATTACCACAGATTACAGAGCTATTACTTTCCATTTTTAACAATGGGTTGTGTTAACTACGGATCAAAAAACCGGCTCCTAATTACTTTGGAATCTCATTAACACACAATGAAATCTAAGTCAAATTCTATCTGTATTATACTGGGAGCATCATTCAATGGGGCTGTAGGCACCCTAGTCTACGTAATTAGCATCCTACCACGTCTGGGAGATATTTGAATAAGGGGCGGGCGTCATGGGTTAGGGTGGGTGTACATTGTCATGTTGAAAATGCCATTTCCATTCGCAATCCCTTTTAATGAAGTAAATATTTTTATTTTTCGTTGACGAGCGATATTTTTATGGTTTTATACGGCAAAAGGAAGAAATAGAACCCATTTCGGTATCCGGGTCAAAGTTTCTCATGAACGCGTCAGATGTCAAATAGAAATGAAAGTCAAATAGGCAGCCCTTGAATCTTTTAAAAACTAAGCTCCTAAGTCATGCAATTAAGAATACGACAATTTGATGTAGATCGATGTGAACGATTTGATGTGAACGGTCTCCAAAGCCTGGAGCACAGGCGTAGAGTAGCCAGCCTTTCGGTCTTCTATAGGATGCATTCTGGTGAGTGTGCAAGGGAATTGCATGATTTAATTCCCCCATCTCCGTTCCATCATCGGACGACCTGTCGTACGGCGAGTTTCCACCCTTACGTTGTTGACACCACTGCGACCCGGACGAAGCGTTTTGCTTCTTCCTTTATACCGCGTACATCGAGGGACTGGAACAATTTGCCAGCGTCGGTGTTTCAGTGTCTTCAAGGCTAGAGTGAATAGTCTCTTAATAAACTAGCGCGTTTTACCATCAACGATCGCATCACTGCTTACCATCAGGCGGGATTGCGGTCAAGCACTGGTTTATAATTTATAAAAAAAAAAGATAGATAGATTTATGGAATATCATTATTTAAACTAAAATCTAAATTTTTCTGGGCATATGAACTAAGACAGTTAAGTTGTAATCATACGGGAAAGCAAGTAAGTTGTTCAATATCGGTCTGAACCATCTATGGAATATCTTAATTTGAAAGGATTATAGTAATATTTATCTTCTGTCTTCTTCTTAAAGAAATAGAAAGAAAAAGGTACACTGAACCCCCCCTATTCATAAAAGCTGCTTAAAGTTAACTAGTGATTAGCGATTCTTTAAACATACATTTTTGACCTTTTAACGTTATTTAACTTTACTCATCGTTTATGGATAAACCCCTTAAACACTATGATGTTTATTCATAAAGGATGACCTAAGTGACGTTAAAAGGTCAAAAATGTATGGTGAAAGAATCGCTAATCACTAGTTAACTTTAACAGCGTTTATGAATAAGGCGGAAAGACTCGTCCCAAAGTTTTTATTTCTGTATTTGAATAAATTCTAACAGTAGCGAGCGCAGAAACCTAGCTCAGGCCTCGACGCAGAACAAAGCTGTGTCTTTGTTCTGGGTAAAGGCCCACGCAGGCTTGCCAGGAAATGAGCGGGCAGACGAACTGGCCAAGGAGGCAGCATTGTCGTTGCGGAGGAAGCCGGACTATGACCGGTGTCCGATTTCATTCATCAGACGCCAGGTCCGAATGGAATCGCTCGATGAATGGAATCGGAGATATGTGTCTGGAGCGACGGCCTCGGTGACGAAGATGTTCTTTCCGGATGCCATAGCGGCCTACCGTATAGTGAGACAGGTTCGCCCAACGGGTACGCTCACGCAGGTATTGACGGGGCACGGTGGATTCTCCGAATACTTATATCGTTTTAAGTGTAAGGGGAGTCCATCGTGCGTCTGTGATCCAGGCGTGAGCGAATCCATACCGCACTTGATTGTGGAGTGTCCAGCTTATGCCGCAATGCGGTATGATCTGGAGCAGCAGCTTGACGTGAACCTGAGGAAAAACAACATTGCAGAAGTCATGCGAGGAAAGAATAGGAAATTGTTCTTAAACTATTGTGTAAAAATAGCCGAAACCGCAATTAATAGAAATAAATTAGTATAATGATACTATGTTTACTAGATATTGTGTATATTTATTTTAAGCATAGGGAAATAGACTACAACTAATTAATTATAAGTAATAATAGTTTAGAAATAAAAATTATGTTATGTAGTAATAATAGTGTGTTGTAGTGCGTATAATAAGTTAGAGGTAATAAATAAATATTGTAGTTTATAATTATTTTCCCAAACGAAATAAATAAGTAGAAAGTTAAACAGTAAAATGGGAGTCCCACCCATTAGAATAAAAGACGATGAATGACAGAAAGACGCTTAGTACGGTATTGCGGACTAATGGATTAGAAGCTATATTGAAACAGAATGAAACTGAGGCCGTACAGAATAAAATGACCAAATTTACCCTGGAAATTGTCAGAAAATAAAAAAAAAATACCGACTTTGTGGCGAATCATTTTTTACGGCACTGCGCCCTTTACTTATTATTTTTAATGGATTTACCGATGGTAAAAATGCCGTACAAAAATATATGACCCAAAAGGTACTCACTCTACATGCGCTTTTGAATTCTGACCAGCACTCAGTTGGACAGCTTACAAGTGACGGCATTGAGCTGAATCTTATTATTTTATGCTCTTATATCGTCCTATATACGTCACCTGGTGGTTCATATGACCCATCCAATTTTGGACCCATGTCCATGTCCTGTAGTCTATATGATTCATCATTTCATTCTTGTTTGAATGTTAAGACATTCCTGTTATTTAAAAACATAAGCAAACTATTGTTTTTGTTTGTGTCAGTTTTACAATAGCGAACAAATGAACGGCATTGTTTAAATACAAATATACAAATGACACAATATGTAAATCATATTACTTATTACATAGGTATACCCCTGTCGTTCATGGATCTTTGAAGTCGTTACGAGTAGGCAGAAGTCTGAAAGTCTTTTATGAAATGGTTTCTCCCGTTCTGGGCGGAGCGGAAGGATATGTTAGACTTATACTGACTAAAACCCAGCAATGTCCCTTTATTTTCCAGCGCGCCAAGAGCAACTAAATCTCTTTCGAAAAACTCGCGGCCCTGACCGGCATCGGTCTTGTCTGCGAGTTCTAACAGACTACCTACAGCTACATCCAATCAGACTGGAAGCCGACTCAAATTAGTTGTAAAAAAGGGTAGGCAGATGATAATGACTTACTTAAGTATACTAACCTGCAGTCTAATTTTGTAACACACAGTTGTAATTATTTTGAAGCATATTGCTTATCCATTACCGCATATGTTCGAAAACGCGTCAGCTCAACAAAGTAAATAACACAATGTGTTTGGGCCCATTGAATTGTTTTCTCACTAATCATAATGCTAGAGACTCACTTGCGGTTCTGTTTGGTTGGTGTATCCGAACGCACATGGAATGCGGGCACCATACACAAACCTGTCAAGAATGACAGTTGACAACCTATCATAGCATCGAACCCGATCCGGACACGCAAACCCGCGCTCGCGAACTCCCGCCTCTAGAAATTCAGGAGATACTGCAGAACCTAATTGTTGGTGCCTCTTGGGACTGCTGACACGACGGGACGGAGGTGAGTGGTACTGGGTTGTCGTGGTGGGAGATAATTTTGTGGGTAACCCGTTGTCAGCCTAACCTCCTTCGAAATATAAATTGAACCGAAATCCTTATACAGTCCACACTTCACCATCAAGGATCATTCCAGAACCTTCTGGCGCCTTCACAATTAATGTTGTTGAACTGTACAAATTAAAGTTATTGCTAATGATAGGGTGTTATGCCATTAACTTGGTGCCTTAAGCAAGCATGCTGATCAATGCTCGGGTCTTCTCTTAGTCCTACAGTGGGACAATTATAGCTTGGTCGCGATCCCGCCTAATGGTAAGCAGTAATGCAATCGGGGTTTTGGCGGAAAAGTCAAGCTGACTGTCACGCTCATTTTTCATTGGATATTTAAAATTATTTATAGAGTTGTTTACTAAATAAAAGTGCGTGATTTATGCAGTAAAAAGTGAATTCAGTAAATAATTCATAAAGAACAGTGAAATATCACAGCATAGTGGCCACATCATGACTTTGTCTCAAACCTCTATCGTAAGACGGGTCACGCGGCAGTTTTTTTCGACATTGAACAATTCATTACGTGACATTGGCTAAATGCACAAACCGTGCGAAGCCATAAAAGAAAGAAAGAAAGAAGCAATGCAATCGTTCATGATAAAGCACACTAATTTATTATGAGCCTATTGACTCTAGTCTAGAAGACACGTAAGTTGTCAGGCAGGCAAATTGTTCAAAATCGGTCTAAACTGTCTATGGAATATCTTTTGACAGGACTAAACTAATGTTTATTTTCTGTCCTTTTCTTAATGAAATGGAAAGAAAAAGACGCATTGAAATTAAATTTAGTTTAGTTTGTGAAAAAAGGCAATGGACATTAATATTCTAATAAAAAGTGCTTTTCTAAATGTATCTGTAAACAGAATGACGTTCGTCATCATCATCATTTCAGCCGAAACACGTCCACTGCAGGACATAGGCCTCCTCCAAGGATCTCCATGTCGACCGGTCCTGCGCCTTCCGCATCCAGCGGTTTCCCACGATCTCCACCAGGTCGTCGGCCCACCTTGTCGAGGGCCTACCCACGCTGCGTCTTTCGGTGCGTGGTCGCTACTCGAGAGCTCGTTGGCCCTATCGGCCATCGGTCCTACGGGCAATGTACCCGGCCCACTGTTACCTAAGTGTTGCAATTCTTCGGGCCGGTTGTCGGTTACTCTCATTCTTCTGCGGATCTCCTCATTTTAGATTTGATACTCCAAGCATACCACCTGACTACGGACCACGACTCCGTGCCACACGTTACCATATAAAAATATCCATGTGAAACTTGGCATTAGTCAACACCCATCCTAGTTCCCGGCTTACACAACTCGCATCATTCAAATCCGGTCTTATCATGTGTACTAACCCCAACGCGGGGTGTGTACGCCGGGCGTTAACGCTCCTCTGGACACGTTAATTGAAAACGGATTGGAGGTGACAGTGTAGAACGGGCTTTTTATACGATGTAACCTCACTTCTGGCAGTTTTAAGTGATTTAAAGACATATCGATTTGTTATTTTTTTGTACAGGATTAAAAAAACTTAACTTTAACTTTTGGGCACGTTTCCTGTTGACAGCGATGCGGATGAATTTTTTGATGCCCTCTAGTTATTTCCATTCCTCTTTTATACATATACTTGTACATATTTTTATTTTTAATTTATAGGTTAATCTGTATTAAGATAAATTTGTATGATATTAAATAAAGTACCCTAGATTGGATTAAAAAAGAGTATTTTATTAAAAAAAAAAATACTTTTATTTTTTTATTCTAGAGACTTCCTTTTAGACATTAGTATTTTTTTCACTTTGAAGTGTTTTTTTGGAAGTCGTTTGATTGTTTTTTTTTTGTAAAAAACTTTTGTTGTGAGAAGTAAATCCTTTTCAATAATATAGATAAAAACATCGAAATCTGTTGCGGTGATATTGAGCTATTCGTCCATTTGTCATTATCAGAATTAGACCAAAGTAATAAGAAATAGATAGAAGTAGGAATACGCGGGAAGCACCATCTTTATAAAACTGGGGGCCTGACTTTTTCCTTTATGCAGTACCTACTATTTTTTTTACGATAATAATTCAAGTTTTTCTTTAATATCGATCAAAGTAACACTTTTTTAACGTGGTGACCAAAAATTTTTTTTTTCTTTTATGGAGTAAAAGAGAAATTAATATTGATTAAAATATTTTTGTTATCATACAATACAGTATGTTAAGAAAACCCTGTCCGACCCGTGAAGTATTGTTAGGTATCGATAACTGATTCTACTAATGGATACAAAACCGGGTGAAACTTAAAAAAAAATCCGCCTAAAAAAATTAATATTATTTCGCAAAAAGACGTAACTTAATAAATGTGCACGTAAGCATCTTTCCGCGGGCGGCAGGCGGCAGGGCACGCGGCACGTGGTCGCATCGCTATTCGCTCATAATAATACCGGTGTTGTCACTTTTTTAAAAATTACCAAATTTCGGGGAAGTTGGAATTAATTCGCGGGAAAAAAAGATTATTTCAAAATTCATTTGTATTGGTATTATGATGATTACGTAAAATTTTATATTATATTTGGTCATGTGTTTACCTAACCTTTATTATCCTTATGGGTCGGACAGGGTTTTCTTAACATACTGTATATGTAGGTTCTTCAGGAATTTTAAAATTTTATCATAGGTTTATTGTAAGTGAAAGAGACAAAACTAGGTATTTGTTTTTGCCACCGACTTCCGAAATTAGTTATTTTTCACTTTGTGTTTTTAATAAATATATGTATTTCTAAACAAGTGCTTGACTGCAATACCGCCTGATGGTAAGCAGTGATGCAATGGTCGATGGTAGTAGAGCCTATTCACCCAAAAAAAAAAAAAAAAAACGAATGAAAGGGGTGAATAGGAAGGAAGACGGCATTTGAGTGAGGTGATGCAATGTTCTACCCAACAACACGATCTACGATCTGCGCCAGAGGCAGTTTGATCTGGAGACCCTTCACGACCAAACTCCAAACACAACAACATTTGGCGCATCGTACCCGGCACACATCGCAACACAACTGCTCAGACCCGTCCTCCGTGCGGAATAAAAGCCTTGCCGCCAAGCGATTTGTCGTGTTCCGGCATGATGTCTGGTGAAGCCGCACGGAGGACGGGTCTGAGCAGTTGTGTTGCGATGTGTGTCGGGTACGATGCGCCTAATGTTGTTGTGTTGGGAGTTTGGTCGTGGAGGATCTTCAGATCAATCTCCCTTTGGCGCAGCATCTTTGGTCGTGTTGTTGGGTTTAACATTGCATCACCTCGCTCAACTGCCGTCTTCCTTCCTATTCGCTCAGTTTTTCTGAGTGACCTATTCACTCTTAATAAACTAGTGCGCTTTACCATCAACGAGCGCATCACTGCTTACCATCAGGCAGGATTACGGTCAAGCGCTAGTTTATAATTATTAAAAAAAAAAAAACTAAATGCTGGAAAAAATACTCTACGCCTGTGCTCTAGGCTTTGGAGACCGTATTAAGTTAAATCTGAGTTCGGGGTATTATGAATCCCTGGAGAGAAACCAGTCTTACCATTGGTATAATATTACCCAGAAAGTGGGTTATGCACAACAGATAAATACTAGATGCATATATTCAGGTATTAGACTGGATTCAGACCCTCATACTTGGGAATAGACTAGGCAGATGCGATGATGATTAGAGATGATGACCCTCGATCAAATACTCACAATAAACAATTATGAGCCATCAGATACTTACAAAACCCCATAAGTGTATCCTGGCAAAGGTCTTACCGCTGACATAATACGAAGAGGTGTCGACAAAGTAATATTTTCCACAAAATGTGTCGTGACACAAAATTCAATGTTCAGCTAGGAAAGGCCGCGCCTCTGGCGAGATCACACTCGTTTGGTACAAGATCATAGGAAATAAGAAGGTGTGAATGTTGTTTCAAGCACCTTCAATTCCAATTAATTTTATTTGGATCTGGTCGATCAATACCAGCTTTTGCCGCGCCTTTGTCCAAGTGGATGTCTGAAATGTGTCAAAAGAACGTATTAGTACAACTAAAGAGATTGAAAGCCCTTGGCCTATGTGTAAATTCACGTTTAAAAATGTTTGTGTGCTATTTCTTCTAAATCCGGCTTCGTATGATTGAGAAACAAACTTTTTTTTTTATTATCCAAACGTACAAATTTTCACATCTATAATATACAGGGTGTATCTGACATCGTTACGCAAACTTTGCAAAAAGGCTAGACCGCATGCCACTAATAAAACTATGATAGTCATTTATGTCGTTACTGAGCGGTTACATAAATAACAGTGTTTTAAAAAACGAGTGTGCTTATGACCACACGACTGAAGTGAAACTTTTTTCGCACCATCTGTATGTATATATATATATATATATATATGTGTGTACAATATACACATGTATACACATATACATATATTAATTTTTTATAAATATTTAAATTTATTTCATGCTTTCATTTATAAATTAATATTTTTGCATAGACCTCCAATTTAAAAAAAAAGTGGATTCCCTCGGGGCCAAAAGGTCGGGCTCTTCCTCCTGAATCAGGGGACCCCAAACTCGGGTAGTCCACGACCTCTGGTTCCCGAGATAATCCACGGGGGTGAGGTAACTAAAGGGGGGGGGGGGTAGATTTCGTGGGGTTGCGGGGGGTAGGGGCGAGGGGGAGAGGGGTGGAGGGGAGAGGGGGAGTGGATTTCCTCGGGGCCAAAAGGTCGGGCTCCTCCTCCTGATTCAGGGGACCCCAAACTCGGGTAGTCCCCACGACCTCTGGTTCCCGAGATAATCCACGGGGAGGTGAGGTAACTAAAGGGTGTCGGTGGGGGGGAGGGGGTAGTGGATTCCCACGGGGCCAAAAGATCGGGCTCTTCCTCGTGAATCAGGGGACCCCAAACTCGGGTAGACCACGACCTCTGGTTCCCGAGATAATCCACGGGGGGGTGAGGTAATCAATGAGGGGGGTCGGGGGGTGGTCGCAGCGTCATGTTCTCGAAGAAATTCATAGTTCTTAATCAATCAAGGTACTTAGCTTAATAATTGAGCTTATGAGGCTCGAAAGCAATTTGTACTTTGTGTCCAATTATCGTATAGTGACGATATCTTCAAGCTGCTATACTTTCAATTATATCAGAAATGTTCAGCAAAAATATATAAAACAATATAAAGGCCAGAACAGAACGAAATTTATAAATTATTTGTGCTCTTAGGTAATCAATTGTTAACAAATCTTAAAAAGATTCAAAAAATATATATTGCCTTCGGCGAGATGCGAACTCACAACTTCATACTCGACTCTATTGTTAACAAATCTTAAAAAGATCCAAAAAATATATATTGCCTTCGGCGAGATGCGAACTCACAACTTCATACTCGACTCTATTGTTAACAAATCTTAAAAAGATCCAAAAAATATATATTGCCTTCGGCGAGATGCGAACTCACAACTTCATACTCCACATGTCATGCAATATTTACATGAGCCAACTCCTTGTTTGTAGTACAGACGAAATAGGACTATACACTGCTTCCGTTCGCCTTGCCCGATTTTTTTTGCTTCATTTTTCGTAACGCTTTCGCTAGTTTACTCCCAAAGTCAAGCGTGCCTAAAGAAGTTACACTTCAAAAAGTGTAGGCTCGGCTTTTCAACGTTGCAAGCGTGCCGCCGTGCGTGTTTGTAGGTATGACGTTGACCCCTGATGCGAACTCTATTAAATCAGCTGATAGGATAGTTTTTCTAGTGTTGTTCAGATTGCGATTTTTTTGAGTAATTAACGAATTAATTAATTTTTACTTTAAAATCTTATTGGGTTATAAAAGTATAGCAATTATGAATGGTATAAAGTGAGAATAACTGCATATAATTTTTTTTTTATCGGGAAAAAGCCGACGCAAAATTCCCCCACTGGGGGTTCAGAATCATGTACTACTCGTTTGTGCATCGATGTCATAGACACCCTTTATTACACTACCTAAGTAGCTTAAAAATTCAAGATATTAAAGTACGAGCACCAAAAGAAATATGTAACCGGGTCGGTATAGTTGAAATTTGAAAGAAACTAATAGATGTTTTGGAATAAATTTAATTAAAAAGATAAACAACAACTTCATCTATCTTTTTATTATTGGAATCAATTGTAACAGCAAATACCTACTTAGGACCCATTAACTTAATCAAATTTTATTCCGTGGTGCTTGGCAATCTGGGCTTCTCCCAGTTGCAATAGTGTCCCTTTGTGCCGATTGGCCTAGTTCTGTTCTGTCTCCTGCTTGTTATGGAGGGAAGTGGAAAAAATATGTTTTATCTTACTCCTCCGCTATTCTCTTCTGATTAATTTCGTTGCGGGACCCAAGACAGTTGAATCGTTTCTCCGGGACTCGTCGAGCTTCATTGCTCGGCGTTTTTCTGGCAGTCTCCACTGTTGATTCTGGCTTCCAGGAGTTGCAGTGAGTGGGAAAAAGTGTGGCGGGTTTTGTCCCATTAAAAAAAAAACTTCATCTATCAAATAAAACTGTAATAGAAAACATCCATCAATTTCTCACTAAACTTCGACGATATTTGTCGAACTTAATTACTTAACCCTTTTGGTGATTGTAACTACTCGCGGGAACCTGCACCCTAATTATGTAACACGCTTCTACTATCAGTTGGAATAAAAGAAAGAAAGAAAGAAATCATATGATATAACTTTAACTGAGACACTTCAACAATGATAAAGGTAACCATATTGTAACTTTTATCATTGTTCAGTGACGGTCTCTTGGTCTCTCGGTCACCGTGAGATATAATAGAATAGAATACTCTTTATTATAGAACATTATTTTTTGTTTATGCAAAACCCGAACCATGTAGCTGAGCGCGGGCATGCGCACGTGTAAGCTGCGTAGCGCGCTCAGTAACCACACTGCAATCATTTCTAAATGAATTTGTGAAAAAATAAAACATGTTTTTAAACTGATTGGAATTGATTCAGTCTGAACAAATTATATTCGGGTTTCGCATAAACAATAACGTTTATACACCTTATAGATTACAAAGGGTGACATAATGGAAGGTCTTATCGCTAAAAGCGCCCTCATAGCTCATGGATTTTGGTGTTCTCATCTGAATGATAGCTAAGTCACCTTGCCACTTTGGATTCGGTGGAGAAGCGTGTGAAGAGGCTGATTGGCGACCCAGACTTAACTCCAAACTATCTCCAAAGCCTGGAGCACAGGCGTAGAGTAGCCAGCCTTTCGGTCTTCTATAGGATGCATTCTGGTGAGTGTGCAAGGGAATTGCATGATTTAATTCCCCCATCTCCGTTCCGTCATCGGACGACGCGTCGTACGGCGAGTTTCCACCCTTACGTTGTTGACACCACTGCGATCCGGACGAAGCGTTTTGCTTCCTCCTTTATACCGCGTACATCAAGGGACTGGAACAATTTGCCAGCGTCGGTGTTTCAAAACAACAATTTGAGTGTATTCAAGGCTAGAGTGAATAGGCTCTTAATAAATTAGCGCGCTTTACCATCAACAATCGCATCACTGCTTACCATCAGGCGGGATTGCGGTCAAGCGCTGGTTTATAATTTATAAAAAAATAAGTTCAAAATAAGCGCGAAAACTTTCAAGGAGTTTTCAAACAATTTTCGAAGTGAAAACTTATTTAGCTACTTTGAGCATTTTGTTAGATGAGTGAAAATGCATTGAGTTCGCGTGAGCCTGACCGACCCAACAACGTGATCGTTTTATGTTTTTTTTTTTTTTAATATTTTAGTGTATTCTGTGTTTTTAATGACATCACTTTTCACTTCTGGTGGTTACTCCAACGACTGTTATTTTTTAACACACTTTTATGTATGTAACGGAATCTTTCAAATTGAAAATTGTTGAAGGGATGATGACAAAACAATGCTATAAAAAACATGTTATCCATTTTTTTAGTTTAATTGCTATTATAGCGTGTTCTTTTAGTTTTTCTAAACTATAATTTATTTTTCTTCGCAGTTGCTTTACAGAATAAAAAACAATCGAAAACGAAGGTAGTCATAAAAAAATACGGCACCTCTTTTATGAAACCTACCCCATACTACAATATTTATCTATCCCAAACTATACCTACCATAAAAAGAAAAGCGGTGGAAAGAAAGATTTATTCTCCCCTCTTCTATTGTGTGACCATCCACAATCACGCTTCTATCACTTAAACCAGACCTTAAGGGTCTCTAAATAGCTATCCATTCTCTTCAGGTCTATTCGCGCGGCAAAATGAGATATCACTGGATATTGAATGACAGCGTTACTGTGAACGCGGTTTCACAATATCTGGAATATTTTCTTTACTTGCTTTTGCTCGTGGCTTTGGAGAAGTCGACACGATAAACAACATTATTTTTTGTTTATGCGAGGCCCGAAACACGTGTCCAGTATTTTTAAGAAAATAATCTATGTACTTACAAAATTTCAAAAATATATCATGAAAAAGGGCTTGGTATTTTACTTGGTTGTCCTAACAAAAATATGGAAAAAGTATCAAATCATATCCAGCCATCCGTATGGATGGCTGGATATGATTTGATACTTTTTTACTTTTTCACGCAAAAACTACTAAACGGATCTGGATGAAATTTTGCATAGAGATGGTTTATAATGAGGTTTAATATATAGTTTTTATCCGGGAAACCGCGGGGCACAGCTTAAATATTATAAATGCGATAGTAAGTCTGTTTGCACCGTTTTCTAGCCTACGCCACTGAACTAAGATGCAGGGGTACTATTGAATATTTATTTTCTCTTTATTTTTGATGTTTAAAATTTTGCATTATATATTTGTAAATTATAGTTGATTATGTTTTATGTATTTGTATTTCTGGATTTTATTTGAATAATGTATTGTTTGTATTTGTATGGGCTTTGATGCCTGAAATGGATGAATAAATAAATAAATAAAAATGTATATACGTTGTCACATGTATGGAAATGGACAAAGCTTACCTTTTATAACAAAAAAAAGTAATACACTAAGAAAACAACATTAACCAAATTATCATGATAGATAGCGCCAATGAGCTTATAGTGTGCTGTCATGTAATGCCTACTATCGGGTGAAATGAAAACTCGGTTCACTTTCTATATTTTCAGGGTATCAGATTTTTGCAGATCATCAAGGTACGCACGGTGATATATCAAATTATACATTTGCAGTGTAAAGTAACTTCTCTATGTACGAAAAGTATATACTAATGTAAAGTTTGATATGTCTTCGTGTACAGATACCAAACTCCATTCAAATCCTTTCAGCTGTAAAGGCGTGATTGAATAACAATAATATTATTATCCCCAGTGGTACCCTCCCGTGGGTGTAGTAAGAGGCGACTAAGGGACCTCTCTGACCAGGGAAGCGGGCAGCAGCGCTTTTCCCGGGGAATATCAAAATACTAACAAGAAACTACCAAAAACAACCCACCTGCCAAGTGGGGGGGATTATAGCAAACCCCCCTAATGTAATGAAAGCCTTGGGGTAGGCCTTTGTCCAGCAGTGGACCTCTACAGGCTGAAGATGAGGAAGAAGAATATTATTATTCGCGTTCTTCAAGTTCTTTCTTTCTTTTTTAGCTTCACACGGTTTGTGCATTTAGCCAATATCACGCAATGAATTATTCATGTAGAAAAGACGGCCGCGTGAACCATCTTACGTAGGAGGTTTGAGGTTAAGTCATGATGTGGCCACTATGCTGCGATATTTCACTGTTCTTTACGAATTATTTACTGAATGCACTTTTTACTACATAAATCACGCACTTTTATTTAGTAAACAACACTAAAAATAATTTTAAAAGTTCAATGAAAAATGAGCGTGACACTCAGCTTGACATTCCCGCCAAAAACCCCGTTATTCAAGTTATCCATAAACTTCTTTGGCTAAATAATAAATAAAAATAAGAACGTATTCAAATTTTAAAATATCCAATATGGCGGCCATGCGTTTGATTACTGTCAGATATTGTAGACAAATCAAATTTAACACAAGAGTAATCCTTTAAAAGGCTTCGTTCCTTATATATAACATTTAATTAAAAGACGAGTCTTCTTACTACATAGCTCGATTAATTGAGATATGCAGACTGGCTCTCTCTTTGACCTATTTCGCTGCTTTATCATCATCATCATAATTTCAGTCGAAAGACGTCCACTGCTGGACATAGGCCTCCCTCAAGGACCTCCACGACGACCGGTCCTGCGCCCCTCGCATTCAGCGGTTTCCCGCGACCTCCACCAGGTCGTCGGTACACCTTGTCAGGGGCCTACCTACGCTGTATCTTTGCTGTTTATCTGTTTATTGCAATTAAAATAATAAAGCCTATGAAATTATCCGGATTCTTAATTAATCTAAATTAAGAGATAAAGAGGTATGCATGTCGGGAGAAAATTAGTGTAATCATTAATGTGTCAATAACGAAAAATATTTGTTTCCATGACCTGGACCTATGAAGGCCGATACCTGTGCATTGCACAAAATCTAACCGTAGTCTCATATAGGCCTCAAACAAATGTCAAAAGCTTGTTAATATGGAGGGAAATGCACGGTTTTTTTTTCTTAAAATGGGACACAAATCAGATTTAGAACGTTTTTTAAAATTACGAGGCTCTTTTCACTGTTTTTTTTTTAATTATTATAAACTAGTACAAAATCAGCCTATATTATCTGCTATCGTGCTAGCCCAGTGCAGGTTAGTAAATGTCACATTTCTTCGAAGTTTTTAGCTCTAAGACATACCGGTTTCCTGACTATGTTTTCCTTCACCGTATAACCTAGTTCTCGACCGCAATTCCGCCTGTTGGTAAGGAGTGGTGCAATCTTTGATGGTAAAGCGCGCTAGTTCTTAAGAGCCTATTCACTCTAACCTTGCAAACAATTAAATTGTAGTCAGACGGAAACACTGCCGCTGGCAAATTGTTCCAGTCATCATCATCTCAGCGTTAATCCCAGTCGCATCCGAAGCTTTTTCAGCTTTGGAGTCTAAGGTCCGATTTACTAGTCTAACTGCTGATTTTCCGTCTCATCTCCGCAACCCGAAGGCGATATCGAAGCAGTGCAGTAAGACCAATATTGTTGGACTTTTGAGCCCTCTAACAACCCGTAACGACTGCAATTAGATGTTCGTATGGCAACCGGGATTAACGGCTTACGGTGCTTTCCGAGGCACGACCAGACCAGTGCAAATATTCATATTCATGCATACACATATTTGCACTGCCCGGGGATCAAACCCGCACCTTCTTTCGCAACGGCCGCGTTCGCTACCGCTACGCCACGGAGTCTGTTCCAGTCCCTCGATGTACGCGGTATAAAAGACGAGGAGAAACGCTTCATCCGGATCGTAATGGTGTCAACAACGTAAGTAATGTATAAGTTTAAAGAAAGAAAGAAAAAGCGTTTATTTGCGATAAACATGACATAAAAGTGTACAAAAACAATTGAGTGATAATAGTTGACATGCGTCACATCCACGCAAAACGGCTATCGCTCAGCATTATGCTGCGACCCTATGCAAAACAGAGTCCAGCGCTGGTTTTCAGCGACAGCCGGTGCGGACGTCAAGACGTCACCCGGTGTAGCAATCAATCACAACTGACACCGAACCTGTACAAAAAAAAACAATCATCATCATCATCATCATCAACAACCTTTTTATCGTCCCACTGCTGGGCACAGGTCTCCTCTCATACAGAGAAGGATTGAGCGTAATCACCACGCTTGCTCAATGCGGGTTGGCGATTTCGGACTTATAAAGTCCAGGTTTCCTCAAGATGTTTTCCTTCACCTTCAGTCATTGGTGTCCAAGATATACTTAGAAAGTACATATAACTTTAGAAAAATTACATTGGTACTTGCCTGACCTGGAATCGAACCCGCGCACTCATACTTGAGAGGCTGGTGTTTTAACCACTAGGCCACCACGACATCTACGAAAAAAACAATAATGCAATACTAATAATAATAACAAAAAACTAAAATAAAAATCGAAATGTACATAGTGAGAGAACAGTTTAAACAAACACAAACAGGAATATAAAAAACAAAACAGGATATAAAAACGACGAGAATATCATTCTCAACGACGTCTTCTTTTTTTTTCTTTCTTTATTTTTTGGCTTCGCACGGTCTGTGCATTTAGCCAATGTCAAGTAATTATGAATTATTCATGTAGAAAAAGACTGCAGCGTGACCAGTCTTACGTGTGAGGTTTGGGGCTAAGTCATGATGTGGCCACTATGCTGCGATATTTCACTGTTCTTTATAAACTATTTACTAAATGCACTTTTTACTACATAAATCACGCACTTTTATTTAGTAAACAACACTATAAATAATTTTAAAAGTCCAATGAAAAACGAGCGTGACACTCAGCTTGACTTTCCCGCCAAAACTCTCAACGACGTCCGACGGTGTATATGTTACCGGAAATGTATGAAACGAAGCTATATAGGAAATGTGTAAAATATTGTTCCAAACATTATTTAATACACAGATATCCTGGGAAATGTATACATTTCCTAGAAATTGTATAAAATTCCTATGTCGTATTAGGAAATGTATAAAACCATGCTTTCTATGAATAAAATTAATAACACACGTTGTTAAACTTAGAAACAAATTTATTATCTCCGGTTGAAATCATCCTATGAGGATTTCCACCCCGGCAAAAAAAAAAAGAAAGTTAGGTTAGGTTAGTTTTGTTATTCCGTGTGCAGTTTCTGGCCTGCCATCGGACGCGTCCCCAGGTGGCGGATAGGGGAACGGCCCCCAGATATGGGGGTTACCGGTTTACCGGCGCGGACCAAAACCAGAAGTGGGGACCGCTTCGGCGGTCACGCGCGGCGGGTCGGCCACCACTCCAGGTGGCTGACGTGACCCGAACTCCGGGTCACCGTCGGGCAACCTGGTCTCCTCACTGAGAGGAGCTGGGGGCCCCGTTTGCCTTCGGGCAAACGAGTGGGCTAAGAGCAAGGACACCTCGCTAAAAAACCCTTGTCTGCTGCGTCTTCTTGCACACGAAGACGTACCCAGCCGGGCTCCTCCCTATGGAGGACCCACTGTGGGCCTGCCTTCGGGCGGGAATCGCTGGCGGGGAATTGGTAGGCAGGCATGCTATTTCCCATGACCCCGCCACTAAGGCGATGTCGGTGTGCCGTTGTTCGGTTTTAGTGGGTATACCCGGCTTCGGCTGGGCGAGTCCCACACACGCCCTTCGGGGTATGGTGCGTAAATGTCAATTCCACAACGTCAAAAAAAAAAAAAAAAAAAGGGTTAGTTTTGTTATAATCCCCGCATACTAATGGACATCTTTAAAGTAATACATTTCCGTAAGCTATTTTTAGGAAATGTATAGATTTACTAGGAAATGTGTCTTATAAAATTTATTTCACACATTTCCGAGCAAATTTAGGAATTACATAAATTTCCTAGGAATTGTATACAATGACGCATTACATACATTTCCGTTAACATATATACTCATAAACAGACAGACTGTTACATAATTTGATGTGATATTTTCTTCCTTTTTCTGTATTGGTATTAAGGTTTCAATATAAGCATATATTGTATTGTGCGATGGATTAGGGGTCGTCAAAAATTTCTTTGGTGGCGCAATGACTGTTTAGGTTTGGCCGTTATCTGGTCTTTTGGACCGTAATATTTTTTGTGATGGCGCGTGCGTGATTACCGGTAGAATGTAGTGTATCGTGTTATTGGTCCAAAACGCAATTATAGAATGGAGGTGACTATTTAGAGGCATGAACAATATATTTATAAAAAAATTGTATGGTCTTGGAAACAGTGGAAGGTATCTTCTTTTTCATCTCAGCGATAATTCCAGTTGTATCCGAAGCTTTTCAGTTTTGGAGTCTAGGGTAAGCTTTACCAGTCTAACTACTCATTTTTGCTAAACTTCAATATATTCCATGAAGCGACTGCCGTCTGACCTTCACAACCCGAAGGCGATATCGATGCATTGTAGTTAGACCAATTGTAGGACTTTTGAGGGCTCCAACAACCCGTAACGACTGCCATTAGATGTTTTATGGCAACCTGGACCAACGGCTTAACGTGCTTTCCGAGGCACGACCAGACCAGTGCAAATATTCATATTCATGCGTATATTTGCACTGCGCGAGGATCGAACCCTTGCCTCCTTGCGCAGCGGCCGCCTTCGCTACCGCTACGCCTCGGAGGAGGGTTTCCTCCTCCGAGGTATATTTAGATAAATTAATCTTTTAATAATCATTTATTGCGGGTTGGTCGATGTCACATGTCTTCGAAGTTTTTGATTCTAGGATATGCCGGCTTCCTTACGATGTTTTCCTTCACCGTTTTTACAGTAGTGGTGATGGAATAACTTACAAAATAAAGGGCCTGGTGGCGTGCGACTCTATGACCAGTAAGTCGCGGCCGATACCACAAGGCCACCGTTGCTCCACTACCTCTTGCCGAGAGGACCTGTGTCCCAATAGTGGGAAAATTATAGGCTCATTATGTAATCTTTTAGCACTTCTACAATAATAATAATTCTCTATTGACACACTGACAAAGTGGCTAAATCAAAGTGAGGTCGGCAGCGAAGGTGAAGTTATCTTTCGACACAAATAGTTAAAGCTGTAAAATACATACGAAATAAATCAATAAAACAGTAATTTACATGAAAACAAAGAGGAATATAACAAAATTCTCCATTTTAACAGCAATGTTGATGATATAAATTACACAAAATAAAATGTCTATCTGGTGTTGAACCCATGAATTACGACAGGGTAAATCGGGGTGGTTAAAACTGAGCTAACAAACCCTGCTTTCGTATTGATAATATTATCTTGATTTATACGTTAAAATGCACGTACGTAACGGTACTCGTAGGTAAAAAAAGGCGTTAAGTTTTGAGTTGAGCTGCACGATTTACGACAATTTCTTTCACATACTGGACAGCATCCTAATAGCGAAATACACTGTCATCTTAATCTTCTCTTCTGGTTTCGTTCGTCATTGCATCGAACAGGTCAATTTCTTGCCTGTCACAGCCGCTCTGTTCCTTTACCAACTTCATTATAAGTCCATCTAAACTTAAAGCGGGTAAAGCCGCTGAAGCACCAATTAAACACTAAATAAGTTGTATAGGAACACTTGTTTACACCCCAAAGTTTCCAGTCGGAAGCTGTCAGGAACAGCAACCATTGACGAGGGTTCTCCTGTTGGTACGATTATTTAGTTGACCTCAGTTCGAGCTGCTAATTTTAGTAGCTAGTACCGGTATGGCTTTGTATAATCGATTCATGATTTTGACAGCTGACATGTTGAAGTTTCGAAGATGTCAATGGGTAAGATGTGATGTCACGCTTTGACGTTTACTAATTATCTGACATCTGTATGGTCCTTGTCAGACACCAAGGACCAAGAGTAATTACGTAACCCATTATCAGTAGCAATGGCTTTCATTTCATCAATTCAACAACATTCATTGTGTTATGTAAGTTGTTGAACAGACGAATTATTGGAATAATAAATTTAATTATATGAATAATTTTGAATGATATTTCTATTATTAAATTTATTATTGGAAACATTCATGTTAGGTCCTTACAATGATATTGGCGTTTTGTATAGGAGGAATAAAAGTCATTTATTTTTTTAATATAATATATCCATCATACTACATAATATATCATCATGTCATGTTCCGGCAAGATGTCTGGTGAAGAAGTACGGAGGACGGGTCTGAGCAACTGCTCAGATACAACAACTGTGTTGCGATGTGTGCCGGGTACGATGCGCCAAGTGTTGTTGTGTCGGGAGTTTGGTCGTGGAGGGTCTCCACATCAATCTCCCTCTGGCGCAGCATCGTTGGTCGTGTTGTTGGGTTTAACATTTCACCACCTTGCTCAACTGCCGTCTTCTTTCCTATTCACTAGGTTTTTTAAGTGAATGGGTTTAATAAACTAGCGTTCTTTACCATCAATGATTGATCACTGCTTACCATCAGGCGGGATTGCAGTCAAGCGCTAGTTTATAATTACTAAAAAAAAAAATTATTTCATCAAAGTATGTTACATTGCTATCTCTGCACTTCTACCATCTCATAGGTAGTTCGTTTATGCCAGCGGTCGGCAACCTTTTGGCAGTTACGGGCCGCATGGCGACAAAATGAGTTAGAGGCGGGCCGCGCTTTTACATAATTTTGATAACAGGTCTAACAATTAATATTCTTTATTGCACACAAAATAATACTGTGCCCACAGACATACTTTTCAAATGAGTGAAAAGAACTCTTACACTGAACACAACTACTAAGTGATATTAAAATCCCAAAAATTTTCCTTTTTGCATCATGTCAACTACAAATCAATAATAAATTAATATTAAATGAGGAAAGATAAAAAAACATTAATTTGAACTTGTACTTATACTTTTAGTGTGACGTCTAAGGCTGTATTTGAGTGGCTACTTTTTCTACACCAGATTTCAAATTTGTCGTTGAAATTCTAAGAATGCCCTTCAAGCGCTCATCTGTAAGTCGGGAAGCATTTTTTTTCTATAATTGGATAGAAAATGTTTGCTCGCATAAGTAAGTACTGCCAAAAATTCTAGTAAACTTTTGAGCAAACCTTTTCAAATCGTCAAAATCAGTTGACAAGCTGCCATAGAACTTAACACGATCATTGATCTCATAAAATAAGCTTTTGAGAATGTCGTTAGATTGAAGATCCATCACGTTCATTTGTAAAAGACTCTGTACATCCTCAATGTCACACGAAAAAGGATTTGCAAAAATCTTCATTCCACTAAAACCTTTTCAAAGTCGCAAAATCTGTCACTGAACTGATTTTGAAGTTGTATTAAAATATCTTTCATTTTATCATTTTTAGAATTGTAGTTTATTTTACAAAACAGTTGCGGACCGCAACTAAGAGGGCCCCTGGCCGCGGGTTGCTGGGCCACTGGTTTATGGCTTTTCTAAAAAAAAAACATTAGAATAGGAATAACTAATTTCGGAAGTCCGTCGGTGTCTTTGGTTTTTGTATATTTGTTTTTGACACCGACTTCCGAAATTAGTTATTCTTCAATTTGTAGTGTTTTATAGAAGTCGGTTGTCTTTTTTGTAAAATCAAGACTAAGAAACCTAAGTACTTGTACGACAGGCTCAATTGGATGGCTGGTAGACGCGAGTGCGCGCCCAGGTTTTGTGCTCAGCAGCTTTCAACTCAGCTTCATAGAACGGCAGCGTTCAGAGGCAGTTTTCGATATGCTGCATCTAAAGTGTGGAATAATATTCCACCCCCCTTAAGGGTACTGGGCACCATCCATACGTTCAGAACACGTTTGCGGCAGTATCTGATTGATGCGCAAAGGAAACTGGATATGGTCAATCTTAACGTCTCATTTATATAGGTAAACTGTTAGTGTTTCATTCGTGGGACATGTGTTGAATGGTTGGACGGAGATACGAAGACACGAAGATACGAGAATATGATTATAGTATGTGTATGTGTGCACTTCTTCCGCGATGCCTGGTCTGAGTTTTCGCGTGTTATTGGAGGCCTGTGAGGAACGAGAGATACGTTACTTAGTAGTTTTAAATATAATAACATGACGGTAATTTAATATTTTCATGTTAACTTACCCTATGTGTCTGGCCTACTTGCATCCATTATTGTATCCAAAGTTGATATTGTTGAAGACGACTGCGGTATTTACTTGGCGGTGATAGGTACGTGGTCTGTATAAGATTTGAAGTAGGTACTGCACAAATACAATTTTGTGAAACGTGCATCTGCCCACACCCGCCACCGCCCGATGTCGATGCCAATGCCCGCGCGCCTGCGATACCGCCGAGTGTCTCCAACCAATTGTGAGTATGCCATGCATAGACAGATACGATATTTTATACACTGAACATATATTTATTTATGATTTATCACACAAACACAATAATTAAATAATTGCACTCATTACAAGGTTCAGTTGAAAACCAGCGTCAGGCAACTGCTACGTAGTTGTCTGACATTTATGCTGAACTGGACCTATTTGGCGCAACCGTTGGACTCACATTTGTTGATTGTCTTTTTTATCTGTTCCTCTCTCTTTTCTTTTTTTGTTCTGTTTTCTTTGTTTAAAACTATTATTACTACCACTACTATCACTACATATACTGTATGTATTTATAAAGGTGTGCGCCAAATAAATGGTTTCTTTTCCTTTTCTTTTTAAAAAAGTTTTTATTTTACACTTTTTAGTTGTAAAAAGTACTGCAAGCAAACGACGTCATTTTGTTTAAGTATTATATTTTATTAAGTATTAAATTTTTACCCGTAATTTTGGTTCATAAACGAGTGGTTTCGTTTATGAACCCAAAATTACGGGTAAAATTTTTTTTAGAACCGATTTCTATAAAATTCCTATGAGACCAAACTGAAAGTATGAGCAATGCTAGACATGACGCGATTCCGTAAATTAAATTCAGTATCTTGATTTTAATTAATTGTTGCATAAGCGTGACGAGTAGGTAGTGTATGTTCTATATTAAACTTCAATGCCGTACATTTTTGGGCAATCCCCTCGACTGCCTATGGTCTTCATCATCAAATTTACTGCAGACCATCATTTTAACCCATATAGGTGAAAAGTTTTCATCAATATAAATGAAGTAAGTAAGTAAGTAAGTAGGCCAGAAGTTACCACCCACCAGACAAAGCCTTGCCGCCAAGCGATTTGTCGTGTTCCGGCATGATGTCTGGTGAAGCCGTACGGAGGACGGGTCTGAGCAGTTGTGTTGCGATATGTGCCGGGTACGATGCGCCTAATGTTGTTGTGTTGGGAGTTCGGTCGTGGAGGGTCTTCAGATCAATCTCCCTTTGGCGCAGCATCGTTGATCGTGTTGTTGGGTTTAACATTGCATCACCTTGCTCAACTGCCGTCTTCCTTCCTATTCGCTCAGTTTTGAGTGAATAGGCTCTTAATAATCTAGCGCGCTTTACCATCAACGATCGCATCACTGCTTACCATCAGGCGGGATTGCGGTCAAGAGCTAGTTTATATAAGTTTAAAAAAAGAAAAAAAAAAGTAAGTCCCAACACAAAGTAGCTACTGTAAACCGTTGAAGAGTTCCTTGAAAGGCCTTAGTTTTCATCATCAGAACCCTAATGACAGGCACAACCCATCTAGGTGTAAGGTTTTTATCAATATAAATTAATCAAACGCGAACACAAGACAGCTGCTGTGAATTGTTGAGGAGTCCCCTCGACCGTCTCTCAGATCCGTCATCAGATTTACTGCAGACCTTCTTTATAACCCACATGGATGCAAACTTCTCATCAATATAAATGAATTGAGTCCAAATACAAGGCAGCTACTGTAAATCGTTGAGGAGTTCCCTGGACTGACCTTTGTCTTCATCATCAGCCCCTTAATGACAATCAGAACCTATCTACCTGTAAGATTCTTATCAATACAAATTAAACAAGCGCTAACATAAGGTAGCTGCTGTGAATCGTTGAGGAGTTCTCTCGCCTGTCTCCTGGTTCCATCATCAGATCTACTCCAGACCCTTATTAAATTGTAGTGCTGTAAAATATCGATGGGTGGGCGTTTTGGGGGACTGTCTTATGTAACATTGACGTTCAAAAAGTGCTGATTCTCAGCCTAATTTGAATAAATGACTTTTGATTGATTGATTTCAGATCAAAAAAAAATAAAAAAAAAAATGAAAAAACTAACAAAAGCACTAGCCGTCCGGTCCCTAGGATTTTTGAAAGTTTCCCTTAATTTCTCAGGTCTTCCGCCATCAAACCCTGATGACTTTACATCACAGGTAAGGTATTTTAAATCGAATCATCGATTTAAAATCCCTTCATTATTGTGCCGATTCAGTAAAGTAACGCAGCAGTCGACGCGCGTTTGTCGGGTTGCTTCACTCAATTCATGAGGTTCCCACCTTTCGAGCTTTCTTATCTTCCCAATTTGTTTCAAGTTTATTAAAACATTTTTATCATTAACACCGCAGCCTGCAGCTAACTCGGACGTAGTTTGCGATGGATCCGCTTCCACAACAGCCTTCAATTCTTCATTGTCGACTTTGGTCTCCGGCCGTCCACGGGGATTAGATTGAAATTTCCAGAACAAAAACGTTGGAATCAAAAACGCACTGTGCTTACTCTAACGACACCACTGCCATACACATCATTAATTCTTCGAGCCGTTTCTGCAGCACTATTGCCACGGCGGAACTCATATTCGTAAATAACGCAAAATTTTAAATTTTCCGTTTTGTTAACTCAATGACGCAGAGAAAAAACAAAAAGAAAAGAAATACGGTTTTCGAGACACAAACTGCTGTATAAATTTGAATTTGGAATTCTAAACCAAAGAGGAGATATTTGAGATTAAAGCGGCCAGTACGACAAAACGAAAAAATATATTTTTAAGAAATTAAAAAAAAAAATGTAAAATATTATAACATTCTACAATAAATAAATGTAAATATATTTGTGAAATAAGCTCCGACGTCTTACAGAATATCATTTTAGTAACCAGATATTGGCTGGGCGTCCAGCTCGGGTGTCAAGCTGACATTGCGACGAAAAATAAAATGCTCAACAGATTTAATAAAATGAAATAATATTATTATTGAGAGGACTTTTCGTAACAGTAAGTACCTACTTAAGTAGATAAGACTTGTTGGTATTTTTTCAAATTAGACTATCAAATTGCATTCATGTACGAAATAGAAACACTTTTTACATGCTTTTAATTAGCTTCACTTGTATGTTTGCTTGTCCGTCTCTAACTCAAAAAATTTTCAACCTTACATTAATTTGTGCAGGCAAAGTAATTTTTAGTTTAGATTTAGTTACTTGGGTAACGCAACATTACGAAATTTAGCACTTGCTATTCCGTCTGTTGGAGATCAAGAAAAGTTTGGAAAAAACAAACGAGCACCACTTAAGCGTTCGTGTTATGCGTATATTATTTAAAAAAGAACATCGAACTTCTCTTCTTCTTCAGCCTATAGATGTCCACTGCTGGGCAAAGGCCTCCCCCAACGCTTTCCACGCTGATCGGTCTTGTGCTGCCCGCATCCATCGGCTACCCGCGACCTTCACCAGGTCATCGGTCCACCTTGTCGGGGGCCTCCCTACGCTGCATCTTACAGTACGTGGCCGACACTCCAGAACCTTACTGCCCCATCGGCCACCGGTCCTACGAGCAATGTGCCCTGCCCACTACCTCTTAAGTTTAGCGACTAGCAGAGCCATGTCGGTGACTTTGGTTCTTCTGGGGATCTCCTCATTTCTGACTCGATCACGCAGAGAAACTCCGAGCATAGCTCTTTCCATTGCCCTTTGTGTGACTCTGAGCCTTCGTATGAGGCCCATTGTGAGCGACCACGTTTCAGTTCCGTAAGTCATCACTGGCAACACACACTGGTTAAAGACTTTAGTCTTGAGGCACTGTGGTATCTTAGACGAGGAGAAGATGTAGCGAAACTTCCCGAACGCTGCCCAGCCGAGTGGATTCGACGAGACACCTCTTCTCAAAGTTGAAAAAATAGTTTAAAAAACTAAAAAAAAACATGCTTTTAAAAATATCAAACTAAAAAGTTAAAAATTATTTTAAAATTTAATTTATGACAATAGTATATAAACAATAATAGTTTTTTTTTTTAAATAATTTTAAACTAGCGCTTGACCGCAATCCCGCCTGATGGTAAGCAGTGATGCGATCGTTGATGGTAAAGCGCGCTAGTTTATTAAGAGCCTATTCACTCAGAAAAACTGAGCGAATAGGAAGGAAGACGGCAGTTGAGCGAGGTGATGCAATGTTAAACCCAACAACACGACCAACGATGCTGCGTCAAAGGGAGATTGATCAGAAGACCGTTGTACATCGACTAGACCAGAATATCGACACGAATTATGTCTAAAAGCTTCAAAGACAACCCTTATGCGCAAGGGCATTCGCTGCATGACTCCTAAAATATTTAATAAAATCCTAAATACTATGTTTACGCTCGTTTATCGGTCGGTTCCGATCGATTCTCTGATGATGTAAATAGCGCGATCTCCAAAGTAGTCCACTGGTTTAATGTTAATAACTTACTTTTAAACGAGAAAAAAACCAAATGCATTAAGTTTACTCTACCTCACGTTAGGCAGGTGAGAACTAAAGTGTTGATAAGGGGCGAAGAATTGGAATCTGAAGACAGCACAGTGTTCTTGGGTATAACTCTGGATGCTAAGCTTCAATGGGGTCCCCATATAGAAAAATTGACAAAAAAACTAAGTTCTGCTGCATACGCAGTTAGAACAATTCGTAATTTGACTGATATTGAGACGGCCCGTTTAGTGTACTTTGGCTATTTCCATAGCGTAATGTCGTACGGCATTCTGTTGTGGGGAAATGCCACTGATATTCAGACAATATTTGTTTTGCAGAAACGAGCTGTTCGTGCAATTTATAAATTAAGTCCAAGACACTCTCTCAGAGAAAAATTTAAAGAAATTAATGTACTGACCGTGCCGTCTCAATATATTTATGAAAATCTTTTGTATGCTCATAAAAATATAAAATTGTATAAAAAATACAGTGATGTCCATAGTATAAATACTAGAAACAAGCACAAATTTATTGTACCTACAACAAGGCTCAAGAAAATAGGTGGCTCTTTTAGATGCCAATGTATACATTTTTACAATAGACTTCCAGAGGTGGTTCAAGATCTGAGCCTGAATAAATTCAAATGCTTCATTAAACGTAAGTTGTGTCAGAAAGCATTTTATAGTGTTAAAGATTATATTGACGACAAAAAGGCTTGGGCTTGAGCTGCGTCCGATTTCTATGCTTACACTGATTGTTCTTTGATTTTTCCTCTCGTAGTTTAAATTTGCAATTGTTTGTTTTTTCTTAACTCAAAGCCAGTACACACTATGTAGCCAGGCATATTGTACGTTACGGAATTGCATCGCTGACAGGGGTATTCGGCACTGGTGCAGCTGCACAGGAGCTAAACTTAGCATTCGGGAACACCGTTGGAGCTGCTGAACCTTGGACAAAACTGTCTTTGCATTGTGTAGATTCAATTTCTTAGTATTGTATAATTGCATGGAACACGTGTGAGCACGATCTATTTGCTGTAAAGCATCTATTTGTTGGGTTAGTCGTTTATTGACTTGATAGTGCTATGGCTGTTGAGAGTATGTCATGCTCACTCAAATGTCTCGCTGGTGGTGGCGTGTGTGTTGGGTCATTAGGTTCCCTTCAATATGGTTGAGCTGAATGATGCTGATCCATACGTCATGTTCGTGAACGGACGCCGTCAGAGGGGACTGGTCATCTCTTAGCTGCTACGGCGTATTTTAATTTCTGAATTGTTGTTTTTTTTTTTCCATATATGGACGCTCTCAGCGTACAATATATTTCTGCATCGTTCTCACACGATTGATTTCAAAATGAATGATGTAATCAAATATTTGTATCAATAGCTTGATATTTTAAAAGAGTGTCCATGGAGTTTCTTGCCCGTTCTTCTCCATAGGTACCTACTTTTTGGAATGGGCGACTAGCTTCACCTTACTGACTGACCGAACTTCTGACAATTCAAAAGTGCCTGTAACTGGTTTATTTGAAATAAATGCTTTGATTTGATTTGATTTGATTTGATTTGATTGTTAGTTCGAAGATTGTTTGATAGATGGCGCGACCGGTACGGGCGAGTGGAATATTATAATCTTGTGGGTGGTCGGTGACGCGCGGACCAGAACGTTTCGTGGAGTCTTGAAAAATCATCGCGCGCGTGGGGCGCGTTTTGACGATTGATTTTCGGGAAATATTGTCCCGGGCCGCGGTTTGGACAGTTGTCACGTTTTGTTGCCCGTGTGTTTGAAGTATTTACTTGGATTATAAACCGTAACAGTGCCGCCTTTAAATTGAGTGGAATTTGAATCTGAAACGTGGTTTCATTGTTGATTGTTTGTCGGGCGTGGATTGACGCTGCTAAATAACGGTGTTTTATGCTGGTGAGCTTTGGTTGTCCTCTTGGAGGAACTTTAATGTCTACTGGTATTGGAGAATTCGTGTGTTGGAAGCCATCGGACAGCTTTGTAATTCGGCGCGTCGCGCCGGTTCTCCGGTATTTCATCCCACGAAGGAACACACGGTGTCCTAAGGTAAGTTCCTTAACTTTGTTGTGTAGTGTGGTCGGAGACTTGATTATTGTGTAAGCCGTGACTGATCGCGGTAAATGTACGTGCTGTACTGGGGCGCGTACAACTATCAAAGATTTGAAATTGACTCAATTTACGAGCAAACTTAATGATTTTTTAATGGAAAAATGTTACTACACTATTGACGAATTCCTTCTTGACAAAATGCAATAACTTGATTAATTCATTGTATCTTTAATGTTTGTAATAATAAATAATAGTATTTGAATGTGTATTCTAATCTAAGCCATGACTTTTTGTTACAAATCTAAATAAAAAATAAACTATTTAAATCTGGATGTTACGAAAACTTAATTAATTTTTCTACTACAATATTTGAAAACTTGTTACTTAACAAAATTTTGTGAAGTGATAATTATAATATGTATGCTTTAAAACTATTATCTGTTTAAGAAAAAAGAAATCTTTGTATTTTTAATGATATTGTAATATAAATATTGACATTTTGGTTATGCATGTTATATCAATTTAAAAAAGCCTATATTGTTACATAGTGTATGTCAAATTGGCAGCTTTTTGTGTTACCATAAGTAACTTTAAGACCTATTGTATCACCAAAAAGTAAGTACACTAATAAATACTTTGACTTTGACTTTGAAAACTTATTACTTAAATAAAAGCCCCAGGCATAAAGGGCGTGATAGCTTACATATTTATGTATTGTAAAAAAGTGAATTATTTGAACTCACATAATGTATCAGCAAGCTAATTCTGGAGAAAGAACACAAACATTGTCCTGAGTTAATCAGAGCGACCAGCTATTCTTATCATTTAAATAATCATTCATGGAATAATATGCCTTTGAACAAAGCTTGGATTTAATTTGTGCTTTAAATGCATTGTAAGGCAAGTCTAGTAAAGCAGAGGGTATCTTATTATAATAAGTTATACCAAGCCCAACAAAAGAGTTATGAACCTTTTAAAGTTGGTGATAAGGGGTTCGCAGTTTGTCCTTATTTCTGGTGTTAATATTATGAATATCATAAGTTTTGGTGTACACGTGAATATTTTGCCTGCCATATAATATGTTCATCATCATCATCATCATTTCAGCCGAAAGACGTCCACTGCTGGACATAGGCCTCCCCCAAGGTTCTCCACGACGACCGGTTCTGCGCCTCCCGCATCCAGCGGTTTCCCGCGACCTTCACCAGGTCGTCGGTCTACCTTGTCGGGGGCCTACCCACGCTACGTCTTCCGGTGCGTGGTCGCCACTCGAGAACCCGTCGGCCCCATCGGGCATCGGTCCTACGGGCAATGTGTCCAGCCCACTGCCACTTTAGTGTTGCAATTCTTCGGGCTATGTCGGTTACTCTCGTTCTTCTGCGGATCTCCTCATTCCTGATTCGATCGCGCATATATAATATGTTGGCTAAGATGAATTGCGAAGCAACTGTGAGAAAACCAATATCTTTAAAGAAATTTCTCAGAGAAAATCTGACACCGAGCTGGTAAATTCAGATAGAAAAAATAATATACATATCAAAACATAGTGACATGATTATTGCCGTTACAACCGGTAAACATTTTAATTTGAGAGCATTTATATACAAATTTTATGTAACTGCTACGTAATTGTATATTAACTATGCCATTATATGCATAATGCAAAATCAGCCTTTATTCAATGTTGCCGCTACTGGGACTCAGGCCTCCCCTCTGAGAAGGAGTGGGCTGTAATCCAACATGCGGGCTCGGTGTAGATGCCACATGTCTTCGAATTTTTGGCTCTAGGATATGCCACCCTCAAGGTGTCTTCGATGCTTTTTGCATTAGATCCACATTAGATCATAAGATTTTAAAAAACATGATTTAATTTTGGGTCTAAAGTTTTTTTTTTAAACAATTTCTCTTAGACCTTTACACACTAAAGTATACGAGTATTTATATCTGATCCCTTCGTGTAAGCTTGTGTGCAAAGATATATTGTGTCTATTGTCCAGGTGTTGGCTTGGAAACGTCCCATGTCATCGACCTCTGAAATTGAAACCTTGTTATTGAATCGCAGGAAACGTTCGCTATTTTATAGGTAGAAGTATAGATGTTGTACTATATCCGATACAATTGACTAGGTACGCGAAATTAAAACTTGCAATTCGATTTGTTTTGAAAAATGAACGTTTAATGTCTCCATTATTTTTTTCAAATGGCGGCTACTCATGGAAAAATCGTTAGTCGACATTAATTTGAATAGAGAACATACAAGGTAAACAGTTTTAAGCAAACGTTAACTTTTTGTGTCCCCAAAGAAAGGAAAGTATAAATAAAACCAATAGAACGTTTTCGAACTAAAAACCGTGATTTGGAAAGAGCAGGAAGTTGAAACCGGATGTAGCAGTCTGCTGCAGGGGCGGTGCAACCGTCGCGCCGAATATTCACAGCTTCCGGTGAGATGCAGGATAATAGCAGAAGGCTCACTACTGTCCTTTAAATTTAAATATTTAAAGGAGATTTGAGAATAATAATGATATAGGTATGGATTGATGCAGAAAGCTAACTCCACACCGGGCGATCCGAATGTTATGGATTGGAGGCCCTTCACTTAATAAATTTTAGGAAACCCGGACTCTTGCTGTGCTGTTCCACGTTTCAGCAATATTAACGCATTATCTATATTACTGGATCACCTGATCCACATGCAACCGTCAACACTAAGCGCACCTAACACTCTGTCCTTTGCATATTAAGACGAAAATTCGACAACGACACTCATCACCCACTCTACGGCGCCCACGCCGCCGTGTCTCCTTGGATTTCGCGCGGCACTCCGAAGACGCATATAGATTGCATTCCTGCCACGCCCAATCGAAACGTCTAGTGTGGACCCAACTTATCACGTAAAAAATTCTAAAGATAATGGTTAGCAAAAAAGAGTACTTTCTAAGTATGTCTTCGACACCAATGACTGATTACAAGGTGAAGGAAAATATCTTGAGGAAACCTGGCAAGCGTCGTGATTACGCTGAAACCTTCTCTGTGTGAGAAGAGACCTGTGCCCAGCAGTGGGACAATAGTGAGGTTGATGATAATGAAAAAAGAGTGAGCAATGTAGAATGTAGATACTGCGTACAGTAAGTTGTTTTTGATATCTGCAGTGAATTGAGCATCCGTTGCAGATATCGAAAACAACTCAAAACATAAATGTATGTGGTATTAGAGTACCTAATGGTGCCACCAATGTGACAATAGTTATTTATGCCACTATCAAGCAATGATAGCTAGTGTAACATGAGTGATAGTTTGTGCCACGCAGTGAAGCTGATTGCCACAATAGATAGCGAGTTTGTGCCACGTAGCGAAACTGGGTGGTACAATAGATCAGCACGAGTATTACAATAGCTGTTTGCGACAGTGACTTACAAAAGCTTTCTACGACCTTGAAATAAATGCAGATAAAAGTTAACAATAGCGCGAAAATAGCGCAGCGCAGGCAATGTTGTTATAGTCCCACACACTTTTTGGCATAATCATATGTTGATTTTTGATGCCATAGCCATAAAAAAAGTTTCATTGTAGTACGTTTTACCCGTGTGGACATAGTCATTGTAATACGACTTGGCAGGAATGAGTACTATTGAGATATGACTTATGGTTATGTATTAAGCAAATTACCAAATGGTCGTAGAAAAAAAGGTATGTGGTGGTGGAGTGTGTGTATGCTTAAATATCGAGAGTTACACAGTACCCTCGTGTGACGATGACCGCAGCGGGTGTGCCACGCTGAAGTCGCCAGGAAGGCTGACTCAACACGGCAATGAATCCTCCTAACCTAAAAACAAAAAATAACCTTCATGGAAAAAATTAAGAAAAAGATCTTGTCCTGAACATAAACTACTGCCGTTCACAACTGTCCAGTATATTTCTGTTCGCTACGTATGAATGAGACGCTTAGAGGAAATGAATGCGACTGCCGATTGGGAGATACTATTGAACTTTAAACGAAAATCAAAGGAATTCTTCAAGTTCTCAGTATTACTCATTGTTTTTCTTAAGATAAGTATCTTATAGATGACTAGAGATCCGCCTTTATTTCGCATGGGCGAAACAAGATTTCTGTGCGTTAAAATATATAGTAATAAAGTCTTTCAGAATAAATTCTCTAAAATCGTTAAAGTACATTAGAATTTAGGCTCTGACTTCTTTGTTCCCAAACTAAATTATAGAAAAGAAAAGGCCAGTAGACAACATGTTAATTTAGTATATCATATACTTATATGATAGACTAAATTAACATGTTGTCTACTGGCCTTTCTTAAATCGACATATTTTTAATGTCCATGTTTTTAATCGCGTCTAAACTGTCTATGGAATATTTTAATTTGACAGGACTAAACTAAGATGCTGTCTTCTGTCCTATTCTCAATGGAATAGAAAGAGAAAGATGCAGTGAATTCAAAATTATTTAGATTCTGTACGAGACAGTCGGCGCCATTGTTTTGTATTATGTTAGGGCTGATTTTTCCATCGTCAAATATGTAATTGCTATTCCAGGAATAGTTTTAAATTGTTGACAGTTCGTCCATTACAAAAACTATCAGAAATCGATATTATTCCAGAAATCAAAAATATCGTTCGATTGCAAAATGAGCCGTTGGTAAAACAATAAGAATCTTACCTAATATTAAAAAGCTGAAGAGTTTGTTTGAACGCGCTAATCTCAGGAAATACTGACTCCAATCACATTTTTTTTTGTGTTGGATAGTTCATTTATCAAGGAAGGATTTTGGCTATTTAATATCATGTTGGCACAAACAAGAGGGAAAAATCAGCGGGAAATGTAGAAAAACCTCCCGTTGCGTGCGCTGCGTAAACGGTTTAAGTTACCCAAAAAATTTATACAAAAAACTTCTTAATCGCGATCATAATAACAGGAATTGACGCGGATGCGGTGGGCAACAGCAGAGTTGTAGAAAGCAACAATAATATAGTATGATGTATAGATTATAATTAAATATTAAAAATAAAGATATCGTCTTCGCGTTGTGGAAGTCAGACGGCAGTCGCTTCACGGAAAATATCGAAGTTTAGGCAAAATCAGCAGTTAGCCTGGTAAATCGGACCCCAGACTTCAAAGCTGAACATGCTTCGGATGCGACTGGGATTAACTTTGAGTTGATGATGATGAATGTATAGGTTATAAATAATAATTATAATAGAATAATATGTAATAAACAATAATACATATACACATTAAGAATTGATGCAAAAAAATACAGAATTTGTAAAACAGACGTTTTACTAAGAAGATTGTTCTAAGGGCCACCATTTAATGACATTCTACTGAAAATATTAAATGGCAAATTGGAAAGGTTACCAACCTTTTACCATAGAGCCTGAAACACCATTGAAACTATTCCATAAATATTGATCAGTGAATGTATTAGTTACAATTTTATATGAAAACGTTTCTCTATGAATAACTTTATTTCAGTAGCCTTAGTTAGTTGTATGCTGAATTCGCCGTCACAGTGTGCGATTCGATGCTCTGACCGCCCACTTTTGTAATTTTTCAGCTGTTTTAGGCACTTACAGAGCTGCTAGTTTAATATTTAATTATATCTACAATAATTATCATAGTGATAATAGACGTTGCCTTTGTATATGGTGCATTATACGTCTACCGATAGAGTCTAGATACGTCTAGTGATGCAATCAACCGCGGATAAGCTCCAAGCATGTTGGCAACATGCCTTTCATTAACAGCTAAGCGGTTGATTAAGTTTTAATTGTCTAATAATATTTAGCTAAGTTAATAGTAACATTTTAATTTGTATAAATTACAAATGAATCAACTTTGCATAACGATTTTACGGTAAGACAATATGATGAACTACTAAAATGTATAATGTCAGACTTTTACTGACAAAAACCCTCCCGTGTGCCTTTGAACTTCGTCTTGTTTGAACAACCCGCAGCCTGGCAGGCATCAGTGTTCGTGGACTCCGTCACGATGTGCTGACATACATTTTTAGGTGAGTGTGGTCCTGACCGCGAAATTAACATTTTTTTTTTAATGATTATAAACTAGCGCTTGACAGCAATCCCGCCTGATGGTAAGCAGTGATGCGATCGTTGATGGTAAAGCGCGCAAGTTTATTAAGAGCCTATTCACTTTGAAAAACTGAGCGAATAGGAAGGAAGACGGCAGTTGAGCGAGGTGATGCAATATTAAACCCAACAACACGACCAACATTCATGAATATCGTTAAATTTTCCAAAAAAATATCGCGAGTGTTTGTCGCCCGCTCTAAGACCTTTCGTTATACTTATTTCTATATTTTATTTCAAATAAACCTACATGCAGACTTACGAAACGGCAGAAACTTCTACAAACTGCATTTATTGTAAGGGGGTGATAAATGTTGCGGGTTGATCAAAAGAGAAACCATAGCCTTGAAGCATAGGCAAGTTAAGGAACACGGGTGGGTCTTAGTCAAAGTCTGACACGCACTTATGCCCAGAGCGGGAGAGGTCATTTGATGATTTCCCATACACAACAAAAAAAAGCGTTTATGTTTATTATTGCCAACATACAGAATGGTGCTGACAATACGACAATAAATTAAACATCGTGTACCTAAACACATTCTCAGTATACCCATAAAAAATCATATAAATATATCCATTAGTTTAGTCACAGGAAATTATTTTTCATTTTTCACATTTTTACATGCTTTTTATTAGCTTCACTTGTATGTTTGCTTGTCCGTCTCTAACTCAAAATTTTTTCAACCTTACCTTACATTAATTTGTGCAGGCAAAGTATTTTTTAAATTAGATTTATATTTAGTTACTTGGGTAACGCATCATTGCATTCACTTCACATTCGCATTCACTTGCTTATTCTGTCTGTTGGAGATCAAGAAAAGTTTGGTAAAAACAAATGAGCACCACTTAAGCGTTCGTGTTATGCGTATATTATTAAAGAATATCGAACTAAAAAGTTGAAAATATATATAGATTAAAAAACTAAACAAAAAACATGCTTTTAAAGAATTTAAAAAGTTAAAAATAATTTTAAAATTTAATTTGTGATAATAGTATATAAACAATCTAGTAAAATGAGAAAAAAGCGTGAGGCGCTTGGTGCCATAACTGCTCGTGTTTTAATTTATTGTCGTATTGTCAGCACCACTCTGTATAGGATAATGCTTCTCTAACCCATCAATAGAAGTAGTTAATCTCAGTTCTTTAACTATGTCTACTAAAAGATTGCGTTTATGACGTAAAGTTCAGTGAAAATCTACGAAAACAAACACAAAAACAAACATAAAAAAGTACTCAGGTGACGCTTATTTTTAAAGAAATCTCTTCCAGCATAGGTCCAATAAAAATATATCTATTAAAATAGATGTAGACATGTTTGTAAGAGTCGAAAGGAAAGCCCTTACTTTTATCAATATGTAGGTATATCAAAACGTACACTTACCGGTATACAATATAACACACCATTATAGATAAAAGCTTCCATCGAAAGTACTTCGAGCACTGGTAATCGTGTTACAATATATGATCGAGTTACGATCTCGATTCGAGGTTGATCCCGATTCTCGGGAAAAGGCCGACTGAGATTTTTTGGGGTGGTCTAAGTCATGAGATTCAGATACTAACCCGTTCATTTTAATAAAAGTTATATTTTTACATATTATAAACTCATAGTGCTTGACCGCAATCCTGCCTGATGGTATGCAGTGATGCAGTCGTTGATGGTAAAGCGTGCGAGTTTATTAAGAGCCTGTACACACTAGCCTTGAAAACACTTAAATTGTAGTCAGAAGGAAGCACTGTCGCTGGCAAATTGTTCAAGTCCCTCGATGTACACGGTATAAAAGTAGCGACGATCCTCGATGCTCAGTGCCACTGCAGTTATAAATATTATAGCTAGATGACGGTATCTTTTTATAATGAAAAGGAGGTTCAATGCTTCTTCCATGATGGTCGCGTCAATAACGCGTAGTCAAAAAGAAAATTGCAATTAAACAGTTCAAAACCTCCATTTTTCCAACCATTTTAATGCAATTAAAATGGGTGTGAGACGTGGAAAGCCACAAAAGACATCTCGCATAAACTCATGGTCGTAGTCAACCGCTGTCTTCACCATATACACCGTATATAATATGCAAAATACTCTGTGGTATCTCTGTGGCCCGAGAAAATCTTAAATGTATATCGACGCCCAGCAAATGGAGCTGGATCGCTCACACGGTCCGAAGGACTCCTGAACATATACCAAGGCAAGCCCTAGATTGAAATCCCCAAGGAAAGCGTAAACGTGGCCACCCTAAAGCAAACCTGGCGGTGAATGGTCATCGCCGAAGCGAAGCCTAGAGCGGAATAAAACGCGAAACTCCAGATCGCACGGGATGGCGGCGCACTGTGAAGCCCTCTGTCTACTGTCTCTGTCCCATCTAGGGGATACAGGAACTTAAGGATAAGTTTAATGCAAATAGTGAAATACAATATAAATGTAGTATAAATGTGTAGCGGTATCTACAAACGCCACATGGAACAACGCGTCTACTGACGTCACAAGAATTCTACATCTCGCAATCAAAGTTTACCGTCCAACTAGCATACATACAACTTCCCAATTTCAAGCATTGGGCAAGTGCCCGCCAGACATAACACCCGTCTGGTCGGAGGATCCTCCCTTTTCTATGGAGGATGAGTGAACTTTATTCCCTGTTCTTCATGCCTCCACACTGGTGACCCCGAGCATGATCGTCAGCGCAGCCTTCGTGCAACAACTTCAGCGTGACGTCATCATCATCACTCTCGCAAGCTTTGGCGACGAGTCACCCAGCCAGCCAGCACCCACGGCTACAATGGGTATCCTGACCACAAGCATGCAGCGACCGCGCATACCTGGTCATCACCCTCAGCCTCATCAGCAACCTCAGCACAGCACACTGCATTTTCGGCCGGCCAACAAGCAGAGCCCTCTCTCCTGGTCGACGCATCAGCCAGCCTCAACCCGGCGCTGTACGACATCCGACGCACTGGATAATAACGCAGTGCCACCACCCCGACTCACTGGGGAATCTTCGAAGACAGTTTGGACTCACCGCGAACTACGCGGTGACTGGTTCCGACTCACTGGAACCTCAGCTGGCCTGGCAAGCATCGCAAGATACAAGACTCAGCTTACTATCGACCTCCGGTCTTCGGAGGGGAGTGATATAGCGGTATCTACAAACGCCACATGGAACAACACGTCTACTGACGTCACACAAATTCTACATCTCGCAATCAGAGTTTACCGTGCAACTAGCATACATACAACTTCCCAATTTCAAGCATTGGGCAAGTGCCCGCCAGACATAACACCCTTCTGGTCGGAGGATCCTCCCATTTCTATGGAGGATGAGTGAACTTTACTCCCTGTTCCTCTTGCTTCCACAATATATGTAACACATATATTTCCGCTTTCAGCTTTTACTTGAAATTATCTATCCACGGATACGAAACGCAATACACTGCAGGATTTCTTTTAAAATACGATTTTACGTATCTTATGTAATCAATGTAGTATGAATTTAATTTATTATTGGCAATTTTGTTTTATATGTTACATAAATATCTACATATTGAAATATCGAAAGTGGATTGAATTATTCCTTTATACACTTGGGATTTATTATTTTGAAAGCTTTTTATGAATCTTTAAATTTTAACATGAATATATATAAATTTGCCTGAACGGTTTGGAACTTAGGAATATTCAGATAAAAACTGACAGATATTTAAAGTTTTTCCATGACCATGACTTAAAACGACGAACAAAAACAATCATGACAAAACCACCATATCCTATAACTAGGAATAAGAAATCACATGGCATGTACCAATCCTTACTGTATGGTTGATTACAGCCTGGCCTGTGATCCAGAGCTAATTATACTTATTCAATTCATCATTCAAATCATACTTAAGCTAATTATACTTATGCTAATGATCAGCAATACAGCTTTTTATTTTCTCAATATGAAAAATGTTAAAATCAAGAAATTTTTTAACAGTTCAAATTATGAACACCGATTTTTATTCTGCCAACACGAAAAAATAACTCTTTTCTCTCGAGCATAATTTAAATATTTTTATCAAAACCTGTCAACATTAAATTCTCACAGATGACGTCGGGCTCCACACATGCCCTTCTAGACCGTCGCCCAACACACAAAACCCCTAATTTTTTGCCCTCGTCCACGTTGCTGTCTGGGAACAATTTTTCAAAGCGGCCATCACGTGGTGTCACTCGCAGTTCAGCTAACAAGGGTGCACATAATTTCAGCAGTCCGCCGGATGGCGAAAACTTGACAAATCCGCTTAAATTTCTCAAATGTGTACAACCCTCTCGTATGGTACGCAAATATTGGTGTAATCTCATTACTGGGATTTGTTGTAGATGGGTGCTTGTTTATGAGGTAGATAACATAATTTTGGAACTGTATTTGTATTGATTTATCTACAAATTGAATTATGAAGGGAGCGATGCGAACATCTGTATAAGAGATTATATGTGTCAATCATTCTGAGAAAGCCAAGGTGGACCGGGCCTGCCTTATTTGTAAGTGCACGAAAGCACGAGGACCTTTAATTGATACTCAATTCGGGAAAAAGTGTTAATGGGGTTTACCATCTGGGATTTCTCAAAAACATCCCGGAGTCTCAAGCCCAGGCGTAGAGGAGTCAGCCTTTCCCTATAGGATGCATTTTGGATACTGTGTGTGGGAATTACATGAAGTAAATACGTCATAACCATTCCATCATCAGACGACCCGTCGTACGGCGACTATTCACCCTCACGTTGTTGTCACCATTTCGATCCGGACGAAGTGTTTCGCCTTGTCTTTTATACCATGTACTACGTACATCGAGGGGATCTTTCCGTGTGATTACAATTTAGAGTGAATAGGCTCGTAATAAACTAGTACGATTTACAATCAACGATTGCATCCTTTTTCTTTTAGTTGGGATGGGAAATCATCAAATGACTTCTCCCGCTCTGGGCGGAGCTGAAGGGCGTATCAGAATATTACTGACTAAAACTCACCTCTGTCCCTTGCTTACAATCATGTAGGATCACGGATTAGTTATAATATTTTTACAAAAAAGTCTTAGTAAAAGCCCCGTTGATGACAACAGACTCGCTTTTTATTACACGAGACTTAATAATTTTGGCGAGATATGTGTTTGCTATACTATCATTGCGTTATTTTCATTGTGGAACAGATGCGTTTTTCTAAAATATATAACAATATGCTTCAAAATTATTCAAATTAAAGAGTAGAATAGTATGTGACATAATTAGGTTGTAGATATTATGTCTTCGGTAGCGCTTGCTACTAGCGCCAGTTCCTTTGGTTATTAAGTAAATACAAGTTCAATGCATCTCTTTCTTTCTATTCCATTAAGAAATTGACAGAAGATAAATATTAGTTTAGTCCTGTTACATTGATCAGCGGCTGATGTAAATTATCATGTTCTTAGTAGCCTTTAATTTAATTGCGTCTAAACTGTATATGGAGTATCTCAATTTGCCCACAAAGTATTGTTTGTCCATACTGTCCCACAGTGAGGTCTCTTTTTATTTTAGGAACTCTATCTTGATCCAGCCAACGTATCCAGGAGTACGGTTCTGTGACTATTTCACAGTGAAAACTTAGGTGAAGTGACCTTGGAGTGAGTTGTAATTTCCAACTAACACACTCTAAGGGCATACATAATCTGGGCACGCCACAATAGCGGTGGTAAGTCCCCTCTTTGAGGAGTGGCTGGAGAGGTGCCACGGCGCCCTCACCTTCCGCCTGACACAGGTCCTCACCGGACACGGTGGTTTCGGGAGGTTCCTGTTCCGTATTAGGCGGGAGGAAACGCCAGGGTGTCACCATTGTGTGGATCGCCCTGAGGACACGGTAGAACATACGGTGGAGGTCTGCTCGGCTTGGGTAGAGCACCGCAGTGTCCTAGTAGCGGCGATCGGTGGCGATCTCTCGCGTCCGACCCTGGTCCAGGCCATGGGTGACGGCCCGCCATGCACTCTCGCTCTGGACGAGCGAGAGTGCATGGCGGGCCGTCACCTCCTTCTGCGAAGCTGATGCTGGCAAAGGAGGAGACGGAGCGCGTGAGGCAACGGGAATCCCAGCGCCCTCACGCCACTAGCCGCCGCAGTAGACGCTCTGGTCGGGAGATGACACCTAACTCCCAGCCACCGTAGGTGCGAGCCTGCGGGCGGTGAGCAGTGGGCAGCTCGCCGCCCGGTAAGGACCAGGCCCGAGTCGACGGCGCGTCGTGTTTCACGCGCGCCTCAAAGAGATGTCAGCACATCGTGATGGGGTTCACGAAGACTGATACCTCCTGGGTCAGGGTTGCGGGTTGGTTAAACAAGAAATCGTGGCCCTGGCCGTCGCGCAGGCAAGTGAAGAAACACGGGTGGTTTTAGTCAGTAAAAGTCTGATACACCCTTCCGCTCCGCCCAGAGCGGGAGAAGTCATTTGATGATTTCCCGTCCCAACAAAAAAAAAGGTCATACATAATCAGCCTATAATATCCCCACTGTTGCGACACAGACCTCCTTTCGGTGAGAGGGAGTGGGCTGTAATCTACCACACTGGACCAGTGCGGGTTGGTAGATGTTACATGTTGTCGAAGTTCTTTTTGGTTCTAGGATATACCGATCACCACCTCTGCTCTCATAACGGTGAAGGAAAACATCGTGAGGAAACACGATGTTTTCTTTCACCATTTTGAGAGCAGAGGTGGTGAAATAATTTGCACAAACTAAAGCTTCTGATGGGGTTCGAACCTACGACTTACAACTTGTAAAACTCTAAGCTCACTTCACTTTTTTCACGATGACATCATAACAAAATCGATCGGCAGATCATGTCATTATTTTTATTCCTTACAGGACCGTAATACCTGCCGATTTTCATTACCGAGCTATACAACCTCCTAAATAAACTTTTATTAATAAAAACAAACCTTGTATTTCCGCTTTCATCCCCCTGTTATTAGTATTCAACGACAAAATAAAAGAAATTAAATCGCCATTCAAAAAGTAGCATCTTTCAATGGAGTTCATAATCACGGCCCTCGGCGCTGATATGGAAAACAGACCAAAATGGAGTAATGATTGGAGATTTTGTAAGCTTAGAAATTACAATACACTCTGTTTTAACAGCCTAATGGAATATTAATGTGGTAATGTTGGTTAATGGTACAAACCAAACATGAAACTGTGTCTGTATCTCAAACATGTTCATGTTTCACAGTTTATAACTGTATTTTTCAATAATAATAACAAAATGTTCCCTATATAACACCTTTAATATTCCCTTATTCATTTCTTGGTAATATCGATTTTTATGATCAAATCAAAATAAAAGAAATAAAAATGTTTTATTTGATTATTCCACGTTATATGTACATTATGGAGTTGTTGACGTCTCCTTTTAACCATATAGAAGTTTGTGCCAGGCTCTGTCGTTTATGAATTATGTTCTTCACGCGGTCAAAACTTTTACACGTAGTAAACGTTTTAACCATGTGAAGCGCTTACATTCGCATATAAGTAAGCACTCCATGTATGTACTATTCTGTCCTTATTGCAAATGCAGACCGATGCAATTTATAAGCCATCAATAATACTGCTAATGACCCAAACTCCATGTCAATCGCGTTGATTAATTTTATTCACTTTGGGATTGCCATATTAATTTTGTTTGGATTATTCTAGAACTATATTATGGCATTTTTATTAAATTGGTAGTATTATAATGCAAATTTTGGCTTGAAGAGAGACGCGTCGTTACTGTAGTTTCAATTGGACAGGTGGGAAAATAATTAGTTTTAAATACAATTTGTAATTTGTAGTTTTATTTGATCAACTGCAAAAAAAAAATATACGTAAAGTCTGAAATGACTTTGAAAAACACATCATGTATACTCAAACATTATAATATGTTATTCCATGTCATTTAATGTTAAAAAAACCGTTAGCACAAAAAAAATATATCATTACTAAAATACAAGTCCTCCTAACTGAAGCTGTGTTACTGGGCAGCAGCCCAGAAGCATCTGCTTCCTAGCTAAACTACTAGGAAATGATTTTTGAAAGCCCAAGTTAAGCTTTTGATTTTTGACCTCTTATTGAGAAATACTAACGCACTAAATTTAGGCCCTAGACCTAGATTTAAAGCAGTATAGCTCACGTCCGGCCCTGGAATAGGCCATGATTCAAGACTACATGGCAGGCCATCACCTTCTATGAAGTAGTATTGCTCGCAAAAAAGGTGGCGAAGCGCCTGAGGGAGAGATAAACTCAGCTTCATCTCGCCCCTAGTCACTGCAAGAAATGCCCTCGATGTTGGGAGACTTCCACGATTTCCCGGCAACCGTAGGTGTGGACTTATGGGTAGCGAACAATGGATATCTGACAGCCCGGCAAGGACTTTACCTTTTTTACGCTTTAAAGAAATGTCAGCACAATGTAACAGGGTGAATGAACCGAGAATGTTGCCTATCACAGCCGCGGGTTGTTTAAAATAGAAAATGAGAGCACACGGTTGGGTTGCCCGCTCCGAATAAAATGTGAGATTGGAGAAGTCATTTCATGATTCCCTAGCCCCCAAAAAACAATCCCCCCAAAATAAGCCCCCAATAATATAGACCTAAATTGAAAAAAAAAAGTTTGCTAGGCAGGCAGCAGGCGACTCGTATTTCATCGTCATTATCATAATTTCAGCCGAAAGACGCCAATTGCTGGACATAGGACTTACTCAAAGCACTTCAAGTTTTCTGCTTCTCACATCCAATAGGTTTCTGCTTCCTTCACAAGGTCGCTGTCCATCTGTGGGAAGCTTTCCAATGTTATGTCTTCCGATATGTCGTCGCCACTCGAGGAAATTTCGCCCATCTGTTCTGTGAGCAATGTATGTCATTTAAGTATGGGAATTTTTCGGGTTGGCTGCTTCTTTTGCGGATATCTTTGTTTCTGATTGAATCACACAGGGAAACTCTAAGCATACCCTTCATCACATTGTTTTGTGTTGCATTTCAAAAGACAATGAAAACGTAGATATAAAATAATGTTTAAGAACAAGAACAGAAAAATATGAATTTGTTACGTCTAAAACTAAAAATATTAAACTATAGCCTATAACTATACCTTACATATAGGAATGCAGAAAATAATTACATACAATATGATATACAGTATGTTAAGAAAACCCTGTCCGACCCGTGAAGGTGTTGTTAGGTATCGATAACTGATTCTACTAATGGATACAAAACCGGGCTAAACTTAAAAAAAAATCCTCATAAAAAAATAAATATTATTTCGCAAAAAGAGGTAATTTAATAAATGTGCGTAAGCACCCTTCCGCGGGTGGCGGGCGGCAGGGCACGCGGCACGTGGTCGCATCGCTATTCGCTCATAATAGCGGTGTTGTCACTTTTTTAAAATTACCAAATTTCGGGGAAGTTGGAATTAATTCGCGGGAAAAAAAAAGACTATTTCAAAATTCATTAGTATTGGTACTATGATGATTACGTAAAATTTTATATTATATTTGGTCATGTATTTTCTTAACCTTTATTATCCTTATGGGTCGTACAGGGTTTTCTTAACATACTGTATAATTTTGTGTACTGAATAAATACTTGTCAGTAGGGACTGTGCGACACAAACGTAGCTTTAGTCTATGACTGAGGCGTAGCGGTCACGACGTGTATAGCTAACTTTAATTAGCCCCTGTGCTGCAGACGAAGGGTTAATGGGAAGCTGGAGTCACAATATTTTGGGTTGATATTGTGATCACTGTTTGTTAAGAGCTGAATTTTCAGTTGAAATAATAATGTTCGTCATAACGTATTAGTAGCCCCAGCAATGTTGTAATTTACTAACAATTCACAATTAAAATGTGTACAAAAATACATCAATAATACTTTTCTTGACTCCTTCGGCAGATTATTTAAGCATTACGATCCGGACAAAGCGTTTCGCCTCCTCCTTTATACCGCGTACATCGAGGGACGGGAACAATTTGCCAGCGGCGGTGTTTCCGTCGGAAAACAATTTGAGTACTTATCTTCAAGGCTAGAGTGAATAGGCTCTTAATAAACTAGTGCGCTTTACCATCAACGATTGCGTCACTGCTTACCATCAGGCGGGGTTGCACCCTTTGTAAAATCTTTATATTTATGTTTTTGTAATCTATATGGTGTACATAATAAAGAGTATTCTATTGTATTCTTTTTTTTTAGTCCTTGCTATTCTATTCTATCACAAATATCACAATGCAATAAGATCCATGACTAGATAAAGACTAACTTATAAACTTTCGCGTAAATCTTATACTATATGCCAATGCAATGCTGAAGTTAAAACTTAATTCATTTAAAATCTAAGTGTTTACACAGGTACTGTGGTGCTTCTTACTACTTAAAAAAAAAGTTTTTATGATTGCTTTTAGCTATCGGCTTGCAAAATAAGTAATAGGTACATTGTATGACCAAACTTTTGATCCACAAACCGGGTTCTTATCAAGTTATTTCTTTTTTAATTTTATTTATTTACAAGATAAGAAAGATCCACTGTGTTAGTAACAATAGTCTTCACCTATGTTTGTACCTAATCAAACAGGCCTACACAGACAAACACGTTCAGACTGTCACGACATGAGTAGGTACTTGGTATCCTACCGCGCAAATCTTCACATGGCAACCGGTGATAGATCACCGCTCCATGAACCGAAAGTCTTGCCGGGCGGGGTGCACCACCGGTGGATACAGATAGGAATTATGTATTGTCTCTCTATAAAATAAGCTAGTAATATACATTGTTTATTTATGCCTATGTTTAGTGTATAAAACGATGTCAAATGAAGATAATATACGACCTATAAGGTCGGGATCGTGTCACAATTTTGGCAATGAGCGAAAACTACGAGATGTTCGAAGAAAATTCAGACGGCTCCGTATGGGACCCGCATTATAAAGCCGTTAACTTCCAAAAGATTATTGAAGAAGAAATTTGCGATGTTCACTCTAATATAAATCAATGTTCCGGCAATGAACTACAAATACCTTCAATCGGTCGTCACAGACCTTTGATCTTTTCTTGATCTTTTCCGACGATCCAAGCACAGAAGCCATTTTTGAATTGCATCTAAAAAGAAGATGGTTCATTCTTCTTATGATGATCAAAATATCAATGCCGATCAAGACAATCCCCCTTATTCATAAACGCTGCTTAAAGTTATCTAGTGATTAGCGATTCTTTAACCATTCAATTTTGACCTTTTAACGTCACTTAACTTAAATCATCCTTTATGAATAAACACCACAGTGTTTAAGGGGTTTATTCATAAACGAAGATTAAAGTTAAGTGACGTGCAAACGTCTAAAATGTATGGTTAAAGAATCGCTAATCACTAGTTAACTTTAAATATCTTTTATGAATAAGGGGGTATGTGTAAAAACAACATACCCTCATATAAAAGTGATCAGTTTCCTGCGATTGAAAATTTGGAGCACAATAAGCATATATTTCGCATTTCGTACAATATATTCTTTTTTTTTTGAATAATGATTTTAACTTACTCTTCAAAATCCACCTCCTGAGTTGCACTATGAAAATTTGACATTTTTTCCAGGCGGGAACGGTAATTACAACAATTTCTCTCAAAGCAGCGCGAATTTCTTAGTATATTGAAAGTATAGTGTTATGTGGCCACCGGTGGTACACCTCGCCGGGTCAGCAAATACTCCGTGCTCCACCGGTGGTACACGCCGGTCTGAACGTGTTAACACACTCCACCCCTGCTCAGTATGCTCATTGGTCTCGCAACACATGGAGTTCAGTGAACCTATTGAGCTTATGGCTAAATAGCGGGTTGTAATGGCCAGCCGCTTTTTACAAAATATAATGTAAAAATCTCGTGTATTATAGAGCTTGAAGTGAAGTGTCTTAGATTGATACTAGTGACTTTTTTTATATCCTCTATTCCTCCGACATTGGAGCCAGAGACCTTATCTACTTTCATACCAGTTCACGCAATTTTGACACTTTTATTCTTCATGCTTAATCTTTCTTTCATACATTCTCTTTCACACATTTACAGGTGGGACGCCTGTCTAGCCTAGCTGTCCTCTATATGATATTCTTATTTGGGTGTGGTTGAATAATTGTACAGTTTTCCTTTATTGTTTTGCAGCTAATTTTACAATTCTATCCATGCTTATTTTTACATTTACTAAGTACATCTTATATCTATTACATGTTTTCTTTGCTTTATTTCTTTTACAACATTGTATATACAGGGTGTATCTGACATCACAACGCAAACTTCGCGAACAGGCTAGACCGCATGCCACTAATAAAATTATGATAGTCATTTATGTCGTTAATGAACGGTTACAGAATTCACAGTGTTTAAAAAAAAAGTGTCATCTCGGCCTTTGAACGTTGCAAGCGTGCCGCCGTGCGGGTTTGTAGGTATGACGTTGATCCCTGATGTGAACTCTATATAATCAGCTGATAAGATAGTTTTTCGAGTTTTGTTTTCAATGAGCTTTTTTGTGTAATTACCGAATTAATTAATTTTTACTTTAAAATCTTATTGGCTTATAAAAGTATAGCAATTATGAACGGCCTAAAGTGAAAAAAACTACATTTTTTTCTTTTAAATCATGAAAATGCTGACGAAATATTCCACCACTGGGGCGTTCAGAATCATGTACTGGATCCATAGTACTCGTTTGTGCGTCGATGTCAGATACACCCTTTATGCTTGTACTTATTTTACTAAGGGACACTAGTGACTAGTTACATCACCCGCTCTGGGCGGAGCAGAAGGGCGTGTCAGACTTTTACTGACTAAAACCCAACCGTGTTCCTTCACTTGCCTGTGCGTCAGGGCCACGGTTTCTCTTATGATCAAGCCGCAACCCTGACTCAGGAGGCATCGGTCTTCGAGAACCCTGTCACTGTCCTTACCGGGCGTCGAGTTGCCCACGCTTGCCGCCCGGTAACTATTTCTTCTTCATAGTGAAGTGTGCATGACAGCCCCACACACCCATCTTTTCACAGTGAGTTTTTTTGCAGAATCTACCATTAGAACCGCAACTCGTAAAGATATCAACTGACATGGCATAAATTTTGAGGTAGACCTCAAAATTAATAATATTTCGCTGCTCACTCACCCTTAACAGTAATAGGGAGTGTCGAACGCGGTGACGTCGCAAAACTTTCATTATTTGCATGCCGCTTTCTGTCTGCCGAGTTTCAATACAATTGTGTATAACAATAAGCTTCGTATAAAGTAGGTATACATTCTATATATGTCAGGTATTTCATGAGCCATCCTTCACGATAAATACGTTATATTAATATTTTGAACATTTGTCATGTTAATATTTGAAAAGAACATGCTTGTATCTTGGGTAAACTTCACGCACAATAAGAACACAAACACAAGTAAGTTGGAGGAAAATATTGATAACATTCACGCAAAACCGCACAAATGTAACGTACACAAACTAAAGCAAATTTATGTTCAGTGCATCCTTGTCTTTGTTTTTCATTCAGAAAGGGACAAAAGATAAATATCATTTCAGTCCTGTCAAATTAACGTATTCCATAGAGAGTTGGGTTGTATCCTAAAAAATAATTTAATGTCCATCAGATAGATTTATAAAAAATATTGAACACATATTTTTTATTTTTTCTTTCATTCAAATACTTAGAAAGATATAGTGATTTGAAATGACGCATGACGTCAAGGCGTGGTACAAAATATACCACGGCGTGACGTAATTAGCCCCACTCCGTATCTTTAATACGCTATATCTCAGTAGTTTTTGGTAATTTCGACAAAATAAAAAATACAGGTCTAATTTTTTATTATTATCTACTAGCGGCCGTCAGCGACTTCGTTCGCGTGGAGTTAGTTACGCTCTGCTCCTATTGGTCGCAGCGTGATGTTATATAGCCTAAAGCCTTTCTGGATGAATGGGCTATCCAACGCAAAAAGATTTCTTCAAATCGGACCAGTAGTTCCTGAGATTAGCGTGTTCAAACAAACAAACAAACAAACTCTACAGCTTTATAATTATACTCGTATTATTATAGATAAGACGGACAATTTTTTTTTTTTGATTTTCTTACTTTGGATACATACCTGTTGCCGCCGTGGTGCCGCTAGGCGCTGACTATAACTTACAACACGACCGCGCCACCCCAGTCTAACTGCTGATTTTGGCTAAATTCGATATGTTCCATGAAGCGACTGCTGTTTGACCTCCAAAACCCGAAGGCGATATCGAAGCATTGCAGTTAGACCAATTGTTGGACTTTTGAGAGCTTCAACAACCCGTAACGACTGCCATGTTCGTATGGCAAGCGGGACCAACGGCTGAACATGCTTTCAGTGCAAATTTTGCGCTGCGCGGGGATCGAATCCACGCCTCCTTGCGCGGCTGCTTTCGCTACCGCTACGCCACTAAGGCTGTCAAGAGGCGGTTTAGTCCATTAGTAGTATATTTCTTTAATCCACGTTCAGACCTTTTATAAAATTTAGTGTCTGCGTGTTTTAGCATAAATTTCAGGGTTGTTTGATATTTGGTTCGTCCTCGTTTTTTAATATGATCTGCTCCTATTAATCGCAGCGTAATATTATATAGCCTAAAGTCTTTCTGGATTAATGGGCTATCCAACGCAAAAATATTTTTTCAAATCGGACCAGTACTTCCTGAGATTAGCACGTTCAAACAAACAATCAAACAAACTCTTCAGCTTTATATATTAGTATAGATTATGGCTCGGTTATGAGTTAACGATCACTAATTAAATAATACAAAATAATATGGTTTAATAATTTTATTTAACACTATAATATATTATGCCTTCTATTAGTAAGAGGGAATGGGCCGTATTCTACCACGCGAGTCCAACGCGGGTTGGTAGATGCCACAGGTCTTCGAAGTTTTGCCTCTTATTACATGCCGGTATTAAGTTATGTGCATCTGTTTCTTTCCACTTCGTTAAGAAAAGGACGGAAGATAAAATGTCAGTTTATTCCTGTCAAATTAAGATACTCCATAGACAGTTTAGACGCGATTATAAACATGGCGACTAAAATACATCAATTTACGCTATTTCCTCACTATGTTTTCCTTCACCGTTTTGTGAGCAGTGGTGATTTATACCAAGTGAAGTGCTGGAGGGGATTTGAACCTATAACTTATAAGTCATGGCCGATACCACTAGGATACCGCTGATCTCAATTTATCATAATAATAATAAAATTGCAAGCACCTGAAACAGAGAGAGCATTCGAACACGGTACGCGGTCAGGTTGTTTCCTCCCTCTGTAGCCCCTTAGTATGAGCGCATGACATTTTCGTTGATGGATTGTGTCCATCTCATGCGCTGCATACTTCCGCCGGGAGCTGGGACCCTGTCAAACCTGGGACCCTGTCGGGAAGCCGATGGGCCTCGAGGTCCTAAGCGGTCCGGCGGCCGGCGTCCTCCCCGTCGGCGAACAGGTGGTGGCGTCGTCGGCGGAGAGAAGTACTCGTCGCTCGAGCTCGACGCAACTGCCGTGGCCGGGGTCGTCACAGCGCTTACAGTGACGCTGGGGACCGGCGGCGGCGAGGCGGAGCTGAGCAACGAGTCCGGAGATGGTGGGCGTGCATGTAGAGCGGCAGATCGGGTCAGCATATTCAACGTATTTTTTTTTCATTTCTACAATATTTTGTCTCGATTTGACATGACAGGTGTCATTGGTAAATATGAAGAGACAAAATGATCGTTGTTGTTAACGTTGGTGTTGCCAGTTAATAAAATTGACGACACGATTGGCGCAGTGCCTGAGCGATCGATTGCCGCGCTGTGTATCTCTGGTTCGAATCCCGCACGAAACAAATATTTGTATACCTTAGAATAGGGTAATTGACTAAAGAAAAGTAATTAGTCAGTCAGTCAGATTTCCAAAAAAAAAAAACTAGACAGGATTTTTTCTTTTTTCATATAAATAAAAAATTAAGACGATACAGTGAGTTGAAAACTCGGGTGACGTCACTCCTTGCTACACTTTTTAGCAACGAGTGACGTCACCAGCCACCACTCCTGATCTTTGATGCCTTTTATATTTGTCAATTTTTATTGATTTGATCAAACAAAATATACGTATCCAATATTTTTCTATAATCTGAATGACAGACTAAATAGAATCATTTTTTTTTACCCAGGAAACATTCCTTTGTTCCGGGTCTGGCTGTTTGTGTATTTGATTTTAAACGCATCCACGATAGAAGAGAAATTCTTAGTGTGGGGAAAAGTATTGAGATGATGTGATTCCGTAATACAGTCAAAATTTAGCCGCGAAAAATGTAGGATAAAGCATTTATGACAAATTGAGACTAAAGTTACGAAATTTGCCCTTCTGGTTTGGCATGAGTTAACTAATTGGTAAAATTTGTAATAAATATATCACTGGAAACACGCGCTGGTAGAATGCAAATACGTGTACGTACAGAAGCTTCAAAACATGTATCATACTCTGGCGTAGTTCGCAAAGGCATTTGAAAACTAAATAACTTGCTGCTGCATTGTGAAATTTAAACCAGATTTTAATAGTGACAGAATGAGTACAGTAACACAGTTCTATTTCTAGTTTTCATTTTAGATACTGTAGATACTAAATAAAACGTTATTTTCTGTTGTATAAGGCTTTTTATCATTTGTCTGCAGTGTAGCACCTCTACGAGTTTACCATATTTCGTAGGTGCATGCTACGGATGTACGTAGGCGTGTGCTACGCCAAAAAAAGACACCGCTACGCAGATGCAACGTGACTTGTATTGAGAGTTCTACCCTCTTTGACCTTTAATGTGAAAATCTTCATGGAACATAAAAGACTGGCGCTATAGGTAGTTATATAGGGAAATATATGCCAAAGCCACCAAAAATTACACATATATCTATGTTTTTAAGGTTCCGTAGTCAACTAGGTACCCTTATGGTTTCGCTAAGTCTGTTTGTCTTTCTGTCCATCCGCGGATAATTTCAATGACCGTTGGGACTAGAGAGCTAAAATTTGGTACCAATATGTATATTAATCATGCAGGTAAATTGCTAAAATAAAAATTGGAAAAGACTGTACGTAAACCTACGCGAAACTACGGAACCCAACACTGAGCGTGGCCTGAGACACTCTTGGCCGTTTTTAAGGTTCCGTAGCCAAATGGAAAAAAAGGAACCCTTATAGATTCGTCATGTCTGTCTGTCCGTCTGTCCGTCCGTATGTCACAGCCATTTTTTTCTGAAACGATAAGAGCTATACTGTTGAAACTTGGTAGGTAGATGTATTCTATAAACCGCATTAAGATTTTGATGCAAAAATAAAAAAAATAATAATAAATATTGAGGGCTCCCCATACTTTGAAAATCAATTTTCATCAATCAATTTTTTCAAAGGTGCATGAGTCCGGCACGCATTTGGCCTGTTTTTTATTATTTTAGTAAGCAAATTCTCCTAATTTTCTTTAGGTTGGATTGCTCATCCTCTATTCCCAGACGATAAATGTTGCATGGTACAATATCCAAAAACTAAGAGCATACAAAACAATTGTTTGCTCTGAAACGTAATATTACATAACTAAAATTCCTCAACCCGAAAAACAGAACTCCTCTATCATCATTCGATTACAATATTCGAACTAATTACCACTTGCACTCGGCAATATTAAAGTGTTACACTTTATTCCTCGACTAACCATCCATTACGATATTGTTCGTATAGTGATATAATTATGTAACCATTTGGAAGAATTGTTGTATCGGATAACTGTGACCTAGTTACGGTGGAATTACTTTATTTTGTTTTTCCAATAGCGTTTCTGTTATTGGAGAGTTGAATTAGAAAATTTTTCATTCGGTTGTTTTTATTCTTTATATGTGCTGGCTTATTATTTACTCATGTATTAGTCCATTCAGGAAAGTGGTAACGTTTCCCTTGTTCAAAAACTAAACAAAATTTAAATTCCGTGCATTTTTTTCTTTATATTTAATTAAGAAAATGACACCATCACCATCATCATCATTACAGCCGAAAGACGTCCACTTCTGGACATAGGCCTGTCCCCAAGACCACGGACTGGAGACCCACGACGATCGGTCCTGCTCCTCCCGCATCCAACGGTTTTCCGCGACCTTCACCAGGTCGTAGGTCCACCTTGTCGGGGGCCTACCCACGTCGGCCCCATCGGGCATAGGGCCTAAGGGTAATGTACCCGGCCTACTGCCACTTTAATATTGCAATTCTTCGGGCTATGTTGGTTACTTTCGTTCTTCTGCGGATCTCCTCATTTCTGATTTGATTACGATTACCCCAAGCATTGCCCTCAAATGACAAGATTTTATAATATTTTAGCCCTGTCAAATTAATAAACTCCACAGACAGTTTAGATGAGATTAAGTACCGGAAGACGCAGCGTACGGAGGCGCCCAACAAGGTGGGCCGATGATTTGGTGAAGGTCGTGGGAAGCCGATGGATGCGGGAAGCACAAGACCGGTCATCGTGGAAAGCCTTGTGGGAGGCCTTTATCCAGCAGTGGACATCTATAAGCTAAAAAAGAAGAAAATCAAAATCAAAATCAATTTTATTTGTATAACATAGGTAGTGAAGACAGTTCTTAAATTTATGTTTATAGGTCGCTATGTTATGCTAAGAAGCATACAAATATACATACTTGCAAGCAAAACATTAACAATTTTTAGTCAATCATGCTGGATGCAAAAAAAAAAAAATTATATAATGTCAAAATAAATGATAAATGAGTACAATGTCACAATACGGAGTAATTTCGCTAGTCAAAATAAATAAGTCTACATTAATTTGTCATTTAGGAATTCATCAGTTGTATAATAACATTTCTCAATTAATAAATGTTTTAATTTTGTCTTGAATTCTATAACATTCAAATGTTTTATGCCAACTGGTAATTTGTTGTAGATGCGCGGTGCCATTCCTAAAACACTCTTTTTTACTAAAGCAGTATTACAACGCTGATTTTTTAAAACATTTGCATATTGACTACGAATAGTAACATCTCGTAACGTTGACACCGTTTCAAACAATCTTATGTTTGTCTTGACAAAAACACTAATTTCATAAATGTACAATGATGGTAAGGTTAAAATTTTTAGCGACTTAAAAAATGGTGCACAGCTATCGTCAATTTTCAGACCACACATCGATCTTATGCACCTTTTTTGTGCGGTAAATATGACATCTTTATCAGTAGAGTTTCCCCAAAAAATAATGCCATATCGCAAAATTGACGCTACTAAGCCATGATATGCAACTAGTGGCGCATTGATATTTATTTTTCTGGCAATTTGGAAAAGTGCGTACGAAAACGTAAATAAGAATGTTAGTGTAGGGAGGCCCCAGCAAGATGGGCTGACGAACTAGATAGACGAACGTTTGGAATAAATATTTGTATGTCCCACAGGTAGGTTTTCCGGGTCTGGCAGTTTGTATGTGATTTTAAATGTTTGTAAACCCAACCACGATACAGGAGCAGGTAATTATTTCTAGTGTGATAAAATCTAAGACATGTTACCAACCTTCACCAGAACCCTAATTGCGCAATACACGATTACTATCAATTGGAATTATTTTGAAGCATATTGCTAATCCATTGCTCTATATGTTCGGTTGTCTGTTCAACTAGGTAAATCACGTAATGAATGTTGTTGAACTTTCAAATTGAAACCGATTGAGACTGATAGTGTTTTTTTTTAAATAATTATAAACTAGCGCTTGACCGCAATCCCGCCTGATGGTAAGCAGTGATGCGATCGTTGATGGTAAAGCGCGCTAGTTTATTAAGAGCCTATTCACTCAGAAAAACTGAGCGAATAGGAAGGAAGACGGCAGTTGAGCGAGGTGATGCAATGTTAAACCCAACAACGCCAAAGGGAGATTGATCTGAAGACCCTCCACGACCAAACTCCCAACACAACAACATTAGGCGCATCGTACCCGGCACACATCGCAACACAACTGCCTAGATCCGTCCTCCGTACGGCTTCACCAGACATCATGCCGGACACGACAAATCGCTTGGCGGCAAGGCTTTGTCTGGTGGGTGGTAACTTCTGCCGGCGGCCGATGTTATGGCCTACCACCGAGAATTGAGAATTTGTGTTACGCAATTACCTTATAGGTCCGCATGGTGGATTGAAAGGAGAGCTGTGTCCAAGCAGGTCGAACAATAAAGGTTGATTACGCTAAGTTTCTAAAATACGTTTGTCTGCCTCGTATTCCCTTCAAAAACCGTCCGTATCCAAAACCCATATAAAAGATTACTGCAATTCAGCTTGTTAACAGTTTTTATACTTCACTAAACACGTCGTAAAGCTATTAAATTAATGCCACCATAAACTGATGATGCAAGCCAACCATTTATGGTATATGAGTTTTATTAGCATAGTTATGTTTCATTGTTTATGTTTGTAGTTTTATTGTACTTTTTATATGAAACAGGGGTCTAGTTTGATATGATACTTTTTGCTGATTTTGCAATAAAATATATACATTTTATTATGTGCTGAATATCAGCACATAATAAAATGAACTTGTAAATATATTAGGTAAAGCTCCTCCAAGGACCTTTAGGACTTAGTTGGTTTTAGTGTTCCTTGCTGTACTAAAATATGGCAACGGGATCGTCCTGTGTCTGTCTGATTGTCACAGATTGTATATATGTAACTATATAAAGTTGAGCTGATCAAGATCCGAGTTGAGCTGCACGATTTTTGTGTTTTAGAACATTGTGTATATATCTCTATTTTAACCGTAATAGTATCTCTTGTACACCAATGAATGATTAAAAGGTGAAGGAAAATACCTTGAGGAAACCTGGACTTTATAAGTCTGAAATCGCCAACCCGCATTGAGCAAGCGTGGTGATTACGCTCAATCCTTCTCTGTATGAGAGGGGACCTGTGCCCAGCAGTGGGACGATAAAAAAGGTTGATGATGATGAACCGTAATTGTGTAGCCTGCGTATAGATACTACAATGCTACATGCTAATAATCCGACATACTGATGTTACGCAAATCTTTAATCTCGCAAGAAGAATTTAGGTACCTACCGCGCTACTAGCATGGATACAAATTCTTGGCATCAACCAAAGTACAATTGCCTGCTACTAAGATGATACTTTTCTATGGAGGATAAGAAAGGGTTAAACCCTGTTTCTCATATCTTCATATTTCCCTTCATAGTAAAGGTACCCATTATGAAGGCATAATGGGTATTCAGCTCAATCCATTAAGACCCGAAGCCGATCCCAAAATAGTTAAGAACAGCTCAGTCAGATTGATTGGGTAATTATTCCCTATCATTAACAAAATATTGACATATGTAAGCTTAAAAATCATCGGAAGAAAGAAGTAATGATAAATTATTATTAACAATTGTAATGTAAAAAAGCTATTATAATATTGCTCTCATGAATATAACAAGCAATATAAAATATTTATAGTAAAATAGCATCCTGCCTCACCAAAGGAGTGGCGTGTCTACGAACTCCTAATAATGTTCTCGGCTATAATTTATAGCCAAGGACCGCCATAGATCACTTTGGAGACACCGCACAGACTTGAATCTGTTTATAATATCGAATTCGGAGGCAATAACGATATTCGTTTTTATCATGTTTAACTTCAAAACCTAGTTTACTATAAAATTTTAGCAATAGCCTATTTATTAAAATTAATTAAAAAAAAACAGTCAGCAGGGCAGTCATTTATGATATCATAGATTGCAACAAATTACACTGTCCTGGGTTTTTAGGCTGCTCTTTGAAGAGTGTTATCATTGGTTATTTTACCGTCACAAATCTTTCGAAGCACCTAACTTACTCTTCTTACTCCTACTTAACTCCTCGGTGGTAGGCCACAAAATCGCCTGCATGCCGGCAGAAGTTACCACCCACCAGACAAAGTCTTGCCGCCAATAGATTCGTCGTGTTCCGGTATGATGTCTGGTGAAGCTGTACGGAGGATGGGTCTGAGCAGTTGTGTTGCGATGTGTGCCGGGTACGATGTGCCAAATGTTGTTGTGTCGGGAGTTAGGTCGTGAAGGGCTTCCAGATCAATCTCCCTCTGGCGCAGCATCGTTGGTCGTGTTGTTGGGTTTAACATTGCATCACCTCACTCAATTGCCGGCTCCTTCTTTTTATTCACTCAGTTTGTTTTTTGAGTGAGTAGGCTCTTAATAAACTAGCGCGCTTTGCCATCAACGATTGCATCACCGTTCACCATCAGGCGGAATTGCGGTCAAGTACTAAATTATAATTATTAAAAAAAACTTGGGTTTACATTATTGACATCCACCGTAACATTATCTCATAAAATCAGTTCATCGAAGGACTGGAAGAATTTGCTCCAGACCGTCTTCCTGTCTGATTACAATTCATGTGTCTTCAATGCTAGAGTGAATAAGCTCTTAATAAACTAGTGCGCATTACCATCAACGATTGCAATCGCTGCTTACTATCAGGCCGCATCGCGGTCAAGCTAGTTTATAAATATAAAAAAAAAAAAAATGTTTTATAGATAAGAAGAGTAAGGAACTCTTTCTGTTTTAGGTACAGAGACCTTGTTTAATAGATATTTAACTTTATGGCTGTTGCATTACGGTTCAAGGTTGATTGGGAAAATTTGACAGTGGCGCCGCTTCTGTTGTTCACAAACTAAACTAATTTTAAGTTATGTGCATCTTTTTCTTTCCATTTCGTTAAGAAGAGGATAGAAGATAACATTTTAATTTAATCCTGTCAAATTAAGATACTCCATAGACAGTTTAGACGCGGTTATAAACATGGCGACTAAAAATGCACCAGTTTACGTCAGGAGCGCACTAATTTGACAGGTCTGAACTGACATTTTATCTTCTGTCCTTTTCTTATAGAAATGGAAAGAAAAAGATGCACATAATTTAAAATTAGTTTACTTTGTGAACCACAGAATCGGCGCCAGTTTCGGGTAGTTTGACCTACCGTCGTCGTTTCAACACTAATCAGAAAGAGTTCGAAGAAATTCTACTTATTACTTAGAGTACCTCTACCTAAGAAGATTTCCTTAGAATTTCTTTAAACCTAATAACACCTATGTTAGCGATCAGAAGTGGTATTTATTAAAAAAAACAAATCAGGACGTTCCAATGTTCGTGTATTATCCATTTGAATTCCAATAACTGAACTTATTCAATAAGATAGGAACAGAATAATAATCACTGAGCACACAACAATATGTCAAACGATAGCCAGCAGCTCTTAATTAATATAGATAATATAGGTCTCACAGAGTTTGCACGATGTTACCAATCTGAGTGTCCGTTGTCGAATGTGAGCCAGGGGCGGGTAGACAGCGCCTTTTAACACGCAAGTCCAGAGGTTCTAAGACGTGTGATATCTATCACCTCACACTGGGCCCACGTGATCATACTCCCAATCGTCCAGAGAACGTCTGAGTTTCAGCAATAGGAACATTTAGAATTCTTATAACGCCGAGCATCGCCGCCTAGCCTTTTAACAACTACGTAGTGATCAGCTTCCAATCTAACCGGAATCAGCTGAATACCAGCATTTTGCTTAGAGCGACTGCCTATTTGACCTCCACAACTCAGTTATTGGGTAATACTATACACCTTGGTAAGATTAGTTGTCAGACTTTCGGGCTTCTGACTACCTTTAACGACTGTCAAAGATCTACAAATGACAGTTGGAACACGAAGGGTTCTCGGTATGAAAAGATAGTCACCCATTCATAGACCATCCGCGGCAAGCGTGGCTCAACCTGATCGTTCGACCAGCTGGGTAATTGTGTAACGCATTATCTTTTTTTCTGTCATTTTCTTTCTATATTACAATATTGTCCTTACTTTCTAATTTCAGTCACATACAATCCTTTCCGACGGCAGCACTGGTTGTGCCGCTCACCTTGTCCGGTTCCTTTCTATGCTAGTTCTAGCGACCTTGAGGCAAAACCACTCCAGGTACGGCCTGGAGTGCTTGTCAGCCATCAGGCCGGCGATAGTTGTTTCATTTAGTAATTTACCTGTACTTATTTCCAGGTCGTACCTGTCTGTATCGCATTATCAGTAGCAATGGGTTTCATATTGTTCAACAACATTCACTGCGTTATTTACGTTGTTGCAATCGTTGCACCAATCGTTGAATTTTTACTAGAAAATAAAAATTTCATTCTGAAGCACCTAAGTATCTATTAAAGTATTCAATTACTAGCTGCACCTCGGGGTTTCACCCGCATATTTTTTATATATGCCCCGCTCCTAATGGTCGCAACGTGATATTATATAGCCCAAAGCCTTCTTGAATTAATGGGCTATGCAATGCAAAAAGATTTTTTCCAATCGGACCAGTAGTTCCTGAAATTAGCGCGTTCAAACAAGCAAACTCTTCACCTTTATATTTTAGTATTTATTAGCATACAACAAGCACGTCAAAATAAAATCATACCAGCACATTAAAATAAACGATTTTGTGGGTAGCAACACAGTAACAAAATAAACAATTTGTGGTAATACAATTCTCAATGTAAAACAATACTGTAAACACTTCAACGTATCTCTAAATAAAAGCAATATTATATTGCTTTTCAAACAGAAAAAGTCCCTACAAATATTTCATCTCAAATCTACATTCTTTTACAAATCCAGTAAGCCTGAACAAATCTCGATAAACTGTTTGCTTTCACAAAAAACTACCTACCCTCTGAAATCTGGTTCTTGGTACTGTGGGGGCTGTTACAGCTCTTGAGGGCTCTCGAATGACTGATGTTGATCGCTGGGTGCGAAACGCTCTAATAAAAACGTGGGGTGTAAGCGATTATAATAAAAAAATAGATTTGTGTAAGGAATTTTTTAGAGGTTAAGTTTGTGCGTTCTGTAAGTCAAAGATATTTAAATTTAATGTGAGTGTCAACAGTATACAGGTCTCCCAAAGTGATAATGCGCATAGAAATCTTCGTCACTGTTCGGCAACGGTCGTATTCCCCGAGCGTTCGGAAGAAGATATGTATATAGAGTGCTTAAGTGCATAAAAAATGGTTAAGTGCACCACTCTATATACATATCTTCTTCCGAACGCTCGGGGAATACGACCGTTGCCGAACAGTGACGAAGATTTATATGCGCATTATCACTTTGGGAGACCTGTACACCGCTACACATCATGCTAATATAAATTGACTTTTCTGGACTGGAAATGAATTGTTTCATGTGTTGCCGTGTATACAAGTTGATTGCAAGTTCACAGTTTTTACACACATAGATAGGTACATAGACGTGTGTACAAGCCGTGAACTTAATGACATGAACATTATGACACGACAATTTCAGATATATTATAAGAAAATCTCGTGTCACAATGTTTTTAATTGAAGTCCTCCGAAACCGCTCGACCAATTTTTATGAAACCTTTTTCGTGTAAACAAAAATTTATATTTTTTAACCGACTTCAAAAAGGAGGAGGTTACTCAATTCGACCGTATATAGGCTTTTTTTATGTTGTTCGCGGATAACTTCGTCGTTTATGAACCGATTTTGATAATTTTTTTGGGTTTGATGGTGGAAGACCAGAGAAATCAAGGGGAACTAGTGCATTTGTAAGATTTTTCATTATGTATTTTAAAGCACTACAATTTAATAAGGGTCTGGAGTAGCTCGAATGATGGAGCCGGGAGACAGGCGAGGGAACTCCTCAACGTTTCACAGCAGCTGCCTTGTGTTTGTCCTTGAATAATTTGTATTAATAAGTGCCTTACACCCAGATGGGTGGTGACTGATGACGAAGACAAAGGTCAGTTCAAGGAACTCCTCAACGATTTACAGTAGCTACCTTGTATTTGGACTCAATTCATTTATATTGATGACAAGTTTACATACATGTGGGTTATAATGAAGGTCGGCAGTAGATCCGAGGATGGATCTGCGAAACAGTTGAGAGATTCAACGATATACGGCAGCTACGTTATGTTCGTGCTTGATTAATTTGTATTGATAAGAACCTTACGTCTAGTGGGTTGTGACTGTCATTACGGAGCTGATGATGAAGACAAAGGTCAGTTCACTAATCAACAATTTACAATAATTTCCTTCTATTTGATCTCAATTCACTTATATTGATGAGAAATTTCCGTTATGTGGGTTATAATGAAAGTTTGCAGTAGATCTGATAATAAAGACCATAGACAGTCAAGGGAAGTCCTCAAAAATTTACAGCATTAAAGTTTAACGTAGGACAACCACTAGCCACTGCTACTTGAACTGTTGATGCGACAATCAAAAAAATCAAGAGACTGAATTTAAGTAGTAATTTTAGTAGTAATCGTGTCATGTCTATCAATGCTATGAGCATCTTACGTTACTTACTATAATTAAATATAAATAATTAATAGTTAGTACATAAATAATGGGCATTGTTTAATAATTATAATTTCCAAGTATATAATTGACTTTATAACGTACTGATAAGCATAAGTCACGCTTGACCTTGCATTAGGCCGTATATGACTGTACGATGTGCACTCTTCGCGCTCTACCTTCAAAACGGTTGGTCGTATGAAAAAAAATTTTAAACAAAAGTTGTAGGGAATTTTATAGCCTACAACTTTTATAATAAATGCAAATCTCATTTAACCGATAGGAAGCCAGATATTCGCGAAAAACCGATTTTTGTGACCTTTGACCTTGAATATCTTGAGACGCGGACACGATAACGATTGTGACTTTTGAGACAACATTTAGAATGACAAAACAAAGGTTCATACCAATTTGCAGCTTATTATCTTTCATTCCGAGGTGAAAGCCCTAATATGACTGGGCTAAGCTCTGTTGGCGGCAGCGTCCAGTTTGTCCGGATGCAATTGAACATTACTTTTTGCAACTAAAAATTGTAAAACAAAAACTTTTTTCCAAAAAAAAAAATAACCGACTTCCAAAAAGAAAAAACACTACAAAGTGAAAAATCGGAAGTCGGTGGCAAAAACGAATCGATGACACCATGATCGTGAACATGTGTATTCGTTTTTGCCGCCGACTTCCGAAATTAGTTATTTTTCACTTTGTAGTGTTTTATATATATTTTTTATTGTAAAAGTTCGTTTGCCGGGTCAGCTAGTAGGTATAACAATGAAATAGTGACTTGGAAATTTTTTTAATAGTAACTTTTGTTTCTTAATGTTCGTAGATTAAAAGTTGAATATAGCAGTTTTACAGTTTTTTCTTCAAACAAGTTGTCAAACCATCATATTTATTTTTTAGATAAAACGTTTTTTGACTGTTGAATAATCAGCCCTAAAGTGCGTGTCATAAAATAGAATATATTTCTTTATTTCGAAAATAGAGACTTATATGATTTCAGGCAACAATAATAGATTTTTATACGAGGGGCTAAAATGACCCATTATAGTACGAGGTAGTTTTAATCCTGAGCTATAGCGAGGAAGTATGTAGAAACTGAGTTACAGGTTTTTAGCATCGTGTGTTACACTCTACTTTTCACTACGACTGCGAGAAAATGAACGGGTTCTGTTTAAAATTACTGTTTCTAGAGAATCATTCCAAGTCCTTTGAACCCTTACTATCACTTTAAAGTATTTCGCTTGAAACATTTTTATACAGTAATCATCAACGACCTTTTTATTATCGTCCCACTGCTGGGCACAGGTCTCCTCTCATACAGAGAAGGATTGAGCGTAATCACGACGCTCGCTCAATGCGAATTGCCAATTTCAGACTTAAAGTCCAGGTTTCCTCAAGATGTTTTCCTTCACCTTGTAATCAGTTTTACACAGTATGTTGCAAGAATCGTTTTCCAGCTCGTAAATTCACACACACTTATCACTCATATATACCTAGATACATTCTACGTGCGACAGAATTCCAATATTATGCTACCAAAAACAACAGAGCATCAAGAGTTTCCCCTACAACGCGTTACGTGATTAATCGTATCCATCATCGGAAAAACACCATGTTTCCTACAACCGAAACAACGCAAAACGCTGTCTTCGGCAATATCGTTCAGGAACTCGACAAAAACGAAACACCCAACCAGCTAACCTTCATCTTCATATTTTGCTTACAAAATCTTTGTGGATGATCAGTAACCATCTTAACTTGACCCCGCTGTCGTTTCAAACGGAACCCTAAATCTTCTTCGTTGAGGGGTTTCATATTTTTAGGAAGACCAACCGCAGCTGGTCAGTGAGCCAGCTAAGTGAAATCGAATATTTTTTAACACGAGAAAATGTTTGCTTCAGAAGTTGTTGCTGTTTGTTCTTTTAAAAATAAATGTACCAAATATCGTAAGTTGTCGAAGGTTGTAGGTATAATTCAATGGGAGATTAACCAAGCTTGCCTTTTTATGTATTTATTGATATTCTAATATACATAATCTAAATGATTTTGAAACATATTGCAAATTCAGCGTATCATATGTTCGAAAACTTTGTCTAGGTACTCAACAATGATACAATTTATGTTGTTGGAATTTGATTAGTTTCATAACTGTATTATCAAAACACTTCTTTTTTCAATGATATTTTGTATATTTAAAAAAAAAATGTTATGTTACTTGAGGGGTTATTATAATACACATTTTATTCTTTGTATTAGGGAGAATAAAGTTCTTTTTTAATCGAATAGTTACTTAAGAACTTATTGTTATTATTACATCTTTTTGTTTTAAACAGTTTATTTAAAAAAAAAGCATTATCTCTAAGACAACTGTCACATACATGAGAACAATACACCTAATTACTAATTATAATTATCATATCAGTGCGGGTGGAAGAAATCAAAATACATAAGTCATAAAACAAACTATTCAAATTCAACAAAACTAAAATCAGGGTCGAACTCGCACAATTTCGCAGTGTCTACCTCGAGGGAGAACAATCATCCCACATAATTAAAGTTACTAATAACTCCTATAATTATATACGAGTGTCGTGAAAGCTGAAATCGTTGCTGAAACTAGCAACTACTAATAAACTAACTTCATTAAATAACGCACTGGAAACTTGTCCAGTGAGAATGTTATCATACTATGGAGAGTGAGAAATTTTGACTTGGACATGGTATATTTCCCGATCGTTTGAGAGCTTAGTTTAATATGCTATAAACGACTTCTAAATTGAATAGTAAACGTAAGATTTTAAACTAATATTATAAATGTATCGCTTGTGACTTTCAAGTTGTAACTCGTAAGGCTCGAACCCTATCAGATGTCTTTCATGATCTTGTGTATGACTTTTCAGAGATCTTTCACGCTGAAACGGACTTGGATGAAATTTGGCACTATGATCTGGAGAAGGAAATACAATTCATTTTATTCTCGGTCAAGGACGAAGTTGCGGGCCACAGTAAGTAATTAAGAAGTCTTCGTCCATTGTCCATTTAGTAATCATGCTTAATGGCTTCATCATTCATATAGTGTTAAAAATTACATAGGTAAAAATAAAAATGTTATCTATCCCATTGTTCTTTGTGAATCTATTGTAATAAATAAATTGATTCTTAAATTGGCTCCCTGGCAGTATGACTTCAGGTAGCAAAATATTCCATTTCCGGAATATCTTTTTCAGAGATTGTCAGTTTGGCAAAATATCCTCTATTTATTCCTTAGATCAGTAAAATCTGGTCATGAGTACAGACATGTAGGTAGTTTAGGATTTTGCAGCGGACTCACCACCGAGGACACGAGCTTGCGGGCGACGAGTAATGTGTAGCTTACCGCCGGGTAAGAACCAGCTATGCGATTCTTTAACCATTTCACCTAAAAGACTTAAGTGGAGTGAGCTGTAATTCTAACTAAGGATTGATACAGATAGCTCCAGCATTTCACTCAATTTTTGTACGGTGGAAATTATACAGAATCAATCGGCAAGCCCACGTCGTCGGCGCGTTGGATTTCGCGCTCGCAAAAAAGAGATGTCGGTACATCTCTTTTGAGCGCGCGGCGGACTGAGACTAAGAGGCGAGACTGGAGGAACAGTGAGGTGTTAGTTCCAGTAGGCGACCGACATAACTCTCAGTTCTTCCTACACGGAGGATGTCTGTAAAGATTTCCCTACGGTAATAAAAAGTTTGGGCTGTACTATTAGGTTTTTCCTTCTTGAATTTCTCAATAGCAGCCCGGAATCTGTGGTTTACCTCTACTACAGTGAACTTAAAACATATCTAACTGGCGGAATGTGTACTTGTGTAGATTAACCTCTGTTCAATCCTTCAAAGAAAACAAAGCGTAATATTTTGATACAATAATATAATTTATGAATACAATTATAATTTCTTAGTAACATACCATATTTTTCCTTCATTAGCTATTGCAACCCAGTATTGACACCACAACAAAGATGGAACACTAATCGATTCAAACACAGGTGTAGACTACAAACGATTCCCCACACTATGATTTTCATACAATGAATATCGCCTCCATAACTCGGTACAATCGCAAGCTGTGCAAGCTGTGCGAAGCCACATCACTAAAACTATGTAGTGGTGTGGGAACAACGTCACCTGAAGTTATGAACTTTCTCGAAGCATTAATATGAACCAACTTCCACTGGGAAATTGAATTTTATTAACACAATGAATATTTTAATCGATTTTTTTCCTTGTTTTATTTTAATTATAGTTTAGTAGTTGTGATTAATTTTAAGTGAGACTTTGCTGTAGTTAAAATCTAGAATTATTCGTTTAAAGTATGATACATAGGTTTGTGATAGGCTAATACTTCATCCTCTTTCCTTTCATGTTGATGATGCTCTTATTCTTTGTTATTTTGAAATATATTAACATTATCATTATATTTTATTTACTCTTGTATGATGTTTTTATTAGAAGTATATATATATTAAATTAGTATGATACACTTAGTATGACACACTAGGTACATAACCTACTTAAATTTATTGTATAATCTATGTAAATAGTATACTGTAGACTACCTACGTTATTTGTTTCTCCTTTCCCTTGGTATCCATAGGTAGTCTGTAGAAGACCACTCTTAGCGATAAGACTACTCATTGTGTCAGTCTTTGTAAATCTTTTATATTAATATTCTGTCTAGTATATATGGTGTACAGAATAAAGAGTATTCTATACTATTTTAAGCCTAATAGCGGATTACGTTGATTGCGATATCTATAATCTATACTAATAAATAAAGGTGAAGAGTTTGTTTGTTTGAACGCGTTAATCTCACAAACCACTGGTCTGATTTGAAAAAATATTTTTGCGTTGAATGGTCCCTTAATCCAGGAAGACTTTGGCCTATATATAACATGATGCCGCGGCCAATACGAGCGGAGCATACAAAAAAAACAAATATTAATCATTATCCAAATAAATTAATAGTATTTGATTAGGCTATTTGACAGATTTATAATTTCTATCTTGAATTGCTTGGTTGCGGTTAAAAAGTTCACCGACAGTATTTTTTTAAAATTTTAAATACGTAATCCGTAACAAACATTCAAATAAAAATTCAAAATTCAAATAAGCCGCTGAAACGCTTTATTCAGCAGTATAGCGTCGCGCCTTGTAAGTGACGTCACAAGCATATAACGATTTTCGGTTCCGCAGTAGTGTTTTTATTTGTCTGTTATTTGTTGTTGTTTATCTAATAAAATGGTTTACAAGTGGTGTGCTGTACCGGGTTGTACAAATACATCGATAAAACACCTGAGAATACGTCATAGAACAACAAAAAGTGCTGATGCGCGTATGACATCATCGTGACATTAGCCAATCCGGATCGTTTCACAATATGTGGCGCGAGATACAAAACGTCAAATATATTTTTGTGTTTTAGGATATAAGTACCTATTAATTGTTATTATTGTTATTAAAACGCATGGAAATGTCATAAAGAACCCTCATTTTATGCATTTAAAGCAAATAATCACAAAAAAATCATACTGTCAAATAGCCTATTGTCCTTGACATCGCTTAATTTCGATTAACATCTTATCATCATCAACCTTCTTTATCGTCCCACTGCTGGGTACAGATCTCCTCTTATACAGAGGGATATCTTATCAGATACTACAATTTTTACTATAATAACTCTTTTGGGATTAAAATATAATGTTCAACTGACTATCATGTAACTCCACACGAACATAGTCGCGGGCGGCCGCTTGTCATTATAATAATCATCATTTAGATTCGATACCTACAAAAATTTGGTCTTAATACACTTTATTTTTCTTAAAAATACACAGTTTTAGGAATATATTTCTCCTCCTTATATACAAGACAAAGGTAATCTGTACATAGTTGTGTACAGTTCGCCACAAGCCACACAGTTCGGCGTAACTGCTGTCCTTGTGTGTCAAAATATTTGTACCGACGTGTCTCGAGTTTACTCCTTCACCGTATTTTGAGGAAGTTAAACGGTTGGATAGGTGGGGCTACTAATTGCCTACAAAATTTAGACTGAACCAGGTCCCACAGAGCCATATACAGTATGTTAAGAAAACCCTGTCCGACCCATAAGGATAATAAAGGTTAGGTAAACACATGGCCAAATATAATATAAAATTTTACGTATTCATCATAGTACCAATACAAATGAATTTTGAAATAATCTTTTTTTCCCGCGAATTAATTCCAATTTCCCCGAAATTTGGTAATTTTTAAAAAGTGACAACACCGGTATTATTATGAGCGAATAGCGATGCGACCACGTGCCGCGTGTCCTGCCGCCCACCCCCCGCGGGCGGCAGGCGAAGGGTGGTCAACGCACATTTATTAAGTTACCTCCTTTTGCGAAATAATATTTATTTTTTTAGGGGGATTTTTTTTTAAAGTTTAGCCCGGTTTTGTATGCATTAGTAGAATCAGTTATCGATACCTAACAACACCTTCACGGGTCGGACAGGGTTTTCTTAACATACTGTATATGACCAGCATTCGCATTTTTTTTGCCGAAAATGTAAGCAAATATAGTTTATAAATGAACAGAGAGTCGTCATGAATCCCTAGCTGAATAGGTTTTCCATATTTTGGCCGACATGGGTCCGGCGTATGTTTAAAGACTTCCAGCAGGCTAATTGGTTTCATTTTGACAGTTCAACTACATTCATTGCGTAATTTACCTTGTCGATCAGACATATTTTTCAAACATATAGAGCACTGGATTAGAAAATATGCTTCGGAATGATTCAACCTGATACAATTAGGGTGCAGGCTACGTATGGCAATCAAAAATCCATTATAATATAGCTGAAAAGTTTATTTCTTTATAAATTTGAGAGGCCGATCATAAAGAAAAACGTTGGAAAGTACGACGGGATATGGAATGCAACGCGGTAGACCGGAGCTGAAAAGAAGAGAAGTTAGTGTTAAGAACAGAATAAAATAGGTTTTTATTTGATTATAATGAAGGTAACTAAAATTAGGGTGGTAAAGTAAGCAATAAGAACCATATATTTAGCGGTACCTACAAACACCACATGGGACAACGCGTCATACTGACGTCACACGAATTCTACATCTCACAATCAGAACTTACCGTGCAACTAGCATATATACAACTTCTCAATTGATGTCTGGTGAAGCCGTACGGAGGATGGGTCTGAGCAGTTGTGTTGCGATGTGTGCCGGGTACGATGCGCCTAATGTTGTTGTGTTGGGAGTTTGGTCGTGGAGGGTCTTCAGATCAATCTCCCTTTGGCGCAGCACTGTTGGTCGTGTTGTTGGGTTTAACATTGCATCACCTCGCTCAACTGCAGTCTTTCTTCCTATTCGCTCAGTTTTTCTGAGTGAATAGGCTCTTAATAAACTAGCGCGCTTTACCATCAATGATCTCATCACTGCTTACCATCAGGCGGGATTGCGGTCAAGCGCTAGTTTATAATAATAAAAAAAAAAGCATTGGGCAAGTGCCCGCCAGACATAACACCCGTCTGGTCGGAGGATCCTCCCTTATCTATGGATGATGAGTAAACTTTACTCTGTTCCTCATTCCTCCACAATATATGTGCATTATGCCTTATAAGTATGCAAATATAAAAACAATTTTTTCGTAGATGACAAGTGGTTATAAAAAATTATCATCTAGCAAATCCTGCACAAAGTAAAAACGTTTACTAAGTAATTCTATACAATATTATTTAAATTTTTAGAATGGTAATATTATCTATACAAATATTATAAAGAGGAAAGGTTTGATTTTTTGTTTGTTTGTTTGTTTGTATGAATTGAATAGGCTCCGAAACTACTTGGCAGATTTGAAAAATTCTTTCACTGTTGGAAAGCTACATCATTCCTGAGTGACATAGGCTATATTTCATTTTCAAAAAAAATAGGCATCCTTACTAAAATTACGATAACGTAATCCAAGGTGTGAAAAAAATATCAAAAAACTACCTTACATCGCGTGCGCTGCGAAAACTATTGATGATAGAACAAAATGATATACTACATTTTTTTAGAACACACCATTATCTACAAAAAATCAGCGGCAGCATATCTCTAACTATTACAGTCATGTCACAATAAGCGTTTTTTTTTTTGAAAATAGAAATTAAAATACCACCGCTACAAAAAGCTCTTTATTTGTACCTTGGTATTAACCCTTATCAAAATAAATGATGTGTTATTTAAGACTGCTTCAATATCTTTACATTACTTTTTGAATTATTCGATTCTGACAATCCATTCAAAAGATATCACGAGTTAAAAAAAATTAAAAAATAAACTGTATTCGGCTAGCTATGCGTTGTAGGCGTCACTCGGGCAGGGGTACGGGAGGGGGGTTAAGATCACGAAATAAACTTGCCGCGACCGCGAGGCTCACTCGCGCGGTCGGCCCCCTACGTGATGGACGTGTGCGGAATTTACGCTTGATAATAATTCGTTTAGTAAGTAACTAAACCGATTTAAAAAGTTCTTTTCAGAACTAAACCCATTTATATAAAATATTGTTCACTTGGTTATCCATACTAATATTATAAATGTGAAAGTGTGTTTGTTTGTTTGTTTGTCCTTCCTTCACGTCGTAGCTAAGCAATCAATCGACCTGATTTTTGGCATACAGTTAGTTGAAAAGATGGAGAGTAACATAGGCTACTTTTGGTCCTAATAAAACATCAAGTTCCCAAGGGAGATTACTGGAATATTTGTATGTGTACACCAAATATATCCTTACTAATATTATACATCGGAAAGTGAGTTTGTTTGTACCACTTTCACGCCGTAACTTCTGAACCGATTGCTTTGAAATTTTGCAGACGTAAAGTTAGAAGTCCGGATTAAATTATAGGGTACTTTTTATCGCGAAAAAATTTGACATTCCCGAGAGAAATCTAAAAAGCGCGATATAACCGAAGTTAACGCGGGCGAAGCCGCGGGCGGAAAGCTAGTTATTATTATTTTTATTAATTTATAAACCAGCGCTTGACCGCAATCTCGCCTGATGGTAAGCAGTGACACAATTGCTGATGGTAAAGCGCACTAGTTTATTAAGAGCCTATTCATTCTAGCCTTGAAGACACTCAAATTGTAGTGTGACGGAAACACCGTTGCTGGCAAATTGTTCCAGTCCCTCGATGTATGTGGTATAAAAGAGGAAGCAAGACGCTTCGTCCGGCTCGCAGTGGTGTCAACAACGTAAGGGTGGAAACTCTCCGTACGACGGCTCGTCCGATGATGGAACGGAGATGGGGGTATTAAATCATGCAATTCCCTTGCACACTAACCAGAATGCATCCTATAGAAGACTGAAAGGCTGGCTTTTATCATCTAGGAAATCCTGCACAAAGTAAAAACGTTTATCTTAAAGTAATTCTGTACAATATTATTAAAATTTTAAGAATGGTAATATTAATTGATCATGTATATTATTAAAAAGCCATACAAATAACACTTTTTTTTTAATAAGTTTGATCTAAGCATCATCATTGTCAAACTTTTTATCGTCCCACTGCTGGGCACAGGTCTCCTCTCATACAGAGACAGATTGAGCGTAATCACCACGCTTGCTCAATGCGGGTTGGCGATTTCAGACTTAAAATCCAGGCTTCCTGAAGATGTTTTCTATCACCTTCAGTCATTGGTGTCCAAGATATACAAGCATAGTAAGTTCTAATACATATTGCGATCTTCAAGTTTTACTTCCTTTTTTGGTTTCAGTGTTTTTGAAAATAAACTTCGGTGTGTTATTACAAATGTTGTTAATTTAAATATATAGGCATGGGAAAATTAATAGTTTACTGTCAAAGTAAGTGATGGTTACTTACTTTGAGATCAAATACGTCTCTCAAACAGCTCTTCTGAGCCTAAAACATGCTTTCTCGTTCACTACAAGAATCCAGAAATGTTGAATCATCAAAAAAAAAAAAGAATAATGTTCACCTTCATCATCCCGGCCATTTTTAAAATTCATCACATTCCCACCATTTTATTTTCGCGCCGGGTCCAACAGTTTATTTCCTGCTAATTAGCAATTCTTCCCGGCACCATAAGGCGGGAATCTCAGAGTAAGTTCCATTTCCGCTAGTACCGACAACCGCACATCTGAGGTAACATTGCTAGCGCCTCTATGTCGTGGCATTAAGGGCGGTTTTCGTAGTACAAATGGGGCTGCTTGCGCTGTTGACTGTACCTACTCAGCTTTTTAACGTTTGGCTTTTCAAATGCATTTTTATTGGTTACTTCCCGCGGTTCTATCGTGTGGATGCAGTTTTCTGAAAGCAATCTTACGAATGTTGGAATAAAGTGTATGGCTTTTATAATTTTTGAGTTCTTCATGCTCGCGATTTCCTGGTACATTGCTAGAGTTATCAGTATGCTATACTACTTTGACGAAATGGAAGTCGTGGTGGCCTAGTGGTTAAACCACCAGCCTCTGAAGTATGAGTGCGGCGCGGGTTCGATTCCAGGCTAGGCAAGTACCAATGTAACTTTACTAAAGTTATATGTACTTTCTAAGTATATCTTGGACATCAATGACTGAAGGTGAAGGAAAACATCTTGAGGAAACCTGGACTTTAAGTCTGAAATCGCCACCCCGCATTGAGCAAGCGTGGTGATTAAGCTCAATCCTTCTCTGTATGAGAGGAGAGCTGTGCCCAGCAGTGGGACGATAAAAAAGGTTGATGATGATGATACTATTTGTACTAATAATAATATTCTGTATCGAAACTATTCATGAGTATCTCAAAAAAAAAATTGTAATTGAATTTGATGCACATTATGAAGGTAGTTTATTGAGATTTGTTTTCTAATATGAGTAAAACCCATTCCAAGAATAATAAAAACTACGTAAATTACCAAAATGCCTGTACGCGGGTGTTATGTCTGGCGGGCACTTGCCCAATGCTTGAAGTTGGCAAGTTGTATGTATGCTAGTTCTACGATAAACTCTGATTGCGAGATTTAGAATTCGGGTGACATCAGTATGACGCGCTGTTCGCATATAGCAATGCTGCGATGCTGGATGATATTTGGCACACAGATGGTTTATAACCAGGAATAAAACATACGGTAATTTTTATCCCGATATATCCTCGGAATCGGTTGAAACCGTAAAGCGTAGCTAGTGTAACAATAAATGCAAAATCATCCCTCAAATGCCTGCAAAGCATGTTTCCCGTACTCCACTGTAAATCCAATACTGTCACATTTCCATTGACGCAAATCAATTTTATTTCTATTTCAAAATGGGGATGTCACACGAAATTCTTTGGTAAGCAGTGATAGAAGCTTCCCGTCTAGAAAATTGTATTTCTAAATCCTTTACTTATAGGTTTTTTTTTACCATTTTTTGGTTCTGTTATTATTCATTTATTCGTTCCTTGGATGATTGAGTGTCACAAAAAGGATTGGCCTTAATCTATTTGTGTTTATACATGTGTATTATTGGCAAAAAAGTGTGAGATCGGGACGGTAAAACAGTTAAAAGAAGTTTTATTAATGAGCCTATACTGATCCCATTACTGGAACATAGCCCACCTCCTGTCTTCGAGAAGAAGTGGACTAAGTGACGAAACTTGAATATAATTTGTTCAGAATAAGCAATTTAATCGATTCCAATCATTTTTACATCATGTTATATTTTGTCCCAAATACATTTAGAATTTTTGCAGTGTGGTATGGTTATCGAGCGCGCAACACAGCTAACGGTAGATCATAGTACTAGGCGTGTAAGCCAGGGCTCCTCCGTGCCGCGGTGCTGCAGGGGCGGACGGGCGAGCAGTGGGACGTTTGTTGGAACTACGCGTACCAGGTGAGATAACATGCCCATAACTTTGTGATTTTTCATGATATTATCTTTATGAAATTTTTTACATAGATTCTTTACTAAAAATATTGGACACATATTTCGGATTTCGAATATACAAAAAATGGCGTTGGCGATCACGCTGGTTTAGTGCGACTTGGTAGATGACATATGTCGTCGAATTTTGGCTTCTAGGATATGGCGGTTTCCGCATTTAGCTTCACCTTTTGAGAGCAGTGGTGATTAAATAATTGATACAAAATAAAGCGCTTATCTGGGTGCGAACCTACGACCCACACTCGTAATTCACAGTCGTTACTACTGGGTCACCAGTAGTATAATAAAGGATGTTGAAATCAAGAATCTATTTCGAAAAAAAAAATACTGTGGTCAAGGAAAAATGTCTGCTGAAATAGTTTGCAGAAAATGTTGTGGGGCAAGTTTTGAGTTTGAATGAAATCAAAATCAAACCCTACCGACGGCCTCGCTACTGTCGAGGCGATCTGGGAAGTACTCGACGACTGGCTCGGGAGAAGGCACGGCTCCCTGTTGTTCAGGGTGACGCAGGTCGGGGCATGACTGCTTCGGCAAGTACCTGCGTCGCATAGGCAGGGAGCCGGACGCTCGGTGCCACCACTGCGTCCAATGCAGAGAGGACACGGCGCAGCACACGCTCTCCGAGTGTGCAGCTTAGGAGGAGCAGCGCCGTGTCCTCACAAATGAAGTAGGAGGCGACCTGACGCTGCCATCAGTAGTGCGGAGAATGGTCGGTAGCGCAGGGTCGTGGGATGCGGTGGTGTCCTTCTGCGAGGACGTGATGTCGCAGAAGGAAGCTGCGAAACGGGAAAGGAAGATTTCAACTCCCTTCTCGGGCCGCAGAAGATGCACCGGGCGCCGAGGAAGGGCGGACAACGCTCTCTTCCGGCCCCCATGAATGGGTCCAGGGGCGAGGGACATGGGGAAGTCCTCGCCCGGGAGACGCCGGGGTGGTTTTTAGTCAGAAGTCTGACAGACCCCGTCGCCCACCCCAGGGCGGCGGATATCCATTGAGGATTTTCCACCCCGGAATAAAAAAATAAGTCAGATTGGCAGTTGCTCCGCCTGAAATACTGGTACTGCTACTGTACTTTAGCCTATAGAGGTCCACTGCTGGACCAAGGCCTCCCCCAAGGCTTTCATTCCATTGGAGGGCATTGCCATATTCCCTGCGCTTGGCAGTTGGAATGGGGAGAGCAGTAATTTGTTATTCCACAGGAGAAGCGCTGCTGCCCGCGTCCCTGGTGAGCTCCCTTAGTCGCCTCTTACAACACTCATGGGAGTATATGGGTTGATACTATTCTATCCCCGGTACCACAAGCAAAAAAAAAGCTGGTGTTTAGCTGTAATTGGTTGGACTGAAAACCCTTCCAGCACAGTTTGGAAAAGGTTCGGTAGATTAATTTGACAATTAAAGTTGGTCTTGCTTGTAAAGTTTGCCTAAGTCTTCTAATCAATTGATCAATTAGGCGATACAAGGGGTTGATTAAATTGTTAGTAAATTGATTGAAGTGACCTTTCCCTCTTAAAAGTAGCCTTTTCAACCACATTTCCCGGATTTCTATTTAAGAAGAATTGCGGAACGCCCAATTTTGGCCCAGTTAACTACATTGTATGAAATACGGTCAAAGGATCAAGTGCGGTCCTTAGAATCGATAGCAAATTATTAACTAACAAACTTAGTAATTCGCTATAGATTCTAAGGACCAAATCATGCATCACTTAACTAAGAGTTTCGTAAGTTTTAGGTTAGAGTATGGCAGCCATGGAGTTCATAAACAATCAATTTGAATACATCGTTTGGCAAAATTACTACCTCCTCTATTTTATCTATAGTAATATTTAAAGCAGATGCGTGTTTTTGTTTAAACGAACGATTCTCAGGAACTATTGGTTGGATTTTTTTTTGTGTATAACACATCCATCAATCCAGGTCATTTCATTCAGTCCATTTCATTCGTTCATCCAGTCCATATATCGAGGAACGCTTTAGGCTATACGAACATCACGCTTCGACCAATAGGAGCGAAGAATCAGTAGGAAATGTTTGAAAAATGGGGAAACCCACGAAATATGATATAAGACTTCTTAATATCATAATAACAGAAATTGATGCGGACGAATTCATGGCCAACAGATAATAAATACATACAAAAAATAATATTATTTATATCAGAATTTGAAAATATAAAAACTAGTAGCCCATCGGTATCGGGAACATGGTCAGGGTTTCTGGGAGAGGAATCTCTTGGCATGGTTTATTGTAAAAGATGAAATCTTATAAACCTGATTGTGTATGTGGGCAATTTAAATGTTTGGCTCCCTTTCAGAACAAAAAAAAAAAACAATTTATATCAATCACAGTGCAGAAGTGTCCTACAGAGTGTTTTAAATATATAAGTGATTGTGAGTTCAAACCCCAGTAACAACAAATTATTTTTGGTAAATTATAAAAACAATAATTTCGGAATTCAAAAAGAAATACATTCGTTAACTATTGAACTAAGAAAGTGCTTGAACATTATAATCGCATGCCATCAAACTCCGAAAAAAGTCACTGCAAGATGGCAGCACTAGTAACATGCTATACACGCAAAAAAATTGTACATTTAAAAAGTACTGTTTTGTGTTATACAGATTATTTTATCTACTCTCATATCAAAAAATTAAAAATATAAAACTAAAAAGGAGTTTATATTGACGTACTTTACCCATAGTATAGCACTATTACATTTTTTTATCTGTGGCTGCGCGCGCTTTGATGCAGGGTGCAGAATTTTGGCGCCAAATACGTTTCTTTGCATTGCGAGTCGTTGTTGTGTTTCGTTGGACACATAATTGATTATAATTGTTTGTTAAAATGTATGAGATTAGATAAAGTAGTGTATGAAACTGTACATAATTAGGTATTACACACTCGTGTGATACTATTAAAAAACTCGCTTCGCTCGTTTTTTAAACTCACACTCGTGCATAAAATCCCTCATTATGTAACAGTTTCATAAACTACTGTTATTATTGTAATAATATTCAGGCTAAGCTTCAATCCTCTTTTCTTTAAGAAAATGAATAATTAAGGTATAACCTCTTTAATGATAACATATAATATTATAATTTTCATATCTAAAAACCAAAAATGTCTTTTTATATTTTTTACCATAACAATATCATATGTTTGTCAGGGATTACTTTTATATTACAATGCTGCCATATCAACGTTTGTTTCATTTATTAGTATATCTACACCTAATAATATATAACTTTATAATATATTGCATTATAATATGTTTATTATTTGTTATTATATTACATCTATAGTAAATTAAAACATATAATAAAAACCTTTTTTTGGTATAAATATTCAATAAATTGTTCTATTCGTTTAAATATTATTTGCAAATTTTTTTACGTTAAAACACAAATCAATTATCATAATTTTAATTTATACTCGTATGAAAAAACAAAAAGTTTCGTCTTAATTAGGATTCGAACCCACAATCGCACGTATTTGATAGCATCATTGTTAAAATTTCGTGCACCGCTAACTTAACTTCAGCTAAAGTAATGAAATTTTGCATTACTTTAAAGACGACCACTGCAATAAAAAAACGGTTTGCTAATATTGTTTTCCTTGTCTAGCATAGACTGTACATCTTTAATTCTTTGTAGAGATACTACACAGCATGCGGTTGATTGGTTAGAATATAACACGCACGGATATAAAATAATGCGTTAGTGTGCGTGGCCGGTTTAGCGCAGCCGACAGTGGTCTTTAAAGTTTAAGGGGACTTCTACATGTGATAGTACGCGGTATGAAAGACGATGCGAAACGCTTCGTTCGGATTGCCCTGGCTGGAGGCTTTAAATTCATTTAAGGCAGCCACAGGATAGTCCGGTTAAGTAGTCACGACCTTTCAACTACGAGATGCCATAATAAAAAAAAAAAACTTCATCTGGATCGTGGTTGTATTAACAACGTAAGGGTGGAAACTCGCCGTGTAACGTGTCGTCCGATGCCGTCCGATGGAACGGAGAAGGGGGAATTAAATCATGCAATTCCCTCGCACCGACAGGCTGGCTACTCTTCGCCTGTGCTCCAGGCTTTGGAGACCGTTTTGAGCTAAATCTTGGTAGCCTTCGCAGGTCTTTCCACTGGATCCAAAGTAGCCAGGTGGCATTATGCAGCACTAGCCTAAATGTGGCTGCAGTATTCCACACACGAACGGACCTGTGCTTTGTAAAATATCAGAAGAAAACTAAATTATGTGGTAATTATTCGGGCTATGGGTGGATAGCCTATTCTTTAGCCGTACTGGTCGATCGAACAGCTTATGCTTTGTTCGCTGCAGTCGGTCGGTAGACAGATGACCATTTCTACACTTTAAGTATGTTAAGCCGTTGGTCCCGGCTGACATTCGTGGATCTTTGATTATCTTTACGAGTGATCAGAAGCCAGAAGATCTGACAACCAGTCTTTCCAAGGATCGTTTTGTTGATTGGGCTGTAAAGACCTGATAGGCACACCCCGACATACTTGGGAAAAGACAAACTAGGCGATGACTGGGTAGCCTGTTGGCCTGATATATTACTTAAAGCGAATCAGGAAACTCATCGTCATAATTTCAGTTGAAAGACGTCCATTGTCTGACACTAGCTTCCCATAAATCGTTAGATTCTGTTGTTCTGCTTCTAATAAATTCCTGCAGCGTTGGAAGGCCTGCCACTAGGTGGACAGGGAAATTACAGTCTTAAATCAATACAGTTTAGAAAGGTTTTTCTAACAACATTAAAATGTAATTCTCATTAACATCCTACATAAATAAATCTTGTGTACCCAGTTCCTAGTTTAAGCAGTTTCATTGTTGGTGTGGGATCGTTGTAGTATGGAACTCTTGTAGGGGTCCGGGTTCAGAATGCAATTTCCCTGACAATGGCCCCGAGGCATGGGGACCCTTGGCGAAGATTTGAACGGCACAAGTGTTTGCTTACATGATTCTGAAAGATTTTTTTGGCAGTAGATTAGCATACATATCGGAAATTATACTTTTAAATAGAAATAATAAGTATTAACGTATCCTGTATTCCTGTGACTGACTGACAGAAAACTAAAATGGTTAGAAAACACAGAATACACAAAAGTTTAAAACAATCACGGTGTCCGGTCGGTCACGCTCGCGCGAAATTCAATGATTTTCCCGCATGCAACAAAAATGTTCAACGTTGCTAAATATTTTTTTACTTCAAAAAAATATTCTAAACAATATTTCAAAGTGACTAGTGTGATATATTCGGAATATGATTAGACTTTAAAGAGACTTTTTCTCAAAATCAATATATCTTCTATTGCATAGTAGCATGACACTTGCATTTATTTGCATAGCATGGCATTGTAACCACTTTATTCTTATAATGCCATCCTGTATCCTTATGTACCTACGGAATAGAAGTCAAAATCGATTAAACGGACAGTAAAATAGATTTGTTTATTATGTTGAATCTTATTCCAAATAGAGTTAACCTTTTAGTGGTCGATGACACCAAAAAAATTACAATTCAATTTCTATTTTAAATTGTCATGTAAATACATGTAATGTGACATGTAATACACATCACGCGGAGTTTTGCTAGTTAATGTGATTTGACGCTGTTTATTTAAGTGTAAATATAATGTATTTATTAAGAATTAATAGATATAATATGTAAATAAATAAAAAGTAATACATAATTAATTTGTAAAAATAAAATAACTATATTCTAACTAAACAGAAATTGTCTACGAACTAAAATATAACGTTGAGAAATTCAACCGCATCGTTGTCTAATGGTAATGTACCCAACAGACTGACGATATTACCAACTTGTATTCCTATAATTGAGTCAAATTATGTTAAAGAAATTTTCCGAACTAACAGCTTACGTAAGTCTTCAAAAGTAACATATTATAAACATAACAATTTTTCGGCGATTAACTAAATTACAAGGAAATTGACACGAGTTATACATGTCTAACATTTGAATAATTGATTACCACTAACGTTGGTGGTGGAACCTGAATGTATTGCGTCCATTGCTGCATTTTTAATCACCTACACTATGTGTGGTTGAGGTAACCTTTGAATGGATGTACATAATTCTAGAGGTGATATTGATGATTAATACCCAATGATTCTAAGTTCGTAACCGAATCAAAAATACACAAAACGAAATATTATTCAAAAATGATTGCCGACAAAGCCGTTTATACAATAAATAAAGCTATAAATAGAATGTATATTATATACTTGTAAGTATATGCTCATTGTTGCTTGGTTACTGAGTAGGCGTTAGACATTGGTTTTGTTTACCATGAAGACTCTTTAGATGGGTATAAAAAAGATAATAAAGTGGACGAGATCAGGGGATTGTAAGAAACTAAGCTCAAAAAGAAATGGGAGGCGAGTAAGATTGTTTGTTATGTCCTGATTTTTGGCAATTTACTCCTACTGTGAACTGCAAAAAGAACTACGTTAAAAAAGTATCACTACTTTTTTCTTTTACGCGGTCTAAGTCGACTATACAAATATAGTTAACCTATAACATTCCCATGCTACTGGGACACAGGCGTCTATATGAGAAGAAGTTCGCGGTATTACACCACGCGGGCGGCGGGCCATCATCACCATCTGCCCAACTTTATCTTAGCTATGTTGATGTCATCTTAGAGTTCACCAGACGCAACTCATAAATATCACATGTCTTCGAATTGCTGTTTCTATGTGATGTCTTTTTCATAGTTTTGATAGCATACACACGCATTTACACAAAGATCGTAGGTTTGAACAGATCCAGGCAGTTATACGTCACCGCTATTAGCGCCGGTTTTTCAATAGGGACGCTCGAATTTTGACAGCGCATAGCGGCTATCTTGGTAATGCGATAGCTGTCAAATTTGGCATAAATACATATTGAGTCGTGACATTTTACCATGGAACGCTACACGCTTCAACAACGCGTAGAAATTATTAAAATTTATTATAAAATCAGTGCTCTATTCTCGTCCCTTCTTATTCTCGTTCCGTGGCGACCGATATCGGACGATGATAACAAATTTTTTGTTGGTAGGTGGTATGGATCTTACAGACATGTGGTTCCAACAGAACGGTGCCACTTGCCATACAGGACGGGAAACATTAAATTTATTGAAAGAGAAGTTCGAGGGCTTCGTCATCTTGCGTGGTGGCGACATCAACTGGGCCCCGAGATCGTGTGACTTAACACCGCTCGATTATTTTATGTGGGGCTACGTGAAATCTCTTGTGTATGCAGATAAACCACAGTCAATTGCTGCCCTAAAGGCCAACATAACTCGCGTTATTCGTGAAATTGAGCCCCATTTATGTGAAGACGCCCTTCAAAATTGGTCCATCAGAATACACCATCTACAGCGGAGTCGCGGTGGCCATTTGGCTGATATTATTTTCCACACATAATGTCATTGAATATTCTTTAAAATGTAATAAAAATTGTGGGAATATCACTTAAACAGATTGTTTTATTTCATTTCAATGTTCGAGCGCTCTTAATGAAAAACCTTGTATTTTCAGCTATTCTATGAAAAAACTATGATAACGCCCTATTCAACGTCCACGATAATACTTCTCATATGCATGACCCACTAAGTCTATTTACTGCATTATTTAGCGGTAAAAATGGGTCACTGTAGGTAATAGATGAGTCAGCTATAATGAAAGCAATCATAGATAATGATTTAATTTCTTAATAGCTTTCGAAAAACTTTCGATAAAATGTAATTAGTACATCAATTAATAGTTCTATGTCAGTTTTGTACTTGGTAATGAATGCGTCGGTAGTCGTAGTGGTTCAGGGTAGTCGTGGTGGCCTAGTGGTTAAAACACCAGCTTCTCAAGTATGAGTGTGCGGGTTCGATTCCAGGTCAGGCAAGTACTAATGTTACTTTTCTAAGTTATATGTAATTTCTAAGTATATCTTGGACACCAATGACTGATTACGAGGTGAAGGAAAAGATCTGAAACCTGACCTTTAAGTCTGAATCGCCAAACCGCATTCAGCAAGCATGGTGATTAGGCTCTATCCTTCCCTGTACGAAAGGAAACCTGTGCCCAGCAGTGGGACGATAAAAATGATGAATGAATGCGTGATTATGGAATCAAAAAGTAAAAAATTTCGGAAACATGTTAGCAATTCATTTTCGAAAGTCAAAACTAGACAGCAATTAAAATAATTCTCTTCTGTAAAACTAATTTCAAACAGCAGATACTATAGAACAAGTATTAAAATATAATTTTATTCGAAGTTTCCGTATTCCGGTAATGATAATTGTCTTCCATTTCACCTGTCACACAAATGACCTATCGGAACTGTCAAACCGAACCGAAAGACCAAAAATATTGATCAGTCAGTCCCCTAGGGGTCGACGGCCGATGATTACCTTCATTGTCGAATGGCTAGGTGTCGGCGAATGAACCAAATAACCGAATAACCGCGATTACACGTAAATTGAAAAGGGAGTTAGGTCATGTTGGTTTTGCTTGTACGATAGTGTATGAAGGGTTGAAATATTGACAAAACTATGGCAGCGTATTTGGGTCGATGTCCACGTTGGCTACAAATAAAATGCAATATTCTCAACCAGGATTGTGTAATGTTTACTAGAAAAGTGAAAAACGGGTCATAATAATGTGTTAAATATTCCTCTATGGTAATATATTTGGTTTCGCGACAGTTTTATTGTTTTATCACACCTATTATTTGTAGCGATTGGATAAGTGATATGGTTTGAGTGGAGGCAATAAAATAATGAGTTCAATTAGTGTTTCTTCTATTATAGGTAGGAGCACGAGATCCGTACCTTTAGTTGAATTTACGATCGATTCTTTATTCACCAACTGACGTAAAATTAGTTCGGTGGACTAAGAAAGAATGTCCCTACCGATTTGTTTTTGCTAGTACGAAACATTTTATTCATTAAGTATAGAGTTCATTCTGAAGATTAAATCTACGTTCAAATAGTCCCGTAAGTTAGTTCAAGGTTGTGCTGTGATACCAAGCTGTTTCGTAAGAGAAAATATGTAAATGTAAGTTCATCCACACGTGTGTATTAGGTACCTACTAATGTGTGTCATCAACATTCTTCTTCTTCAGCGTATAGGTCCACTGCTGGAAAAACGCCTCCCTCAAGGCTTTCCACGATGACCGGTCTTGTGCTGCCCATATCCGTTGGCTTCCCGTGACCTTCACCAGGTCATTGGTCCTACGCTGAGTCGTCCGGCACGTGGCCGCCACTCCAGAACCTTACTGCCCTATCGGCCATCGGTTCTACGAGCAATGTGCCCCACCCACTGTCACTTAAATTTAGCGACTCGAAGAGCTATGTCGATGACTTTGGTTCTTCTGCGGATCTCCTCCATCGCATATACCGCATATAACCTCTAGAGCATACTGCTTTCCATCGTCTTTTCAGTGACTTTGAACCGTCGTATGAGGCATCATCATCACCATCATCATTTCAACCGAAAGATGTCCACTGCTGGCAAAGACACTGACACTTGTACAGTAAATATCTATATACCTGAACTCTTAGTCCCCAATCCAGCCTATCGATTCTGTACATAATCTCACCTTGAATAGCTCGAAATAGTGCAAATCCCTTAGTATTAGCTGGAATGAAAAGCACGTTCACTTCACTTCGTTTTAACGGTGAGAGGGTTATATAATCGCACGGCTGCTCAACATGCCAGAATAAATCAAAACCGGTGAGGGCATTTTCGGCAATAAAAACAGCACAACGATTAAATATAATTAAACTCAGTGTATGCAGTGCGTGTGCAGGCGCGATAGGGTTGTGACGACACCCATGAGTGATTATGTCAGGGAGACGGGCGATGAGTTAAATAGATAGAAGGCATAGGTTTTTGAAGATTTTACCAAGCCTTTTTGAGGGTCAAGAAGATATTGATAATGACCTTATATAGCAAAAATTTTATTGGTTGATTGTCTAAATGGACAGTCTGGTGTATTATACAACATTATTTTTTGTATGCGAAACCCTAAACACGTGTCCATACTTGGTTGTCCCAATAAAAATATGGTCAACGCTCGGCTCGGGCGGGCAAGCGGTACGTTGACCTGTGGTGTCAGCTGTTGCGCGGGCGTGTTATCTACTGTAAGCTGGGTGACTCGCTCGGTAACCACACTGCAACAATTTCTAAATGTGTTTGGGAATAAATATAGCATAGTGTAAAAATGATTGGAATCCATTCGGTTGCTTATTCTGAACAAACTATAGTCAGGGTTCTTATAAACAAAAAATAACGTTATATACGTAAATCGATAGTTGAAATCAAACAGAAAACATACTAATACCAAACCAAGTACAGTGTCAATGTTTCCAAGAAACACATTTATATTTGATCACTTGACGATAATACTTTTTGTACTTGAACCTTGTTCTTCAATAATATTGAATTACCTTTTCCAAACTTAATATAATGTGGGTAAAACATATCATAATGCGGGACCCACATTAAAATATGTTTTACCACATACATCATCAAAACCTTGTTGTAACTAAAAAAATATTTGAAAAACTAAAAGAAATGTCAATGTTTAGGTATATTTAATAATATTTCACATTCATATTTTTTCTCCCTATTCTTACACATAATTGTCTATATTTCTGTTTAGTTCTCCTTTTGCAGGTTCGTTGCAAGAGATAAGCTTCACCTTTGTACTCAGATCTTAATTTTGGCATATACTTATGTATTTTATTGTGTGTACATAAATAATAGGTAAAATAAATAAGAACACATATAAAATATAAATAACGTATCAATCACATAGGTAGTTACAAATATTTGGTCCGCCATAACTGATTCGATGGAAAATTTATAGGTAAATAACAAGCGGATTTATCCGAGTGGGCATCGTTAACAAGATCTACCTCCGGGCGAAATTCAAATATTTATTAATAAAAAAACAATTAAGTAACTGCCACGGGATTGTTTCATTAAATAAAATTACAACGATTTTCAGAACTTCAGGTATTATTGGAAATTGAAATTGTTTTACCGAGTGTTTTTAGATGTCTTTATAATTGTTTATTTATTGGGAAAACAACATGAGCGGCGGAGATCTCGTGGTATTGACTGGTAACTGCGACTAGTTGTCGGTCGTAGGTTCGAATCTCTGTAATTGCTCCGTGGTTCAAACCTATCAGGCGCTTTACTAAGTGTAAATTATTTCATCATCGCTGCTCTCAAAACGATGAAGGAAAATATCGTGTGATAACCGGCATGTCATACTACATGCTTTTGCCATACCTATTATTGGAATCAATTGTAACAGCTAATACCTACTTAGGACCCATTAACTTAATCAAATTTTATTCCGTGGTGTTTGGCAATCTGGGCTTCTCCCAGTTGCAATAATGTCCCTTTGTGCCGATTGGCCTAGTTCTGTTCTGTCTCCTGCTTGTTATGGAGGGAAGTGGAAAAAATATCTTTTTTCTTACTCCTCCGCTATTCTTTTCTGATTAATTTCGTTGCGGAACCTAAGACAGTTGAATCGTTTCTCCGGGACTCGTCGAGCTTCATTGCTCGGCGTTTTTCTGGCGGTCGCCACTGTTGATTCTGGCTTTCAGGAGTTGCAGTGGTTGGGAAAAGTGTGGCGGGTTTTGTCCCAAAAAAAAAAAAAACCGGCATATCCTAGAGGCTAAACTTCGAAGACAGGTGACATCTATTAACCCGCATGGGGCCAGCGTGGTACATTACGGCCCACTCCCTCTCACTGAGACGAGGTTTGTGTCCCAACTGTGGGAAACATTATAGGTTTATTATGACAATTATGATTGGGAAACAATGTGAATAGATTTGCGTATAATTAACATAATCACTGTTCTTTGACTTCGACAGCCTCCGTGACGTAGCGGTAGCGAACGCGGCCGCTGCGCAAGGAGGCTCGAGTTCGATCCCCGCGCAGTGCAAATATTTGTATGAATATAAATGTTTGCACTGGTCTGGTCGTGCCTCGGAAGCTCAGTACTAATGGCAGTTGTTGCGGGTTATTGGAGCCCTCAAATGTCCAACAATTGGCTTGTATCCTAAAAAAATAATTTAATGTCCATCAGATAGATTTCTAAAAAATATTGAACACGTATTTTTTATTTTTTCTTTTATTCAAATACTTAGGAAGATATATTGATTTGAAATATCGCATGACGTCACGCCGTCGTACAAAATATACCATGGCGTGACGTAATTAGCCCCCACTCTGTAACTTTAATACGCTATATCTCAGTAATTTTTGGTAATTTCGACAAAATAAAAAATATGGGTTTTAATTTTTTTTATTATCTATAAGACGGACTAATTATTTTTTTTGAATTTCATACCTTGGATACGTCCCTATTGGTCTAACTTCAATGCTTCGATATCGTCTTCAGGTTGTGGAGCTCAGACGGCAGTCGCTTCTGTTAAGCCAAAATCAGCAGTTAGACTGGTAAAGCGGACCCCAGACTCCAATGTTGAAAAAGCTTCGGAAGCGATTGGGATTAATGCTGAGATGATGATGACTGTTCTTTGACTTCATATAGAATACCGGTAGGTCAGCTAATTCCGGTTAGATTGGAAGCCAACCCCGACATGGTTGGGAAAAGGTTAGGCAGATGATTCTTTGACTCAGGCCTCCTCACTGCGAGGGGGAAAGTGAGCCATAAATCACCACGTGGGCCCAGTTGGTTGTCATATATCTTCGAACTATTGATTCAAGGACATTGCGATTTCCTCAGGATAAAGCGCGTACTTGGGTACATTTATGATCAATAGCACTGAGCTAGCGCTGTTTTTCATGGTTCTATAGCAGATAGAAAAATCGTTACTCCCAAATATTTATAAACACCCATGATAGACACACATCTCGTATTATATCGAGCTTTCTATGAAAACTTGAAGTGCAATAATCTTAAAGTTGGATGTTATTCAAAAGCCTTTAAAATAAAATTTGTTAAAAAATCAACAAGATAATCCATTACTCTCAGCGTCTACAGATTCAATACCAACACTACTTCACAAAAAATTAAGCACACGCAATCGTACTAAGTGTGTCCGCAAACATTGCCTAACACATACTTTTCGATATCAAACATCGTCTAGACTCACCCAATTTATCAAAATCCCTCGCCTATCAACCTTTTACCCCGCAAATGTACGTAACGTATACAGTACAGAGAGGGGTGAGGAGGTCATCGTAAACTGGAGTTTGCAAAGGATAAGGGTGCATCCAGATTAACAGGGAGATCGACAAAGAAATGCAATTAAATGTAAAATAGGGGTGTTTCACACGACTGTTGACATGGCGTGACGAATGGGGCAGATAGGTGTCAGTCCATTTCTTTTTAAGTGATTTTTTAGATTTGTTTACAGCCATTTTGTCGAGTTTATAGTGTGTTTGGACTTTAAAATGAAGGGGGGAGGGGGCTGGTTTGTTTACTTCTCACTTTTATTTGAAGAAGTTGATTAAGATTTTAAGAGAAACCCCTCTTCTTGTTCAAAGTGGATAGGTACCTACTTTTTTTTTAATTCTTCTGAAATTGTAGTCAAGTGTTTCGCATTTAATTTGTTAAGGAACTGAGCTTGCTTCAATAACATAGAAGGCAAAACGTTCCACGTATATTATTTCAATTACGTGCCTCTCTAAGACATTAATATCAAGTGACTGCCATGGTTTTTTTTTATAATTATAAACTAATGCTTGACTGCAATCCTACCTGATGGTAAGCAGTGATGTAATCGTTGATGGTAAAGCGCACTCATTTATTAAGCCTATTCACTTTAAAAAAAACTTAGGAATAGGAAGGATGAAGGCAGTTGAGCGAGCTGATTCAATGTTAAACCCAAGACCAACATGACCAACGATGCTGCGCCAGAGGGAGACCGATCTGGAGACAACATTTGGCGCATCGTACCCGGCACACTTCGTAACACAGCTGCTCAGACTCGTCCTCCGTACGGCTTCATCAGATATCATGCACAACATATTGTCGCGGGTTGTTTGAAAGATACCATGGCACCTGTCCCAGAAGTGAAGAAACACGGGTAGGTTTTAGTCAATAAAAGTCTGACATGCCCTTCCGCTCCGCCCAAAACGGGAGAAGTCATTTGATGATCACTCATCCGAAGAAAGGCACAACTTAATGCCGTACATAACTCACCATAACTAGGTCGGACATAAGCTAACAGCTATCATATTCTAGACGTAGATATATAACATCCCTGTCCACTAGATATCGCATCGCAAACGATTACCTATTCATAAAACGGAAAGTTGAAACTCGGGGGAATCCAGTTAGCGGACCGACTGAGCCAAGGAGATTTATGCATTTTAAATTACTCTAGGAGGCAGTTTTAGTGGGACGGAACGGATACGATACGATGATAATAATGATTTGAAGGATAACCTTCAAATCCTGCTCATTATGTTAGAGCCAATAATGACTCTAACATAGTGAGCAAATATAATATCGGTGTTTCTGGTTCATTTATCTAAATAAAGCTATACACATTAGACATTACTATAATACGCAATTTAACATCCGCCATCATCAAACGACCCATTGTACGGCGAGTACCATCCTTCCGTTGTTGTCAGCGCTACGACCCGGATTTTTTTTTTTGATTATGGCATCTCGTAGTTGACCATTAGAGGCCTTGACTACTTAACCGGACTTTTCTGTGAATGCCTTAAAAAATTAAAGCCTCCAGCCAGGGGCACTTAAAGCTAATTTAAAATTAGGCGACTACGCACTAAGGGCACCCCCTGTGGGGTACGAACCTCGGCTTAGGGCGTCGCTAGAGAGGACAGCAAGGGACGGCTGGATTGATAGGATACTTAATTAGTGGTTTGATGACCACGGCGTTTCCTAGTACTAGCTCTGAGAAGAAACGCCGAAACAAACTCAGAGGTCATTGTTGGGACATTATAATAATTACTGGCTCAGCTGCGTCGCGGGCTGGCCTTCATCGGGCAAGGGACGGAGAGGGAAATTAAGCTGTGGGGCGCGTCGCGGAGGACCTCGACGGCGAGGTCGGTATTTCGATTTTTTGTATAATGTGCTGGTGGCCCTATTGACCTCATGGAGGAGGGTGATGGGGTCATCGGGGTCTGAGAGGGCTCTACGACCCGGACGTTTCGCTTCGTCTTTTATACCACGTACATCGAAGGACTAGAACAATTTGCCTGAGGCGGTCTTCCCGTCCGATTACAATTTAAGTATCTTCAAGCCTGGAGTGAAAGGCTCTTAATAAACTAGTGCGCATTATCATTAACGATTGCAGCACTGCTTACCATCAGGTGAGATCGCAATCAAGCACTAGACTATAACATTAAAAAATATCTATTTATGCATCTAATATCCAATTTCTTAAACCTCAATGTGACCAGCACAATTTCAATACACGAAGATCCTACAAACATGTACAGTACGGTCGATATATCTTAACGAGCTAAGCTTAGTGCAGACAAAATAATGACATAAGGTGGCCTAGGCTAGACGGAGGTGTAAGCTAGGGATTGACTCTTCTATGTAAACACAATTGTCCCTTTATTCAATCAAATATCGCTAAATAATTATTTTTTATGGATTGATTGATGGAATTTATTATTACATTATTATTTATAATATTTACAAACTTATTGAATGCTATATATAAATAAAATATAAATAAATATATACGGACAAATCACACAGATTGAGCTAGCCCCAAAGTAAATTCGAGACTTGTGTTATGGGATACTAACTCAACGATACTATATTTATAATAGATACATATATAGATAAACGTCTAAGACCCAGGCCAATCAGGAAAAGATCGTTTTCCATCATGACCTGGCCGGGGATCGAACCCAGGGCCTCCACGTCGCAGACAGGCGTGTTTGACCGCTGCGCCACGGAGGACGACTATATAATATATTTATATAATATAGCTCTCTGCCAATCTCGTTTACTAAAACCAGATTGGCAGAGAGCTCTGATGGTCCAATGGTGACAGTAATAATTGTAGGTGATAGTTTCGAATCCAGATTAGCGCTCTAATTAGTGTATATTATTTTCTTTTAATCACGACTACTCATGTCCTAGAATCAAATATTTGAAGACATGGTCCACCTTACGCTTCGGTAAAGTAGGCCAACATAACATAAATATAATCACTAAGCTACTTAAAATATGATACTAACCCAAAAAACCCTACATGAAAAATAATAACACACTCAAAAGCGCTCAAGGCATTTCATTCGACCTTTTCAGCTTAGTCATGGTCACGAAAGAACAAAAATCACAAACAAAATTTACAAGCCGCATACATAACATACAAAACTTGTTTCCCTGAAGCAGTGAGCAGAGGTATGCCTATGGTACTTACACCTACATTTCGGTGCTTTTAAATCTATCGCCTCAGGAGTAAGTCTACTGCCCGTTTGGACACAAATCTAGACTCCAAGAGTCAAAATGACGAGTCATCATTCACTTAGCCTTTCCCCACTATGTTGGGGTCAGCTTTTAGTCTTACCTCTTAGTCTTAATATCAGTATTTTACAAAGAAGTCGTGTGGTGGCCTGGTGGTTAAAACACCAGCCTCTCAAGTATGACTGTGCAAGTTCGAACTTGCACAGTCATACTTGAGAGGCTGGTGTTTTCCATGTCAGGTAACTTTTCTAAATTATATGTACTTTCTAAGGACATCAATGACTGATTACAACGTGAAGAAAAACCTCTTGAGGAAACCTGGACTTTAGATCAGAAATCGCCCATTCGCATTGAGCAAGCATGGTGCATACGCACAAACCTTCTCTGTATGAGAGGAGGCCAGTGTCCAGCAGTGGGACGATAAAAAATTTGAAGATTATGATCAGTATTTTACATGGAGCGATCTGCATAACCTAGTTACTGGGTAATACGACACCCTTGGTAAGATTGGTTGCAACATGTTCAGTCTTTATACTACTTGTAATACCGTTAAAGATCTACATACGAATGTCAACCGGAACTAAAGCCTTAACATGATTTTAAATACGTAACACACTATAAGTAGCAATGGGTTTCATTTTGACAGTTCAACAACGTTCATTGCATTATTTACGTTGTTGAGCAGGCTCATCTTTTGAACATTTGAAGCAATGGTTTTTAACAACAGGCTTCAAAATGATTCCAATTTATAATAATATAATAATAGTCTGTTACGCAATTAGGGTGCCGATCGATCGATCTGTACTGCTCTTATTATTAAGCTACGGATCTCCCTGATATCGCCTTCGGGTTGCGGAGGTCAGACGGCAGTTGCTTCACGGAAAATGTCGAAGTTTCGCCAAAATCAGCAGTTAGACTGGTAAAGCGGACCCCAGACTCCAGAGCTTCAAAAAGGCTTCGGATGCGACTGGAATTAACGCTGAGATTATGATGATTAAATAAAGGACGAATTCTTTAAAAATAATTGATTTTGTTTTATTTTTTCTTTGTTTGATCTGACTCCTGTTTTGACAATGACCCGACTATGGTATGGAACTTAAAACCTCATGTTGGGGAGTTTGTTCTGCCACTACTTATTCCCAGCGAAAGTACTAGGAAGTGGTGAAAGACCGGTGTGTTGAGGGACAATCGTTTATTATTTTAGCGTTTGAAAAGTGATGATTCTCAGCCAAATTTGAATAAACGACTTTTGATTTCAAGTCAAACTCAGTAATATAATTCTCGGTGGTAGGCCATAACATCGGTCGCAGGCAGAAGTTACCACCCACCAGACAAAGCCTTGCCGCCAAGCGATTTGTCGTGTTCCGGCATGATGTCTGGTGAAGCCGTTCGGAGGACGGGTCTGAGCAGTTGTGTTGCGATGTGTGCCGGGTACGCGCCTAATGTTGTTGTGTTGGGAGTTTGGTCGTGGAGGGTCTTCAGATCAATCTCCCTTTGGCGCAGCATCATTGGTCGTGTTGTTGGGTTTAACATTGCATCACCTCGCTCAACTGCCGTCTTCCTTCCTATTCCCTCAGTTTTTCTGAGTGAATAGGCTCTTAATAAACTAGCGCGCTTTACCATCAACGATCGCATCACTGCTTACCATCAGGCGGGAATGCGGTCAAGTGCTAGTTTATAATTATTAAAAAAAAAAAATATCTAAGAAGTACTACAAGAAGAAGACCGACGAAGCAGGTAAAGTCGCGTAGCATAAAAACCGCCCTGCAGTGGTCAAAGGTCCAAACTTAACATGATAAAGATTAACTTTGATACGATGTTCAACCCAAGTTAGTGTAGGCTTAAATTAACGAGCAACCCGTTGCTATATAAATCTATGTTTAATTAAATTATATTTAGAGTTTGTTTTTGTTTGGATCATGTTTTTCGTGGGACACTGGTTGGATTATAGCCTCTACAAGTGGGAATACTCAAATATACGTCAGACCCAAATGAACAGATAATGCAGAAATATTGTTGATTGGTTAACATTTTTCCATTTTTCTTTTTGGAATCTATTCTCTCGGTAAAATTACTGAAGAAGTTGCATTTCGCCGTATTTTGACTACACTTTTACAAAAGAATTTGGACATAATCATGTCCTAAACTATAATTTTATAAAAAAATGTATCAGCCACCCATATTGTTTTATTTTATTTTATGTACCTACAAGATTAAATTGATATTAATCTTCTGTCCTTCCCTTGACCAAAAAAATAGAAAAAGATGCGCTGAAATTAAATTTTGTCTTTTTGTAAACAAGGGAATTGGCGAAATTATATCATTAGATAAACTAATAAAATTACCCTAAGTTACCTATTTTAACAATTGGTTAAGTTTCATAGAGTAGAGTGGGGTTGAAAGTTCCCGGGGTAAGTTGTTCCGATGCGAATAGATATGTACAAGAGGAAAATAGATAAAAATACGCGTGATGATTGTTACGAAAGGCCACTTTGATGCGCCGTCACGGCCGACGTTTTGGTAACTCCGGTGGCGATGCATGAGTGGGTGTGTGCATAGACCTCCTAACCTGTCATGTAAGTAAAAATTTTCATGTTAATACTTTTTGGTCTATTTTGTCAAATATTGTAGCTATTCATACAACTATTGTATTGCTTGTAGTAAACATGGTCAGGAATCATATGCTTATGTTATTGTTAGCATTATTTTAACATTTTTATATGATGATGTGGTCCATATGGCAGAAGGGAATAAGGGGTTGGATGTTCCTTAATTTTGGAGCTGATTATTCCTCGGAACAACTTACCCCATATGAGATTTAATTCTGTATACTAACGATTTGATTTGTGAATTTGATTTGATTTGTGATTTATACAAACTAAACATTTTACAACAATATACAGTTAACTTAGCATCAAATGTTGACGCATTCTAATGCTTACCTAGAAACAAAAACTGATTGAGACCAGGAATCGTAAAAATAATGTAGCCTCAAACAGCAACTCCAACGAACATAATATAAGCATTCAAGAAGACAGCAATATACCCATACAATCCATATCTTTACAGACGATGATTTTGCCCCTTCAGACGTTACTGACCGTCCATTGTGTGATGCTAATTCTCAGAGCGCTGTGGAAAGTCTAGAGGTCCAACCAGGGACCTCTACGATGTCAAAAGTATCAAGCCAATATGATGATCGAAAACAAATCTCCAATAGTCCAGTAGTAGACTCAGAGCAAAAATATGAACAGCTAGGTTCATTCAATTTTACAACTATGGAGACATAAAGCCAAGACATTATCATAGATGTAGACCCAAAACCTCAGCCAACGCCAACAATACGCAGCGTATTCGACATCGGAGACAGATAGATCGCAGAAAGTGACAAAGAGACATTTTAGAAAGACTGCAGTGTTAACAGAAACACCAAAAAAATGCGTTGGCTGAATAAGATTAAAAATGTCATTTCTTGTTTATTTTTTCTATATAACTTATTTAAGAATATGTTGTACATGCATATAACTTTGTTTTATTTATTATCACAAATTATTTTGATTGTAGTGGTCAACAATGTAATCGGAACAACTTACCTCAATGACGGAGCAACCAGCCCCACAACGAGGTTGGTTGTTCCGCTCCAGAATTCTAGACAAAAATATTTCTAGAAAAAAGACTAAGTATTATACTTAGGCACAATAACTAAATACATCCTGATACGCCAATAAACGTTATATATACCTATAATATATGTCAATAAGCTATCTAACTAGTCTTATTTTTCATTAAGAATATTAGCAATTTTCGAAAAATTGGACTTGAATTTTCGGACTAGAGAAAAATTACGTTTATTTGCCGTAAATATGACACAAAAATTACAAATCACAAAAATAAGAAACGGTTGAGGGAAGCACGCCCCTTCATCTCTTTTTCTTCTCAGGCTATAGAGGTCCACTGCTGGACCAATACCTCCTCCAAGGCTTTCATTCCATTGGCCTGAGGGGCATTGCCATAATCTCCACGCTTGGCCGGCGGGTTGGAGATCGCAGAAATTTGTTATTCCATAGGAGAAGCGGTGCTGCCTTCTTCCCTGGTGAGAGTTCCCTTAGTCGGCTCTTACGATACCTACGGGAGGATATGGATTGGTACTATTCTATGCCTGGTACCACACGGGAAACAACACGCATCATATCCACTTAAAATGGCTGTCACTCAGTATTTTGCTGCGACACTATGCAAAGACAGAGCCCCAGCGATGGCAAAAGGCATAATAATCTGCTGATGCTGGGGCGTTTGTTGCAATACTTCTTTTTCTAGCTGAAGAACTAGGAAGTAGGTTTTTTGAGACTGGTTTATGTTATTTTGATAATCAAAAAGTGGTGATTCTTAGCCTAATTTGAATTAATGATTTTTATGGATGAAAATTTTATAATTATATATTAATTAAACTTAATGTTGCGACCGGAATTGGCTTATTTGGGGAGGTACAGTATCCCTTGGACACAAAATCAGGGTTATAAATCAGGGTTGCTTGTTTACATTTTACCTACACTGCCTCATTATTTGTAGGGTTGATGCCAAAGGGTGTAACTTCGTGAAATAATTAAAAGGCAAAGTATACAATTTCGGGCACACATCGTAATGTTTTAATTTCATTATGGCTAACAAGAATGATATGATAAGTAGACACCGTGTTTATAATCAACCAACATTTTTTACCAATACAGCTACGAGGGGGTAGAATGTTATGGGGGGTAACTTTTTTTTTTTTTTTATTAAAATATAAACCAGCGCTTGACCGCAATCCCGCCTGATGGTAAGCAGTGACGCAATCGTTGATGGTAAAGCGCACTAGTTTATTAAGAGCCTATTCACTCTAGCCTTGAAGACACTCAAATTGTAGTCCGACTGAAACACCGCCGCTGGCAGATTATTCCAGTCCCTCGATATACGCGGTATAAAGGAGGAGGCGAAACGCTTCGTCCGGATCGTAGAGGTGTTAACAACATAAGGGTGGAAACTCGCCGTACGACGGGTCGTCCGATGGTGGAACGGAGATGGGGGAATTAAATCGTGCAGAAACGTGTCCAAAAAGTACATATGACGTTAGAAAAGTTACATTGGTACTTGCCTGATCTGGAATCATACTTGAGAGGCTGGTGTTTTAACCACTAGGCAACAACGACAGTTAGTACTTTCTAAGTATATCTTCGACACCAATAACTGATTAAAAGGCGAAGGAAAACATCTTGAGGAAGCCTGGAATCGCCAACCCGTATTGAGCAAGTGTGGTGATTACGATCAATCTTCCTCTGTATGGTAACCTGTGCCCAGCAGTGGGACAATAAAAGGTTGATGATGATGTGTTCAAAAATGTTCGTATATGTATTACTGTGTAGACAGCAGCTCAGTTGAAGAACTTACTCTGCAACTGCTCTGGTGTTAATGGTCTACATGTTAAATTACACAACACATTACCATAATGTAGTTGTGTAATTTGACACTTGCTACAAAATATAAAAGATTTTTGTCACAAATATTATAAGTTGCCCTATGTGTATTGTGTGTGTGTCTATTTTGTGAAACATTGAAAAAGCGGGTAATGCATTAGCCAAAATTATTCATTTATACTTTATCATTTTTAAATATTAATCGCAAATAAATTATTTGATTTGAATAATACACAGCAAAAAATAATAATTGATCAAACACTAAAATGGGCGGCACTATCACTTTCTGCGACCTCTTTCCTTTCACGCTATCTTCAATCACGATTGGACAGTAATTTGCCTGAACAGAAATTAAAACTTAAAAAAATAAAAATATGTATTTCTTAATCTTTATTGATCAAATTACAAAGGTACATACATAATACTGCCACAAAACATTTATAAATCCAGCATTAAGCTAATGCAGTGATGGAGGATGTTCCACGTAAGGTCAGCGACACACTGCATCAGTCTTGTCGGAGACGCGTCATCAATCACTGACCAGTGGACGAGTATGTTTATGTATGCACGTTCTACCTACGTCTGAGAAAATCTCTTGGAAGTGGTTCTGAGGAATGTGAGAGGAACTATACGTATGTAAGGTACATTGGCTGATATATAAAATATGTGAGTTATAGGCAATGTGTAATTCTATCTGTGTTGTTAGGATTAGGATTTGGAAAGCGAAGCAAAAAAAGGTATGTTTAAACGTCTTATCTTATTTTGATTCAGTGAAGCCGTACGGAGGACGGGTCTGAGCAGTTGTGTTGCGATGTGTGCCGGGTACGAGGCACCAAATGTTGTAGATTTTGGTCGTGGAGGGTCACTAGATCAATCTCCCTCTGGCGCAGCATCGTTGGTTGTGTTGTTTTAATATTGCATTACCGTGCTCAACTGTCGTCTTCCTTTCTATTCACTAAGTCTTTTAAGGGATGCTATCAACGATTGCATCACTGCTTACCATCAAGCGGGATTGCGGTCAAGCATTAGTTTATAATAATTAAAAAAAAGGACACTGTTATTACGTCTGGTGCTATGGATTGACAGATTTGACAGTTCGCTTCACTCACTTCTTTCTTTCTTTTATGGCTTCGCACAGTTTGTGCATTTAGCCAATGTCACGTAATGCATTGTTCATGTCGAAAAAGACGGCGTGATCCGTCTTACGATGGAGGTTTGAGACAAAGTCATGATGTGGCCACTATGCTGCGATGTTTCACAGTTCTTTATGAATTATTTACTGAATGCACTTTTTACTACATAAATCACGCACTTTTATTTAGTAAACAACACTATAAATAATTTTAAAAGTCCGATGAAAAATGAGCGTGACACTCAGCTTGACTTTCCCGCCCAAAACCCTTCATCACTTTTCACGAGATTTTTAGAGAAGAGAGCGCCTGTATCGGACGGGGCCTACAAAATTAGATTCTTACAAAGTGTAAAAATCCTTTTTTTATAGATCTGAAACTGATTTAATATCCAAAGACACAATATAGTAGGATAGTGTTATTTGAGATCAGCGGTGACTTAGTGGTCGGCCGCGTCTTACAATTTGTAGGTCTAATTTTCGAACCCTATCAGGTGCTTTCGTCATCATTATCAACCTTTTTATCGTCCCACTGCTAGGAACAGGTCTCCTCTCATACAGAGAAGGATTGAGCGTAATCACCACGCTTGCTCAATGCGGGTTGACGATTTCAGACTTAAAGTCCAGGTTTCCTCAAGATGTTTTCATTCACCTTCAGTCATTGGTGTCCAAGATATACTTAGAAAGTACATATAACTTTAGAAAAGTTACATTGGTACTTGCCTGACCTGACTCATACTTGAGAGGCTGGTGTTTTAACCACTAGGCCACTACGACTAGACAGGTGCTTTACTTTGTGTTAAATATTTAATCAGCACTGCTCTCAAAACGGTGAAAGAAAACTTCGTGAGGAAACTGGCTTGTCCTGGAGGCAAAACTTTGAAGATTTGTGAAATCTACCAACCCGGACTGGACCAGCGTGGTAGATTAAGGCCCACTTCCTCTCACCGAGAGGCTTGTGTTCCAGGGGTGGGAATATTGTAGACTGATTATGTAAGTTGTAATATTAAATTCGGACATTTATGTTCTTTCGTAAGTTATTTTTAACGTTAATCTTAATTTTTGGGACTGAGCTGCTCGCTCTGTTAAGCATTTTTATTAAGTAACTAGCTTTCCGCCCGCGGCTTCGCCCGCGTTAACTTCGGTTATATCGCGCTTTTTAGATTTCTCTCGGGAATATCAAATTTTTTCGGGATAAAAAGTACCCTATATCACACTTCTAACTATACGTCTGCAAAATTTCAAAGCAATCGGTTCAGGAGTTACGGCGTGAAAGTGGTACAAACAAACTCACTTTCCGATGTATAATATTAGTAAGGATATATTTGGTGCACACATACAAATATTCCAGTAATCTCCCTTGGGAACTTGATGTTTTTAGGACTAAAAGTAGCCTATGTTACTCTCCATCTTTTCAACTAACCGTATGCCAAAAATCAGGTCGATTGATTGCTTAACTACGGCGTGAAGGAAGGGCAAACAAACAAACAAACACACTTTCACATTTATAATATTAGTATGGATATGCGTAATTATAACGTAAATTATTGTAAACATTTTCATTTTTAATGTCTGGACTTGAAAAAAGACGATGATCCCTGAGTTTGTTTCGGCTATTTCTTCCCAGAGGTAAGTTAGGAAATGCCGGCTTCATCTAGTTTAAAAAAAAAAAAAAACATATGACGTGTAAAAGTGATCAGTGATCTTACTTGATTAATAAACGATTTCTTTTCATTTCATTTAATTTGATACTATTACTGTTATAATGCATCAAGCAATTGTTGGGCCAAGGCTAAAGCAGACCCTTGTCGATTGTACATTCGTATAAAAAAAAAGCAGATAAGTTTTTTTATTTCATTTTTCTTTAAAGTTTATATAGGAAAATTGATCTGGTTTTATTAAGAAAACCTTTTTCTTTTATTTTAGTTTTATACTCAGAAGATAGTCCTCTGAAATTTTTTATAAAAGTCAAACTAAGTTAAACAAGTAAGTTAGTGTTTTATGATTGATGGACACTTAAGCCCGGTTTCCACTGCGAAAGGGTAATGTGCTGAAAATTGTTAGGCGGAACGGACTCCTTTTTAATGAAATAGGTTTGCGTTTCCACTAACGAAGTGTTGGTCATTTGATTTCCACTCTAGAACTGAGCGAGCTGATTCCTACTCTTTTTACACGCTCGACGCTTCCGTCCGACTATTTGTTGGTGGAAATACAAGTATGCAGTTTGCGTTTGCGAGTATAACCAAGTCATTAATGGGTCGATGTTACTTCGTTGTTGACACCACTACCAATTAAAATCATGTGGAGGCAGCGTTTCGCGTCGTCTTTTACGCCACGTATATCGAAAGACTCGAACACAGGAACTGGCCTACTCCATGGTCCGGAGCGAGGGTGCATGGCAGGCCGACACCTCCTTCCGCGAAGCAGTGATGCTGGCAAAGGAGGAGGCGGAGCGCGTGTGACAACGGGAATCCCAGCGTCCTCACGCCACGAGCCGCCGCAGTAGACGCCCTGGTCGGGAGACGACACCTAACTCCCAGCCACCGTAGGCGCGGGCCTGCGGGCGGTGAGCAGTGGGCAGCTCGCCGCCCGGTAAGGACCAGGCCCGAGTCGACGGCGCGTCGTGTTTCACGCGCGCCTCAAAGAGATATCAGCACATCGTGACTGGGTCCACGAAGACCGATGCCTCCTGGGTCAGGATTGCGGGTTGGTTAAACAAGAAGCCGCGGCCCTGGCCGTCGCACAGGCAAGTGAAGAAACACGGGTGGGTTTTAGTCAGTAAATGTCTGACACACCCTTCCGCTCCGCCCAGAGCGGGAGAAGTCATTTGATGATTTCCCATCCCAACAAAAAAAAAAAAAAAATAATTGGCTTACTGCCAGTAGCTACTCTACTGGCCAGCATTTTTTTAATTTTTTGACAGCGTTCTATGAAAATTTGGTTTTATGGAATGAAAAGTTCTTTAGCATGGTGGTGATATGAAAGTCGATGACACGAGAAAACGACAGTAAAAAGGGACGGACACAATTTTATATTCGTCTTATTATCTTGAAACCACAATTTTTGAAGGTTCTACATGTGTGAATAGCAAACATGCTTTCACCTCACTGATTCCTATGTTCTACATTCATCATCATCCTCAAACTATTTTCGTCCCACTGCTGGGCACAGGTCTCCTCACATACAGAGGAGAATTGAGCTTGATAACCATGCTTGCTCAATGCGGGTTGGCGATTTTAGACTTTTTTTTGTATATTATAAACTAGCGCTTGACCGCAATCCCGCCTGATGGTAAACAGTAATGCGATCGTTGATGGCAAAGCGCGCTAGTTTATTAAGAGCCTATTCACTCTAGCCTTGAAGACACTCAAATTGTAGTGTGACGGGAACACCGCCGCCGCAAATTGTTCCAGTCCCTCGATGTCCGCGGTATAAAAGAAGAAGCGAAACACTTCGTCCGCATCGTAGTGGTGTCAACAAGGTAAGCGTGGAAAGTCGCCGTACGACGGGTTGTCCGATGGTGGAACGGAGATGGGGGAATTATATCATGTAATTCCCTTGCACACTCGCCAGAATGCATCCTATAGAAGACCTACTGGCTGGCTACTCTACGCCTGTGCTCCAGGCTTTGGAGACCGTTTCGAGTTAAATCTGGGTCAACAATCAGCCTCTTCGCACGCCTCTCCACTGAATCCAAAGTATCCAGGTGACATTTCGCAGCACCAGCCCAAATGTGGCATGTGTGTGGTATATGTGTGTGTGGCAGTTTCCTCAAGATGCTTTCCTTCACCATACGTGCTATATTAGATATTAATTAAGTGCAGGTTTCATTGCTAAAATTTACTTTGTCTATCTATCGATGGCCAGCTTTTTTACTTTATAGATGTATTTACGTTAAAACACCGAGGAACTTCAAGTTTAAAAATTCGGTTTAAATTTTGTGTTATCAGACGTTTACTTTGAGTAAATTTAAAGCGGCTTTATCAAGCTAGCTCTAAAATTCATCTTTCTGTTCAAACAATACTGCAATAAATTGCAATATAATGAGATTACTTTTACAAAGAGGTTCACAGAAAATCTGTAGAACATAAAAAAATAAAATTTAAGGTTTCCATTCAAAGTGAAAGTGATTTTGTAAAGGGAGGGAGTTACACCCTCGTCTGCAAGGGATGATATTAAGCAAAAAGTAAGCACAGGTTGCTTACCAACGACAGACATAACGTGGATCGTAGTTTTAAGCTCTATTTTAAATACAGAATAACATCAACAAGATTTATACTTTGACTAGAGTTAATTTTATAATTTGAACGAGTATTCCATAATATTGTGTCAATATATAGTTACAATTAAATATTAAAATGTGCAATGTTTTGTAACTTTAGTCAACAATCAACTCAACCTTTTCACTACTGAACATCTGTCTATAGCAGGGATGGCGAACCTCCATGCAGCTATGTGCCATATTTCCGAACTAAAAATTTCATGCGGTTATGACGTGCTAACAAACAAATCTTAACCTAGTGATACTGAAAAAAAATTATAATTAAACTTGCATTAATGTTATTTTAAACCTCTGGCATTTTTGGAGACCTGCAGTCACGGCCTTTGGAAGACGTTCGTAGGTACCGAAACCAACTAGGAGAAGCCCAATGATAGTTTTAATGAAATTTTTGATATTATCCCGTGCCGAAATTATTTTGATTCGTGCCACCAACGGCACGCGTGCCGTTGGTTTGCCATCCCTGGTCTATAGTCTACTATCAACCATCTGGGTACCCTTGACTTGATTAAATAATGTGGAATCAAAATCAGCAGACGATAAAATTATTTTTTGTGTATTATATATATTTTTTATAGAACTGGACATGGACCGTAAAAATAAGAGTAATTGATTTAACTCATCATCATCATCTACATCTTTGTTTTAGCCGAAAGATGTCCACTGTTGGACATAGACCTCCAATAATCTCCACGACGACCGGTCCTGCGCCTCCCTCAACCAGCGGTTTCCCTCGACCGACTTATGAGGAGATCCGCAGAAGAACGGGAGTAACGAATATAGCCTGAAGAATTGCAACACTTAAGTAGCAGTGGGCCGTGCACATTGCCCGTAGGACCGATGCCCGATGGGGCTGACGGGTTCTCGAGTAGCGATCACGCACAGTAAGACGCAACGTGGGTAGGCCCCCAACAAGGTGGACCGACGAACTGGTGAAGGTCGCGGAAAACCGCTGGAAGCGGGACGCGTAGAGCCGATCGTCGTGAAGATCCTTGCCACCGTCAAGGATCTACCATGTCCAGCAGTGGACGTCTTACAGTAGAAATGATGATGATTATTTTATCTGGTAATCAGAAGAAGAACCGGCAACACGAACGAGCAAAACAAAATTTTAGCGTTTATTTTTTGCAGATTACGTCTCTCCCATTCTATTCTTTCGGTAAGTTCTCAGTAAAGCGGCTAGAATGACAGTTTGATTCACTTAGCTCACGTTACACGGTATAAACGCGCCATCAACCACTGGGGTGAGCAGTGTTACCTTGGGGTTGCTTTATATACCGCGGGATGCCAGATTGTTTAGGTTACTATTGTTTTTGAAGTGTTTGAAGATCGCGATCGATTTTTAATATTGTTGATGCTGTATTGATAACGTTGTGCAGTTAAAATGATATTAAAACACAGGGTGTAGGGTACAGCCAGCCATGTATAAGAATATAACATAAGTATAATTTATTTGGAATTTAAAGCCTATGGCAGACCCGTCGTGCCCTAAATACACACTGCTGCTGATTACATTTGGGTCATGAACCTGAACAGACTCTTTTAATTTATTTGAGATAGAATTTTATGGAATGTACCTTTTTTTTTTTTTTTTTTTTTGACGCTGTGGAAATGACATTTACGCACCATACCCCGAAGGGCGTGTGTGGGACTCGCCCAGCCGAAGCCGGGAATACCCACTAAAACCGAACAGCGGCACACCGACATCGCCTTAGTGGCGGGGTCATGGGAAATAGCATGCCTGCCTACCAATCCCCCACCAGCGATTCCCGCCCGAAGGCAGGCCCACAGTGGGTCCTCCATAGGGAGGAGCCCGGCTGGGTACGTCTTCGTGTGCAAGAAGACGCAGCAGCCAAGGGTTTTTTAGCGAGGTGTCCTTCCTCTTAGCCCCACTCGTTTGCCCGAAGGCAAACGGGGCCCCCAGCTCCTCTCAATGAGGAGACCGGGTTGCCCAACGGTGACCCGGACTTCGGGTCACGTCAGCCACCTGGAGTGGTGGCCGACCCGCCGCGCGTGACCGCCGAAGCGGTCCCCACTTCTGGTTTTGGTCCGCGCCGGTAAACCGGTAACCCCCATATCTGGGGGCCGTTCCCCTATCCGCCACCTGGGGACGCGTCCGATGGCAGGCCAGAAACTGCGCACGGATTATGGAATGCACCTATAACAACTCGGTTCAACCTCAAAAAGCATTTTTTTTTTGAGGATGGGAAGTCATTATTGACCTTTCAAGCTCTGGGCGGAACGGAAGGGCGTGTCAGACTTTTACTGACTAAAATCCACCAGTGTACTTTCACTAGCCACTCAAGCGTCCGGGCCAACAAATTTGCCTAAAAATTTTTGGCGTTAAGCGTTCAGGCAAACATGGTGGCCTCACCGACATGTACACTTTAAACGAGTTTTTATTTATGATACGTATCAGAGAGCTTCATGAACTTCTCACTAGATGGTTCTGTATTAAACAACGATTCTCGGATGTATAAAACATTGCCCCACCTTATACATAACATCGGAAAAAAGTTTGTTTATAAACGGTGAGTGCAGTTTTGTACAGTGGCAGTGAGATCTGCGATTAAAATTAGAGTAATACATTATTTTTTATTATTGGACTCTTATTAGTGTTACATATTAAAATAATTGTCGAGCCTTTTTTTTTCTGAGTATGTATAAATACTTTGTATCCAATGTTTGATAAGTTGTCTTTACGAGTGTTAAAGTGGACGATGAAATGATTGCTCATTGCTCATTGTGTGCCGGATTTTCGTCAAGTTTTTGTTTGATATAATATCTTAAAATATGACAAAATAATCCCTGCAGGAAAAATAGTTCATATTTAGTCATTAAATAGACTTCTGCTAAAAAAAATAAGCAGAAAATAACGAAGTGGCTAGCCTGTGCGTCACGGTATCTCTTTCGAACAACCCGTGATCCTGGGAGAACCCTAAAAAGATAATTTTTATGAAACTTATATCGAACGCAATCAATCAATAAATGTTGCAAATCTTTCACAACTCTACACTCAATATACCGATCTATTGTAAGGATTTCACTGCTCCTGTAATGAAAATTGGATTTTGTAATCCTCGGTCTTTAAACGCTTGGTAATCTAAGCCAAGAACCACCACAAAACCAGTCAACCATGAAATTGTCATTCTGATGACGTTGCTTACAAAAAATATTTGTATTTTTTTCAGAAAACGGTACTAAAACAGTGTCACAATAAAAATATTCCCCTCACATCCAGTTTGAAACAGCTAAAGCATTTAAAAAATATCATCAATTCACGACGACACACCTACAAAGCTACTTCAAGCCCCGCTTTGCATATGTTGGCGCCAATATTGGCGGCAGAGTGTGGCGCGCGCCCACCGCACGCGGTTTCGCAATTTCGGACTAACAGCGCTGTCCGCAGGCGACGACAGCGCCTTAAATAAGTACGGTCATGCTATTGCCTTGACTTTAAGTCTGAAATCGTCAACCCGCATTGAGCAAGCGTGGTGATTACGCTCAATACTTCTCTGTATGAGAGGAGACCGTGGGACGATAAAAGGTGATGATGATGATGATGCTATTGCTTTAAAATTACCTACTATATTCCACATTTGAAAATTTGAAAGATGTTTCTCAACCGTCACGAACACAAAATAGATTTAAAAAAAATAGCTGGCGTGGGATTCATACACAGAATTGAAAACTGAAATCATTAAAAATGATAAAATAGACAAAAAGTAATAAACAAATACGATCACGATATCGGGTGGTCACGATCACGCGAAATCAATGCCTTTTCTCCATACAACAAAAGTACTCCACATTGCTAAAGAAGTTTTAGCTTCAAAAAAGCCTGTAGATCGCGACCGGGTATTGGTAAGCGTGGCGTCGGTGCCCCACAACAAGACACACAACAGGACAGACGATGCGGAAAGCGGAGGCGGGACGGGATATGGTAGCGCAACTCATATGGCGACTCTGTCCAGCAGTGAATTGTTATAGGCTGAAATGAAAGATTTGGTTTTCTGATTTTACTTTATACGAAACCTGAATATAGTTTGTACAGAATAAGCAACTAAATCGATTCCAATCATTTTTACACCAAGTTATATTTTTTCCCAAATAAATTTAGAAATTGTAGCAGTGTGGTTACCGAGCGTACACAGCTGACGTAGATCACAGTACGAGGAGCACAGCTGTGACAGGGACACCGCGCCGCGCCGATCCTGGCGCAGTCGGGCGAGCGTTGCGTTGACCACAGCCGATGTTATAACAAGCTCCTTAATTTGTGGTTTTTGACATCTTTCTTTTTTAAATTTTGTACATAGATTCTTTACTTAAAAAGTAAAGCAGACCTATTCAAATGATTTCACTATTCCTGTAATGAAAATTGTATTTTATAATCCTCTGTCTTTCTTGAAGGTTATTTCAAGTAACCATGACTAACGACACGTGTTTCGGAATACGCATAAACAAAAAATAACGTACGTAATATGGTATTTATACGTGTGCACAGAAAATGAGTATATAGAGTTAAAGTGTTAAGACAAAACCTGCATTTAAAGATTTTAAATAGAAAACTAAGATGGACTTTAAAACAATGTTAGATCAAAATGTTGACTGTGGAGAGGAAGTGTCGATATGGAAGAAAAAGATATGTTGCGCCGACCCCAAACAAATTTTGATAAGGGCCAGGAGAATGATGTTGGACACAAAATGTCAATCCCAATTTCTATACGCTAACCTCACACGTAATAACCCCCGTCAGCTTGTCCGCAGGCGTGGATATCTGAAATCTGTCGGCCGTAAAATCCTTTGGCTTAAATCGCTTTAAAGCGCTTAAGCATCGCCTCATCACGCTGAACGATTCCAACATAGCATTTATTTGTTGGCTTTTTTGTTGATACATAACGAATTTAATTTCTATTCTGGGGTCAGTTTAATGAAGAAAACGGGGAAGCGAATGTTTTTATTTTTAAGTCTAGGTGCTTATTTCTTCGTGTCTTCTATTTAATTATCTTTTGTCTAGCCTTTTCTCAGCTATGTTGAGGTTGGCTTCCAGTATACCCGAATGTATGTAGATGACTGCCTATCTGACCTATACAAACCTCATGATCATCTCAGCGTTAATTCCAGTCGCATCCAAAGCTTTTCAGCTCTGGAGTCTGGGGTCCACTTTAACAGTCTAACTGCTGATTTTGGCTACACTTCGATATTTTCCGTGAAGTGATTGCCGTCTGACTTCCATAACCCGAAGGCGATATCGAAGCATTGCAGCTTTTTTTTCCGGGGTGGAAATCTTCAATGGATGTCCGCCGCCCTGGGGTAGGCGACGGGGTCTGTCAGACTTTTACTGACTAAAACCATCCCGGTGTCTCTAATCGTGGTGGTGAGCGCTGATAGCCCGTAATGACCGTCAAAAATCAACCGATGACAGCTAAGACTAACGGCTTCTTTTTTGTTCTGTATGAGAAATCATCAAATGACCTCTTCCGCTTTGGGCGGAGTGGAAGAGCGTGTCAGACTTTTACTGCACTTGCCTATCAGGGCCACGGTTTCTTTTTCAACCAACCTGAAACCCTGATCCAGGAGGTATCGATCTACGTGGACCCCGTCACGATGTGCTGACATCGCTTTGAGGCGCGCGTGAAACACAACGCGCCGTCGACCCGGGCCTGGTTCTTACCGGGCGAGTTGCCCGTTCTTGACATTTAACGGATGGTCACCCATCCATAGAGCGAATCCAGCAAGCAGCAGCTTAATCTAATCGATCGACCTAAATATAATTATATTAAAAAAAATATATTTTCATTAAACAAACTTTGAAAAATAAAATTACTTAGTAATGCGAAATTCTTCTTACAAATTCCACGGTACAGAGTAATTTTACTTCTGGAATATTAATTATACTTCAATCAATGCTACTATAGTTGGATTGACAGATCGCAGAATCAATCGAATGTAAATCTAGCGTAATCCCTTCGTTTGTTAAGAGAAACTGGTTTGAGTGATCACTGCTGTCTACTTCGTTTCGGTTATTAATTAATAACTGATAGATAAAATAATCCAGTGCTGAGAGAGCAGCAGTGGCCTATTAGTAGGAGCTTTACTTTATGTAAATTATTTCATCAGCAATGCTCTCAAAACGGTGAACGAAAACATAGTAAGAAAACTGTATGTAAAGAAAGAAAGAAAGAAAATACGTTTGTTTGCGGTAAACAGGACGTAAAAGTGTACAAAAATAATTGAATGATAATAGTTGACATGCGTCACATCCACGCAAAACGGCTATCGCTCAGCATTATGCTGCGACCCTATGTGAAACAGAGTCCAGCGCTGGTTTTCAGCGACAGTCGGTGCCGGCGTAAAGACGTCACTCAGTGCAGCAATCAATCACAACTGACACCGAACCGGTACAATAAAAAATAAAAATGCAATAATAATAATAACAAAAAACTAAAATCTAAATCTACATAGTGAGAGAGAACAGTTTAAACAAACACAAAAAGGAATATAAAAAACAAAAACAAGATATAAAAACTACAAGAATATCATTCTCAACAATGGTTTACCTTTTACATAGTAGCAACATTAAGGAAGCGTCCGGTTTGACGTACGCGCATCCAGAATGTCTCAATTTATCAAAGTTTACATTGTTATTAATACCTAATATATTTGGTTGAAAAAAATTACGGTATGCCGAGTGATATGTATAATAAAAGTTACAGAAGTTAAAAGTTGTGTGTCAGTGTTTTTACCAAAAGTCTTAGAAGCAAACCTTCAAAGGCATGTGAAATCTACCAACCCGCATTGAGCTTGCATGGTAGTTTGTGACCCACTCCGAGTCAAGGCCTGACTCCATAGAGTGGGAACATTATAAGCTGCTTAAGTAGATAAAATAACCCATATCGTGCTAAAATTATTGTTGTTCAGTATAAAAAAGGAAAAAAAAAACGGTGGTAGGTCATAACATCGGCCGCCGGCAGAAGTTACCACCCACCAGACAAAGCCATGCCGCCAAGCGATTTGTCGTGTTTCGGCATGATGTCTGGTGAAGCAGTACGGAGGACGGGTCTGAGCAGTTGTGTTGCGATGTGTGCCGGGTACGATGCGCCTAATGTTGTTGTGTTGGGAGTTTGGTCATGGAGGGTCTTTAGATCAATCTCCCTTTGGCATCGTTGGTCGTGTTGTTGGGTTTAACATTGCATCACCTCGCTCAACTGCCGTCTTCCTTCCTATTCGCACAGTTTTTCTGAGTGAATAGACTCTTAATAAACTAGCGCGCTTTGCCATCAACGATCGCATCACTGCTTACCATCAGGCGGGATTGCGGTGGGAAAAAAAAAGACGTTTTTTTTTTGCTGCCTTATGTTTGCGACCAAAATACACGTTCAAATGCCTAAGCTAACAAGTTGTTACTAAGTTACTCATATTCACGCCGATTAAACCTAACTACGTAATTTATCCCACGCAGCAAAAATGTTTAAAGTTTATACGAAACCTGTATATAGTCAGAATAAGTAACTCGGACGGTACCCGGAGTTTCTCTGCGTGATCGTATTAGAAATGAGGAGATCCGCAGAAGAACCAAAGTCACCGACATAGCTCTGCGAGTCGCTAAACTTAAGTGGCAGTGCTCGTAGAACTAGCAGTAAGGTTCTGGAGTGGCAGCCACGTACTGGAAGACGCAGCGTAGGGAGGCCCCCAACAAGGTGGACCGATGACCTGGCGGGCGAGCGGTGTGTGGGCCATATTTTTATTGGGACAACTAGGTAACATTACAAGCTCATTACCTTGTGAATTATCATGATACGTTTTTCAAATTTTGTACATAAAAATACTGGACACACGTTTCGGGTTTCGTATGTACAAAACATAATGTTTTATGTGGATAGAGCAGTTACTGGAGATTTTTTCTCGATTACGATGTTGTTCCCACGGAGAAAGTCAATCTGATTGTCTTTGTCACACCCACACCTTTCTAATCCAAGCTTCAAACGTGCTAATATGGGGCCATACATTAAAAAAAAAGAAATTGGCCGAAGAACAAAATCAACGAAATTTTCTATTATGATGAAAGATACCCGTATTTTCAAAATACCTGCGTATGAACCATTCAGACGTACAGACCGCATTCCGCAACACACGCCGAGTGCACACAATGCCACGGAGTTGCGGTTTTCAACGATTACCGCACTAATTTGTTTTCATCATTTACGGCTACGTATGGCTGTGGAGGTGGGATGAGATCGTAAGGAATTAAATTTATTCTAAGTATGTGTAAACTAGAGATGTAACGGATAGTAGTTTGGCCGGATACCGGATATCCGGCCACCGGCCACACGGCCACCGGCGAAACTTAGTCGTTTGCGCAGGCGACGATAACCTGTGAGCTGGATTTTTATCTCCAGTCAGTGATAATTCATCGCAATTGCGACCCTTACTCTTGGTGGGCAGCTAAATACAACAAAGTTTGCTAAAATCTACCTTTCTGCACCTTGCAGCAGTGTGTATAGCGAAAGACTTTTTTCTGAAGCTGGCCTTATTTATGAAGAGAAACGCAACCGCCTGCTACCTCCCAATGCAGAGAAATTGGTTTTCATTCACCATAATTTGCCCTTAGTGCAGTATGAGTACTAATTCATTCATTTTTTTTGTATTACATTAATTTACTATTGTGTGATTAAAAATATAAAACTTAAATTAATTATATTAAAGTGATACTAACTAAATAAAGCAAATAATTACTCAAAAATATGTTTCATTTATCCAGTTTGTTCTATTTATTCGGCCGGATAGACATCCGGAAAAAAATTAGCTATCCGGTATTCGGCTGGATAGTATTAGGATGGCCGGATAGGCCGGATACCGGATAGTTACCGGATATCCGTTGCATCTCTAGTGTAACGAACACAGGCGAAGAGTAGCCAGCCTGTCGGTTTTCCATAAGATGCCTTTTGTAGAGTGTGTGCAGGAATTGCATGACTTAATTCGGCCATTACCGTTCCATTATCGGATGACACGTCGTACGGCGACAATGTAGGGATACCCTTACGTTGTCAAAATTACGATACGGATGAAGCGTTTCACCTCGTCTTTTATATCGCGTACATAGAAGGACTGTGAACTTGGAGTGAGTTTACACTTCACCCTTACCTGGAAATCCTACCCACTATCCGTCTGTTACCTTTAGTCTCTTGGTGCAGACATCCCGCACTTATTTATATATTTATTTTTTGCGAACTATATGGTAGGTCAGGGCTGTAGGGCTTAAAGAACCTATGGTCGTAGGGACTGTAGGGCTTATAGGACTTAGTTTAGGCTCTGTTAATTTGCCATATAGGCGCATGTACTACCACTACCTTTAATAAGGGTGGTCGTACAGACTGGAACAATTTATCTGCGGCGGCCTTTCCGTCTGACTAGCATTTAAGTGACTTCAAGGTTAAAGTGAATAGGCTATTAATAAACTACTGCGCTGTACCATTAACGATTCCATCACTATGGTCGTCCTCCGTGGCGCAGCGGTCCAGGTCATGATGGGAAACGATCTTTTCCTGATTGCTCTGGGTCTTGGATGTTTATCTATATATGTATCTATTATAAATATAATATCGTTAAGTTAGTATCCCATAACACAAGTCTCGAACTTACATTGGGGCTGGCTCAATCTGTGCGATTTGCCCGTATATATTTATTATTATTATTATCACTACTTACCACCAGGCGGGATTGCGGTCAAGCACTTGTTTAAAATGTGAAAAAAGAAACCTTGGGGTTGTCTTTTACACTAAGTAAATAAAGCTGTATACCAGTATTTTTACATAAAGCGACTATTACAACCCAGTTACTGGGTTATACGATTTCATTTGGTAGTGGATTGTTCGTGTCCGTGACATAGCAGACAAACTGCAGGTGGGTCGCCTACGCTGGTACGGCCACGTCTTACGCAAACCGGCACGTTACGTGGATAACAAATTTAATGTCTTACAATGGCGCCTCCACCGGGCGGAGCAAGCGGGGTAAACCAAAGAAGTGCTTAACATTATAAGAAATGAAATGCGTGCCAACAATCTCACACCACAGTATGCTACAGATCGCGCGAAAAGGAGGAGAATGTGCAGGAAAGCGGACCCCGGGCTTCAACGCGAAAATCGCGGATGCAACCGGGATAAACGCAGAGATGATGATGATGATAACCAAGGGATATCGACAAAGATATAGACCAAGATTGGTTGTCAAACATTTGGACTTCTGACAACCCGTAACGCCTGCCAAAAGTCCATGAATGACCGCTGCATGAATGAATGAATAGCTAAACGTGCTTTACAAGTCACATGGGGTTCAGAGATATGAGGAAGAAAGTTTTAAGTTCACGCATCCTCCGTATAAAAGAAAGGATCCTCCGACCATATTGGGTTGAGCCTGACGGGCACTTGCCCCACGTTTGATGTCTAGAAATTATAAAGGTATGTTAATAGGGTAGTTGACTAAAAAAAACTAATAGTCCGTCAGTCAGATTTCCAAAAAATACTAGACACGTATTTTTTCATTTTTCATATAAGCAAAAAATGTAGACGACACAGTGCGTTGAAAACTCGTGTGACGTCACTGCACGCTACAATTTTTAGCGAGCAGTGACGTCATCAGCCACTACTTCTGATCTTTGATGCCTTTTAAATTTGTCAATTTTTATTGATTTGATGAAGTAAAATATACGTATCTAATATTTTTCTATAATCTGAATGACGGACTAAATAGAATCATTTTTTTTTACCCAGGAAACAACCATATTCGATGATTAAAACTCTGCTTGCGAAATGCAAGATCCGTGAGGCGTCAGTATGACGCGTTGTCCGCAAGAGGCATGTGTAGGTACTGCTATAGGGTTTTGTATGTAATGATGTCATTTATCTGTATATTAACCACGGCATAGCTTAACCCATTCAATGCGGCAACGACTTTTGCTCTCGCTACTTAGATGCGGCATAGTTTTTAACGTAATCGGCGATCGGCGTAAACCGGACTTGTCGAATAAAATATAACACTCCAATCGGCGTTTTCAGCACTTTGTTATGAATTTCAATTTATTAATTTCGAATTCATGAGATTTCTCCAATAATGCGCTGTAGTTGTTGCAATGACTATTGTTTTTAGCGAGTAGCAGAATTAATTTAACATAACCCTGATCGGCGTAGTCCGAATCTATGTATGAAAAAATAATACGCCGATCAGCGATGGGTTAAACTGATCAGTCAAACCAAGTAGCTTGTATCACGGAACTCCTTAAAGCCATGTAGTATCATGTAGTTATATTCTTACATACACAATTCCCGAGAGTAGTTTTGTTGCAAACAACATTTCGTTGCTAAAAGTTTCGACAAAAACAACATTCCTACTCATAAACTAAACCAGCGAACTCTTAAGTAACTGCAAGTGTTTCCCAAAATTTTCGATACACCGAAATAAGCCCATTTGAATAAGCCTCTAAAGTTTATTATAAGATGCGAACTCCGTACACGTCAACGCAAAGTAATTATAGAGTTAAGAAATTTTGTACGAACTGATAGTTAAGGAGTTACAAGCACTTAGTGAATTTATATAAGACGAGATTTTGCCTGTGGCTTTGCTCGCTTAAATGTCGGAAATTATCCAGAACCTATGTCCTTCCTCAGGATGCCATTTAAAACTTTTATCGAAATCCGGTGAGTACTTTAGGCGTGGAAACGCAACATTAGAAAGAATTACTTTAATACACACATCAAAAGTGTCTAGGGATCAACATATATTTTTGCAATAACTTTTCTCCTGATTGATATTAATTAAAATTTTCTTTAAGGATTCATCAAATAAAGTGTTTTCGTTTGTCACAGTAACGATAAACCAAGTCACCTTTGCATTAATAAAGAAATTTGCCATTTTCCTAATAAAGGGATATTTGACATTTGAACCACTAACACAAAAGTTCGAAAAAAAGACTGAAATAACAGTTTTCTCTAAAATTTTATTGGGTAACTTAAACAATTAATAATCCGTGTTTCTACCGCGAACACTAACAACACAAGAACATCGGTTTGGCATACTCAAAATGAGTTCATCCAAATCACGCTGTGGAATGGCCGCCCATGTTCGTTGCAACAACAAAAAAAGGTCTTCTTGCGACTGGATACCCTCCATATTCGGCAGAGCTCTTCTCTGTAGCATATCCCATGCATGCTCAATCGGGTTCAAGTCTGGCGACTGAGCAGGCCAGGGCAGGACATTGATGTTAGCTGCGGCGAGAGTCTGTCTTACAACTCTTGCGGTGTGCGGTCGTGCATTATCATGCATTAACTGAAATAAGGGACCGATTTGCACTTGTAGAGGAACGATGACGTCTGATACAATCGTCTCAGCATAAATTTGAGCGTTGAGGTTGCCTCTGATCCAAATCAACTCAGTTCTTCCGCCGATCCAAATACCCGCCCATACCATGATGGTTCCACCACTATAAGGATGGACTTCCTGGCAGGATTTTAATCGCTGTTGGCGTCCAGGGGTTCTCCAGTGTCGTATACGTCTTGTATCCGGTCTCATACCAAAACGAGACTCATCAGAAAAGCACACGAAACGCCATTGT